>HG992328.1:2604285-3878928 GCA_905220615.1 Tinea trinotella | reverse complement strand
TACATTTCTGGTGTAAGGACCAAAAAAACAACAACTAAAAACCGATTCAGTTCACGGTTGCCTCAGTCGTCATTGTTTGAAGGATCCAAGGTTATGTGATAGGGAGAACACGTGGGCCGGTAAAGCATTCCACATGTTGATTATTCTACAAAGACACGATGCACCGAACCTTTACGTTTGAGCGCGATACGGGTGACAGAATGCGGATGCTTTCCGACCTGTGTGGGTTTACCCATAATGTATGAAAAGACGAGGTAGAAACATGGTTAACGAGGTCCTCAGAACATTACGCACAACTAGGTGAATGAAGACGTTTTATTTATTTATTAAAAGGTACACTTACAGCATAACATATACATCAACGGTAACTTAATATTAATATCATTTAAAATGGGTACATATGTCTGCCAATTACAAGTATACACAACATTTGTACGAAAATTGTGATCAAGAAAACAAAAAAACAAACAACAAAACAAAACTAAACATGAATCCTTTAAAATATGCTTAAGACGGCCCTGCCTTTAAACATAATTAACGAAAAATACAAATGAGACTATTAAAAAAGTAACAAACTTAAAGTAGAAAAATAAAAAGGCAATACTTAAAATAACTTATAGTGTCTACAAAATATCATTATTTTTTTCAATTTGTTTTAGCAGCTTAACTTTGAAAATACTAGAGGAGTCATAAAATATATCTAATTCAGGATTAATGGCATTAACATGATTATAGGTGGAACAGATTCTAACTAGCAAGAGGATGATGTTTGATTTGTTACGACCAAAGTTCAATACGAGTAACATAGCTGTTTTTTGACGGATGTCAAAGATGTTGTTTTTTGTTTTAATTTATATTTCTTATTTACATTATTCTTATTTTATAAACAGGGCTAAAGTTCATACATTCATAATACATTGGTAAAAGCAAGTGGTCTCGATATCGGGTGTCTTTATTTGAAAGACAATTTTATTACTTCTAGTGATATTTTTTAAATTCTTGTTATATAATTAAAAAAGGTAAAATATATAACATTAAATTCTCTATTTCTTTTCAGATTTTACTATTAGAAGCGGGACCTGAGGAGCCAGAAGTAACAAGCGTACCAGCCTTTGCACCCTCGCTTGGGAGATCAAGCATTGACTGGATGTACAGAACTCAGCCTGAAGAATTAACTTGCAGAGCTCAGAGAGGTCAAACCTGCCCATGGTTTAGGTTAATATCAAATGCAATTACTATATTTTATTTATTATTCCTAGACTTAGCTACCAAAATAAGCTATCATAGAAGCAAGACGACCAAAGTACATTTATACTATATATCAAACATACATTGATACCGGTAAGCGGTTATGAACCCAAGCTCTTGGTTTGAATGACCATTGTACTGCCACTACACCATGGTCTTCTTATAAGCTTGGTAACTTTGCATGCATAGTAACTGTTGTTTTTATTATTATCCCTACCTTATTTTATTTTGTTATCAAACAGTAAAGCAAATAAGCTAAAGCTACAGAAAGATACATTGGTGCCATTTTTGGCAAGTGCCCGTACCCATTAATCTATGATAGTATCAATATCACCAATTATACCTTACTTGTCCTGTTTCTATGGTACAAGGATGATAAGTATTATAGAAATATTAAAAATGTATATAAAGTTTACAATATAAATGCCAAATAGGACAAAAAAAATTAAACAGTTAAGTGTAAACATAAAACCTAATGTGTAAAGACCTGATCTTTGACGGATTATTATTAATCCAGGCTCAGGGTTATTCATCATCGTCCTCTTCTAGCTTACCATCAGGCGGGTGGAGGTCAGATGTCAAGCGACGATAAAAAAATATTTTAAATATAAAATATAAAAGCCATTATTTGTTAATATAAATATGTATTTTCTCGGCATGAAACTTATAGATAAAATATTTCAATGTATTAATTAAAATTATTATTAAATAATCTATTACCAAATTTTATAATTAATAATGATCTTTAATGAATTAAAAAAATGTATGCGGCTTACCATAGCGTTAATTAAACCGTATATAGAAAAACAAAATCAAAACATCAAACGGGGTAGTTTTGGAAACAATAACAGCATCAACCAATAGAACGACCAAAAGAGCTCAGTCTTTCCGTAACCACGATGGCTGCAAAGCTCTCGAAACGTCGGAATAATAAACAAATGTAAAATCAAAACCAAAATAAACGCGATAGTAAGCCGCATAAAATTTATTTAATTTATTAATTAATGTTTGCGCAAAATCTAAGAAAATACTAATTATACATATATTTAGGTTTTAATAATATACATATAAATCATCATTTTAATTCTTATATAAAAACCTACTCGTATATGATTTATATGTACTCATATTTATTATTACTTTTTTTATTATTGAGACGTGAGATCTGAACTCGACTACCAAAGAGAAATAAGAGAGCACTGACGACCAAAAAAACTACTTCAACTCACTTACGGTTGCCTCATTCACCGTCAGTATGCCACCTCGCTTCACTTGAAGGATCCGAGGTTAGGGAAAAGAAAAAAAACGTATAAATCTTGCACTTAGTGATGGTTCTACAAAGAATCTTTTTGTTTGACTGTCGGTCGATTCCTTCGACAAAATGCGGATGCTTTTCCGATCTATCACGGGAGTAAAAAGACGGGTATCTTCTGTTATATCATAATAATATTGATTTAATATACTATTAATACTTGAATAATTTTAAGTATAGTAGGCAGTCTGCCGATCCGGGGTAATACCCCTACTTACAAGTATACAGACCGTGAAGTGATTCAGTCGCGTTCCGGGATCAGCTTGAAAGTTGTCGGTTTTATCTAGGCCGGCGACGCGGGCGGGTGCTGTCATATATTGAGTCACAATAAAAAAAAAAACAATTAATCGACAAGTGGAATGCTTTACCAGCCTTCTTTGCCTGCGATGCGTGAAGAAGCACCTTCGGCCGGCATTGTGACGATGACTGAAGCAACCGTGAACTAAGTCGTTATTTTCAGTCCATGACGATCTTGGAAGTCCCTTTGCATCTCCCATCTGATGATAGGAGATCAAAAAATATTTAAAAAAATGGTTTAATTTTAATATTTTTTTAATTCCACAGAGGAAAAACAATGGGCGGTTCAAGTGCAATTAACTACATGGTCTATATTCGCGGCAATAGGAGAGATTATGATGAATGGGCTGAACTAGGGAATGAAGGGTGGAGTTATAGAGACGTTAGTATCAATCAATATTTATAACAATTTTCTACGTGCTACAAATTTAAGCAGGAAATATTATCGCAATTTCGTATAGTGCATGTGATCTTTCTTACTCATGCATCCGTCACAATTCCGCAGGTATAAGCAGAGAAGAGTGTATTAATTTAAAAAGTGTTAGGCAGTGTTAGCCATTCTGTCGACCCGGGGTAGTAACACCACAAGTACCG
The DNA here is from genome assembly GCA_905220615.1 of Tinea trinotella. Taxonomy (NCBI): domain Eukaryota; kingdom Metazoa; phylum Arthropoda; class Insecta; order Lepidoptera; family Tineidae; genus Tinea; species Tinea trinotella. Next base: position 3,875,477 of record HG992328.1, on the reverse strand, counting down.
TAAAGTGATTTGGTCGCGTTTCCGGATCAGCTTGTAAGTTGCCGGTTTCAACCAGGCCGGCATAGTGGATGTGATTGCTACTTACAGTTATTGAATTGCAGTAGGAGTGACATTCATTCATGGACTACACTGCAGCCTAACATTAAGCGGGGTGCTGTCATAATATCGAGTCATATGTAAAAAAATGGAGTGCCGCTTTTTAAATTTCTGACATGTCCTTAATTTGATCTCAAAACGGGGACATGTAATTTGGGTCGTCCCCATTTTATACGTAATAAAACAATTATTTATTTTTTAATAGAATATTTTGTATATGTATGAATTATGAATCAATCAATTAAATTGTCTCGCATAGACAATGAAGCGCCACTTGCCAGGATCCTAACACAACTCTTTTCCCTCACATCCTCAAATCTCTTCATACAACTATTTACTATTATGTTATTAATTTTAATTATATTTCGTTGTAAGTGTGCTCTAAGAAGTCATTAAGTACGTATTGAAAATAACTTTTATAGGGTTTGCTATTACTACGCGAACTCCTAATTCTAAGCAATAGTACTATCTATGTTATAGTAAAACTCAGTAACAATAAAATAAAGTTGTCACGCCTCAATTCTTACAGAACTATTTTGCATGATTCTGCTAACTTTACATTTAAATAAAATTTATATAAATACAGCAATAAAAATAATAAAATTTCAGGTGCTGCCTTATTTCAAGAAATCAGAAAGCAATCAAGATGTCGAGTCCCATGACACAGTTTACCACAGCATCGATGGTCCATTGAACGTAGAAAGGTATTCCTATGTAGACCGAGCAACAATGATGCTTGTACAAGGTTTTAAAGAAACAGGCTTACCTCTAACAGATTTCAACGGACGATACCAAATAGGCACCGGAATAGTTCAATCAACAACTAAAAATGGTAGACGAATGTCAACAAATTCAGCATTCATACGACCAATAAGACATCAGCGTCCTAATTTAGTAATAAGAACTGAAGCTTATGCAACAAAAATAATTATTGACCCAGAGACTAAAATGGCCCATGGTGTCAAATATGTAATCAACGGTCAATACTATACAGCTTTGGCCAGAAAAGAAGTAATAATAAGTGCTGGAGCAATTAATTCACCAAAACTCTTAATGTTATCAGGAATCGGTCCAAAATACCATTTAGATACATTAAATATTGAAGTAATAAAAGATTTAAAAGTAGGATATAATTTAATGGATCATGTAACTACAGATGCTTTACTAATAACTCTGTCTAATAAAACATCGACCTCTGTTGGTGAAGATCAACTATTAGCAGAAGTTTACGATTTCCATAAACAACATCCGACAAAGAAAAATGGTCCATTATCCACTACGTCGGTTCTAAATGGGGTGGCGTTTTATAGAACTCCGTTTTCTGAAGATAAAGAAGCGCCTGATATTCAATATCATTTTGACGGAAGAAACGTACATGAATTCTACTCGGATCCAACGACTTATATGGCAACAAATATGTTTCCTTTGTCATTTTACAATGGTTTAGCAGCTAGACCATTGCTATTGACTCCGAGAAGTCGTGGAGTTCTAATGTTAAATTTAACTGACCCTGTATTTGGTCCTCCGTTGATATATTCAGGGTTTTTCACTGTTAAAGAAGACATGGATGCGTTAGTAGCTGCAGCACGTTATGTAGTTAGTTTAGAGAATACAAGTGCATTTAGGTTAAACGGAGCTAGTTTTTCGAAGATTCCTGTAGAAGCTTGTGCAGGTCATATTTGGGGTACATATGAATATTTTGCCTGTCTTTATATGTCTTATACAACAACTATTTATCATCCATCAGGGACATGTAAAATGGGTCCAAAATACGATAGGAATGCTGTGGTAGATCCTAGGTTAAAGGTATATGGTATTCATAAGTTAAGAGTAATAGATGCTTCTATAATGCCTAAAATTGTTAGAGGTAATACTAATGCGCCAGTAATAATGATAGCTGAAAAAGCAGCTGATTTAATAAAAGAAGAATGGATTTAATTTATAATTAATCTTAAGGTAATTTTGTATTATATTTATAATAGTCATTTACAACGATGTTTTAATATTGAACCTTCGAACCGTATGACCTAATTGCATAGTCAATTGAGGAAAAATCAGGAAGCATACGATACTGTAAACAATGATTAGAGACTTGCCAAAGATTGAGCAACATAATGCCTCCCGCTGAGTCATTTTCTTAAGCTACGCTTCCAAATATACGACTTGTATTCCACGACACAATTTTAACACACACAGTTTTATTATTTGGCATCTGTTTCAGCATTACGACTCTAAAGTATACTGACATAATACGTGCTGGGTAGTCTCTTTAAATGCTACATATAACTTTATTTTGTCTCTTACTTTTTATTTAGGAGTAAAAGAGACAGCTTGACTTATGAGTGTGTTCATCGATACGGGGTCGGTCTTTTGTATCTGAAGAGGCGGGCGCATCTGTTACAGTAACAACGCCATTATCTGACTCCATAAACCTTCAAGACGCCAACAATCTGTAGCGTAGCATTGTCTTTAATCGTGAACTTTACAACGTCCATAGACTTTAAACTTCATCAAAGTGTCGTAAATAAACAGAAACTCGGGTACCCGATTGCCGTGGGCCTCGACTTCCCCGAACCAATGGTTACTATTGTTTTACTACTTGTTTGAGAACCTACTAAAGATTATAAGACGCACTCGTAAAAACAAGGGATAATCTCTTTTTTTATTTTATGATCTGTCAATGTTAATTTAGGATGGAATTTTATGGGGAATACCATTAAAGCTACTGGTATCCACAGTTTATTGATGTTACGATTCGACAAAGTAATCAAGAACTTATAAATAAATAATTTAAAGGACCATTTCTGTTTCGAAATAGATTAATTTTATTTATGTATGTTTAAATATTTTAACATTATGTACAGTAAAAATTATCGAAATTTTCCACAATCCTGACACAACTCTCTCGTTATATCCAAAATTCTCTTCATACAAACTCTATAGTTATGGACACTGCAGACCCTTGCTTTTCGGGATTGTCTCAAATTTGCTCAAGAACAAAAAAAGCTTTAAAATGTACTCGTATATTGTCGTACTAACAAAATATTTCAGTTGAGATGCTAACGACGCCACGACTGAAAAACAACGTGTTTTATTTTACGGTTTTCTCAAACGGTAATTATAATCCTTACTTATTATAATTCGAGTCACAAAAAAAACAATTCACAACAAAGATTTCAATCGATTTAAATTTTTGATTCACCCAACTTAAGTTCGGCTAATCTGTAACACAACATTCATTGACTTTTAGTTCAAGTTCGAAGTTTGCGGGTCAGCTAGTCCTAAACTAAAATTTCAGCTTGTAAATGAAGTAGCAATAGAAAGCACAGTCCTCAAGAATTAATTTCATTGCTTTGGTATAATGTAAAATAAAATTTCAAAGGATGTTGCTGGCAAATTAGAATACCTGTGCAAAGACTCATTTAAATTTTATATCCGTGGTGCATCTAAGTAAGGCAGTAGCCTCACTGCCGACGAAAAACGAAAAGCTATATCGTTTAGTCCACGTAGTCAATGATATTTCTTCGCACGTTAATTTCGTAAGTAGGCAGTGGTACCCAGTCTGCCGACCCGGGGTAGTACCACCACTTACAAGTATTCAGACCGTCAAGTGATTTGGTCGCGTGATTTGGCACAGTGGATGTGACTGCTACTTACAGTCATTGAATTGTAGTACCAATGGCAACCATTAATGGACCACACTCCAGCTTAACATCAAGCGGGGTGCTGACAAATGTCGAGTCACAATAAAAATTAAATATCAAAGTATCTAAAAACATCAAGTTTTGTTTACCCTATATTTCGTCCGTTTTAATTTCCACTCACAAATGTGAGTGGAGTGCCCATGATCGTAGAGCTTGTATAAAGAGAATTGTGGATGTGAGAGAAGCGATGGAGTTGTGTCAGGATCGTGGAAAGTGGCGCTCCTTTGTCTCTGCCTATCCTTGAGGGAAAAAGGCGTGACAGTTTGATTGATTAATTAATTATAATGTAATTAATATCATAACAACCATATTGTTTTATGGCACTGTTCATTATAATTTTTAGAATGCATTTCACTTGAACTCCTAGAGACGTAATAATAATAATAAAATTCTTTATTGCACAGTAAAAATACAATACAATGGGCGAACTTAATGCTAAATAGCATTCTCTACCAGCTAACCAGACATATAAGACATAACATAAATAAGACGTATCCTATAACTTTAAATTCTGAGAGCGAAGTGTGTAAAAACACAGCGAAGAGCGGCTTAAGCAATTGTAAGTTAAGTCAGTTTTTTTAGTTGTAGGTACTCTTAGATCTTCCATTACTACAAGGAAGATCTCAATAAAAAAAGTTAATGCACCCACAGTCCTAACTGTGGGTGCTAACTAATCTCTAAGGTGAGCCGGTAAAAACAGTCACTAGACAATAAACAGACATAGTATTTTCTTAAATTTTGCGCGAACATTGATTAATGAATGCGGCTTATTATCGCGTTTATTTTGATTTAAAACCAAAATAAACGCGTTAGTAAGCCACATAAATTTTGTTTAATTTAATAAATGTACATGTTAAATGTGTTTGTGAAATAATTTAATTATATCTGTTTATTTTTTACTTGTCGGCAGTCAGATCGTTGCCTTATTCGGACTAAGTTTGAAGTCGAATCTGCATCGGAAACAGGGGAGGCCACTGCCTTTTTACGGATGCTTTTGCATAGTAATTGGTTTAGGTAATAGTTTTGCTTAAAATTGTTTTTGTACTCTCATCGTGATTGTAGAGTTAGTTTTTGAATTTTAACTCTTTTGTAAACTTTTGTGATTTTCTACATGATTATTTTTGGATTTTATTCACGTATTTGTGGATTATCTAAATTAAACAAAACAAATACTTACACAATATTGATTTTCGAAAATTAATAGACCTAGTATATTCTTAAATTTTGCGCGAACATTGATTATTGAATTAAACCAGGAACAGAAACAAGAAATATCAAAATCAAAACATCAAGCGGGGTAGTTTTAAAAACAATAACAGCATCAACCAATAGGACGACCTACACCTCAGTCTCTCCGTGACCAGGATGGCTGCAAAGCTTTCGGATCGTCGGAATAATAAAAATTGTAAAATCAATAACCAAAATCAACGCGATAGTAAGCTGCATAAAATTTGTTTAATTTAATTAATAGACCTAATTTATGAGATAACAATATTACTAAACAAACAATCAATCAAATTGTTACAGACATATATGAGAACTTCAATACGTATAAGATTTGACGACAGGTGGACGAACGGTTAGCGGTTGGTTTGTTGCGCGTAAAGTCCCGGGATCAATTCCCGGTCGGAGCAAATATTTGTTTCATAGCTTTTATTTGTAATATTTAATAATTTTATTAAATAATGCAAATATTTGTTAATAAAAAATAGGGGAATTATTTGCTTTGGGTCTGGTTATCAAAAAGTGGTTGCCGGTTCCAACTAGGCCGGCGTAGTGGATGTGGTTGCTACTCACAGTTATTGAATTGTAGCAGCAGTGATATCCATTCATAGACCACACTCCAGCTTAACATCAAGCGGGGTGCTGTCAAATGTCGTGTCACAATAAAAAATAAAATAAAAGAAAAGATAAAAATAGTATATAAAAGACATTTTTTTATATACCTAGGTAGGTATGACATAAGTGATCAAACTCCACATACAAAATATTTATAAATGTTCAGTTTAAGGATGAAACAGTGATCCTAATTTTCCCTGTAATTAAAATGTTCACTATATTCTTCATGTAAAGCACGAGTTAAAAAGTAGTGTAAGATGTTAGTTTCGCAATTAAAAACAAACTTGCGAAACATTCCCTTTCATACATACAAATTTAAATTTTCTTGTGGGCGCAACCACAGTCCATAAACCACTGATAAATAACTATATCATCATCATCAGCCAGAAGGCGTCCACTGATAAACATATGCCTCCTCCTTAGAACGCCATTCCGAAAAACAAGATGCCAGTTGCATCCACTGGTTACCCGTTACTTTCACTATGTCGTCAGTCCACCTAGTCGGAAGCCTACCAACGCTGCGCTCCGCTCTAAAACCTTTGTTCCCCGTCGGTTGTCGGTTCTTCGAGCGATGTGGCCAGACACTGATAAATAAATTAATCCATAGTAAAAGTTAATAAAAGCACATTAAGGCGTCCAAATTGGAGACATCCATAAGAAATGGTGTCTAGTTCTATTGCCCGTAACCGTAGAGCTTGTACCTGTATGAAGATATGTGAGAGAAGCGAAATGTGCCAGGGTCGTGGCAAGTGGCGTTCCATTGTCTCTGCTTATCCCTGTGAGAAAAAACGTAACAATTTAATTGTGTTTATTTTATTGTGATACGACATCTGACCTCGGCCCGCCTGATGATAAGCAAGAGGAAGTCTAAGAGTGACGACGACAAAAAATCCGAGTTAGTTCACGTGTGCCCCAGTCGCCGTCCCTATGCCGGCCAAACAATGATTGATTGTATTGTAGAAACTTATATACCTAATAAAAACTGGGCCTTCAAAAAACATAATATATCAAAAATACATTTGTACCAGCAAGGGATTTTAAATCCGGAGTCCTTTGCGTAACCATTACTCTACCACTAGAACGATCAATCAATCAAATTGTCACGCCTTTTTCCCACAGGGATAGGCAGAGACAATGGAGCGAGAGTTCGCTCTTATTCAATATGAAAACAGCGTCTGATACAACGACCTATTATATAAATCTGTGCTGTTCTGTGAATGTTCGCTCTCAACTTTCAGTAGTTGTGAAAATATGAAATTTCTGCAGTTATGTTTTGTAAGTAGTTAAAGTAGACAAATTAATTTCACTGCTTCTCAGTGCAGTAGGAGCGCTAATGCAAAATCTTGATTTAATTAGTGCGCGGCTCCATTATACTGTGTCACGGGTTTTATAATCCGTTTTTGGCATGTTAAATTATTTTATTTAAATAACTATATATTGTATGTATAGGCGACCGTAGTGTAGTGACAGTGCAATGGTTACGCAAACCGAGAGCACGCGTTCAAAACCACATGGCGGTACCACATGTATTACCACTTTAGTATAGTCTGTCTAAGCCGAAAATAACGCGCCCCTTCACTGCATTAGCGCACACGCGAAAACATAAAATATGAATGCAACACATCGAAAATACAATTGTAATTGGTTATTCAGTTTCTGGTTGGACACAAAAGGAGGAGCACGCTGATAAAGTATAATAGTATAGTTAGAAATATTTGCATTCACAAATTTAAATAAACTAATAAAGTGGAGGGGCGCGTCATTTATAGTTAGACAAGCTATAGATATCTTATATTATACTCATAAACGTATATCTTTGACATTTGGACTTGGGTTGTCTTGTTTCTATAACACAAGCACTTTAGTACCGTACTTTAAAATTGTATATATAAAAATAATATTTATCGAGGATATCGCACGCGTAACAATTTGCATGATTGATTGATGTGCACGATATATTTCCCAATTATTTGTTAAGATAAACAAAACTAAATTTTTATGGTTGTAAATCATAATTATCTTAATAAGTAGAAATGTAATACCGTTGTTACCTTACTGTAAAAGTATTAATTATCGTAATTATAATTTTAATTAGTGTAAAGAAATATTTTGTTTGAAGATTTAATTTATGTTATACAGTTTGTTATTGATATTTGATACAATTATTTAGACAATAAATGGCTTAATAACACAGGGAAGTTTTGAAGAAAGCAAAGACTAAGTGACAGCGTCTTGCAATCATTTAACTGTAATAAGAGTTGCTACCGTTCATGAATAGCACTCCAGCCTAACATCAGGCGGGGTGCTGCCATAATTATGTTGTGGTGGTAATAAAAAAAACTACTTATAAACAATACTTGTTTAAACAATATTGTTTAATATTGTATTATATACACTAAAATCTAGAATAATGAATGCTAATTATAATGTAATCAATTATATCAATCAATCAATCAATTAAATTGTCACAGCGCCACTTGCCACAGTCCTGATACAACTCTCTCTCTTCTCACTGTGAAAGTAGATTAACGAAAGGAATTTATAAATCTGATGTGGATGGATGCATTATTCGAGGCAAACCCAGGTGGGTGTTTTCCGACCAAAGCAGAGACATCCTAAAGAAAGTTGGGTCGCCTAGTGACGACTTATATTTCATGATAATACTCGTTGTATCTTGAATAATAATTTATTATTATGATGATCCTCACATTAAAGACATTCTCTTCAATGTGATAATATTATCTTCGACTAAGCAACCGTGAACTGACTCGTTTTTTTCAGTCGTCAGCACTTTTGGACCACTGTCGTCGGCGCCTACCATCAGGCAGGTTAATGTCAGATGTCGAGTCACAATGAAAAAATATGGTCCAAGAGATACATCACGTTAGGAGAAACGGTTTTTAAGCGCGGCCGGGTTATGTCACGGACCAGACCTAGTACATTTGTGTATGTAAAAAACTTTACCTTAGAATTATTGTTAAAGTTACATAATAATAATAAAAATACTAAGTGTCCTCCCACACAAAAAGTAATAATAAAGAAGTACTTACCTATATAAATAGTATGGATCCAGATGTGACCTTGTATCACTAGATCAAGTTTACCTTTTGGGAGATAGATACAAAGGTTTCACCGACCCCAAGGGATAAGACCCGAAATCAAAGTATTGGACACAATTTTCTCATTTCTAATAGAAATACGGTTTTTATGACAAAGAAAATTGACATTTATATGTCAATTGGAATTCTTTAGGTAATTTTGTAGATATTACGAATTATTAATGTGTCTTGAACTAAAGTATATGACAGCACCTCTCCTGATATTTTTTTTATTGTGACTCGACATTTGACAGCACCCCGCTTGATGTTAAGCCGAAGTGTGGTCCATGAATGAATGTCACTGCTACTACAATTCAATAACTGTGAGTAGCAATCTCATCCACTATGCCGGCCTAGATGGAACCGGCAACTTACAAACTGATCCCGAAACGTTTCCAAATCACTTCACGGTCTGCATACTTGTAAGTGGTGGTACTACCCCTTATCGGCAGACTGGGTACCACTGCCTACCACTCTTAATACCACTTCAGCATGTATCATAGAAACAGGACAACCAAAGTACATATATCAAAGATACAGTACATGTGAGTGGTTTTGAACCTGTGCTCTTGGTTTGCGTAACCATTGCACTGCCACTACACCACGGTCGCCTTTCAAACTGATCTCGTAACGCCACTTACTCACTTCACAGTCTGTACACTTGGAAGTCATGGTACTGTCTGTTTACCTCTCTTAAACACTGGAGCAAACATAATCTCTTTTTTATTAACAAATTGCTCCGACCGGGATTTGAACCCTACACTGTTAAACAATATTCGTAAAATAACGTTTATTAGAATGAATTTAATCAACGCCTGAGAGAATATCCGTGTAACCAATAATTATTTTAAAAACCTTCCATTATGTACAAATAAACTCGGCAACTGGTGAAAGGTAAAACAGAAAAAGTGACATTTTTTATGAAATATTTAATGTTATAGCCATTTTACAGCATCGTACGGACATGATTTTACGTTGTTTTAATACTTTTTGAGGTTTTTTATTAACTTTGAAGTACTTTTATATGTTAGGTTTATTATATTATAATAATTCAATTAATCAATCAATCAATCAAATTGTCACGCCATTTTCCCACAGGGATAGGCAGAGACAATGGAGCGCCACTTACCACGATCCTTACATAACTCCCTTGCTTCCTTCACATCCACAATTCTCTAAATAATAATATTAATATACTTATTAAACTGGAAAAACGCTTTATTGACCCTGCCTATTCGTGATAATTTAATAGTTTGTTATACACTTTATAAGGTTATAACTTTAGTATAGTGTGTCGATATAAATATCGTGTGTCAATGGAAACAGTGTTCACTGCTAAATTGCGCCTAAAGTTTGCTATACTAACTTCTTGAACAAACGATGAAGGTTGGCTGTGAAAATTTTGTATTATTTTCATGATAATGCTGAAAATTGTATAGAAATATTGCCTATTTATCTTGTAGCTTGTGTTTTCCGTGGACAGAACGTTTACCTTTAAATAATATATATATACAATGTTTTTATTTCTATATTTTATTGTATATATGTACAAGTTTTAAAATTATATTATAGTTTATGAATCTGATGTGAATGGTTGCGTTAAACAAGGCAGGGTGTTTTCCGATCAAATCGTAGACATCTTTGAGAAAGCTAGGTTGCCTAGTGCTCATAATAAGCTAGTATGAAGTGAATTGTGGATGTGAAGGAAGTGAGAGAGTTGGGTCAGGATCGTGAGAAGTGGCGCCACGATCCGATCAATCTGATTGATTGAAAATGTATAGATATTAGAAGCTGTTTATTTATTGTATAAAAGTTAATGTAAAAATTGTATAAAAATTATTTATTGTATAAAATGTGGCAGAAAAATCATTAGATTAGAATTAATGCTATAGAAATGCGTTCATTAAGGAGTGTATGTGAAGTGGCGATATCGCATAGAATGAGGAATAGCACAGTGCGAGATAAATGTGGTTTGAAAATGGATGTAGTGACAAGAATTGACAAAGGAGTGCTTAGATGGTTTGGGTACATAGAAAGGATACGCGACAGTAGATTGACGAAAGAAATTTATAAATCTGATGAGGATACGTTAAACAAGGCAGTCATTATTTAATTACCATATATTTTTTTAATAATTTAACTAAATTTTAATTTTATGTGATAAACAAAAAATCGGTGTTTTGTTCTACCTATCCCATGTGGAAATTAAGGTATGACAATTTAATTTACTTAACTAAATTATTGGTTAAATAAATAAATATAAAACAATAAATTTGAAATATTTTTAAGATCATCATTAGTGTTATATATCATATAGTGCCCAACACAATAATAATTATAAAAAAACTAAACAAAATTTATATTCAGTGCAAGAGAGCGGTCGTTCTTAAAATAAAAATGCAATTGCATAAAAGCACTTGACACGGAGATAAAATAACGATGGTCCCAGAAGAAAATGAGCGAAGTGGAAGTACCATTAAGGTGTCGTCTGTGGTCGAGGCACTCTAACCCACTCACTTTTAGTGTTGTGGATTAAACAATACAATGTGTATCGATATTATATTTATATACTAAACCATACTAAATAATAATATTAACCAATCAGTCAAATTATCAAGCTTTAATTGTAACAGTGAATGGTGCGCCACCTTCCTCATTCTAACACAACCCTCCAATATACTATAATAATTAATAATAATTTATTTGATTTAACACTAAATTATACATTTACTTATAAGTTATAAGCTGTGGCAGAAGAAGCACGAGAGTAGAATTAACGCTGTGGAAATACGGTCATTGAGAAGTGTATGTGGAGTGACGGTAGCAGATAGAATGAGGAATAGCACAGTGCGCGATATATGTGGTTTGAAAGAAGATGTGGTGACAAAGGAGTGACAAATAAATGCTTTGATGGTTTGGGTATATGAAAAAGATGAGTAAAAATAGATTGACGAAAGGAATTTATAAACCTGATGTGGAAGGCTATTATTAATAACATAACAGAGAAAAAAGTTAAGAGTTGAGTGTTTCTAAAGAAATCAAATAATTAAAATTATCGATATATGTTTTATCGATATTATCAACAACGCTAATTAGAGTGAATTGCAATAGAGGCTAGAACAATAGTCTGTGTCGAGTTAGAAGGAAATTACTAAGAACAGTGGCGGTTACGTAACATAAAACCTACTGTGTAATCCATGAGTTTTCAATACAATATTGCAAGATTTATACTTATTATTAAGTTGTCCAAATTTAATATTTAAAAAAACTAAGCTCAAGGCTAGGTTCAATTCCCAGTCGCAGTTGACACCGCACGCGTGGAATACCTTCTCTAATTTTTAATAATAATTTAGAAAGCTAGTTTGCCTAGTGCCCATAACCATAGAGCTGTATGAAAAGAATTGTAAATGTGAAGGAAGCGAGGGAGTTGTGTCAGGATCGTGGCAGGTGGCACTCCATTGTCTTTGCCTATCCCTGAGGGAGGAAGGCGTGATAATTTGATTGATTGAATTTATATAATAATACTATCATACATTATACTATCTTGAATCATAAAAATCATAAAGTTTTCATTCTATTCATACAAAATCACTGAATTAATATAACTAACGTATGCTAGTAATGTTAGTTCAATGTACAAAATATAGACTAACATCAATTAATGATAATTCTTATTAAACTGTTCTTAGTACTTAAATATATTGGTAAAAAAATCAGGCCGAGAAGGGCATCCAAATCAATCAAAAGAAAACAATTTGAAAATGTAGGCCAACGTAAGTCAATAAAATTCACAAAATCTCGTATCCTTTTAAAATTTAATAAACCTTGTCTATATAAATTAGGGCGGACCTAAGCTCTATTGAAACAAAATCTGTTCGCACAATAAGATATTTCTTTAGAGATTCGGGATTAATTTTGCAAATGAGAACTCTTGCCCACCATGAATATGCAAACATTTTTGCCTCCATTTCCTCTCCGTGAGGCAAATCTTGAAACCTATCGTTGTTTAATTAATTCCCATAATATAAATTAAACACGGCATTTTGCCTTTTGTACTTACGTGGAGGGTTATTTTGAATCTAGGGATTAGGGTTTTTATTTCAGTCTTTTCATAAAAATATAGTATGTACTTACATTATTTTACTAAAAATTTAAGGGGTGCTCAATACACGGCGCTATACCCGGGGTCAAGGTGCCACGACGACGTGCCAGACGGTGACCACTGGTAACCGTAAACGTCCGGTTACCTCACATCCACAATTCTCTAAATTTATAATAAATTTATAAATTTGATGTGGATGGATGCATTTAACAAGGCTTAGGAGGGTGTTTTTTGACCAAATCAGAGACACCCTCAAGAAAGCTGGGTTGCCTAGTGCCCATCATAACTGTAGAGCTTGTATGAAGAAAATTAGAGGTAATATTTATAAAAAAATGCATTTCTTTATAAATATTACCAAATAAAATGCTAAAGTAAAAAAAAATGTTAATGATCTAATCCGTTAGATAGAAAACGTACGCCGAAAATTCAGCTTCAATGCAGCTTTCCCCTAAAGCTGTCTGTCACAATGGTCTGTGGGCATTCCAAGGAGCTTTGAAAAATTGCTTCAAAATCCTTGTCCCACTTCAACTGCGCATAAAGGAGTAGAAATATTTCTGTATTCTTGTAAAATAGAGGCCATTTTGGTCGACTTTTTGAAGTAGGTATAGCATTTTATTTTTATGATATCGATATTTTTATTTTATTTTAGCTATTTACGATATATGATATTATGTTAAGCGCTCCAACATGTTGTGACGACCGAATCAGCACTCAGACTTAGGTTCGTCGTTTCTTTGTAGAACAATCGACAAATGGAACGTATGGGTTCTTCCCAATCTTTTTAGATTTTCCTAGGATCCTTAGGCCGGCATACTAACATAAATTGAGGCAACCGTAAACTGGGTCAGTTTTTCTAGTTTTTGACCTCAGCTTGCTTAGGTAAGGCATCTTGAGGTCAAATATAAGGAAACATTAAAATTTAAACTTACAAAAATACATCTAAAATGAAAATATATTTTTCAAAAGTAAACGTAGTGTGAATAGAAATTCCATTAAAATGTCTCCGGCACTACACTCCTTATCTCTTGTTTGTTCTTTGTTGTAGAACTAGTGTTGTACTATATAAGTATAATATAGATTTATTTATACAATATGTAGGTATAATATCATTGTTACCGATGGTTTTACCAAGTTATTAAAGTGGTTGTATAATAAAAACAGAACGACTAAAGTACATATATTAAAGATATCTGACGACAGGCGTGGACGAACGGTTTAGCGATTGGTTTGTTGCGCGTTTGTTGGGTTCGATTCCCAGTCGGAGCAAATATTTGTTTCATAGCTTTTATATTATTAAATATTACAAATATGTGTTAATAAAAAAAAAGAGATGGAATATCAAACAGTGGTAGGCGGTGGTACCCAGTCTGCCGATCCGGGGTAGTACCACCACTTACAAGTATACAGACCGTGAAGTGATTTGGTCACGTTTCGGGATCAGCTTGTAAGCCGGCATAGTGGATGTGATTGCTACTCACAGTTATTGAATTGTAGTAGCAGTGACATTTATTCATGGACCACACTTCCGCTTAATATGAAGCGGGGTGCTGTCATATGTCGAGTCACAATTAAAAAATAAAGATACATTGGTACCAGCAAGTGGTTTTAAACCTAGCAATTATGTGCACGACTTTATATATGCTATGACTCGCTCCAACTGCAGTCGTCCAGCGCTTTTCTAATCTGCCGATCCTTATACTAAGCAGCTTAAGAGTCAGCAGTCCTTAACTCTGCCGATTGTTATAACTATCCTTTAACGAGTGTCGTATGACTTGGAAGAAATAAATTATTGAACAAACTATAGTTTTAAAATAACATCTCTAGTTCTAGAAACTTAGAGATCTGACCCCAAGAGAGTTAAAATTGTCTAAACTCGAACGAACAATAGTAACCCACGGGAACCTCTCACCTGGTAAATGTTTAACGATCTTTGAAACGGTAATCTAAACATTACTTAGTGTCTTCATCATCACTTAAGTATCGAATAAAGTAGACAGACAGTTGGTGTGTATTGGAAGGCGACCGTGGTGTAGTGGCAGTGCAATGGTCACGCAATCCGAGAGCACAGGTTCAAAACCACTCTCTGGTACCAATGTATATTTGATTTATGTTCTTTGGACGTCTTGTTTCTATCATACAAGTACTTAAGTAGCTTAGTATAGGAATGTAAAATATAAAAAAATATAAAAATGTTTAGTTTGCTGGTATGTAGTGTACACGGTCTGTACACTACTTTCAAGTGTACAGACCGTGAAGCGACTTAGTCGAGATCAGCTTGTTAGGTCCAGATTCAAACTAAGCCTTTGTCGATATCATGGCCGTTATTTTACTCATACTTGTGATTTTTTAAATACTTACATTTCTTTACTAAACTGCTGAAAGTGTTTGTATTATAGAAACATGATGACCAAAATGCTTATATCAAAGATACATTAGTATTAAACATTTTTTTTGCAGCTCACAATCGCGTGTATTTTTGGTTAGTGACAGTACAATTTTTATTTTCGGCGTTTCTAGAGCAATGTTCGCGCAAAATCTAATAAAATTTTATACATTACCACCGATGAGCTGTTTTGAACCAGGGACTCTCGGTTTGCGTGAGCATTTCACTACTGCTACACCACAGTGGACTTCTATTATTAATTTCATTATTGTGGGTGTTGAAGGGTGTTTGACGACCAAATTGGAGAAATCCTCAAGAAAGCTAAGTTGCCTAGTGCCCATAACCATAGAGCTGGATTGTGGCATGTGGCGCTCCATTGTCTCTGCCTATTCCTGTGAGAAAAGGGCGTGACAATTTGATTGTTTGATTGATTTTATTATTTTATTATTGCTTAAGTAAAGTGTTGAAATACTGGCCGTTAACACTCCTTACAACTTGTTACTATAGTTAATGATATAAAAACAACATTTTGCCGTTAAAGATACGTCTGCTTCTTAACTTCAAATACCTACTTAAGTTAGGACTTCTAATTATTACTGATGAAAATACTAAAAAAAAACATATTTTATAACTTTTTCACATTTCTATACTAAGCTACTAAAGTGATTGTATCATAGAAACAGGACAACCAAAGTCAATCAATCAATCAAGTCAAGGACAATCAAAGATACAATGGTCACTTAAACCGAGAGAGCGAGTTCAATAACCACTCACCGGTAACAATGTATCTTTGATATATGTACTTTGATCGTCCTGTTTCTATGATACAAGCTCTTTTGTAGCTTAGTATAGAAATATACTATAAAAAAATATAAAATGTTATTATTAAAACATTTTCTCATTTAACAAGCCAATTAAAATGTATCTAAAACCGTCGCCCATAAAGCTTTAAAGTTAAAAACATAGCCTAACTTTCTAAGTGGCCAAAAAAGATTTATTTAAGGTTTTTCTTTAATCTTCGCCTAGAATTAATATTGTGCAAATTAGGCTGTTTCTTGCAAACGAAAACCATAAATATTCAAAGCAGTTCTTGTAATCTCTTCGCCGTCCATTAACGCCTATACAACCTGTCTGAAGCACCAATTACCAAAAGGCAGATTGTACATCTTAAAGTTGTATTATTCTTTGAAAAAGATAACATTTATGAATTGCTTTAACTTTCAGATATTTATAAAATTAAATAAATCAAATTGTCACGCCATTTTCCCACAGGGATAGGCAGAGACAATGAAGCGCCACTTGCCCCGACCATAACACAACTTCCCCACTTTCCTTACATTCACAATTCTCTTCATACAAGCTCTACGGTTATGGACACTAGGCAACCTAGCTTTCGAGATCACAAGGATTCCTGAAAATAGTTATTTTAGGTCTGTAATAAAAGTGTTTTAACTTAAATTTCCAATTGGTGTTTCCATTAAAATTAAGTTTCCTTGAGCGCTTCCGTTGTTCGCGTGTTCAAGTCATGCGTACGTGTACCTGCGCATTACAATGTACGCATATCTCACTACGCGTACATTGGAACGCGCAGTCCGTAAATAGCTTTAAGTTTGGTACGGACAACGTGTAACTGAGTTATCCGTAGTTGAGATTCGTACAGACCAGCGTCGCGAACCTGAACGCGAGGTAAATTGATGTATAGAGCGTCTCAGCTCATCCAGTCATTCACCATCTACAAGCGTGTTTATCCATTTTGCAGTTCAAATATTGCGTATTTATATCCTCTATATAGGTATATCTTCTCCTGAATATTTATGATAAAATTGTTTCTAACAAAGATTAAAATCAATAAAAAATTAAAAGTTAAAATATTCATAACAAGTTAATTAATAATTAAATAAATAAAAGCAAAATTTTAAGTCAAAGCATCTGAATTGCAAATTATTTTGTCCAAGTATGTTTTCGGAATAAATACTACGAAAGACCTTACCCTAAGGCAAGAATAAAATGGCTGCGCTAAATTAAAACTCAAAAAGCATTATTTATAATAATTTTTAAAAACAAATATTTTAGTTTTAGTAAGTAATATTCTTAAATAAAATGGCTTTTATAAATTTAAATATTCTTATATATATAAAAATGGATTCTTATATATATAAAGATGGATAAATATTCTTATATATATGAAAATGGAAATGGATTAAGCTTTTTATGAATAGGTAGAGAGTTGGTGGGTAATAATTTCTCAGTTTGCCGACCTATTTATAGGTATTTACATTCAAATTTTAGACTGACTCAGTGAGTCAGTCGTGTTTCATAAGTTGCTTGAAAATTGCTGGATAAACAAGGTCAGCATAACTGATACAAATATTGCTTGCAAACAATTCTCTGTAGCAGTCACCTCCACTAATGGGTCGCACTCCTGCTTAACATCATCTGGTTCTGGTTATACTCGTATATAAACATTAAAAACTTAAAATCACACGAAATTTAACCTTATGTAACATGACATTATTAAATTGGAGGCATTCTAAAAAAAAAGCAACGGTCTAACCATAAACAAAGAGCATGTGAAAAATATTGTGGATGTGAGGAAAGCAAGATAAACGTCGGAATAATAAAAAGTTGTAAAATCAAAACCAAAAACCAAAATAATTACGCGATAGTAAGCCGCATAAAAAAATTTAATTCGCGCAAAATCTAAGAAAATATTAAGCAAGATAAATGTTATAGAATCAAGGGAAAAGGCGCGCCATTGCCTCTGCCTTTGCGTTTGGTAGGTTGAGGAGAGGATATTTTTTAGGAAGAGATGAGTGAGCGTTTCTTTTATTTTTATAGTCACATCCACATATGAACTGACGACATAGTGAAAGTCACGAATAACCAGTGGATGCAACTGGCATTTTGTTTTTCGAAATGGCGTTCTAAGGGGGAGGCCTATGTTTAGCAGTGAACGCCTTCTGGCTGATGATGATGATCCACATATGACAGCACTCCGCCTGATGTTAAGCTAGTGTGGTCTTTGAATAGAGCCGACTTTATTATACTATTTATACAAAACAAACTATTATGTTGTAGTATTTTACAACTGTTTATTTAAGTAAGTACTATATTTCTATTTTAGACTGCCAATACCCTTTAGCGTCTCCGCAATTTAATTTTGATTTTTATTATCCCATTGCGCATAACAATTTTATGTATTATATATACAAAAATAATTTATTAAACGAACATATAATGACTTAATTCAATCTAATATGAGATACTAAATTAAAATATGACATTTTATTTAGTATAGCTAAATAATTATGACCGTAAAATTAAAATTTAATTTTCTTATCAAAATATTTTTACTTATATCGTAAATATAAAATAAATGTATAAATATTATCATAATAAAATATAATAAAATAACAGCCTTAATATTAAACAGAGCAATTATAATCTTTCCGGTTTTACATGACGACAGCTAATGTTAAACTGGAGCGCGGTTGGTCTGTGAATAGAGGCTCTGCAATTATAATTAAATAACTGTAAGTAGCATATTCATCCACTATGCCAGCCCAGCTTAGGTCCGGCAACTTTCAAACTGATACCGAAATGTGACTGAGTTACTTTACGGTCTGTACACTTGAAAGTAGTGGTATTTTTTATACTGCCCCGGTTCGGCAGACTACTCTTAAACAACCAGATCCGCAGTACATATTTGTTATATACAATGTAATCAATAAATATAAATATATGGTGACAGGCGTGGCATATTCTATTTTTATTATTGTGACACAACATCTGACCTCGACCCGCCTGATGATAAGCAAGACTCCTCTTCGTCATCCAAGAGAGATGACGACTAAAAAAACCGAGTTAGTTCCCGGCTACCTCATTCGCCGTCATTATGCCGGCCTAAGATTCACATCACAATAAAAAAAAACTTTTCGATGTACTTAAACCAACGCAACATATACTTCTGAATACTTGTCACAACTTCTTTAAAATCACACCTATACAACTTAATCCTTCAACAAAACTTAACAATAAAATAAATTAAATAATTAACTCGCACTTATACTTCTATTTTTATCATCGTGCCCTCTCAAAAGACATTCAATTTCATGCACAGACTTCCCTTTAGTCTCTGGCAAGAAGAACAGTACAACAAAAATGCAGATAAAATTAAATGCAGCATATATATAGAACATAGTATGCATTCCTAAAGTTTGCGATACAGGTGTAAATGTGATTGTTTGGACGAAACACATAAACCAGCCGTAGCACACGAAATATCCCAAGAGTTTCGCTCGAATCTGTAATGAAGAGTACATATTGTGAAAGAACCCTGCTTGATGTTAAGTTAATAAAGGTGACTGCTACTACAGTTAAATAGCTGCAAATAGCAGACACTATACCGGCCCATTTTTTTTATTATGACTCTACATATGACAGCACCCAGCTTGATATTAGTTTTTTTATTGTTACTCGACATATGACAGCACCCCACTTGATGTTAAGCCAAAGCGTGGTCCATGAATGAATGTCACTGCTACTACAATTCAATAACTGTGAGTAGCAATCACATCCACTATGCCGGCTCAGATGGAACCGTCAACTTACAAGCTGATCCCGAAACGTGACCAAATCACTTCACGGTCTGTATACTAGTGAGTGGTGGTACTACCCCGGATCGGCAGACTGGGTACCACTGCCTACCATTCTAAAAGTTAAACATGATCCCAAAACACGTTTACGTTCTGTACATTGTACAGACTAGTATTGGTGGTACTAGTCAGTCGTACGGTAGTGGTGTCGTAGTAGTGAAATAGTGCGTGACCAAGAGTTTCCGGTTCAAAACCACTTGCTGGTACCAATTTCTCTTTAATACTCGTATATGTTCTTTGGTATCTTTAATCTATGATACAATAATATTTTAGTACTTAGCACTAATTCACTTAACACCTGACCTCGTTTTGCCTAATGGTAAAGAAGGGGAGGTCTAATAGTGGCAATGACTGAGATTTCCAACTCAGTTCACGGTTGCATCAATCGCCGTCACTATGTATAAAAAAAATCACTTAGAAATATCATCATTAAAGAGTTTTAAAGAGTGGTAGGCAGTGGTACCCAGCCTGCCGGTCCGGGATAGTACCACCACTTACAAGTATACAGACCGTGAGTTGATTTGGTCACGATTCGGGATCAGCTTGTAAGTTGCCGGTTCCATCTAGGCCGGCATAGTGGATGTGGTTGCTACTCACAGTTATTGAATTGTAGTAGCAGTGACATTTATTCATGGACCACACTTCGGCTTAACATCAAGCGGGGTGCTGTCATATGTCGAGTCACAATAAAAATAAAAATATCATCATCATCAGCCGTAAGACGTCCAATGCTAAACATAGGCCTCCCCTTTAGTACGAAATATACTTACTTGGAAATTGAACATTTCTGACATAACAATGTACGGCACAGGCAAAACTCCAGCTCCATATGAAAATACACATACAACAATTGATACAACTGGTATCCACGGAGGTACTGTTCCTCCTAAATGTTGAATCAGTAAACCAGTGCCTAAAGCTGCCATTGGCAATGTAGTAAATACTAAGCAGGTGATGAATAAGGGCTGAAATAAATAAAATAAAAAACTCTATTATCCATCTATCTTAAGTTGAAAATATCGATCAGGCATTGATCTCCGCTAACTAGTAAGCCACGCGTGTCATCAAAAACGGTAACGGTATTCTCAATTGAAAAAAATATATAAGTATAATATATTGAAAACGCCGTCAAGAGATGACCTATTACCCGTAACACAATAAGACCCATTTTAATCTATTCTAATCGGTAAGCGATTGGTTTGTTGCGCGTAAAGTCTCCCGGGTTTGATTCCCGGTCGGAGAAAATATTTGTTTCATTTTATTTGTGATATTTAATAGGTATATTAAATATTTCAAATATCTGTTAATAAAATAAAAGAGGCGGATATTTTCTTCGGGACTGGTTTATCAAAAAGTAGGAAGCACCCACTCTGCCGATCCGGGGTAGTACTACCACTTACAAGTATATAGACCGTGAAGCGATTTAGTCGCGTTTCGGGATCATCTTGTAAGTTACCAGTTCCAACTAGGCTGGCATAGTGGATGTGACTGCTACTTAGTACTTGAATTGTAGTAGCAGTGACAACCATTCATGGACCATACTCTAGCTTAACATCAAGCAGGGGTGCTGACATATGTCGAGTCACAACAAAAAAAACTGTTCGCATTAACGGTTGCGTCAAATTTCAGTGATTTATAAGGTATCAAAGTGACCTAGGTACTCCTACGGACTTAGGAGATTATAATAATTTATTTATGTAAATTAAGGTTTAAATAAACAACAACTTAGAGTTTGAAAGTCCTCTTGGCAGTAACTTAATTTTATATCACGTCCTTTCTGTTAGTACGATGTGATTTACAAAATAAAGTTTATATATTTATTAACTTTAAATTTATGTTTCTTTAATGACTTTATTTTTATGATTTCTAAGAAGATGTGTTTTTTTATTGTGGCTCGACATGTGTCAGTACCCCACCATATAAGCTGGAGTGTAGTCCATGAATAAAAGCGAAATCTACTACCGTTACATAAATGCAGCCAGCAGTCACATCTAATATACCAACATAGTATAAATCGGCAACTTACAAGCTGATTCCAAAACGCGACCTTACTTTTCGGTAAGTAGTAATACTACCCTGTGTTGGCAGACTGGGCACCCCTACCCCGCTCTTAGGTTTTTTTTATTGTGACACGACATTTGACCTCGACCCGCCTGGTGATAAGCAAGAGGAGATCCAAGAGTGATAAAGACTGAAACAACCAAGTTAGTTCATGACTGCCTTAGTCGCCGTCACTATGCCGGCCAAAGTATATTCAAAGTATAGGTCATAATATTTTTATATTACATACCTTTCGTCCAAACTTTTCAACACACGACATTGACACTATGGAACCCAAAATCATGACAGCTGGGAATGATAATGACTGCAGTTCAGGACTAACAGTCACACCAGCTTGATTTAAAATCACTGAAGCATACGTGAATATCGCAAAGTTACCGCCGGTATCTAATGCAGACATCAGTATAAAGGCCAGCCACACAGCCTTTCGCCACGCTTTATCAGCAACTGAAATAAAGGTAATTACAAAAGTCAAAATTGCATCTATATGATGTAATAATAAATCGAAAATTTGTGTAAAAGAATAAAACTTCATCACTCGTTTAGTACAAATCGATTACTTTGTGTAATACTAGGTGAGGAACCACTAGTCGAAGTTAAAGGAGAGATGGAAAGAGATTGGCAACAGCGGTGAGGTAAGGTAGAGTTGAGTTGAAGAATAAAACTAAGAATACCCAGAAGATTATTTGTCAGTTAAAGTGGCGACAATAAAAGCATGGATACCATATACCATAGCATAGTACCAATTGATGAATACACTAAAAAAATGCGTATTTGTCAAATAGTTTTAAGATCACATAAAGTGGTGCCCTGTTGTCTTTGCCTAAACCTGATAACTTAATTGATTGATCGATAAACACTTACAAATACTTCTAATAGATATCTTCGGCATAGTTTTGTAATATTCCTCATCGACTCTCATCGTTGCAATATCAGCTATTATAGTTTTATCATCTTTGTCAATACCTCTAAATTTCGCTAGAGTTTCCTTCGCTTCCTGTAACCAAGAGGTATACTTAACACTATCAGTGATGGTGGACTACTGATAACAGCAGTAGTACTGTGGTAACAAGACAATGATGACTGTGGCCAAGTCCTAACTCGTCTTTTTACTCCATGCAGAGGTGGATATCTCTTTTAAATCCATCTATTTTCTGTCGACCGTATTCGGCAGTAGACCTTAAAGATTCTACGCATCGCTTTTTTGTAGATCGATCTTTTTTTATTGTAGAATGTATTTTAAAATGATCTACTATAAAGTTGCCTATAAGATTTACAGTCTGGTAATCAGCAGACGGTTTCCGGATCAGTCACAAACTGACTGGTTTTAAACGCCCCGTCTTCCTTCCCTGACCTTCACCTGGTTAAAATTGAAAACTATAACTATTCTTCTTCGGCCAATACTAAAAATAAAAGTATGAAATTTTGAAAAATATATGAGAGTCTATATGATTAACCCCGTATAGTTTGTAAAATAGAATTCTTGAAACAAAATTAGCAGTCTTAGCTCTTCCTTTTATATTTATGTTAACTCGATACTGAATCTGTGAAAAGCAGCTAACAAGTTGCCGTGAGATTTTATCTGTTAATTGCACTCATTCATTGAAGTCACATTTTACAATTATTGTCGCTTATTTTTAGTATACAATCTGATATCAGAATTAGCAAGGTTTATCCATTCCAATTTAATTTACGTTACAATTTATCCATTATCATATATTGGCTACATACAAGTTTTATATGTACATGCTACAATTGACGAGTTTCTTGTGGCCTTCTTCTCGGCATAGAGGCTTCTTTTCGATGGCTTTTTTCTATCTTCTTTCCAGAAAGAATCTGATGATGGGCAAGTACATGCTATGCCCATGCAAATAAATTATTTTCATTTCATATTATTATTAACTGGGGTTAAAAGATTATTTACATCGCCTAAATGACAATGAGCTATGGAACAGTTATTTTAGTCGTCGGCCCTTTTGGACTTTTCCTTGCTTACCATCAGGCAAGTTTAAGTCAGATGTCGCGTCTTATAAAAAAAAACTCCTTCATACAGAAAGACTGGAAACAACTGCTTGGAAGGTGTTTAACTTCAGTATAGCTTTAACCATCGACAAAAAAATGCTTTAGCAGCCCATGTCTTTTTCCCATCCTTGACCCTTGGATCCTTTAGGCGATGCGTAAAGAAGCGCCTCTGGTCGGCATTGTAACGACCACTGAGTCAACCGTTTTTAAACCAGTATTGTTTACTGTCCTCGTCTTTCTTTGACTTCCCTTGTTTGTCATCTGGTAAAAATGATGGTTATATGTCGCGAATTCATAAAAAAACACAATATATTACGTTGTGTTAAGATCGTGTAATTTGGCGCTACTATCTCTGCATACCCTGCGGTAATTAAAGCGTGATACTGTTAATAATAATGATAATGTAAAAAATCAACACCTTACCTTATCTTTACCAACTTTCACTAAATAAGATGGCGATTCTGGTACTTTTAATAACAATAATGTGTTGATAATTGGCAGCCAAATCACTATCCACAGTACAGTGTGGTATTCCAAGTAAGAACCCAAGGCATACATGACTAATGTGCCCAAACTCTGCAAGAAAACCAACGTTTTATGAGTGGTATTGCTCAGTCTGCCAATCAGGGGCAGTACCACCACTTTCATACAGGCCGTGAAGTGGCTTATTCACATTTCGGGATCACTATTAATCATTAAATTGTAACGCCTTTTAGGCAGAGACAATGGAGCGACACCTGCCACGATCCAGACACAACTCCTTCGCTTCCCTCATTTTCAATTTATCATCCCCCTCAAATTTATAAGCTCTCCCTAAAGTAGATTTATTTTATTATAAAAATATATAGGCGCTAAGATAGCTAAAGCTTTTTTAAGGCTTCAGATCGAGAAACACTCTTGTGAGTCAGTGGAGACGTGAAAATAATAGATAGAGAAAGTCATCTAACCTGAAGCATCATACCAAAGGATCCCATAATTCCTCTTATATTATCATCAGCTATCTCCTTAGTATATAGTGGAGCTGCACAAAAACAACCGGCGCCGCCAAATCCACATAATGCACGAGCTACTATTAAGCTAGTCGGGTGCGAAGAGATTAACTTAATCATCCATCCGAACTGAAATTTATAGGTTTTATTTATTTAGAACAATAAGACTAGATGTTGTTTTCGAAGTAGGCAGTTAGTAGTCATTGCCATGTCAGCAGACCTGGGGTTATACCATCTCTTCCAGGCAGTCTTTAAGGAATGAAATGTGATTCAGTTGCATTCTTGAATCTATTTGCAGACATTTATCTGATTCAACAATCGCCTCTATAAATTGTGAAATGCTACTTAACATCACCTACCAAGCTAACCAGCTTAACATTAGACAGCTGTTTTCTAGTGGTAATGCCAAGTGTCAAGTTTATAACTACTTGCCGGTACCAATGTATATTTAATTCCTTTATGTACTTAGATCAGCCAGTTTTTCTTATACAAACAATTTTAGAAGCTTATATAATAAAACCGTGGAAGAAAGATGTGCCAATTTAGTTGATTCATGACTTCGACTTGCCGACTTGCCTGATGGTAAGCAAGGGCAAGTCCAAGAGCACCGACGGCTGAAAAAACTAATTCAGTTTACAGTTTCATTTTTTTTATTGTGACTCGACATATGATAGCACCCCACTTGATGTTAAGCTGGAGTGTGGTCCATGAATGGATGTCACTGCTACTACAATTCAATAACAGTAAGCAGCAATCACACTCACTATGCCGGCCTAGTTGGAACCGGCAACATACAAGCTGATTCCGAAACGCGACCATATCACTTCACGGTCTGTATACTTGTAAGTGGTGGAGGATTTTAGTACATGCATTACGATATTTTCAAATAAAATCTGTTTGATTTGTATGCACTGCCTAGTTACCATTGATACTGTCTTTTTTTTTTATTGTGACTCGACATATGACAGCACCCCGCTTGATGTTAAGCCAAAGTGTGGTCCATGAATGAATGTCACTACTACTACAATTCAATAACTGTGAGTAGCAATCACATCCACTATGCCGGCCTAGATGGAACCGGCAACTTACAAGCTGATCCCGAAACGTGACCAAATCACTTCACGGTCTGTATACTTGTAAGTGGTGGTACTACCCCGGATCGGCAGACGGGGTACCACTGCCTACCAATCTTCTTAATATTTGACTGTAAATAAGATTCCTTTTACAGTCAATTCATAAGTCCGCCTTTGAACATAGTGGAATTAAGTTAAAAAAAAATATTTAGATAAAACTGGTCTTGACAAATAATACATACAGTAGAAAGTAACCCTGTCTTAACCTTATTCGAGACAATTTCTACTTACACCTTGGGGTACAGCTGTTGCGATAACGGAAGCTTTTCTACCGTACCTATCAGCTATATAACCATACATATAGCTTGATATGAAGCCAAGAATACAAAGTGTACTGGCAATCCAAGATATTTCGTAGTCATCGAGTGGATACCCCGCGGGACTGTCTTTTGATTGTAGAACTACAATGCTTGGTGACATCCAACCAGCTTGCATTCCATAGGAGAAAATTGTGCAATTCGCTGCAAGAATTTCATGTTATTTTACGTCTTATGTGTATGAATTTAGGGAATATTTTAATAATAAACATTTGATTAATAAATGTTTTTAGGTTAACATAATTTATGTTAATTATGTTAAATAATATGTAAAAATTTCAAGATTGGCTTAATCATATTAAGAGTGCCGACGACTGAAAAAAAGTAAGTTCACGGTCGCCACAGTCGCCGTCACTATACCAAAAAAAAATACACACCCAATATCGCGCAAACCCATTGTAGTACTTGACTTCCGCTTTTCCCATTATTTCCTTTGTTGAATTTAATAATCATTTTTACCAAAATGTTTTACTTGAACTACTTTTAATTCATAAAATATTTACTTAGAAAAAAACACAAATTTATTTAAAATGACACTGAATAACCTTTCTTTCAGCTCGTAAACTGCTACAATGGTATTTACGAGATAACTGTTGATATATTGAACCTAAGACATTTTATAATACTAAGAAATATATAGAGTAGTTAATTTCAATTATGTTATGTTTTCTGATCAAATCGGAGATATTATATACTTAAGAAAGGTGGGTTGCCTAGTGCCCATAACCGTAGAGCTTTTATGTAAAGAATTGTGGATGTGAGGAAAGTGTGGTAGCTTTGGTAGGATCGTGACAAGTGGCGCTCTATTGTCTTTGCTTAACCCTGTGGGGAAAAGTTTGTTTTCTTTGTTACCTATTACAATCAAATTCTAAAATTTCGTCATAGTCGATTTAATATTTTCTTTTTACTTAAACTTTTGGCGTGTTACCAAAAAATAGAGTTTTAGGAGAAAATCTATTATTCCAAACAATCTATGTTCCTAAAACAACAACAAGTCAACCTTACATCAGTTATTATATTTATATTTACATTATACTATCACTATATTTGTATTTACCTAATATTTGTGTAACTATTTGTACAGTCGTACCGGAGATCTAGGATTATGTAGTAAGTTATTGTAAAATAAACATTATTAAGGGTACAAGTCTGCTCTCCTTATTTGCAGCATGTCTTACGATACTTCGGCTACATCTCAAGGATCTCAAGGCCCGCGTGTTGGTTAACACACCAGTCCGCCTAAGGCTGCCTGTCCATTGAAGAGGGGCGAGCTTGCGAAGCTGAGAAACGGAGAAATATTAACCAATAGGACTGCATAAAAACTCCGCTCAGCTGCAGTGGACAGGCAGCCTAAGTTCCGAGTTCACTTTCCAATCGGAACATAGTTTTGTTGCACTGCATTTCTTTGAAATAGTCAATCAATCAAAATCAAATTGTCATGCTTTTTTTCTCATAGGGATAGGCAGAGACAATGGAGCTCCACTTGCCACGATCCTGAAACAATTCCCCCGCCTTCTTCACTTTCACAATTCTCTTCATACAAGCTCTATGGTTATGGGCACTAGGCAACCTAGCTTTCTTGAGGATATCTCCTATTTAGTCTAAATAGTACCACCACTTAAAAGTGTATAGGCCGTGAAGTAACTCAGTCGAGTTTCGAGATCATCTTAGAAGTTTTCGGTTTCAACTAGGACTTTACTAATAGCCACGATAACTGCAAAGCTTTTAAATCGAGTGATAACTGATTAATTATCGACCGCCGAAAGTAGAAGAATATTAAAGTTCTAACAAATATCCCGATAAAAATATAAGGGTTGGTGGTAGAAGGGTACAAATTTGAGATTCTATGTACGAGTACATATATTATAATTTATCTAAAAAAATATTTTTTTTTGAGTGGATCTTTATCCTTTAGGGTTTATGTCCTATTCTCAGACCTACTGAATATACGCACAAAATTTCATAAGAATCAGTCAAGCCGTTTCATAGGAGTTTTGTTACAAACACCGTTTCACGAGAATTTTATATATTAGAAAAAATCATGTTTTATAAAAATAAAAATCTGTTTTAAATCATCGCCTTAACATTATTATTTATAAAGCAGATATATTAATGATATTTTTCCATTCTATTTGCATTTTTTGTTTATATTTTTTTATAAGTTTATCAAACAAAGATGATCTTTGAAAGTAGTAAAAGCCTCTGTGTTGTCAAAGATTCGATTCCAGTTTAGGTTATTTCATTATTTTCTTTCTTGAGTCTCACCCTGATTTTATGACAGCAATCCTGATGTCATAATATGGCTGATGTGCTGTCCGTGAATGTAAGCGACTGCAATTACATAAGTTCAAGTATGCCGGCTTAGTTACCAACAGGCAGTTTCGAGCTAATCCTGAAACGCGACTACGTCGTTCAATGGTCTGTTCTGTACACTTGTAAGTGGTGGTAATGCCTGGATCGACA
Source organism: Tinea trinotella (assembly GCA_905220615.1). Taxonomy (NCBI): domain Eukaryota; kingdom Metazoa; phylum Arthropoda; class Insecta; order Lepidoptera; family Tineidae; genus Tinea; species Tinea trinotella. Next base: position 3,846,615 of record HG992328.1, on the reverse strand, counting down.
GACAAAATTGCCATCAACTCTTATACTGTCAGCCACAAAGCACAAAATATCTGCTTTACAAAAATAAATTAAATAGTTATAAACGAATATTAAAAGTTAATGCAATAAACTTTCTTCGACCTGGAATTGAACCCGGGACTTTACGTAGCGGACTGGTGTGTTAGATTTTTTATTGTGACTGGATGAAACACCGAACAATAATTCTGCCGAATGTCGACAGAATGTTGTTATTTGCCAGAATCTAGAATGTAGCCGCGGATGTTTTTCCCGATCTGTCCGACCATAATTGGGAAAGCTCGGCGCTGTAATGAACCTAGGGCACTGAGAAGATACTTGGCAAAGCCGTCCCAAAGCCGTCCACCTTGTTCAGAATGCTAAGTTTGTGAAGTGGCGGTGGTCTTAATGGCCCGTTCGATGTGATCCCTGTGATTCAAGTCGCTGCGAAGGGACATTTCTAAAATGTCTCCTAAAACTGGTATCTACGCGAGTGAATATAATTTACAAATTGTCTTTAGTTTCTCTAATTGTTAAGACCGTAGAGTTACTCAGTCGCCTTGCGGGTTTAGCTTGAGAGTAGCCGCTTTTAACTAGACCGGCATAGTGGATGCAACTTCCATTTGCTGTTATCGAGCTGTATTACCAATCGCCTCTATTTATAGACCGCACTCTAGCCTAACATCAGTTGGGGTGCTGTCACATGTCGACCCAATATAAAATAATTAAATTGAACATAGTTACACAAATATCACCTTCACTTCTGTATTTTTAAATAAACAAATATTTTCATAATGATAAAAAATTTAAATAAAATAAACAAAGGTTTATATTTATCAGTTTATATTTACAATAATTATGTAGTATTATGACATTGTGTACATTTACTTATGAAAATAATAATTAACGGTTTTCGCGTCAGAGCATCGTCGCTTGTTACTACGAATACAAAGCTCTTGCACGGAGTATTGGGGGCCTACCACTAACTTTTTAAAACAAGCATGTTTCAAGACAGTACTGGTGCCTACCACCATTTCTTATAGCATCATTGCTTTAATTGTCAAACGTCAATTCGTACGTCAAATATACTTATTTGAATAAAATTACTATATTTTGTAAAATGTAGCTTGGGTCCTGTGACGAATGAGAAATTTTCGGACGACTTAAAATTGTAGCACCGTCTCACTTCGATCTTTCATTTCAAAGTTATTTATTTTCGTAATTACAACCATAGCATATCAATAATATTTATCATACAATAACAACACAATAATTTTAAAACAAACAACAATAAATCAAATAAATCATGTAACAAAAAGAAATCTTGCCGCTCCGTCAAGGTTACATCTGTTAACAAAAATACGAGTACTATGGCCCAGTAAAATCATTTTGGCATCTGTCATAGGATCCAAGCTAAATTTTACAAAGCTTATTGGCAGTTTTTTGACGTATATTTATTCCTCTAAAGCCTACCACAGCGGTAAATTTGGCAGTTAAGTCAGATTATCAATAATAATAAAACGCATTTATCTACTTTAAGGTTTGTAATAAAATTAATTCAACAAAAGTGAAATCTATGCAAATGTACGAATGAATTTGGAGGAATAAAAAAAATAAGTGGTACGAAAGCTATATTCGTACAGTTAAAGTACTCTTACTCTACAGAAGATTATCCTTTACATACGAGATAAAGAAAACATAGACCGCCATGTTTCTGTGAAATTACAGAGGCTCTCGAGTTCTCGTGACGTCAGATTAACTAAATAGCATGACAACTATGATATTCACAAACGCAATTATAAGTAGAAGAGTTATAAAAACCTTTGATTCATCAGTGCATCTTTGTCTAACTGTAGTCATTCGGCATTTAAATGAAAAGGACGCCATTTTCGGCTTGTATTAAGGTAGCTTTTCCATTTTGTTACATTAGATCCTTTAAGCGATGCGTGAAAAAGCACCTTTGGCCGGCATGGTGACGGCGACTGAGGCAAGGTGGGTTGCAGGCAGGTGGAGGTCAGATGTCAAGTTACAATAATAAAAAATAGGAGAATCAAGCAGACAGCTGATAAAGTGCGTAGTCCGCCGATCTAAGTTACCTAGACCAGCTTCCGGATCAATATGGTCGTCACAATAGTTGCGGCTGTAACTTGCAGGAATTCATCTCCATCGCCTTCATTCATGGACATGGAAATGGAAATATAAATTAACGCAATTTGTAATGTACGACAAGCAATATATAAGTAATTGTTTAATCGCAAAAATTAATTGTTAACTTAAACCCGCATGGCATGGAAGGAGAACTAGCCTCCATAGCGCCATTTGACCCTAAAGGTTTTCATTGTATTATTTGATGCTATATAATTTTGGTGAATATCAGAATATTGTTTCTATTATAGATACTAACAATGGTAGGATAATTAACTTAAAACAAAACTACTGTACTATAGAATATATTGAAAAGAAAACATAAAATATTTATTGCCACATCGTGGCGCTCCATTGTCTCCGCCCGTCCCCATGGGAAAAAGGCGTGACAATTTGATTGATTGATTAAAAAAATACAGTATGAAAATCAACGTCATTGCACTCACAATCTCTGCTCACTATCCCAAAGGTTTTGGTAAAAAAAAAAATCGACGGATTCAAGGGTTGAACTGGTAGAGAATGTCTTCGGCCATTTTGCATTAAGTTTGCAGAAGTTACACTTTTCAATTCACACTTATAATATTACAAAATACGGCATTTCAATTTGAAAACTTTTAAAATAAACAGTCAAACTTACTGGGTTATACTCGTATCTAACAGGAAAATGCGGCGGTGTCCTGTAAATATCAAGTTTCCAATGCAATATCCCGCCTTTTCCTCGCGAAATTAAATAAATTACCACATTGAATGGTAAATACGGTAACTTTGCAACGCTATTCTCTATCCAAGGTATCTCGTGGGACATTCGTAAAGCCCAAGATATATATATATATATAGTTACTCGTTTAGTGTCGTAGCTCAAACTATATCGTTATTTTCCTTAACTGGCAGAACTAGTTCCCTAAATGGCAGACTTGTACATTTTTTTTTTATTGTGACTCCACATATGACAGCACCCCGCTTGATGTTAGGCTGGAGTGTGGTCCATAAATGGATGTCACTGCTACTACAATTCAATAACTGTGAGTAGCAGTCACACATCCACTATGCCGGCCTAGTTGGTACCGGAAATTTACAAGCTGATCCCGAAACGCGACCATATCACTTCACGGTCTGTACACTTGTAAGTTGTATGCGGTTATTTACCTGTAGTAGCAGTCACCTTCATTTGACAATAACAAAAATATTTTAACCTATCATATCGACCGATTATATCAAACATGTTATTATACCGGAGGGTGTTCGCTGACCAAATCGGAGACATCCTCAAGAAAGCTAGGTTGTCTAGTGCCCATTATCATAGAGCTTGTATGAAGAGAATTGTGAATGTGAAGGAAGCGAGGGAGTTGTGTCAGGATCGTGGCAAGTAGCGCTCCATTGTCTCTGCCTATCCCTGTGGGAAAAAGGCGTAACAATTTGATCATACCGCATTAAGGCGATCGTGGTGTAGTGGTGATGCAATGGTCAAGCAAACCCAGAACACGGCTCGAACCCACTTGCCGGACCAATGTATTTGTGATATGTACTTCGTTCGGTTTTCCTGTTTCTATGATACAAGCTCTTTAGTAGCTTGAAGTAGCAATTAGTAAATCAAATTATCCTATAAGTTACATAGGTCTTAGTCAACTTGTGGGACATCCTGAAGTCTTTAGAATAAGTTAAGATTCCCGACTATCAAAGCGTCAAATCTTTCCTTTGGGACCTAATAAAACTTCGTCACTACGATTTGTATGGTCAATTGATTGAAATTGATATTCCCAATGCATTTAAGTTTCGTAGTTTCTGCAACCGTATCTAACTTACGATAACATTTTGACTGGTATGTGGTAAGATCATACAGGGGAATGTCTAATTTTAGTACTCCTAAATAATATATTTAAACCATAATAAAAATACAGTTATTTTAAATAATATTGGATGTTATTCAAATTGAGGATATTTAAAAAAAAATGAGTACATTTCGGATTCCTGTTATAGAAAACGCCATTTTTTCAATAAAACAAATAAGTAGATTTAAAAAATTATTTAATATAACAATGGCAGGATCTACAAGCAGTTAAGGCTAGTAGACGAATAAACGCAGGTATGAAAGATGAAGATGAAATTAAAGTAAAAGAATGTATAGAACGAAAGAAGAAGGAGGTAAAAAAGGATAAAGAGAGGAACTTTTGATTTACAAAAGAGAGCTGTCAGATCCATCTAAGATAACTTGATCCATCCATCCATCCATCCATCTCGTATAACTTGGCATCCTCAATAAAGCTGGGTTGCCTAGTGCCTATAACCACAGAGCCTGTATGAAGATAATGGTGGATGTGAACGAAACAAGGGAGTTGTGTAAAGATCGTGGCAAGTGGCGCTCCATTGTATATCCCTGTAGGAAAAACGCGAAAAAGGTAAAATTTGATTGATTGATAATTCTTAAGAGCTAACACAGTATTTGTGAAATCGGTTTATAATCTCTAGTATATATAAAATTAGAATTAGATGACCTAGTTGCAACTGATGGCATTAAGGCCGGTTCATTGCGTCCTAATACTATTAACTAATAGTTCTATGCTTTTCTTACTAAGGAATTATACTAGACAGCTGTATTGCCTAGTGCCCATAACCATAGAACTTGTATGCAGAAAATTGTGAATGTGAAAGAAGCGAGGGAGTTGTGTCAGGATTGGGGTATGGGCGCTCCATTGTCTCTGCCTATCCCTGTGGGAAAAAGGCGTGACAATTCGATTAATTGATTGATTGATTGAAATATACTATTAAATAGAAATAAGGAGTGGTAGGTAGATAGTTAGTGAGCGTTTTCCCAGTATGCCGATTTAGGCATTTAGGTAGTGTTAAGGGCATCAAGTGACTGAGTTGCGTTTCAATATCAGTTGCTGAAACAGTCATAAACCAACTCCTGGTAACAATTCTACCAATGTCAGGATCCCTCTTGATGTTAGGCTGAAGAGCGGTCCATGAATAGAGATGACTGCTCGACAGATAAATAAGTAACAATTACATCCATTATGCGGGCCTAGTTGGAACCGGCAAATTGCAAGCTGATGGCCGCAACTTGGCCGACAGGGCACCACTGTTTTTTGACAACCAGACCAGGAGTAAATATATATATTTATACTAAGCTACTAAAGTGCTTGTATCACGGAAACAGAACAACAAAAGTACATAGATACATTGATACCGGTGGATTGTCTCGAACTCGTGCTCTTGGTCAATGTAACCATTGCACTGCCACTACACCACGGTCGCCATATCATCCTCTTTTTCTATCAATAAATATGTGTAATATTAAATCTAATTAATAAAAATTACAAATAAAAACTATTAAACAAATCTTTGCTACGACCGGGAATGAAACCCGGGACTTGACGAGTAACGAACTGATGCGCGACCAAAGCGCTACGCCTGGGGTAAAAAAAACATCAAAAACAGTAAATTCTACTTTGATATTTTTGACTTGTGACCTTTTTCGTCTACACCGTTATCGTGTCTTTTACGATATGTTTTACTGTCGCCAACATAAAAACAAGCATTTACATTGATTTGCTGTTTATATTCGGACATTTATTAATATTATGGTTCGCCGAATACAGAATTCGCCGTAGGTATTGTTTTCGTTGTAAATTTTGGTCGACATAGTGATTGCGACTGAAAAAACCATGAACTTACTATTTAGAACCGGCACTTGGAACTGATCCTAAAACTAAATCACTTTACGGTTTGTATACTTGTTAGTGGTGGTACTACCCCGGATCAGCAGACTGGGTACCACTGCAGACTGGGGACCTGAAGCAAATATCCGCTTTTTTTAGTAACAAATACAAAGAGCTATAAAACAAATATTTGCTCTAACCGGTAATCGAACCTGGGACTTTACGCGTAACAAACTGATGTGAACCTAACCAATCGGCTGTCGTCAAACATCGACAATTCTCTTTATATACGAGTAAGCTTATTTTATTGATACGCTACATTTGACCTTGACTTGCCTGATGAGAAGCAAGTGACGGCCGGCATAGTGACGGCGACTGAGGCAGCCATGAACAAACTCGGTTTTCTCAGTCGTCGTCACTCTTGGACCTCCTCTTGCTTGTATCATAGAAACAGGACAACCAAAGTACATATATCAAAGATATATTGGTACCGCGAGTGCTTTTGAACCCGTGCTCTCTGTTTGCGTATCTATTGCACCACTAAACCACGGTCGCCTTTAAATAACAAATGTATAAATAAAAAAAAAACAAAAAACCTCATATTACATTATTATGAATTGTAACAGAAGTAAAACTACGAAGTCAGCACATAACACCGGCCGAGGTCAATTTATGAAATTCGTTGAAAACTAAAATAAAAATATGGGGTAATATTTTGCAGAGAAGCATCGATTTCCCCTAACTTCATACAGGGGTATAAATAAACCACATTCGATCCCTACGGGGCACCGTATTATGTAATTTAGTGGCCGATCGCAAAATTTTAGAGAGTAACCAATCATTGGGTTATATTTAGGACAACCGATGAGTTATAAATCATGGCATAGTCACAGTAAAATAGTTCATCCACAGCGCTCACGGATTGCTTTAGGCTCTTTTATAGTTCCAAAGTCGAATTTTGTCTCGAATATTTAATGTTACGAATACTATCTGATGTGATGGAAATACAAAATAATTTAGTTTGCGAATGAAAAACCTATAAAATTTATCATTATTTTAGGACCATAATACCACTTTGACAACTACCAGTAATAGATATTAAGTAAAAGACCATATATACTTTTATAGCGAATATTTTGAAGCTAAAATAAGATGGCGTTATAATTTAAGAGAATTAATGTCATATATATCGCAATTATTATTTGACAGAGACGTAGCTTAAATACTCGTACCCAGGATAATACGTGACTGCACAATAGTGAGCGGCGAAACATCAAAGACAGAATCCTAATTATTACACTTTATTTTTGTTATTACAACACAGGTTCTTTGTGGATTAGATTATAACAAAGCACGGCCAGAGCAAAACATAGAATAACTCGAAAGCTGCCATGCGTTTTCTTTTACTCGTACATGCCCACCTAACATCTTTTTATTCGTACTTTGCTATTTAACAAAACCATTTCAATAGAATAGAAGTTGTGAGCTTTTAAAGTCCTTTTAAAATCATGGTCACCTTAATGTTTTACGATATTATTGTTTAATAGACGTTCAAACGATATATGTATATGGGTTAGGTTTATATAGGAAATTTGAGTGAACACGTGAAAGTATTTTTAATACTACCTTATTATAAGTGGTGTAGGATTTCCTTCTTAACATGTAATATGTACTCTGGAAGAGATTTTTTATATTCCTTATGTGTTATGCTTATATTTCTAACTTCTTATTAATGCACATTTATATACTAAGCTTCTAAAGTACTTGTATCATAGAAACAGGACAACCATAATACATATCGTCGGTCAAATCACGAAGAGACGTATCTCAGTTTTTATACTTTTACAGTAGAGCGATTTTAAAGAAAATGTGTTCATAATTGGAGGGCTCCTTCAAAATTTAAAAGTTTTATAGACATATTAATTATATATTTTATGAACGGTATTATCTCTTTAGATGTCCCTATATTTATTTTTAATTAAGATGTACTAGTTTTTAAGTAATATAATTTTTAATAAATAAATATTTAGATACGTCCATTCGTGATAAGGAAAAATGGCATCAATCTCGTTTACGCCAAACAAATATGTATTATAAAACACGAAAATACGGTTTTATTGTTTATTATATTTAAAAAAGAAATGCAATAAACTCACACAAGGATAATATTAATAATGAGGTAGTGGCGTATAATAGATAATATGTTATTGGCTCCTTTTCGAAGCGCACATCTACATCAGATCTACGACCGTAATTTTCATGTGAAATCTTATTTTCATTCGGTGTTTTATTTAATTGTTTAATATTGCGTGGGAGATTTTGATGCATCAGCTATCTGATTATTTGGATATGTTTCAGTATTCAGTATTAAATATATAATATTCCTTTTCTTTTCTTTGTAACATCTCCCTTGGTACTTCGGACAGACTGGACATTTTAGGAACGACCTTTTCAGCGACTTAAATCACAGTGACCACATCGGGAAGCCTCCTCTTACTGGCCCGCCCGACCGAAACTTGGCATCCTGCCTGAACAAGGTGCGGCGGTTCTTCACGCCAGATTCGCCAGCTACACAAGGTTCAAATTTGATTTGGCGCGGAGTACTGTTCGCACCTCTAGGACTGGTCTGCCAAGTATCTTCTTGATGCACTAGATTCATCGCAGCGCCCAGCTGTACGACTTATGGTGTCGTGAAATAAAAAACGTAACGGATGTCATTTTAATATACAAATAAATAACTGTTACAATATTTATATAAATTACGACAATTATTAAATATGATGTCGGCGTAGGTACGCCGACGTAAATGATATTAAAAAGAAATGTTGAGTCGACGGCTGCTGGCACGATGCATGACGCGATGAGGGCGGCCATCAGACGCGTCGACTCGCAGTCTTCGGTTAAAGGGCACGGCGGAATCCCGACGTGTAGACTGGCACGACGAAAACCCGACGTGTTGTGTTAAATAGATCGGCGGCATAAGATATCCGCTCGATCTGACGAGAAGTTCCGTAGGCAGCACGGCGGAACACAAGGTAATAACGCTCCGACTCAGCACGTAGATGAATAACCTCCGACGGATAGTGGACCCGAAGCTCGCGGGTAAGATTCCCTGTCGACAGATAACTGCCGACAACGAGTGGACGTCCACGGACAGAACCCGTCGGAGCACCTCGTGCATAATAGCCGTAGAACGTCATACCTTGTGTGATGTTGTGTGGATGCCGGCTTATTGAAACTCCTCGTCACAGCATCTGGATCATGGGTAATCGGTCCAGATGGAGTCCTCAGATGGTGTCTTCGATCTTCAGCTCGATGGTATTTGTAAAGTTTATTGTAATCTCTTCATGGTTGTTTCGGTTTGTTAAAATGAAAAAGTAATTTGGAGCACTGACATTTTTATTGTGACTTGAATGAAGATCAAAGATAGACTTTTTAAATTCCATCGAGCTGAAGATCGAAGACACCATCTGAGGACTCCATCTGGACCGATTACCCATGATCCAGATGCTGTGACGAGGAGTTGGGCGCCAATCTGTCGTGAAATAAATAGACTTGAATTAGATTGATAATATATTAAAAATAACTAAATACTAATTACAAAGTCTATATAAATGACAGATAATTTTATAAAATATATATAATCTATGTGGACGACATTAAGACGTCCACAATACGATAGATCCCAATAAAGGTCGGCGGCTTGGAGGCTCACTCGACCAGGGAACACTGATGACAGGACACGTGGCACCTGGACCCCAAATGTTTGGATGTGACTTAAAGGGTACTCACGCAACTCCTGGAGTTAAATCCCTTCCACAAATCCTTTAATTAAACTGATTGTGGGCTACCAAAATTGTACAATGTTAAATTCCCATTAATCCATAAATTTAATATTCCATATGAATTTGGATGTGAAAATCTTTATGACGTACTTTATGATCAGGCACTGCAAGGTTCTGGGGTTAACTAGCCCCAGAACAAGGCCTATAATAATACTATAGTCAATTCAAGACTGGAGGAAGACTGCCGAATTCTGGGCTTTGCCTGCTTATATAGGCATAAAATCTTTCCATTCCAAAATCAAATGAAATTGGTAAAATAATCCAATTTCAAATGCAATAAAAACGATATTATGCCAAAAGTGGTCAATTTTTGTGAAATAGCCTTCATACAGGCGTATTTTGGACCAAATTAAGAAAAATACCGGGTTGTCACGTATCGATGACATAAATGTCAAAATATGTAAACAAAGTAGAAAAAGTGTATTATCAGGCTTATTTCAGTGATAATCTAATAAAATAAATAGTAAAATATGTGGAAAAATATAAAGGCTATCGATACGTAAAAACCCGTTTACAGAAGTATATTATAAGTGATAAAAATATTAACATTAAGGTATGTAACGCAATTATTCACAAATAAACACAAATAGAACTAGTATAACATAATTAATTAGCTTAAAAATGAATTTTGTAAGACCGTGTAAAAGCACGGCGCTACAATGGGAAATGCAGAGGCCCCGCGAACTCTGGAGCCCCTGATTCGCATAGATATAGCGGCTTTGTGCCTCTATCGCCTATACCACGGAGAATGTACCAAGGAGCCTTTTAACCTTGTTACTGCCTCGTCTTTACATGCTTGTAATACCCGCACAGGTCGGGGGAAGCATCCACGTTTTGTCTTCGAATCGGCAGTCGAACTAAAAGGTTCGGTTTGTCGTTTCTTTGTAAAACAATCGAAAAGTGGAATGCTTGCCTATGTGTTCTCTCCATCCTGTAACCTTGGATTCTTCAAGTGATTCATAAAGAAGTAACTTTGGCCGACATAGTAATATTGACTGGGGCAACCATGAACTGACTCTGTTTTATTTAGTTGTTGGCTCTTTTGGACCTCCTCTTGTTAACCATCAAGGTGCGATTCCTGAATACGCGGACAGCTACACAGTTGTGCAGTCGTTATAAAACGTTGCGTAATAAATAATGTCAAACACTCATCTTTTGTTACTTTTCTTAGAAGAGGAGGAGACTACGATTTGTTTATGTTATTATTATGCCTACATACTACAAGTAACAGAAAATCAATTAATCAAACTGACAATGGAGCGCCACTTACCACGATCCTTACACAACTCCCTTGCTTCCTTCACATCCACAATTCTCTTCATACAGGCTCTGTGGTTATGGACACTAGGCAATCTAGCTTTCTTGAGGATGTCTTCGATTTGGTCGAAAAACACCCTCCTGTGCCTGCCTTGTTTAACGCAGCCATCCACATCAGATTTATAAATTCCTTTCGTCAATCTCCTTTCACTCATCCTTTCTATGTGCCCAAACCATCGAAACATTTCTTTGTCAATTCTTGTCACTGCATCTTTTTTCAAACCACATCTATCACGCAATGTGCTTCCTTATTCTATCCGCTATCGTCACTCCACATAAACCTCTTTAACGCCCGCATTTCTACTGCGTAATTCTACTCTCATTCTTCTTCTGCCATACCCAACATTCACTAGAAAACAAGCTCAATATAGGATATTGCAGATCACACGAAGAAAGTTGTTTAATACGATGACTGGCACTGCGGCCAGATACACTAGCGACATGCGGCGGCTGCAGACCGCAGTGTCGCCTTGCATGGAATCAATTTTATAAAGATTCATTCAATTTCATATAGTAGTGAAGTCTGCAGTCGCAGACTGGAGACGCCAACGGAATCGCACCTTCAAGCAGATTGAGGTCAGAATGAAAACAAAAATCTCTTTGCGAAGCAATATTAGATAAGGAGTAGCAGTCTAGTATTTATCACAACATAAACATCACGAACGAGCGACAAATAATTATTATAATTGCAAAAAAATTGCCACGAACAGACGTAAATCGAGATACGCCTTTTCGTGATACGCCTTTTCGTGATACCAAAATTTTCCCTAAAATTGAGTTACGTCTCTTCGCGACACGTTGTACTGGCATAATGGAATGGAATACAGTCACGTCCTTTGGTGACAATATGAAACTCGAGTCTGTCAATGCGATGGCATACTCAACTCAAAACAGCTAATTTTTGAGATACGTCTCTTCGTGATTTGACCGACGATATATCAAAGATAAATTGGTACCGGCAGGTGGTTTTGAACCCGTGCTCTCGGTTTGCGTAACCATTGCACTGAAACTATACCACGGTCGCCTTAAAGTATACCAGCTTATGTGTTTTCCCCATCCTATATCTTGGAGGATTCAAGCGAAACCTTTGGTCAGTATAGTGACGGAGACTGAGGCAACCGTAACATTAATTTTTCTTTTTCATTTTCTGTTGCTCTTGGGCTTCCCTAATTACCACCAACAAGTCGACAATAAAAAAATGTACTTTTTTTAATGAGGACATGATCTATCATGAAAACGATAAGTGAAAGTAGATTGACAAAAGAAAGTTATAAATATGATGCGTTGAACGAGGCAGGCCCAGGAGAGTAACAAAATCGGAGACTTCCTTAAGAAAGCTGGGTTACCTAGTGCCCATAACCGTAGAGCTTGCATGAAGAGAATTGTGGATATGAAGGAAGCAAAGGAGTTATGTCAGAAACTTGGCAAGTGACGCTCCATTGTTTCTGCCTATTCCTGTGGGAAAAATGTGACAATTCAACGCATTGATTAATTTTTTTTAAAGCACTAATAACTCTCTGCTGTGGACGTCAAAACTATTGCTGCTCTTTATTGTTTTGTTTTATGCAATTAAAAGAGATGGGAGCATGGAATAAACATTATGGATGTTTGACGCTACGTGGTCAAGGACGTTGTGTAATGAAACGCACCCGTTGAAATTGTGAAGAAGACTAATTTATTTGACACAAAAAATAGAATATATAAAACAAAAGAATAAATAAGTTTGAAAATAACATTTATGTTTTTTAATGGAAATGAATTATAATAATTTTAGTGCGACCTTTTTAAGGTCGGCACAGATGTAATAATGATTAAAATATTTATTTTAAAACATTCATCAAAATAAGTAACATTTGCTCCCACATACTAAAATGTTGATTAATTGTAAATCACAAATAGCCCAGTGAAATTAGAAAAAAAGGGTTATACTCGTATTTGGATCTAATTAACGACAGGTTTTAACATGGTTTATTGTGCCAACAAACAAATTTCGCATAAAAATATTGGCTCAAAAAATTGAACGAGTTAAAAATTAATTGGTTTTATACAAAAGACGAATCCTTAACAAGGATCTTAAACGAAAATGTTAATTCGCACGTCCGCGGGTTAAAATTTTTGAATTAAAAAACCGACCGATATGAACTTTTTTAATAAAAGCCCCATTGCGTCAGGTGGCGTCCGGAGAGATTTATTGGATTTTTTTCAAATTTACTCCCAAAAAAACGGGAAGATTGTCCCGGATATTAATGTTGATGCGCGATGTGTTTGGTTTCGATATCATTAATCACAATGTGTAAATGATAAAAGATAAATTATATATTATTACCTTTTAACATACAATATAATTTTACCATCCTAAAGATTTTTTTTTTATTGTGACTCGACATATGACAGCACCCCGCTTAATGTTAAGCCGAAGTGTGGTCCATGAATGAATGTCACTGCTACTACAATTCAATTCAGTGAGTAGCAATCACATCCACTATGCCGGCCTAGATGGAACCGGCAACTTACAAGCTTATCCCGAAACGTGACCAAATCACTTATTTGTATAAGTGGTCAGTATACTTGTAAGTGGTGGTACTACCCCGGATCGGCAGACTGGGTACCACTGCCTACCACTCTTTGATAACCAAACCCGAAGCAAATATCTATCTCTTTTTTTATTAACAAATGTTTGCAATATTTAATATTAATAAATATTACAAATAAAAGCTATGAAACAAATATTTGAAAAGCTAAGTCGGAGATCATCAAGAAAGCTAAGTTGCCTAGTGCCCAAAAGCATAGAGTTTTAATGAAGAGAATTGTGAATGTGAAGGAAGCGAGGGAGTCCCATCAGAAAATGTACTTACTTATTAAGTTACGAGGGTAGTACCACAACTTACAAGTATAGAGACCATAAAGTGATTTAGTCGCGTTTTAAGATCAGCTAGTAAGTTGCCGGTTCTCACTGTTTTTGAATTGTAGTAGTAGTCACCTACACTCCTGGACCGCACTCCAGTTTAACTTCAGGCGGGGTACTGTCATACGTCGAGTCACAATGAAAAAAAATACGAAAGGCAATTTTTTAATATGACTCGACATTTGACCTCCACATGCTGCTGGTATAAGCGTGCTTGAGGTCCAAGTGTGCCGACGACTGAATCACATTAGTTTATATATTATTATACTAATAATAAATACTAAAATAAATAAATACTAATACTAAAATACTAATACTAAAATAAATAATACTAAAATCAATAAAAACATTTTTTAGTTGTAAAATGTACAAGATAATAGTTTTCAAACGTATCACGCTGACTTGCTCCTAGCATATTAATCCCAGCCCTTGTTTTTTTTTCTGGGAATGATTGGGGATCAAGCCCTGTGGACTAATGCGTGACTTGCACATTCATGGGCTTCGTTTTTAATCTTAATGGAGTTTGTATGCTTTCAATCAATCAATCAATCAAATTATCACGCCTTTTTCCCACAGGGATAGGCAGAAAGAATAAAGCGCCACTTACCACGATCGTTACACAACTCCCTTGCTTCCTTCACATCCACAATTCTCTTCATACAAGCTCTTTTCTTCTCTCCGATTTGGTCGGCGAACACTCTCCTGGGCCTGCCGTTGTGTCCGGACCGTCGCAAGTGGCGCTCCATTGTCCCTGTGGGAAAAAAGCGTGACAATTTGATTGATTGATAAATTAATCTTATACTAGGTGCGTTACAATTCACTCATATGGATACCTTTTTTTTCTTTGTGACTCGACATATGACAGCAGCCCGCTTTATGTTAAGCTGGAGTGTGGTTCATGAATTGATATCACTACTACTACAATTCAATAACTGTAAGTAGCAGTCATATCCACTATGCCGGCCTAGTTGTAACTGGCAACTTACAAGTTGATCCTGAAATGCGACTAAATCACTTTTGTATACTTGTAAGTGTTGGTACTACCCCGGATCGGCAGACTGGGAACCACTACCTACCAGTCTTTGATAACCAGACCCAAAGCAAATATTAGCCTCTTTTTTTATATTAACAAATATTTACAATATTTAATATAATTATTAAATATTACAAATAAAAGCTATGCAACAAATATTGCTCCGACTTCTACTTATTCCGATAATACATTGGTATAGAACCCGGCAAATAATAATAGCGCTGACTTATGAACTGCGCAGTATAAGGATAGGCTGATAAGAAAAACTCTCGACAACTGCGGTGAGAACAAGTTCGCGTTTCTGTTCTGACGTTTCATAATAGATAAAATTCTAAAATATACATTTATTCAGTCGTTTATTTCAGTCGTCGGCGCTCTTGGACCACCTTTTGCTTACCTTCAGACAAGTCAAGGTAAGTCGAGTCACAATAAAAAAAAAGTGGCGCTCACTCGTCCTGCTAATCAACGAACAACTTAAGTTACAATAAAATAAGATTGTTACAATACAATAGTATAATAGAAATTATCTTGTCTTTTGTGATCATAGAGCGACACTTTCCACTATCCTGACACTATCCTTCACATCTGCAACTACTACTCTACTTACAATCTAAACAATATAAATATGGTAAGCACATCAAAACCGTATAGGAAATATGTATAGGACATAATCAGATACATTAATAAAACAAAAACATATTCTGAAATTAAGGCAACCGTGGTATAGTGGCAGAGAGCACGGGTTCGAAACCACTCACCGGTACCAATGTATCTTCGATATATGTACTTTGGTTGTCCTGTTTCTATGATACAAGCACTTTAGGAGCTCAATATAGAAATGAATAATAATAAAAAATAAATAAAATTCTAAATAACCTTAACAAAACAAGAAAACATAAAAATTTAGGTGAAATATAATTTCACAAACATTAAGGAGTATCAGAATGGATTATTGAGTAACAAAAAAGTATTGGAAAATGAAAATATACGATAATAGTATTTAATAAATAAGTCTACGTTTCGGCTATAAGTTGGTCCATTTCAAGCGTGTATCTGGACTTTTATGGCATTCGGGGAATTATGAACGCTTTCTGCAAATATTTTTTATTTTATAATTCGTACTTTTGTATTGGATTGCTTTAATTTTGGCTTTCGGAGCTATTATATATTCCACAATAGATTCACTATTACATACTTAATATTATTAATAATTTTAAGAATATTTCAATGTTTTTTTATGACTGCACCCCGCGTAATGTTAAGCTGGAGTGCGGTTTATGAATGGAGGTGATTACTACTAAAGGTAAATAGTTACACACATTCATCTAGTTGAAATCGGCAACTTTCAAATTGATTTAGAATCACTTTACGGTCTTGGCAAATATAGCAAAGAAATAATTTCATTTAGTTAGGTTTAAAGTTTAATTAACACTATTTAAAAATTCTTAGTAAAATTAATAATGAGTGAAAGTAGATTGACGCAAGGAATTTTTAATCTGATGTGGATGGATGCGTTAAACGAGGCAGACCTAGGAGGGTTTTTTTTTCGACCAAAACGGAGACATTCTTAAGAAAACTATGTGCCTAGTGCACATAACCGTAGAGCTTGTATGAAGAGAATTGTGAATGTGAGGGAAGGATCATTGGCGTAGTTCTGTCACGTATGGCAGGTAGGCCACGTGCCCTGGGCGCCATTTGCAAATAATGAAACTTAAAATATATTATTAAACCAAGGAAAAATCAGTTCAAGTTTTTTTATTGGTTTCTTCCAGATATGTCTAAAGGACGGTTGAAACTTAGTTGAAGAGTATTTAAGCAAGATCAGATATGTTTTATTAAGTGTAAAAGTAGGTTTATGTTGATTTGACATTTAACTCTCAAGGGCGCCGTATCCGATCGGTACGCCACTGGTCAGGATCGTGGCAAGTGGCTCTGCTTATTCCTGTGGGGAAAAGGAGTGACAATTTGATTATTGATTTGATTTGATATAGGTATATGTTTATTTTACATTTAACTTTCGAAGGGGCGCATCCTTGATCCTTGCCTTGGGCGCCGTATCTGATCGGTACGCTACTGGTCAGGATCGTGGCAAGTGGCTCTGCCTATTCCTGTGGGCAAAAGGAGTGACAATTTGATTGTTGATTTGATTTGAAAAATCCTTAGAGAATGTTATTGCCAACAATAAGGATTTAAGTTTAGTAACATTGTATTCATTTCACCTAACTTTTTCAATATCGCTGTTTGGGTGGGTTAAACGTAATTGAGCTTTCAATTTAATAAATGGTCCCTCCATATCTTGAACCTTCGCTTTCAAGAGAAATTTTCTCATTAAATCCTCAGCTTTTATGTTATTATTCCGTTAGAATTTATTGAGTCGTTCTCTTTTTTTTTGGAGAATTATTAAAAAAGGATTTCTATTCACATGTTCGATAATTGGGTTATTTTAATATGGATCCACTATATTTTCTTACAATAGCTCATGATTATCTCCATGCGGATAAGTTTTTCCAAGTAGTAGTCGAGTACCGACCGAGTCTATTTACCTTTAAACCTTTAAAGTTGTATTTTTTTTTTTTCTTTATTATTTTGACTCGATATCAGCTGGCCTCAGGCCACCTGATGGTAAGCAAGAGAAGGTCCAAGAGTGACATCGACTGAAAAAAACACTTACATTTACATATGGAAAATGAATATATTCGTATAGTATAGTATAGTATAGTATAGTATAGTATAGTATAGTATAGTATAGTATAGTATAGTATAGTATAGTATAGTATAGTATAGTATAGTATAGTATAGTATAGTATAGTATAGTATAGTATAGTATAGTATAGTATAGTATAGTATAGTATAGTATAGTATAGTATAGTATAGTATGGTATGGTAAGGTATAGATCTCGACTAAGGAGATAGTAAGGGGGGCTCCAAGGCCACTAATGACTGAAAAATTCTGATTTACTTTACGGACGCCTCAATTTCTGTCACTTTTCCTGGCAGGGATGATTTTTTGCGTTTTGCATGAAGAATCTAAGTCTACTCATATGTATTATATTACTTTATTGACTTGTTTACAATGGAGAACTCAAACTCTCATAACAAAGAGTACAAAACCTAAAATAATCCAGCGTAAAGTTCATAATTCAAAGCCACAATTAATTTACTAAAATAAATATGAATATTAAATTGTTCATAAATGTAAATATACGAGTAAATTACATTGAACCCAAAAGAGGCATTCCTAATAAATGCCTCACCATTCGTGAAGTCTAATTATTTCGTGAACTCTCCCGTTTCTCGGTCATTGTGGTTTGCACGAAATTATTTTCATTACTGTCTTTATTATCATTCGCACCACAGATATATTGCTTAGTATATTAATTTAATATAAGATATATATATATAATTGAATCAAACAAATTGTATACGGCTTACTATCGCGTTTATTTTGGTTTTGATTTTACAGTCTCTCCGTGACCACGATGGCTGCAAAGCTCTCGAAACGTCGGAATAATAAAAAATTGTAAAATCAAAACCAAAATAATCGCGATAGTAAGCCGCATGAAATTTGTTTAATTCAATTAATCAATGTTCGCGCAAAATCTAAGAAAATACTAAGACATATATATCCAAGTAGATAGACGAAAGGAATTTGTAAATCTTATGTGGATGAATGCGATAAACAAGGTAGGCCCATGAGGGTGTTTTACGACCAAATTGAAAATATCCTCAAGAAAGATAGAATGCCTAGTGCCCATAACCGTAGAGCTTCTATGAAGAAAAATGTGGATGTGAGGGAAGGGAGGGAATTGTGTCAGGATCGTGGCAAGTGGCGCTTCTACATATTCATTTAATATCTAAATATATTTAAGAGTACATGTAAAAAGAGTACATGTTACGCTGAAGTGCTGTCCATGAATAGAAGTAACTGCTACTACAATTAAATAACTGTAGGTATCAGTCACATCCACTATGCCGGCCTAGATGGAGCCGGCAACTTAATGATTCTGAAACGGACTAAGTCACTTGACGGTCTGTATACTTGTAAGTGGTAGTACTACCCTGAATGGCCTGCCTAGGCACCATAATGACCACTATCTGTATGGTATCATCATAAGTCTCAATTTAAATAAATGTCTTTTGTATAGAACTCTGCAGTTATCGATTAAACATTTTTATTCAGAACCTGAATAGTCTTATTAATTCTTCCCTCTTCATAATAAAAGGTCATGGCGTGTTTGAAGCAGACAAAATCGATATTCCAATACTACCTCTCGTTGGTCGTCACCGCACATCCTATAGATAGCACCAACACTATTGTGACTATGATTTTCTTAGCTTTTTTCTTTTCTACCTTTTCTTTAGCTTTTCTTAGCTTAAAAAAAAACTGACAACCGATGGGAAAGGAAGGTTCTAGAGTGAAGACCATGAACTGGCAAACGCAGCGTAGGTAGGCCTCCTACTAGGTAAACTGACGACATAGTGTAAGTCACGATTAACCAGTGGGTGTAACTGGGATCTTGTCGTTCGAAATGGCGTTCTAAAAGGGAGGCCTATGTTTAGCAGTGGAATCCTTCTGGCTGATGATGATGATAATGAAATAGATTTTATTTAAGTTTATAATATATTATCACACCCCAGCTTAACATCAGGGGACGTGCCTGTCAATAAAAGTATCCTATATGTGGTCACTCTAACACGGAACGTTTTCCATTGCTTTTGAGGTAGTGACAATTCGTGATATCAATTTAACTGAAAACAAGAACACTAACGGATAAAATTGCTTAAGAGTACCTAAATACCTACATTGATTTAAATTTTAATTGTTTCATATACAAAAGACAGGCTTATTGCCGCTTGGCATTCTCTTCCAGCCTAACTTTAAGATAATTGCGTTTCAATCAATCAAAAAGTCACGCATTTTATCCAACAGGGATAAGCAGAGACAATGGAGTGACATCTGTCACGATCCTGATACAACTACCTCGATTTAGCTCACACGACAATTCTCTTCATACGGTCAACCGACCAAATCAAAGACCTAGAAGACGAAATCATAGATCAAGAAAGCTGGGTTACCCAGTGCCTAATCTTATAGAATCATGACACATTTATACCCATAAATTTAAACATTAATACATGCCGGCATAATGACGGCGGCTGAGGTAGCCGGAAACTAACACGGTTTTTTCAGTCGTCGTCACTCTTGGACCTCCTCTTGCTTATCATCAGGCGGGTCGAGGTCAGATGTCGTGTCACCATAAAAAAAACAGTATCAAACAGTAATTGTTTTAGCTATACTTTACCAAAATATATTAACAATATAATAATATATTAAACTTTTATGCGGCTTACTATCGCGTTTATTTTGGTTAATGATCCAACTTCGGAAAAAAAATATACGGTCGTTACTAAAAATTAACGCGATAGTAAGCCGCATAAAATTTGTTTAATTCATTAATCAATGTTCGTGCAAAATCCAATAAATTCTATATTTTAATAATGTTGTATTTTGCGCAAACAACATGTTACATGACGAATACGATGTGAACGCAAACATATGTAACTGTAAAAGTTGCAAAAAACTGGAACGTTTAAGAAGTCATCCGTCATAAATCATGTGCGTCTGGACGTTTCCAGAAAGTCTATTTCCGTTACCCCTCAACTCTTTCCTTAATTTATGTTATATACAACTTTTGCTTAAAAATATTTCCAATATTATTCTTTGTTAAAGGACATCATTCAATTTGTATGGGGACTTGAGCCTAATTGTATTAACAGTTTAATATGCATTTTAAAATAGTTTAATGTACGAAGATTACAATATAATTGAAATATATCCTTTATTTTGCATAGTTTAGGTGTGCAAAATGATCAAACTATAATTATAATAGTTCAAAGCAGAACAAATATGGCGTTGTTTGACAGATAATACAAATTCCATATCTTATTTTCCAAATAACTTTAATTGCACAGCTATTAAAAGCAAAATTGTTATTAGTTTTTTCAAAACAAGTATTGAATCTACCATTTATATATTTTTTCATCATCGTACATTACAAAAGTAGTACATAGAATCCCAAATTGAATGATGTCCTTTATATATTTGTAATTTAAATATCATTATCATAAAATGTCTCGCTTGGCCAGCATAGTGACGGCAACTGGGGCAGCCGTGAACTGAGACGATTTTTTTAGTCGACAGCACTTTGTAGCTCCATCATAGTTACCACCAAGCAAGTCGAGCTACAATAAATAAAAACCACAGGGATAGGCAGAGACAATGGAGCGGCAATTTCCACAATCCTGGCACAACTTTCTCTTTCTTTCCCTCACTCATATATTTGTGATACTTAACAAATAAATAATTATCTCTATATATAGAAAGACGCAGCGTAGATAGGCCTCCAACTAAGTGGACTGACGAGATAATAAGAATCACGAATACCCGGTGGATGCAACTGTCGTTCGGAATGGCGTTCTAAGGGGGAGGTCCATATGCAATAGTGGACGTCTTTTGGCTAATGATGATGATAGTTAGACAGTTGGATCCGGGGGGCAGTACCATCATTTTCGAGTACTAATTACTTATTTTACAAATCATAAATTTTAGGTATAAATACATCAAACTAATCTCGATAGTATTTAATATTTATTTACCGTTATTCATTCGGATATATTATTGTATGAGTTACCTAAGCGAATTCGCCACCTTTGTGGTTCTGATAAGCTTTTCAAAATAAAATTGTAATTTGTTTTCATGTTCTTTTTTTCTTTTTTTATTGTGACACGATATCTGACTTCGACCCGCCTGATGATAAGCAAAAGGAGGTCCAAGAGTGACGACGACTGAAAATCCGAGTTAGTTCCCGACTGCCCCAGCCACCGTCACTATGCCGGCCTAAGGTCGCTTCACGCATCGCTTGAAGGATCCAAGGTCATAGAATGGAGATAACACATGGGCTGGCAAAGCATTCTACTTGTCAATTGTTCTACAAAGAAAAGACGCACCGAGCATTTTAGTTCGACTGCCGATTCGGTCGATAAAATGCGGATGCTTGCAGTTATTTAACTATAGTCACCTCCGCGGTACTATATATCGAGCCAATATAAAAATATTAAAAATACACACCCGAAAATCTCCGATGTAAGTATAAAGAAATCTTAACAATAGTACAAGTAAAAGATCGAGTCATTTAATCGCGGCCATACATAAATTTTGTTCAAAGCCTTCGCCCCGTGGACTTCGCGCCGTTAACATAAAATATAGGCACCAGGGCAGAGGTTAATGCTATTTTAAGGAGACGATATTACTCGCAAAACGATTTTATTCCTGTTAAGAAAGTTGTACAAGTAACTTTTCTGGCAAGTACTGCCATGTATGTGTTACAGATGAATTAATAGAACAATGCTGAATAATTTATTTATGTTTTTTTTTGTAAATGTCAACTAAAATCAACATTAATAAGTATGTACTAAGAAAATGTCCTCATAAGGTTTTTTAATGCACAATCAATTAATTAAGAAAATTGTCACGCATTTTTCCTACAGGGATGGGCAGAGACAATGGAACGCCACCTGCCACGATCCTGATATAACTCCCTCGCTTCCCTCACATCCAAATTCTTTCTATATTTATTGTCGATTAAATAAATATTTTAATGAATTTTTGTATTCAACAACTAATTTGTTGTATTCTAAACCTTGTAATTTTTAGTTCTAATATTTTCAATTCTTTCTTCGAATCATTTACTTTTTTTAAATTTATTGTGACACGACATTTGAACTCGACACGCCTAATGATAAGCAAGAAAAGATCCAAGCGTGACGACGACTGAAACAATCGAGTTAGTTTTCGGCTGCCTTAGTCGTCGTCACTATGCCAGCCAAAGGTGCTTCTTCACACATCGCTTGAAGGATCCAAGGTTATAGGAGGCAGAGAACATATGGGCTGGCAAAGCATTCCACTCGTCGATTGTTCTAAAAAGAAACGACGCACCGAACTTTTTAGTTCGACTACCGATTCCGTCGACATAATGCGGATGCTTCCCCGACCAGTGCGGATATTACGGGTGTGAATTCTGCTTCCGTTGCCTGGAAGAGATCACCATATTGGCCGCCATTTGTCTGTTGTACCTATTTATGTATAGCTTTTAAACTACAATTTGCACAATAAAAAGTTTATCTACTTACAATAAGCAGTTAGTTCTAAAAGCGATAGTGCTAGTAAAGCATAGAAATATTACAGCAAACTGGGCACTTTACGTTAAGCTATAAAACTTCAACAAAAGGTTTTACATGAAACATATCGTTGTTCATCGTAAAACGTGTATCCATATATTTAAAGTGCTTCTTGCTTTTAAATAACAACTAAAACATTTATTTAGGTATTTAAAATTCATAGGTCGATACAACAGACTATCTTAGTCTGGATTAAAAGAAACATTTTGTGTATAATTAGTCATATTGCTGGTATAAATAAATAAAAAATCAGCCTGTGCAAATGGGGGTGTGACGGTTTGATTAATGGATTTTATCTTCAGTCTTAAAATATGTTATCCATGAAACTTATTACAAACTCTTCAAACATCCAAACGAGTATTAGTCTTTACGTTAACTTGAACGAAGTAATAACTCATACATAGTAAATTACAATAAGGGAAACTGGGAGAGATTGGCCGCGGATGTTTTTAATATTTATACATTAAAATTAAATAATAAATAATTAAAATTATTTTATATCAATCAATTAGTCGAATTGTCACCTCTTTCCACAGTGATAGGCAGGGACAATACAGCGCCACTTGCCACGGTCCTGACACAACTTCTTCACTTCCCTCACATCCATAATTATTTTCATACAAGCTCTACGGTTATGAGCACTAGGTAAACCAGCTTTTTTGAGATGTCTCCTATTTGTTCAGAAAAAAACTCCTAGGTCTGCCTCGTTTAACACATCCATCCACATTAGATTTATAATTTTTTTTATATAATTGTAATAATACTTTTGTAGTTCTAGGTTACCTGAATTAGGTTTAATAATTTAAATAGATCTATTGTCATTGTCAACCCAGAACTATTGTAATTAAAATAGCAGAGCATCCTTGTTCATGGACCCTGTATGTCTATTTTGTAAAAAATGTATTTAGTGATGAAACTTTTTACCGATTAGATAAATAAGATATTTACTTGTGTTTCAATCAACTTGGATCCTTTAAGCGAAACTGTAAATAACCAGCAATTGACCGGAACCAGCATAGTGACGACAAATAATAGAACTGTAAAATGTATCGTTTTAGTCGTCGGCGCTGTTCGTCTTTCCCTAGTCAATGTCGATGTCACGTCTCAATAAAAAATATATCAATTTAATTTATTTTAAATTTATAGTAATAATAAATTCAAGAGTCGATTATTAATCGAATTAAGCTAAGATAAAATTATAATTATCAAATACTCACTTTGATACTCAAACCTAACATTTGAACTAACCCATGCGGCCAAATTTCCCGAGGTTTCATATTAAGGAATATCGAAACATGCTATTCTTATTAAGCTCTCTATAAGCTTTTGTGGTAAGCTCCTTGTAATAATAAAACTACGCAATAGCTTCAAAATGAAATATGGTAATCAAAATTTCTATATTTTACATCCTTAGTTTCCATCTGAAATAATTGGAGTAGTATATCAAGAACCATATTACTTACGTACTCATTAATTAAGCTATAAATCAATCAATATCGCTTTTCTAACATCCACAATTTTTTTCATACAAACTATATGGGTACTAGGCAAACCAGCTTTTAAGAGGGTGTTTTCTGATTTGGTCGGGACACAATGGGGTGACAATGGGCTTCGTTTTAAAAGTTAAGCTCCATTAAAAAGCTTCAAAATTAAAATTGCAATCGCATAACACACTAAGAATCGATGTTCATTTTCATTAACAGTTCAAACTCATTGAAATTCATTGTGAATGAATAGAAGTTGTTTTTAACACTATTTTTTGACAAATTGGAATAAATTTCATTATCATTGCCATTGAAGTTACGCGGTCGGGCCTCTGGGTCTGTTTTGCTTAACGCATTAGATTTATAAATTACTTTCGCCAATCGACTTTTATACTATTTATTATTTACTTAATATGAAGGTCAAAATTGAATTTAATTTGCTTTTGTTTTGGTCTAAGTGAAAGTAGATTGACTAAAGCAATTTATAAATCTGATGTGGATGGTGCGTTAAACGAGGCAGCTCCTGGGCCTGCCTCGGTGTTTTCAGATCAAATCGAAGACATCCTCAAGAAAGCTGGGTTGCCTATTGGTCATAACGATAGAGCTTGTATGAGGAGAATTGTGGATGTGAAGGAAGCGAGGGAGTTATGTCAGGATCGTGGCAAGTGGCGCTCCGTTGTCTCTGCCTACCCCGTGGGAAAGAGGCGTGACAATTTGATTGATTGATTGAAATTGAATTTAAGATCCGTTTCACAAATGATTTCAGCCAATGTTCCCTTCTTCTTTTAAAGTTACATTTCAAGTTATCCGATATCGAGTACTCGTTTTGAATAAGTAATGAAGTTTTTGGATGTGACTTTGTACTTTCATGCGGTTAGAATAACAGTATTTATAGAGATAAATTGTGTATGTAAATGACAGAGAATGTTCCGAGGAGCTCTTTATCCTTGGTCCTACCTCATCTTTTCACACTCGTAATAACCCGCACGGGGGAAGCATCCGCATTTTGTCGATCGAATAGGCAGCCGAAATAAAAAGTTCGGTGCGTCTTTGCTTTGTAGAACAATCGACAAGTGGAATGCTTTGCCAACCCATGTATTCTCCACCTCCTATAACCTTGGATCCTTCAAGCGATGCGTAAAGAAGCTCCTTTAGCCGGCATACTAACGGCGACTGAGGCAGCCATGAACTAACTCACTTGTTTCAGTCGTCGTTACTCTTGGATCTCCTCTTGCTTATCATCAGGCATTTGAAGTTACATTTATTATATTTGTACGCATAAATACACTTATGTCAATTTTTTTATTGTATATTAAAATATTAATAGTATTAAAATTAGTAATATTAATCTAAATAGTACGCATCGCTTAGTCAAGTAGGAGAGAGACAGATGTCGAACGCTGCCGAACGCGGAGGCCAAATGTGCCTCTTTGTCGCTCGTTCCGCGCTCTCGCTTGCACTTCAAACCTTAAATGGTACGCGCGAGGTTGTGCCGCATGAGTCATGTTTTTAGGTGCGTGCAACCGGCTCCATCGAATTATAAGACGTTGTCACGTCAATAATGTAATAACAATAATAATTGTATAATAATAATGTAATAACAATAACAATGTATTCTAGGCTTGTTAGCACAATTTAAAGTTTCAATGCTCCTGTCATCGCAGTTCAGTTGTGACGTCACAAAGCCATACAACACGATCACACACTCAAACTACACTAAGAAAACGAAGTTCCAACTATAACACTTTAGATACTTTAGTTTAAACATAAGTTCGCGAGGACAACTTATGTTAGTGGTGCATTTCAATGCACAAGATTAGCGGGGAGAGATTTTTTATATCCTATTCAATTCCGCAATAAATTCTTTATAAATTTTCAAACATACTTAATGACAATTAGATATTTAAAAAAAATCATACGTGGCGATTATTATTTTATTTAACACGATACAGAACAGTACCCTGCCTCATTATGCCTGGAACTCGGTCCATAAATAGACTGCTACTAAAAATACACTGTACGGTACATCATATTAATAAAAATACACTGTGTAAAAATGGACAAAAACATGAAATGAAACACGTCTTCTAATGTAGAGATTTATCTGACGTTTAATTTACTAATTAAAATATCAAAAAAGTATATATTTCCATGTTTAATTCTGCCGAAATTTGGCATTTAACAATTTATATTTTCACCGCTTCTCTTATCGCTACGCTTACTTATTAAACCAAGTACTCACCGAACGCAACACAGAGACTCAAGCGAAAGCAGTTCGAAACACTTACCAAAGAATTCTACTTGGATATCAAAGGAAATTCAATAACAAAGATAGAGTAGCGAGTTAGTGAGCAATAGTTCTAAGAAATTATTATATCGAGACGCTTTTGTTTTCGATATCTTTACTAGGTAATTTATTAACAATCATTAAGGATGTACGGTGTACTACAAAATTATGCCTAGGCCTCTACGTCATCATGAATAAGTATCTTCTTCTTCTTCTCCAGGAGGGTGTTTACCGATCAAATCGGAGACATCCTTAAGAAAGTAAAGGCCTAGTGCCCATAACCTTAGAGCTTGTATAAAGAGAATTGTGCATGTGAAGGAAGCGAGGGAGTTGTGTCAGGATCGTGGCAAGTGGCGCTCCATTGTCTCTGCCTTTTCCCATGGAAAAGGCGTGACAATTTAATTGATTGATTAATTCTTGGGCAAGAAAGCATAGTTAGACGAAATAGTAACGGCGATAATCGTATCAAAAAGACCTCCCTTTCATACCGTCATATAAGAATTGACGACAGGCGTGGACGAACGGTTTAGCAATTGGTTTGTTGCGCGTAAAGTCCCGGGTTCGATCCCCGGTCGCAGCAAATATTCGTTTCATAGCTTTTATTTGTAATATTTAATAATATTAAATATTGCAAATATTTGTTATTAAAAAAAAAGAAATGGATATTTGCTTCGGGTCTGGTTATCAAAGAGTGGTAGGCAGTGGTACCCAGTCTGCCGATCCGGGGTAGTACCACCACTTACAAGTATACAGACCGTGAAGTGATTTGGTCGCGTTTCGGGATCAGCTTGTAAGTTGCCGGTTCCATCTAGGCCGGCATAGTGGATGTGATTGCTACTCACAGTTATTAAATTGTATTAGCAGTGACATTCATTCATGGACCACACTTTGGCTTAACATCAAGCGGGGTGCTGTCATATGTCGAGTCACAATAAAAATAAAATAAAATAAATTATGTCACGAATTTTGTAGTATTTCTACATAATAACGAGTAATTGAATTTCGAAAAGCATTTAGATTCCAGGGAAGCGATGGATGGTGGTGCTCCATTGTCTTTTCTTATCCCTGTAGTAAAAAGGCGTGACAATTTGATTT
Organism: Tinea trinotella; assembly: GCA_905220615.1. Lineage (NCBI taxonomy): Eukaryota > Metazoa > Arthropoda > Insecta > Lepidoptera > Tineidae > Tinea > Tinea trinotella. The sequence continues at coordinate 3,818,613 of HG992328.1, read as the reverse complement.
GATTTTAATTTCGTTTTTTTAAATAGTTATGAGGTGCGTATCGAACCTTAAAAAGTATCTAATGACTCATAAATGTACTTATAACTAAGTACTTAGATTATTAATTCCAAAGAAGGATTTATAATGTCTTAATTAGGACTGAAGAAACTTTGAACATTACAAATCATAATTTTAAGTCAGTGAAGTTTTAATCGGATTTTCAAGTAAGTATACAACTTTATTAGGTCAATCTCTCTTATAGATTCCTAGATATTTGAGTTAGAGTAGTAATTGGAAAATAGTATACGGATATTACTTAGTTAATAATCAATAACAACCTACATAAAACCTTTAACTTTCATCCTTAATCCCGAAACCTGACCAAGTTGCTTTACGTTCTGTACCACACCTACCACCCCGGGATGACAGACTTTTCGAATGACCAACCAACACGAACACATTGATCCTTGGAGCTAAGGCATAGTTCAATTCTTGCTCATTTTTCTGTATATAGGTACATTTTTTATTTTTTTTATTATACATTTCTATACTAAGCTACTAAAGTGCTTGTATTATAGAAACAAGACAACCAAAGAACATATATCAAATATATATTGGTACCGATGAGTGGTTTCGAACCCGTGCTCTTACGTTTGCGTAACCATTGCACTGCCACTACACCACGGTCGCCTTAAATAAATATAAAAGAAACAGGTTTATAATTATTATTATAATATACCAGGAAGGAAAACGGACACATCCAACGAGTACATCCATAACCATAGAGCTTGTATGCAAAAATTGTGGATGTGAAGGAATCAAGGAAATTTTGTCAGGCTCGTGACAAGTGGCGTTCTATTGTCTCTGCTCGATTTTAATAAATGTAAGCAACGCAAACACGAATCATATTCTTGGGTAAAATATTGATTTGGAATGTAAATAAAACTATAAGTTTTCAAACTGTTTGTAGACGTTCAAAGTGAAAATTATAATCTCACCGCATACGACAAAGTTTCCCGCTTCCAACTAAAGAGTTTCTTCAGACATGATCAATATTACCAGTATTGCCACAGATTTAATAGATAATATTTGTTAATAAAAAGTATCTAGATATTTGCTCGGAGTCTGGGAGCCGACCTCGCAACTTCAATGGGAATGATAATGAAATTCATTCCCATTTGTCAAAAAGTTACGCGGTCGCTGTTACTGTCGAAGACAAAATGATACATTCGGACAATGACTTTTAATGATGCTGTCAATGAAAATGAACATCCAGTGCGTAACGCGGTCGAAATTTCATTTTTAAGCTCATTAATGTTTTACTGTCAAAACGAAGCTCATTCTCATTGTAAAAGGAGTTACGCGGTTGGCCTGCGGGTTGTCTAAGAGTGGTGGGCAGATATTTCGTAGGCATTTGCCCAGGCTGTCGATCCGGGGTAGTACCATCACATACAAATATTCAGACCGTAAAGTGACTTAAATGCAGAAACAGAATTCTCAATTTGTGATGATTGAAATATATGGGTTTTGCAGTATCACAGTTATATTTAAACACACTTTTAATTAAAGTCATCATTACACACTTTTAATTAAAGTGACCATCCTATGTCGGGACGAAACGTTGTAGGGTGACGATGTGTTCTGTAGGCTGTGTTCCTACAAATAATTAAAACAAATCATAACCAGCGCTATTACCATATGAGGTGGTATTAAGAGAATTGTGGATCTTGTAAAATCTCGCTCGATTGTTATGTACGCCTGTCAATTCATTGAATTGACTGATTATCAACCGGATCAACAGCCAAATAAAATATAAGGTTCAGCGCGTCGTTTTTCTAACATGTGTTGAGTTCCAGACCATATGGTCTCCTCTTCTTTGACGCTCGTTTATTTAATTTTATTTAAGTTGTGGCGCACTTTAATCTTTCCTCATCAGGCACGTCCATCAGGTCATATATCGCGTCCTAATAAAAACAAAATGTTGCTTAAAATATCATTAGAGCACAAATACATTTATTTGACCAAGTTTTATGCAACGGTTGTCAAGATAAATATTTCATTAGATTGATTCCTTTGGGATAGACAGAGACAAAAGAGCGCCACCTGCCACGATCCTAACACAGCTCCCTCGCTTCCCTCACATACACAATTCTCTTTATGCGAGCTAATATATGTCTTTTCACAAACTTTATTGCTTACTCTTTTGTGCATTCGATGAATGAAAATACTTTTGACATTTTATCTAACAGAAACAAATTTATATTTTAATACTTATAATATCATCGCTCGGATAAAGTTACTAAATAATTTTCGTACGAAATGAAACTTTGAAATATTAGAAATAAGTTCATGTTAAAATAGAAAGGATAAAGTCCTTTAGGTTGTACAGTGAAACCTTCATAAATGTGGTAACACAATTTGATCGCAATGAACTGCGATTAAAACAAAACGGTTCGGCGCGTTGTTTCTTTGTCATACAATCGACACGTGGAACCTTTACCAACACATGTGTTTTGCCCATCTAGTAACCTTGGATCCTTTTAGGGATAAATTACCTCTGCCCAGGTAATTTATCCTTCATTACATTTCATAACTTGGATTATAGTTTACTTTTAAATCAAGTTAAGCCTCTCAGCCTCTTACACAATAGTGAATGAAAATAATTTATTCATCGTCTTATTGTACTATGGATTCGGAAAGGCGTATGACTAGAAGTATGACGAAAGAAGAAAGTCACAAGAAACTTGTCAATTTCAGCCTCACATACAAACATACAGTAATTTATCTGTAATAGCAGTTACTTTCATTCATAGACCGCACTTCAGCTTAACATAATATATAACAGGGGTGCTGTCATATATTTAAAAAAATAAAAAAAGCTATATTAGTCGTCTACACTGTATCAACTTTAGTGGTAACTTGAAGGCTGTAAGGGATACAACTTTTAATAGCGCGCCGCTTCAATAATTTAGAATTTTCGTTATGTGAATTTCCAATTACTAAGGACATGTAACTTATTTATAGATTGGGTCTAATGAGGATTACGTGTAACTTACGACCCAGAATAATTAGACTCCTTAGTGGAGATTGTTTTTTGTTTTACATTTCTATATTAAGCTAATAAAGTTATATCATAAAAACAGGACGGCCAAAGAACAATATATCAAGGATACATTGGTGTAGTTTAGATTTATTTTTTATTGTGACACGACATTTGACTTCGACCCGCCTGATGATAAGCAAGAGTGATGACGACTGTTCAGTCTGAACGACTGAGTCAGTTCACGGCTGCCCCAGTCGCCTTCACTATGCCGGCTAAAGATCCTGTGCTCTCGATAGGGGTGACCATTACATTATTGATCCTTGATCACTGCTTTATTAACGTGACTACGAGTATCTGAAAAATAATATTTTTGCCATCAGAATTTCAGTGATATTGCGTTGATATGTGGCATTCTCATAGGTTGTTTGATTTTACTAAAATTATTATTAAGAATTTATTTATAATAATATAAATATATTTACTATAATATATAATAAATATAAAATTAAACACTAATAATTCGCTAAAATTCGCTGTTGCGTATAATGAGATTCGGGGCCCAGATAGTATACGACCTTAATTCATGGCAAAAATAAATTAACCTATGGGTAAAAAAACTTAGAAAACGCTTATATGCCAATGTGAATTAAAAGTGACCAATTGAGTATATGGTTGCCAAAGTAGCCTTTAATTAATTTATTAATTTATTATTATTTTGTCATCGGTTTTCAATACGTGTACAAAGCATAAATTATTATATAATTTAGACATCTATAAGGGTGAAAATTAATTTAAAAGATTCCGTTACATAAAAAAGTTGTATTTTGATGTATTTTTTATTTACATTCCTATACTAAGCTACTAAAGTGCTTGTATCATAGAAACAGGACAACCGAAGTACATATATCAAAGATACATTGGTACCGGTGGGTGGTCTCGAACTTGTACTCTCCGGTTTGTGTAGCCATTGCACTGCTACTACACCACGGTCGTCTTAAATACATACAAGTCAAACTAATAAAGGCGTGTTAAAAAAGAACCTGCAAAATTCTTTATGTAATTTTGTGCAATGTAGCAGAAAATATGTGAATATCTCAATAAACTAAAAATATCTTCATAGAGACCATTATCCCGAATATCATCGTACTTTCAAGAGGTTCTTTACGAATTTCGAAAATAAATAGTAACTTGCTGAACCCACCTACTCAGTTATTTGATTATACTTTATACAAATAGAACAATATAAATATGTAAACAATATAGGTTACAAAATACAAAAATAGGAGATTACTGATTAAAAGACATCATTCATTTTTTATGGGGACTTGAGCTTAATTGTATTAACAGTTTAATATGCATTTTAAAATAGTTTGATGTACGAAGATTACAATTTAATTGAAAAATGTCCTTTATTTTGCATATATATATTTACATATATGGTAAGTGGTAAGGGGCCTCCATTGTCTCTGCCTATTTCTGTGGGAAAAAGGCGTGACAATTTGATTTGATTTGATTTGATAATTTGCATAGTGTAGTTGTGCACAATTATTGAACTATAATTATGACAGTTCAAAGCAGAACTGTTAATATTGCGTGTCTTTGTGATTGACAGACGATACAAAATCCACATCTTATTTTCCAAATAACTCAATTCCACAGCGATTAAAAGCGAAAAGCGATGATTAGTTTTATCAATACAAGTATCGAAACTACCATTTATATATTTTTTATCATTGGACATTACAAAAGTAGAACATAAAAGCCCAAAATGAAATGAGACCTTTAGCAACTCCTGAGGTAACAGAAAAGATGAGAGAAAAGATTTGTTTAATACCATTTTTTTGTAATATTTAATAGATAATTGTCTAATAATATATTTGATAATAAAAAAGAGTCAGACATCTTTTCCGGGTCTGGCTGTGTAAAGCTGAAGTGCTGTCTGAGGCGCTATCTCGACCTGCAGTGCTTTTTCACGCTCCGCTTGAAAGATCAATTGTTGGGTATGTTTTATATTTACATTGTATGCAATTTACTATGTCACAATATATTATAGCAGAGTTCAGTGAAGCATTTAGCCCCGGATATTACAGTTGTCCTGGAGTTTCAGGTGACTTTCAGCACCTATTGTCAAGCGTGTGTATTCAAGCATATAAATGTGGAATTCTATGTTAAAAGCTAGTCAGCTTTTAACTTTCTCAAGAAGCTTATGTTACTCGGTTCATTAATATAAATATAATATATTTTTTAGTGATCAACTAACTAGAAGAATCAAACAAGCACGACACAGATAAAGGTCCTAGAATGAAAACTCCAAAATCACAAACATTCATTGCTGCGCCGTACTTTGGGCGTACCACTTATAGCATTATTTTTTTAATTATAAAATGTCAATTTGTTTGTCAAATATGAATAACATTAATATTGGCAGTTTTGTGACCTCACATTAATATTCATTCCTCCAATGCGTACCACCGCGGTAATTAGAAAAGTTAATATTAGGTTTTAATATTCAAATGCAGCAGCAATTCGTTTCTGAACGTCAAATCTACGGCGGAATGTAGGAATGAAATTGCCAATAAGAAAAGGTGATACAAAATTGAGTAATCTTGTTTTATACATCAAACAGTACTGTCTCAAAATAGGCTTGTTTTTAAAAGTTGGTGGTTGGCCCCCAGGAGAATTTCTAGGATACAATCAAGTTCCAATGTTAATGTTCGATCTATAGATAGTTATAGTTCTAAAAACTCTGGGGCTTCTGCATTTTCGCAAACATATTTTTGTGACTTGACCTATGACAGCACCCGCTTGTTGTTAAGCTGGAGTGTGGTCCATGACTGGATGTCACTTCTACTATAATTCAATATCTGTAAGTCACATCCATTATGCCGGCCTAGTTGGAACCGGCAACTTACAAGCTAATCCCGAAACGTGACCAAAACACTTTACGGTCTGTATACTTGTAAGTGGTGGTACTACCCCAGATCGGGTAGTACTGAGTACCACTGGCTACCACTCTTTGATAACCAGACCCGAAGCAAATATCTGCCTCTTTTTACCAAATATTTGCAATTATTAATATATTTAAATATTACAAATAAAAGGTATGAAACAAATATTTACTCTGACCGGGAATTGAACCCAGGACTATACGCGCAACAAACCAATCGCTAACCGTTCGCCTATGCTTGTCGTCAAATGGGCAAGTAGGCAGTGGTACCCAGTCTGCCGATCCAGGATAGTATCACCACTTACAAGTATACAGACCGTGAAGTGAATTGGTCGCGTTTCGGGATCAGCTTGTAAGTTTCCGGTTCCATCTAGGCCGACATAGTGGATGTGATTGCTACTCACAGTTATTGAATTGTAGTAGCAGTGGCATTCATTCATGGACCACACTTCGGCTTAACATCAAGCATGGTGCTGTCATATGTCGAGTCACAATAAAAAAAAAGAGAATAAAGAGGGGTGTTTGAAATAAATTAAAATATTTATAGCTACATAATTAAATATGAACAACTGGATGTATTAATAAGAACACGTATGACTGCTTTTCAGTAAATATAATGTCTGAAAAACATTTCAGCCGCAATGTGTTAGCTTATTAATTTACAAAATTATAGGGAAATTCTATTGTAAAACTGGTTCATTATTTGATATAACAAATACAGGTTAAAGAATATTAGACGTTGCTTGCTAAAGACACGGCGGCTGAGGTCATCGTAAAATTAAAATTAAAAAAGACTTAATTGAATGCAAACCTTTTGACTAGAGCTAGAACAATCCCTCTGAGCTCTTGATGGCAACGAAGCTTTCGAAAAGTCGAAATATAATAATTTAATATTCGCCTCATGGCCTACCTGGAGGGTCACCAGCTGATCAATGACCGTCAATATGGCTTCAGGCCGAAACGGTCAACTGGTGATCTTCTAGCGTACACCACGCACGTCTGGGGTGAAGCGTTGGATGGTAATGGAGAAGCCCTTGCTGTTGGCTTGGACATCTCCAAAGCGTTTGACAGGGTCTGGCACAGGGGCCTTTTATCCAAGCTCGAGGCATACGGTTTACCTGACCGTCTGCGGGGCTGGATAGCTGACTTCCTGCGTGGCCGCTCCATACGCGTCGTTGTGGATGGAAGCGCGTCGCGCAGGATGTCGGTGAATGCCGGCGTCCCTCAGGGCTCCGTGCTGTCGCCGACTTTGTTCCTTCTGCATATCAATGACATGCTGGACCTCGGATGCGACATTCATTGCTATGCAGACGACAGCACGGCGCATGGACGCTACACTGCCCGCCCCGCAGCCGGCAAACAGGAGATAGCCGATATGAGAAAGTCTGTTGTAGCAGGACTGAACCGGGTTCTTGATCGTATTACCCACTGGGGCGACAAGAATCTGGTTCAGTTCAACGCAGACAAGACTCAGGTATGCGCGTTCTCGACGAAAAAATCCCCGTTTACTCCCCTTCCCACTCTTTGTAACATCTCCCTCAGTGCTTCGGACAGACTGGACATTCTTGGAATGTCCCTTCGCTGCGACCTGAATCACAGGGACCACATCGAGCGGGCCATTAAGACCACCTCCCTGGTATCCTTGGCTTGGCATCCTGAACAAGGTGCGGCGGTTCTTCGCGCCAGAGCTTCGCCTGCTTCTTTACAAGGCACAGATTCGCTCTTGCGCGGAGTACTGTTCGCACCTCTGGGACGGCTCTGCCAAGTATCTTCTTAATGCCCTGGATTCATTGCAGCGCCGAGCTGTCCGGATCATAGGTGATGCATAGGTCACGCGAACTCTGGAGCCCCTACAACTACGAAGAGACATGGCGGCTCTGTGCGTCCTCTATCGCCTATACCACGGGGAATGTTCCGAAGAGCTCTTTAACCTTGTTCCTACCTCATCTTTTCACTCCCGTAATACCCGCACAGGTCGGGGAAAGCATCCGCATTTTATCGACCGAATCGGCAGTCGAACTAAAAAGTTCGGTGCGTCTTTTCTTTGTAGATCAATTGACAAGTGGAATGCTTTGCCTGCCCATGTGTTCTCTCCATCCTATGACCTTGGATCCTTCAAGCGATGCGTGAAGAAGCACCTTTGGCCGGCATAGAGACGGCGACTGGGGCAGCCGTGAACAAACCCGGTTTTCTCAGTCGTCGTCACTCTTGGACATCCTCTTGCTTATCATCAGGCGGGACGAGGTCAGATGTCGTGTCACAATAAAAAATAAAAAAAAAAAAATAAACGCTATAGTAAGCCACAAAGCTAATTTATTTCACAAACAATGTTAGCGCAATTTGTTAAAAATTCTGGATATTGATCTAAATTAAATGTGTTTTGCATAAACAAATTAGGTACCGAAGGTATCTAAAATTGAGTAGTTTGATTCCAATAAAATAATAAAACTATCAATCAATCAATCAAATTGTCACGCCTTTTTCCCACGGGGATAGGCAGAGATAATGGAGCGCCACTTACCACGATTCTTACACAACTCCCTTGCTTCCTTCACATCCACAATTCTCTTCATACAAGCTCTATGGTTATCGGCACTAGGCAAACTAGCTTGTTTTGATGTTCTCGGGTTAATTTAAATTATCGCAAAAATTACTGACGGTGCCATACCAACACATAGTTTACAATAGACTCGAATAGTAGTTAATTAATTTAAATGGTAGTTGTTGTCGCCTCTTTTGGCTACACTCACTCAAAATGTACTATGATTTTGATTTAATAAGGCAACCCTTTCTAGTGCTTACATCGATCTTGTCTTTTAGTCGCAATTCTTCTTCATGTTACTGCTACTTACAGTTATTTAACTGTAGTAGCAGTCACCTACATTCATTCACTTTATCCTAACGTAAAGGGTACTGTCATATGTCGAGTCACAAAAAAAATCTAGGCTCCTTGTCGCCTTTGCACTGGGACGGGTTAGCACTGCACGGAATCCAATGTAGAAATGTTTTGTGCTTTATATAGCAGCAAAACGACATAGATCTACACTTTAAGTTTTAAAGGTGCTATAAAGAGTATAAAGAGAGATAGTTATACTTCGTCAAGGATAATTTACTGCGTTTAACTGTAGATTGTCAACCTCTCGTCTTGTCAATTTCCTGTATTTCGATTCCAAATAACCACATCCTTAAAATACACTTTTAAGTTAATTAACCCTAGAACTCTATTCAATAACAAATTAAATCAAACTCAATTAACATGATAACTAAACTTTACTAACTATAAGTTAACGTTTCAGATACAGTTTAAACTTGTTAGGCTCAGTGGCAATGTCTTTTCAAATTCTACTTTGAAGGAAGTGAGTCCGTCAATTTGTATTATTTGTTGCTTAAAGGACTTAAGTTTTGACCTGTTTAAATGAAAATATGGCATGTAAAAATGGCGACACGAGTGAGATTGCATTTTTTCTTTTATATTGTGACTCGACATATGACATCACCCCGCTTGATGTTAATGAATAGATGTCACTGCTAATACAATTCAACAACTGTAAGCAGCAGTTGGAATCGGCAACTTACAAGCTGATCCCGAAACGCGATCAAATCACTTCACGGTCTGTATTTGTAAGTGGCGGTACTACTCCGGATCGGCAGACTGAGTACCACTGCCTACCACTCTTTGATAACCAGACCAGAAGCTTTTTTATATTAACATATATTTGCAATATTTAATTTATTTTATTATTTATTAAATATTATAAATAAAAGCTATGAAATAAATATTTGCTCCGAACAGGAATCGAACCCGGGACAACAAACCAATCGCTAACCGTTCGTCCACGCCTGTCGTCAATTCATTTGTAGAATTAAATTTTTTGAATTAATTTTGCAAGTATTTGTTAATAAAGGAAAAGTAGCTGAAATTTTCTCCAGGTTGTCATACAGACCGTATACTTGAAAGTGATGACCTTAGTCGTGTTTTGGGAGCCTAAAAGTTGCCGGTTCCAACTAGGCCGGCATAGTGGACGCTACTGCAACTGCAAATAACTACTTGTATTAGCAGTCGGCCTATTTATGCATCACACTCTAGCTTAACATTAAGCGCAGTGCTTTCGATGTCGAGGCACAATAAAAAAATCTTCTTGATATACACTTTTACAATATCAATTAAAAAATTATTGGTGATTTATCTTTTTATTTTTTTTATTATAATACATTTCTATACTAACAATAAGATACTAAAGTCCTTGTATCATAGAAACAGGACAACCAAAGTACATATTATATCAAAGATACATTGGTACCGGTGAGTGGTTTCGAACCCGTGCTTGCGTAACCATTGCATTAACACTACACCACAGTCGCCTTTATTATTTTAATACAAATAATTACGTCACGTTCGTCGTCAATCGCTGGCCGTATTAAATATCAATAAAGTAGGAGGTCAAAACTTAAAGTAGTAATGGATAAAAACTCTCTAAGTTACCGTAGAGGACCTTCAATTTCCTTCAATATCAAAAGATCTTGGAGCCAGTAGAAAATTGCCTACCTCTTTCAAAGAATGAGTTTATCTTAAACGACATTAACTCGAGTTTTCTTGTACCAAAAACTTATGTTACAAAGTTTATTTAAGTCCAATGAAAATAGCAATTTCTCTAAAGTATTTTGAAGTTATTTGTAACTTTACTTGTAGGTTTTTTTAAGGGATATGTTCTGCTTGTTAACATGTTTTGAAGACTTTTGTGGACAATTACTCATAGCCAATTACAATATGGTAAACGTATTACGAGTACATTTCTATTTTTTAAATGCGATATTGACCTGGACTTGCCTAGTGCAATATATGAATTATGGACGCTAGAAATCCCAACTTTACTAAATTCTAATCGGCTGTCAGTACTCAAATACTCACTGCCATCAGGCTACCATCAGGCAAATCGGGATAAGAGTCAGATTTTCCTATAGCTATTTAAAAGGGTAATTCTTTAAAGTTTTATATATAAAGTTACCTGTTGTTTACATCCATCCTACAACATCACTTACATTAATGAATACATAGGACACACTAAAAGTTATGCACCCGGCCGCTCATAAATGTTTAATTTTCGAATGTTATATATTTTTAAACATAAGGTTTAATAAAAGTGTCAATTGTTTTTATTAGAAGTCCGTAGCAAAAATAGAATTAACGCGAAAAGATTTTAGGGCGATGATTTTTATTTTATTTTAAAGTTCACTGACTCCGCAAGACTGCACTGCTCGTCTTCATAATGCTTTTGGGGGGGAGCACCTCATTAAAGTACCATAAGGTGTTGGTACGCAGAATTTTATTGTGGCCGTTTTGTAGACTGTAATATGTATTGAATACATTATTTATGCAATAATCAATCAATCAATCAATCAAATTGTCACGCCCTTCTTCCACAGGGATAGGCAGAGACAATGGAGCCCCACTTGCCACGATCCTGGCACAACTCCCTCGCTTGTATTCTCTTCATACAAGTTCTATGGTTCTGGGCACCAGGTAACCTATTTATGCAATTATTATTTATTTAATACATATTAAATAGTTTGTAAGTACATAATAATTTCTGATGGGAATAATTTCTTGTTTCATACTTTGTAGAGGGTGATTTTTCAGTATCGGGTTTTAGTTTCTGAACTTACATTTTACTTATTATGCCGGCCAAAGAAATACCTAATAAATACACAAATACAGCAAAGCTCATAAAACCACTTGAGCATTTAAATTGCAATAAATTAAGGAAAACTTTCAGAAAGCTACAATGTTTGCGAGAATGATTGTCGTCAACAATGAATGAAAAGTTTTTTCAGTCTTTCAAAGCTCGTTGCTTCATAATGTGTTGCAGTTGCAGCCACTTCAATGGCTGAGTGCTTTGTAATTTCTCGACTTTTCACGCAGTCTACTATGGGTTTTTGGATCATTATATTGTGAACCTGACCTTGACTTGCCCGATAGTATGCAGGGGAGGTCCAAGAGTGCCGACGACTGAAAAAACCGACACTGATCATAGTTGTCCCAGTAATTTCTTGACTTTTCACGCAGTCTACTATGGGTTTTAAATTATTATATTGTGAACCTGACCTTGGCTTGCCTGATAGTATGCAAGTAGAGATCCAGGAGTGCCGACGACTAAAAAAACCGACACTGATCATGGTTGTCCCAATAATTTCTTGACTTTTCACACAGTCTAAGCAGTTTCAAGCAGTTTGTCAGAATGCTTTCATATGTCGAGTCTCAATAAAAAAGGTACTCTATTAGCGTTCATGTAGTATAAAATTCCTAATAGACTTCCAGTTGTGAATGCCGCTTTCAAACTCAAGAGGTACGACAATAGGGGCAAAGAAATGAATAAGCCTTTATAGTTAGTTCTATTAAATTATGCAAATGTTAATAGTATTCCATTAGGTTTTTATATAAATCCTTTGTTGGTTGCAAAGGATTTTAATGTCATTTTCCTTGTTAATTTACTTATTAAGGATTATAATTCCGCACATTTGCTGAGGTACTTATTACATAATTTGATAATCAGCCCATTATTTGTATAAAAGCAAAATAGCGTTGGTTTTTTCAGTTGTCGGCACTCGCGGAATTCGATCATGCTTGCTATCAGGCAAGTAGACGTCAGATGTCGAGTCACAATGAAAGAAATATAAAATCAATAGGCCGGCCGGCATTGTGAGGAGGACCGTAATCTGATTCGGCCGCATCAAGCGTCCGCGTTCTAGAACTTTCCCTATTAGGAACGTTGTAAATATTGTATGTGCCTTATCGAGATCCCCGCCATGAAGTTTCGGGGTGAAGACTAGTATTGGCAGCCACGTTCCGCAAGTATATTGATGCAGAGGGAGAGTATTTTGAAGAGTATTCGAAATCTTTATAAATATTATAACTGTTTTTACATAAGATCGATTGTCATTGTCATAAGTCATTGATCTTTCTCTCTGACTAGAAATATAAAATCCTACTTTATATTATTATAAATGTGAAGTTTGTTTGTTACGTTTTGACGCAACAACTACTTAATCGATCATCATGAAACTTTGTACACAAATTTTTGGGGATACTGGAAGTAACATAGAATACTTTCATTATTAGGATTTTTTAATTTATAGTTACCAATTGACTATAGTTTCAGCTGTTTGGATACACAGTCGAATTGAGAACCTCCTCCTTTTTTATGACTATGTTATAAACCTAATTTTACGCAGAAGAAACCATGGGAACAGCTAATCATTATATAAACAACTCCAGCCGTCCAGACGACAATCGTAATTTGGATAGGCCATTTTAGACATCAAAGTTCTAGGAATAACAACCAATTTCTCTGTTTATCCTATTTATACCGAGTCGTGAGAGTTTATATACCCCTATGTATAGACCCCCAAAATACCCCATTAACGTAACAACGGTCATCTATCATCGAATAAACTGTGTGCAATCCATAATACGAGAAGTAACAAAGTTTTGAGAGGCTATTCTTGTTAATAATGTTACGTATACATTTTAGAATCAAATAGTAAATCGATTAGTTTATTTTTACTGTGACTTGACATCTAACCCCGAGTACTTAAAAAAGATTGGTTTTACAGAAAAAAATTACGACAATTGATTCATAAGGATAAGCGATTGAAAAAATCAAAATGTTTTATTGTTTATTTTTGACCCTGAAGGTATGAATTGTAAAAACTGATAAGCGAGTGAAAGAATAGAAGAAGAGAAAAATTTTAAAAAATTATGCGTCTTACTATCGCGTTTATTTTTAGTTATTGATTGTATTTTTTTATTTAGACGTTTCGAGAGTACTGCAAATTCGTATAATTCAAAATCGATGTTCGCGCAAAATCTTTTTTACATTTTTTTTGAATTGTTCCGCAATACTAATTTCGCTTCTTTACAGATTACCAGTGACGACGGTTTACGTAAGCACTTAATTACAATCACTACAGACTGCCTTATCTACAACAGTGTACGATGGTCCCATGTAAAAAGTTTTTGGTATCTACACAAAACGATCAAATATAAATTTTATTCCGTTATGGATTGTAATAAGAATAAGGTAGTAACTTGAAACTATGCTACAGTAAGCAAGTTGTTTGGTAAAGTTTCATGTTCCTTACGCAATGGCACTTGTTCTGTTCTGTTTAATTGTTGCTAGATTTGTATGTTTTAATAAATTATTTGTGTCAGTTATACAAATCGGAGGCATTCTTAAAAAATCTAGGTTACCATAGAGCTTGTATAAAGAGAATTGTGAATGTGAAGGAAGCAAAAGATTTGTGTCAGGATCGTGGCAAGTGGCGCTCCATTATCTTTGCCCACAGGGGGCATGACATTTTTTTTATTTGATTTGTCAGTAATAGGTTTTATAAATTGTTTTTTTTTTTCGGACATGATACGCCCACCGCTTGATTTTTAGCTGGAATACGGTCAATTAATGGAGGCGACTGCTACTACAGTCTGCAAGTAGCAGTTGTATCTACATTGCCAGCCTAGTTGGAGCCGGCAACTTTCAAGCAGTTCCCGAAACGCGACTGTGTCACGTCACCGTTTATCAACAGAGATCCGCAAACTGAGCAAACGATTTTCTTTTCTCTCTACCTACTATTATTTTCACAACGATGTGTAAGTTTTTCATAAAGTACGAATTAAAATAAACATAAGTTTATTTTCTCGAAAGAAAATATTTAAGTATATTAAGAAACACATAATCATTGTAATTATGTCTAAGAACATCTGAGGCTTTATAAAATAAATTAGATGACAAATAAATCGTATTATTTTAACAGTTTTAGTTATTTTTATCGTATATTTTTCTCTCTAAGTGCTGAATTTACTTAAGCTAATACAGATGTTTACAATCAAAACACACCATACACAATTATTTTTTCTTAATTCGTATCTAAAAAGAAACGCATTATAAATGATACCAAAACGTCAGTATCCCCACAATTCCAGCAAAACTGTCAAATTGTTACATTAAAATATGTTATTTTCGGCATATCTTCCTTTGCCTACCACCAGGTATTTTTTTATAATTTTCACTGTCTATGGTTTGGGCAAATGGAAAGTATGAGTGAAAGTAGATTGACGAAATGAATTTATAAATCTGATGTGGATGGATGCGTTAAACCAGGAGCGTGTTTTCCGACCAAATCGGAGACATCCTTAAGAAAGCTAGGTTGCCTCGTACCCATAACTACAGAGCCTGTATGAAGAGAATTGTGGATGTGAAGGAAGTAAGGGAGTTGTGTAAGGATCGTGGTAAGTGGCGCTCCATTGTCTCTGCCTATCCCTGTGGAAAAAAGATAAAGATGACCCTGAAAAATCAAATAGTTTAAATCGGAGACTTTCTTTAAAAAAAACAGGGGTCTAAAATGGCGATAATCATAGAGATTGAATTAAGAAAAGTATGGATGTATGTTACGCCAGGATCGTGGCCTTTAGTCATGGACCACACTCCAACTTAACATTAGGGGAAGTACTGTCATATGTCAAACAATAATAAAACAAATAAAAACTCCGTATGTATTTTTATTTCAAGCAGCCGAACAGTGTTAACGTTAGTAGTTAATGTACTATCTTTTAGAACCTTTATCTTCAGCGAACTAGAAACTTCTTGTACATCTAATACATTTTACAAATGAAACACTAAGCTACAAACTATCAAACTATCTATCTACTATAAACAAACTATCTACTGTAATGTTAGTGAACCTTTGGCATACAGATGGTCAAATATTTAAAAATATATCTTTGTATAGCTCGACATACTTACGACATACTTACGACGGTACCTCACCGCACCTAACCATACGTAACTGGAGTATGGTGCATGAAAGTAGTAGTCAGACCCTACAGTTAAAAAATGAAAAATTGCAATCAACCAATCAATCAATCAAATTGTCACGCCTTTGTCTCATCTATTAAATACCGGCCACTTTTTAACAAATTCTGTAACGCAAGTCATTTAGTGGTACCTAAAATATACACCTAAAATGTAATACAAAACGCGAATTAAAATCCGTGAGGCTTTCTCTTTCAGTCAATCTTTAAGTCGTGTAAAGAGCAAAATCAAGTTAATTGAGGAAAGCGCCTTAAATAAATAAATACAGAACATAGAAGACAATATAATCAATTAAATAATATATATCAATCAATCAAATTGTCACCCCTTTTTCCCACAGTAATAGGTAGACAATGGAGCGCCACCTGCCACGATACTGACACATCTCCCTCCCTTCCCTTACATCTACAAAAAAACACAATTAATAGAAGCATAGAAGAAGAAGAAGTTATATTTATAATGTAAACGAAGCAAAAACAATTTTGCATTCTATCTTAGTAATATCAAAACAAAAACAACTTTTAGATATTTTATTGTTGGAATTTTGTAGTAAAATAAGAATACAAACTGATCGTAAATCGTGCTCCAAGCTTATTCCATCCATCATATTTTGATCCCAGCTGCGATCAGTCACCAGGCTGCCAAACGCCCTTGCTTGACTTCGCTACACCCAAACTATAATACAACGTGAATCAATTATTTCCTTTGGCAAAGTGCTCTAGTTTTTGATGATGGATTTTGTCGTGTTTTTCAGTTGAAAAATATAACTTTAAAAACAAAATCCAATATTATTTTATCGTTAAATGCTTAATTGTTAAATTTAAACTATAACGATATTGACAAAAATTTATTTGAAAAATGCTCTTCAAATATTATTTGTAATGTAAGTACAAAATCAATCCTTTTTTAAATATTTTTTATACTAAGCTACTAAAGTGCTTGTATCATAGAAACAGGACGACCAAAGTACATATATTAGAAAAAGATTGGTACCGAAAATTGGTTTTTTACCCGTACTCTCGGTTTGCACAGTGGCAGTGCAATAGTTACATCGATGTTTGGTTACATCGATGAATGGTTACGATTGCACTGCCACTACACCATTGTCACGCTTAACCTCCACTGGGATAGATAGAGAAAACAGAGCGTCTCCTTCCACTCCTTCAACTCTCTCGCTTTCTTCACATCAAAAATCCTTTAATACAATCGTTTTTTTTTGTTTAGGTGTCCTTTAATCATAGTGCCTTGACATCTGACCTTGACTTGCCTTATGGTAAGAAAGGCGAAATCCATTGACCTAGTTGTCAGTCAGAAGTGCTATTTTAAAGTTTTTCTTGAAACATTCAAGGTTATTTTTTTTTTATATTTATATTTTTATTTTTTTATTGTGACACGAAACCTGACCTCGTCCCGCCTGATGATAAGCAAGAGGATGTCCAAGAGTGACGACGACTGAGAAAACCGGGTTTGTTCACGGCTGCCCCAGTCGCCGCCACTGTGCCGGCCAAAGAAAGGTTATTGGATGCGGATAATACATGGGCTGTTAATGCATTCCACTTGTCGATTGTTTTTCAATTCAAACGACGCAGTACCTTTAAGTATAACCTTTGAGGTCAAATTGTATAGCCAACGACTGAAAAACCGACTGAGTTCACGTTTGCCTCAGTGGCCGTCACTATGCCGGCTAAATGAATAAAAAAGCTTAATAACGCATTAAGACCTGTTTTAATTTAATATAATCATAAATTTCTCTATAAAAACATTCACTGTTGATAATATTAAGTAAATGAAAAATCAGGAAAAGATTTAAAAATTATATTATATTATCGGATTAAAATTGCGAAATCCTTTAAAGAACCTTAACTTCCACTTCACTTTAAAAGGGAAATCTTCACTTCTTCCTACTGAACATTATTCTGGAAAGTTCTATTTCAATCCAAATATTGGCGCATATTATATTTATTTTATTTAATTTATTAATTCTTTTTAATTTATGATTCGTCTCTCTTCATATAAGCTATACGGTTATGAACAATAGGCAACCTATCTTTCTTAAGAATATCTCCGATTTAGTCCTCCTGAGCCTGCCTTGTTTAACGCATCCATCCACATCAGATTTATAAATTCCTTTCGTCAATCTACTTTCATTCATCCTTTTAATGTCCCCAAACTATCAAAGCATTTGTTTGTCAATCCTTGTCACTACATCTTATTTCAAACCATATCTATCGCGCACTGCGCTATTTCTTATTCTGTGCGCTATCGTCACTCTTCTAATGTCTATGTCTGCTTTTCTCTTAAGAAATGTATTAACGACACATCTACATATATGATCATTTTCATAAATAAGGGTCGTCCACCCAAATGATAGTGAGTTTGTGTTAACATTGCATGAGAGAGCGATTAGCGTTTTTATTTTAAATGCATACAGCAATACGTCACAGCGCGAACATAACATTATCCCAGGCCTATTTATTATGAAATAATAAAGTTGTAAAGAAAGATATAATAGTGACCGATATAGTGACTACGCCTGGGGGCCGACCGCGCAACTTCAATGTTAACGACAATGAAATTCATTCCTATTTGTCAAAACGTTACGCGGTTGCTGTTAGTGTCATAAACAACTTTTATTCATTCGGACAATGACTTTTAATTAGCTTATAAACATCGACTCTTAGTGTGTTGCGCAAATTTTAAAGCTCATTAATGGAAAAAATCAACTGTCGAAACGAACTTCCAGAAAAATATGTAAATAAATTGTAACCGGTCTACCTTGTATAAACAAAGTGTTTATTATACTTGTGTTATTCGTACTTTAGGTCCTCACGACACAGGCTTGCCTGGTATGGGGTCCGCTGTGTATCACATTATTGTAAAACAATTTTGCTTAAATAAAGTTTTTTATTTTTATTATCATTTAGTTACGCGGTCGGGCCGCTGATGCAACCGTAAACTTTATCGTTTCATTTTTTCAGTCATTAACGCTTTAGCACTTCCATAGGTAAGCCGAGGACAGATATAAAAAATAAACTAAGGAGACCATGACTCGTTAGCTCTTTTTTAGTCATCGGCGCTGTTGGATTTCCCCTTGCTTACCATCAGGCAATTAAGGGCAGATGTCGAGTTTCAATAAAAAGGCCCTTGCGCCACATCGCCTGCTTGTATTCCACATATATTACCGCAAAGATAAAAGGTCCATGTATGTCAATCAATCAATTAAATTGTAACGCCTGAAATTGTATCCTGACACAACTACCTTGCTTCCCTCACATCCACAATTCTTTTTATACAAGATTACGCGGCAAATACAGGACACTTCGCAACACAATAATGATAATGGGGCTTGTGACAAAAGCGCGTGCGTTTTGTAGCTGATTGAACCCGTCGCTACGATTATATCCTTTAAAATATATTCCATATATTTAAATATATAAAATAACTCTGTAAAAATAAAAATAAGTATAGTTTAGTGTATAGTTTGTTTAATTCATTAAACAATGTTCACGCAAAATCTTAGAAAATTCTATAGTACAACGTATTAAATACGCATGAATGTATGTATGAGAGGTTGTCCTTACAATAAACATGCAATTTATTTGTTAGAAACAAATTTTATTACAAACCATTATCCCTGTTTGACCCCAATGAGGAGGCTATTTAGGTCAAGGAAGTAATTTTAGTTCGTTAGTTCCTAAATGCTTGTGAAGATCCTAAAATTTGTTAACAACATGATTGCGATTGTCTTTAATCGTACGTTGTAAAGGGAATTACTATTTGTACTAAAGAAATAGTTAAGCAAAATCATTAAAATTATAGGTAACAAACTGCCATGATAAAGGCGACCGTGGTGTAGTCGTAGTGCAATGGTTACGCAAACCGGGAGCACAGGTTCAAACCCGCTACCAATATATCTTTTATATTATATGTACTTTGGTCGTTTTGTTGCTATGATACAAGCACTTTAGTAGCTTAGTATAAAAATGTCAATAAAAAAATCGAATCATGGTCTCTTCGTTTATAAGACCACTCCATCGCGTCTGTATGAATTATTTATTGTTCCTTATAATTGTATCTTAACTTTAATAAATAAAAACAAAAGGATTAAATATGTATACTTTTAAATTAAGTCGTCTAATATAAATAAGATCTTTAAAGTCGTGAAATTGTCTGACATTGACCGACAACTTAACCTGTTCCACTGAAATCCCTCGTCAGTTTAGACCTTCTTGTCTTAATTGGTCTACGACTTGTATTTGTATAACATTATAGTAGTTAATATAAATTTCTGTTTGGTGAGTCAACGCTAACGTTTAAATTAATTAACGGTCATTAAAATTAACGATAAAGTTAAAAATTAGCCTCAAGCATAACTTTGCCGTTTAATCTAACAGAGTTAGGCAGAACATGGGACTGTTAATTGCAATAATCCTAAAAGGGCTTTTACGTATTCTTCATGAAGAATTAATTCTGTTTAATTAATTGATTTAATTAATTAAAGTTCGTTTATTTTAAGGTCTCGGGTTATATTCCCGGTCGGAGTAAATATTTGTTTCATAGCGTTTATTAGTAATATTTCATGATTATATTGAGTATTATTAATATTTTAAAAAATATATTTAAAATGAAAGAGGCAAATACTTGCTACGGGTCTGGTTGTCAATAAGTAGTGCCCAGTCTGCCGATCCGGGTAAGTACCACCTTCAACAAGTATACAGACCGTAAAGTGACTTAGTCGCGTTTTAAGACAATCTTTTAAGTTGCCTATTCCAACTAGGACGGCCTAATGGGTGTAACTACTAGTTACAGTTATTTAACTGGAGAAGCAGTCACCATCATTTACGGACCGCACTCCAGCTTAGCCTCAAGCGGAATGCTGTCATACGTCGAGGCACACAAAATCTAACATCCCGCTATCCGCTCAACTTGTCTCACATACCCTTCGGCTATCGCCAGCCGCTTAACTCGAATGATGAATGATGGCATATGGTCTACGCGTCATCCTAGGTCGGGGTTCGCATGTCATGACTGTAAATGCCACCATAATGCTTCAACCCTTATGTAGGCTAAGCATTTCAACCCTTAGGCTGGTATTACACTGATTTCTCATCCAATATGATCAACTTTTATAATACTCGTAGTTACAAACATCATAAAAGATGGCCTATACGGTCAAATATTTGTTAGATCCATCTTGAATTTATTTCGTATTTTTTACTGCTTTCATCATTGTCATTATCAACCAGAAGGCGTCCACTGCTGAACATAGACCTCCCCCTTAGAACGCCATTCCTTCTTCTCCATCGGTTGTCCGTTTTTCGAGCGAGCGACGTGGTTTTTCGCGATTTTTGACTGCTTTAAAAAGCTAGAAATAGTAGAGCTTGTATGAAAATAATTGTAGGTGTAAGGGAAGCGAGGAAGTTGTGCCAGGATCGTGGTAAGTGGTGCTCCGCCTCTGCCTGTACCTTTGAGAAAAAGACGTGATAATTTGATTGATTGGTTGAAAGAGGTGACTGTATGCAGTGAGACAGTAACAGCTAATATTGTAACCTACCTTTAAAATCTATAATGCAATTATTAGGGCGGCCGTGGTAAAGTCGCAGTGCAATGGTTACGCAAACCGAAAGCACAGGTTCAAAACCACTAGCAGGTACCAATGTATCTTTGATATATGTATATTGGTCGTCCTGTTTCTATGATACGATTACTTTAGTGGCTTAGTACAAAAATGTAAATAATAAATAAATATAACGTGCCACATAGAATACCACGTTAATTTTTTACCAAAAGCGGATATAAAACTACAAACCTTTTCTCTTTACGAGTTTAATATTCATGCAGACAAATACTACGATGTAACATCAGCCTATAGTGAGATAACAACTTGAGAGATGCCACCATGTGTTCTTAGAATTACATATTAAGGAATAATTGAATTTTAACTACAACATTTTAATTGATGTTAAACAATACAAACATTGTATTTTAACAATTAAATACATATTTTGATTGAATTCTTTGAGGTGATGAGATAACGATTTTTTTCAGTGTTAATTACTTTGTCTTTGATTTACATTTCTATACATAATTACTAAAGTGATTGTATCATAGAAACGACCAAAGTACATACAAAGATATCTTGGTATCGGCAAGTGGTTTTAAACCCGTACACTCGCGTGTCCGTTGTACTGCCACTACACCTAACTTATGTTTTAGCTCTTTGTATTTTATAATTGTTTGTTTCATTTATTTGGATGGACTTGTATGGAAATAATTGTGGATGTGTGGGAAACGAGGGAGTTGTGTCAAGATCGTGGCAAGTGGCGCTCTATTGTCTCTGCCTATCCCTGTGGGAAAAGGCTTAACAAATTGATTGATTGATATTTGTAATATCCACTCTAATTATTAACATAACACGTCTCATTACATGCAGGGGGAGACAAAATATAAAATTATATTTCTATACTAAGCTACTGAAGTGCTTGGTATCATAGAAACAGGACAACCAAAGTACATGTATCAAAGATACATTGGTACCGGCATGTGGTTTTATACCCGTGCTCTCGGTTTGCATAGCCATTGCACTACCACTAGACCACCCAAAGACTATGCAATATAAAGACTATACAATCAAAAAATCACAAATGCGTTAATCAAACTAAAACATAGTACTGTCAAACACGACACAATGCAATAACGAAACGTTACTAGTTGCTTGCGGGCTTTGTACACTAACAGTTCATTGAAGATTACTTCCGATTGTACAAATGATATTAATCTTTACGACCTTGTGTTTAAGGATGATGTTGGTTCGGCGAAACAATAGGAATCCATAAACAAGAATGTTGCTTAAAGTTGAATATTTGCAGATGCTCTGCGAGTGGTTTGAAATTGGCTCTAAAACGTGTGTCGGATAATAAAGGCATCAATGTACTCCACATGAAACAAACTGAAATTGGCCTAATTATTGAGTTGCCTTGATTTGTTGGACCGTAGAGTTTGTATTGCGTCATATATTCTCGTCAAACATACCGCAGTGCCTGAAAACAATGGTCTTCAACCAATGTGTGTTGCCAGTGATGACATATGGCACTGAGACGTGGCCCTTAAATGTTGGCCTGTTGAAAAAGCTCAGAGTCGCTCAGCGGGCAATAGGGAGAGCTATGCTTGGAGTATCTCTGCGCGACACAATTCCGAACGAGGATATTCGCCAAAGAACCAGAGTATTGCTCGTAGCATTTGCATGCTGAACAACCGATGGGGAAGAAAGGTTCTAGAATGGAGACCACGAACCGGCAGACGCAACGTTGGTAGGCCTCCCACTAGGTGGACTGACGACATAGTGAAAGTCGCGAATAACTAGTGGATGCAACTGGCATCTTGTCGTTCGAAATGGCGTTCTAAGGGGGAGGCCCATGTTCAGCAGTCGACGCCTTCTGGCTGATGATGATACGAGCTTGTATAAAGAGAATTGTGGATGTGAAGGAGGCGAAGTGTGCCAGGATCGTGGCTACAATGTTGGACCGACTACAATGGTGTATCATAACGTATTTAAATTCAATATCTGTGATAAAAGTTATTATTATTATTTCCCTCGCAATATTAACCTAGCTTCAATATTATAATTTGTTAAATTTAACCTAAAATTATACATTTCTATTATTCATTATTAATCCTTGGATCCTTCAAGCGATGCGTGAAGAAGCACCTCGTGGCAAGTGGCGATCCATTGTCACCGCCTATCCCTTTGGGAAATTTGCGTGACAATTTTCTTGAAGGATCCAAGGTTATAGG
The DNA here is from genome assembly GCA_905220615.1 of Tinea trinotella. NCBI lineage: Eukaryota > Metazoa > Arthropoda > Insecta > Lepidoptera > Tineidae > Tinea > Tinea trinotella. Next base: position 3,794,984 of record HG992328.1, on the reverse strand, counting down.
ATGGGAAAAACAAGTCGGCTAGTAAATCATTCTACTTGTTATTCAATTAGTAAATATGACTGAGTAGATCCGAAGAACTAAGTATGAAAACATATTTCGTAATCGATTTGCAAACTAAATTAAATAAAATTTATGCATAGGAATTAAATTTTATGCTAAAATATGGATTTGAATTAATACCCTCTAGTTGTTCTCTAGATTACATTCATATCACATGTAAGGATGATAAATTATTATATACATGTATGTTTATGTATATTTATGTTGGTATGTATGTATTAGATATATGTAAAATAAATTCTATATAGTGTAATTTAAATATATTTTTGGTTATTGTATTATATTATTATATGACAACACTCCGTCTGATGTTAACCTGGAGTGCGGTCCGTGACTGTTACTACAGCCTCCCTAGCACGGGGTCGAGCAAGATTCAAGAATCAAGTTCCGCAATAGACCTATCTTACCATGTAACTTATCACAGAAGCGAGAATGGCCCATTCCTTGTTTAAGATAAATCAACGCGATAAAATATTAAGATATTCTATTACTACAGGCTTTTTCGGAAACAACAAACCTCTATATTGACTTTCGTCATATAATCATTCAATTCATTCATTTCGGTCATGGCACGTTCCCTACAACAATACTTACAGAAATTATGCGTATAAGTTAAAGAGTCGAAACATACTTGGAAATGTCAACTAACAACAAACTTTTTAATTTGACCGTATGCTTACATTACATCTTACGGCAAATTTGAGGCGTATCCACTGTCGAACGTTTATAAACTTAATATATAAAAATTAAAATGAAGAATTTAAAATAATATGTGCCAAAATCTCAAATATAACATCAATTATTAAATATAATAATTAGATAATTATATAAAAAAACTAGCTTTGAGTTAATGTGCATTTAAGCAAGGTGAGGTCCAAGAGCGCTGGTGACTGAAAACACCGACTTAGTTTACGTTTGCCTCAGCCATTCGTCAGTATTCCGGCCAAATGTGTGGTTTCACACTTCGCTTGAAAGTATTTAGGCGCATGAAATAAGAGTATAGTCTGTCTAAGCCGGAATGACGCGCTCGTCACCGCATTTGCGAACACGAGAAAACATAAAATATGAATGCAACACACCGAAAATGCAATTGTAATTGGTCATTCAGTTGCTGGTTAGACATAACAGGACGAGCACGCTGATAAAGTATAGTAGTATAGTTAGTAATGTTTGCGTTCACACATTTAAATAAACTAATAAAGTGGAGGGGCGCGTCATTTATAGTTAGACAAGCTATAACTATTTTTTTAAATAAAATTAAAGGTAGTCTTGAGTAATTATTAATCGATTTTAGGACATAGAAAACATAATAACCTTTTAAGAACCTTAAAAATTATAATAATTTATAATTATTTAGTTAAAAAAGGCCAAAATATATTTATCACCACCCCGTTCATAATGTGATAAAAATGTGTATATATAACGCCAAAATCTTACTTCTTGGATCAGTTGTGCTCGCAAGTTATGATAACTTCAAACAAAATGGCGGCTATCACACATAATCCGTATCTTGCTTGCCGCCGTGCTCGCAACTTACAGTTCATGGGGAAAAGTCATATTTTGACAAACAATCATGATATTTATCGTGCTTCTTGGATTGCCGTGCTAGGGGGGCAGTAAAATAAATAGTAAATCTATTTAATTTTTTATGTATTGGAATGTAAATATTCCAATACTAAGCTACTTAAGTGCTTATCCTAAAAACAGGACAACCTAAGTACATATTTCAAAGATACATTGGTACCGGTGGGTGGTTTCGAACTCGTGCTCTTGGTTTGCGTGACCATTGCACTGACACTACACCACGGTGGCCTATGCTGGCCTAGGTGAAACCGACTTTTTCAAGAGGTGGTAAATAAAATAGTGACGGTATAATTGAGGCCACCGTTAACTGAAACTTGTTTATCATCAGAAAAGTCGAGGTCAAATATCGCATCTCAATAAAAAAAGTATACAGTATACAGACCGTGAAGTGATTTGGTCACGTTTCGAGATCAGCTTGTAAGTTGCCGGTTCCATTTAGGCCGGCATAGTGGATGTGATTGCTACTGACAGTTATTGAATTGAAGTAGCAGTGACATTCATTCATGGACCACACTTCGGCCTAACATCAAGCGGGGTGCTGTCATATGTCGAGTCACAATAAAAAAAACATTATTTAGACCTCTTATTAATATATCTGTAATTACCTATTTGTGTACGAATATATAAAAAGTCTAAATCTGCTTCCACCCGTGCACGTGTGCTCAAAACAAAAATCTCTAGGAAATAAAATTTTCTTTTTCCCTTGCGTCTTTTATCTTAGAGCTAGGTTCGTGTCTGTTTCACATAAAGTTTTTGACCCCGAATTTTTTATGTTTCATTTAATTAAATCATACTATCATGCCTTCATACATACTCACAGGGATAGGGAGAGACAATATACTATATATCTTAAGTGAAAGACCAATGAAAATACAAAACCGATTTACGCCGCGTTGCGCCGCTTCGTCTAGGATGAATCCGTGACCTAATTACGGTGGCATATTTATCTTTATAGTACCTACATTAAGCAATGTTTACACGAAGCCAGCAATGGCTGCCAGTTTCACATGGTTTTAGGCATAGTTTTTGCCTTTTGTAAACAGATTTTGAAGCCAGCACTAGCCGAAATAGAGCGCCTGCCTGACTGCCTATTTCTCAAGCCAGTGACCTCAACTCGAAGCGTTGCGAAGCTATGTAGATGCATCGCGCCGGTCAGGGGTCATATCCGTGAGGTGCTTATATCTCAACAAAAATAAATACATCCAAACTAAACACGTGTATACGAATTTCATCTCAATCGGTTGAGCATAACTGCTTTAAAATTCAGTAGGAAGATTTGACCCAAACATACAAACAAACATTGCAAGTTAGATTAAAGCTTTTAATAAAAAATATCAAACGAGTTAAATGTTACAGAGCAAACAGGGAATCACCCGAAAGGATAACGAAAGGCTCTATCTCGGATACCTGTTAAAGTTTGCTGATTTTTCAACATCTACTGGAAATCTTCCTTTGAATCTTTGCTGCATATACCTACTTATACATACCAACTTATACTTATATAATATTAGTAGTAGAAAATTGACTTCATTTTTCAAGTATATTATCGAGGTACTTCACGGTCTGAATAAGTGGTGGTACTACCCTGGATCGGCAGACTGGGCACCACTGCCTAACACCCAATTTAAAAAAAAGTAAATCAATTTTTCATACTCTCGAATTGTATACTGTATTAACTTTATTTAACTACTGGCAATAGTTTAAAAAGTTAAACACTTCTGAAATACTGCAGTTAAACATGATATCGCGTGCTTTTCTGAAGAGCTTTTTGATTTGTATTGTTTTCTACCATTTAAAATTTAAAGCTTCCTTCGAGTCTTTGTAAAGTCTTAAGCGTTGTTCTTTAGTTTAACTTTTATTTTATTGTTTTACGGTTCATAAAGAAACAATAAATAAATTATTAATTTTAATTCTTTGTGTGGCGTACCAATCAAATGTATGTTAAATGTACATTACCAATCATGATCTGCCGGTCATACCAGCCGGGATAGTACCACCACTTACAAGTATAAAGACTGTTAGGCGACTCAGTCGCGTCAGCTTGAGGGTCGTCTTGTAAGTTGCCGGTTATAAATAGGCCGGCATAGTACAGTTTCAGCTTTTTACAGTTATTTATCCTCTATTCATGAACCACACTCCAACTTAACCTTAGTCCAAATCATGCAAAGCTAACTGTAGTAGCAGTCACCTTCGTTCATGGACTGCACTCCAGCCTAACATACAGCCACATAAAAGAAATTCATCCATTAATGAATTGGTTACGTAAGCCGAAAGGCACGGGTTCAAAACCACTCACCGGTACCAATGTATCTTTGATATATATACTTTGGTTGTCCTGTTTCTATGATACAAGCACTTTAGTAGCTTAGTATAGAAGTGTATATTAAAAAAAATAAAAAAATTGAGAATCCATTAATTCTAGTTCTTTTAAAATACATGTATGTAAGGTTTATTAATGCAACAATGTATCTAATGCATATTCAAATATATTTAAATATTCATAAATATTTTATGCAAACGTCATAAATATTTATCTAGTTTGCAATCTGTAATATATTTTATGTACTTTGGTCGCCTAGTTTCTATGATACAAGCCATTTTATAGCTTAGGATAGTTTTTTTTTATTAGAAAAATCTATATAATAATTGACGCAATGTATTATTATTATTTTATCAAGAACGACCAAAATTTTTATTAGCCAGCTAGTGACTTTGACTGAGACAACCGTGCTCAGTCGTTGGAACTCTTCGACCTTATCTTGTGTACCTCCAGGCGGTCAGCTGTCGAGTCACAATGAAAATAGTACTTATATCAACGATCCATTGGTAGTTAAGAACCGGGGGTTCTTCGTTGCGTGGCCATTTCACTACCACCAGTCCTTGCCGTAATTTAGATCAATATCAAATTGTCACGCCTTTTACTCACAGGGATAGGCAGGGACAATGGACCATTCTGACACAATGTCCTCGCTTTCCTCACATTCACAATTCTCTTCAGATAAACTCTACGGTTATGGTCACTAGGCAACCCAACTTCTTTTGGAAGTCTCTGATTTGGTCGGAAAACACCCTTCTGGGTATGCCTCATTTACGCGGTCGCGACCGCTCGTCTTCTCGTATATACTCGTAATAAAACTAATAATAAATATTAAAATTATTTTAATATGAATCTACGTTATAAAACGCGACACCTTTTCTAAAATTCTAACGCTACATATATTCCAGCAAGGAATTTTTCGTGGAAAATTAAAATTACTTTCATGCGGTACTACGTTTCTCGGTACAGCCTTCTAGGTACTACTGCAGAGCTTTTATGTAATGCGATATTACATATATGACGAGGCGCAATTATTTGCGCATAGTGACGACAGGCGTGGCGTAGATGTCAGCTAACCAGTCCGTTTCGCGGAAAGTCCCAGGTTCGATTCCTGATCGAAACAAATATTTGTTATAAAAAAAGAGCTGGATACTTGCTCCGGGTCTGGTTATCAAAGAGTGGTTGGCCGTGGTGCCCATTAAAAGTATCCTACATAAAAGTAATCTAACAATATTAACCCTTATTTACCTTTATCATTATTTGATGACTGTCAAAACAAGTAAGGAATTTCCCCAAGAGCAGTTGGGTTCTTTATGTAAGGCAATTTCCGTGAGAAATCGTATCTGCCGATAGGAAAAGTTCGATGAGTATTACTAAGAGTGGGCACTAAAAAGTACTTCTTTTTTCAAGTTTTTTCCCGTCCCCTATACTTGACTTGCGAGACCCTTTTTCATTATTTTTGTTGATAATTTATTTATGGCTTCTTTCTATTGTGGCTCGTCATGCCGCAACACCCCTCCTGATGTTAAGCTAGAGTGCGGCCTATCAATGGAGTCGACTACTACTACAGTTAAACAACTGCACCTACCCGTCGCATCCACTATGCCGGCCTAGATTTAACCAGCAACTTACAAGCTGATCCCGAAACGCGACTAAGGCACTTCATGACGGTTTATATACTTGTAAGTGGTGATTCTATCCCGGTCATAATACCTTTTTAATAATTTGTTTAAAAAAGATCGAATTGTCACGCCTTTTTCAATGGGGATAGGCAGAGACAATGGAGTGCCACATGCCACGATCCTGACACAATTCCTTCACATCCACAATTCTCTTCATACAAGCTCTACGGTTATGGGCACTAGGCAACCTAGCTATCTTGAAGATGTCTCCGATTTGATTGGAAATCATCCTCCTGCCTTGTTTTGTTTAACGCATCCTTCCACATCAGATTTATAAATTGCTTTCGTCAATCTACTTTCACCAAAATGTAATGATTTTACTTTCTGGTTAATTACATTTTTAGGCAGTGGAATCCGTCTGCCAAGCCAAGGTAGTACCACCGCTCCAAGTATACAGACCGTGAAGTAATTTAGCATGAAAATCAGCTTGTAACTTGCCGGTTCCAACTAGGCCGGCACAGTGGATGTGACTGCTGCTTACAGTTTAAATTAGCAAAAGTAGCAGTGACATCCATTCATGGACCGCAAACATTAGGCAGGGTGCTGTCATATGTCAAGTCACAATGTAAAAAGAAAGTATTTTGTTCAAGACCCTCAAAGAAGCTAGCAATAAATCAAAGAATCTAATTCCAATTTTAATTTTCTCTCGCGAACGTTCTGTACACCTGTAAATTTTTAACCGTCACAGCTTGCAATGTCTTTTTTTAAATTGCCTCAATTTTGGCGGCATGTCCACCGATTACCAGGTTTTACGGTCACATCGTAAAATTCCGTTATAAAGGCCTCTTCAACCGAAGGCTATATTTTTTATGCTACATGGAACAAACATTGTTTTGGGCAACCAAAACTGCGATGGTACGTAATGAGTCCAAAATAGTATTTTGTGATAGATTTGCTGAATTCCCGCCTTGCGGTATAGTAGCCCGACTTTTTGTTATTGTGACTCGTTTTTGACAGCACCCGCCTGATGTTAAGCTGCAGTGCGGTCCATAAATGGAGGTACTACAGTTTAGTAAGTAGTAGTCACATCCACTATTCCGGCCTAGTTAAAACCGGCAACTTACAAGCTGATCCCAAAACGTGACTTAGTCACTTAACGGTCTGTATACTTGTAAGTGGTGGTACTACCCCGGATCAGCAGATTAGGTGTCCCTCCCTACCACTCTTACATTTCTATACTAACCTAAGAAGATGTAGTGTCAAGGAATGACAAAGGAATGCTTTGATGGTTTTGGTACATGGAAAGATGAGTAAAAATAGATTGACGAAAGCAATTTATAAATCTGATCTGAATAGATGCGTTAAACGAGGCAGACGCAGGAGTGTTTGTTTCTGACCAAATCGGAGAAATCCATAAGAAAGCTAGATTGCCTAGTGCCTATATTTAGAGCTTGTATGTAAAGAATTGTGAATGTGAGGGAAGCGAGGGGGTTGTATCAGTATCGTGGCAAGTGGCGCTCCATTATCTCTGACTATTGCTATTGGGAAATGGCTTGAAAATTTGATTGATTATTAGAAAATTTTAATATAAAATATAAGTAACCTAGATTTATTGCTACTCAATATAATATTTACTTCCTAGGATTTTTATTGTATTTTTTTCGCTTAATAGTACATAGCTTGCATTTGCATAGGCCTTTACCGTTACATCGTAAAATTCCTTTTTAAAGGTTTTCCGAAAACGAGTTGTCCACTTAGATCGTAAACTAGGCTTTTTACGCAATAGAAGGGAGAACACATCTATATAAATAAATAAACAGGTAAAAAATACTAAAAGTTAGACAAAGGTATTTTATCTAAGTAATAAAATTAAATAACTGCTATCTTCAGTAAGTCCCTCACAAAGCAAGCAGCTCACCTTTCCTTCATCATCATCACCATTATATATCATATTGAATAAATTACAGCTATCGCAATTTATCGCAATTTAAAAGGTAAAAATCGCTATTTGCCTGCTGGCAAAAGAAATATTATAGATTAATACTAATGAATTAAACAAATTTTATGCGACTTACTATCGCGTTTATTTTGGTTTAGATTTTTATTATTCCAACGTTTCGAGAGCTTTGCAGCCATCGTGGTCACGGAGAGACCACGGAGTTTAATTCATTTTTCAATGTTCGCGCAAAATCTAAGAAAATACTAGATTAATACCAACTCACGAAGATGTAGAGGCAAGGATTGACAAAGGAATGCATCGATGGTTTGGGCACATGAAAAGTATGAATGAAAGTAGATTAACGAAGAAATTTATAAATCTGATGTGGATGGATACGTTAAACGAGGCAGACCCAGGAGAGTGTTTTCCGACCAAATCGGAGACATCCTCAAGAAAGCTAGGTTGCCTAGTGCCTTTAACCACAGAGCCGTGTAAGGATCGTGGTAAGTGGCGCTCTATTGTCTCTGCCTATCCCTGTGGGAAAAAGTCGTGACAATTTGAGTTGATTGATTTGATTTGATGTTCTAAATTATTTTATCGCCACTTCCAAATTGATATTTGCTTGCTAGCAAAAAAATAATTTGATAATACTATAATTTAATAGAAATCTGGGTTGCCTAATTCCCATAACGGGTGAGCTTGTATGAAGAGAATTGTGGTTGTGAGGGAAGCGATTGAGTTGTGTCAGGATCGTGGCAAGTCGCGCTCCATTGTCTATGCCTATCCATGTAGTTTTTCCACATTGATTGATTGATTGAATAACATGAAAACGAAACAGTTTTTTAGCATCCATAGATTCACCGTGCCATCGCCGGGATGCCGGGTCCATCGCGTGGCAGGCGGGAGAATGAAGGCAGCGTTTCGGACGTGTGACCAAAATGTAGGTTTCAAAGCATTTTGTGACATGTCAACACTCACCTTCCCTGCCTTCACTATCCCTTCCACCCAACCAAATATTGTAAGACCCCACCAATGCCGCCTTCGACATACGATCCAAAAATGTGGTTACGGCGGACCTTGGGAGGCCAAGATTTTTTAAAAGATGATGCAAGGTTTTTGCTGGTAATCCCCTTGCGCCAACTTCCACTGCTTCCATTTACTTGTTAGCTACTGTCGTAGAATTGTCTCCAATATTCATGACTATTATGACCTATTCATATTTATGACTATTCAATAACTCAATCTTTATCTAAGTTTGACAACGATCATTTTGTGTTTTACGAAGATTGTAATTTTGGCGATCGTAAAATGTTTTATGCGTACTAGATTTTGATTTTAATAGACCATCATTTCTTTTTCAAGTACTAAATCTTTTAGATATTTAGTAAGTTTTTATTAGGTTTCTACACTTTTTAATTACACAATTAATTTCAAAAAAGATAGGAATCATTGAAACGCTATGAAATGTTAATCAATTAAATTGTCACGCCTTTTCCGCAAGGATATTTATTTCATTTAAATATTCAAAAAATTATGCAATAGGTACAAAGGCGGACTTATTAGAAAAAAAGGAACAATTTGAGGCATTTTTAGCATAGGATAGTATAGGCAGAGACAATGAAGCTTTACTTGCCACGATCCTGACACAATTCTCTTCATACAAGCTCTACGTTTGTGAAAAGTAACGATCAAATCACAATCACTTATATAGCCTACCATAAATTGCGAAACGCGACTAAGTCGCTTTACGTACTTTACCTAAACTAGAATGTGGTGGTACTACCTACGACAGATTGGGCAATTGAAGACGAACTGTCTGCCTACCACTTTTAAAATGCCGTAATATAATAACTTAACAATTGAGAAGAAAATACAAAACTTTTGTATTAAAATAAGACGCTTCTAAAATTCCCTTTATTAAAATGGATTCGTCAATTTATGAAAATTAATCGAGTTTCGTTTCACTCGTAAATGTCTGTCATTATTAAGGAAATGATTGAATTTGCTCCACTCGCCTTTCACAACACAATATTATACAAAAGATAGCGTCTTATGCTTAGTTACAAAATAAAGGATAAAGCATTTAAAAATTAAACAACATTTAATGCAACTTACTATCGCGTTTATTTTGGTTTTGATTTTACACGACAATAATAAATGGATATTTGTAATAACGATTTTATAAAACTCTTAAATTAAATTTCAAATATCGTCAATAAAATGTATCCTTTAATTCACAAAACGGTGATTAACGGTGCGTTACGTGTCCCGGATGAATTTTGTTTAATTCATTAATTTAAAATCATTATTTATAAAACCCTACTATCAGTCGCCTCCATTTATAGACCGCACTCCAGCTTAACATCAGGCATGGAGCTTTCATATGTCGAACCACAATAAAAAACGGCAACATTCAAACTAGATCTGTTTAAAAGTCACTTTTTCAACAAACAAACCTCATTCCCATATCCTTATTGCCTCATACGTGTGTTTAATTTTATGTATATATTTATATGTATATGTGTTGCTTAATGTATGTATGTTATGTTTTGCTTATAATTTTCATAACAAATATCATTTAATTATAATATTAAACTTTTTAATAAATAGCTTGCACCCGGTCAATCACAACACAACAAAGGTTAGCTGGTATATAATGCCTAAGGCATTAAATAAGCTCGCCGATGTACCTTCTTTTGTGCAATAAAGAGTTAGTATTTTCTTAATTTTTGCGCAAACATTGATTATTGAATTAAACAAATTTTATGCGGATTACTATCGCGTTTATTTTGGTTTTGATTTTACATTTTTTTTATTATTCCGACGTTTCGAGAGCTTTGCAGCCATCGTGGTCACGGAGAGATTGAGGTGTTGGTCGTCCTATTGGTTGATGCTGTTATTGTTTCTGAAACTACCCCGGAATAAACGTCGGAATAGTAAAAAATTGTAAAATCAAAACCAAAATAAACGCGATAGTAAGCTGCATAACATTTGTTTGATTCAACAATAAAGAGTTTATAAATAAAATATATAAAAAGTGGGAGCTTGTAAAATAAACCTTTATATAAATCATTATACAAAATCGCTTCCTCCCATGACAAAGGAATAAAGTCTGCTTGAGTCGAAACGTGACCAGTTAATAAATATCAGTGGGAAATGGCGATATTCATTGTGAACTCCGTAATTTATTAACGCTACAACGGAAGCTATACAGCGTTTTTCATTCGATAATATGACCGACCTTTTTTATTTAAAAAACGATAGACGGTTATATGGTTGATACCTACAACTAGGTAGAACGAAAGGAATTTATAAATCTGATGTATATGGAGAGTAGAATTAACGCTGTGGGAATGCGGTCGTTAGGGAGTGTATGTGGAGTGACGATAGCGGATAGAATAAGAAATAGCACATTGCGTGACAGATGTGGCTTGAAAGAAGATGTAGTGACAAGGATTGACAGGAATGCTTCGATGGATTGGGCACATGGAAAGGATGAGTGAAAGTAGATTGATGAAAGGAATTTATGAATTTGATGTGGATGGATGCGTTAAACAAGGCAGGCCCAGAAGAGTGTTTTCCGACCAAATCGGAAACATCCTCAAGAAAGCCAGGTTGCCTAGTGCCCATAACCACAAAGCCCGTATGAAGAGAATTGTGGATGTGAAGGAAGAAAGGGAGTTATGTAAGGATCGTGGTAAGTGGCGCTCCAATGTCTCTGCCTATCCCTGTGGGAAAAAGGCGTGACAATTTAATTGATTGATTAATGTATATGGATGCGTTAAATGAGGCAGATCCAGGAGGTTGTTTTCCGACCAAATCGGAGACATCCTTTGGAAAGTTGGGTTGCCTTACCGTGCCCATAACCATAGAGCTTGTATAAAGAGAATTATGGATGTAAGGAAGGCGAATTGTGTCAGGGTCGTGGCAATTGGCGCTCCTTTGTCTCTGCTTATCCCTATGGGAAAAAGACGTGACAATTTGATTGATGGATTGAAATGGGTAATTAAATATTGAAGGGTAAATAATCACGCGCTCTCTGCTCATGACTGTTAGACAGACGAAGGGTTCGATTCCCGGTCGCAGCTGACCGATATACATCGTTCACAAAGACAAAAATCTTTTAGTATTTTTTTGGATAAAAAGGAGAAACAACAATAATATGTAGGTAGGTAATTTTAATAATTTACTTAGGTATTATCTTAAATTTAAAAATATACAATTAATAATAATTAACTAAGTAAAGAGCATCTCAATCACAAAAATTGTCTTTTGTCTTCTAAACTTTTTAATGAACTTAAAAATAAAGTAATCGCAAAAGAAAAACAACAACAAAAGAAAACAAAGTGACCAAATTGTGACAGGATTTTTTTAATATTTCACTTTTACCTCGTGACATTCTTTACCTGCACCTGCTTTAAATTAACCATAGAGTTTTTTATTGCGACCGGAGATCTGGTTCCGACTTGCCTAATCTGACAACCGATCCGATAGAGAAGAAAAGTTCTTGAGTGGAGACCACGAACAGGGCGATGCGGCGTGGGTATGCCTCCACAGGACTTTTTGTGACTTGCACTATGTGATGCAAGTCACAAATAATCGGTGGATGCAATTAGCATTTTGACGTTAGGAATGGCGTTTTAAGGGGGGAGCAGTGTTCAGCAGTGGACGTCTTCTGGCTGATGATGATGAATCAAGGAGAGATCCAAGAGTGTCAACTATTCAAAAATCCGATTCAATTGTCTTAGTCGCCAGTCCTTGTGTTCTCCCCATTCTTTAACCTTAGACCCTTTAAGCGATCGATACGCGATACCAGTGACGGCGATTTAGGCAGCCCTGAACTAAGTCGTTTAATTTCAGTCGCAGGCACTTATGAACCTCCCCATACTTACCATCAGGCAAGTCGAGGTCAGATGACAATTATAATGGGAAAAGAAAACAACCCGAGTGATCGAAACTATTTATTCATTATTTAAAAAAAACAATATTAAAATTGCTTATTGTAGATCTTTACAAATACAGACCGTGAATAGTTCCAACTAGGCCGGCATAGTGAATGCGCATGCCACTTGCAGTTGCTTAACTGTAGTAGCAGTCGTCTTTATTCAAGGACCGCACTCCATCTTAATACCAGGCAGGATACTGTCATATATCGAGACAAAATACAAAAAAAATAAGCCTGATGTAACATCTTTTCTTTAATAATATTGTGGCACGACATATGACAGCACCTTGCCTTTTTGAGCTGAAGTGCGGTCTATGAATAAAACCGACTACTACTACAGTTAAACAACTGCGAGTAGCAGTCGCATCCACTATGCCGCCTAGTAGCTAGTTCTTCGTCCCACTAGTTTTCTTCATCAAGTGATAGGTTCGGAACTTCAAATCTAGAATGTGATTGTCTAATCACTTCAGGTGGCTCTTCCACATCAGGTATTCTTAGAGCCATAAGGGCTCCACCGTAGTTGCCTTGGCCAGTATCGTAGAACACCAGCTAAAATGTAAACAATCAATCAATTAAGGATACCGTAGTGCAATGGTTACGCAAACCGAGAGCACAGGTTCCAAACCACTTGCCGGTACCTATGTATCTTTGATATGTACTTTGGTTGTCCTATTTCTATGATACAAGCACTTTAGTAGCTTAGAGTAGAAATGTAAATAAATAAAAAATAAAAATATCACACTTCTGTTCGCACCGTGACCACTTATCACGATTCTACCACAATTAATTCTTATTTAAAATAGTAATATTTTGGATGTAAAGGACCTCTCTTCTCATTCTTCCTGCACAGGTCGGGGGAAGCATAAGTATTCTATCGACTGAATCGGTAGTCGAACTAAAGGTTCGACAAGGGAGTTTTTTTTTTAATTTAATGAATAATTATTTTAAATATTTTTTTAATAAGGGCAGTGCTGTCTAATCTGTCGACCCAGTGTATAAGTGTACAGTCCGTAAAGTGACTTCGCGTGTCGCGTGTAAAGTGAGTCGCGTTTTGGGATCAGCTTGCATGTTGCCGGTTCCAACTAGTCAGGCATAGTGGATGTAAGTACTATATGCAGTTGTTTAAATGTAGTAACAGTCGCCTCTATTTGTGGACCGCATTCCAGCTTAACATCAGGCGGGGTGCTTTAATATATTGAGCTTCAATATTAATAAAGAAAAGATGGTTAATCAGGCCTAATTTTTGTTGTATTAACCCGACATATGAGAGCCCCCCGCCTGATGTTAAGATGGAGTCCAGTCCTTGAATGAAGACGACTGCTACTACAGGTACACAACTGCAAGTAGCAGTCGCATCCATTATAATAAACCTATACAATTATTGTTCTATTAATTAACTATTATAAAGTACTCGTATATTAGAATTAATAGTGCTTCAGACTAAATGCACCTACTTTTATTTTGCACCTACCGCATACAAAAAAGTGCATTAAATTATTCCTAAGGTAGGCTAGTAAGAATTCCTTGCGGCATTAAGTCCGCCTTTGTATCTAGTGCATAAAGTTTTAGAATAAATAAATAAATCCCAGTCCGCCGATCCGGGGTAGTACCACCACTACCCTGTATACCACAAGTATACAGACCGTGAAGTGATTTGGTCACGTTTCGGGATCAGCTTGTAAGTTGCCATCTAGACCGGCATAGTGGATGTGATTGCTACTCACAGTTATTGAATTGTAGCATCCATTCAATGGACCACACTCCAGCTTAACATCAAGCGGGGTGCTGTCATATGTCGAGTCACAATAAAAAAAATAGTTAATGGCACCAACCTTTTCATCGACATAATATCTCGAATAATAAACCTCATTTAACTTGGTAAAGCCCAACTGAGAAGCCAGTTCATGCAATCTTCCTGATGTAAATATACCAGCAATTGCTGGAATTTGAGCAGATGCAGTTTGTTTTATTCCAGCCTTAAGTAAATCTTTCGCTATGCCTTTAACAGAAAAACAAGTTTAAAAACTTAAATAAGTAAAAATTGTAAGGCGACCGTGGTGTAGTGGCAGTGCAATGGTTACACAAACCGAGAACACGAGTTCGAAACCATCCACCGGTACCAATGTATTTTTGATATATGTTCTTTGGTTGTCCTGTTTATATGATACAAGCACTTTAGTAGCTTAGTATAGAAAAGTAAAGAAAGAGTATATTAAAAAGCGTAGTAGCAAAACTGTAGTAGCAGACATCTCTATTCATGGACTGCACTCCAGCCTAATATCAGGCGGGGTGACATCATATGTCTAGACACATTTAAAAAAATGTACATAGTGGCTTGATAGAAAGCGTTGTTTTCATGTAGTTAACTGCCACCTTCGACGAGCACATGCCTAACTTATACCTACCTACTAATGAGAAATCAGTGTATTTGAAGTCTACCGTCCATCGTTCCTTACCAATGGCTTCAGCAGGCAAGAAATGTTATTCTTGTTGTTGTTTTTTTTTATTGTGACACGACATCTGACCTCGACCCGCCTGATGATAAGCAAAAGGAGGTCCAAGTGTGACGACGACTGAATAAACCGTGTAGTTCAAGGCTGCCTCAGTCGCCGTCACTATGCCGGCTGGTCTACCTGCAGACCCAAAGATTTTTTATAGGTTTCCCACACATTACCCCGCCTGAAGTTAAGCTGGAGTGCGGTCCATGAATAAACGCGACTACTAATACAATGTACTTATGTAAGTAGCAGTCACATCCTCTATGCCAACCTAGTTGGAGCCGGCAACTTACAAGCTTAGTTATAAGGCACTAAGTCAGTACAAGTAAGTGGTGAGTGGTAAGTGGTGATACTACTCCGAATCGGCAGACTTGGCACCACTTACTTAGGGTTGCCAACCATACTTTATAATAACGTATCTTACGTTATTTTTGGTAATTATACTTTATACTTTTGCATACAAATAAAGTAGGTGAAAATACTTTATTGTGATTGCGTAGAAAACGAATTGCTTATTTATATGAATTTAAATGATAATTGTCAAACAAGCTTTGAATTATTCAAAAATAGCAAAAAATTGTTAGCTAATGCTAAAAGCACACAAAATACATTTTTAAGGCAATTGAAAAAATTTTTTTTTCTTCCAAATACTTAATTTTTATCCTATTCAAACAATTGTATACGTTTTTTTGTCAAAAAAAGTTGGCAACCCTACACTCACTGCCTAATAAATTAAATCAAATTGTCACGCTTTTTTTTACAGTAAAGGCAAAGACAATAGAGCGCTATTTGCCAAGATCCTGACACTAGTTCCTCGCTTTCTTCACATTCACAATTCTCTTTATACAAGCTCGACGTTATTGGGCACTAGAGAACCCACTAGAGAGGCACTAGAGCTTTCTTGAAAATTACTCTAATTTGGTCGAAAAACACACTCCTGGATCTTCCCCGTTCAACGCATCCATCCACATCAGATTTATAGATTCTTTCACTCGTCCTTTCTATTCCACTTATCCACGAGAGTTTTTGTCCTGGCCGAAGATTTATTTACTAACCTCTATGTCTATATCTATTTTTGATTACTAGAGCATAAATTTTCATATATTTTCTAACATCCAATGTGCTGTAAATATCAACAGGTTTCTCAATCTGCCTGAAGAATGTCATGATAGTTGTGAAAATTTGATTGTAAGTTAATTTTACACGGCTGAAGGTTCTTGAAAATGCACCTGAAATAATAAGAACTTTTACTAGTGATCCCGAAACCTGACTAAGTAACTTCAAGGTTTGTATACTAGTAAGTGATGGTACTACCCCGGATCGGCAGACTGGGTACCACTGCCTACCACTCTACAAATATTGAAAAAATGTAATACTTATTTTTTCGATACTATATTAAACTACTAAAAGCATTGGGGGAGATCGAAGAAGCATCCGAAGCTTTGTTCCTTTTAAAACAATCGACAAGTGGAATACTTTTCCAGTCCATATGTTTTCCCTATCCTATGACCTAGGGGCTAGGATGTATCATAAGTGACACACCTTAATCCCCATAGGAATAAACAACATAGCACCAATTTCCACGATCCTGACACAAACATGTCTCCTTCATATTCACAATACATAATATATCGCGTTTATTTTTGTTTATTGATCCATCTCTTTGCGATCACGATGGCTGCAAAGCTCTCGGAATAATAAAAAATTGTGAAATCAATAACCAAAAATAAACGCGATAGTAAGCCGCATAAAGGATATCATTAATTTTGAGCTTTTATCTACTACTTTTGTAATGTCCAATGATGAAAAAAATATATAAATAGTAGTTTAGGTACTTGTATTGATAAAACTAATAACAATTTTTCTTTTAATTGCTATGCAATTGAGTTATGTGGAAAATAAGATATGGATTTTGTATCATCTGTTAATCACAAAGACACGCCATAATAACAGTTCTACTTTGAACTGTCATAATTATAACTTGATCATTTTGCACACCTTAACTATGCAAAATAAATCTGTTTACATCAAAATATTTTAAAATGTCCATGCAACTGTTAATACAATTAGGCCCAAGTCCCCATACAAAATGAATGATGTCCCATAGATTAAAGATTGGTCGCGCTTCGAGACCAATCATAAATCTATGTGATATCCTTTGTTTAATTTAATAATCAATGTTCGCGCAAAATCTCCGATAAACTATGTTCGTATCTTGTTATTTTTCGAATTCGTATTTTCCTCAAGATATTTCTTACGAAGATTTGTAAGAAAACTCCTTTATTTAAAAGCACGGAGAGAAGTCAATTGACAACTTACATATTCACCCTCTCTACTTTCACCAATTGCATATTCCACAATAAACGCCGAATGGGAATGCGAGCAATAAATGCCATTAAACATTTGGGAATAATAAAAATAAAATAATCGGGTCGTCTCACCTTACCGATCATGAACTCTGGAGTCTACCATGATTTAAACGTAGATGACAAGTTTTTTTTTATTTCTATGGCTGCACCGAACCTGGGGCTCCCAAACGAAAGCGACAGTTACTTTTTCATACTCATCGTATCTCGGTAGTATAAATCACTCACTTTATTATTGTGACTCAGAGTAAAAGGAGGGTGCTTTTAAATACAACAAAGATTAATTTGTTGGATGTAGGAGCACGAACAGGATACTATATCCTGTTCGAACAAATTCGACTTCAGCTAGGATGATACATGAGTTTGTAAATATTTATTTTAAGCGTAGATTAGGCTAGGTTCTTTGTATAGTTGTATATAGTTAGGGTAGATTATTTATTAAGGTTTAAGTGATCATGGGGCTGGCATAAGCAGAAAATGCTTAAAGCCAAAAAAAGAGAGAAAAAAAAATGTGACTCGATATCTAACCTTGACCTGCCTGACAGTAAGCAAGAGCAAGTCCAAGAGTGCTGACAAATGAAAAAAATAACGAGTCAGTTCACGGTTACCATAGTCGCGGTCATTATACCGGCCAAAGGTGCTTCTTCACGATTGAAGGATCCAAGGTTATAATAGGTTATAACGACATTGACGACAGGCGCGGCCGATTGTCCAACGATTGGTTTGTTGCGCATAAAGTCCCGGGTTCGATTCCCGGTCGGAGCAAATATTTGTTTCATAGCTTTTATTTATAATATTTAATGATTATATTAAATATTATAAATATTTGTTAATAAAAAGGCAGATATTTGCTTCGGGTCTGGTTATCAAAGAGTGGTAGGCAGTGGTACCCAGCATGCCGATCCGGGGTAGTACCACCACTTACAAATATACAGACCGTGAAGTGATTTAGACGCGTTTCGAGAATTAAACAATGAATTAAACAAATTCCGTGACTACGATGGCTGCAAAGCTCTCGAAACGTCGGAATAATAAAATAAAATTATATAATCAAAACCAAAAGAAACGCGAGAGTAAGCCGCATAATTTGTTTAATTCAGCATAACTATGGTGACGTCAGCAGCTCAACTCGTGATAAGGTCTGTGTCCTCCCCGTTTTTTGTTGGATATCATGAGCGCGTATCCGTAATATCGACTTCCCGGCCCTTCAGCCTACTTTGAATCCAATTTACGTACGTTTCCTATGGTCTATGTCTTAGCCGATAGCGAAATATCTACCACTTTAAACTACTACTACTCTAAAACTGCATCATCTACATCTTGCAACAAATTAACATAGAGTAAGAAGACAACTAGACGTTTTAATTATTATCATTATTAACAAGTTGTCACGCCTTTTTCCTACAGGCATAGGTCTCCACAATAGATCGCCACTTTTCACGATCTTGACACAACTCCCTCACTTCCCTCATATCCACAAACACCCTCTTGGGTCTGTCTCGTTTATCGTATCCATCCACATCGTTAACACATTTATATATTCTTTTGATAATCTACTTTTACTCATCCTTTTCATGTGCCCAAACTATCTTAGCATTCCTTTGTCAATCCTTGTCACAACATCTGCATTCAAACCGCATCTATCGCACACCGCGCTATTCCTTATTCTATCCCTTATCGTCACTCCACACACACTTCTAATTAAGTTATTATAAAAATTGTTATATAATTTATATATTTATTTTTGACACCTGACCTCGACCCACCTGATGATAAGCAAGAGGAGTTAGCCGAGTTAACTCGCTGCTTCACTCGCCGTCACTATGCCGGCCAAAAAATTCATTTATGTTTTTGTCTTGTTTACTTTGGATAATTCTGTGTTTTTGTTATTAAATTGTTAAGCCGTGTGTATTAATAAAACCTATTAAAAATAACGTTGTAATAGTTGTGTCCTGTCGTATACACCTTTATAATGAATAAATATATGTATGTTGTTTGCACTTCTGCAATTATTTGTAAGTATGAAACAATATATTTTTAAAATTAGTTTGTAAATCTCATGTAGATGGATACGTTTAACAAGGCAGACTCAGGAGGGTGTTTTCCGACCAAATCGGAGACATCCTCAAGAAAGCTAGGTTGCCTAGTGCCCATAACCATAGAGCTTGTATGAAGAGAATTGTGAATGTGAAGGAAGCGAGGGAGTTGTGTCAAGATCGTGGCAAGTGGCGCTGCCTATCCCTGTGGGAAAAAGGAGTAATATTTTTTTTCTTTTACCTAATTGTTTTGTTCTTAATCTTTTTTGCACTTTTCTCTGGTAAATTAACGTTCAAAATTATACTATAGATAAAGCTGGTAGTTTATGCTTAGCTATTGGCATTAAGTCCGCCTTTTATAATATTATAGTACATAGTACAATAAACTTTTAAATAAAAAATATTCCGCTGATCGCTATCTCTTAATATTTAAACCAAACGTAAAATCCAATCGCTGAATTCGGATTCTTTTACGAATGCAGTAAAAATTTAGGCTCAAAGCAGTTTAGGATGTACACCCCACCCTATCCTAATGTGATACAAAGTAAAAGAGATCCAAAGAAATACTACCATGGCACGTTTTAAGAAGGTTGCTTCAAGATTTTTATCGGCACGGGTTCGAAATTACTTGCTGGTACCAATGTATCTCTGATATATACAGGTACTTTGGTTGTCCTGCTTGTCTATATATGATACAAGCACTTAAGTAGGTTAGTATAAAAATGTAAAAAAATAGAACTGATTCCAAAACGCGTCTCTTCACGGTCCGTACACATGTAAGTGGTGGTACTACTCCAGATCGGCAGACCAGCCACAACTTCTGCCTTTTCACGCTCTTCTTGAACGATCCAATGTCATAAGATGGTCAAAATACACGGGCTGGTAGATTGTCCTACAAAGAGAAACTACGCAACGAATCTTTTTGTTCGAATGCCGATTCAGTTTAGAGAATGCGAATGCTTCCCCCATGTGAAATGATTTAGTAGCGTTTCGGGATCAGCTTGTTAGTTGCCTGTTCCAATTACGCGAGCATAGTGGATGTGATTGGTGCTTTTTTATTTTTTTTAGTTTTTTTAGCAAAAAGACTGTGGCTTTCAAACCTAAAAATATTGGTCTACCCAGACTTATTACCACTACATTTCTTTCTACTACTCTACTACTACTCTGCATACCTTTCTCTTGTATCCTCATAATAAGTATACCAATAAGTTTGTCCTCTCCTTCTTTGACAGCTGCAATTGACATTTTATCTTTCAACCAGATCCTTGCGTTATGAATGAACTCGTCGACTCCCTCTTTATCGTCGGATATTTTTAACACTTTGAATGGTATCTAAAAATATGAAAGATAATAATATAATAGATAAATAACATTCTTCGTGGTATAGGCGATAGAGGACGCACAAAGCCGCCATCTCTCTACGATGTTCTAGGGGTTCCAGAGCACGAGTAACCTCTACATCACCTTTAGTTCTAACTAGGCCGGAATGACTGCTACTTACAGTTGTGTAACTGTAACAATTTTAGTTAAAGCACTATAATTCTATTTCTTGTAGATTTGCTGATCTACCTTCGAGCTCCATAACCAGAGTACCAACTACGCGTTTCAAGGTCATCAGTTCGTTTTGTTAGTTGCGGTAGGGATCGCATAATCGCTATTTACTTTACTTTTAAACATATCTGTGAGCTAGCATTTGACACACCCATGTATACGCATACATGGGTATTTCAACTGGTACCACAGTGCTAGCTAGGTCACAGATATGTTTAAAAGTAAAGTAAATAGCGATTATGCGTTCCCTACCGCAACTAACAAAATGAACTGATGACCTTGAAACCCCTGATCAGATTTTCATCAATTGTATGTAGCTAAGAACCATCTCGATCACGTCAGCTTTCAAACAAAAAACGCATTGTAATCGGTCCATTCGTTTAGGAGCTACGATGCCACAGACAGATACACAGACACGCCAAACTTATAACACACCTCTTTTTGAGTTCGGGGTTAATAAAAATAATATAAAAGTGAATTATTTTTGTCATTAACAAAATCATATCAATCTTTATTCAAAAGTAAATTGAATTTTTATGTTTCCTAATCGAGTTGAAGGAAAATTTATTAAAGGGGAGCTTCGGAATGGATCCTCGGGGCATTTTCTCACTCAAGCTTAAGTATTTCACTCACTTTTTAAATATCTTAATTAAAGAAATTAAGATTGTTCCGTTTGTTTTACCATCTGACCTTTATTTTTTGGGTAAATGCGTTTTTTCAATAAATTTATTTCCATTTTTGATTTCAATTTTTTTTACACTTTAAAAATAAAAGTTTTTTTGATAAGGTGACCGTGGAGTTGTGATAGTGGAATGGTCTAGAAAACCAAGCGTCCCTGATTCAAAACCACTTGCAGGTATCTTTGATATACACGTATGTACTTTTAAAGCCTCCGTCATACAAGTCACTCAGTTTTTTTTAAATACAAGCACGTTTAGATGCTTGGTATAGAAATGACTACAAAAATAGAAAAAAATATTAAAGTTTCATTACTACTCTTAGATAACCAGATCTGAGGCAATATTCGCCATTTAACACATAATTATTAAATTCAATCTAATTAATAAATATTTAAAATAAAAGCTATAAAAGAAATCTTTGCTCGAATCCGGGACTTTACACGTTACTGACAATGCGCCAAGAAAATCGTTTAAAGGACATCATTCATTTTGTATGGGGATTAATTGTATTAACAGTTTAATATCCATTTTAAAATAGTTTAATGTACAAAGATAATGTACATAGGTTAATGTACATTATGTAATTTAATGTACATAGTTTAGGTGTGCAAAATGATCAAACTATAATTATAACAGTTCAAAGCAGAACAAATATGGCGTTGCTTGACAGATAATACAAAATCCATATCTTATTTTCCAAATAACTCAATTGCACAGCAGTTAAAAGCAAAATTGTTATTAGTTTTATCAATACAAGTATCGAAACTACCATTTGTACGAGTATATTTTTTCATCATTGGACATTACAAAAGTAGTACATAAAAGCCCAAAATTAATAATGTCCTTTGAGCCTAATCATACCTCTGTATTCAAATAATGATGTTTCAACATTCGAATCGCGTCGTCATATCGTCTCTCCTGCAAATCCTCAAATCTTATTCCACATGGCACACGTCCCCAAATACATGGAGCCTTGATTCTGTCTTCTAATTCACGTAGTTTCTGCACCTCAGCTTCTGCACTTGTAGCCATCGCAGATGTTTACTATGGAAAAAACAATTATTATTTTTATTAGTTAAAGACATCTAAGGTTTTCTAAGAGTGGTAGGCAGTGTCGCCCAGTCTGCCGATCCTGGAAAATACCACCACTTACAAGTGATTCAATCGCGTTTTAGGATCAGCTTGTTATTACTGGTTCTAAATAGGCAGATTTAGAACCATTCGTATATTGAGCCCTAATAAACAAATATCGCTATGCTGTTAGAATGTTATGTTGAACCTTAGAGCTTGTATGAACAGAATCGTGGATGTGAAGGAAGGAGTTGTGTCAGGATCGTGGCAAGTGGCGCTCTATTGTCTCTGCTTATCCCCATTGGAAAAGGCGTAATGATTTGATTGTTTTTTTTTTATTTTTTATTGTGACACGACATCTGACCTCTACTCGCCTGATGATAAGCAATAGGAGGTCCAAGAGTGACGACGACTGGAATAACCGAGTCAGTTCCCGGCTGCCCCAGCCGCCGCCACTATGCCGGCCTAAGATTGATTGTTTCGAAGTTTTTTTTATTATGGCTTAACACTTTATTCCGCCTGGTCCATGCGGTCCATTTGCAAGTAGCAGTCACATTCACTATGCCAGCCTATTTGGAATAGGCTACTTATAAGCTGACTTGAAACACGACTACGTCACTACATTCTATACACTTGAAAGCAGTGGAACTACCCCGGCTCGGCGAACTGGGCTAATGACTACAATTTTCCCTATCGGCATAGTGAAAACACTGAGCCAACCGTAAAATCAGGTGTTTTTTTAGTCTTCAGCACTCTTGACATCGTGCAAAATGTAAGCGATAGTTCGAATGTCTGTGAAGAGTAGAGTTCCATAATTAAGGCGAACGTGGTGTAATGGTTACGCAAACCGAAGATCATAGGTACCAGACCACCCACTGGCACCAATGTATCTTTGATATATGTACTTTGGTTGTCCTGTTTCTATGATACAAGCGTTTTAGTAGCTTAGTATAGAAATGTAAAAACAACTCTCAATCAGTCTGGTTTGCCTTTTTGAGGAAAACCTGACTTAAGACAACGCAGCGCGACGTTCTATGATCCTGACATTATTATCTAGCTACTTTTACATTCAAACTTCTGCCTAATTAGGCTCTGTGGTTATTGTCACTGCTGACCCCTGCTTATTTTTTTCTATTGTGACTCGACATTTGACAGCACCACGCTTGATGTTAAGCCGAAGTGTGGTACATGAATGAATGTCACTGCTACTACAATTTAATAACTGTGAGTAGCAATCACATTCAGTAGTACCACCACTTACAAGTATACAGACCATAAAGTGATTTGGTCACGTTTCGGGATCAGCTTTTAAGTTGCCGGTTCCAACTAGGCCGGCATAATGGATGTGATTGCTACTCACAGTTATTGAATTGTAGTAGCAGTGACATTCATTCATGGACCACACACATCCACTATGACATCCACTATCCACTAGTTGAAACCGGCAACATACAAGCTGATCCCAAAACGTGACCATTTATTCCTTTTATTTTATTTTATGTATTATAATTATTTCTTCTTACCATATATAATTAATATATTTTTCTCAAAATCTATTATCTACACCATTTCTGACAAATCGTTTGTTTATATACAATTGACAGTTTTCATTTTATACTTTTTAAAAGCTGTATTTTTTAAATATATTTATTTATTCATTACGGAATTTATTTAGCTAAATTATATTGTTAGTTTGCCAACTTAATTTTACTTAATAAAAAAATATTATTACGGAAAGTGTAAACTTATCTCCTACACCTAATATAATAAGCATTACCGTATCTACTGAAAATTCTCCAAGAAGTAGTAGTTTAAACTAAATCAGACCATTTATTAATCTGCGTCATGTTTTTTTTATAATTTTTGTCATGTGCTATTAAGCGAAATTCTGCGGCTTTAAAGCTAAAGTTTCCTTTGCTTTTCAGGAATATGAAGTTTTATTTTCGACATGTGACCTTATCAAGATGCAAGCTGAAGTGCGATCCATAAATGGAGGTCACTACTACTAAAATTCAATACAATTAGTTCTGCCAACGTATTAGCCTTGCTGTACAAAGGGGATATGTTGCCAGTCTCCTTGGGACTATCTCTGATGCGACGTCATTAGATTATATTTTTTATTTTTAGTTTTATTATAGTTAATATACTTTTAAGTTAATAAATAGATAATTATTCAAATAAAAAAGAGAAAAATAATAAGAAATCCTTTTAATTATTTATATATTTATTTTATCTATTTACGACGTCGAGTATTTCGAACCGTTCCTCTCACAATTCGAACAATTTATTCTGAACAATTAAACGGTGAGTGCTTCGAGCAATCGACGTCTCGACGCTCAACTCGATGCATTTTGCAGTTTAATTCCATTTCGTCATAGTTTTGTTTGGTCATAGTTAGAAAAATAATTCGTAAAGAATAAGTGTACGATCCAGTTAAAGGATATTGAACTAGAGACGGTGTTGTTAAGTTTAAAGATGATGGAGTAAAGAAAGGGCTAATCTTTCTTGCTATCTGCTTCTTTCGGCAGTTATTCACACACTCACTGAAACGGTTTTTCCAGTCATCAGCCCTTTGGAAGTAAAAGGAACTTTTTTTTATTTATTATCTCTTTCAAACCTAATTGCACTATATACAAAGACAATCTCTGACAGCCGAACCATTAGGACATTAAGGTAAGTAGGTGCAATATTATGAAATGTCAATTTGGAAGACTAAAACAACAAATACATAATACTTAATAATTACATTTTAATACACATAAGTACATAAATTTATATTTATAACACAATAATACACATTAAATAAAACTACTTATCGTAATTGAATCAGGCAGGTCGTGGTCAGATGTCGAGGCACAATAAAAAATCTAAAGTATGACAGTGAAACGTGACGAAATAAACGAATGGCGAAAAGGGACAAAACCCATTTCGATGCAATAGCTTAGTGAATAGAATGGAGTAATTACTCAAATCGATTAAATATACATAAATGCGCTGACGTTCTGAATTAGTTTATTGTTACTTAAATAATAATCGATCAAAGAAAGATATTTATAATTTAGAGGTGACTCGATAAGAGCGCTCGTAGTTAACAAGCGAATTACTCGATCACGCAAGGTAAGCAAAGTAATTGGCTTTTGTTAGGCAATGGTTGGAAGCAAGAATGGATTGGTGACCGCTGGTGGAAAAAATCTCGACTTAAATCAATCAATCAAATTGTTACGCCATCGTCCTACAGGGATAGACAGAGACAATAGAGCGTCACTTGCCACGGCCCTGACACAACTCCCTCGTTACCTTCTCATTCACAATTATCTTCATACAAGCTCTATCGCAATAAAAAGGCACTAATAAGAAGTGCACTGTTATAAAAACGCAGACGTAGAATTTTCTCCATTGAATCTTTAATTTTATAATAAAAAGATTTAATTTAACAATTGATAACAGAATTGTAATATTAATATTGAAATAAAAATCCAATATCGTGATTAATTCGATTTCTCGTTCGAATTTCCTTGTTTAATCAAGATTCGAATAGCCCCACCTGCTTTGTATAAATTCTGAGAGATTTTAGGTATATTTCTAAACTCAACTACAAAAAATATTGCGAAATATAAAATATAACCATCAGGGCCGTCTTAAGCATATTCAGCGCCGGGGTGCGAAAGTCAAGGCTCCGCTCGCGTGGTCTCAGTGTAGTAGGTACCTATCGAAGTTTATGGCGGTCGGCATGCGCCCCCTAGGACTCTGCGCCCGGGTGCACCGCACCCCTTGAACCCCCGGGTAAAGACGGCCCTGATAACCATATTGGGTTAATTATATACTCGGAGACATTCTCAAAAAAACTGGGTTGTCTTGTGCCAATAACGGTAAAGCTTGTACGAAGAGAATTGTAGATGTGAGAGAAGCGAGGGAGTTGTGTTGTTTGTCTCTGAAAAAAGGCGTGATAATTGGCTTGTAAGTTGGTGGTTCAAACTAGGCCCGCATAGTGGATGTGGCTGCTGCTTAAAGTTATTTACCTGTAGTACCAGTTATTCATGGACTGCACTCCAGCCTAATATCAGTCGGGGTCCTGCCATATGTCGAATCATAAAAAAAATGTTTTTTACATGTTTACCAATAATATAGCATGCAAAGACAATAAATATATATATATATATATTCTTTTTAATGGCGGTCTAAGGGGGATGCCTATGTTCAGTAGTTGACGCCTTCTGGCTGATGATGATGATGATGATGAATCTCTTTAATAGCATGCAAATATTATAATAAACAATGTCACTTATTAAAAGGTAATGCTATTTATTATACATTTTGGAATATAATGATTTTGTCGCATTATTCAGAAGTTAACTTTTTAAGGCAAAGTTGTACTGATTGTCGGTAAAACTTAATAGAAGGACATAGCTTAAATTCTTGATTAGAAATAGGCAAAGTTATTGTTTACCCTTGTTAATTCTCTATGGCGTTGTTGTACTATGTTTTGGTTACACTACTCGTATACATTGTTTTTCTTTTTATTGTGACTCGACATATGACAGCACCTCGCTTGATGTTAAGCCGAAGTGTGGTCCATGAATGAATGTCACTGCTACTACAATTCAATAACTGTGAGTAGCAATCACATCCACTATGCCGGCTTAGTTGGAACCGGCAACTTACAAGCTGATCCCGAAACGCGACTAACTCACTTCACTGCCTGCCACTCTTTGACAACCTGACCATTTTTTTATTAACAAATATTTGTAATAAATATTGCAAATAAAAGCTATAAAACAAATATTTGCTCCGATCGGAAATCAAAGAAGGGACTTTATTTATTTTATTTTTTTAACATCAAGCGAGGGTTTTTGTAAGTTAGCGGTTCCAACTAGACCGCCATGGTAGATGTGACTAAATGTAGTAGCAGTCACCTCTATTTTGGGCCGCACTCCAGCTTAACATCAGGCGGGGTGCTATCATATAATATTTAGTCAAGTTACAATAATAAATAATAAAAACTACCCAATGCGGTCCATGATTGAGGTGACTTTTAGCACGGTCAACAAACTGCAAAAAGCGACGAAACTGCAAACGAAAAAAAACGCGATTAAGTCACTTCACGGAACGTGTAAAAAGGGCCTTACATTCGAATATACTTAATAGACTAAACAATTAGTAAGCCTTATGTAAGTTCCAATAACAGTAAACACGAATTCATGAATAATATTTTTCTATATAGCGCGATTAATTTATAAAAACACAAAAAAAAACTCGCCCACATAAGCAAAGACAAAGGAGTGATCCTGACACATTTCCTTTGCTTCCGTCACATCCACGATTCTCT
Organism: Tinea trinotella; assembly: GCA_905220615.1. Lineage (NCBI taxonomy): Eukaryota > Metazoa > Arthropoda > Insecta > Lepidoptera > Tineidae > Tinea > Tinea trinotella. The sequence goes on along the minus strand of HG992328.1, from coordinate 3,766,989 downwards.
TCATACAAGCTCTAAGGCATAACCTTTGAGCTTACTTTCTTGGGGATGTCTCCGATTTGGTGGGAAAAAAATAACCGTCGCAAAATAAAGAAAATAAAACTACGTAACGTATTATTTAATACGTTACGTTAACTGTTTTTAATGGAGCCATAATTTTTATTAGAACAAATTGATAGATGAATCTGTATTGATCTTGACGATTTCTTGACGATTTAAAACGTGTTTAAAAGACCATTTAGCTAATACGTATAGCCCAAGACTAAAACTTATGTCAGAATGTTTTGAAGACGTTTCTATTGTAAATAATTTAGATTGTTATCGACATTGTCAATTAGATTGTCGAGTTTGCGAGGTGACAGGTTGAATCAACAAACTTTTACTCACTGCGTTATTAGAAGTACCTACCTAGGATGGGAAATAGAGGAATTATTTTAAGTTTTTGTGATGGATGAATAAATGGAATATGCAAGTTTGAGAAAGATTATAATAGATTATTTAACAAGACAACTATATATATTAGTTTTACATTAATGACAATTTGTGACAGACAAGGGTAACAGTTTTGTACGTATCCGTAGCAACCATTACCAAAGACTATGAAGATCAACATAGAGTATCTTCACAAATTATCCTGAAACGTGACTGAGTCACTGGTAGTACCGTCACTTTGAATGGTGGTACTACCCAAGATCGGTAGACTAGGGAAATGATCACCAACAAATAGCTGGACTGACAACTGAATCACTTCACGGTCATTTTTCGCTGTAAAAGTCGCATTTCTTACCAACCTTTTGACGACAGGCGTGGAAGAACGGTATAGCGATTGGTTTTTTACGCGTAAATTCCCGGGTACGATTCCAGGTTGGAGCAAATATTTGTTTCATAGCTTTTATTTGTAATATTTAATTATAATATGAAATATTGCAAATATTTGTTAATAAAAAAAGAGCTGGATATTTGCTTCGGGTCTGGTTATCAAAGAGGTGGTCAAGACAGTGGTCTGCCGATCCGGGGTAGTGCCACCACTTACAAGTATACAGACCGAGAAGTGGTCACGTTTCGGGATCAGCTTGTAGTTGCCGGTTCCAACTAGGCCGGCATAGTAGATGTGACTGATACTCACAGTTATTAAATTGTAGTAGCAGTTACCTCCATTTATGGAGCGTATTCCAGCTTAACATCAGATGGGGTGCTGTCACATGTCAAATATTTTTTTAAATGATGGAATAATTAGTTCTCTAACTATGAAATGTCCAATAAATTTAAAGCACTTACCGTTTTACTATTGCAGTTTCTCAATTCGATTTGTATTCAATTTTCAAAACAACCGTCAATTCAGGCATAATATAAGGTACTGGCTTCTTCGACGTTCTATAAAAAAAACTAAAACGCAAATCGATAAAGTAAAGACAGCAAACTTTTACTGTTAGCAACGACTTGCAAGAAAACCTATTAACACGTGATGGGTTCTGTAGTTTTTTTTGTATTTGTTACATTTTCATTCTAATACTACTAAACAATCAATCAAATTGTCAGAACTGTTTTTCACGGGATAGGCAGAGTCAATGGAGCTTGTATGAAAAGAATTGTGGATGTGAGGGCAGCGAGGGAGTTGTGTCAGTATCGTGGCAAGTGCCAGTCCGTTGTCTCCGTCTATCTCTGTTTGATTTCTTTTTATATTGACTCGACATATTGTATGACATATAACTGCAAATAGGAATTGCTGTTCCTTTTTCGATGTAATTGAAAACAGCAATTTTTAAGCTGATTCCGAAATGCGACCTAACCTTACGGTGTGTTGATACTGCGCCTAATCACCAGACTGGCCAAATGACCACCACTCTTATGTTGGAACTTGTATTTCTACTGACTGTAAAGCACTTGAGTATTTGAATTTAATTTTTGAGATGTTATAACGTTAAAATAGTGCTAGTTTTAAGGTTTTTCCGGTCCTCTAGAATAAACCCCTAGTATTTTTTGGCCTACGTATCTCTAAAAATATAACAAAAGCCCGAATCAATGGAGCGGTATCTATATCTATAACTCAGTTGTGACTATTACAAACTGTACCCGCCTATTAACTTGATGGAATTCTTTTAAATAGAAATAATTCTTCGACAATTTTTCAGTTTTCAGTTATTTGTTTGTCGTAAATATTAAATGAAAATTGGTCAAGTGGGACATTCATCATTAATCGTTAAAGGCGACCGTGGTCAAGTGGTATAGAAATGTTGAAGGTTGCCGCTTATAGTTATTTAACTATAGTAGCAGTTGCCTACATTCATAAACGACCCTTTGTTTTACAAAAGAATGTCCCTGATTAAATATATGTGCTGTCATATGTCGAGTCACATTAAAAAAAGTAAATAAAAGTTAAATTAATATAATATAATTTAAGAGTGGTAGGCAGTGGTACCCAGTCTGACGATCCGGGGTATTACCACCACTTACAAGTATACAGACCGTGAAGTGATTTGGTCACGTTTCGGGATTAGCTTGTAAGTTGCCGGTTCCATCTAGGCCGGCATAGTGGATGTGATTGCTACTCACAGTTATTGAATTGTATTAGCAGCGACATTCATTCATGGACCACACTTAGGCTTATCATCAAGCGGGGTGCTGTCATATGTCGAGTCACTAAAAAAAATAAAAAAATAAAAAACTATTTCATATCAAATGTCATTTATACAGTTAGACTAGATCAAGCTAGTCCTCAAAATATTACATTTTTTTAATATCAATTAATTGAGTTTAGTAAAATAATTGAAATCGCTAAATTAAAGGTATAAAACAATATTTTATATTTTATAACAATATTATAGTTAAACTCAAGACGAAGAAAAATAAAAACGGATCAAATTTTTAAATATAATAATAATTTGTTAAACGCAAAAATATTTAAGAGAATTTTATCTAAGTGAGTTTGGAAGCATCTTTTGAAGAAAAGTGACAAATCCAATTACATCTTCTAAAGGAAAGTTTGAGAAACCTGTCATTAACTGTATAATTAAAATATACGCTAATAGAACGAGTTTTGTGAACGATTTCTATGAAATTAAGATAATGAAAAAAGATAAGATAAAATGAAAAGGATGAGTGAAAGTAGATTGACGAAAGGAATTTATAAATCTAATTTAGATGAATGCGTTAACGAGGCAGACGCTGGAAGCCGTTTTCCGGCCGATTCAGAGACATTCTCAAGAAAGCTGGGTTGCCTAGTGCCCTTAACCGCCGAGCTTGTATGAAAAGAATTGTGGATGTTAGGGAAGCGAGGGAGTTGTGTCAGGATTATAGCAATTGTATCTGCCTAACCCTGTAGGTAAAAGACGTAACAATTTGATTAGTATTAATAGTTTCAATGCATATCTTGATATAGTAGAGTATATTTATTGTCTTAAAAAGTAAATGTAATAATCATTTATATACATATTCTACTTTATACTTTATTGTTTGTTATATATGTCTTTTATTAGGCATTTTACCTCTAATCTACTTAAACGGATTAACATACCTAAGGTTTATAGTGTAGAGAATGCCTTTGGCATCAAGTCTGTCTTTGTACTTGTGCATTAACTTTTTAAATATATTTTTAGTCAGTTTTTTAAATATATTTTAGCAGGCATAGTCAATTAATTAAACAAATTTTATGCGTTTATTTTGATTTTTACAATCTCCGTGACCACGAAAGCTGCAAAGCTCTCGAAACGTCGGAATAATAAAAAAATCTAAAATCAAAACCAAAATTAACGCGATAGTAAGCCGCATAAAAATAGTTTAATTCATTAACCAATGTTCGCGCAAAATCTAAGAAAATACTAGACATTGTCAGTTTTTTCAGTCGTCTTGAACATCCCTTTGCTTAGGTCTATTACTGCGCGAACTAGTCTAGTGACTGCCATATTTGTTTCATTAGCCCAATTAGTCTATTATTAAAATATACGCGGAGAAGCCGCAAAATTTGCGCTGAACCTACGAATACACCAATTAGGTGTGAAGATTTGTTCTGTGGTGTGAATTAGTGTAGTGAGTCACAAAGCTGAGCGTTCCTGCATGCCGTGTTATTGTCAGGATTAGGTGTGGCTTACACGTGAAGCTTGTTCCGGCGAAGCTATGGAAATAATGTTAAGAAGACATGGAACTAGGAAGGAGTTATAACTGAGATTATTTATAAGGCTTACTATCGCGATTATTTTGTTTTGTTTATTTGTTTAAATAATCAATGTTCGTGCAAAATCTAAGAAAATACATTTATAAGGATTTTAAATTATTGCGTTTTGTTTTGCACATAATTTAAAATATTTTTGGAATTAGCTGTCATTTTAGCTAAAAAGGACCTTCAAATGAATCGGAATAAGCTGATGATGTTGGTTTGAAATGTTAATTAGGTCACGTGTTAGCTTTCCTAGATATTTAAGGCCAAAAGGTCACGAAAATCAATAGTTTTATTTATAATCAAAGGATCCAAAATTATAGGATAAGGAAAATACATGGTAACAATAATGGAATATTTAAAAAACTCCTAATAATCACTTTTTTTATTTCGTAAAAAACATTGTTATAACATAAAACTGGTATTTTAGGTCAGAGAGGGTCAGAAAGGTAGGTGTTAAGTTAAGACACCGATGGTCATGACGTGAAATAGTCATAGCTTAAATTTTTTCTATCCAATGTTTGTTACGTATACTAGCAATAAATTGAAATATGTTTTATCTCTATAAAATCAAAATTTGTTATCTAACAGTGTACTCGTAGGTATTTTATATTTTAAAAAGAAATTTTCTGTGTACTCCAATAAATTATGAGCACAGCAATGTATTTTCCTAACTCAATGTTCTGTTCTCATAATGTGGGCGAAAACTGGCACAGAGACAAGTGGTAGTTGCTTTAACCACAAATAATATCTTATAAGATTTCATAGCACATCTGTGTGAAAGTATAGCACAATAACTTTCATGATGTTCCGGAATGTTCCATGTGCATTTTGGGGCATTCAAGATTTTAGATTATTCGTTGTTATTTTAAATATATTATATTTAGAATTTTCTTATATTGTAGGCATGAACCAGATTAATCAATTAAACAAATTTTGTGCTGCTTAGTGCTTACTATCGCGTTTATTTTTAGATAATGGTTTTACAATTTTAAACCCGATAGTAAGTCGCCTAATTTTTTTAAGAATGAATTTAACAAATTTTATTTGTTAAATTCGGCACATTTGGCACATGGAATTTGGGCACATGGAAAGGATAAGTAAAAGTAGTTTGACAAAAGCATTTTATAAATCTCATGTGGACGGATGCGGTAAACAACGCAGGCTCAGGAGGGTGTTTTCCGATTAAATCGAAGACATCCTTCTCCTTATCCTCATCCTCAAGAAAGCTAGGTTGCCTAGTGTTCATAACCTTAGAGCTTGTGTGAAGAGAATTGTGGATGTGGCAAGTGGCGCTCCATTATCTCTGCCTATCCCAATGGGAAAAAGGCGTCACAATTTGATTAAATGATGTTTGATCAGGCAAGTCAAGTTCAATGTTACGTCTCAATAAAAAGTGAAACTTTTCCTAAAAGAGACTGGTTCATGCCTTGGTCTCTTACCTTAAAGTGGTGGTACTACTCCGTTTTGCCCACCAACAGGATGACTAGTACCCTTGACATTACCGAGATCATCGATATAAAATCGATCTCATGAATTTGAAAAAAGTAAGTTTTAAGCGTGGTAGGCAGTGGTGCTCAGTCTGCCAATCCAAGTACCACCACTTACAAGTGACAGACCGTGAAGTGGTTAATCACGATTTAGAATCAGCTTGTTAGTTGCCGGTTTTAACTATGCCGGCATAGTGGATGTGACTGCTACTTCCAGACGCCTCCAGAGAGTGGTAAAATACATCAACAAGATTCACAATCCTCAACCCTAAGGAAAGGACTGTTGAGAGAGTGAGAGAGTAAAAGCAAACAATTAGTATTAATTTAGTGTTGTCAAAACCAGAAATATCGATAAACTAATTAATAAATAGTAAACATTTTCTTGCTTCGTTGAGTTCGTTAAATTGTTTCAATTCAATTCGTATATGACTGTGAAAAGTGAAGTTAATAAAATAAAATAGAAATGAAAGGAAAACAAGTCAATATTCCGGGGTCGTGCTACACAGCTTATGTTCGCTGGAGACTATTCGGTTTTATCCTCTGCTCTATTTTTAGTGATGTCACTTTTTATCGATAAACTTTTATTTTATTTCTTTATTAGGGCTCGACATAACAACACCCTGCCTGATGCTAAGCTGGAGTGCGGTTGATAAATTTAGGTGTCTGTTACTATTGTTAAATAACTGCATAAATCATAACCACAATGTCAACCTAAATAAAACCGGGAACTTCAAAACTGATACCGAAACGCGATCCTTTACGTCTCATGTACATTGAACATTAATTATAAAAGTGGTGGATCAGCAGACCATATGCCATATTGCCATATGCCCAAATCATATTGCCTACCTTCTTTTTTTTTGTATTCAAATGTTATTTACTTAATACCGATGGCTCATCTCCGTGACGTGGTAAAAAACGCGTCGCATAAAATTTGTTTAACTTATCGATAGCTAAATGTTGCATGTAAAATAGTTTCCAAAAGCAAACATTTTTGAATTCACGAAAATTATTCACAATATTTCTCTTTGTATGACAACGATACATCATCAACATCAGACGGGATGCTGTCAACCACAATATCAAAAAGTATGACGAATTTTTTTCAGTGAAAATATAGATACCGTAACATCACTATTGTTAAAATGAAAACTAGTTCCCGCGAGTACCGATACGCTCCAATCGCATTGTAGAAACGGAAATAACCTCCCAATCGCTATATTCCTACTATGTACATTATTGTCGACTTATAGTGATGGGGATATATAAATCGATATATTACGACAACACTAATATACCTATAGGTACACAATATTTAGTTATACTTTTTATTTACACAGTTTGAGCTATGCTTATTAAAAAAGATAACGCGACTAAATAACTTCTTAGTTATTCAACCTAGAAGAGTTGGTACTAACAGACTGGATTACCAATTTTTTTTTCATTGTCATTCTGGATCGACATGATAGCACCCCGCCTGATGTTAAGCTGGAGTGCGGTCCATGCGCTAATGCTAGTACAGTTAGATAACTGTAAGTAGCAGTCACGTCCACTATGTCGGCCTAGTTAAAACCGATTACTTAATCGGACCGGTCAATCCGACCGGGAATCAAACCTGGCACTTAACGCCTAACGAGCTGGCCAATGCTAACCAATGCGCCAGCCAACAAGCAAAAGTGGAAAGTCGATAACTCAAATTTAACAAAAAAAATATCAATATAAACTTCAGAATAACCGCAAAAAATTGTGAAGTATAATTTTGTAGCAACTATAAATCAGGGAATATAAATATTAATGCTGGTCCTGTCTCAAATGACATGTCATTAACATATATTCATGTCATGTCATCCCTCCAAAGTCCCACACACGGATCCCGGTCCACGTGACACTTGCGCCGACAAAGGGTTAGGCCTGCATCGACCACGTAGAATTAGTTCCATGGAATAAAACAATATTAAATCATATTGAATTGTCACGCTTTTTTTCCACATGGATGGGCACAGATAATGGAGCGTCGCTTGCCACGATCCTGACACATCCACAATTCTTTTCATACATCTTTACGGTTATAGACACTATGCAACCCAGCTTTCTTAAGGATGTATTCGATTTGATCTACGTTAAACGCATCCGGAGACATCCTCAAGAAAGCTAAGGTACCTAGTGCCCATAACCACAGAGCCTGTATGAAGAGAATTATGGATGTGAAGGAAGCAAGTGAGTTGTGTAAGGATCGTCTCTGCCTATCCCTGTGGGAAAGAGACGTGACAATTTGATTAGATTTTTTTGATTTAAACGCATCCATCCACATCAAATTTATAAATTCCTTTCGTCCATCTACTTTCATTTATACTTTCCATATGCCTAAACCATCAACGCATTTCTCAATCCATGTCACTACATCTTCTTTCAAACCACATCTGTGCTATTTCTTATTCTCTCCTCTATTGTCATTTCACATACTATTCCTTATAAGCGTATTTCTACAGCTTTAATTCTACTCTGATTCTTTTTCTGCCATACCCAACATTCACTATAAAAAACAATAAATGCCTATATTTAGGAAGTGAAATGCTTCACTCTAACTATGGAGGTCATTTTCCTACGTTTTCCTTCTTCCTTTTCCATATTTATTTCTATCATTGGATCTAATTGAAAGATCAAATTAATACAAACCTTTACCACGTGATACTTGTGCTAAAAGCCTCCACGCCGTGTGCTTTACGTAAAAGAGCCACTCATTTTTAGAACATTTTTGATGTAGATTTAATACTAATAAAAATCGTTTTACAATGTTTATTACGTGAGTTTATACTCGTATAATGTCCTTGGATATTTAAATTACTTAGGGAAAATCCCGCAATTATTACGAAGAGGATAAATCATTTCAGCCAATTTAGGCTTGAAAAAGTTTTCTAAAATTGAAGCCACTAGCGAAGTGAAATCAACAGTCACACAAACCGAGAGTTCTCGGTTCAAAACCACTTGTTGGTACCAATGTACCGGTCGTTACTTTGGTTTCACCTTAGCTCTTTTGACCAGCACACATCAAACGTTATTAAAGTGATTTTTTATAATATTTAAAAAGAATCTTGCCTCATTCAAGCATTCCATATATTTTTATTGATACCAAAAACATTTTAATTAAAATACTCTACAAGAACGTCTTAATTATATATTATTAAGATCCTAGACATCTACATCGCTATAATTTAAATAAAAACTAAAACATTAAAGCATCATTAAAAGAGAAAATCCTAAACAGAACTTTGCTATAGTTTGCTCTATACTACAGATTAATAAACACTAGACGTCGCATGAGATCCTAGCTGTTATTTTATTCCATAACTATTTAAAAATGAACTCTATATAAATAAATAGAACATTATATAAATCATTATCAAATCAACAATAAATTAACTAGCAGACCTGAGAAAAATTGCGCTGCCTAAAACTAAAAAAACGATTGCAACGCCACCTGCTGAGTTCAATTGTGAATGTAAACTATCCAGAGGGACCCGCCTGATGATAAGCAGGAGGAGGTCCAAGAGTGACGACGACTAAAAAAACCGGATAGTACATGGCTGCCTCAGTCGCCGTCACTATGCCGGTCAAAGGTGCTTCATCACGCATCGCTTGAAGGATTCAAAGTCATAGGATGGAGAGAACACATGGGCTGGCAAAGCATTCCACATGATTTACCTACCAGGTAGCTAAGTCAAGGTCAATGTCACGTCTCAATAAGAAAGGTATCAAGCAATCGCATCTACTATACCGGCCTAGTTGGAATCTGCAACTTTCAAGCTAATCCAAAAACCCGCCTAAATCAATTCACGGTACCCTTGAATTATGTTAAGCTAGAGTGCGGTCCATGAACAAAGGCGTCTGTTAATGTAGCTTAATAACTGCAAGTAGCAGTCGCATCCACTATGCCGGCCTAGTAAAACAAGCTGATCTTGAAACGCGACTTAGTCACTTCACGGTCTGTACACTTAGGCATTGGGACTAGACACCACTGCATATCACTCGTAGAAAGATGTTTTTATTCATTTGTAAGTTTTGTTAATTGTGTCAGGACACATTTAAAATGAGGTGTTTAGTGTATAAGTGGTCAATGTATGAAACAGACCGCAAATAACTTATAACTGGCAAATTGAAACAATGGCTTTTAAAGTAAATTAACTTTTCAATCTCTGTAGTTGGCACAACATATTTGTCGCAAAACAAAGAAACGTATTTTTTATTCATTTATTTTATTTTACTTCTTCATTCACTGTGTATATTGGATATATACATAGGAACGGTTAGCGATTGGTTTGTTGCGCGTAAAGTCCCGGGTTCCATTCCCAGGATATTAAATAATGTAAATATTTGTTAATAAAAAAAGAGGTGGATATTTACTTCGGGTCTGGTTATCAAAGAGTGGTAGGCAGTGGTACCCAATCTGCCGATCCGGGGTAGTACCACCACTTACAAGTATACAGACCGTGAAGTGATTTGGTCGCGTTTCGGAATCAGCTTGTAAGTTGCCGTTTCAAACTAGGCCGGCATAGTGGATGGGGTTGCTACCACACTCCAGCTTAACATCAAGCAAAACTATAAAAAACATAACTATAACTATAAAAAAATTTAAATGCATGAAAGTGAATGCTGTGTGTGGCAGAAGAACCATGAGAGTTGAATTATTGCAGTAGAAATGCGGTATTTAAGAAGTGTATGTGGAGTGACGATGGCGGATAGAATAAGGAATAGCACATTGATGATGGTAGATGTGATAGATGTGGCTTGAAAGAAGATGTAGTGACAAGGATTGCTTCGAAGGTTTGGGCACATGGAAAGGATGAGTGAAAGTAGATTGACGAAATGAATTTAAAATCTGATGTGGATGGATGCGTTAAACGAGGCAGACCCAGGAGGGTGTTTTCTGACTAAATCGGAAAAAGTTGCCTAGTCCCCATAACCTGAGCTTGTATGAAGAAGATAGTGAATGTGAGGAAAGGGAGGAAGTTATGTCAGGATCGTGGCAAGTTTTTTGTGTGACTCAACATATGACAGCACCTCGCCTGATGTTAAGCTGGAGCGCGGTCAATGTATGGAGGTAACTGCTACTTATAGTTAAATAACTGTTACGGGTCGAGGTCAGATGTTGTTTCACAATAAAAAAGTCACTTCACGGTCTGTATACTTGTAAGTGGTGGTACTACCCCGGATCGGCAGCTCGGGCACAACTGCCTACCACTCTTAAACAAGCAGACCCAATTTTTGCCTTTTTTAATAATAAATATTTTAAATTTAAATCAAATTATTAAATATAAATAAAAGCTATGAAACAAAGATTTGGTTTGACCGAGAATTGAACCCAGTCCGTTACAACTGGTAACGGACTGTGGTGCTAACCACTACGCCACGCGTGTTGACCACCTAACTGTCTGATATGTGAGATATATCAGCGTTGATAAACTACATCATAAGAAACTATAAAATATCTAATACATATTCACAAAACAATTCCTAGGGTGAGGGGTTTTAGAAGGTTACGTGAGCCAAGGAAATAGGTTTTTCAACATTTCTATACTAACATTCTAACCAGTATGTTGTCCTAAGTGAATAAAATATTGCGTTTTTTGAGACGGATTCTATTTGACGCATATACTTACGCATGACGCATGACTTAATAAATGGTAAAATTACCCTGAGTTTTAAACTGAGTTTCTAACTTTTGAATTAATATTGGATAAAACTACGAAAGCCTTAAAACATTTTTGGTTCATTTTGTATAAGCTAGTTTACCAATTACTTTAGGCAGAGACCTAAAAGTTCGGACATTCCCTATTCTGAGGTTCTATTAAAAACTGGAACAACCTTTCCAAACACGTCTTTCAATAATCCTGGGTCCTTGAAGTTCAATGTAACAATGCATACCACAAAGTAGACCGCTGTCAGATTAGTTTCAGTCCGTGATAGCAGTCGTCTTTACTCATGAATCGCGCTCTAGCTTAACACATCAACCGCGTTATCAAATAAATCATCCTTTTATATTCTGACACGACATCTGACTTTAACTTGCGCCTGATTATAAGCAAGGAGAGCTTCAAGAGTGCCGACGACTAAATGAACTGACTCAGTTCACGGCTACCTCAGACGCCATCACTATTCTGGTTGGCGTATTTTTTATGGTTGCTCGACATATGACAGCGACTATGAGACGACATATGGAGTGCGGTCCATTAATGAAGGTGACTGCTACGTACAGTTATTCACTATGCAGATTGAAACCGGCAACTTATAAGCTGATCTCAAAACGCGACTAATTTACTTTACGGTCTGTATACTTAGAGGTGGTACTACCCCAGATCGGCAGACATTATATTTAACAATTTTAAAGTAAAACACAAGTTTGTCGCATAAAACAGCCCTCGTAAGACACTAAATAAAGAACTTTCAAAAGAAGGGTTATGTTACACAAGAAACTTGGCCTAAAGTGTACGTGCTTGGCTATACTGATTATGTATCTATTGCCCTTGACTTTGTTTGTTTTTCTTCTATTGTGGCGCTATACGTGACCTCGACTTGCCTGATGGTAAACAAGGAAAAGTCAAGAGCGCTCACGACTGATAATCTGGCGTGATGTTAGTTGTGCGTGATTCTTTACGCTTCAGATTTAAGGTTATATAAGGTTATATAAGGTTATAAGGTCTCTTATTGGAATCTTATTAGTATATACTGAAATCTTATTAGTATCTAATAACTGTATATTTTTCTAAAGTTAGTGAATATTGTATTTACGTCGATCTGAATAATAACTATTTCAGTAACGATATGTTGTGAGTCTACAATACTGGGGTATATTTTATTTAATTGCGAGAATGTTATCGCGTTTTCTAAGAGTTGTTGTAAGCATATTTATTTAGGGTTGCATGAAGTTAAGACATCCGGCGTGATATTTTTTGCTATGAAGCGCGGTTGTGAAGGCAAGTTATGATTATTACTAATCACTATCTCTGTGAGTTATTATCTAATAATTTATTAATATCCGTTTCGAGTCGCATGAAGTTAACGATGTTAGGTGTGTTATCTTTTTTCAAATCCAGCGGTCTTAAGGGCAAGTGATATATATTTTTTTTAATCACTATCTCTTGTTCGCATTATTTTGTTTGTGTTTTTATATTGCCTCTAATCGATATTTGGGTGTTAATGACAGATTTGGGTTGTTTTATTGGAATGCGTTCGTATTTTGATTTTAAACATTTGTCGAATTTATTTATTATGTATTTTGTATTATAATATATTCAGCCAGTGATATTTTTAATGTAACTGTATGTTTCCTAAATGCCTCTATGTTTAGTTTGTGTTTTTTTATATATTAAGTTTATTTGTTTTGTCCTATTATTTACTAATGTTGCACGGTTCATACAACTTACTAATTTTGTTTCGCAATTAAAAATTATATGTGTTCTATTGTATAATATCGGATAGTACTATTCATGAATACAGAGACAATAGAAGGTTCTATACGGGGTCCTATGTTCTTTAAACATATTTTATTTATTTATTTGTGATTAGATGTCGTTAATTGTATTTTATAGTAATTGTTATATAAACGTATTTATAAAGATACTAATATTGTTATTCATAAAACTTTCGTTATCATTTTCCATCGGTCTTTCTGATTAGAAGTGTATTTCAGAGGATCCTTTAATCGTGAGTTGTTATTATACGGTTCTTTTCTAATAATAACTATATTAGGATTGAACGGCTTCATTGTACGCGTCGACATATTTACGCTAGAAGGTTGCTTTTGCTCAAAGAACATTCTTCTGTTTTTAAGCAGTGCTTCCTTTTGTTTTGCCAGAATAATGGCACGATACAATGTCGGTTTTAGTATGTCGAGGAATACTTTGATTGCAATCGTTTCATAATATTCCGTTTTAGATAGATCTAATATTATTAATTTTATTACAAAACTTTTTCGCAATTCGTTTTTTAATAAACAAGCGAAGTACGGATAATACCGCTTTTCCGCTAATAATAGTGCATTTTCTACGATTTTAGTATAGAATGCAAATTTATTATTATTACCATTATATATTGGTATTAATATTGACATTGTCCCGCAATCTATCGAGACTAAAATGCCTTTTGATTTACCTTCTAAGCCTTTAATTGCCATTTTAAGGTTAGTTGGATTAAATTATACTTTTCTAAATTCGATTTTAGAATTTAAGGAAATGGAATGCCTTGAGGAAAACAGATTTTATGCCTTCCTCAAAAACATGGAATAAATAAGCTTTTCTTAATTCGATTCTAGAATTTAAGAAAAAGGAATGCCTTGAGGAAAACAGATTTTATGCCTTCCTCAAAAACATGGAATAAATAAATAAATAAACTTTTCTAAATTCGATTTTAGAATTTAAGGAAAAGGAATGCCTTGAGGAAAACAGATTTTATGCTTACCCCAAAAACATATCAGGTGAGTATCGCCTTTTCGGTTTGCCTCTTTTCGTCGTCCGACCACCAGGTTCTTATTTAGAATCACGTCGCGGAGATGAGCTTCTGCCTATCCCGTTAATTTATCCGTGATCTTACCACCAGGTTCTTGTTTCGAATCACGTCGCGGTGATGAGCTTCTTCTGCCTATCCCGTTAAATAATCCGTAATCCGACTACCAGGTTCTTGGTTAGAGTCACGTCGCGGTGATGAGCTTCTGCCTTTCCCGTTAATTTATCCGTGATCTTACCACCAGGTTCTTGTTTCGAATTACGTCGCGGTGATGAGCTTCTGCCTATCCCGTTAATTAATACGTGATCCTACCGACTGCGCCAGTTATATTTTCGGTGGCGTGCGTAGCTTGACGGAGGACTTTAGTTAAATAATAACTACATGAAGATAAGGTCGATACTGATTTAATTCTTATTCACAATGGTTTATATATTGGTGTCGAACAGTTACAAAAAAACATGGAAGATTCTATCCCATGATTCTAGCGTTAATACATTATTCTGATATTGATAACTTTAGTGATAAAAGTAATTTGTTAATTTTAGTGATAAAAATATATTATTATTTCTCAAAGGATCCGAAGATCGAGGTCAAAGTTTACATCCTATTTCTATTGATAATTATAATTTATACTATGTCTGTTACGCCGACATAACTCGCGGCGAGCCGTTTTATTCTAAGTGTGTATTAAATAGACACTATAGTACTTTTAGCGACCACTTCAAAAAAAGCTGAGTTGCATAGTGCCCATAGCCGTAGAGCTTGTATGAAGAGAATTGTGGAAGTGAAGGAAGAGAGGGAGTTGTTTCAGGATCGTGTCAACTGACGCTCCATTGTCTCTGCTTATCCCTGTGGAAAAAGGCATGACAATTTAAATAAATAATTTATACCATGAGTTTTTATCTGGGATAATATGAAATTATCTGTAATAATGATTAACTTTTCTGATAATAGATGATGCATCACGCATATCATCTGTGTATCACTTATCTGTATCTGTATATCGTAGTATAGATCTGGAATACCTGATGTACCACGAGGATGAGTATGAAACCGCGGGGCATCATATAACGACATATACTTACGGCTTTCGATTCGGTCAACAGAATGCGCAGTACCATTAGTAGGAAGCACCACTCGTAACCTAACACAGAATGTCACATGAAGATATCTTACAATTAATTTAATACTACTTGGAACAGCCAATGACACTGATGCCAAATTTATGAACCCTATCTAGGCCTATGATAATTATTATGCAAGCATCATATATGTGATTACTAATAGAAACTATATATATACATGCATGTAAGCAATTTGATGAATTAAACAAAATTTTATGCTGCTTACTATAGTGTTTATTTTGGTTATTGATTTTGGTGGTGTTTTTCCGTGACCATGACCGCTGTAAAACTCTCGAAACGGCGGAATAATAAAAAAATATACAATTAATAACCAAAATAAACGCGATAGTAAGCCGCATAAAATTTTGTTTAATTCATTAATCAATGTTCGCGCAAAATCTAAGAAAATACTATGAAAACAATTATATTTTTTTTATTGTGACACGACATTTGACATCGACCCGCCTGGTGATAAGCAAGAGGAGAGAGTGATGAAGACTGAAACAACCAAGTTAGTCATGGCTGCCTCAGTCGCCGTCACTATGCCGGCCAAAGGTGCTTCTTCACGCATCTCTTGAAGGATCCAAGGTTAGAGGATGGAGAGAACACATGGGCTGGCAAAGCATTCCTCTTGTCGATTGTTCTACAAAGAAAGGACGCACCGAACTTTTTAGTTCGATTCGGTCGACAAAATGCGGATGCTTCCCCCGATCAGTGTGAAAACACGAAGGTAGGAACAAGGTTAAGGAGCTCCTCGGAACATTCTCCGTGGTACAAGCGATAGAGGGCGCACAGAGCCGCCATGTCTATACACAAAGAAACTTATAAATATAATAATCAAACTATAAATAAATTAAATCCTCTAGATTTATCATATTTTTTGAGGCAATCATAATTCTTTCGGATAATAAAGTTAAAAATAAACATGTCTAAAGAAAAAAACATATCCTAAACTATTCAATAAATATAATAGGCAAAAAAGTAATTTTATTCGATTTTCTTTTGTTAAATGGCCAAACTTGAAGGAGGGTAGTTTGAAAGTGCGCAACTTTTGTAACATAATCGTTAAATTTTATGACGGTAAAGTGCTTTCAAGAACTTCATACATTATTTTGTATCGAAGAACTATAACTAGGCTATAATATATTATGTAACAAGCTCATTTATTACTCCAATTCAACTATAACCACATGAAACACTCGCTTAGATAGACGCGGGCTATGCGTCACTTACATTTTCATTATATTAACATAGATCATAGAGATATATGTTATAAATGAAGGACAAATTCTATAGAATTCGTATGTATTTTACTTTTAATACTTGCATAGCTACGGCCAATTGGAATAAAAATGGATTTCTTCTTCTTCTTTTAATTGATACATTATTGGCACACATGTTGAATGTGAAAATGAAATTAATTTCAAAGGGAATGAAAATTTTATTCATTCCTATTGTCTTCACATTTAATCACAGTCTTATTATTCCACATTATTGTTGTCTGTCTTATTATTCTACATTATTATTGTACATTATTGTCTGTCTTATTATTCTACATAAATATTGTACATTATTGTCTGTCTTATTATTCTACATAAGTATTGTACATTATTGTCTGTATTATTATTGTACATTATTGTACTTTACTTCCGCCGTGCTCCGCCGATTTTCATATTTAAACAAAGTAGTATTCGCATTCGATGGCTACTCTCACACGTTTAATAGTAATCAGTTTTTTTTTTTTTTTTTTTTTTGGATGAATATACGGTTGTCCAAGCCTCGATTTCTTTAAGACATCATTCCGTATTTCGTGTGCTACGAGATGCACGTGTATATCGGTTGTCCGCATTTTATTGTAAATTTTAGTGTAAATAATTATACAATCTTACTCTAAATGGGTAAAAGGCAACGAGAAGAAGCTGAAAACGAACAAGCAAATTGGCAAATACCGTAGAAAATAAGATGGTTGGAGAAACGGAGCTCCACGAATACGACGCCATCACGGTCGCCCTCATCCACGTTTGTTCGTTTTACCTGCATGAACAAAACGATTCAGGTAAATACCGATACTGGATTTTTTACATAAGTGGATTTGTTGCAACCAAAATGTTTTAATACTTCGTGAGACTATAACGTCCACTATTTATGAATTATTATTGTGATTGAGTGTAGTTTGAAAAACTGCAATGTTACAATTTATAATTACTGTTATTGATGGTAGTTTGAAAAACTATAATGTGACAACTAATTATAACTGTGCTTGAGTGTAGTTTGAAGAACTGCAACGTCACAATTTATTTTATTATTGTGCTTGAGTGTAGTTTGAAGAACTGCAACGTCGCAATTTATTTTATTATTGTGCTTGAATGTATTTCGAGGAATTACATCGTCACAATCCAATATTATTACCTCTTGAGCATGGGTGAACCTACGTCGTCCATATATTGATGTGTATGATTTTTATTAGAAAAATGTACTATATATAATGAGAATCCTAATTCAGGTTATAACATTTTTACCCAGGGTTTATGCTTTTAAGCACCAACTCAATAAAGAGTCGAGGTCAATAAACTCTTGACCTTGTTTTATTAGTCACTCTAGACCAGTGTTTCCCAACCTTTAAAAAATGTATTTTACCCTTAATAAATATAAATGATTACAATATTTTTTTTAAAAAAATTGCCTTTTTTGTTAAATTGGTCACCGATATCTAGCATTGCATATAAATAACCCAAAGCAGAAGGGTTGAAGTCGTGTCTAATCCATTTTGAAATTACCCTCCTTAACTATCGAATTGCCCTGTAAGGCGTGGGCCCCACTTTGGGAAACACTGCTCTAGACCATACCAAAGAACGTGAGTGCCAGAACCAGCCATACACAACTAGAACCCACAGACCGTTGGTCAAAAAGTTAGTCTGGTGTAAAAAAAAAAAAAAAAGAGAGAGGGAAAATGTATTTAACACAATGGTTAACCCTTGCAAAATAAACCCTGAGGTCACATATGCAATCAATAAACCCTCTCTGAAGAGGGATAAAACAAAAAGTATTCACTATTTTGCCATGCCATGCAAATACAGTAGATCACAGTATTAAGAATAAAATTATACGGTGTTATATAGATATATCAATACCGCCATTTATTAATATAAAAATGTTCAGAAAGATACTGAAAAACTTATTTCAATGAACTTCTCTTTAAGAAGGTTTTTAGCCTCAGGCTAGTTCAGGTGAAGTTGCCAGAGATGCAGCACAGGACTCAACTCCTGAAATATCCCTTTTTGAAGTCAACTTTGGACTTTTGGTGATAAAATGGGAAATAGTAAAGCCGCAGCAAGTTCGACCACTGATTTTTTAAATAAATAAAATCCTTTAAACTACTGGGGACTCCCTCGGAAGACTATGTGAGAAGGTGGTTGCTACCAATATGCTGTTACGAAAGGCAACAACAAACAGCGTCAACAGACGATTACAATATTTTTACAAGGTACCCTCTGACATATTTATTTATTTTTCATGGATCTGGGACACAATATTCCATTTAATATAATACCTTTATAAATCTAATACCTGTACAATAAGTCAGGTTCCAATTGGTCAGGTTGCCTAATTTCTAAGGAAGAAATTGCTGACTTTAATAGTTCAATAAATGAACTGTTATGTAAAGGTGCTATTTATCTTGAGCTCACCAGAGTCCAATTAATTTATATCCTCACTTTATTGCCTCCAAAATAATACATATAAAAAAAAAAAAAAAAAAAAAGTTTTATTTTTAATCCTAAAAAATTAACATCTTTTAAAATTGAGGAAATACGTACTGCTCTTAAATTATTAATAACTGCTCTGGATTTTTATACATGACCAATATTGATATTAAAGATGATTTTGACACCCATACATAAATATAATAAAAACAGGAATTATACTTCATTAGTATATTTAAATGTTTAGATAAAGACATAATAATCATGTCTAATGGCCACAAAGGAGACTTATATATTGGTAAGTTTATGTTTTATTATAAACACAACTAAAAGTAAATTAATTCCACAAGCATAATGAATGAGAATAGGTTCTGAAAACATGACAGTTGGAACAAAACACGTCCTATTCAAAGTTGGCCACTATAACAGGCATGCTATATGCAGCATGTCCAGGACTTCAGGTGTAACATAATATAGCTGATGCGCATACAAAACAACTTGAACTATGGAAATGCATTAAATAATAATAGATATAATAGCCAAGTACCAATATCACAAGGTGCCAATAATTAACTATCCTGGTGACAAAATAATTTGTTTCACTTTCATAAGAATCAATTAATCAGCCAAAATAAGTAATTTATGCAGATGCATTATTGTTAAATTGCGGTTATGTTGTACCACTAATAGGGTTCGGTAAGATTCATAAATAAATAAATGAACACAATAATTACCTAAATTTACTGGCTGTCTTTTTGCTTTAAAATCATTTACATGTAATAAAAGTAAGTAACTGCTTTATCATGTTAAGAATTAACAACACCACATATTGATAGTCTAGCTAAACTAATTTAGCAGTGGTGTAAGCATGCAAGTATGTGCGTATAGACAGATTATATACCATCAAAAACAATACTGCTTCAAATAAAATCAGTTGACACTGCTTCAAGGCAGTTTAACAATAGAACCTAGTGAAAAACGGCAAAATATGCCTTTTATACGATTATTTCAGGTTTTGGTATTTCTAAAAAAGATTTGTTTGCCTCTACACATAATCATAAGTGTAAGTTATATATTTGTTGGCGACCAGACCACTATGCTATCGCAAGAGATTCTTTCACAATCTCATGGACGTTTTCCATACAGGACTTTTTACAAATATCATTCGTTTTCCACCCTTTTCAATTATAATAAAGCTTTTCTAAATTTTGTAACAAGGCACCTAGGGTAATTATAGTTGGCTCATATTGACCATTGCAACCATAGTATCCTTTCTCCAGGTTACACGGTACATTGCCTGTAAGTGCAGGTGCTTCATTGTCGATAACATTTTGAAGCAATGTAATACATACCTAATTGTAGATAATTGTAATAGTAAAAAAAATAGTATCACAAATATACAGATACATTACACTTCACAGATAGATAAGATTTCTCTTATTTATTCTTATTTATTAACCTTTTTCTAATACTTCTAATAAAGGCTATAGTTATAATTCAGTAAATTGGTATATTCAGCAATAGCCCTCATTTACCAAATGAACTTACCACTGACATTTGTGTTAAGATACTATCTAAGAGATTTTTAGGTTTCGCCCACAAACTCGAAAATATGATTTAAGAACCCAATGTTGGTTAAGAATTATTATATAAATTATATCCAAATGAAAATATTTCACTTAATTTGTTATCCAATGTGATAACATTGTTAGCTCTTGTAACCGCTCATAAAGGATAATCCTCATCTTTAATTAAATATAATAATATGATTATTTAAAATATTGCGAGTTAAAATATAAATAATAAATTTCAATAAACCTAGGGCCAGGTCGTACACAACCAACTTTATTATTGCCTCTATTGTATAAATCCTAAAATATCTTTTATAAAAGAGAGTTTATCTACCCTGCACAAAACTCTTTCAGTTATATAAATGAAAAAAAAAAAAAAAAAAAACTTGTTCGTTAACAAACTTTAAGCAATTAAAATAAAGATACACTTTATATCTTGATATCTATGACATACACTTGAAAATCATAGTAATGGTCATTTGTCAACATCTACTATTTAAACATTAGGAGAGAATATTGACACTATTCGTAGAACTGTTGGATGGTCCGAAAAATCCAACACTTTTGCAAAAATTGATTTAAAAATATATATATATATATATATATATATATATATTATATATATATTTATTACTTGTACTAGATCACTGTAATGACTTAGAGGACGCATAATTATATAAATTTAAGAAATAATTGTTATAGAACTAAGTTAAAGTGATTGAGGAGTTCTGATCATCCAAATGTCTGGTAATACTTCCATTTCAGTCCACAAACCTTCAACCTTTAAATATCTACTTTGTTTAAATATGAAAATCGGCGGAGCACGGCGGAAGTAAAGTACAATTGAGAATCAAACGAACTTACCTGTAAGTGAAGTTCGATGATAATTGTACGAACTTCCTTAGTGCTCCGCCGATTGTGAAAGCCACACCCTCCCACCTCTACATGTAAATAGGTAGGTGAGTTTCAGGTTTGTAAGCACAGGAACACTATAAACAGAATGATGTCTTAAAGAAATCGAGGCTTGGACAACCGTATATTCATCCAAAAAAAAAAAAAAAAAAAAACTGATTACTATTAAACGTGTGAGAGTAGCCATCGAATGCGAATACTACTTTGTTTAAATATGAAAATCGGCGGAGCACTAAGGAAGTTCGTACAATTATCATCGAACTTCACTTACAGGTAAGTTCGTTTGATTCTCAATTATCTGTCTTTTTATACTACATTATTATTGTACATTATTGTCTGTCTTATTATTCTACATAAATTTTGTACATTATTGTCTGTCTTATTATTCTACATAAATATTGTACATTATTGTCTGTCTTATTATTCTACATAAATATTGTACATTATTGTCTGTATTATTATTGTACATTATTATCTGTCTTATTATACTACATTATTATTGTACATTATTGTCTGTCTTATTATTCTACATAAATTTTGTACATTATTGTCTCTATTATTATTGTACATTATTGTCTGTCTTATTATTCTACATAAATTTTGTACATTATTGTCTCTATTATTATTGTACATTATTATCTGTCTTATTATACTACATTATTATTGTACATTATTGTCTGTCTTATTATTCTACATAAATATTGTATATTATTGTCTGTCTTTATGTATTTTGTATTTTTTTTTTGTGACTCGTGTGGTGATGTATATTATAATTATAACAGCATAATGCCTGATGTTGTCCGTCTGACTTTATAAAGTTTATGTGACTTTATAAGTTATATGTGATAGTTGTGACAAGAACCAATTGTCTATATATTCGATTATTCAATCATTGGCATTATCAATTATGGGAGTAACAATTAATCACATATATACGCAACGGCGCCACGCAGCCATCCATCAAAGGTCCCCCTGGGTCTATTACGTATTGCAAACGACCGGCGACTGACTTTTTGATAGCTGTTATTAAAGTGGGATTTGTTTTCTTGTTTTTTTTTTATTGTGACTCGACATATGACAGCACCCCGCTTCATATTAGGCTGGATTATTGGACTTCTACTACAGTTTAATAACTGTAAGTAGCAGTCACATCCACTATGACGGCCTAATTGGAACCAGTCAGTTACAAGCTGATCTCGAAACGCGACCCAATCACTTCACGGTTGTAAGTGGTGGTACTACCCCGGATCGGTATAATGGGTGGGCACCACTACCTACCTCTAATAAATATTACCGATATTGTTATTTTATTTATTTATTTTAACACTTTATTGTTTATACAATAGGAGAACTTAAGGCCCTGGGCATTTTCTTGCCAATTGGAGGACAAGAAAGAAAAGTCATATTTACATATGTGCAAAGTAGAAAAAAACATTTCATTTTGAGACGCAACAACTAACTTCGATGGTAAGGAAAAAGAGGTCCAAGAGTCATTCACTAGGCGACTGAGGTTATACGGTTACCTCAGTCGACGTCACTATGTCTGCCAAAGTTGCCTTTTCACGCTTCGCTCACAAGATTTAAGATTATAGGATAGGGAGAAACCATCGACAAGAGCATTCGTCTTCCATCTTGTCGATGGTTTAACATAGAAACGACGCGCTGAGTCGTCCACTTGCCACGATCCTGACACAACTCCCTCGCTTAATTCACATTCACAATTCTCTTCATACAAGTTCTATGGTTATTAGTAGGCAATCTAGCTTTCTTGAGGATGTCTCCGATTTGGTCGGCAAACGCCCTCCTGGGCCTGCCTCGTTTAACGTATCCATTTACTATTATTATTAAAACACCTTTTTAGTCTATTTACTTTTTGTTTTAAAGTTAGAGCGCGTTATCACTATCTGCTAA
The DNA here is from genome assembly GCA_905220615.1 of Tinea trinotella. Classification (NCBI taxonomy): domain Eukaryota; kingdom Metazoa; phylum Arthropoda; class Insecta; order Lepidoptera; family Tineidae; genus Tinea; species Tinea trinotella. The sequence goes on along the minus strand of HG992328.1, from coordinate 3,743,631 downwards.
ATTCTACGTAATAGAGTATTCGATCAATCTAATCTCGAATTCAGTTTGACGAATTATTTCAATACATCGATGTGAGTCGAAGTTAACTAACGTTTTAGATTAATGAGTTTGTAATTTAACATCCTAAATCCAAATTGATACAAAGTATCATGGTAATATCAAGATGAGATCTGCATAGTAACAAATTATAGATACGACTAAGTTTGTCGACATATAAGGCGACCGTGTTGTAGTGGCAGTGCAATGGTTACGCAATCCGAGAGCACGGGTTGAAAACCACTTGCCGGTACCGATGTAACTGATATATGTACTTTGGTTGTCCTGTTTCTAAAATACAAGCACTTGTAGCTTAGTATTGAAATGTAAAAAACATAGAATAAATAAGATAATTCAATGATATTTTAAGAAAAGGCGTATATATAATATTTTCTTAGATATAATATATTTCGTAGATATAATATTTTGCGCAAACATTGAATAATGAAATAACAAATTTTATGGGGCTTACTATTGCGTTTATTTTGGTTTTGATTTTAAAATAAAATTGTAAAATCAAAACCAAAACAAACGCGATAGTAGATCCGGGGTAGTGCCACGTTTACAAGTATACAGACCATGAAGTGATTAAGTCGCGTTTCGGGATCAGCTTGTTAGTTGCCGGTTTCAACTAGGCCGGCATAGTGGATGTAATTGCTACTCACAGTTATTGAATTGTAGCTTAACATCAAACGGGGTGCTATCATATGTCGAGTCGCAATAAAAAAATCTAAGCTATCAATCACTTCACACAAATAAAAAATTAACCTCTCGAATGAATAATGATACTTCAATAACAATTTATTTCTTACTAAATAATGGAGAAACGAAGAAATGCAGTTAAGAAAGGAGTTTCTCGAGATTTCCTTTATCTAGCCCAAGTCACGTATAATACGGGCACATAGCCACGCGCTTCCTGTTCACTTTAAAATTGTCTACTACGGTCTAAAATAACTCATCCGTTTAAATAACTTTCAACCCTACATTCATTCTTTTTCTTTTTTGGAGTTTAGAATCTACTTTTATACAAGGCGTCAGTATTTTATGAGGAGTGAAATTAATACAAGCGTTAACATGAAAACGTTGTGTTTATATATTTTATTTTCATTTACATTTCTATATTAAGCTTCTAAAGTGCTTGTATCATAGAAACAGGAAGACCCAAGTACATATATCACAGATACATTGGTACCGGTGAGAGGTTTTGAACCCGTGCTCTCAGTTTGTGTGACCATTGCACTGCCACCACATAATTATTATTATTAAATAGTGTTCATATACATTATTATTTTTTCCTAATAAAACTTTATTTAATTTCAAAATAGCAATTCCTCCATTTCCACAGGGATAGGCAGAGAAGACGTAGCGCTACTCACCAAGATCTTTATCCTTCACATCCACACAAATCCGGCAAATATCAGCCTCTTTTTGTATTACAAATAAAAGCTATGAAATCAATATTTGATCTGACTGGGAATCGTATTCGGAACTTCATGCGTAGCAAACTGGTGTGCTTATCGATGCGCCATGCCTTTTGTTAAAATGTATGGAGTCAAACTTATCCGGATAATAATTTTTATCCGGATAAGTTTGGAAGGGGTTGAATATGAACTAAGTACTGGACTACGGAACAGCATAGAACCAATTAGGAATGGTCACGTGTGCCCGCAGCAAATAACGGGTAAAATCTCTTCCTGTAACGAGTAACTCAAAAGCCTTCTACGATTATCAGTTTACATTACACTGGTTTTCAGATTACGCTAATGATTCATTTAATTATACATAGATCTCTGAGTTACAATACTGTAGTGTATGAGGAATACATATTCATATGTGTATATATATATATTATGTTACATATATATATATATATATATATATTTATGTTTGACATTATTGGTATTTGAAATATTATGAAATTATGAAAAATCTCGTACCTTACTTAATAATTGGATTTTTGCCTATTGGTGTCTGTAGGCATCGGTTTGTTTCTGTTCATCTAATAATCTCTCTTCATTAATAGCCGCATCCTGTATCTTATTTTCCATAATTTTATCATCCAGTTTAAATATTCTATGGGTGGATTTTGTCTAGGAATTAGTACCCGACTTGTTCTATTATTGTTAAATTAACAATGTTAATACAAAAATGTAATATTATATTATCCTTAATTATACTTTTATTTAAAATATATATAATATACTAGCTGACCCGGCGAACTTTGTTTCGCCTTAGACGCCATAAATGAGCAGATTTTTGATTTTATTAAGTTAATTGTTTTATTATATAAAGTTGTCAGGTTGATCTAGCTGACCCGATAGTTATGACTATGAATATTGAATTCGAATTGGTATAATTCATAAAAATAGTGTTTTTTATTCTAATGCTTTATGGTATACAACATTCTTAGTTTTTTTTATCTTGCGCTAATATAAACAGTTTTGTTGGTATACCGACACGGGAACAGGCGACATATAATTGGCCATGTGTAAAACATGGATTTTCAAGGTTGATGCCGCAAAGAGTTAGGGACTGCCCTTGAGATTTATTTATTGTCATTGCAAATGCTAGCCGCACTGGAAATTGCAAACGTTTAAAGTTGAATGGCATGTCATTCGGAATCAAAGGAATCCGTGGAATCAAAACGTCTTCGCCTTTGTACTTTCCTTTCAAAATTGTGGCTTCGATGACGTTGTTCATTAATTTCTTCTGTGCCATTACAAAGACGTGGCTGGTTTATATTCCGCAACATAATGATTACTGATCCGATTTTTAAATAAAATAATATTGACAGAAGAATCCGTTTTAAACGTCATTTTTTTTCATCCTCTTTGACTATATTTGCAGCACTATATTTCTGTCATATAGTGCGTTGCAGTCAATTCTATGTCAAATGTCTTAAGGTTACATTAAAAAAAGTTTAATAATTTTATATGGTGGTTAAGTAATTTTAAATTTTCTAATTTTCCGCGCAATTTCCTTTAATTTTTCTTTCATAAGAACCTTCTCCTGATAATAACGAACAGAACAAAAAAAGAATTAGCGAAATCGGTCCAGCCGTTCAGGCGTGATGCCGTGACCAAGGGAAATAGGGATTCATTTTTATATATAGATATATATATATATATTATGTATATATTTCTTGTGTGCGTGTGTATGTGACTGAACTCCTCCTAAACGACTAAACCGATTTTGATGTTAATTTGTGTGTGTGTATATATATATATATATATACACACACACAAATTAACATCAAAATCGGTTGATATATATATACTATATACGTGATATTGCTAGATGCACGTGGCACGTGCGTATCGTAGAACACGAGTGCCCTGCGACGGGGGTAGACGTGTGGCATAATACGGAGCCTGTGATTACAGTAATCCTTAGTTATCTGTGTTACTACTGCATGAGGTACAATGCAAACACTACAGTTACCATTAAAATATATCTAAAAACTAGGGATGTTATAGAGCTCCGTAACCGTAACCGAAGCTATGGGATATTCGAAATAAAAACCTATCTGTAACCGAATCCACCGAATCCGTATAACAGATTTTTACTCTACAAACTCATTAAAAATCCTAAATTTTATATATTCATAACATCCCCAGTAGAAACAATGTCCGTTTTAACAAATTAGAAACAACGTTTAAATAAATTAGTCACTCTTACAAAATAATGATGCTAACAACAGTAACTTACCAACATTAAATTTATTTCTGTTTAGATTATAAATGATTTTTTTAATTAATATTTTTTGCAAGTATGTTACTGAGAGCGTTGTAGCGTTAAAATTAAATTGTCGTTTACGAAATAAACTTATTAAAATCAAGTTAAACCTTGTGCGAAAATTAAATTTATTTTAATTAGGATTTCGCTTAAAGGCCCTAACTTCGACTTTCGTTATTTCAAACTGATCCTACGATAAAGAACCAATACTTAATGTTGTTTATTTATTTATGCAATGATATTTAAAAAAAGACGTAGATATGTTATAAGCGCTCTGAACCAGGCACGTTAAAACTATGCTAATAATCAAATCTGAACTCAGTGTCGCGATGCAGAGCAACATATACTTGTCTCTTTTTTCCCTCAATAATAATAATCATTCCGTCCTACTTCCTCTTGTCGTGATTAATCGTTCAAACTCGTGCCATATGCGAATACTAAAACTCGTGTAGGAGCCGTATGTACCTCATTTTACTTAATATCATTAGATTTATTTTGTATTAGGGGTTCGACATTTGACAGCACCACACCTAAGCTGGAATTCAGACTCTTACTAATACTTTAAAGTAACTCAGTCGTGCGTGAAGTGACTTAGTCGTCTAGGTTTGAAGGAGCGAATTGTTGTTCTCTTTTGTCACTATAAGAACAACAATTCTTCCTTCAAATGTAATTGTTAATTTATACGAAACTTTATGCGCGCTTCAAACGTCAAATCGGCCATCATAACGTTTCGCAGTATAGTTTAACATCAGACACAGTGATGTCATATGTTGAGCTACAATAGTCCTCGTAAAAAAAACTAATAGACGACATTTTTTTAGATTTTACGCGAACATTGATTAATGAGTTAAACAAATTTTATGCGGCTTACTCTCCGTGACCACGATGGCTGTAAAGCTGTGAAAACGTCAGAATAATAAAATCAATCAATCAAATTGTCACGCGTTTTCCCCACAGGGATAGGCAGAGACAATGGAGCGCCACTTGCCACGATCCTGAAATAAAAATAAAAATAAACAAATAAAAATTTAATTGTAAAATCAAAACCAAAATAAACGCGATAGTAGGCCGCATAAAATTTGTTTGATTCATTATAGACGACACGAAAATAAATTAATTAATTCTATAAGCACCATATTTTGTTTCAAGCTCTGATTTCTATATAAATAAATCTTGAAAATATTAACACGAAAATATTTTGAAATTTAATTGCATAATGTTTCCTCTTGCATTACACCATCCAAAGTTACACCTCGTTGAATTTACGACAACATGCTCTTAACCTAGCACTAATTTGTAATTAGTAGTACGAAAAAGCTGACCCAGCTTTTTAGCTTTAATAAAATGGTGACCTTACATGATTTATGTGAGTTACCTACGTTATTCAATACGACTGTGGTATGGTGGTAGTGAAATGGTGTTATTCTTTATTGTGACTCGATATCTTAACTCGACCTGCCTGATGGTAAGCATGATGGAGGTCTAAGAGTGCCGACGACTGAAAAAATCTTTTAGTTCAAGGCTGCTTCAGTCGCTTTTGCTTCACTATGCTGGCCAAAAATTAATTTATTAAATACAAATAAATATTATAATTGTTTTCTTCTCCTGGAGCGGGAATCGAACCCGCAACTTTTGTGTTAACCAATGCCTCACACCCGGCCTCTAACGTAATGTAAAGTATGTCTAATAGTAATGGATGTTTAAAACATTTTTTTTGGTATTGGATTGGAGGTCCACATGTGCAAGCACCAAGTGGTAAGCTGGAGTGCGCTCCATTTCTTGTATCTGCAAGTAGCAGTCGCATCAGGTTGGAACAGGCAACTTTCAAGCTGATACCGAAACGGTACTGAATTACTTCACGGTCTGTTCACTTGTAAGTGGTGGTACTACCCCGGTTCGGTAGACTGGTTACAACTACATACCACTATTAAAAAAGTAGGTAACAAAAAAAGAAACCTTTTTAGCAGTTTGTTTCTAGGTAAAAGCACTTAATTTTTAACGGTTTTGTTATTACAAAGTTTTCGGTTCGGTGTAATTTGTACGGCTCATGTCTAGAGTCCGCATTTGCGTTTAAAACTTTCATGTAAAAATATTTAAAGTGGGTGGCTCTACGAGTGCATTATAGTTCAGACGGCGCGAAAGAATGCGAATGAGGAGTTTATTATTTATCAAAGAGTGGTAGACAGTAGCTCCCGTTCTGTCAATCCGGGGTAGTACCACCACTTACAAGTATACAGGCCGTGAAGTGATTTAGACGCGTTTCGGGATCAGCTTGTAAGTTGCCGGCTCCAACTAGGCTGACATAGTGGATGATATTGCCACTTACAGTTATTGAATTGTAGTAGCAGTGACATCCACACTCCAGCTTAACATCAAGCGGGGTGCTGTCATGTCGAGTCACAAAAAAATATCATAAGTATAGAAAAACCCAATCAATCGTTCGTCTGCAGTAGGAATCGAATCCTGAAAAGTAGGTGACTGAAATGTAATGAATGGCGGCTGCAACTATGTTGCAGTTAAATAATCTCAAGCAGCAGTCGCATCGACTATGCCGGCCGAGTTGGAATCGGCGAATTTCAATCTTGTCTCAAATCTGTCTGTGTACTTGAAGGTGATGGTACTACCCCGGATAGTTAGATTAGGCAACTTTTTTTATTTATTTTTTGTAGTGACTCGACTTATGACAGCACCCCGCTTGATGTTAAGCCAAAGTGTGGTCCATGAATGAATGTCACTGCTACTACAATTAAATAACTGTGAGTAGCAATCACATCCACTATGCCGGCCTAGATGGAACCGGCAACTTACAAGCTGATCTCGAAACGTGACCAAATCACTTCACGGTACTACCCCGGATCGGCAGACTGGGTACCACTGCCTACCACTTTTTGATAACCAGACCCGAAGCAAATATCCATCTCTTTTTTTTATTAACATATATTTGCAATATTTAATATTATTAAATATTACAAATAAAAGCTATGAAACAAATATTTGCTCCGACCGGGGATCGCACCCGGGACTTTACGCGCAACAAACCAGTCGCTAAACCGTTCGTCCACGCCTGTCTGACACTGCCAATCTGACAACTAACCACTGAAAGTGACAATGGAGCGTCACCTGCCATAATCTTGACACAACTCCCTTTCTTCTCTCACATCCACATTTCTCTTCATGCAAGCTCTACGGTCATGGGTACTAGGCAACCCAACTTTCTTGAGAATATGTTCGATTTGGTCGGAAAACTTTGGTCCGGGGTCTGCCTCGTTAACGCATCCATCCACATCAGCCCCCCTAGCACGGCAATCCAAGAAGCAAGACCTGCAAGGAATATTTATTGTAACTTATTTTAAATAACTTAATTTTGGTAAAATGTTAAAATAATAATAATAAAGTTTTCTACGTTGTTTTGTGTGAAGTTTTATTTTTATAGTCGTATATTTTATATTTTATTTATATTATAATATATTGTATATTTTAAGTTTTATACCTTTAAATATATTTTTAGACATTCTGTTCTGGTAAGTTATTTAAAATGAGTTGCATTGATGTCATTTGCAGGTTTTTATCTTGCTTCCTGAATTGCCGTGCTAGGGGGGCAGGTTAAAATGATTATATAAATAAACGTGTTTAAAAGTTATTGTTATGAATAGAAGTTATTGTTTTACGGTTCATGTAATATTTACATTATAAATAAATATTATTAAAGTTTATCATATTATAAAGATCATGTTGATATTTTTAATTATCTTACAACTTGGTTGACTTGCTAAGCTTGAACACCTCATATGAGTTGCTGGGAACGAGTTACGTGTAAACGTAGCGGGATGTGGAGCGATTAGCCGTACTAAAGTGTTGATACGATCGGTGGGGTGGGTTACAATGCCACTGTGAAGGCAGATGTTTGCTCTGGGTATGGATGTTTAGTAATGGGCAAATAGTTGTTGGTCATTTGCCTAGTCTACTGATCTAAGTTACTATAATACTCGTAGTATTGAACTTTTTTATTTTATTATTGTTTTTTTTTTTTATTTTATTGTGACTCGACATATGACAGCACCCCGCTTGATGTTAAGCCAAAGTGTGGTCCATGAATGAATGTCACTGCTACTACAATTCAATAACTGTGAGTAGCAATCACATCCACTATGCCGACCTAGATGGAACCGGCAACTTACAAGCTGATCCCGAAACGTGACCAAATCACTTCACGGTCTGTATACTTGTAAGTGGTGGTACTACCCCGGATCGGCAGACTGGGTACCACTGCCTACCACTCTTTGATAACCAGACCCGAAGCAAATATCCATCTCTTTTTTTTTATTAACAAATATTTGTAATATTTAATACTATTATTGTGACTCGACATATGACAGCACCCCGCTTGATGTTAAGCCAAAGTGTGGTCGATGAATGAATGTCACTGCTACTACAATTCAATAACTGTGAGTAGCAATCACATCCACCATGCCGGCCTAGATGGAACCGGCAACTTACAAGCTGATCCCGAAACGTGACCAAATCACTTCACGGTCTGTATACTTGTAAGTGGTGGTACTACCCGGGATCGGCAGTCTGGGTACCACTGCCTACCACTCTTTGATAACCAGACCCGAAGCAAATATCCATCTCTTTTTTTTTATTAACAAATATTTTCAAGTGTACAAGCCGTGTTTCTGGATCAGCTTGAAAGTTGCAGTTTCCAATTAGTTACTTACAGTTATATAATTGTTGTAGAATTTACCGAACTCAATCCAGCTTAACATCTTTAACATTAGCTTAAATTTATTATATTTTATATTTATTTAGGCAACAAACAGTAATCAACAAACAAGTAACCTAAAAATAAATTTTACAATACCAGATAGTACCGAAAAGTTATACAGTTTGTGGTAGATATAAAACTAGTCATACAGTGTAAACAAAATAAAAATTGAAACAAAATAGGTATCCTATTTGTGCTATATGTGCTTAAAAAAAGAGAAATTAAAACAATAATTTAGTAATAATAATGCCTACGCTGCGTCGTAGGCCTATGTTCAACAAGGCCAATTTGACATTAAAGAAAAACGATGAAAAGATTGGCTGCTTATAAAATTATTACTTTTACGCTTTTGCTAAACTGAATCCTTATATGAAATTCTATTACAATACGAGTTAATTGGATTGGATACGAGTAACGTAAATGAATTTCACGTCTACTATGACGTGATACGGTGGTTGAAGCAAACGAAATCATTTATTAGATTACATATATATGAGTATTATGGTTAGAGAAATGCACGACATATTGTATGACATTAAATAATTGTGGAATTAGCAGAATTGTGGATGTCAGGGAAGCGAGGGAGTTGTGTCAGGATCGTGGCAAGTGGCGCTTCGTTGTCTCTGCCTATCCCTGTGAGAAAGAGGCGTGACAATTTGATTGATTGATTGATTTATGACAACATGTACACGATGCATAAGCAGAGGCGTGAGACGCAAGTGTAAAGGATATCATTCATTTTGTATAGATTTTTTTTTGTATAGGGACTTGGGCTAAATTAACAGTTGCATATGCATTTTAAAATAGTTTAATGTAGTTTAATGTAATTGGAATATATTCTTAATTTTGCATAGTTAGGTGTGCAAAATGGTCAAACTATAATTATGACAAAACTGTTAATATGGCATGTCTTTGTGAATAACAGACGATACAAAATCCATATCTTATTTTTCAAATAACTCAATTGCACAGCAATTAAAAGCAAATTTGTTATTTGTTTTATCAATCGAAACTACCATGTATAATTTTTAATCATTGGACATTAATTTCTGCCTATCCCTGTGGGAAAAGGCATGACAATTTGATTGATTGATTGCCATTACAAAAGTAGTACATTTGTGGAAAAATTGACAAGTGAAATTATTTGCCTGCTTATGGCTTCTCTCCATCCTATGACCTTGGATCCTTCAAGCGATGCGTGAAGAAGCACCTTTGGCCTGCATAGTGACAACGACTGAGGCAGCTGTGAACAAACTCGGGTTTCTCAGTCGTCGTCACTCTTGGACTTCCTCTTGCTTATCATTGCTTATAGAGGTTAGATGTCGCGTATCAATAAAAAAAACATAAAAGCCCAAAATAAATGATGTCCGTTGTTACTTTCTGTGGGGTTCCTTATATAATAAAATGTTATTTTTGTTCAAGAAACGCTTTATTTACACAAACCAAATATTCAAAAGTTTACAAGAGGCGAACTTAATGCTTTAAGGCATTTTCCACCAGTTAACCTTTGGGAGATGTATCCGGTGATTTCTTGCTTGAAGAGAGGGAAATGATAATTATTTTTAAGCATGAAAAATAAATAGATATAATAATCTAGATATAAAAGTGAAATATATATATTTTAAAATAAATTAAGTTCGGAACAGCTAACCTAACTCTGTTAAGTTTAACTTTAAAATGTATTTGGCAATCCATTTAGGAATTCCGCTGCAGTTGGGTATAATTTGCAATCAAGTTACTGAACATAAGCTATACATCATGAAGAGGTTGGCCGAACGCCATTTTATTTTCCTGTTCAGAATTAACGTGAATTGTTGACGTCACGTGTCTTGAAAACTAAAAACTGAAGGGAATTTAAACCCTTCAGGTAAAGTTTTGTTCATAGGTTGAAAAAAAATAATTTAAGAAATGTGTCCTTTAATAATAAATAATCCCGTAATATTATATTTATGGAGCTTTAATTTTATTGTGACTTGACGTATGACAGCATCCGCCTGATGTAAGGCTGGAATGCGGTCCATGAATAGAGGTGACTGCTACTACAATTCAATAACTGTAAGTAGTAGTCACATACACTCTATGCCGGCCTAGTTGAAACCAGCAACTTACAAACGAAACGCAACGAGACTAAATCACTTCACGGTCTGTATACTTGTAAGTGGTGGGCTACTTCAGATCGGCAGACTGGGCACCGCTGCCTTCCACTCTGACAACCAGACCCGGAGCAAATATCTGCCTCTATTTTTTTTTAATACATGTTTATTTATTTTAATCTTACTAATAAATATTACAAATAAAAGCTATGGTTAACTTTTAATACTGCTTAATTAAAAGTCACGTAGTAGTAAGAGTAGCGGCATAATTATTCCGTCATTCTTTTTTGAAGTATTTAATGTCATTTGTTATTCTGTCAAATTAGGTTGACAAATGAACATCAAAACTAGTGACAACCTTCTAAATTACGAATCTTAAAATGTGTATTCATCCCATTGTGACTTTATTTTAATGCTATAAGTGAAAATAGTATAAACGCTTGTATTTTGTAGCTATTTTAGGGCTCCTTCTATCTCTAAGTCCAAATTCTATGTATGAAACAAATACTCCAAACAAGAATCGAATGCACCACACGTGTCGTTAATTCTAAACAATAGTCTAAAACAAGACTTTATAGGATTTGTCATGTGTTAGTAAAATTGAAAGTAAAAGGGAAAATCTATTAGGGGAAACTTATCACAAGTGGGCTGATCGGAGCGTCTGAGCCAATTTTGCCAATTCACTTTTATGTGCTTTGCGAGAATTTAGGCTATAGCGACCTCTTCGCTATAAGACCCTAATAAATATTTATTGGAATCTACAACGTACGTATATTGCCAGTTAAGAACTGTCTATTCAGAGATTACTAAGGTTTAATATGTAGATCAGATACACTCGGATTTGAAGCGATAACATCCAGTTGCAAGTATTATGGGCACTAGGCAACCTAGCTTTCTTGAGGATGTCTCCGATTTGGTCGGAAAACACTCTCCTGGGCCTGCCTTGCTTAACGCATCCATCCACATTAGATTTATAAATTCCTTACGTCAATCTACTTTCATTCAGCCTTTCCATGTGCCCAAGCCATCGAAGCATTCCTTTGTCAATCCTTGTCACTACATCTTCTTTCAAACCACATCTATCACGCAGTGTGCTATTCCTTATTCTATCCGCTATCGCACTCCACATACACTTCTTAACGACCGCATTTCTACAGCGTTAATTCTACTCATAACCACAGAGCCTGTATGAAGAGAATTGTGGATGAGAAGGAAGCAAGGGAGCTGTGTAAGGATCGTGGTAAGTGGCGCTCCATTGTCTCTGCCTATCCATGTGGGAAAAAGGCGTAACAATTTGATTGATTGATTGATTGCAAGTGTTACTGTAGATTTTTTCTTATTATTTTTTTTTAATCTATATTTATTGGGAGCTTTTGTCTATTAAGACATGTCAGCTCCATAGAGCCTAAAACATATCATCAAATTCATCTTAAGTCTATATGGGAGGAAGTCGCCGCTGAAGGGAAGAAATAATATTGCAAAATTTATAACATAATATCTCTGATGCTGGTTCAGATAAAATACTCTGCGCTAAACCAACATTAACTACATTCAGTTTAAATTCCTTCACCAGCGCTTCCCTCCCCTTCTTGCTCTTAGAGCACTCCATCATCATATGTTGGACGTCATCTAGAACATCACACGTGTCACAATTTGGAGATTCAATTACATTCATCAAATGTAAAAACTTTGCAGATGGGTAATGACCCGAACGTAGTCTAAACAATAATTTTAAGTATAACCTACTAATTCGTATGTCACTAAACCATGGTATTCGAGGAGGCTCACACTGTATGGTTTTATACCATATGCCCTTTATTTTGGATCGTTCATCAAAAAATTCCTTCCATAAAGTGTAATATATTTTTTACAAGGTGATAAAAGCTCACTGTTATTAGGGGTGATGTTTAAAGGTTCACCTTCAAGTGCTGCGGTCTTCGCAATTTTTTTCTTATTTGACAAAAGTAGTAAACAAATTTACATCAGAATGAAGGATTAACGATAAAAAACAAATACTACTACTGACATGAATCAATACGAATATATGAATTACTGTGAAAATGTTTTATTATTATTATTATTGGCGCACAACATTTGTCTTTTATGAATTTACCGTTTCCATATATCAGATTACCATGCCTCTTTCCCACGGGGATAGGCAGAGACAACGGAGCGCCACTTGCTACGATCCTGACACAACTCCCTCGCTTCCTTCACATCCACAATTCTCTTCATACAGGCTCTGTGGTTGTGGGTACTAGGCAACCTAACTTTCTTGAGGATGTCTCCGATTTGTTCGAAAAACACCCTCCTGAGCCTGCCTTGTTTAACGCATCCATCCACATCAGATTTATAAATTGCTTTCGTCAATCTACTTTCACTCATCCTTTCTATGTGCCCAAACCATCGGAGCATCTTTTTGTCAATCCCGTTTCCATATAAATGGTTCTTAATAAAAATAATGTATATATGTGTGATTTTATTAACTATTATGCATTTGTTACATTGTGTATATTTATTCTATAGTTTTTTTAGATAAAGGGCATAGGAAATGGTGATTTTCATGTTTGTTTACTAGTTGTGCCAAGTAAGAAAAAACACAGTATACTCGTACTAGTCATAGGAGAGCAACAAAACAAGCTAATAAGTATTTTGTGCTCTGTACACAACAGGCTGAATTTAAATTACAGATAAGATACTAAATAGACACAGCACATTGGAGCAATGAAGACGATGCATTTAAGAAATGCAGTCTAGTGTGTATATTGTCATCAAAATAAATACAAAGTAAAGGTAATAAACAGTTTTATTAGTAAAATTAACGATTCAAACGTCTGATTTGGTCGTAAGTTAAATGTTAAAGTTTATAATGTCATTTTAGTATTGTTTATGTGTTTGCTAGAATAACTTGACATGTATTTTCATTTATTGGGACTCGACATCGGGTCTAATGTTAAGCCGAAGTGCGGTCCATTAATGGAGACAACTGCTACTACAAGTAAATAAGTAGCAGTCGCATCTACCATGCCGGCCTAGTTATAATTGGCAATTTTCAAGCTAAACCCGAAACGCGACTAAGTCACTACAAAGCAAACAGGGCACATAAACTTATGAATTTGACATACAATGTATCGCTTGTAAGTTAAGGCCTAGTCCATCTTTTCTATTTAGCAATTTGGGCACGTGCCCAGGGCCTCGCGATCTATAAGAGCCCCCTAGTCCCTGCCAGATCCTTAAACGATAGTCAATATTTATTCGAAAAACATATTCATTCCGAAAAAATCAAACAATAATGACTATAATACCTACCTGCTTATACCAACATCACCGCAGCCCGTGAAATATTAGGAGTTTTATTAAAAAACAATAACCGATCAATAGATTAAAACTGCTCCTTTTTGTTGTTCGTAAAAGGGTTACTGCCTCTTCAATCTCACAGAGGCCCTATTATTTTAATGTTCCCAGGGCCTCCAATAGGTTATTGACGGCCCTGGTTAAGGCTTGTTTTAATTTCACTCCTCATATTTGCATGCAACTGCCTTATATGATAGCTGGATCTCCATAAACCTATTTAGGTTATTAAACCTTCGTGACCACGATGGCTGCAAAGCTCTCGAAACGTCGGAATAATAAAAAATTGTAAAATCAAAACCAAAATAAACGCGATAGTAAGCCGCATAAAATTTGTTTAATTCATTATTAAACCTATTGCTTATTTAAGCATGTATGTATTATTATTATTTTTACATTTCTATACTACTATACTAAAGTGCTTGTATCATAGAAACAGAACAACCAAAGTACATACATAAATCAAAGATACATTGGTACCGGTGGGTGGTCTCGAACTCGTGCTCTCGGTTTGTGTAACTATTGCACTGCCACTACACCACGGTCGCCTTATAATAAAAACAAAACTTGATGCGTAAAAATGGAAAACAAATAATAATAATAATAAAAATCCAAGGTTCATTATAAACTATCGTATAAAATTGTTTTACATCTAAACTAAGTGAAAATGATCATTAAACAACAATGTAAAATTGCATATCAATTCGTGTACATACAATGTTACTGAATTACAGGTAATTTTCATGAGAAGCTTAAGGCTGTTTGGGATAAAGGTGTGCTCGTAAAATTCACTCTTAAATGTACAATAGCCCAACCTAAATTGTTTGGAATACCTCTTACTTTGTATGTTCACAAGTAGCAATTTTGAAACTAAGTTTTGTGTATTATTTCGCTTGTTCAAATTTTAAAATTTAACTATATTTTTTTATTAAGCTACTAACACGGCATTCACATGAGGCGAATTTAGTTGGTCAACTCCAAAATCGTTCGTGATTTGAACCGTCTGAACAGACTTTTAATCAATTCCAAGTAATAAATATCGGTTAAACAAAAGTGAAAGACATTTCAACTTTTATTAGTCTTGTAGTCTTGTAGTCTTTAGCGGGCTCGTTTTTGCACGTCCTCTTCGGTATCTTTGTGCGTTCTTAAACGGTTCTCCTTCAGCGGAGCCACCCGATCTCCTCCAGGAAGGCCAGGAGACCCTTCTCGTTCCTGCAGACCTCCGGAAGCGTCCTCGCGTTGCCAAGGAACTTCTGTCTCGCTTCTGCTACTGTTGTGCTCCTGCAACTCAAGAGCACATGTGCAGCTGTCTCCTCCTCATTCAGACATCCCCTACAAAGGGGGCTGTCCGATATGTTCAACTTTTATTGATTCAATTTATAATTGAAAGCGAATTGACTCGTCTGAATTTGTTCGTTCAACTCGCTTTCAATAATTAGTCCGATCAGTATTGTATTCCTCTGTGACCAGTTTTGAGTTTTTTTTGTAAAAAACGTGAATTATGGCTACCGCATCCATGGGATGGACAGATACTGTAATACAGATAGTGGACACATGTAATATTAAGTCGATTATTTTTGAACCGTGTGAACGCTACGGTCAATATTTGCTTTTAATTATTTGTTGAACGATAAAAATTGGGCAACTAAATTTGCCTCGTGAGAACGCCGTGTAAAGTGCTTGTATCATCGAAAAAGAACGACCAAAGTATATCTATCTATCAAAGGTACCACCACTTACAAGTATACAGACCGTTGGTCGCGTTTCGGGATCAGCTTGTAAGTTGATTTGGTTCCAACTAGGCCGGCATAGTGGATGTGATTTCTACTCACAGTTATTGAATTGTAGTAGCAGTAGCATTCATTCATGGACCACACTCCAGCTTAACATCAAGCGGGGTGCTGTCATATGTCGAGTCACAATATAAAAAAACATATACATTGGTTCTCAAATTGTTCTGAACCCCTGCTCTGGGTTTGCGTAACCATACCACTAAACCACGGTCGCGTTAATGTTATACAGAAAAATAAACCTTGTTGGTGACGGAAGGTTTATGGCGACGATTGGCAAAGATAACAGTTGCCTAGTTTTCACGATCCTTATACAGATCGTCCATTTTTGAATATGGAGTTTTTATTTTATTTCCAGTTTATAAATTTGTTACGTCAATCTTTTTTCATCTTTTAATAATATATCTTAATATTAAGTTCATAACTGATCACTACGTGCCTAAGGATATAATATACAGTAAATATTTAAACAAACTATACTATAAGTATATAGATGTTTAAATAAATGTAAACAAAAAAATATTTATTTATATTTTATTATTCGCAAAACTCAACGCTATTTTTAATACAAGGGGTTAGTATAGATGCACAATAAAAATGTGCGATTGGCTGCCTAATCATTAAAATGTACTCGTAGTATTTTTCATGCAACCAACCTTGAAGTAGTAAAACAGGATACTAAGATTTTTAACAAAACTTAATGAAATAAGTATACATAATGATGATATATCGTTTATGAACTGGCAAAGAGTCCTACCTTTTATCATGCAACTTTACAGGACTGTGAAAAAACTGATTATTATTGAAGTATTGAAGTTATTTATCGAAAAAAAAAACACGTATTTAGTAAATTAGCTTTATTGACGCGAATTTATAACTAAATAAACTTAAAATCACTCTCTAATCGAAATAGGACATTTTGATACAGAAAAAGTAATGAGCATTTTTTTCAGATAGAACCTTTTGCCAGTTTATAGACGATATATTAAAAATGCTTCGATGGTTTGGGCACATGGAAAGGATGAGTGCAGCAAGGGAATTGTGTAAGGATCTTGGTAAGTGGTGCTCCATTGTCTCTGCCTATCCCCGTGGGAATAGGCGTGACAATTTGATTGATTGATATTAATAATATACATAGTATTTTCTCAAATTTTGCGCTAATATAGATTAATAAATTAAACCAATTTTATGCGGCTTTTATTTTGGATTTTGAGTTTTTTATTTCGTGAGCGACTTTTTGAGATCTTTGCAGCCATCGTGGTTACAAAGAGACTGGTGGTCAAAAATAAACATAATAAACATACATAAGAATATAATTTTTGTAATAAACCTACGATTTGTTGATTGTAATAAGCAGTGGCAAATAGGTCAAATTTTTGTTTTTTAGCGGTGTTTTAATTTTAAATTATATATTATATTTACGCCTGTTAAGTTTTCTAAATTATATACTGTATTTTCAAGTTGCTTATCTACAACAACGTTATTTATAAATATGCTTCTTTTCTATTTGATCCTGTTAGCCGTAAGTTATCTCCTATTATCGTCAAAGAAATAATATAAGTCTAATACAGATACATAGTATTGTCGTTTTAGTATAAGTACAGAATATTCACTATTTACTTTTCTTAAAATGCCAAAACGTATAAAGTATAGAATCTACGTTTATTGTGTGATGTTAGACAACATAGGCCGTCTAACTTCTCATAGACTAGGCAATATGAAGACAACTCAAATATAAAGTTTGGCTCTCTTCTCTGTTTGAATGATAACTTAGTTCGGGCTTAGGAGCAGGATTAAATAAGTTATTAGTTGCTACTAACAGGTTCACCGGATCACCTAGAATCACCGGTTCAAAAACCACTTGCCGTTACCAATTTATCTTAGATGTTTATTTAATTTTATCGTCTTGTTTCTAGGATACAAGCACTGTTAGTAGCTTAGTATAGCTACTAAGATAATAATTTTAACCGTACAAACCGTCATGTGACTCAGTCCCGTATGCGGATTAGCTTGATGTAGGCCGGCATAGTGGATGCGACTGCTGGTCCGCACATCAATAAATAACTTAAAATCAAACGCTTAACATCAGACGGAATGCATTCTATTAAAACTAGAATAAAAAATAACATATTTACAAAGAAAGAGAGAAAAGTATCTCTCAGCGCGTCTATCACGAGTTATGTTATATTGTGATTACATATTTATTTACATTGCTAAATTAGGCTACTATAGTTCTCGTATCATAGAAACAGAGCGACCAAAGTACTGGCAAGTATTTTTGAACCTCTCGGTTTGCTTGACCATTTCACTACCACTATACCACGGTCGCCTCGTACATATATACATACTTATTTATTACACGTATTATATTATCCACACATATAATATATACATATAGTAAACGATATCACACACAGTTCAGTGTACCTATAATGTCAATAAATAGCCTAAATAAATAATAATATCTGTCTAAAGTCACAAAGAAATCCATTTTGATGATAATAATAAAGAAAAAACATCAGTAAACAAATTTCGAGGATACAATAAGTAAGTATTCGTACTTTACAAAATGTAATGCTATTCATTGTCGAAGCGATTGACTGTAAAATGTGAGAAAATTTTGAATGAATTCGAATAAAAATGCAAAGTTTAATCAACTTTTAACAGACCGTAAAAGCCATAAATGCCTTTTCTTTGTCTGTCATCGGCGCTCTTAGACCTCCCCTTGCTTACCATCAGGCAAGTCGAATTCAGATGTCGAGTCTTAATAAAAAAAAACGCCTTTTGCCTCATATCGCTCGCGCTTCAACAGAACAAATACTATCGGACCTACACTAATAAAGACGTTTTTCTTTCTTTTTCTTATTGGTTAATTCTACAACCTAGACTTCAGATAAATCGTTATTATGTCTTTAGTGGATCGATGATAAGGATGATACACTATATTATCTTCAATTGAAGGTAAAGATGATAGCAATATTTTTAGTAAAGCAGAGGAATTTTTTTTTCGACGGAGCCCTTGAAGAAAACTCTAAGAAACACGTTTCACAGCTTTAAATCTCTTACCTATACCCTGTTAAGTTTAAAATGATTACTAAATAACAAACCCACTATTATTACACATTAATATTTAAGAAATACAAGCTTTATATTTTAAAAAAAGCACTGTCACTTGCAGTTGCCCGCCAAAACACATCCCCTTTTTTAGTTTAGGTAAATACAAAGGAATCTTGGTTCATACAATTAAATAAATTAAGGTCTCCAGTTAAATAATCATCATGTATTTAGTGTATCAATTAAAAGATGATATAGTTGAATACACAAAATCCATATAATATTCCAAAAATAATTACAAATAATTTCAAACGGTACGATATGTCACTAGCAGTTTCCCGCCAACAATCCTGTTCTAATATAACTCGACTTATGACAGCACTTTGTTGTTGTTAAACAGAAGTGCGGTCCGTGAATGGAGGTGACTACTATTACAGTTAAATTATTGCAAGTATATAGTTGTCGCATCTAGTATGCCGGCCTAGTTGGTAATAGCATATTTAAAGCTGATTCACAAACTTGATTGATTCACAAAATTTGATTCACACTTTCGCTACCTACACATTTAGAATTCTCTGTTTTATATTAAAATATTTTTAAGACAAGTCATAGAGTCTGGTTCATTAAGCTTATTCATTTTACCTAATTTGAATAAAGTACATAAATGATTAAAGCGATATAATTTCTTAATTTTCCTATTTAATTAATACCCAAATTCGATTCATAATGTAATTTATGAAACTGTAAATCAAAAAACAAAATACCAAGGAATTTATTGTCTACAAAAAAAGTAAAAATGTAAATTATAAAATGACATAATTAACGTCAGATGTATAGCGAAGACCTAAAAATTATTAAACATAAAAATGTGTACGAAATAACTAATGGAAGAAGAAGACAACCAAAATGACAGAAATTTAGTAGAGGATACCGGGAATAAAACACAAAGCGAAACAAAAGTGAATATACCTAAACATGTAGAAGATATTGCTGTTAGATCTTCTCAGGAAGCAGGGCCTTCAAATGTAGTTGATCTTCCTGGAACAATAAATCCCATTTTCAAAACCAAATCAGGAATTTCAAAATCAGAAGTCAATATAAGACAAGTATTAACAAATACTGACTGCGGAACAACGATAGCAGTAACTTCATTAAGTTTTGGGAATCAAAAGAATGTAATACCACCGGATGGAAACTTTCAAAATTTAATCGATTTAAAGAATTTTATTTCTACATATTTTAATACTAATACAGAAACTGTTAAAGAAATCCTTAATATACCTGTTATTGTAACTGAAACTATACAAGTGGAACAAAGCCCTGTAAATGTTGCTAATAGTGATGAGAATGATAACGTAAACACAACAGGTTATTCATATTTGTTTTATATTCACCGACTGCTACTACTTAAGGTCTGCCTCCCTAGCACGGCAATCCAAGAAGCAAGATAAATAGAGTCTGTCTAAGGCGAAATGACCCGCCCCTTCACTGCATTTACGCACACGAGCATAGATAAAATATAGATGCAACGCACTAAAAATGCGATTCGTAATTGGTCATTTAACTGCTAGTTAGACACTAAAAAAGGAGCACGCATTGTTTGATACTTGCTAAAAGGGGCGGTATCGGATTTGTTGTCCAACTAACCATAATTTTTTAAGTCGCGCATGAGTTCGGACGTTCTGTTCCATGCGACGCTACTCTATACAAAATGCGTTATCGGATTGATCACGCGACTAGTCGACCATGATGTTTGCACACAGATGTAGTTTAGTTATAAATATTTAAATAAACGCCCCAAAGTAGAGGGGCGCGTCATTTATAGTTAGAAAATCTATACCTGCAAGGAATCATTGCAACTTATTTTAAATAACTTACCAAAACAGTGCATCAAAATGACCAAAAAATACATTTAAACGTTCTGTTAAACTTTACACAAAACAACGTTGATAATTTTAAGAAATATTTTTTAAACATTTTGATGTGCCGGCCTAATAAGTTATTTAAAATGAGTTGCAATATTAGTCCTTGCAGTTCTTTATCTTGCTTCTTGGATTGCCTTGATAGGGGGGCTGATAAGGAACAGATAAAGGTCTAAAGTTAGAACTACACATTCTGTTCTTTCTCCAAAAGTAAATTGTCAGTTCAATGCGTAAATTGTCAGCCATATTAAATATAAGACATTCCTAAAAGATACATTCTCAACGTAGCTAAAAACATTCCTAGTGGACATATGCCGGCATCCCGCATTATGTATAGGTGAAGAGCTATCCATGAATGGAATCGACTACTACTACAAGTCGTATATACGTCTGCTTAGTTAGGCCCGGCAACTCTCAACCTGATCCCGAAATGCGTCACGGTCTGTACACTTGAAAATGGTGGATGGACTCCCCGGACCGGCAGTCTGGGCAAATAACCACTCAATTTTTTCGTACCACTCTAGTATTTACAAAAAAAAACGAGTTTTGAGGAAAAGATAGCTGATTTGATTTTTGGACTATGGATAAACTCATTTAAAAACTCGTGATTGATAAATGAATTGACAAATTTTATGCGACTTACTATAGCGTTTCTTTTTGGTTATTGATTTTACAATTTTTTATTATTTATTTAGAAGGCCGCATAAAATGTCAATCAATCAATCAAACTGTCACGCCTTTTTTCCACAGGTATAGGTAGAGATTGTCTCTGCCTTTCCCTGTCTCTCTATGCATAAAATTTGTTTAATTCATTAATCAATGCTCGCGCAAAATCTAAGAAATTTCGTTATGGATAGCTGTGTCCGGATCGTGAAAAGTGGCGCTCCGTTGTCTCTGTCTATTTCTGTGTGAAATAAGGCGTGACAATTGATAATGATGAAAATGAAAAACAAATTAAAATCAAGATAGGAACCTAATTTATAATAAAACCACTATTAAATGCATTAAATATTTATAAAAAAATCATTTGAAACTGCACCATCTGTCAGATACTTCCATAAAGTTTTCCAACACAACTCTTGATTTTACACTATTTTACTGTCTCATGTACTAAAAGACATTTTACAATTTAGATGCAGCAGCTCCGAAACTTGGTAAAGTTCCATCCGATAGCAAGCGAAAGACGTCTGGCGATATCTCTCAACGTTCTATCTTGGGACTGGCGCAACGGGACTCACTTTCAAGTATTGGTTCTAATGTATGCAGAATTTGTATGACCCGAGGGAGAGAGAGGTACAGGAATAAACTTTTCTATTGCCTATATTTTTCTTAGTTGATAAAATATAAAATTGTAAAGCTTTTGGAAATCTGAAAGAAAAAAATAGAAAGACGACTGTGATGTAGTGTAGTGCAATGGTTACGCAAACCGAGAGACCACGGTACAAAACCAATCAATCAAATTATCACGCCTTTTTCCCCACAGGGATAGGCAGACAACAGAGCGCCACTTTTTTTTGTTAATGTGTCTCGACATCTGATTTCAACCCTCCTGATGGTAAGCGAGAGGAGGTCAAAGAGTGCCGACGACTAAAAAAACCATCAGTTTACGGCTGCCCTAGTTGCCGTCACTATGCCGACCAAAGGTGCTTCTTCACGCATCGCATGAAGGATCCAAATGACGCACCGAACCTTTGAGTTCGACTGCCGATTCTTGCGAATACGGATACTTCCCTTGACCTGTGCGATCATGACGCTATCCTCCTTTTCGTATATTATTGTACCCAGAAAAAAAATATTTTATTATTTCTTTACATTTCTATACTAAGCTACTAAAGTGCTTTTATCATAGAAACAGGACAACCAAAGTACATATATCAAAGATACAGTGGTACTGGCAAATGCTCTCGGTTTGCGTAACCATTGCACTGCCACTATACCACGGTCGCCTTAATTGTTGATTTAGGAATAGGCCATTAAAATAGAATAATTCAAATATGTACATTGTACATTTATATTTTATTTCATGTAAGTATAATATCGGCGACCGTGGTGTAGTGGCAGTACAATAGTTACACAAACCAAGAGCACGGGTTCAAAACCACTTGCCGATACCAATGTATCTTTGATATATGTACTTTGGTTGACCTGTTTCTATAATACAAGAACTTTAGTAGCTTAGTATAGAAATGTAAATATTAATCAATCAATCAAACTGTCACGCCCTTTTCCCACGGGGATAGGCAATGACAACGGAGCGCCACGTGCCACGATCCTGACACAACTCCCTCGCTTCCTTCACATCCACAATTCTCCTAATACAAGCTCTACGTAGACATCCTCAAGAAAGCTGGGTTGCCTAGTGCCCATAACCGTAGAGCTTGTAAATGTAAATATAAATATAATAATTTTCAGTGAAACCACGCCAATTAACTTTGTGTTAACTCTCATTTCGTTTTAGCAGAAATGTAGATTTAATTAATGTGTTTCTTTTTAACTAATTGGTTAGGTTAATATCGCCGTGCAACTGCAAAGGGTCATTAGCGAACGTACACCTCACGTGTTTGGAGAGGTGGCTCAATCAGGTGGGCAGGAACCACTGTGAACTATGCGGTTTCAGGTATGTGAATGCGTTTCAGACTATTTTTAACCCCCGACTTAATAAGAGGGGTGTTATTAGATATATGTATCTGTGTATCTGTGTGTCTGTCTGTGGCAATATAAAAATAAACAAAAATTATAAATATTTGTTGTAAAAATACATATTTTTGTAGCTGTAAATATGCCGTAGCAGTATATTAATTAATTGTAGATTTATTGGAAAGTTTTGGAAACAGAAACTATTCATGAAAACTGGCTGAAAACCCTAAATAGTAATGCCAGATCGGATGCAATTTTACTTTTGACAATTTTCATTCTATTTTATTACATTTCTGAGATGAACTAACTGCTCGTCCAAAAGACCTTTTTATTGTGGCTTGACATATGTTACACCTCGTGTGATGTTAAACGTATCCATCCATATCAGATTAATTAATAATCTGTTATGGATGGATACATAAAGCTAGGCAGATCAGAAGGGTTTTTCCGATTAAATCGAAGACACCCTCAAGAAATCTGGGTAGCCTAGTGTCCATAACCGTAGAGCTTGATGAAGAGAATTGTTAATGTGAGGCAAGCGAGGGAGTTGTATCAGGATCGTGGCCAGTGGTGCTCCATGGTCTCCATTCCTGTAGGAAAAGGCGTGACAATTTAGTTATATTTGCATTTAATAATAAAAAAATGACAGCGCTGTTTTAAACTAAAATGAATGTAGGTACTTATTGAGAGTACCAAGTATCAATAAATAGCTAGAGTGAGCGGATCGGACAAGTTACCCGCTAGAGTTGTTTCCGACTACTTGAATCGTGAATTCGAATTCAAACTTTTCATTGATTCAACTTAACTCTCGATTATTTAATTATAAGTAGATACTATGAATTAACTCTACAATTCACAAATCAATCTCTGCAGTTTTTATTTTAAAGAATCATCTTCCATTATAATGCCCTATTTCCTACAGGGATAGGCAGAGAAAAGAGCGCCACTTTTTATAAATCTGACCAAATCTCTCGCTTCCTTCATATCCACAATTTTCTTTATGCACTATGGTTATATGCACTTCGGACTATTACTTTTTTAAGGAAGTCCCGGATTTTTGAAAGTCGTTAAGATAGATTTTTATCAAATCAATCAATCAAATTGTCACGCCTTTTTCCCACAGGGATAGGCAGAGACTGGATATATTTTTAATCTTTATGATTTTATAAGATGTGACATTTAACATAGTGGTAAGCAATAGGAGGTCCAAGTGTGTCGACGACTGAAAAAACTGATTCATCTTCAGTTGCCTCAGTCGCCGTCACTATACCGGCTAAGTAAAAATAGTTCTTTCATTTACTTCCATAGCATAGAAAAGATAAGTAAAAGTAGATTGACGAAAGAAATTTATAAATCTTGATGTGCATGAATGCGTTAAACGAGGCAGACCCTGAAGGGTGGTTTCCGACCAAATTTCTTTCCTCTTTCCTGACTCGAGGTACAGGAATAAACATTTCTATTGTCTATATTGTTTTAGTTGATAAAATATAAAATTGTAGTGTTGTTAGAAATCTAAAGTAAAAAAATAGGACTCTGATGATGTTAGGTTTGCTTATTAGCATAGTTTAAACGTGCTTCTTTCGGAGCGCGTATAACATATCTACGTCTTTTTTATTAAAATATCACTGGGTGTAGGAGTAATTGTGTTCTTTTAGTTTTGATAGCTTTGTAAAATGGTTGCTCATAAATCCCGCTGGTGTTGAGAACAAAGATGTATTAATTAAAGTATACTTGGCAGCATTTACACCTGTACCCTTAACACTTAAAGCACGGGCGCTTTAAATTTGGCCGGAAAAGTGAGGCGACTGAGGCAGCCGTGAACACTCGGTTTTTCATTCCTCGGCACTCTTGGACCTCCATCATGCTTACCATCAGGCAGACCAAGTTGATATACAGACCGTGAAGTGATGTCGTCGCGTTTCGGGATCAGCTTGTAAGTTGCCAGTTCCAACTAGGCAGGCGTGCTAGATGTGATTGCTACTTACAGTGGTACATCTATTTATGTACTACACTCCAGCACATTAAGCTGGGTGCTGTCATATGTCGAGTCACAATAAAAAAAATAAAAAATGACGATAAAAAGTCAATGTCATATATGTAATATTTTTTACATGTCTATATAAAGCTACTAAAAGTGCCTGTAAAATTAAAACAGTATGAAAAAAGTATCCAAGATATATATGTTCTGACAAGCCTCAGCCACCATTACTACGCTGGCCAACACGCTGATGTACTTTCGACTTCGTCTGACCTGCATTCAAGCAGTAGTTAGGAGTTGTTAATGAAACTTACAGACTAATAATAATAATTATTATTAGCCTATTTATTTGTCCCACTGCTGGCCAAAGGCCTCCCTCTCTTTTTTCCATGACTCACGACATTTGGCGATCTCTCGCCACGAACTATTGTAGGAGTCCATCTCATCTCCCCATCTCCGTATGGGCCTGCCGCGATGTCCTCTGCAATCTGAAGTCCACTCAGTAGTGGACTTGGCCCATAATGCATCGGACATGCGACAAAGATTACCTGCCCAGTCCCACTTCAGTTTGGCGGCTTTTTCAGCTACATTGGCAATTTGTGTTATGGAGCGCAGTAAGGTGTTACGAATTTTATCTGTAAGTTTTACACCCAGAATACTGCGCTCTATGGCTCTTTGACAATATTAATTGACAAGACTAATAATAAATGCAGTTAAATCTTCAATAAATCCCTTTAGTACATTTGTGTGGTTTTGTAAAATTATAATTAATACCAACTGACGACAGGTTGAGGTACAAGGCCTGTTTTTACAGTGTTAACAAGCCCAGTTCACGGCTGCCCCAGTCGCCGTCACTATGCCGGCCATAGGTGCTTCTTCACGCATCGCTTGAAGGATCCAAGGTTATAGGATGGAGAAAACACATGGGCTGGCAAAGCATTCCACTTGTCGATTGTTCTACAAAGAAAAGAGGCACCGAATTTTTTAGAAGTGCATTGTTAAAAAGATATTATTGCTTGAGTACCGTGACTTAGAAATACGCTGATATCCACACGCGTGTAGGCAATCTAATCCTTCCTCTCTCCTACGGCGTTCACTCGAGGCGAATTTAGTTAATCAACTGCGAAATCGTTCGCGATTTGAACCGTCTGAACAGACTTACAATCAAGTTTAGGCCGGCATAGTGACGGCGGCTGGGGCAGCCGGGAACTGACTCGGTTATTCTAGTCGTCGTCACTCTTGGACCTCCTCTTGCTTATCATCAGGCGAGTCGAGGTCAAATGTCGTGTCACAATAAAAAAAAAGTTGAAGCGATAAATATCGGTATAACAAAAGTTAACGACCTTTCAACTTTTATTGATTCAATTAATAGTTGAAAGTGAATCGGCTCGTCTGAACTTGTTCGTTTAACTCGCATTGAATATCAGTCCAATCAGAGAGTCAGTCAGCGCAAATGAGTATGTATTTTATTCTCGTCTGCAGTTTTTTGTTTGTTTGTAAAAAAGATTTCAATTATGTTTGTAAGTGGTGGTACTACCCCGGAACGGCAGACTGGGTACCACTGCCTACCACTCTTTGATAATTAGACCCGAAGCAAATATCCATCTCTTTTTTTATTAACAAATATTTGCAATATTTAATATTATTAAATATTACAAATAAAATAAAAGCTATGAAACAAATATTTGCTCCGACCGGGAATCGAACCCGGGACTTTACGCGCAACAAACCAATCGCTAAACCGTTTGTCCACGCCTGTCGTCAATGGTGTCCGCATCCACGAGAGAAATGCTAAAATGGACAGATAGTGTAACACCGACAGTGGACACGTGTAATATTGAGTCGATTATTATTGAATCGTGTGAACGCTACAGTCAATATTCGCTTTCACTGCTTTTCTTCCTTTCATCTGCCGATTCGATGTAGTACCACAAGTATACAAACCCTGAAGTTACTTAGTTGCGTTTCGGGATTAACTTGACTAATACTTGCAGTTATTTACCTGTAGTAGCAGTTTCCTCCATTAATGGACCTCATTCCAGCCTAACACCAGGTGGGGTGCTGTCATATATCGAGCCCAGTCGAGCCCCAATAATAAATAAAAAACATGAGAATTCGTTCCAAAATTGAACATGACAATTGCACGAATTTAAATCCAGCACTGTGCAAGAGCGTTTCAATTCTAAATCCATTTTTAAATTTTTCAGTTACCCGGCTATTCGGACTCCACGCTACACAGTTCTGCAAGCACTGCGACTGTGGTTTGGGAATCCCCGGAACCGTAGCCATTTGCAGGTGAGCCCGTTCCCATTTTGATTTAGGGTTGCCAATTAAAATATTAGTTTTTTTTTATAATTTTAACATACAGTTTTTATATTATTCATTTCTAAACTTATAAATATGATGATGTTTATAATGCAAGCATACTAAAATATATATCAATCAATCAAATTGTCACGTATTTTTCCCACAGAGATAGGCAGAGACAATGGATCTCCACTTGCCACGATCCTTACACTACTCCCTCGCTTCCTTCACGTCCACAATTTTTAATAATTTTGTAACGCATCCATCCACATAAATTCTTTTCGTCAATCTACTTTCACTCAACTTTTCCATGTACCCAAACCATCGAAACATTCCTTTGCTTAACCTTGACACTACATCTTCGGGTGAGTACTATTCGTGAATAAACCGTGAAGTGACTTAGTCGGGTTTCGGACATAAAAGGTAAAAATTAAAACTATGAGTATTAAAACTAGGCCGGCATATCGCATACGACAGTTACTTGCATTATCTCGCTGTCATATATCGAGCCACCATCATGATCAGTCGAAAAACGTCTACTGCTAAACATAGGCCTTTCTTAGAACGTCATTACGAACGACAAGATGCCAGTGGTATCCATCGGTATTTTGTCGTTCAAGGTGGGGAAAGGGATTTTCCATAATCCCCACGAATATCAGGCGGCTTGGGGATCAACAATGAAACGAAATAAACATATCGAGCCACAATGAAATAAAATAAACATGTTCTACGAGTATAAAACCTCTACCGGGTGCGATAAAACGTTATTATCGCACTTATTATCGTTTGGTTTATTATCGCAACAGTGTGTAACTTCGTAGCCGTCCTAATACATATAATACTAAAAACAATCAATCAATCAAATTGTCACGCCTTTTTCCCACAGGGATAGGCAGAGACAATGGAGCGCCACTTACCACGATCCTTACACAGCTCCCTTGCTTCCTTCACATCTAGAATTCTCTTCAAACAGGCTCTGTGGTTATGGGCACTAGGCAACCTAGCTTCCTTGAGGATATCTCCGATTTGGTCGGAAAACACTCTCCTGGGCCTGCCTTGTTTAACGCATCCATCCACATCAGATTTATAAATTCCTTTCGTCAATCTACTTTCACTCATCCTTTCCATGTGCCGAAACCATTGAAGCATTCCTTTGTCAATCCTTGTCACTACATCTTCTTTCAAACCATATCTATCACGCAATGTGCTATTCCTTATTCTATCCGCTATCGTCACTCCACATATACTCCTTAACGACCATACTAAAAACAGATATCGTAATAACGCATCCGGTATTATCGACCGATAATAACGCGCCTGTGTGGTAGATAGAGGCTTAAAAACATGTAGGTACGAAAATAAAAAACACATTCCTATTAATCTTTCAAACAACCGGTTGTTTAGTTGTGCAAGTCGTAAAATAGTAACCCTATTGGATAATTCTTCACTTTTTTCAACACACTTCCAGCACTGCACTTCACTATTATCCACTTTTTTACCCATTCTGAATGGAAACGCCGCGTTTACAATAGCTGCACAGCGGCCATTCGTGTCCCACTACTTTGTTTATTGCCGCGCATTTGTTTTTGCATTATTACGTTTCCTTTTTAGGTTTTTCTTAAATAATTAATAAAAGGGTATTAGATATACTCGTACCTCGAAAAATATTTGTTTTTATATTGTGACTCGACATATGTGAGCAACCCGCATGGAAGTATTTTTTTTTAATTTTGCGCGAACATTGAAAATTGATTAAACAAATTCTATGCGGCTTACTATCGCGTTTATTTTGGTTATTGATTTTACATTTTTTTATTATTCCGACGTTTCGAGAGCTTTGCAGCCATCGTGGTCACGGAGAGACCACGACAAACGCGATAGTAAGCCGCATAAAATTTGTTTAATCCAACCCCGCTTGATGTTAGGCTGGAGTGTGGTCAATGAACGGCTGTCACTGCTACTACAATTCAATAACTGTGAGTAGCAGTCACATCCACTTTGCCGACCTAGTTGGAACCGGCAACTTACAAGGTGATCCCGAAACGCGAAAATTGCTTGCCATCATGCGGGTCGAGGTCAGATGTCACAATAAAAAAAAGATACATTGGTGTAGATATAGAATTGCCTACCCTGGATTAGCAGCCTGGGAAAATGACCACCAACTCTCAGTGTACCTCTATTAATACCACTTTTAAAATTACTAGTTAGTTACCTAATCAATTGACAGTAGTTAATGTAGCAGCCTATTTATTAAACGTGTCGCGTTGCTGTAGATTTGGTTTAGGTAATTTATTGCTCAGCTTCATGCGAAATTGGTCAAAGAGGGTTTTGGTTAGGATTTAAAGTAAATTGTTTGGAAATAATTTTTAAAGCTAACCTACTTATCGTATTAAAAGATTAATTATATAAAAATAAGTAAATCAAGACGCGTGGTTAGCACACTAGTCCTTTACGCGTAAAGTTCCAAGTTCGAATCCCGGGCGGCGTAACCTTCACGCATCGCTTGAAGGAGCTAAGGTTATAGGGTGTAGAAATACATAGACTGGTCGATTGTTCTACAAAGAAACGACGCACCGAACCTTTTAGTTTGACTGCCGATTCGGTCAACAGAATGCTAATACTTCCCCCGACCTGTGCGGGTAAAAGGACGAGATAGGAACAAGGTTAAAAAGCTCCTCGGAACATTCTCCGTGGTATAGGCGATAGAGGACGTACAAAGCCGCCATGTCTCTGCGTAGTTGCAGGCTCCGTCCAAGGGTGCGTCAAATCGAGCGACTCATCACATAATACTCGTATGTGTTCAAAGTCATGGTCATAATAATTAGTCTACAGCATAAGAAATGTCATTGGATGGAAAAAACCGACAGGCGCGGCGGTATCGCTACCAATAGATACATCCGTTAAGACTGAGATGCAATACCAAACGTCGTCTTTCAGCAGATGGGAATTGCTCGCCCCAATTAGAAATTTTCTAGGATTTATAAGGAATGTTATAAAAGTAAAATCTCCACTCAAATGACAAAGAGTGGCCCATGTTCGAGATTAGTCTTTCACCCGAGTGTTGGAAATCTTTCAATTAAAAATGGATAATCCTTGAAAAAGGCGTAAAAGTTGGCATTGTTCTTTTCACCAGTATTTCGTCTAAAAGTAATTTGTCTAATTGTCTGTTTTTCATTGTCTGAACTAATGAAGTTATATACTTTTATTATCACTGATCTGGATTCAAGTTTATACTTGAGTTGGCATGGTGAATTTAAAAATATTAAACCCTTATATAGATATATATGTTATATGTTATATATATTAAATTGTATATATATGTTATATATATGTTAAATTGGAATCCCGCATGACTCCAGCACGGGTTTTCCTAGTGGAGTATGCGGAAACAGCATGCTACGTCTCACCATGTACATATTATAAATAAATAAATAAAATAAAATATACCTAAAACATGTATAAAAATACATAATATGTAATTTTAATCTTTAATTACGACGACGAAAATTCAGTGAAAATGCACCGCTGTCGCAAGTGACCAATCAACGTTATTTACTGATTGGTTTTAAAGAGAGGTAGGCAGTGGCGCCCAGTCTGCCGATTGCCGATCCACCACAAGTATACAGACCGTGAAGTAGCTTTGTCGCGTTTCGGGATCAGCTTGTAAGTTACCGGCTCCAACTAGGCCGGCATAGTGAATGTGACTACTACTTACATTTATTGAACTGTGGTAGACAGGGCCGTCTTAAGCATATTCAGCGCCGGGGTGCGAAAGTCAAGGCTCTGCTCGCGTGTTCTCATTGTAGTAGGTACCTATCGAAGTTTATGGCGGTCGGCATGCGCCCCCTAGGACTCGCCGCCCGGGTGCACCGCACCCCTTGAACCCCCGGGTAAAGACGGCCCTGGTGGTAGAAGTCTCCTTTATTTATAGACCGCACTCCAGCTTACCATAAGGCGGGTGCTGTCATATGTCGAGTCACAATAAAAAAAATCGGCCAAGTGCGAGTCGGACTCGCCCATTAAGGGTTCCGTAGCAGAAAGTAACATAATATTAAGACTTTGATCGATGTTTTAATAATAGTGTATTTTTTTAAATTAATAAAAAAAAATTATTGATAAGTAAACATTATAATTAGGTACCTAAATGATAGGATTTAGATCTAACTACGAGCTCGTATACGCGAGCCCATATAGGGTTGTGATAGCTAAACAAGCTAATATATATTTCAGTTTGACAAGATAAAGTTTTATTCTAATATGAGTAGGTACAGTATTCCCAAATTAATAATGCGCATGCAGATCTTCGTAATTGTGGTATTCCCGGACACACCCGAATCATTGAATCGTAAGAGCCCTAAACAATGCACTTGCATTTTGCAACTTGTTCGAAAGAAATAGGAGTCAATATCATGTGTACAGAATCGAAAACATTCTTCCGACGCTCGGAAATACGACCGTTGTCGAAAAGTGACGAAGATTTCTATGCGCTTTTATCACATTATCATTACGTTTTATAGTAAGTATTTACCTATTTCTAAGCAGTAATTGAGTTTAAAAGAATAATTTCGATGTAAGTAATCAAAATAATTTGTATTCAACTAAAACATTATCAAATCGTAAACGTACAATACTTAGCATTCGCAAATGTATCGAAAAATTAGCTCCGTGCGCACGAGCTTCAAC
This sequence comes from Tinea trinotella, assembly GCA_905220615.1. Lineage (NCBI taxonomy): Eukaryota > Metazoa > Arthropoda > Insecta > Lepidoptera > Tineidae > Tinea > Tinea trinotella. Next base: position 3,711,280 of record HG992328.1, on the reverse strand, counting down.
AACGTCGGCCCTCGCTCTATATGGTCTCTACCTGCCCGCTTGGGTTAGAACAGTCGGCAACCTGCCCCCCGCGCGCTTCGCACCCCTATTTGTGAAGCCACGCCCCGCGCGAATTATAATAATTATTTACTTATGCACCTATTATAGATTTATCATTAGAAAATAATGGCTCACGGTTTAGGCATAAGGTTTATGTTTATGAAATTAAATGATTTATTATTATTTTTATATTTGAGTTGATTAAATGAAAGGTATATTGCGGTTTACGATTTATGACGTATTAAAAAAAACTACTTACTAGATCTTGTTTAAACCAATTTTCGGAGGAAGTTTACATGGTAATGTACATCATATTTTTTTTTAGTTTTATTATCCTCTTATTTTAGAAGTTACAGGGGGAGGGGGACCAACTTTTTACCACTTTGTAAGTGTTTCTCGCGCAAACTATTCAGTTTAGAATAAAATGATATTAGAAACGTCAATATCATTTTTTAAGACCTATCTATAGATACCCCACACGAATGCGTTAGATAAAAAAAATTAGAGTTTTAGTTCTAAGTATGGGGACCCCCGAAATTTATTGTTTTTTTATATTTTTGTGTGAAAATCCTAATGCGGTTCATAGGATACATCTATTTACCAAGTTTCAATAGTATAGCTCTTATAGTTTCGGAAAAAAGTGGCTGTGACATACGGACGGACAGACAGACAGACATACATGACGAATCTATAAGGGTTCCGTTTTTTACTACGGAACCCTAAAAAACGAACGAAGAAAAATATCACGAAATTTCACTGCTTCGTCGACGCCAAATTTCTTAAGAGACAACTTCTCGTAGATAACCAATCAAAGAATATTAAGAAAATCGGCGCCCTAATGTCGAGTTACAAAAAAATAACACAATGCTTTCCAGTACATAGGCTGGGAATCATGAAAGAAGATCAAATTGGAAAACAAATGAATACCTACGCCACGCAATATAATTTCTTTATCCTCACATTTTTTATTCATATTTCGCATCTATTGGAGCGAAAATTTATACGTAAAATTCGTTTATTTTCACATGTCATGTCCCTTGCATCTGATTTTTAGGAATTTTTCGATTATTGCGATTATAAATTAATTATCATAATTTATAGTAATATAATTTGTTAATTCATAAATAGAATTGTTTATAATAACAATTTAATAACAATATAACAAACATTATAACGAAGACTAAGTTTTAAAACAGCCTACTGCAATCAATGAAAATATTTAGTTTTGGAGGGTATATTTATGTCCAAAGGACATCATTCATTTTTTATGGGGACTTGGGCTAAATTGTATTAACAGTTGCATATAAAATAGTTGATGTACGAAGATTACAATGTAATTAAAAAACATCCTTTATTTAACATTGTTTAGGTGTGCAAAATGATCAAACTATAATGAAATTATGACAGTTCAAAGCAAAACTGGAGTTCCAAATAACTTAATTGCACAGCAATTAAAAGCAGAATTGTTATTAGTTACTAGTTATTTGTTTTTCAATTGTTATTAGTTATTTAATTAATACAGGTATCGAAATTACTATTTAAATATATTTTCATCATTGAGCAATACAAAAGTAGTACATAAAAGCCCAAAATAAATTATGTCTTTTGAAACACTCTACTATTTTCTTTATTGCAGCCAGGATTGCATAGTTGTAACCTCCTAAACTTCTCTTTTGATTCTAATTAGGCTAGCACAACTAGCATTTTAAACTTATTTTAGTTTAAAATAGATTGTTGTTGTATAGCATTAGTGTTTCCATCAAAGTGGCTTCCTCATTTATTTTCGACTGTTTTTATGTTAATCTGTATCTATAAGAGATAGATACAAACAAATAATTTAAAAAATAAGCTTCCACATATTTTAATATAATATATGTGTATTTGTGTATATTATACATGTGTATAGTTTATGTATTGTTATTTTGTATGTTTATTAGGTATATTTTTAATGTTTATCATAAGAATATCTTATATACTCGTAAGTATAATATATAATTTAGGCACATGGGAAGGATGAGTGAAAGAAAATTGACGAAAGGAATTTATAAACCAATCGTGGCAAGTGGCGATCTTTTGTCTCTACCTACCCCTGTGAGAAAAAAACGTGCCAATTTAATTGATTTATTAATGTATAATGTATTGTTCCAAATCTTAGTACTTTTTGCGCCCATTCTCATAGTAATCATAGTTGCCTGGAAGAGATCGCTTTTTATTTATAAGGCCGCCAATTATACAATATCGGGTTTTTTCTATGTATTTTGTTTTGTGCAATAAATAATTTAGTCTTTTTGTCTGTGTCTGGGTCGCTTTATTCGAAAGTGTACCCTAACCCGCTGAGTGACGCGGGGACCAAAACGTAATATGCTCATGTCTTGTCTTAGTCAAACGTCAACTGTCTAAAGACAAGACACCAAATGGATTTCGCTTTATAAGCTACTATGTTGACTTTAATCTTGTGCTGTGTTTCGTGATGCTTTGAAAATTAAAATTAACTGCTAAATTATGTATCTTTTATATTATTTTTTTGGCCGGCATAGTGACGGCGACTGAGGCAACCGTGAACTAACTTGTTTTTTTTGGTCGTCGTCACTCTTGGACCTCCTCTTGCTTATCACCAGGCGGGTCAAAGTCAGATGTCGTGCCACAATAAAAAAATCAGTATTCTTTCAAGAATGCGCCTATGAAACGAAATATTACGACTGAGATAACTGTAAACTTAAGTTATTTCAATCGTCGGCGCACTTTGGTTTTCCACGCTTACCAGCAGGCAAGGTCAGATGTCGAGTCCTAATAATAATAACAAAGATTATTTCAAAATAAATTATAGCAATTCTCTTGGGTTGCAAACATTTTTTTTACTTTTCCATATCTAAGCTACTAAAGTGCTTGTATCATAGAAACAGGACGCGCAAAGTACATATATCAAAGATACATTGGTACCGGTGAGTGGTTTCGAACTCGTGTTCTCTGTGTAACCATTGCACTGCCACTACACCACGGTCGCCTTGTTTTGCAACCTGTCGTTGTACCTGTACCAAATTAAATAAATAAACGGATCTATCAACGTTAAAAAAATTCAATCGTTTACATTATCAGGCTTTTTTACCACAGGGATAGGCAGAGACACTTGCCATGATCCTGACATCACTTTCTCGCTTCCATCACATTGATTGATTATATAAATAAATAAAATAAAGCGTATCTTGAATACGAATTTAAATCGCTTTAGTCATAACATACATTTAGTATTTCAAAGTTAGAAATTCAGAATAGTTATTCGTTCTGAATTTCGGTCCTAACTCAATAAACGCTGTGACAGCCTCGCTAATATTAGTTGTCACGTGTCGACACAATGCTGTGTTTCTAGAATGACAGCGACCTCTTGCGGTCAATGTGATAAACATTCCTTGTGCAGAAACTATCAGTTAAACGATGTTGACATTTGAAGTGTAGAAATACGAATATTGTCGTTTAGTTTATTGAGAGAACATTTTGCAAGTTATCTTGTTTACATTGATTAATATCAGGCAATCTAGGTAGGTATGCGGTCCATGAGTTAAATAACTGTAGGTAGTTCAGATCTGGTTATCAAAGAATAGTAGGCAGTGGTATCTAGTCTGCCGATCCGGGCTAGTACCACCACTTACAAGTATACAGACCGTAAAGGGATTTAGTCACGTTTCAGGGATTAGCTTGTAAGTTGCTGGTTCCCACTAGGCCGGCATAGTGGATGTGACTGCTACTAACAGATAATAACCATTCATAGACCACACTCCAGCTTAACATCAAGCTGTGTGCTGTCATAGGTCGAGTCACAATAAAAAAAACTTGTGAGTGGTGGTACTACCCTGGATTGGCATACTAAACACCAATCTAACTCTTATTTTTGTTTCAGTCCGATTGCCTTATATTCTGGCTATTGACGACCGTGACGGCTGGTCTTCTAGCAGTCTGTGTCGTTGGCACACAGTATTTTGTTATAGAAGGGAAAAAAATTGGTAAGCACGATGGAGCTGGATTTAAAAAAGAGGAAGGAGGTGCGCATTTTTGTTTATTTTTTGTTATTTTTTATTTTCAATGCATTTATATAAAGCTTATTAGGTGTAGCATCGCCCATCTAGGCCGGCATAGTGGATGTGATTGCTACTCACAGTTATTGAATTGTAGTAGCAGTGACATTCATTCATGGACCACACTTTGGCTTAACATCAAGCGGGGTGCTGTCATATGTCGAGTCACAATAAAAAAATAAAAAAATCTAACTCGGCGTTTATTGACAAGCATAGTGGCGGCGACTGAGGCAACCGGACTGAAACGGTTTATTCAGTCGTCAGCGCTCTCGGACCTCCCTTTGCTTACCATCAGGCAAGAAGAGGTTAGATTAAGAATAAGTAATGGCTCCAATGATTAAGGAGCTTTGACTACTAGTAAAATGCATAATTAAAGGCGACCGTGGTGTAGTGGCAGTGCAACGGCTACGTAAGCCGAAAAGCACGAGTTCGAGACCACCCACCGGTACCAATGTATCTTTGATATATTTACTTTGGTGGTCCTGTTTCTTTGATACAAGCACTTTAGAAGCATAGTATAGAAATGTATAATAATTTAAAAATTAAATAATACAAGTATACAGACCGTGAAGTGATTTGGTCGCGTTTCGGGATCAGATTGTAAATTGCGGTTTCAACTAGGCCGGCATAGTGGATGTGATTGGTACTTGCAGTTATTGAATTGTAGTAGCAGTGACATCCATTCATAGATCACACTCCAGCTTAACATCAAGCGAGGTACTGTCATAATATGTCGAAGTCACAATAAAAAAGAAAAATAGGGTTCCCTAATAATGATAACTTTATAGGATCTTTAGTTGTGACATGCGACTGTGAAGTGACTTAGTCGCGTTTCATAATCAGCTTGTAAGTTGCCGGTTCCAACTAGTGGATGTGACTGCTACTTACAGTTATTGAATTGTAGTAGCAGTTACCTCCATTCATGGAACGTACTCCAGCCCCCCTAGCACGGCAATCCAAGAAGCAAGATAAAGAACTGCAAGGAATATTATTGTAACTCATTTTAAATAACGTATTAGGCTGGCACGTCAAAATGTTTAAAAACTATTTATTACTCGTAAAATATTCAACTTTGTTTTGTGTAAAGTTTTACGGAACGTTTAAATATCTTTTTTGATACACTGTTCATGTAAGTAATTTAAAATGAGTTGAAATGATATTTCTTGCAAATCTTTATCTTGCTTCTTAAATTGCCGTGCATTACACGGGGTGCACGCACAGTTTATCCCATATACAGTCAGTATATGGGATAAACTGTAAAATCCCCATAGTGCCGGAAGCCAGCGGGGGCCCCCGTAGCAAATGTGAACAGTTGACTCTTAAATATGGTAGTCGAATAAATTCTTTAATTGTTTTAATTAAAAATTGACTTTATTAAAAACCAAAATAGCAAAAACATCATTTCAACCAATCGATATCATCATTTGGGGAATCCTCTGTATGTATCGTGGTGTTGCCAACTTGCAGTAGATATAATAGTGTACCTAATATATTTTTTTGTCTGTTAAATTATTTGGGCACACAAGCGGGGATCCCATAGCATTTGCTTCCTCCTGCTACATGGCTAATCCGGCACTAAGCAGTAACCTTTGTATAAAAGAAAGATATAAAACTGTAATTTTCAGGCATATCTCATCGTATTACAGAGACAGCTATGAATTTCTTTATGGCGATTGTGCTGTGTGGGTATTTTGTGACTGTTTATTTATTGTGGAAAGACCATTACGTTATGTGGAATAGATGGCGAAGAGCCAATGTCAATGTGCGGTTACTACTCACGCCGGATTCAAATCCCGTCCCCTTCGTACCAAGAACTCAATATAATATTTAATTTTTGCTATAAAATATTTCAAGTCATTGATTTTTTTATGTAAATATTTTTTTATTATAATTATGGTATGTACCTAATAAAGCTATATAAGATATTTTTGTATTTTTTTTTGTTGTACATAACGTTTTGCGTACATTTATCGCGCACAATTGTATTCTTCACTTTATCCGCAATCGTTACTCCGCATATCTACATCTACAGCATCAATCATGCTTATTCTGCCAGACCCAGCCTTCACTTAAAACAATAATATATAAACAAGCATATAATTCCATAAGCCTACTCACATAATAAGCTGCTAAAAACTTTTTTTAATATAAGTATTTTTAGAGTTATTATATAAAATATACCCATGTCCGAAAAGTCACGGATGGCTGTTCATAATGCGGTACTTGTGTTGATGTTGGGTGTGGCAGAAGAAGCATGTGGGTTGAATTAAAGCTGAAGAAATGCTGTCGTTATGTGGAGTGGCAATAGCGGATAGAATAATAAGGAATAGCATTGATAGATGCATTTTGAAAGAAGATGTGGCAAGGATTGACAAAGGGATGCTTCAATTATTTAGACACGTGAAAAGGATGAGTAGAAACGGAAAGTAGATTGACGAAAGAATCGGAGACATCCTCAAGAAAGCTGGGTTGCCTAGTGCCCATCAATTTGTAGAGCTTGTACGAAGAGAATTTTGGATGTAGGTAGGGTTGCCAACTTTTTTGACGAAAAAAAACGTATACCATTGTTTGAATAGGATAAAAATAAAGTATTTGGAAGAAAAATAAAGTATTTTTCAAATTTTATGCCTTACAAACGTATTTTGTGTGCTTTTAAAATGCTAACAATTTTTTGCTATTTTTAAATATTTCAAAGCTTGTTTGACAATCATCATTTAAAGGACATCATTCATTTTGAGCTTCTATGTACTACTTTTGTAATGTCCGATAATGAAAAAATATACAAATAGTAGATTCGATACTTGTATTGATAAAACTAATAACAATTTTGCTTTTAATTGCTGTGCAATTGAGTTATTTGGAAAATAAAATATGAATTTCGTAACATCTGTCAATCAACGCTACATTTGTTCTGCTTTGAACTGTCATAATTATAGTTAGATGCATTGCACACCCAAACTATGCAAAAAAAGGATATATTCCAACTACATTGTAATCTTCGTAGATTAAATTAATTTAAAATGCAACTGTTAATACATTTAAGCCCAAGACCCATACAAAATGAATGATGTCCTTTATATACTTAAATAAGCAATTCGTTTGCTACGCAATCAAAATAAAGTATTTTCACATACTTTATTTGTATGCAAAAGTATAAAGTATAATTACCAAAAATAACGTAAGATACGTTATTATAAAGTATGGTTGGCAACCCTAGATGTAGGAGAAGCGAGGCATATGCAGCGTGACAATTTAATATATTCCCTTATATTTCTTTCATTTATCATCATAACTTTCCAGTATTTAAATATCAATTGCAAATAAAAGTATATTATACGCCGAGAATAACCCCCTCATAGATCAGAAGTTGGAACCTATCCAAAGCTGCAAACCACAAAGAGGTGTTAAAGGGATTTAGCCAGGACATACTTGTTAGGATTTAGAACTAGCGTTCAAGCTTTATAGAACATTATATCCAATATTAAAATTATTATTAAAAGGAAGATTTAATAATATGCCACCTAATACATCCCAGCGGGGTTAGGTTGGGCAAGTTAAAACGATTATCGTCTTTCGTCGACGATTGGCAAAATAATAAAAGCTAGGCTAAATCCACCAAAATGAAACTATTCATGATAATGATCAAACGTGTCGTCGCACAGACGATATTCGTCACAACGATTAATAGTCTCGTTTTAATGTATTTAGCCTAGCTTTTATTATTTTGACAATCGCCGACGAGTTACGATAATCGTTTTAACTTGCCAACCTAATCCCGCTGCTTTCCTTCACATCCACAATTCTCTTCATACAAGGTCTATGGTTTTGCCGGTCTAGTTGGAACCAGCAACTTTCAAGTAACTTTACTGTCTGTACGTACGTTTTCATACTACTAGCTAAATGACCACAAAATATTGGCCTAGCACGCTTAAAGCAAGTATCCGAAGCAAGTATCTAGCTCTTTTTTATTTACTAATATTTGTAATATACCTATTTATCTGTTTTTTTGTGGTTCTACATATGACAGTACCTGCCTGGAGTTAAGCTGAAGTGCGGTTAATAAATGGAGGTGACTGCTACTACATTTAAACAAATTAAAATCCTAGTCGCATTTACTATGCCGGCCCAGTTGGAACCGACAGCTTACAAGATGATCCCGAGACGCGATCCCCACACACGTGTATGTATACGTCATTTACTATATGTATACTTATAAGTAGTAGTACTACCCAGTACTACTACTAAGTAGTAGTGCTACTACTTATAAGTAGTAGCAGCGGGCTGGATCGACAGACTGATATCCAAACGAGACAAATGTCCGCCTCATTTTTTTTAACTGGCTGAAAATACATGCAACCAAAGCCAATAAAAAAGCTAGCGGCATCTGGCACTTTTCATTTTCATCATTGTCAAATTCGGGCGCCGAAAGTGTTGTGGAGACGTGATGGATTAATTTCAATAAATAACATTTGCTAAAGTGTGAATTGTTGTTAAATTTACAATTTATAGTGATTAAGTTTTTTTTTGTCCAAAATGAGTTTTAATTTTGGTGCTAATACCACTACAAGCGCTCCGACGTTTGGATCTACAACTCCTTCAACAGGCGAGTACAAATAATTTTAAGTATTGGAATATTATTAATGTTTATTACTTTATGCCCTATTTTTGTATTATTAGGCGTAATTTCATTTTAATGAAAGTTTTAATGTTGTCAACATAACCTTAAAATTAATAACAACTACTTATTTAATTTTAAATAATTATATGTGATTTATCCCATAGCTTTTACATTTGGGAGTGGAGATGGCAATAAAGCAATTTTTGGTGGATCTACAGGTTGGTAACAAATATATTTAAGATTGTTGTTTAGTTTTGTTTCTCTAATTTCTGTCTGGTTTTTCCTAAGTTTAACCTCTGTTATTTCTTTATAGTATTTCTTAATATCCGCTATATGGGCTTTTTCTTCACTTTTAGTGATGTGACTAACTACTATAACTGAAATTTCATTGATCATTCACTTTAGTTAGATAGTGACAAATAAAAAAGACTATAAAGCACTTCCTAAAATTGTAGCTTCAAATATGACAGCACCTGCCTGATGTTTGGCTATAGTGTGGTCTAAAAATTTAAATGACTGCTACTACAGTTAAATTACCACCACTTCCAAGTGCACAGACCATGAAGTGACTTAGTCACGTTTTGAATTAGATTGAGAGTTGCCAGTTCCAATCAGGTCCACATAATTGATACAACTGCTATTCATAGTTATTTAACTCTGAGTGGGAATCAGGCATAGAGGACTTGTGTGTTGCCAATGCACCTTGTCAAAATTAAGATTGTTAGTATAAAGTCTGCCGGTCTTAGCTATGTAACTGAATAGACACAACCACCAATTTTTACATTTCTTTACTAAGCTGCTAAATCTATTTGTAACATAGAACTGCATGACCAAAGTACATAAATATCAAAGATACATTGGTGCCATAACTCTCAGTTTGTATGTTATGTCGTGTCACAATAAAAAAACACCACAGTCATCTTCTTCAAACACTTTGTAGTCTTCTTTTTCACATCATTGTCATACATACATCATTTGCACAACAATGGAATTTTGGTATTCAATCACAATAACTATTTTCTTAGATAGCATCAAAAATCATTAGATAGCATTATCTTCTTCACCTAGAATTTTCTTAGGTTTTGCGCAAACATTGATTAATGAATGAAGCAAATTTTATGCGGCTTACTATCTTGTTTATTTTTGGTACACTATTTTTCAATTTATTGCTCGAATCATTGGCGATCTGTCATTGTTTCCAATTACATGTCGGAAGAAAAAAATTTACAATCAATAACCAAAATAAATGCAATTGTAAACTGCATAAAATTTGTTTAATGCATCTTCTTTATCTGCTTACTATCTATGTCCCATCCAATGCCTCTAACTATTCTGTACAGTGAGAACTCTCACCTCCCACTCATCTTGTGTGTACTCCTTTCTTAAATATTCCTTAGTGTTCCAGTCAACATGTACAGATACTTCGCAGCTAAAAAGCGCCTGTTTTATCTACCGGGATAGAATTGTAATTGAACTAAATAAAACCTTTTTATTATTGGAACATCACTAAATAAAAAATGAATCCTGGCATATTACCTATTGTAATCATTTTTATAAATATAAATAATTTATTATACTCAAAGGTATAAATGTAAATTTACAGCTAATAAACCAGCATTCAATTTTAATGCAAGTGCAAGCACACCAGCTTTTGGCGCAAGTTCATCATTTACTGCTCCTGCTGCACCAACTGCCAATTTGTGTAAGTGGCTTCATTAATCTATTGTTATCATTGATCATATATTTGTTATAGATACACATTCCCATACAAAATAATGTCATAAAAGTGTCCGAACAACAGAATTTACTGATATAAACTGTGTATGTGAATTGTAAACTGAACCTTATTACATTGTATTGTATTAGATTTTGAACGAACATTGATTAATAAATTAAAAAAATTATGCGCCTTACCATCGCGTTTATTTTGGTTTTATTTTACATTTTTTTATTATTCTGACGTTTCGAGAGCTTTGCAGTCTCTCCGTGACCACAATGGCTGTAAAGCTCTCTAAACTTAAAACCAAAACAAATGCGATAGTAAGCTGCATAAAATTTGTTTAATTTCTTACCACATTGTTTTAAAGTATAAACTTGTCTCAAATGTAATGTCAAGTACACCATTTCGGACCGAGAACAAATGCAAGTCCAACATCAATCGGACTTGCTATTATTTTGTCGCTTTAAGAGCGGCAATTGTGTATATGATCGAAGATTGTTATAATATAGCATCTTAGCATGCACTTACTTATTGTCAGATTCTACCATGGCTTCGAAAAGGCATATCACGAGAAGAAGACCACAAGAAACCCGTCATTTTATTTACTTTATTTTTTTAAATATATATACATACTAGCTGTGCCCCGGTTTCACCTGGCATAATTAGGTCATAAAAAAGGAGGAGGTTCTCAATTCGACTGTATATCCCTTTTTTGTATTTATAACTCGATAACTCATATAAAAATGACTGACAGAAATAAAAATAAATATAGAAAAACAGTAAATATTCCAAACAGCTGAAACTATAGTCAATTGGAAACTATAGTATCTATACTAATATAATAAAGCGGAAGAGTTTGTTTGTTTGTTTAAACGCGCTAATCTTATAGAAGCGAAGAAACAGTCGAAAATGTGGAAACAGTAGGTAATTTATAATAAAGCTGAGCAGGTAGGAAACAAAAAATTAATATGATTCCCAAAATAACTATTCCACGCAGACGCAGTCGCGGGCACAGCTAGTAAAATATATTTTTGTTTGAAATTAAAGGTATCCTATGTTACTTTTATTGCCTCCAAAAATATGTGTACAAAGTTTCGTGATGATCGGTTAAGTAGTTGTTGCGTGACAACGTAATAAACAAACTCACATTTATATTTATAATAATAGTAGGATTTGGTATGTTTTATATGTACAGGCTACAATTGATCAATTGCCTTTTGGAAGCCATGGTATATTCAGACAATGAACAAGTGCTAAGCCCATGAGTGTTTGACATTAGTACGATTATTTTATTTCATGTACCCTCGGCAAAAAATAGTCAAGAATTTCACCATCCTTATTCTCTATCATACTATCATCCTTATTCACACATTCTTTCAATGATAAATCCTTTTCATTTTTTATCTTCATATATCGACTGATAACGTGGCTGCATAGATTCCAATTCCTTTTGCATTGAATTGAACAACGCTTTTATGAATGCTTTCTTTCTAGTTTTAATTGTTAATATTAGATGACTCAACATATGACAGTTAGGCAACTGATGTTAAGCAAAAATGCGGTAAGTAAATGCAGGCGACTGCTACTACAGTTAAATACCTGAACAACTGTTGTGTACACTATCCAAAACGCTGCGTCCCTTCACGGTCTGGGATACATTGGAACATCAAGGACGTTCTTATAAAAAGCCGTGGTCCATAGTGCCCATAACCGAAGAGAATTGTTGATTTAATAAAGCAAGAGAGATGTGTCAGAATGTGGATCTCTGTTGTCTTTACCTATCCCAATTGGAATTAAGATATAAAATTAATAATGATAATAGAACCTAATATCACAAAATTCGTGGCTTTATAGATTTAAATGAATACTGTATACTTGAAGATGACAATTCAAGCAACCAAACTCAACTAAAAGCCTAAAAGCAACTAAAAGACTGGCTAGAAACTGTTATATTATTTAATAAATCATTATAACGAGCTTTTAGTGTTGAAAAAACACATTGCTCGTAGGATTTGTAAGCCGAAGTAGCAATGGGCTGGCCATATCGCTTAAAGAATCAACAACCGATGGGGAAAAAAGGTTCTTAAGTGGAGACCACAAACCGGAAGACATAGCGTAGGCTAGGTAGGCTTCCCACTAGGTGGACTGACAACATAATAAAGGTCACGTATAACCGGTGGATGCAACTGGCATTTTGTCGTTCGGAATAGCGTTCTAAGGGGGAGGCATGGATGGATGTTCAGCAGTGGGTGTCTTCTGGCTGATGATGATGATGATGATGATAGTAACTGTAACATAAAAGGAGTTTTAGGTCGTCGGCGCTCTTGTACCTCTTCTTGCTTACCATCAAGTATATCAATATCAGATGTCACTGTCAATAAAGTTTATATTGCAATGCAAAGGTATATCAAATAAGTTTTATTTTAATTTGACAGTTGGCTCACCAACAGCAACTACCCAGAGTTCATTATTTGGTGGAACAAAGCCTGCCTTTGGTGCATTCACGTCACCACCAAATCAGACAGTCGGCAGTCCTGGATTTGGTCAAGCTGCTGGTAATACTCAGGTAAATATTATTTCATTTTATATTATTTTACATCTTATCCTGGGTTGCCTAGCGCCCATAAACGCCCATAGAGCTTGTATGAAAGAATAATTGTGCATCGTGGTAAGCCTGCGCTCCTTTGTCTCTGCCTACCCATCTGAAGAGTTACATCAGAAGTTCTTCAGTAAATAACAAGCTTTTTTGTAACAATATTTGATATATTTTTTATTTTATGATTGGAGACACTGATGTCTCGAGAACTCTGGAGCCCCTGCAACTTTGCTGACACTCTATCTATAAATGGAAACGGTATATTCAGTCGTCGGCACTCTTGGCCCTCCCTTTGATAAAATAAAAGAGTTTTTTTATTGTGACTCGACATATGACAGCACCCCGCTTGATGTTAGGCTGGAGTGTGGTCCATGAATGGATGTCACTGCTACTACAATTCAATAACTGTGAGTAGCAGTCACACATCCACTATGCCGGCCTAGTTGGAACCGGAAACTTACAAGCTGATACCGAACGCGACCAAATCACTTCACATTCCGTATACTTGTAAGTGGTGGTACTACCCCAGATCAGCAGACTGGGCACTACTCTTTTATAACCAGACCCAAAGCAAATATCTATATATATATTTTTTTAATAACAAATATTTATTATAATTATTAAATATTACAAATAAAAGCTATGAAACAAATATTTGCTTTACGCGCAACAAACCAATCTCTGACCGTTCGTTCACGCCTGTCGTCAAAAGTATTTATTTATTGCATCAAAATTAACTTAAAAATAGGTACATGGTCGAGTTTAATACCTCTTAGGCATTCTCTAACAACTAACCTTTGGGATGATGAGAAATTATGGGCAGGGTGAAAATATTCAATCATAAATATTTTACCATTTTCAGGCTCAACCTACTTCTGCGTTTGGTAGTCCAGCCGCTACTCCTGCTTTTGGAAGTCCAGCAACACAGGGTAAAATTATAACATTAATTATAATAAAAAAACTATTTATTAGACAAAAAATTACTCATTATAAATTATATCCTTTATGAGGTCTCTATTTTAGGCCGATATAGTGACGGCGACTGAAACTGATTGCTTTTTTAAGTCGTCGACGCTCTTGGAGCTCCTCTTGCTTGCTATCAGGCAAGTCGAGATCAGATGTCGAGTCACAATAAAAAAGTCTTAAACAATGGGGGATGATGGTGTGAGGCTAGCTAGGCCTACAAACAAAGGCTTGGCACACCAGTTCCTTACGCGTATAGTTCCGGATTCGATTCCAGGTTGGAACAAACATTTGTTTGATACCTTTTATTTGTAATATATAATAATTTGATTCAATATTACAAATATTTTTTATTATAAAAAGGCGGATATTTGTTCTAGCTCTGGTTATCAAAAAACGGCTGATAGTTGCCAGTCTTCCAATCCGGGGTAGTATCACCACTTACAAGTATACAGACCGTGAAGTGATTTGGTCACGTTTCGGGATCAGCTTGTAAGTTGCCGGTTCCAACTAGGCCGGCATAGTGAATGTGATTACTGCTCACAGTTATTAAATTATAGTAGCAGTGACATTTATTCATGGACCACACTTCGGCTTAACATCAAGCGGGGTGCTGTCATATGTCGCGTCACTATAAAAAAAACTTGTTTTCTAGCATCAAAGGGTCTAACAACCTTTGGATCACCGCAAACAGCTGCATTTGGTGTTGCTAAAACAACCACCACAACGGGTGCATCGCCATTTTCTTTCAATACACAATCGTCAGGCTTCACAGCACCTAAATTGCCCGCTCCAGTGAGTATTCTTTAATATTTCCTCTGGTCGGTATAGTGTCGATGACTAAGGCAACCGTAAACATAATGGGATTTTAAATCTTCAATCTTTTTCAATTTTCAAGGCGACCGTAGTGTAGTGGCAGTGCAATGGTTACCCAAACCGTTAGCCACGGGTTCGAAACCACTCACTGGTACCAATGTATCTTAGATATATGTACTTTGGTTTTCCTGTTTCTATGATACAAGCACTTTATACAGGTTCTAGAAAGTTCGAAATTAGTGACGCCCTCACATGTTACCGATTCGATTTGAAATAATAATCGATTTTTATTCAATATCATTCAATCAATCAAATTGTCAGGCCTTTTTCCCACAGGGATTGGCAATGACAATGGAGCGCCACGATACTGACACAACTCCCTCGCATCCTTCACATTCACAATTCTCTTCATACAAGCTCTATGATTATGGGCACTAGGCAACTTAGCTTTTATGAGGATGACTCCGATTTGGTCGGCGAACACCCTCCTGGACCTTCCTTGTTTAACGTATCCATTCACATAAGATCCTCTTTCAAACCACATCTATCGCGCACTGTGCTATTCCTTATTCTATTCGCTATCTATAATAACCAAAACAAATAATAATTTTTTTTTTCAATTAATAATAAATTTTGTACCACCTTTTCAGGCAGCAACCACTGCAGCTGCCCAACCGAGCACAGGCTTCGCATTTGGAAATACACCTAATTTAAGTTTTGGTGCATCTGCGACCACAGCATCTTCATTGCCGTTTGGCCAGAGCACACCAGCGGCCAGCTCTACATTCTCACCAGCCAAACCGGGTTTGTTTACATATCATAAGTTCTGGTTCTGGATGTAAATGTATGAAAGTGAATGCTTGGGTCATTCACTTCCTTACATCTGGCAGAAGAAGCATGAAAGTAAGACTAATGTGGTCATTTAGAAGTGCCTGTGGGGTAATAATTGCAGATAGAGTGAAGAATACGTTGAAGAGTTGTAGGCAGTGGTACCTATTCTACCGATTCGAGATAGTATTGTTATGGTATAAAGACCGTGAAGTGACTTAGTCGCGTAAATTGCTAATTCCAACTATAGATGCGGAATAGTAGATACGGCTACCACCTGCATATCTCAACTGGGGAAAAATTGCATGAAAAACTTGTGTGTTTATGACGCTTTAGAGGGCACTGCTATACCTTTTTTATGTATTTTTAGATGATCTTTAAAAGTTTCTACAACACGCTTAGGTGTATACGGCTATCTATAGTCTTCGCTTAATGGATGAATATTTAATCTTTTTAAAGAGTGGTAGGCAGTGGTGCCACCACTTACAAGTATACTGTGAAGTGATTTGGTCACGTTTCGGGATCATCTTGTAAGTTGCCGGTTCCAACTAGGCCGTCTTAGTGGATGTGATTGCTACTCACAGTTAAGTTATTAAATTGTAGTAGCAGTGACACCCATTCATGGACCACACTCCAGCCTAACATCAAGCGGAGTGCTGTCATATGTCATATGCTGTCATAACCTGATGTTTTAAACTTATCTAGATTACTTTCTTAGACTTTGCGCAAATATTGATTAATGAATTAAACAAATTATATGCGATTATCTAACATCTGGGACCCCATAATACACAACTTCAAGTCCCAAGTCCAGCAAACTGCCAAACCAGATGACACTGTCAGTTATTTTTGGCAAAAATTGAATTAAACCGGGAATAGAAAAACAAAATCAAAACATCAAACAGGGTAGTTTTGGAAACAATAACAGCATCAACTAATAGGACGACCAACACCTCATTCTCTTCGTGACTACAAAGGCTGTAAAGCTCTCAAAACGTCGGAATAAAAAATAGAAAAATCAAAACCCAAATAAACGCGATAGTAAGCCGCATAAAATTTGTTTAATTCATTATCTAGATTACATTTAAATAGGTCAAATTTCCATAGAAAACATTGATGTTTCCTATGGATTTTCGACTTATGGTGCTAAAATATAAATATCCTTTTTTTGTACAGCTACTGCATTATTTGGGGCTCAAACGAAAGATCCGCCTAGTTTTGGAGCGGCGACTGGTGCAACTCCAGCCTTTGGAACACAATCCACTGCGCCACCAGCGTTTGGAGCACAAACTTCCACTCCAGCATTTGGAGCACAAACATCCACTCCTACAGCATTTGGAGCACAAACATCTGCTCCTCCAGCATTTGGAGCACAAACATCTGCTCCTCCAGCATTTGGAGCACAAACATCTGCTCCTCCAGCGTTCGGAGCACAAACATCGTCTGCCCCAACCTTTGGTGCTCAAACTAGTGCAGCCCCTGAGTTTGGTGCAACAACTAGTGCATCTCCTGGATTTGGAGCTCAGACTAGTGCAGCTTCTACTCCTGCATTTGGAGCTCAATCTACTTCAGCTCCGGCGTTTGGAGTACAATCGGCCGCTGTTCCAACTTTCGGGTCACAAACGAGTACAGCACCTGCGTTTGGAGCACAATCCTCTGCGGCACCTGCGTTTGGTGTTCAAACTAGTGCGGCGACCACTCCGGCTTTTGGAGGACTCAAGTTCCCAACTGCCACGACTTCTACTAATGGTATGACTTTTGAGATTTTGTTTTACATTTTTATACTAAGCTAATAAACGTACTTGTATCATAGAAACTGGACGATCAAAGTGCAATTATCAAAGATACCGACGTAGTGATAGATACAAAGATAGTGGTTTTGAACCGGAGCCACCTTAATTTATTTTGGAACTATTAATATATACAGATATGGCAAACAAATAGCTGGCGCATTGGTCAACCAGTCCGTTCCGCGTAAAGTCCCTCATTCGATTCTCATTCAGAGCAAACTCAGTTGCGTTTCAGGATCAGCTTAAAAGTTGCCGGTTCTAATTAGGCCGACATAGTGGATGTTATGCCTCTAATAATGGACTTCAGCCCAACATCAGGTGGGGTTCTGTAAACAAAATAGTAATAGGGCTTTACTGATCATTATTCATGTATATATTCCAGCAGCCCCTACTCTTGGCACTTCAACGTTCTCTCTAAAGACCCCTACCACAAGTACCACAGCATCATCTGCCCCATCACAACCAACTGCTGGATTTGGTTTTGGAACTAGCACTGCCGCTGGTACTGGCACAGGTATGTAAGGTTCTTTATTCATTAACAGGACTTAATTATTTTTTCTCTATATTGATAAACTGAATATAAAGAAAAATTCTGAAATGCAATTACTTGTTTGTAAGAATCTTTTATACTATGCTACTAAAGTGCTTGGCGTTCTAAGGGAGGCCTATGTTCAGCAGTGGACAGGCTGATGATGATGATGAAAGTGCTTGTATCATAGAAACAGGGCAACCAAAGTAAATATATCAAAGATACATTGGTACTGGCAAGTGGTTTTGAACCCGTGCTCACGGTTTGCCTAACAATTACACTGCCACTACACCACGGTCGCCTGTAAATCTGTATGGCGCGGCTGCAGACTGCAGTGTCGATTTGCACGGAATCAATTCATACCAACCAGTAGTGCTGTCTGCGGTCGCCATAGGATTCACACCTTAAGAGAAGCAATTCTATAAATTCTATTCAGTAATAGTAGCTTTCTTGGTTGGCATAATGACGGCGACTGAGACTTCCGTAAAGTTACACGTCTTTTTCAGTCGTCAATGCTCTTGGGATTCCCCTTGCTATATAGGGGCAAGGCAAATCTAAATGTAGGTATGTCGAATGTCACGTCCTAATAAAAAAAAGATCTAACGTCGTTTCCTAGGGGAATTCCCTAGAATATTGGTGTTGCAGAAAAGTATAAAAAAAATAATTACTACTGTGCAGCTGTCCGCGTATTTAGTCAGCACTGCAGACTTCGCACCTTGAATCTGCCGGATGGTAATCAAGAGAAACAGACTGGACGGCGACTGAGGCAGCCGTAAACCAACTCAGTTGTTTCATTCGTCATCACTCTTGGATCTCCTCTTGTTTATCATCAGGCGGGTCGAGGTCAAATGTCGTGTCACAATAAAAAAGTCCAAGAGCGCAGAACGGATTTCATATGCAAGCAATCGTCGTCACTATGCCGGCCAAAAATAATAATAAGAAAATGATTGGAATAGCTTTTAGTGATTTTTCACCAGTAATTTCTTTATGTATCTTATCCTAGGTCTAACTCTTGGTACATCAACTACAGCTCCTACAAGTCAGGGTTTGAGTTTTGGTACAACCAAAGCTAGTTCGACAACTGCTGGGATCACATTCGGGACATCTACAGCTACGACCACAAGCGCACTGTCATTTAGCTTAGCTACGACTACTACTACTTTGAGTGAGTTGTTTTTTATCTGACCATTTTAGAGTGGTAGGCAGCAGTGCCCAGTCTGCCGATCCGGCGTAGTACCATCACTTACAAGTATACAGACCGTGAAGTGACTTTGTGTAGTTTCGGAATAAGCTTGTAAGTTGCCCGTTTCAACTAGGCCAGCATAGTGGATGCGACTGCTTCTTACAGTTATTTATTATAAAAAACGACGATTTAGTCCATATTCCACCCAAATAAGGGTGCCAGTAGTCCGGGTTACCCCGAATTCGTCCTAGTTTAGATGGCATCCAGGGAGCGTCCGGGCGGGGATACATTTGTAGTCCGGGTTAAAAATAAAAAAGTTTTGGGCCGCCCCCGACACACGCACTGTGCCCGCACGACCGACTCGCTTTCTTTTATTTCACTGACCTTTTAAAATAACCTGCTGACATATTCTGGTTCTGGGTTTTTCTAAAATCTGGGGTTTTCACGCATCTTGTCCTGGTTGCCAAATTTTAGGATGGCAACCCTACACTCAAAGGACACAAATAAATTTAAAATATTTTTAGTAAGTTTAAAAATTTAAAAACAATTGCAATAAAATATAAACTGTCAAATGCCATTAATTAAAGATCACTAAAAAAATACCAAAAATATGTGTAAAAATTTATTGTAAAAGTTCTAAATTATTTACAGCTAGCAGCACTCCGTCGTCCACAGCTACGACAACTGTCACCACAACGATGCCATCTTTGACTTTACCTACTTCGTAAGTATTCTTTTACATTTCTATACTAAGCTACTTCGAGCGATGAAGCTACTCATCTTTCATTTTGCATGGGGACTTGGGCTTAATTGTATTAACAGTTGCATATACATTTTAAAATAGTTTAATGTACAAAGATTAGAATGTAATTGGAATATATCCTTTATTTTGCATAGTTTAGGTGTGCAAATTGATTAAACTATAATTATGACAGTTCAAAGCAGAACTTTTAATAAATATTATAAATATATAATTTAATAACTTAAATCCATATATTCCATATATTATTTTCTATCCATATATTTTTTTCTAAATAACTCAATTGCAAAGAAATTAAAAGCAAAATTGGTATTTGTTTTATCAATACAATTATCGAAACTACCATTTATATAATTTTTCATCATTGGACATTACAAAAGTAGTACATAAAAGCCCAAAATGAAAGATGTCCTTTTAGCACACCGTCTGGTCCACCGCAACCGATCGCCAACATAAACTTCGCGCAGCTGGAAGAGAACATTAACAAATGGACGCTCGAATTGGAGGAGCAGGAGCGGACATTCATTAATCAAGCCACACAAATTAATGCGTGGGACCGACTGTTAATAGCCAATGGAGAGAAAGTTAGTATTTTTTAAATACATTTCTATACTAAGCTACTAAAGTGTTTGTATCATAGAAACACGACAACCAAAGTACATATATCAAAGATAAATTGGTACCGGTGAGTGGTTTCGAACCTCTCGGCTTACGTTACCATTGCACTCCTACTACACCACGATTGCCTCATACTCAATTGGATCTTTTTTTGAAGTCGTCAGAGCTCTTGGAACTCCGCTGTTTACTATCAGCAGGGCTATTAAAGGCCTTTAATTTATTGGGGACCACATTAGAATAATGGGGCTGCTGTGAGATTGACAGAGCACTATTTTGCTAGATAATACGGCGTTCACACGAGGCGAATTTAGTTGGTCAACTGCGAAATCGTCGCGATTTTGACCATCTGAACAGACTTTCAATCAAGTTGAAAGAATAAATATCGGTTCAACAAAAGTTAAAGAACTTTCATTGATTCAAATAATAGCTGACAGCGAATCGACTCGTATGAACTTGTTCGTTCAATTTGCATAATCAGTCAGTCAGTCAACGCGATTGAGTACCTATGTATTGTATATAGTATATTGTATTCCTCAGTCACCAGTTTTTTGTTGGTTTGTAAATTATAGCGTCCGTATCCAATATGGACAGATAGTGTACTAAATAGTGTTATTGAACTGCTACTGCTCTTACTGTAAGTAGTAGTCACATCCACTATACCGGCCTAGATGGACCCGGCTACTTACAAGTTGATCTCGAAACGCGACTAAGTCACTTCATGGTCTGTATACTTGTAAGTGGTGGTACTACCCCAGATCGGCAGACTGGGCACCACGGCGTACCACTCTTTAAATTGTCAGCGCTCTTAGACTTTCAGTCCATTATTAAGATTCAGCGCTGACGTTGACGTCTTAATAAAGAAATTTTGTATTTAAGTATATATTTTCAATGAATAGAGAATCTCGCCGTGACCACGATGGCTGCAAAGCTCTCGAAACGTCGGAATAAAAAAAAAATGTAAACCAAAATAAACACAATAGTAAGTTTATTTAATTCATACTATTTTCTTAGATTTTGCGCGAACATTGATTAATAAACAAATTTTATGCGGCTTAATATCGCGTTAATAATAAAAAAATGTAAAATGTAAACCAAAATAAACGCGATAGTAAGCCGCATAAAATTTATTTAATTCATAGTATTTTCTTAGATTTTGCGCGAACATTGATTATTGAATTAAACAAATTTTATGCGGCTTACTACCGCGTTAATAATAAAAAAATGTAAACTAAAATAAACGCGATATTAAGCCGCATAAAATTTATTTAATTCATCAATCAATGTTCGCGCAAAATCTAAGAAAATATATATTTACAGATAATAGAGCTCAACGAAGCAGTACAGAATGTTAAAAATGAACAGCAAAGCTTGGAACACGAGCTGGAATTCGTAGTGGCCCAACAGACAGAACTGGACGAGCTATTAAAGCCATTGGAGAAACAACTTGCAGAACGGGCGCCTGACAAAATAAGAGACCCGGAAAGGGAGCATATGTAAGTAACATTTGATTTGATTGACTCCTAATAAATAATCAATCAAATTGTCACGCCTTTTTTCCACAGGGATAAGCAGAAACAATGGAGCGTTACCTGCCACGGTCCTGACACAACTCCCTCGCTTCCCTCACATTCATAATTATTTTCATACAAACATTAATAAATATGTTGCTGTGTATTTAGTTAGAATTTAGTTACGAGGAAGAGCCGGGTTCGAATTCCGGTTGGAACCAATTTTAGTTCCATAGCTTTTATTTATCCTCTCTGGTTGTCAAAGAATGGGTAGTACTAGTTTGCCGATCTAGGGTAGTACCACCACTTACAGGTATGCAGACCGTGAAATGACTTAGTCGCGTTTCGGCATCAGCTTGTAATTTAAGCCGGTTCCAACTAGGCCGGCATAGTGGATGTGACTGCTACTTATAGTTATTTACCTGTAGTATTAGTCACCTTCATACATGGACTGCACTCCAGCTTAACATCAGGCTGCTGCTGCTGTGATATGTTAAAATCATATAATATAATAAATTGCTGAGTTGTGGGAACCCTAAATAACTTTCAAAAGTAAAAGTACTATAATGTGCCTATTCTGGATTAGTGAAATCCTGGTAATTCCACGTGTTCTCTCCATTCTATGGATCCTTTAACAAAGCTTAAAAAAGCACTACAGGCCGGCATAGTAAGGGCGATTAACGCATCCGTACTCAGTCGGTTTTTTTATTCATTGGTGCTCGTAAACTTTTCCTAGCCTACCGTCATGCAGTTCATGATCAGATGTCGACTTTTATTTATTTTTTGATTATTATACATTTCTATACTAAGCTACTAATGTGCTCGTATCCTAGAAACAGGACAACCGAAGTACATATATCATAGATACTTAGATACCGGTGAGTGGTTTTGAACCCGTGCCACTCGCTCGCGTAGCCATTGTACTGCCACTACACCACGGTCGCCTTATTAATCGACTGTTTGGCCAGATTGCGTCAAAATGTCAAAATAACTTCACTTGTAAGAAAAAGCAAGGAAACGATCAAAAGCGCCAACGACTGAAAAAAAAAATACGCTTACCTCAGTCGCCGTCACTATATCGACCAGAAGCTGTCTAGTTTGCTAACGTATAGCTTTATATTTTGTTTAAATTTTCACAGGTACCAATTAATAGAAAGTCTGGACTCACAATTACTCCAAATGTCTGGTGATTTGAAAGAAGTGATTGAACATCTAAATGAAACTAACAGAAGCCAGGATACTAATGATCCGGTATGTAAATGTTATTACGACAAATTGGTATAAAACGACTCAGTATAAAGATGGCGGCAGGCTCGTTTATTTATGAGACCCGGATTAGGTCGAATGAGAGATGGAAAGAATGAATGCCACATCGCCCGTTGCAAGTCTTAGCTACTAAAGTGCTTGTATCATAGAAACACAGTGGCGTAGCGTGGCGGGGGCGGCACATTTAGGGGGCGCCAAAATTTATAACAACTGAAATAAATCGTTAAAATTTGAACCTGAAATTCATATTTTTGTTGTACCTATGATTGAAACTCCTAAATAAGGGGGCGGCAAATTTTTTTTCCGCCCCGGGTGGCTGACTTCCACGCTACGCCACTGTAGAAACAGGACAACCAAAGTACATATATCTAAGATATGTATATTGGTACCGGTGGGGGGTTTTAAACCCGTGCCACTCGGCTTTAGTAGCCATTGCACTGCCACTACACCACGGTCGCCTTAAACACGCTTTCATTAGCTTGGCTTATATGTACGTAACTATGTAATGGAATCTTTCAAATTAGTTTTCACCCTTCTAGATGTCTGAACAATTTGTACGTGTTGAAAACCGATGACAATACAATATTGTTTTAGCCGGGTAGCGACGTTGACCGAGGCGACCGTGATCAATCTTTTTTTTCAGCTTCCGTCTTATGTCGAGTCACAATAAAAAAAGTCAATTTTTAGTTCACATTACTTAAGCGTGTTTTTATTATTATTTTTGTTTAATCTTTAATATACGAGTATATTTTAATAACAATAATTATTTGCAATAATAAACCTAATTAATAAATATTACAAATAATGCTATGAAACAATCTGCTCCGATTGGGAATCGAACCCGAAATTTGATGAAACTTGACTAGTATAATAACCATTGTATAGCTTGTCTAACTATAAATGACGCGCCCCTCCACTTTATTAGTTTATTTAAATGTGTGAATGCAAATATTTCTAACTTTATCAGCGTGCTCGTCCTTTAGTGTCCAACCAGCAACTGAATGACCAATTACAATTGCATTTTCGGTGTGTTGCATTCATATTTTATGTTTTCTCGTATGCGCAAATGCGGTGGAGGGACGCGTCATTTCGGCTTAGACAGACTATACCATATTTACTTTTTTTTTCACAGATTGTCCAAATTGGTCGCATATTGAACGCGCACATGTCTTCAATGCAATGGGTGGACAACTCCATAGCGCAAATATCAACGAAACTCGACCAATTGAAAGCAACACACGATACTCTAAGAAAAGATAATGAAAGATCATTCCAGCTAACTTATAATTAAAATGTTATTTGGATTCCCAATATATATATAGTTAATTAAAGACTGTTTTTTAATATAATATAGTTTTGTATTTTGCCTCTTACCTTACGTCATCTAGTGCCTATAACTGTAGATATTGTATGAAGGGAATTGTAGAAGCGATGGAGTTGTGTCAGGATCGCGACAAGTGGGGTTCCTCTGTTTCTGCCTATCCCTGTGGGAAAAAGGCGTGACAATTTGATTGATTGGTTGACCTTACGTTTCTAGACAAATATAACTTTCTTTACATCCACAATTTTCTTCATACAAACTCAAGTAAATTAATTAAATTTAGCATGCTTCGATTCTCACAGGGATAGGCAGACACAGTAGTTCTTGTGTGATGCCGTGTATTAATCAGTTCTACATGGTTCATTTTAAAGCTTTGTTTATAATGTAATGAGTTATTTGTATTATATACCTTAATTAAATTTTGGCGCTCCATTGTCTCTGCCTATGACTAACAATTTGATTATTTCAATATTTTTTTGTCATTTTTAGTCTAGTTCTGTAAACGGGTATTTATGTATCGATAGCTTCTACTTACTGCCACACAACTTACCATTTATCTTACAAATTAATTCCTGAGATAAACATAAAAATACGCTTTGTTTACAAGAGTATTTTGACATAGAAATTGTCACGCCTTTTTCCCACAGGGATAACTACATTGCCGTAGCGCCACTTGATACAATTCCCTCACATCCACAATTCTCTTCATATAAGCTCTACGGTTATGAGCACTAGGCAACTTAACTTTCTTGAGGATGTCTTTGATTTGGTCAGATAGCACCCTCCAGGGTCTGCCTCGACTAAGGCATCCATTCATATCAGATCTATAAATTCCTTTCATTAATATACTTTTACTGATCCTTTCCATGTGCCTTGAAATATACATATACAAGTATAATAAAATGCAATAAAACCAATTTCGTTTCAGTTCGTTCATTCGTTTAATAAATAATCCCATTAATAAAGCATTGCAACTTGACATTCTCTTCAGTGTTCAAACATAAAATTATTAATTTTTTATTTACAATACTACAGAGAGTATGATTGTGAGATATGTTTTCTGCACTAAGAAACATGGACAACTTCTTTGCGTCCACACGACATTGGCATACTTGGATACCATCTTCGTTCATTTGGGATTCAGTCTCCGAATCTGAATTGTCTACGAGTCCTGGAATAAAGTATGAAGTTTGTTTTTATTAACTGCTTTTAAGGGTGTGTTTCCCACGGCGACCGCAGACTGCAAACCGCACCACTGGTTTGTATGAAATTAATTCTATGCAATGCGGTTGCGACATGGCAGCTGGCCGCAATACGAGTCCTGTCGCCAACCGCAGAGCGTCGACACGTGTTATTAGGAAACAAAATAGGTTTTTGGTAGAAGAGAAGTTAATTTTAAACATTCCAATACTGCTTATCAAATGGCATAGTGACGGCGAATTGATTGATCGATTGAAGCCGTGAATTGATTCGGATTTTTCAGTCGTCGTCACTCTTGCTTATCATCAGGCGACCACTTACAAGCTAATTCCTAAACGCGACAAATCACTTCACAGTCTTCTTGTGTGTGGTGGTACTACCCCGGATCAGTAGACTGGGCACCACTGCCTAAGATTCTTAGAATAATGTATGATGAATGGAAAGGATACTTAGGGCATAATCTGCACTCCAGTTTAACATCAGACAGAATGCTATAATATGTAGCGCCACAATAAAAATATTTCTAAGGCGACTGTGGTGTAGTGGCAGTGCAATGGTTACGCAAACCGAGAGCACGGGTTTAAACCCACTTGCCGGTACTAATCTTTGATGTACTTTGGTTGTCCTGTTTCTATGATACAAGCACTTTAGTAGAAAGGTAAAAATAATAAGATTTTGGGGTTTTATCACAGATCTTAATGTAGAAGGATCGGTAAGCAGGAATCATGCAAAGGGATTTCAATTGGACTTGTTTTAAAATTTGTCAGCGTTTTGGGCAGATGACTACCACTGCCCAAAAGTGGTAACCACTACTACTTCAAGAGTGGTAGGCAGTGAAACCCAGTGTGCCGATCCGGGGTAGTACCACCACTTACAAGTATACAGACCGTGAAGTGATTTAGCCGCGTTTCTTACAGTTATTGAATTGTTGTAGCAGTGACATTAATTCATGGACCACACTCCAGCTTAACATCAAACTGGGTGCTGTCATATGTCAAGTCACAATAAAAAAAACTCAAATGAGGCTGTGCGTAAAAAGAATTCATAAAACAATATACCTTTGAATTCATGTACAAATAAATCTTTATATCTAGTAGAGACCCTGGCCATGTCTGTAACTATTTGCAGAGTAAGTCTTCCAGCTGAGGAGGCCCTGATTGTCAACTCAGGGGACAAAGTTCGCATCCTTTCAACAGTACTTCTCAACTGCTTTAATGGTGGTAGTGATATTGAGATCTGGAATTGTACAAAATGTTTTTTTGTTGTACAAAAAAACAAAATTAATGTGAGAATTGCTGTCAGTTGTATTAATTAAGTTCATAGGACATCATGATGTTAAGCTGGAGTGCAGTTAAATAACTTTAAGTAGCAGTCGCATCTACTACGCCGGCATAATTGGAAGTGGCAACTTAAAAGCTGATCCCAAAACACGATGACCGCGGTCGCTTATATAAAGTGATATCGAAACTTCCAGAAAACTCTATTTGGATTTAACTGATAAACACATTTTGTTTATTAAAAGAGTGTCGTTTTTATTTTAATTTCTAACAAAAAGATTTTCCGTTGTTTCGCTTTTGTGTCCGCAGATGCTATTGTGTCGAGCCCTTTTTGTTCATATATTTGCATTAATGAAATTCCAGACTTCGACATAACACTAACCAGGTGTCGTTATATTATTTTTTTGCCTTTTGGCCGTTAAAAGAAAATCAATTATATTTACTTACATCAGGATTAGGTATTTTTGGTTCTTGAAAAGCTGACCAGTGTTTCTTTGGTATGACTGAGATAGGTATATCATGCGTCACATTTCTTGATTGAAATGAGGTTCTTGATGGCTGCAAAATTATACAAATCATTATTATTTAATATTTACTAAGTCACATTTCTGTGCATAGCATACGTTTATGATGTTACATTAGAGAGCTTTATTATTTATAGAGCTCACTGTTTAGTGGTTAATGCTACAAAGGTCCACAATATCAATCAAAGGTATTTGGTTTCTTTGACCATTGAACTACCACTAGACCTAAAATAAAAATAAAAAACAATTTGATTTTATGCTCAGTTTTATTCATGTCAATGCTCTGCAGTCGGCGACAGGACTAGTGTGTCGAAATCAATCTCAGACAGATTCATACAAACCAATAGTGCAGTCTGCAGTCACTAACGGGATGCTGTCATCTGTCATATATATATCACAATAGAAAAGAAATAAATAAATTGTTTGAAATAAGACAAAAATTAATGTTTATAAAGTTATTAACTTACAGTTTCAATCTCCAATGTCAAGCAAGGATGCTGTTTTTTGGTTAACTTTATTTTGAGACTTTTGGCAGATTTTAATGTTGTTAATGATCTTGCTAAATTAGCTAAAAGTTGAAAGCAAAAAATAAAATAAACATTAGGTTCAGGGTAATATTTTATTTATTGTTTTCTATACTAAGCTAGAGTCTGTTTAAGCCAAAATGAAGCAACCCTCTACTGCACTTACACACACGAGGGAACATAAAATATAGATGCAACACACTGAAAATGCAATTGTAATTGGTCATTCTGGTTCTGGTTAGACATAAAAGGAGGAGCATCCATTGTTTAATCGCAAAAGTACCATCAGCATGTTGACCAAAAAACATTTACAAAAAAAACATATTTTTTATTGGTATCATAATTACGATCTTATGAAGTAAACAAAACAAATCTTTGTTGACGGAACGATAGATGCACGCACACAGATGAAGTAAATAAACTAACAAAGTGGAGGGGGGCGTCATTTATGGTTAGACAAGCTATACTAAAGTGCTTGTATCATAGAAACAGACAAATCATTAGATAAACATCAATTTGAAAAATTTTACAATCTGCATTTTACAACAAAATACTTTTATTTAAACGTTGTCATACAGAAAAACATGTTTTAGATACTTCTAATACATACCTGAACTAATAGCTAAGTAAATGTCCTTATGTTCATCATCTAAACCGAGTATTTGGTATTCTGAGAAGAAGTTTATTCTGGGTATTTCACACCATAACATTGGTGGCGCAGGCCCATTGTTTTCATCACTCACAATAAAATAAATGTGGTCTTCGGATAATCTTAAAATACTCTCCTTTGATAACTTTGATATTGTAGTAACAATACCTAAAAGCAAACAATGTTTAACACACTTCAAAAAGATTTTCACTTGCTTTGTGGTCTCAAAGAAGTAACCTCGTACCCACTCGAAAACTCTCTCATAGGAGCAGCATCTATCATAATAGCACGAAATTGCATTTTTATAGCACATTAATAGTAAATATAATTTAAATTCTTTTGCTTTTACAAACTTCTAAGAGCGGGAGAATTGAAGTTTATCTGACAGTCAGACACAGATAACTATTATACTAGTAATACAGATAGGACAGCTGCTTTGACTTTGTTGACCGAGTTCTAAAAGTTCACACGCAGCGCTAGCGTCGAATATGACTGATATTGACAAGCTGATTTTGGAACTCAAAATGGACGAAGGAAATCAAAATGGCTGCATATCGACGAGTTCTTCGCAAAAAGAAAAATTCTTCCCTTATTTATTTTAAAAATAAATATATTATGATAATAAAACAAAACAGTTTATTTTTAAAATATATATATTATGTTTAGTACTTTTCTAATGCCAACTTATGTGGCATTTCCATTTTCAAAACAAACTTTTCCTGGATTGATCTGTTTAGCAATATATTAATTATGTTGCATCAAATGTGTAGTTTATCTCTTAAACATCGTATACTGCATGATAGTTCTTCATTGCAGCTATATGTATGGTCTTCATGTAATTCTAAAACAAAAATCAACATTATAAAAGCCTTATCAACCTACAAACATTAAATGATTTTTCTATTGTTACTATTGCAAATAAATATGCGATATTTTAGTAAAACTTACCGGGTGTACATAATATTCTAAAAACAACTTCTTTAGCAGATAGTAATAACAAAAAACTAAGTAACAAAAACACAATGAAAATAACACGCAAGAAGGACGCGAACGCCATTTTCACTCCATAGTAGTGATGTTGCATAATCGAATGACGATAATCGAATTAATTGATTTCAGTAATCATTCGACTTAGTTGATTGTTAATAAGGATTAGTTATTAACAATCAACAACGGAGTTTATTGTATAATTACAATAAACTCCGTTGTAATTATTTACTAGCATACATTCGTTTAAAAAATTAGCTTTTCGACAATTCGAATAAATTGATTAAAAATTAGTATTATGGATTTATTGCAACTACTACTGTTTTATTAAACAAAAAGTAACAACAAGCGTGTCCGAGCAAGATGATCGTCCGCGTATTAAAGTAAAACAAAACTAATATATAAAAACAATCATTCAATTAGACACAAAGAAATAAATAAGAAAAAAATGTTTTTTTTTTGTTTGTCGTATATCTGCGACAATGGAATACGACGAGTTAATTTAATCAGATAAAAATGCTGCTGTTGCTACTAATATTAGTATTATCATTCGATTATATTAGTTCAATAATCAATTGGTTATTCGATAAATGAAATCATTCGACTTGCACATCGCTACTCCGTACTTTGTGCAGCGCTTCGTGTGAACCTTAAGAACAAAGCTGTCACCCCCCTGCAGTCAGACAGTATAATCCAGTTTTTATTCACTGACAATGGTAACAAAAAATGACTAGTTTTAGCGGGAAACTGCAAGTAACAGATCGTGCAATTCAAAATTATTTGAAAAGGTTATGTTTTTTGAATATTAATGTATAATAATGGAGGAATTTTTATTAAGTAATTATTTTTAAGTTGATCGAGTATAGCCAAGTGATTTAAATCTGTAAAACGTGTTACTTCGTGTTCCCTCCCAGGCTCCTTTCAAATTATAAGTAAAGGCTTTCTGCCAATTTACTAAAATAATCATCGTCATTCTCTTCTTCATCTTTATGTCACCGATGAAATACTACAGTGTTTTATCTTCATCATTCATCTACTGAAAACATAAAAAGAACATTTTAGGCTATATGGACTAAGCCCATTTTTTCCCATAATGGAAAAACCAAACTAAAAAAACACTGACAATGACAGTTTGCTTCTTCTGGCGTTAAAAATATAATTGATTACTTATTTAATAAAGATTAATGATTGAATTCAATGTTATAAAAAAAATTTGCTATTTCCTTAGATTAAATATTTTTTGAACTTTTGGAAATTTTAACTGAACTAGTACTGTTCACACGTAAAAGAAACATAGGAATATTCAAGCTACCAAAATTGTTTAATACAGAGATAAAATATCTAGGCTTCACCTTGGACAGTAAGCTGAACTGGGACAAACATCTGACAAACAAGCTCAACAGTGCAACCCTAACTCTATGGCAGTGTCGCAGACTATTGGGTAAAAAAATTGGCATAAAGTATAAACCCCAATCTTCAAAGTATAAACATATCTTCATTATTAGACCGTTCGTCACTTACGGTGCGTCGTTTTGATTGCCTAGAACCAAGTTCAAACAAAGTCAACAAATAAGGTACATAACCGGTTAGAAAAACCTTTACATATATTTTATTAAAATCTCTTTTTCTCAATAAGCATTTTGTTTGTATCAACTAGTTACATAGAACAACTACAATATTTATCATTTTCTTTTTATAAAATTATTTAATTACCTAGTATTTTATCCAATATAATTACATAATTTTTTTTAAACTAAAATACATTATTAAAAGGAGTCCCTTTAGGCAAGGTTCCGAAGATACTGGCAGCGTTCCCCCTTTGAATAGCTAGACTAATTCTTTGTCCGAGGTAGCTGCCAACTCTTCGGTCTCCTGTGATGTCGACTAACCTTTTTGATATTTCCTTAAAAAGCCTTAAAGCGCTAGGACCCCACGGACCAAGGGTCTCGACACCGAATGGGACAAAATCATACTCGGAGCCTAGACCCCTGTATTTGCACGCTTTAGCTTTTTCAGCCGCTTCACAAGCCGCACCAGCTCTGCTGTTGGTTCCATGTAGATGGGAAGGTGCCAGCGTGTCTGAACAGGTTGCATCCCATACCAGCACCCGGCCCATCTTCCATGGAATCAAACTCATACCATCCGGTCTCTTACCATCATCTCTTGCAATACCATTCGGCTCAAGTAGACTTGGCACGTTGACGGAGGCAAGAGACCGGCGTATGATATCGTTAAGTGCGGCATGTCTCGAGAACCGGCCTGCACTTTTTTGGCATGACAGTCCGTGATGTCCTAGCTTGTCGACATGACTGCCACAGGGACATTTATGAGGAGCGCAGACCGGAACCCCAAGCCGTAGACAGGTTGCGATTCGGAGCGTGTCAGGCTCAAGAAATGTTCCTGTATTTGACGAAGGGTACGCGTGAAGCCAGTAGCCGGCCTCATGCGTACCCACGGCCAAAAGCCTAGCACGCGCCGAACCTGTACTACTGCTCAAAAGATTGTCATAAGTCAATTTACAGTTTATGTCGTCCCAGCTCCTCTGTGAATTTGGAGAAATTGAAAAATTTTGACCTGGGCATGCAATTAAGAAAGCGTTTCTAGCTTCTTCCAAGGCAGCAATCTCAAAGTTTGAAGGGGTTGCCCTTAAAATTTTACCTATGAGATTTGCTGAACTATGGACAGAAGATAGAAAGGCAGGTAAAGCTACACTGGAAATTTTGCGAATCCCTAAACCACCATAACGGATGGGTAGGGATGCTTGGGTCCAAGATTGCTCGTTAAGCTGCATATTAAGAATTGATTCTAAACTATTTTTTATTAAGTCGTCTACATGTTTTAAAAGATCTGGGTAATTCCAAAAAGAGCAGCAACGGAGCACATACGTGAATTTTGGGACGAAAAGACAGAATTTTAAGATGCAAAGTGCATAATGTGGACTAATTTCAAGGAGACGATCAGCAGAATTTTGAAATTTAGTAATTGAATTATTAATATATTCAGAAATAGATTCATCAAAAATTGGAGAACCTAAAAGGTAAAGTGAATTACTGTTAACTATTTTAATATTTGGAGCCAAAATATTAAATTTTTGTTTTACGTCGTTTAAATTTAAGGCGCAGTTATTTATAAAAAGTTCGCATTTGCTAAAATTAAGCTCCAAACCAATGGCTTCAAATTTACTTTTGATTAAAAAAAGGTCCGAAAACACAGTATTCACATCACCTCCTAGGGTCCCGTCGTCCAAATACCAAACGTTGAAATTAGAATTTAAATTTTTGATTATAGGATTTATAGCCAAACTAAAAATTGCAGGCCCAAGGGGATCACCCTGTTGACAACCTACTTCCGAGGACAGTTCATTAGAACGATATAACAATTTTGTTGGGTCAGCGTAACTGAGAAGAAGATAATTGTATATTTCCGGTATATGTTGTTTTATTTCCGTCAGCAGGGTATCCCTATTTACCGAATTGAAAGCATTTTTGACATCAATTTTGAGCAAAACGTCAGGCTGTCCGTAAGTTAGAAAAGAGCGTAGGGCATGGACGGCTGCCTCACACCCTCCTTTTTTACCGGTTAGTAAATAGGCTTATTGCTTGTGTGTTATATTCTTTTTCATATTTAGACTAAAAACGAGGCAAACACCGAGCAAGTTGCAAGATATTCCGATATACCTGTAGATATTTTATAAAGTACTATTATTACTACTATTAAGAGCGAAATCCTCCTAACATTGTTTTTTTCCTTTAACTGTCTATGCTTAATTATTTTCATCTAGAAAACATAAAATTTAATTGATTACTTCATTTAAAAATTTCTACATGAACACATCTCTAGTCCTAATTTCCAGTAGATGGCGCCGTAGAAATACTTTATTTTCCTGAGTTCTCCCTTCTTTTTCTAGCATTAAATTTTCAGTCAAGTGTGAAAAGGAAAGAAGATATTTTCATTTGAGTGTAACGACTCGTAGTAACGTATTGTGGTTATAAAATATGAAAATTTTCGTTTATTTCTTTGAATTGTTATGATATAGCAGGCTAATTTTATATGTATATTATGTTAAGTTAAAATATTTAGCGAATAAGTGTCATCAAAATTGTTATAGTTACAAATTTTGGGTGTTTTAAATGGCGCAAAATGATCCTGCGAGGTACGTACGATCGATAAGTCACCATTTTTACTGATAATGGGCACGTTAGGAATTTCTAGACGTTATTTATAGATTTCTGGAGCATTAAAACGCTTAGAATACTCTCTGCAGTCATTAATTGTGGTTAAAAATATGTTTCTAATTGAATTTTCCCATCAACTTGTTAGTATTTTTCCTATTGGAGTACCGTTTAACGTATTTACTTCGAATTTGATCTTCAAATATTTAACGGATTCCAAATTTGGATATGACAGGGCGGTTCATAACAAACTATAACAGAACGGCACTTTGAATTTTGGTTACTGTACACTCATTTTGGATAAATTATAGAAATAAATGAAATGAAAATAATTTCTCAGCGTGTCATCGGCGTAATAAGTTCAATGCCATTTTGGTTATGCAATACTGTTTAGCGCACTTGTTGGTCCGCATGTTCTTTACTCATGAATTTGTTATCATTGAATTTTACTATTCGCTTTTATTATCTCGTTGGCCTGAATTAGGTTAATTTTAATAAAGATTTCATTGATGAATTCGAGAATTTGAATGTATTATTTCATATCCCCTCCCCTGAATTTTGTTTGCGTTTGCAACTGTACTTAATTCTGGAACAAGATGCAAATTTCTGTTTGTTGTCCTATATTAATTTATAAATAGAAATAATTTAAATATTTTTATAATATACTATTCTAATATTTAGAATTTAGGTAGTTAAGTCATAATCTCAGTAGGTATAGGTAGAATGTTTTAGTTTGTTTTACTTATGAGTAGCTAATTTAAGATAAATGTTGTCTTTATAATGTGAAAGGCAATATTGTTATAATTCTTTATTGCACATAAATAATTAAAAATATATATTACAAAAAGTGACTGCTTTAAAGCAATATCTACCCAGGGGATATCTTTTGGGAGAATAATATTTCTGATGATTTCTTTGGTCATTTGTTAATCTTCAACGTTTTTAAATATCGTTACGATACAAATATAACTATATTATACTATAATATAGTTATGTATGTACATAGTGTAGTGTAGTGCAATGGTTATGCAAACCGAGAGCACCGTTCAAAACCACTTGCCGGTACCAATGTATCTTTGATATAGTAACTTGGGTGTTCTGTTACTATGATACAAGCACCTTTAGTAGCTTAGTAATAGAAATAAAATATAGTACTTAATATTATTAATGCTTCCACAATTCTGACACAACTCTTGCTTCCTTCCATCTACATTTATTTCATATACATTTTCTATTCATTCTATGATTTAGGGCGCTGTGGAAACATTTTATAATAATGATTCTAATTTAAATAAGAAATTGGGTCAAATCCATTTCATTCTTTCTTAATCCATCTCTGAGTTCTTGGTTTTTATTTGTTTTATAATTAAGTAATTTGTTAAGCTATGTGTATTCATTTTGGGGTCATGACCAATGTATTCAAATTATTAAATGTAATGGCCGTGTCCTGTTGTATGTATCTAATGAATATAAAATAAATAAGTAGGTGATAAATGGAAAAAATTATGATATATAATATATTATATAAAATAAAACGAGGCATGTCCAGGAGTGTGTGTGCTGACCAAATCAGAGACATCCTCAAGAAAGCTCCTCTTAGGAAGAGACATCCTCTTAGGCCTGCATAGTGGCGGCGGCTGGGGCAGACAGGAACTGGTTATTCCAGTCGTCGTCACTCTTGGACCTCCTCTTGCTTATCATCAGGCGGGTCGAGGTCAGAAGTCGTGTCTCAATAAAAAAAGCTAGGTTGCCTTGTGCCCATAACTATAGGGCTTGTATGAGGAGAGTTGTGAATGTGAAGGAAGCGAGGGAGTTGTGTCAGGAT
Source organism: Tinea trinotella (assembly GCA_905220615.1). Taxonomy (NCBI): domain Eukaryota; kingdom Metazoa; phylum Arthropoda; class Insecta; order Lepidoptera; family Tineidae; genus Tinea; species Tinea trinotella. Next base: position 3,675,497 of record HG992328.1, on the reverse strand, counting down.
CTTGACAAGTGGCGCTCCTTTGTATTTCTCACATAATGATTATTTCTGGTATTTCTTCTCTGTCTCCTCCTTGGTAATAAGTAGTACTTAAAAGATTTTTTGAAACAAGTTACATCTTTTTTTAGTTTGTTGGGTGGAACAAAATCGTTCCTGCAAATGCAGCTGGAACGGTTGAAGGTTCTTCGAGAGAAAATGGTACCAGTTCCCAAACAGGAAGAAGTTACTGTCAAAGAAGAAATTCAGTAAGTACATTTAGTTTTATTAAAATTATTTTAATTGAAATTTACAACCATTGCCTTGGTTGTCTGCCTATTCCTGTGGGAAAAGGGTGTGACAATTTGATTGATTGATTGATATTTTAATTTATTAAAAGTTGTGTAGGCAGACACTTGGTGGCATCGATGTCTCGGTGGTCATTTGACCAGTCTGGCGATCTGGGGTAGTACAATCACTTTTAAGTGTTAGTGACTTAGTCGCGTTTCAGGATCGGCTTGAGACTAGGCCGGGATAATGAATGCCTCCATTTATGACCTGTACTCGAGATTAATATCAGGCGTGGGGCTGTATATGTCGAGCCACAAAAAATTGCCTATAACCAGTGGCGTAGCGTGGCGGGGGCGTTCCGCCCCGGGCGTCACATTTAGGGGGCGACAAAATTTAAAAAAACTAAAATGAATAGTTAAAATTTGAACCTGAAACTCATATTTTTGCCTTGGCCGGCCTTGGCTACGCTACTGCTATAACCATAGAGCTTGTGTAAAGATAATTTTGAATGTCAGGATCGTGGTACGTACGATCTGTTGTATCTGTTATTCGTATGGCGTGTTAATTTAATTGATTGCCTTTTGAACAGAGTTCAACTTTATTCAACGTTTTGTAATTAATTTATTTATTTGTTTTAGTACCAAGTAATTTTTACCTATTTATTGTCAGGAGGAAGTAACGCTACGCTAATAACGGTCCTGTCTGTCTTTAGGTAGTTTTTTTATTGTGACTTCAAAATTAATCATGACTTGCCTCATGGTAAGGCTGAAGGTTCAAAAGTGCCAACAACTGAAAAAACCGACTCAGTTCATGGTTGCCTCAGTCGCTGTCACTATGCCAGCTATAGGTGTTTGCAAAATATGAAATTCAGTGTGGTATAAAAGTACTTTTATACCATTTCGTTACAAATATAACGATTATGATCTATCGTTCATCTCTAGTTATTGTATTTATCCAAAGTTAATTGAGGAACTATCCAAACACTTTTAATTCGACAAAAATATTTTATAAGGTCAAAATGTCTAAAAACATGAATGGTTAATAATCATGGAATGTAATTCTTATTACCATTGCCTTGGTTGGGGTGGGGGACGAAGGGCAAGTTTTCCCGCCATTCAGTCTTGAGTTGGCCTGCGGGGCGCGCGTAGCCTGTCAGTCCGGCTCCGCGTGTGGTAGGGAACAGCTGAGATTCACGTCGGGTTTCTTTATTAAAAAACACAATTATTAGTTAACAGCGCGTTTAAAAAAACAAATGTGTGAAAGTTGTAGTGATGGTTTTAAAGTTTTATAAACTTTTTCGGTTATTTTGTTAGTTTTTTTTTCTTAGTTTTTCTTATAAATTATATTGTAAGCGATGCAATATCTCGACGATGAGGACTTGCAATACCAGATTTTTGGCGAATCCTTCAACTATACCACGGATAACAGCTCGTCTCAATCTGCTTTACGAAAGAAGTAAGTAGCTCCTATATACCTACTTATAAAATGTTTATACTAACTCGTGAATGCCTCCATTTTTTCAATAATATAACCAACAATATTTTTAATCGATTAATTAGTATATTCTAACTATTAATTAATTTTAATGATGATTGTTTTCGTTTAATTACATTGATTTAAAAATAGGGTATCTGGTAAGTTAACCTTAAGTTTATGAATACCTACTTTTTTTTATTGTGCCCTGATATTTTATAAGCACCCCGTTTGATTATTTCTTTGCATATCCCAATAACTAGATACTTGATATGAATAAAGTATTGATACTACCTATTACTGTATAATTTAGTAAAGAAAATTTATTAGAAAAATTCACGCGTGCGACGTCATATTTAATTTTTCTAATCCAATTTTTATTCATAAAGTACCACCTATTACTAATTATTTTATATGATTTACACTACATCCTCATAGGTTAGGATGCATGAAAATATGACAATAAACTTTCTAGGTACTAATGTAACGTAACTGAACCTATATTTCTCGATTATTAAATTCTTCAGTTGGTATAGACATGTAATTTTCAGCTAGCATAATAAAAGAAGCACTAGCTTTAGAATATGCTGAAAATTACTTAACAAAATAAATATAATAAAATGTTAAGTAGCATATTTAGCTTTATATACTCAATTTATACTCAACTACATATCTTTGCTGGGAGGATGTTGAGAAATAAAAACAAATTGTACATTTTGGCATATCAGTAAAAATATATTGCTTAAAAACCTATGTTGGTTTATTTAAAAAGAGAAACAATTATATTAATTTTCTCAATTCACAACATCTTAAGTTAAGCTAATCTGTAACATGGCATTCATTGTCTTTTAGGCGGTACGAAGTTTACAGGGTCAGCTAGTATCTAATATGAATGTACAATAATTTATATTCCAGGTTTAAATAATATTATTTTTAATCACATTACTTACCATATTATTTTTAACCAACTTACTTAAACAAAAGATATCCTTGTCTTTGTATTAAAACATTTTGACACAACACAACTGTTTTCTTTTTGTTATGACATTTTAAAAAGTTTTGTTAATTGAGACGCGAAATCTGACCTTGACTTGTTAGCTGATAAGCAAGAGGAGGTCTAAGAGCGCCGACTACTGAAAAATTCATCTCACAGTTTTAATACAGGTTCAGTCGCCGTCACTATCCTGTTTTAATGTGTGTGGGTTAAGTATCTATAATTGTATATTGAAACATACGCACGGTTAATCTCACTATCAAACAGAATGATAGTGAGAGTGAAAATCGCCATTTTTTTTCTAAGTTATTCTTTTATTCTTATTAGTTTTATTTATTGATGGCCTATCTTTTATTAAACAAAAATATTGTTCTTTTTAGGGTTCCGTATTTTAAAATTAAGATACGCTAATTTGGTTAAATAAACATTATACGAAATATCATTGAGCTAATTTATAAGTTACTACAAATAGTGCTTTTGTAGTTTTCATTCCAATTTGCATCAGAAAAGTGCAGTCGTTGCCACTATGCCTGGGTTCATGTGTACAGACCGTCACTGCATGGTCTGTACACATGAAAGTGGTGCTATCCCAGATTGGTCTAATGACAGTGCACCAACAGTCTGTCTACCATTGCATTTATTTGTGTAAAAGGTAATTAGAATAATTATGTATCATTTATTTTTACCTAATTTAGGTTGCCTAGTGCCCATAACCATAGAGCTTGTATGAAGAGAATTGTGAATGTGAAGGAAGCGAGGGAGTTGTGTCAGGATCGTGGCATGTGGCGCTTCATTGTCTGCCTATCCCTGTGGCGTGACAATTTGATTGATTGATTTGATTCTTTATACATGACAGCTACTTAGGTGCCTAAGTTAGGTAGCTGCTCAAGCTTTTTAATATTGTTTTGCATGATTTGTATGGTTACGTATTTTATCTAGCCACTGTTATCGCAAATCGGCGTTGTTAAAAGGTTTTTTCATCAAAGAAACCTATTTTTTTTAAGTAAAATTATTCTTATGCTCTAACTATTTAAGTTCGCACATCCTAATCCTTGTTGACCTTGGTTCCATCCGGATTATCCGTGAGTTTCGTGACCTTCGGACGCACCTATATTTCAAGGTCTCGGAAATACGTGTAGGCCTCTACTAAAATCCATAGGCACATACAGGTTTATAACTATTTAAAATACAATAATATTTCTATGTGATTTGACTTAGTAATGTTTTTAGGAAGATTGTTTACTTGATTTTTGTCTATAAAGTTTGAAAGTTCTACAAAACTATAAAGGTGAATGTTGTTAATGTGACTGCTACTTGCTGATATGTAATTGTAGTAGCAGTCGCCCAGAATCGTAGCTAACCTTGGCGGGGCCCCGTATAAAAAAATGTTCGGGGGCCCTTAGGAAGGGTAGATTTCTCACAAAAGTAAAAAAAAATATTTTAATAATTTTTGCTTAAGCAAGTTGTGGGCAACCCGTATAATTGATCAGCTACTCCTGTGCAGTCGCCTCCATTCATGGACCGCACTCTAGGTTAACATCACTCGGAGTGCTTTCGTAAAAAAAGATCGCGAAACGCGAGTGAGTCACTTTATCGTTTTTAAACTTTAAATTGGTGGTACTACTGTCTGCCTACCACTCTTAAAAGTATATAGGTTAGTGTAGGGACGTAACAATAAAAATAATTGAATTCCTTTACATATTTTGAAATTTTCCCATCGTGGGGAGGTAAATGACCAGACCCTTAGAGGGTGGCACCCCCGACCTGGAGTAGTCCTTAATTACTTCACGTGTGCGACGGCAGATGGCCAGCGTGCAAGGTGCGAAGAACTTTAAACAGTGATGCGCATTTTATCGATATATTTCGTTTATCGACATTTAATTGAACCTTTGATTTTTTTATTACGTATTTAATAATATTTCGGAAATGTGACTGTCTACTGTATACATATGATATTTATTGTTGGCTGGTAGATTTTCTAATGGCATTAAGCTCGTCAATGTACTGTATTAAGTACAAGTATAAATATAGAAATTATTATTATTAAAGTTTAAGATTGAATTTATGAACATTGAAGTTAAAATGTATTTTTTATGGTAACAAATAAATTTCTTATTTAAAAAATAAACATAATTTATCCAATAATTATTTTATTTTCCATTTTTATTATAAAAAATAAAGTAATTGGAAATCATACCTAATTTCTTACCTAATTATAATTGGAAAAACATATACATACATATAAAACTCGATAGAGCGGTAGGTCAGCAGTCATTATTCATTCAGTCTGCCGATCCAAGACAGCACCACCGAGTTCAAGAGACCGTGACTCGTTCGCGATTTGGGGTCAGCTTGAAAGTCGCCAGTTCCAACTAAGCCGGCATAGTTCATGCGACAGCTACTGGTGGACCGTAGTCCAATTACACATGAGGCGCGTGTCATATATCGAGCCATAATAAATAATATTATAAGTATACAGACCGTAAAGTAATTTGGTCGCGTTTCGGGATCATCTTGTAAGTTGCGGGTACCAACTAGGCCGGCATAGTTGTTGTGATTGCTACTTACAGTTATTGAATTATAGTAGCAGTGACATTACACTCCAGCTTGTCAATCAAGCGGGGTGCTGTCATATGTCGAGTCACAATAAAAAAATAAAAAATATATCGATAGGCAACCCATCCCTAAGGTATGGCCTTTCTATGAATACCAATGTAATTGGGGTGAATGCAACGACAGCTTTCACACGATGCACTGCCAACTGCATCTATTACATCAAACTGTATATAGGGGTTGTTAAACTAAGGGTGGAAAATAGACTTTTTTACTAAAAGACATGTAAAGGCATGTTTTTACTTGTAAATTCTATTTTTGATATGAAGTGAAATTTATTTTCTTGTTATTTTATTATTTAATATGTTTTTTACTGTTATTGTTAAGCGAGCTTGACTATTTATGTGTCGATATCGTAAATTCTTTTTCTTCTTAATCGAATAAAACATTTTTCTTATTATTTTAATTTATAGTTTTTTTTGTGATATTTTCTATTGAATGTTATTGTTTTGTCAGTATGACTATTTGTGTATTTTGGGCTGCAAACCAGCCTATGTAATATAATGAGCTTCATATTTAAAAAAAAATTAAATTATCCGTTTTATATGTCCAATAATAAATTTAATATTATTAGAAATGTGTAAACACAATTAGGGTTACAAATCCTGGAGTTAGTGTGTTGGTTATATGATAAAAGGTGACCGTGGACTGGGTGATAAAATTTCACGCAAACCAAGAGCATAAGAGTAAAATGTAGTATTTTCGACTTAGTTAAAATATAATGAATTAAGAAAATTTCATGGGGATTACTATCGCGTTTTTTTGATTGTTAACGATTGTACAAATTTTTATTTCGAGGTTTCGAGTGCTTTGCAGCCATCGTGGTCACGGGGAGGTGGCTGCAAAACTATCGAAACGTTGGAATAAAAAAATGTACATTAACCAAAAATTAATCAAGATTACTTTGTAATTGGAATATATATAATTTATTTTGCATTGTTTACGTGTATAATTATGACAGTTCAAAGCAGAACTGTTAATATGGCGTGTCTTCATAATTGACAGACGATACAAAATCCATATCTTATTTTCTAAATAACTCAATTGCACAGCAATAAAATGCAAAATTTTTATTAGTTTTATCAATACAAGTACCAAAACTATCATTTTTATATATTTTTTTCATTGGACATTACAGAAGCCCTGTTTATCTTAAAATTCCGGTGATAAATTTCGCTGATGTAATTTGACCTATTAAAGAAATAAATAAGAACATTTTACTTGTTCAGTTACAGATAACACATTTACTTTATATTATTTTAAGAGCGGTAGGCAGACAAGGTAGGATATTTTTCTAGTCAGCCAGTCCGGATAGTACCACCACTTTCAAGTGTACAGACGTAAAGTCATTCAGTTGCCTTTTCAACTAGGATGACATCGTGGATACAAACACTACTTGCAGTTTCTAGCTGTAGTAGCAGTCACCTCTATTCATGGACCGCATTCATTAAGATACTAAAGTGCTTGTATCATAGAAACAGGACAACTAAAGTAAATATATCAAAGATTGGTACCGGTGGGTGGTTTCGAACTCGTGCTCTCGGTTTGTGTAACCATTGCACTGCCACACCATGGTTGCCTTATTAAAATTCATTCTTTATGAATTAAAGTAATCGTTACCTTAACTGAGTTCGGACTTTAATGTTCATCTATTTAATAATTCGGATGGCTATCAAAAAAAGGGTTGCTCAACCTTCCGGGGTAAAAAAATAGAAACTAGTTTGTGCTTTCAAATATAAGACGCGCGACCCCGAGTTTTTAAAAGATGCTTCGTTTCAATAGAAACAGCTGGTTTGGCACCCGGTGGATGGTCTAAAGAAAATATTACTTGTATAAGTTAGAAGGGGCCGTCAAATAAGGGGAATCATTTTTCTTACGTGACATTCGCTTTTATAGAATTGAAATTGTATGTCTTTTGTATTGGGAATTTTGGCAGTGGTTCGTTTCGTACACGGTTATAGTTAATTGCGCATTTTTTTTATGTTTATGTTAGTTTATATACTAAGTGCCTGAAGTGTTTTTTAAAACAATTTCATTGAAAATTTAGAAAAGGTACATTTTTCATTGTGACTCGACATCATACTTAATGATAAACAAGAAAGAGGATTATTCATACACAAATATGTACAACAAGTCAGAAACTAATAGGCCGGCATAGTGGATGCAACCGCTACCTGTAGTTAACTGTAGTAGCAGTCACCTCCATTCGTGAACCGCACTACAGTTTATCATCATGCGGGTACTGTAATTTGTCGAGCTACAGAAAAACAATTGAATCGATAAACGGGGTCAGGAATGACTTCCAATGTGTTTAGGCTAAGACTCCAGATCATGGAAACTATGTTAATAAGTAAACCTGAACTCAGTGTCGCGATGCAGATCAATATATTTTGGTTTTGATTTAATAATTTTTATTATTTCGTCGTTTCGAGAGCTTTGCAGCCATTGTTGGCATGGAGAGACCGTGACCACAATGGCTGCAAAGCTCTCGAAACGTCGGAATTTAAAATCGAAACCAATATAAACGCGATAGTAAGCCGCATAAAATTTGTTTAATTTACTAAAACTGGTGTATATAACGTATCTACATCATTTTACTTACAGCCGGTTTTACCAAAAAAGTTTCAATTTACGAATTTAGTTTTACATTATACTCATTCTATTACGTTTAATATTACGAAACCGTGACTTGAGTTGTTAATAATTTTATATCGAAACTACCATTTATATATGTTTTTAACCCCCGACCAAAAAAGAGGGGTGTTATAAGTTTGACTTGTCTGTGTATCTGTGTATCTGTGTATCTGTGGCTCTGTGTATCTGTGTGTCTGTCTGTGGCATCGTAGCTCCTAAACGAATGGACCGATTACGATGCGGTTTGTTTCATTTGAAAGCTGACGTGATCGAGATGGTTCTTAGCTACAATTGATGAAGATCTGATCAGGGGTTTCAAGGTCATCAGCTCGATTTGTTAGCTGCGGTAGCGATATTAGACGCGCTGTTTAGGATGGCAACCCTTGTACGTCGCTATGCGACGAAGATTGTTATTTTATGTCAAATAAATATGCCAATGTAAATACACGTAAAAAATGTTATAATTTTTCCCTTAAAATATTCATATGGCTAGGTTGGTTTGCAGTTTAGATCGATTACCTTGATTGAATATTTTAGGGGAAAAATTATAACATTTTTTACGTGTTTTAACAATGGCATATTTATTTGACATAAAATAACAATCTTCGTCGCATAGCGACGTACAAGGGTTGCCCGTTCTAAACACGCATAAGGCTGGGAATACACGTCCGATATTGCTGAGCAAATTATTTACAAATCGGAAGTAGGAATCGGACGTCTATTTTGTTTCTGTGTTTTGTATGAAAACTGCACCTTCAGACAATCGGATCGGCCATAAAATCGTAAGCGCCTTGGCGTTGTTTCCGATTCTGACATCCGATCCGACTATCGGATCTGACGTGTATTAAGTATTCAAACAAATGTATGGCACGAGTGACTATCGGATCGGACTATCGGAGAGGAAAATCGGACTTGTATTCCCAGCCTTATAGGTATTTACTTTTAAACATATCTGTGACTTAACATTTGAAATAAAAACGTATACAAATACATGTGTGTTTTAACTGGTACCACTGAGTTACTCTGATGATGGAACTCGAAGGTAGGAGACGAAATCCTGGATGTGTTCAAACTTTTTTTTGGTATACTAAGTTTGGACTTATTAGATTTGTCTTGAAGGTAGGAAACTAAGTGTAGAAAAGTTAGTGCGATAAAATAAAACATTCCGGATCTAAAAAATCTGATCATGGATCCTCTCAGATCAGCAAATCAACAAGAAATGGACCTGTAGTTCTTTAACTAAAATTGTTACTCACTATGAGCCATTAGCTGGACCGTTATCAAATTAAAGACCGAGAGTATCTGATGACGCACCATCATGAATCCTCTCAGATCAGCAAATCAACAAGAGATAGAACTATAGTGCTTTCACTAAATTTGTTACTCACTAAGAGCATTTAGCTGGACTTTAACTAAAATTGTTACTCTCTATGAGCCATTAGCTGGGCCATTATCAAATTGAAGACCTGGAGTAGTTATCTGATGATGCACCATAAGGATCCAAGGGATATTAAAGGGATATAACTATTGAGCCATGACTAATGTTGTTTATTACTATAAAGCTGATGATATGACCAAAGTGGTTCCAGGCGTTTCGGGGGTTCCTTTAAAATTTTAATTTTGATTTTATTATCATTAGAAATAACAAAAGTAGTACATAAAAACCCAAAATTAATGATTCCTTTAGCTCTGTATAAAATATTCGTTAATCGTAAATGTAAAATGTGAAGTTAAAGAGTGGTGCAACACATTTTTCTTTTTTTTTTACTTATACGATACTTTTTACAAATTCGTAAATTATAATTTTTGGTACAACCGGCTGTTAATATCATTGGATTGCGCCAGTATGAAAGTCTCGGCATGTGTCCGACCTATTTAAGATGTTTTTTTTGTGTGTGTATTATATACGAGTAGGTACGACTTGTTCGTAATGTATAAAAGTATAACTTTGAGTTCTTTTTTGATTTCGCCCCTTGTATAGATGTTTCTTTTTGTATTTATTAGAGAATGAGGGAGATTAGTAAAAAATAATTGCTTTACACATTGAATTTAAGATTTATGTTTATTTAATTTTTGTTTCTGTGGTCCTGTTTTTGATCGAAGGTTTGGGGTTAGTATGAGTTAGTTAATTCTTATTAATTCATAACATTATTTTGGAATATAAAACACTTTTTTTCAAACAAAATAACTTTATTTAATGTTATTGTTTTATTTTATTGTTTTAGCTCCACATATGATAGCACCTCGTCTGATGGATGAAACATATTTTATGCGGTTTTATTATCGCGTTTTTATTGTTTTTGCTTTTACAATCCTTTATTATCCTGACTTTTCGAGAGCTTTGCAGCCAACGTGGTCACGAAAAGGCGATAGTAAGCAGCATAAAATTTGTTTAATTCATTAATCAATGTTCGCGCAATATCTAAGAAAATAAAAGGTATCTAATTAAACTTTATTAGTTGTAAAAAATATAGTTGAATTATTTCTGAAAAAAAAAAACTTTAATAAAGAATAAAGTTTGAAAAAAGAACTATTGAAGTAATTAGACCACGGTCTTATATTATATTGAACTACACTACAGCCACTACACACCGGTCGCCTTTTGAACCGGAGTTTGTTGGGTTGAGATACCATTTCACTACACCGGTCGACCTGATGGTAGTGAAATGGTATATCAACCCAACAAACTCCGGTTCAAAAGGCGACCGGTGTGTAGTGGCAGTGCAATGGTATACACAAACCGAGAGCACGAGTTAGAGACCGCCCACCGATACCAATATATCTTTGATTGTCTTGTTTCTATGATGCAAGCACTTTATTAGCTTAGTATAGAAATGTCCAAAATAATAATAATCGGGTATATTGTAACAAATTCTTAAATAAATTTGTACAATAACTTTTATTTAGTCTTTTGTTATACATAACAATAGTGACGCGCGACATTGACTTGAACTTACGATGCGTAGGAGAACATAAAAGGCTGTTGATACGCGTGCCGATATATGCCGTTCCTCGATACTAGAACGACGGGTATTGACATTTTGGAAAATATATGTTTAAGGCAGAGATCTTCGACGATATTCTATTTTGTGGTACTTTTGATGATCAAATAACTACACTTTTTGAATAGTTATTAACTTAAATAAAAATAAATAAAATGTAAAGAAGGGAATGTTCAAAAAAAAAAAAAAACACTTTATCGAACACAACTTACAAATCCTTTGTATTGTTTAAGAAAAAAATGATGCTACTTTATCTCGAAAATAGTTTTTGATTTCCAAGTTCTCGGTTTTTTAAACGGTAACCATTAGATTTTTTTTCGTTAATATGTCAATTACGAAATGCACGCTATGATGGCTGTTTTGACGTTTGCGTCGTTTATGAATTTTCGTATAAATTAATAATTACGTTTAAAGGATCAAATTACTGTTCTTTATTGTCACTATAAAGAACAAAAATTGTTCCATCATAGCGTGCCGCTGATATAGTAAGGTAGGTAACCCCAAGGGGAATTGCCCCTATGCAACTTATATTTACTGTTTTAGTAAAGTTTTTGTATTGCACTGAGATAATAGTTATGTGGGTTTTTATCTGTTACCTTCCGGGTATTAAGTTTCTATAGATTTTTATACCGCATTCAAGTGTAAGGTTTTGTCAAAAAATATTTTCGTTTAGAGTTTTGCCACCTTTATGCTACCTTCAACTTTAATAAGTCATCATTTCATAGTATAAAACAAAGGCGTTTCCCGCGTCTGTCTGTCTGTCTGTACACTTATATCTTCCAAACTACGCAACAAATTTTGATACGGTTTTGACTAATAAAAAGAGCTAACCGTTCGAGGAAGGATCATGGATTAATTTGTACAAAATGGCCAAAATTCTACGGTTTGAAGGTCTCAAAAAAGCCTACAACCTATGTAGGTTAAGATAAGAGGTACGTAAGAGTCCTATATAGCGTGCCTATGACCCAAGATACACTATATCTATCTTAATTAATCTTTCTAAAACTCTAGTCACCCAACATCCAATAAATATGTCAAACCCGTGTTATTTGTTTATTGAAATGTAAATAATTTTAAAATATATTTTTATGAGAAAATATTCGACATTTTTTGGGTTCATTATTTGACATTTTATAAAGATGACAGTTTCATAGCGGATTGTGTTAACAATGCTTTTTGATGGGAATATGAACAAGTTATGTGAAAAAGTATTTTACGAGTAACTATAAAGTACAAAATTTTAATATGTGATACCTTTGATATGGGTAAAGGCGCCGTGAGTTTTGGTACCTTTCTTAAGTATTTTAAGAAAGAAAAACATGCTTATTCTACACGTGATCTGCCATAAAAAGTATTTTCGATCGTTTTGTACCCTGGAAACCTAAACATCTATTCTTCATCATCTCAGAGCTATTAGTCGTTTACTGCTGGATATAAACTTTCCCAGTGATCTTCACAGACCTGTATCCAGCGGTATATATCCCGGCAGATAAAAAGACGCAGATAAACGACTTTAAGCTGCGCAGTATAAGGATAAGATGAGCTCTGGACGACTGTGGTGGGAGAAAGACTGCCTATGCCAGAGGTGCATATATTTAATAATATATACACATTCGAAAAGCGAATAGTAAGTAGATAACAAAACAAGTTACTGTGCAGCTTCAATGCCATCGCTCTTTTTATCTGCCGGCAATCTACTGTGTTAAATAATATATTATTTATTAAATTAAACTAATTTTATGCGGCTTACTATCGCGTTTAATTTGGTTTTGATTTTACAATTTTATTTTATTATTCCGACGTTTCTAGAAGCTTTGCAGTCATCGTGGTCACGGAGAGACTGAGGTGTTGGTCGTCTTATTGGTTGATGCTGTTATTGTTTCCAAAACTACCCTGTTTGATGTTTTGATTTTGTTTTTCTGTTCCGGTTTAATTCATTTTTTTGCAAAAATAACTGACGGTGTCATCTGGTTTGGCAGTTTGCTGGACTTGGGACTTAAGTTTGTGTATTATGGGGACCCGGGTGTTAGATAATCGCTAACCACCTTCTCTATTGAAATTAGGATATTTTTAATCTCAATAGCCCCGCATGAAATTTGCTTAACTCATTAATTAATGTTCGCGCAAAATCAAAGAAAATATAAAATATTGATTTTAATGTATTCGGATTTGATCCTTCCGTTTATATGCTTAGTTGACCACGTAAAAAGTATTTAGTTTTTTAAATAATTAAACGCGTCGCTGTACTATTTATTAGGCATGACGAGTAGCGCCATACTGCACATGAGTCATGGATGGTTAAGGATGAGGGCCAACGTGTGAGAATTTTAACTAAAAACATGTGAAGTTTTTACTTACATGTCCTTATTCTGATGTTAAGGGAAAGGCATACATATACGCGGGTTTATACACCATTCTTTTACATATAAGTCCCGGGTTGGATTACTAAGCTACTAAACGTGTTTGAATCATAGAAACAGGACAACCAAAAATGTTAAAGGTGCATTGGGCTTATTTGATTTATAATAAAACAGAGCGGAGAAAAGAGTAATAAAGAAAACAGACCGTGAAGTGATTTGGTCGCGTTCGGATCAGCTTGTAAATTGCCGGCATAGTGGTTATAATTGCTACTTACAGTTACTACTTGACTTTGCTGTTATTGCATTGTAGTAGCAGTGACATCCATTCATGGACTACACTCCAGCTTAACATCAAGCAGGGTGCTGTCGTATGTCGTCACAATAAAAAAAAAGAAATATAAGTGGTTTGACTTACAAATGGTAAAGATCAAAACAAACGCGTTAATTATTTAGAAACTTAAATGTAAACGAAAATGAATATTAAAGACTATTAATTTAAAGTCTAAAATTCTATGATTAAGTTTATTGAAACGCAGCACGCGTGAATTAAAATCCAAAAGCTATAATTGTAATTTATTGCACTTTATAATTAATAAGGGTTGGTATACCCTACTTGAACAGGTAATACTTTCCCACGGCTTGAAAAAATTGGGGTTCCTTTGCTATGTGGACAAAGGGGCAGGCAGCAATAGTGCATGTCCGTGCCTCCCAAAGATCTTTTTATTATGTCAAACATTAGAGCAATTCATTCGGCTTATGTGGAACTATGTTTCGGGAAACATCGGTGTTTTCCCACAACTTTTATCATCTTTATCCAAAGAGAGATTTGACCCCAAAACAAAACTGTTTGTAATACAATGCTTTTTCTGGTTCTGGGGTTTTTGATTAAAATATATATAATTTTTTTATATATATTTTTACGCGTTTTTCTCAAAGAGTGGTAGGCAGTGGTACCCAGTCTGCCGATCCGGGGTAGTACCACCACTTACAAGTATACAGACCGTGAAGTGATTTGGTCACGTTTCGGGATCAGCTTGTAAGTTGCCGGTTCCATCTAGGCCGGCATAGTGGATATGATTGCTACTCACAGTTATTAAATTGTAGTAGCAGTGACATTCATTCATGGACCACACTTCGGCCTAACATCAAGCGGGGTGCTGTCATATGTCGAGTCACAATAAAAAAATATTTATTTTTTATATATTCGAAAGTGTTGATTTCTTTAAAAGAGCTTCTACAAAATATGTTCTTTATACAATCATTTTGTTTATTTATTTAGCTATACGACTAGTCCCAGACATAAATTTAAAAAAAATAATCAATCAATTAATCAAATTGTCACGCCTTTTTTCCATAGAGGCAGACGCAATGGAGCGCCACTTGCCACGATCCTGACACAACTCCTTCGCTTCCTTCACATTTACAATTATTACTACAAACCAAGAGCTTTCGCGGTTTGCCTGTACCAATGTATTTATATGTACTTTCGTCGTCTTATTTCTATGATACACGTTTTCCGCATATAGAAAAAAAAAAACGCGTCTTTATTATTTCTTTGTCTTTATAATATCTGTTTTTAAGAGTTAATTGATTCGTCCGAGACGTCATTCATTAATGGTTATTTTGTAGACCATTTATTCTTTTAACTAGGTCAAATTGTCGTATAAATCAGCCACCAATCACCTAAACCTCTTTAAGAACTAGTTATTGAAATGTCCTTATGCTTCCAAAGGGGATGGTCTATTGTTCAGTGTGAAGCTATGCATCGAGTGCGTTGCCCTTTAAGAATGATATTCATATGTGTTGAATATTTATAATTTACAAGCAGATCAGACAGACGTCCAGACGAGAGTAAAAAAATTAAATCAATTGTAGCGCCACCTACTGGATCCAATAGTGAATCTAAATTTAAACTATGTAAATAATTTAAGGCAACCGAGGTGTAGTGGCAGTGCAATGGTTACACAAACCGGAAAGCACGAGTTCAAGACCACCCACCGGTACCAATGTATCTTTGATATATGTACTTTGGTTGTCCTGTTTCTATGATACAAGCACTTTAGTAGCTTAGTATAGAAATGTATAATAAAAAAATGAAATAAAAAAAAATCAGTCCAGTCGTTTAGGAGCTTAGTCATATAAATCTTTTTTTCTACCTATATACAACACTTCTATACTAAGCTTCTAAAATTGTTTGTATTATAGAAACAGGACAACTAAAGTGCATTATATCAATCAAACATAAATAAAATCGGTCCAGTTGTTAAGGAGTTTAGTTATACATTTAATATGCCTTTTACTTTATGCTTCATTTCTATACTAAGCTACTAAAACTCCAGCTTAACATCAGGCAAGATGATGTCACAATAAAATAAAAATTTCTCAGTGCAAGAGGCCAATGCTTTTACGATCGTCAGCTTTCGTTAAAGCATTCGAAGCATTGGAAGAGAGGTTATCATACTTATCTTTTTTCAGTCGTTAGCACTTTTTGTACTCCCATTATCAATGGCAACTCCTATCCCATAGCAAGTCAAAAGACTCAAATGTCGCGTCACGAAAGAATGCCATGTCTAGTCACATCTTCCGGCGGTTCAGAGGTCACATTCCGTAATTAAAACTTGATATCACAGTTTTGTCTATTCTATGTTTTATTTTGATTCGACATCTGACCTCTACCTTCCTGATGATAAGCAAGAGGAGGTCCAAGAGGACTGAAAAAAAAAACAAACGAGTCCGTTCAGCGTTAACTGGTGAGAATGTCATTAAGTGCATAAAGTATTCAGATAGAATTTTATTTTTAGATTTTGCGTGAATTTTATTCTAATGAAATAAACATTTTTTTGCGGCTTACTATCACGTTTATATTTTGTATTTGATTTTGCATTTTTTGTTATTTCGACGTTTCAGAAGCTTTGCAGCCATCGTGGTCACGGACAGACTCGATAAAATTACCAAAAATAAACGCGATAGTAAGCCGCATAAAATTTGTTTATTTCAATCAACACAAATTGTCACGCCTTTTTCCCACAAGGATAGGCAGAGACAATGGAGCGCCACTTACCACAATCCTGACACAACTACCTCGCTTCCACAATTCTCTTCAAGCTCTATGGTTATGGGTGGGTACTAGGCAACCTAGCTTTCTTAGGGATGTCTCCAACTTGGTCGGCGAACACCCTCCTGTGCCTGCCTTGTTTAACGTATCCATTCACATGAGATTTATATTTTTATTTCATTAGAATAAAGTTCTTTATCAAAGTGCAAGTTAATTTTATCGCAGTAGTTTATTAACACATTGAGTTGTGTGTGTGTGCGTGTGCAAGGGAGCATCCCCCGGGTGAGTAATGTTGGTGTGCGCGGGCGCAGCTGCGTCGCAATCAACGTGGCTTTGTGCGTGGGGGGCGCAGATGGCGTGCGCACGCGCATTGGTCGAATCAACACTCGCGCATCCAAATTATGATAGCGCATACCGTTTATCGATCGCTGTTCTTTTTTAATCCTTGTTTGTATGAATGTAAATAATGATTTTTTGAGGTCTGATTTCGATGGCGACCGCAGACTGCAGACTTTACTATTAGTTTGTGTGAATTTGTATGAGATTGATTTCTGTTCAAGGCGATACTTTAGTCTGCGGTCGCGCCATACAGATTCATACAAACCAGTAGTGCAGTCTGCAGTCGCAGTCTGAAGTCTGTGTTCGTCGGTATCACACCTTAAGTCTTACATTTCTATACTAAGCTACTGTTTAATATAGAAATGTATACTAGACGACCAAAACCTTAGTACATGGGGCTCTCGGTCTGCGTGACCTTTGGGCGGTATAGTGACAGCGACTGAGCTAGCAGTGAACTGTGAACGCTTTTTCCAATCGTCGAGTTACAATAAAAAATAGAATTTTCACAGCAATTAGGACAATAAAATATTATTTTACTATGGTCGCCATGTTATTAGTATTTTTACACTGCTATACTAAGCTACTAAAGTGCTTGTATCAATGAAAAAGGACAGCCAAACTACATATATCAAAGATACATTGGTATTGGTGGATGGTTTCGAACTCGTGCTCTCGGTTTGTGTAACCATTGCACTGCCACTACACCACGGTCGCCTTATTAAAAGGTTTGGTGTTTTCATATCTCAGCCATACATCCTGTAAACAAAATCGAATCTTTGTTTACAGGATGTACTTACTCATTTTACATTATATTACTAAAAAACCCATAATTAAAACTAAGAGTGGTAGGCAGACAGCTTGTGATATATTTTTTATTGTGACACGACATTTGGCGCGGCAAGTGGCGCTCCATTGTCATTGCCTATCCCTGTGGAAATAAGGCGTGACAATTTGATTGATTGATTTATTTGGTAATTATAATAAGTAGTATTTTTTTAATTTTATTGTGACTCGACATATGACAGCACCCCGCTTGATGTTAAGCCGAAGTGTGGTCCATGAATGAATTACACTGTTACTTCAATTCAATAACTGTGAGTAGCAATCACATCCACTATGCCGGCCTAGATGAAACCGGCAACTTACAAGCTGATCCCGAAGCGTGACCAAATCACTTCACGGTCTGTATACTTGTAAGTGGTGGTAATACCCCGGATCGGCAGACTGGGTACCACTGCCTACCACTCGTTTTATAATTATAATAATGTATTCTTCTCATTCTTATAAAACGTATCGTTTAGTTACTGGATCTCACTTTGGAACTTGATCTTCTTGGACCGCATTCCAGGTGAGAATTTAATTGTACTTCCTTTTTGGGTAAGGACAATGACTTGTTGACTATTACAATTAATTGATTTGTAATAATTCAGCACTATTTATTTGTTTTCATAGTTTCTTATTTCTTTGCCTATCCCCATGGGAAAAAGGCGTGATAGTTTCATTGATTGATTGATTACTTGTCGATTACCGTCTGGTGCTAAAAAAATAAATTATAAGTATAATTAGGTGAAAAATACTATCTCATAGTCAGGCCTTAATTTTACTGACCGAGAATCGAACCCGGGACTTTACTAACTAATAAGCCACACGTGAAAAGCTCCTTTGTTGTTTGGAATATGCGAATTGTTTTTATTAGACTTGTAAGGAGAAGTACATCGACCTCGTTTTACTGAAACAAACAACTCCCGACTGGTCTCTAGATTAGTTAATAACTATGTTTACCATATGTCGCTATAAACAAAGACATATTGGGAGGACTATTTATTTTAATTATTTAAGTACTGTTTTTCGACCAAATCGGATTCGTCTTCAAGTAAGCTGGGTGACCTAGTGCCCATAATCGTAGAGCTTGTATGAAGAGAATTGTGGATGTTAGGGAAAGCGAGGGAGTTGTGTCAGGATTGTGGCAAGTGGCGTTCTTTTGTCTCTGCTTATCCCTGTGGGTAAAATGGCGTGACAATTTGATTTATATTATATTAAAAGAAGGCGACCGTGGTGTAGTAGTAGTGCAATTAATGGTCACACAAATCAAGAGCACAGGTTCTAAACTTGCCGGTACCAATGTATCTTTGATATATTATGTACTTTGGTCGAGCTATTTTTATGATACAAGCACTTTGGCAGCTTAGTATAGAAATGTAAATAAAAATTAATTTAACACAGTCTCATAATTTTGATTTGTATTTTTCTTGACACCCAAACAAAGCACACATTAAAATGACCGGAACAAAACTCTACCTATTAAAACATATTTTTTTCATGCTTTCACTGTAACACCTTTAGCAGACGCGTGCTACTTAATTGTAAGACGATAATAAGAAAAGGAAGTTATAAAAAAATACATAAGAAATATAAAATAAGGGTGTAGAAATGTCAGGCGTGGCTAGGGTTGACAACTTATATTTCTTTTTTTTATTGGCTGTACTTGTACATGTTTTGTGCTTAAACTTTAAATTATAATATTCGACAATTCCTTTTTTTATTGTGACATCTGACCTCGACCCGCTTGATGATAAGCAAGAGGAGGTCCAAGAATGACGACGACTGAAACAATCGGTCAGTTCCCGGATTTTCCACTATGCCGGCCTAAGGTGCTTCTTCAAGCATCGCTTGAAGGATCCAAGGTCATAGGATGGAGAGAACACATGGGCTGACAAAGCATTCCACCTGTCAATTGTTCTACAAAGAAAAGACGCACCGAACTTTTTAGTTCGACTGCCGATTCGGACGATAAAGTGCTTATTTATTTTAGTATAATAACAAAAAGTAAAAACCATGAGATCAAAAATATTTGTTCGGTTCTTTTGGTTGTTCCATTGAAAAAAGATTCCTCACAGAAACTATTTAAAACACGTCCTGGGTATTTTAAGTGCAGTTTAATGCCCAGTATCCGAGAGCAGAGAGAAGACCAATCAGATTTCGTTATTTCACATCTCCTCTCCGCTTAGCTTCAGTGGAAATGGATTAAGCTGAGAGGTGAGGAGATGTCTCATTTTTCTATAGAATTTTGTACCGCTAACGGCGTGGCAGAGCAGGGATGTGTGTAGACGGGAGCTGGGCATTCTCTCCACGCCTCCGACACCCTTACGTAGACAGTACTTGACAGATTTCGAGCTCTCACAGCTCATATCTGCGCCGCACATCTCTAGGCACTCACCAGGCCGTCATAGAAAAACGGTCGCTGTCAGCTCAGATATCTGTCTGTGGCAGTAGTCGTCAGACGTCTACTTATGGACCGCGCTCTAACTAACATCAGGCAGGGCGGGGATGTTAGTTAGAGCGCAGACAAAATCTTTATTGCACAAAACAATGAAATTAAAACATGATGTCCAATTGGCGGTCTTATCACTAAAAATACAAAGGCTAGTAACATAAACACCTTGGGACCAGTTTTTATGCGACTAAAGAAAAAAATAATAAATAAAAGTGCGGTTGGCAACCCTGAGCATATGTGCGGGGGCGAATCCCCCTTTGTACTCAACCCCCTTGGACTTAAGACATTAATCTTTTATTGAATCTTTAAGGGCAATGTACCAGGTGAACTTTCTTACTGGCCATTACACTACATTTATATTTTAAGTTTCAGTAATATTTTATTTTTATTGTGACACGACGTACGAGAGTTCCCTGCCTGTTGTTTAGTTAGACTGCGGTCTGTTAATGAATGGAATGGGTACAGCTAGTACAGGTAAATAACTGCAACTTTCAGTTTGCCTAACATATGAATTAACAAATTTTATGCGGCTTACTATCGCGTTTATTTTGGTTTTAATTTTACAATTTTATTTTTATTGGTCTCTTAGTGACCATGATGGCTCTCAAAACTCTCAAAACGTCGGAATAATAAAAAAAAAGTGAAAAATCAAAACCAAAATAAACGCCATAGTAACCCCATAAAATTTGTTTACCTAATTCATTAATCAATGTTAATGAATTAGATGACCAGAACCAGATGACCAGAACCAGATGACCTTTTTTTGTTATAAAATACGTGTTAATAATATCTAATTACATATTGAATTTTAAAAATAAATGCCATGAAACAAATTGTTACTACGGGGAATCCAACCAGAAAATTACACGCCAGTTGTACCAAAAAAGTTTCAATTTACGAATTTAGTTTTATTTTAGACTTATTCCATTACGTTTACTATTATGAAATCGTGAATTGGG
This sequence comes from Tinea trinotella, assembly GCA_905220615.1. Classification (NCBI taxonomy): domain Eukaryota; kingdom Metazoa; phylum Arthropoda; class Insecta; order Lepidoptera; family Tineidae; genus Tinea; species Tinea trinotella. The sequence goes on along the minus strand of HG992328.1, from coordinate 3,654,530 downwards.
TTGTTAATAATTTTATTAAAACAAGTATCGAAATTACCATGTGTTTATGGTAATCTTTTTATCATTATAAATTACAAAAGTAGTTCATAGAAACCTAAAACGAATGATGTCCTTTAGCTCTGTATGAAATATCCGTTAAACGTAAATGTAAAATGTGAAGTTAAAGAGTGGTGCAACCCATTTTTGCTTTTTTCTTTTACTTATACGATACTTTTTACAAATTCGTAAAATATAATTTTTGGTACAACCGGCTGGTAGTGTTTTATTACAGCGCCACGCTGGTCGTAGAAAACTACACATAATTTTATATTATAATTTTACAAATTGCTAGTGAAATAGGGTAAAGCAGCTGCTTACTAACTTTACAATTTTAGGTTCTTTTTTAATCATAAAAATAAGACAATTTTGTAATAAAATAAATATGTTAACAAGATATTTAAAAAAAAACCTGCACAGATGTTTAATGTATTGAATCACCTTTTAAACATATGGTTGTTTGTAAGTTGTCCCTTGCCCTATCGAAATAAAAAAAAAGTTAAATAATGTCCCCGCTTAGTAGAAAGGAAGTCAAAGTTTTTGTTTGATGTAGGTCGATATACAATGTATCCGCGAAATAGTGTTAAGTTTAATTTATATATTTCTTTTTTTTTATTGTGAGTCGACATATGACAGAACCCCTTAAGCTGTGTAGTGCGGTCCATGAATGAAGGTGACGGCTACTAAAGTAAAATAACTGGAGGTAGCAGCCACTATGCTGGCTTAGTTGTAACCGGCAACTTGCAAGCTGATCCCGAAACGCGACTAAGTCACTCACGGTCTGTATACTTATAAGCGGTGGTAGTACTCTGGATCGGTAGACTGGCCACCACTGCGTACCACTCTTATAACCAGACCCGAAGTAAACATCCGCCTCTTTTTTATTAACAAATATTTGCAATAATAAATATAATTAAAAATTCTTACAAATAAAAGCAATGAAACAAATATTTGCTCTGACGGGGAATCGAACACGGCGCTACAAACCAATCGCTAACCGTTTGTCCACGCCTGTCGTGTTATGGGCCGCACTTTAGTTTAACATCGAACCATAAAAGTAAATAAACCTTATGATATCGAAATTTAATATAAAGCATCTTTTATTTAATTACTTTATTCAATATTCTCAATTTCCCAGGCATATACAATTAATATTGTCACACCATTGTCCGAATAGTTTTTTTTTAACTATAATCCTTTGAAATAACACACACCATCTATGACCCTCCGTTATCTATTGTAAGTAACCCTTAGATCTCACGCGAATCCTTCAGAGATTTTACATCTATTTTGTCTAGCAGGTATTTAATGTCATTTGCATCCCCTTCTAGTGTTAGAATCATAGACACACGTCAGATACGTGCAACATTTTTCAACTATCATCTTTTTATTTTTCAAATTATTTATTTATACCATTTTTTTCTCGGTTTTGTGCATTATTAATTCATTTACCATAATATTGGATAAGGGCCTTACTTTCGTTTTTTTTTAACTCACACACTTTGTGGTCTTTCGCCACGAACTGTTGTAGAGTCTATCTCATTTCGCCATCTTCGTTTGAGCCTACCGCGATGTCTTTTGTAATCTGGAGTTTGCCCATAATGCATCAGATATGATATGACAAAGATGCCTGCAAAGTCCCACATCAGTCGTAGAAAATTTTTAAATATTATAAAAATACAAATTTTTAATTTTAGCAGTTCCTGGTATCACATCCTTTTCATAAATGAATATTTATTTTATATAGGTACTTAGATTTCGTAGAAACCTATATCATTTGGGAGCAATAAAATTTGTATAATTATGTGCGCAAGGGTAAGTACTTATCAGTTTCCATACATAAAAATATATACCGTGAACAACATTGTAAGGAATTCCGGTTTCTATTTGATATGTCGATGTAGGATCACTTTAACTTAACAATCTATGCCTTTCATATTAATTATATCTGTATTTAAGTAAATACTTCATTTCTAGTTTTGTACCTTCATAAAAATATAATTTCTGAAAAACAAAAAACTTAGGGTAAATATTTATAAATTGAGACTCGAGATCTTGGTAAGCAAGGGAAAGTCCAAGAGAGCAGACTACTGAAAGAAACTGTTTCTGTTTACGGATGTCTCAGTCGCAGTCACTATGCCGGCGAAGGGCGAACAGGTACCTATTGTGTTAAAGGGAGCCAACCTTTAACACGATAATAAACATATATTCTATAAATAAATAAAATTACCATTTACTATTTAAATATTATTTTATTAATATTGGTTGCGATTTTTAGAAAAATGTTGTCAATGTCTGACAGATGATACTGATATTAAATAGTGTGAGAACTATATTCATAGACTATTTAAAAATATATTTGAATAATAAAGGGATCCTAGACGAATCTAAAGGGGTCACTTAAAGTGGAATAGACAAAAGTATTCAATTGAAATTTTAATAGATTTAGGTCAAGGAAGTTTGTTTCGCACGAATATTTCGCTCGAATGGAATGCTGGATCTACTGAAGTGCTTTTTGTTAGTCACTTTACTAGTGTTCTTTCTAAAAGTTTAGGGGCTTAATTACATAAATAAGCTATTTATTTCCAATCTTAAAATTTCAACTATCCACACTGTTGTTAGGAACCCCTGTTTTGGTAAAGGCCTCCTCCAGCTTGTTCCATGCTTCTCTGTCTATTGCTTTCTTTTTTATTCGCTTTCTGGTAATGCTTGTATGTCTTCTATCCACCTTTTTCTAGGACGTCTTAACTACATAGGAATGTAAATATTGTGAAATAAAATACTTTTTATTATAGCGTTAGTTTTAATTATTTTAATTTGAGGTTCCGAAAGCGGAGACTAAGATGTTGATTTTTTTTTCGTGACTACTGAGCTCATCACTACTATTTTATAATAAGTAGAAGATCTTTACTATCAATTGATAGCTGGTTTTTAATATATATAACTTTTTAAAGTTGAATTAAACAAATTTTATGCGGTTTACTATCACGTTTATTTTGGGTTTGAATTTACATTTTTCTATTATTCCGACGTTTCGAGAGCTTTGCAACCAGCGTGGTCACGGAGATTTTTTTTAATTTTCAATTTTGTGGACAGTTTTAAAACATTTACAAAATCAACAAACAAAGCGACCAACTATCGGAATAAAATGACATGAACAAAAAAAATTATGTGATCAACACCTCAACCTCCTTGCGTCCACGATGGCTGCAAAGCTTTCGAAAAACGTGTCGGAATAAAATAATCAATATGAACGCCCATAGTAAGCAGCAAAAATCTTTTATTTCATTTAATAAGTCTATTTCTTTATTCTCGCGTCAATGACTTTATTAGGCAGAGACAATGGAGCGCCACTTGCCACAATCCTGACACAACTCCCTCGTTTCCTTGACATTCACAATTATCTTCATACAAGCTCTATGGTTTTGGGCACTAGGCCTATCCCTGTGAGAAAAAGACGTGACAATTTGATTGATTGTTTGACTTTATTATAAAAGGAAATTATTATAAACATGAAGCCGAGTAATATAGAATTGCGCAGGATGTTGCGATTATTCTGTTTCATTGGCCAGTATCAAGTTGCTATAAAGCCTGTTTTGCCAGGACACACAGGATTACGATGTTCTCATGCTCTTGTGGTTTTTGTTTTGAAATTACTGCGTGATTAAATGTGCCATTTTGTTTTGTGCAGTTAGAATTTTTAGAATGATTGGGGCCGAATAGTAGTGTTTTTACTATATTTAGTTTTATGTGATTATTATTTTTAAAGTCGATCGTGGGTCAAATATTGTATTTTAACTATATTTTTTTAAATTTACATTTCTATACTAAGCTACTAAAGTGATTGTATAATAGAAACAGGACAACCAAAGTACATATATCAAAGATACATTGGTAACGGTGGGTGGTCTCGAGCTCGTGCTCTCGGTTTGTGTAACCATTGCACTGCCACTACACCACGGGCGCCTAATATAAGTAATTTGAATTGTTAGAATTATTGTGGCCAAATGATAGGTAATATTTTAAATATTTTTGTATTGTTTTTGTTCTCCCTATCCTATATCTCAATCCCGAAGGATTTTGGTAAAAAAAAGGCCTAGGGCGTCATAATCGCCTTACAACATAATATTCTGTGCAATAATGAATTTAAAAAAAAAGCTAAAAATGGTTATCCATTAGAGGAAAGCGAAAGAGTTGTCAGAATCGTGAAAAGTGGCGCTGTCCTATTGAATAGATAACTTTAAAATTTGTATAAACATGTTCTTAATTGTTTTTAATTAATTCCGTGGTGTAATCACGGAAACCGAGGGCACGGGTTCAAAACCGGTACCAATGTATCTTTGATATAATATGTACCTTAGTTGTCCTGTTTCTATGATACAAGCACTTAGTATTGTGAATATAATGAAGTCTCAACTATATGACTAAGTCCATTCATACCAAAGATGATGAATTCCGGCCGGCCGGTAAGAAGAGACTGTTTATCTCGAGTATTTCTATAGCAAACATATACGTCTTGTTTATACGAGAATAAGAACGGGTTTATAGTACATCGCTTCTTTAGCATTTGACCGCAGTTATTTAAGGATGCGGGTCAGGGGGGGGGGGGGGGTTATGTCGAAGGTTATGCATCCTTTATTGTATAAACCACTGATAATGTACCAAGAATTTTTTTTGAGATGTATTTGCTGTTTTCCATTGCGGACATTACAGCGCGATTAATGGGTAGAAAAATCCGTGAGGCGGGGTGATCCTTGGGATAATTGGAGTTGAAACTAAAGTCCGAGTGAAGCCCGACTTTGGAGACCTATTTTTATCTCATCTTTTTACCGCGTGCTTTTTTGTTGTCTAACAATCGACAAGTGGAATGTTTACCATGTGTTCTCCCAGTCCTAATGGTTTCTTTAAGCGCGTGAAAAGAACCTCTAGCAGAGAGAGAGGCAACAGTAAACTGCCAATTTAGTCAGTTGTCGGCTCTCTTGGACCTTTCCTTGCTTACTATCAGGCAGGTCAGATGTCACGTCTCAATAATAATAATAAAGAAATTTAAAAAGTATTATGCGGCTTACTATCGCGTTCTTTTTATTTATTATTCTGAAGTTTTTTTTATTTTATTGTGACACTACATCTGACCTCGACCCGCCTGATGATAAGCAAGAGAAGGTCCAAAAGTGTCGACAACTGAAAACACCGAGTTTATTCACGGCTTCTTCAGTCACCGTGAGTTCAAGTTTCGTGAGTTTTGCAGTTTTACAGCCATCGTGGTCACGGAGAGACTGAGGTGTTGGTCGTTCTATTGGTTGATGCTGTTATTGTTTCTAAAACTACCCTGTTTGATATTTTGATTTCGTATTTCTGTTCCCGGTTTATTTCAAATCAAAAGCAAAATAAACGCGATAGTAAGCCGCATAAAATTTGTTTAATTTATTAAATTAAAGAAAGTTTAAATTGTCATAAAATACGAGTACTATTTATATAAATATGTTTAAGTGTAATACCAAATAAAATTCCGGAAACATCGTAATCTCATTAAAAACAGGAAATGAGTTGAACAAGTAAATTATAACAATCGACCATTATTTATATAAAACAAAACTTTTTATTCTGTTTATTTTTTAAATTATTTCATTACTGAAGCGCGATAGATATGGTTTGATAGAGGATGAAGCTTCGATGGTTTGGGCACATAGAAAGAATGAGTGAAAGTAGATTGACGAAAAGAATTTATAAATCTCATGTAAATGGATGCGTTAAACAAGGCAGGCCCAAAAGAGTATTTTCCGGCCAAATCGGAGACATCCTTAAGCTAGATTGCTTAGTGCCCATAACCATAGAGCTTGTGTAAAGATAATTGTGAGTGAGGAGGAAGCGAGGGAGTTGTGTTGGGATGCTGTATATCCCTGTGGGAGGAAGGCGTGACTAGAGATATTTTATGGTAGAAGACCACGCTTTTTCTAGTTTGAGTCGAAGCGACTATTCTCTTCATACACGACAGCGAATAGACGACTTGCAACTAATATTTGACATATTTGTAACCAATCAGCGAATAACAAATCAATAGGTAAACTACGATGATTGGTGACCTACGACCACGACCCAATTTCACTGCTTTTTCGACGTAAATCTCATACAAACAAGCAGTGCAGTCTGCAGTCAAGCTGTTATAAAAACAATACTTTCGTCGTGCGGTGTGTTTCTTAATATTCCTTCAATAGTGCCATAAATAATGTTTCGAATTGGCGACAAAATCCTTTTGTATACATAACCTAATAAAATTGTAATAACTTATAAATTTACGACTACCCTGCAAGTCTAGACTGGCGCTTATTATTATAAGGAATGACATCATTGTACTTGAAAGAGTTCAAAGGCGCCTTGTGTGTATGGGAATTATATTGGTCTGTTTTTATTTTGGTTTGACATATGACAGCACCTCGCCTAATGTTAAGCTAGAGTAGACATTTTAAAGAGTTGTAGGCAGTGGTACCCAATCTGCCGATCCAAGCTCTAACCGCCACTTACAAGTAAGTATACAGACCGTGATGTGACTTAGTCGTGTTCGAGATCAGCTTTTAAGTTGGCCGGTTCTAACTAGGCCGGCATAGTGGATGTGACTGCTACATACAGTTATTAATCTGTAATAGCAGTCGCCTCCATTCATCGCGACCACAGTCCAGCTTAGTATCAGGCGGGGTGATGTCATAAAGCGATTGTGATGTAGTGGTAGTGATGTGATGTAGTTGGTTACGCAAACCGAGAGCTTCCGGCCTAAAACCACCTTGCCAGTATAACTACCGACAGAGCGCTGACTGAGGTGCGCAGTACAAGGATAGGCAAATGAGAAGAGCAATGGACGACTGCGGTAGGAGCGAATCCGCGTTTTGTTTACAGTCGAGAACATAATTATTAATATTCACAAAATTTATAGTCATTTAAAAAGCAAAAAGTAGGTAGTTAACAAAGCAAAAGTTACTGCGCAGCTTGAAACCTAGCGCTCTTTTTATCTGCCGGCATCTCTACTAATGCATCTTTGACATGTACTTTGGTATGTTTCTATGATACAAGGCTCTTTCAGTAGCTTAGGGCTTAGAATACACATAAAAATGTCGATCCCAATAATAAACCAAGGCGACCGTGATGTAGTGGCAGTGCAATGGTTACATAAACCGGAAGCACGAGTTCGAGACCACCCACCGGTACCAATGTATCTTTGATATATGTACTTTGGTTGTCCTGTTTCTATGATACAAGCTACTAACTAAGTATAGAAATGTATTTTTTTTAAATAAATATTTAAAAAAATAAAAAACGTAACTTTTAAAAAATAGTAATTAAAAAATGTCCATTTATTGTTTTTGCCAATCCCTGTGGAACGAAAAACGTAGTAGTGGAAATGGCAGGTTTTAATTGACTGTCTCTTCACCTGTAACAAATCAGTGGGGCACGCACTAAGATAGGATGTTACATATTATAAAACTTAGATAATGGAAGGATAGTAAAGGATGTCCTGGCAGGGGAACTCTTTGAAGCCTCTATTATGAATTTTAAACTTGCTTAACGGTTGCGGTTAAGGTAATGGGCGCTGTAACAACTATCAATACGCTACAAGGCGACCGTGGTGTAGTGGTATTAAAATAGTGACACAGTGTGTTTCGTACTTAAAAGCTGGTCCCAATGTATCTTTGATATATGAATCGTCCAGTTTCTTTTATTAACTTAGTATAAGATTAAATATATTTTTTTTTAATTTACATTTTTATACTGTGCACGGATAACCATAGAAACAGGACAACCAAAGTACATATATCAAAAATACATTGGTACCGGCAAGTGGTTTTGATCCCGTGCTCTCGGTTTTTGTTACTATTGCACTGCCACTACACCACGGTCGCCTTATATTACAAATTGGTTTAAGTTTGTTAGTAGGAAGGAGGTATTCTTCGAAAATACTCATCTGATTTTAAAAATTCTTATAAAGCCATAGGCTATATAACATTCCTGGATCTGGAGAATCTGGTGAAGCAAAAACTATGGTGATTTAATTCAAGATTACCACGGATCGCCACTTCCCTAGATCCTAACAAAATTCCCTTCCTACTTTTCGGGTAAACTATTTCTGTATTTTGAAGGTAACACTTTAATTTATTTGAGCAAAATACGCTCAGACCGAGAGGAACTTTAGGCGACTAACTGTGGTGACCAATGCGCCTAGCATGTCATCATCGTGTAGTGAGGATGGACTCTTAATAGGGTAACAGGAAATATGGTCGGTGCGTGAGTTAACATAGCATTTCCTTCAACTTAACCCCATTTTAATATTCTTACGAAGTTGACATTTATAGGTTATTTATTATTCTTTATAAACAGGCTTGGTTATTGTCTTCTTTTTTCATAAAATCGTAAAAAATCGGACAACATAAATAAGATTGTGAATTTTATATTAGTTTCGGTCACCTGTTTTATATTTCGTAGAATTATTTGGGGTAAAATTTGCGAATAATAAAATTTTGGTTAAAGATTTTTATTGCTCCAGAAGAACATGCAATATTCGCTTCGCTAACACTATTTTAAAATAAGTCCTAAAAACATTATTTAAGGGGTCAGTGAAATTATTAATTTAATCTAGAAGAAACTGACACATTTAATTGTTTTTAATTTAAAAATAAATACATATATTGTTGTATATTATTATAATATTGTGTATAATACATTATTTGTGTATATTGTATACAATATTTTGTGTGTTTATTAAATCAGTAAGAGGAAAGACAAGAAAATTATTCTTTTGAGTAGGAAAGGTTCACTAAATATTGAGACTCTTTTACTATTAAAAACTATTTTATTACGCCATGAAAAAATTTATGCGAAACTTCTTGTAAAATTCTTGGTATTTTATAACTTAGTAATATAAAATTGTAAATAATATTTGTTTAACTAAGTTTGTCTGTTCTATTACGTAGGAATATTTGGGGATATAGTATTAGGAAAATAGAAAAATAGAATTTTATTTATTATTACTTTTTTTTATACATTTCTATACTATTATACTATAAAGGTATAACAGAAACGGTAGACCCAAAGTATCAGTAGTACAGGCAACTGGTTTTGAACCGGGATCTCTTTGTTTTCGAGGCTATTTCACTACTAATAGGAAGTAGAATACCCTTAATGGCTTCTTTAAATATGAGGATAATACAGGTTCATTGATGATTGAGAAAACGAGACACATTTTATTATACTATTAAATACTATTTCAAAACGCTTTTATTAGCTTGACTTGTATGTATGTAGCTATGTAACGGAATCTTTCGAATTAATTTTCGCCCACTTCTAGAGATCTGAATAATTTGAAAATTTGTACACGTATTAAAAACCGATGGCAATACGATAATTTCACATTTCTTGTGTAGACAGACACATTAGCCCCATCACACATCCATGCGACCGGCCAAGGAGTTGTCTAAGCGGCTGACGGAGAAGTCTGGGGACAAGAAGACTGGCAATTATTTCTGCCTTGCTATACAAAGGGGATATGTTGCCAGTCTCCTTGGAACTATCTCTGATGCTACGTCATTGAATGATAATTTTTATTTATAGTTTTATTTTTACTAATATACTTTTAATTTTATCTGATTCTCAATAAATTGGTAAATTAAAAATTTTTCAGTCGGCATAGTGACGGCGACTGGCATGTTTATTTTATTTTTTTAACTATAGTTTTATTTTGAATACATATGTCATATGATTAGATTCACTTTATCTGGCAATGAACTCAATATTATCCCGAGGGAATATTATCAACTGACAGGAAGTGATTGTTGAAATCTATCAAATAGATATATCACTAGATCGGAAACATCAAAGGTATAGTGGATTAAATTTAAGGAAAAAACATAATCTCTTTAAACATCTTAAACAAGTATTTTGATGTGTTTTTGGACGATGACCTTGTTTGCGTTATGCTGTCATTTGTATTCTTAAGGGCAAAAGATAATTTATTTTTGGCGAAATAAAAGCGAGATTAATTATATATTTAATAATTGTTAGTATTATTACCCGTTTCTAGGTTTGAAAGCGATAGAGAGGCACTAGGAAAGTTTGACCAGTCAGCTGGTGTAGCACCACCACTATTAAAGTACACGGTGGGATGGGTCCACGCAGGGTAGCATCGACCGTCGCTCGGCAAAAAAAAGTGTACACAGTGGTACAAGGTTTATTGCTGTTTAGAGATAGAAATACACTTTAGTCTTTTGAAGTGTGTCGAAAAACCTGACATTTTGATAGACGATGCGCGGGTGTCAACCACCGGGGATGCCGTAAATCGTCTTACAAAATCTTAGCAAAAACCAACAACATCGCCAATGCGCGCCACTGTAAACCGCCGACCGGAAATTGTCCGCCATTATGCGCCAATGGTACGCATTTTGCATTGAGGCAATCTTCATCATCATCATCATCAGCTAGAAGACGTCCACTGCTGAACATAGGCCTCCCCGTTATAACGCCATTCCGAACGACAAGATGCCAGTTGCATCCACCGGTTATTCGTGACTTCCACTTTGTCGTCTGTCTACCTAGGGGGTGGTGTCTACTCTAGAACCTTTCTTCCCCATCGGTTGTCGGTTCTTCAAGCGAAAGGCCTTACAGTCACTTAATCGCGTTTAGGGATCAGCAGGGACAAGCAAAATTGCTGTATCTTTAATTTCGGAAACACTTAAACTTATCAGCTGATATGCTCTTTAGTCCCGTTATTGCACCAACAAAAAAAGGTTTTGTCGCTCACAAATTAACGCCGGCTGCCACATGTGTAAAACCTCATCGAACCAAAATTGCAAATTGTATTGAGGAATGTTGTCCCATTTCCTTTCCTTTTTTAGCATTAATAATAATTGTGTGGTGTCCTTATTTTAATTGTCAATTTGATTGGTGAAACGAGTTCTTTTTCTATCCTGTAGTTTTAAACAAAAATTTTTATTTAAATGAGGTGTTTTTTCTAATAATAACTACTGAAAATGTTTTCATTCTTTATAGAATAATTGTTTTTTGCAGTATAAGTTTTCTTTTATTTGTGATTCGACATCTGACCTCTGTAAGCCTGTTGAGACGACCGGGCACCTCATTCGCCACGCGGCCACGATTGTCTATAGATTGGTCGCTTTAAAATTATTAAAATAAAAGCGAAAGTTTTTCACAAAATTATTTATATTTCAGTTTTTAGTAATAAAATTGACCAAAGAGCTAATTTCTTTAGTTTTTAAGCAAAAATATGTGGTGCGTTCGTTTAGATACATTGAAAGAGTGAGAGAAGATTTACGGAAAAGACAGACAGAAGCTTTTTCTACACAGAAGCTGGGACTTTCTTTTAAAAACAGGGCCCGCAGTGCACATGCGTGAAAATTGTGGATGTGAAGGAAGCCAAAGAGTGTTGTGTAAGGATCATAATATAGCTATAGGCTTAGATTAACACCTAATCTGAGGCAATTCTCAAATCTGAGGCTGTGGGAATAATACGTGGCAGAAAGCTTTTAAGAATGTCGTACGGCTTATGCAACTAATAATTAATTTATATCTTGCATAGATAAATTCTCATACACTCCCTAGTTACTGACCTACACAAAAAATCCATATAAAATTGATTTCTTTTGTTCGACAACATTACAGTTTGACTTACACCTGCGTTCATTTCTACGGTTAGTGTTGTGCTCTAAATGAGTTTTTGTATCGATATTCAGTTCCTGAGTCATGATACAACTATCCACAATTGGCGATAATTGATGATGATATAAATTGCATAAATATAGTGACGATGTTCAAAAAACAAAGGAGTCTTCTCGTTTAGAATAATAATATTATTAAAAAAAAATAATGACCTCTAAGATCTTGGACCGAGACCGTTTTTTACTAATAGTGTATAGATAAGAAACTTTTATTATTTTTTTGGCAAATTATAATGCTATTATTACTATATTAAATTACTTATAAAATTGTATTAAAAATATTCTTGCGTGCACATCGGTTAACTAACGTGGTTAAACTGTGGTATACGTGAAAATTTTCTATCTATTTCTCAATTCTAACTTATACTAACTTTTTGTATTTTTCAAATGTACTTGTCGATGTACTTATATCGATCATTAAAAAATCGACTACTTCACATCACTTTTATGCATGTGTTGCGTCACGTTCCCGCTACAGGGTAGGTTTTCTCTACCTGCTATCTGTCCTTGTTTCTCTTATAACCAAATCTATATTTTAACTCTCTCTTTTGAGGTATGGCGTCCTTTGCAGGGGTTTTTGTTGATCCCTTATTATTGCATGCGTATACGCATTGTGTGGGTGAGTGAGTTTGTCTGTGCGTGTGTGCGTGCCGACTATTCTCATTTTGTTGTGCGCTTTTCGTCGAAGTCAGTGGCCTCCATGTTTTGGCGGGATTTTTACTAATTTCCTTGTTTATTTTTTAATGTAATTATGTAATTTATGTGTTGTTTCCGTAATGCAATTTACTGTGTACGAGTGAGTATTTCAATTCGATTGTAGTTAGTGTTTAGATTGAAAGGAAGTTAGTGCGTAAAAGATGATTCTTGTTTTGTCTTTGTTAATTTTTTTATTTTGAAACAAATTTTTAAATAAGTGATTGGTAAAATAAATATTCTTGACGTGCAAGGTTTACTTCAGAGTTAATTAACACAATTTATGCTTGTATCATAGAAACAGGACGAAACCTCTGTGATACATTGGTACCTGCAGGTGTTTTTTTACCAGTAGCTCTAGGTTTGCGAGACCACTAGACCACGGTCGCCTGTGTATTATTGTATATTTTTTATATACGCCAAATTTTTTATGGGCAGTAAAGTGAAGAAATTTTAAATTTAAAATCAATAATATAAACAAGTTAAACATCAATACCGGTGTCGGTGTATTTTTGATACAACCATTTTGTCTATACACTCACGTTTAGTACTATACTTTAAAGATATAAATGATATATATTTTAAAAATCTGCCGATATAGTGGGTGCGTCTACTACTTGCAGTAATATAACTGTAGTTGCAGTCGCCTCCATTGATGGACCGCTCTCTACCCAAACATTGGTGTGCTGTCTTATGTCGAGCGAGCCACAATAAAAAAATGTAGGTATATTAAAAAAACGTGCTGTATTTTTATCCAAGTAAAGTGAATGGAATAAAAACTTGTTTCTCCTATCAGCTGATTGTTTCGTGAACCGGCCCGTGGTATGCATAAATTGATTTCGTTTTTTTGCCAACCTTACCTCATCGGAAATAATGGTCGATATTCTAATACACATGTTTTGTGTGAACGTGGGAATGTTTTTAAGTATACTACTAGCTTTAAGTTTTAAGTATGGTATGTTTCTGCGGTAGTGAAGTTGTGGTGGAGGGGATGGTTTCGTTTTTTAGGTTTTCGGTGCCCCACCCACATCGCTCTACTACTGCAGGGTCCTTCTTTGTTAGGCGCTGGTTATAATTCTTAATCTTTGTAGGTATATATTGTTTTAAAAACGCAACGGACGCGTGGACAAGTCACTTTTTAAGAAAACACTAGAAATAGACTCGACGACGTAAAGAAACCATCACGATCCTAAAATATGTCGGAAATATGACGTAATTTAGTTATATTATTAAAATACCAAGCTGGATAAACTGGATTCTGCTAAACTATAGTTTAGGTGCTTGATGATTTTTTTATTATGGCTATGTATAGATGCCGGCAGAAAAAAGAGCGCTCACATTTAAGCTGCGCAGTAACTTGTTTTGTTACTATGCTATTAGAATAAGAATAGGACGGGCTGTTCACTAACTCCACTTGACTGATTCAAAGGTGTCTTTTTCTTGACGGGGTCCGCAAAGAAAAAGACACCATACTAAAGTGAAGTTGGTCGGGGAGTTAGACGTCACAAAATGGCGCCGATTCCGTCTTATTCTTATTTTAATCGCATTATACCTACTTTTCGTTGTTCAATTGTGTATATTTATAAGCACAACAGAATAGATGCGCGGACTTGCTTTTACCATAGTCGTTTAGCGCTCTTATCAACCGATCCTTATGTTGCGCAGTTCAGTCACCGTTCTTTTTATTTACCGGGATCTATATCTACCATTAACTTGCCTGATGATAGGTAAGCAAGGGGAGGACTAAGAGCACCAACGCTGAAAAAACATTAATGTCATCTTGGTCAGTCTAATCTATCAGTCGCCGTCACTATGGTGGCCGAGGTGCTTTATCACGCTTCGCTTGAATGATCCTAGATTATAGTATAGGGCTGGCTATAATGTTGGATCATTGGCTGGTAATACTTATATTATAAAGAGATAAGATTTGATTGTTTGTTCGGTCCGGATAAACTCAAACACGGTGCCGATTTTTAAAATCTAATAAAAAGTTGTCAGCTAGTATTTAATTATAAATGTATATTATTGTCTTATTGTATTATATTTAAGAAATAGGTATATTGTTTCTAACAAAACTGGGAGGCACAGGTTTAAAACCATTTGCCGGGACTAATGTATCTTTGATATTTTTCTTTGATACATGCACTTTAGTAGCTTAGTATAGAAATGTGAATGAAACTATATGAATATTTGGTTACCAGCACTCGTAGTATGAGAAAAACGTGAGCAGAAAATCGCAACCACACGCACAATGAGAAAAAAAATTCCTATCGACTGGTTGTCCTTCGAGGTTACCATCCTCTAAAAATAACCAAAGATTTCTTTAAACACTGGAGTGGTGGGATTTATTTGTCTATTCACATACAAAATCCTGTTAAGCCGGCATAGTGAAGGTGGCATTAAGAGTGGTAGGCAGTGGTGCCCAGTCGGCTTTATTCGATTTTCGGGATCTTGAGCTTCCAATAATAAAGATTGGCAGACAGACAGTTGGTCGTCAGTTTAGGCGACCTTGGTGTTATTGGTAGAGCTATGGTCACGCAAACCGAGAGCAAGGATTCAAAACCACTTGCCGGTACTAACGTACCACTAGATTACGGTCGCCTTAAACCAAAGCGAATATTGACTAAAACGAAAAAAGAATTATAATTTTAAAGTAATTATACAAGCTTATTTAACCTTTAACCAAAAATTATTCTTAAAACAAACCTACACAAGGTTGAAAGTAGAATGACAATGGTTTTAAAAACATAAAGGTTCTTGTTAATCCCTTTCGAAGAATTCTTATCAAAAGTCTGAGAGTAATTCTTTGACAAACAATAATAAAAAGCAAGAAACAATAAAAGTGTATGAGGTTTAAGGGTGGTAGACAGATAGTTAGGTAGGTCATGTGTCCAGTCTGCCGATCCGGGGTAGTACAGACTGTGAACTGGCTAAGTTCCATTTAGGGATCAGCTTGTAAGTTGCCGCTTCTAACTAGGCCTGCAAATTAGATGAGACTGCTTACTTGCAGTTATATAACTATCAATCAATCAATCAATCAAATTGTCACGCCTGACGTTTTTCCCACGAGGATAGGCAGAGACAATGGAGCGCCACTTGCCACGATCCTAACACAACTCCCTCGCTTCCTTCACATCCACAATTCTCCTCATACAAGCTCTACGGTTATGGGCACTAGGCAACCTAGTTTTCTTAAAGGAACAAAGAATTAGTCGTATCTTGCCTAACATCATGCAGTCATATGGGGGGCCCAATAAAAAATAAATGACAGCCCTCCCACGAGTTCCATCTATATTAGCTTAAAGAAGTGCATTAGTTTTTCATTACAGTAAACAATCCGCTATTAGAAAGCTATTAAGTTGATAATCGAGACGGAGTTCTGGTTTCGATAACCCAATTATATAGATGATTATACTCTTAATAATTAAAATATAAGTCTGTATAATACTTGGTACTTGTATATGGTAGATATGATACTTGTTTTAACGTGGCACTTTCAGAGCGCGTATAACATATTTACGTCTTTTCTTAATAAAATACATTACATTGATTTAAAGTATTGAAGTTTTCATAGGGACCCCCCCCCCCCCACATACAACCATCCCAAACTAAAATTTTAAACAGCACAAACTGTAAATTTGTTAAGCTTATATTTATTTATACATTTCTCTTGTTCACAGACAAAGCAATTATGAAAGCGATACGAGTGAATATTCGGAGGACTCGAACGCTTTTGAGGATTACTTAGGTACTAAATCAGCCAGAAAGGGTACTAATAGAGGAAAATGGACGAGGGATGAGGTATGGATTATGAATATTCACTATGGTTTTACGGTTACAACTACGGTTATAGTAGATGCAATTACTATCAGTTTGGAACGCACGCCAGTTTAGGTTCAATTTCGGTGGCAACTGCAGACTGCAGACAGCAGTGTCGCCTTGCACGAAATCAATCTCATTACTGATTCATACAAACTAGTAGTGAGGTCTGCAGCCTGCGCCATCGGAATCGCACCTTTAACTTGGGGCGGGATGCTGTCATATGTCGAACCACAATTTGCAAAGCGAAGATTGCAAAGTCTTCCGATCGGGGTAGTACCATTACTTTCAAGTGTACAGAACGTAAAGAGATCAGATTATAAGTTGACAACTATAACTAGAACGGCATAGTAGATACGACTTTAACTATAGTAACAGTCGCCTCTATTCATGGACCACGCTCCAACTTAACATCAGGCAGGGTGCTGGCATATGACGAGCCGCAAAAAAAAAAAACAGTAGCTCGACGTATGACAGCATAACGCCTGATGTTAAGTTGGAGTGCGTTCCATGAATAAATGCCGTCGTAGTTAGAAACGGCAGTTTCCTAGCTGAACCTGATTTTTCTTTACATTTTACAAACGTTATTTTCAGGATGCCAAACTAAAAGCGTGTGTGAAAGTTTACAATGAAAATTGGGAGATGATTGCAGCGCAGTTCAATGATAGGTCTGACGTGCAATGTCAGCAGAGGTGGGCGAGGGTTCTTAACCCGGCACTAGTCAAAGGTCCTTGGACAAAAGAGGTAAGACTATATAATGTGTTTTTTATTACTTGTCACAATTAGTAAACAAAACATGAAAATCACTATTTCCCATGCCCTTTGTCTAAGAAACTTGTTTACTACTGTTTTAGTCTATAGAATAAACATACACATATTTTGTTTACAAACATAAATAATTTGTATCATACAGCATTTATTCGGAAACAGTAAATTGACAAATGACAAATGTTGTGCCCCAATAATATTAATAAAAAAAAAACATTTTTACAGTAATTCCTAGATATTTTTTTATATTTTTGTATTGATTTGCGTCAGTAGTAATTGTTTTTTTATTGTTAATCCGTCAATATGCCGAAAGTGACTGAAGTAGCCGAGAACTACTCGGTTTTTTCAATCGTCGACACTCTTGGACCACCCCTTGCTTATCATTAAGCGGGTTGAGGTCCAGTGGCGTAGCGTGGCGGGGGCGGAAGGGGCGCCCCGCCCCGGGCGGCTCATTTAGGGGGCGGCAAAATTTCAAATAACTAAAATAAATCGTTAAAATATGAACCTGAAATTCATATTTTTGTTATACTTATGATTGAAATTCCAAAAGGGGGCGGCAATTTTTTTTCCGCCCCGGGCGGCTGATACCCACGCTACGCCACTGTTAAGGTCAGATGTCGTGTCACAATAACTACTTTTGCCAAGTAAGGAAAAATGTACAATTTTTTAACATCTTTAATTTATTGGGACACCCGTGGCGCTCTAGTTATCACGTCAGTCCGTTACTTGTAAAGTCCCAAGTCCGATTCCTGGTCGGAGCAAAGTTTTGTTTCATAGCATTTATTATTATAAATGTAATATTTATTAATTAGATTAAATATTTAAAGTATTTGTAAATGTGGGTCTGTACAGACTGTGTAGTGACTTGGTCGCGTTTCGGGATAAGCTTGTAATCCACGTGCTGGTTCCAACTAGGAGCACCAATAAAAAAACAATACACGAGAATGCTTCAAGTTACTATGGGCAGCGGTAACTTTCTTTGAAAATTATAAATGTGAAGACAAATGACAACAATAGATCCTTGGCATGTGCATTAGTATTTGACCGACACGGTATCCGTCATTTAATGACCATACGTTTCCTGTTGCATCGGCACGTATTATTTTATGGGGCTGACAACTTCTGAGACCTATGATCTTTCTATTCCTTGATTCTTCAATATTTTTTAAATTTGTATTAGAAGAAACATAAATTGCTAACCAAGACATAGAGAGCGATTTTCAAGCTAGTTAAAATACATCAAATTATATCATAATTAGCTAGTCAAAACAATTTAGGTCTTTGATATGAGGCTACAGAACCATCACATACGAGGCTGTGTGTGTTTTGGTAGGGTTTTTACCGTGGGACTAGGACATTCACGAACTCGACTCAGAACTATCGCCGCGGAGGCACCGGTCTCGGCAGGGAATTCTACGAGAGGCTGGTAACACCATGCGCTGTCGAATGCTGGGAGAGAGCCGGCGACCTGTTGTCACGAGTGTTAAAACTGCAATGAGAATATAGTGCAGCATGACCTAGAGGAATGTTCTGTCTGTCGCTTCCTCCTCGCTTCTGCTTCGCCTTGGTCTCTCTTCTACCTCGACTGCGCCTTGACTACATTAGATGAGCGCACTGCCATGGAATGTCAAGAAAAACGAAGGTGTGGCGATACATCTAGTCTGCCGTTTGGGATAGTACCACCACATACTAGTATAAAGACCATAAAGTGTTTTAATCGCGTTTCGGGATTAGCTTGTAGGTTGTCGGTGCCAACTAGGTTGGCATAGTAGATGTGACTGCTACTTACAGTTATTGATTATTAGCAGCAGTGACACCCATTCATGGACCGCACTTCAGCTTAACATGAAGCCTCCCCCTTAAAACGCCATTCTGAACGACATCTCAGTTGCGTCCACTGGTTATTCGTGACTTTCACTATGTCGTCAGGCTTTCCCATCGGTTGTCGGTTCTTCGAGTGATGTATCTAATGTAAAGATTATAAATTAATCTCGTCTACGGTACACATGTTCGAAGAGGAATATAAAAAAATCGACATTGAACCGTGTCAAAGTCAAGGACGTTGTGATATGTCGCGAGGAGATTAATAATATAAGTCGGTATCTCTGTTTAAAATAAATTCCTTCTCAGAAACTATGACTTCATTTAGTCATAAATTTTATCTTAATATACATAAGTAAGATAAAAGGCGACCGTGGTGTAGTGGCTGTGCAATGGTTAGGCAAACCGAGAGCACGAGTTCGAGACCTACCGGTACCAATGTATCTTTGATATATGTACTTTGATTGTCCTGTTTCTATGATATAAGCCTTTAGTAGCCTTAGTATAGAAATGTAAAAAAAATACGTGAGTTTTCATTCATGACTTTTTTATTGCGGCTCGTAATATGACAGCAACTCGCCTTTTAATAGGCCGGAGTGCAGGTTACATAAATAGAGACAACTACTACTACTACAATCAAATAACTGCAAGTAGCAGTCGCATACACTATGCCGGCCTAGTTGAAACCGGCAACTTACAGGCTGATCCTGAAACGCGATTAACTCACTTCACGATCTGTAGTAAGTGGGGTAGTACTCTGAGCACCACTGCCGAGTTTAGGGTTTTTGAGGTTAGGTCCGTTTTTTCAGTCGTCTGTATACAAAGGAAAAAAGATTCTCGGTCGTCAGGCAAGATGAATAAAACGTAATAGCTAATTAATGGCCGTGGATATACAAATGGGCTTGGGAACGTCGTTTGCTTGTCTAACAATCGACAAGTCGAATGCTTTGCCATCCCATGTGTTCTCTCCATCCATGACCTTGAATCGTTCAAGCGATGCGTGAAGAAGCATCTTTGGCTGGCATAGTGACGACGACTAGGGCAGCCGTTAACTAACTCGGTTTTTTCAGTCGTCGTCACTCTTCGACTTCCTCTTGCTTATCATTAGGCGGGATAAAGTCAGATGTCGTGTCACAATAAAAAAAACATGTGTTCTCTTCATCCTGTAACCTTGGATATTCTTCAATGTAAATGAGCACCTCTGGCCCATATTGACGGTGCCTTTTTCCAGTTGTCGGTACTCTTGGATCTCCCCCTTATAGTGAATTAGGCAAGTCGTGGTCGGGTCGAGTCATGATTGAGGGAAAAAAACCAAAGCAATTTAAATTAAATAATAACTTTTGAATTTTTTCACACTTTAACGGTGAGAGTGTTTGAATTTTTTATTTATTTACGCGTGCGGATTGCGCTCGATCACCTTGAGTTGTAACGTATTTCTGCACAAACAAAAAAATCAAACAGATGATTGTCCATTGTTTTTTGGGGTTCCCTAGATCTTAGAAGTTATTGATTTTATTATAACATCGTAGGTTATAATAATATCATCATTATCCTTGCATTGAATAAATAAAAGGGGACTGAATAAAGGACTTTAGCTTAACGTCAGGCGGGGTGCTGTCATTTGCCGTCACAATAATAAAAAATATAAATTAAAGTAAAGGTAAAACGAGGAAGACTCCGAAGGTTATTTCCTAATCAAATTGGTGATAATCTAAGTAAAAGGCGACCGTGGTGTGGTGGCAGTGCAATGGTTACGCAAACCGAGACCACGAGTTAGAAACCATCCACCGGTACCAATGTATCTTTGATATATATACTGTTACTATGATACAAGCACTTTAGTAGCTTAGTATAGAAACAATAATAATAAAATAAAAATAGAATAATAGTAAAAATCTCAATGTACGCCTAAATGTAAAATGATAATAATCTACGGAACCATAAAATAATGAATTAGTTTGCGACTTTTTGTATTGTACTAATTTTTTTGGGGTCATGGCGTTTAAGATCAATTGATTAGAGGCTCATCTAGGGAATTTAAATTTGCGTTTCAAATAATTTCATTAATAAAAATACATTTCTCTACAAAACGGCATGAATAAATGGGAAAGCATCCGCATTAAATCGACAGAATCAACAGTGGGCAAGCGATAAGTGGAATGCTTTACCAGCCTATGTGCTCTCCCCGTCCCCCTTAAATCCTTTAAGCGAAGCGTAAAAAAGTGCCTTTAGCCGACATAGTGACGGCGACTGAGGCAACCCTAAACTATATCGTATTATCTTAGACGTCGGCGCTCTTTCCTTTATTATCGGGCAAGTCGAGGTCTTATTTTGAGTCCCACAAAAAACTGTCTGCTTAACATCCCTTGAAACCTACAAAGACACAGGTTAATCAATCAATCAATCGAATTGGCGCTCCATTGTCTCTGCCTATCCCTATGGGAAGGAGGCGTGACACAGGTTAATATTAAAGTTTAAACTAATTTGATATTAACCGATTAAAGTACAGTAATGACGGTTAGTACCACCATGTACCACCATTTATATACGATTTAGTTTAGGGTTGCCTCAGTCGCCGTCACTATGTCGGCTAAAGGCACTGATATGTCTAAGTCATCTTTTTTTAAAATTAATTATTTATAAATAATTATTGTAATTTTTATTTTCCAGGAGGACGAAAAAGTAATAGAGCTAGTTGGAGCATATGGGCCTAAGAAATGGACAGTCATAGCACGACATTTAAAGGGCCGGATAGGAAAGCAATGCAGGTAAAGTCGTATATTTTTTTTTACTGAGGCCTGACATATGACGTCATTTTCAGTCGTCGGCGCTCTTCTTGCTTGCCACTAGGCAAGTAGAGGACAGAAGTCGTCTTAATTCAAAAAAAGTTAACGGTTGCCTCCGTCGCCATGATCATACCGTAATAAATATATCTATTTATTATAAAAATATATTATAAATATATCTAAAGGCAACCGTGGTGTAGTGGCAGTGCAATGGTTACGCAAACCGAGAGCACCAATGAATCTACTGTGTACATATATGTACTTTGGTCGTCCTGTTTTTGTAACACAAGCACTTTGGTAGTGCTTGTGTTAGTATAGAAATAAAAATGTAAAAAATATGTTGTTGCAGAGAACGTTGGCACAACCATTTGAATCCATCAATAAAGAAGACTGCATGGACTGAGAACGAAGATAGAATAATATATCAGGCGCACAAACAATTAGGAAACCAATGGGCTAAGATTGCTAAACTATTGCCTGGCAGGTAATCTTTTTAAATAATATTACAGCATTTTATAGTCTGTCTAAGCCGAAATAACGCGGCCCCTCCACTGCATTTACGCACACGAACAAATATATAATATGAATGCAACACACCGAAAATGCAATTGTAATTGGTAATTCAGTTGCTGGTTAGACACAAAATGAGGAGCACGCTGATAAAGTATAGTAGTATAGTTAGTAATGTTTGCATTCACATTTAAATAAACTAATAAAGTGGAGGGGCGCGTCATTTATAGTTAGACAAGCTATGCATGCTTCTTAAGGGATTAATCAAATGCCGTATTTCGTCGAAGAAACACAATTCAAACAACCCAATAGTCCAAGTCATGCCAAAGTCGTCCTCGAAGTTATATTGTATTTATCGCTGGTATCGCTGTCCAAAACAGCCTCATTTCCTAATCGCTGTTGTATCGCAGGTATCGCGCCATAATCAAAACTAACTCCTCCGCTGTTGATATATTAACGTTTGTTAATATATCAATCAATCAATCGAATTGTCACGCCTTTTTCTCATAAGGATAAGCAGAGATAATGAAACGCTATATACTGTGCTAATAAAACGTTTCAGTCGTTTTACATGCGCAATCGTAAACAATTATTTATTTTAGAAAGGGCAAGCGTCTCGGATCTCTTTTTATTGACTACAAAGAGATTTCTAGTTGCTTTTTTCTAGTGCACATGCTATTGTAGACGGTTTCCTTCTAGTCGGCGGCTAGAAGAAAACCTTCTAGTTGGTCAAGGTCTATGCTTATAAGGTATATGAATTTCAGGACCGACAACGCAATAAAGAATCATTGGAACTCAACAATGAGGCGGAAATATGAGCCGGAATTAGTTGATAGCTTCGAAAGTCTACGTCAAAGGAATGTGAGAAGGCAACCGCATACACAAAATACAAGTACAAATATTAGCAGTGAATTACACGACGATGTGAGTACGCTTTTTGAGTATTATATAATACTTTTAGTGCTACTAAAGCGCTTGTATGATAGAAACAGGACAACCAAAGTACATATATTAAAGATACATTGGTATCGGTAAGTGATTTCGAACTCGTTTCCTCGGTGTGTGTAACTATTACACCACGGTCGCCTTAAATGTTTAATGGTTTAGATATGGTTTCAAAGAAGATATAGTGCAAGGAATTGACAAGGGAATGCTTCAATGGTTTCGGTACATAGAAAGGATGAGTGAAAGTAGATTGACTTTATAAATCTTATGTAGATGGATGCGTTAAACAAGGCAGGTCCAGAAGGGTGTTTTGGAGACACCAAATTGGAGACATCCTTATGAAAGCTAGGTTGCCTAATGCCCATAACCGTAGAGCTTGTATAAAAAGAATTGTGGATGTGAGGTAAGCCAGGGAGTTGTTTCAGGATCGTGGCAAGTAGCGTTTCATGTTAAACTTGAGTGATTTTATTTATACTACATTTTCTAAGAGAGTACTTGTATCATAGAAACAGGACGACCACAGTAGTATCACAAATACAATGGCAAGCAAATAATATGGCAAGTACTTTTGAACCGGGGGCTTTCTGTTTGCGTAGTGGCCATTGCCACTACACCGTCTCCTTAAACAATGTTTAAACACACCTACCTATTTATAAAATTTCTTTAACAGGAATGGACGGAGCCCCTGTCTGACACGAGCAACATAATATCACCCAGTACGAGCAGACCAACAAAACAAGTACTACAGTGCAGGAAACTATTGCAGCACAAACTTCAAAGTGTCAAAACTGAATTAAAAGAAGTCACTACACCTCAAAATGTTGAAATATTCGAAGAACAACCATTTAAGTATGTATTTGTTTTATTGTGGCTACTAAAGTTCTTATATCATAGAAAAGGGACAATCAAAAAGTACATATACAAAGATACATTGGTATAATGCGTTTAAAATAAGAATAGGACGGAATCGGCGCCATTTTGTGACGACTAACTCTCCAACCAACTTCACTTTAGTATGGTGTCTTTTTCTTTGCGGGCCTTCAAGAAAAAGACATCTTTGAATCAGTCAAGTGACGTTAGTCAACAGCCCTTATTATTCTTATTCTGTTAGCATAGCACCGGTGAGTGGTTTCGAACCCATGCTCTCGGTTTGCGTAACCATTGCACTGCCACTACCCGTCTGATGTTAAGCCGAAGCGCGGTCAGCGCGGAAGCGCGGCAGATGTAACTATTAACTTACAAGCTGATCTATGATCGTGACTTAGTCACTTTATGGTCTGTATACTTGTAAGTGGTAGTACTTACAAGTATACGGACCGCGATTACATGTTTGTGTAATTTTAGCTTTGGTCTTATATTATTATTTGGATAAATTGTTTTATTTTTAAAATTTTTCAATCTATATTTCAGTTTATCTATCATGTACCCAATGAGTCACGTGAAGTAACAAACTAAAACTTTCCAGCATTGTTGTGTGTTTACGAAAATGTCTGAATTAATAATGTTCTTTCTGTTGTAGGTTTGCGGATAATGTTCCAAACGCATCACCCGTTCACATAGATTATATGAACCAAAATCCAGATAGGAGTAAAACAAATACATTGGGTAAGTAAAAACAATGCAAGGCAAATATTATTAAATTGTGCCGTTCTACAGGGCTCTTAAGGATTCGTACAAATGCAAATTTTGTTGAGGAAGCGCTTTATTTACACAATACAAATATACCAACTGTCAAGTCCAATTGTCAAACCAAGGTCTTCGTTTCCCAATCGCAGTGTTTAGCCAGGTTTCCCCGTCCATACAAGAATTACTGGCGCTGGCCGTGGTCACTAATATATAGAAATATTGGAACTTAAAACAAAACTATTTGAATACTAACTGGTAAACAACTTTTTTTACATAGATGCGCGGCACGTTCTTGGTTATGTAACAAAAAAACAAAACATTTTTTGTGCCCCTAGAAGCTATTGTGTCGAGCCCTTTGTTGTTTCGACCCAAAGTTCAACTATTTGTATTAGTTTCTTTAAAAATCATGATTGATACTGACAGTACTTACAATATTCTATGTAATTAACTTCCAGATTATTCGTTAAACGAAAGCAAGAGTTCTGTTTTCTCTTCCCCTGTAAGCAAAAAGTCAGCTGCAGCCGTCAGTCCACCTCCAATATTAAGGCGAAATAAATTGAAGAAATCCGATGTTGCTAACTCTAATAATGTGAGTTTAAAATGTATTGTGTCTTTTTAATAATTATTATAATTATCTTAATGTGCCTCGAGATATGAAACACGCGCCTGATGTTGAGCTGGGAGCTGGAGAGCGGTCCATGAATAGAGATGACTGCTATTTAAGTTTAATAACTGTAAGTAGCAGTTAGGCCGGCTAGTAGCGGCGGCTGGGGCAGCCGGGAACTGACTCGGTTATTCCAGTCGTCGTCACTCTTGGACTTCCTCTTGCTTATCATCAGGCGAGTCGAGGTCAGATGTCGTGACACAATAAAAAAAAAACATCCACTATGCCGGCCTAATTTAAACTGGCGACTTTTAATTTTATTTTTTGCAGCTCATGGTTTTCAACTGACAAATTAAACTTATTTTTATTAGGTTACGCGGTCGGCCCGCAGGTCGAGTCACAATAATAAAAAAAAGACTTCTGGTAAAGTCCATGCCTGCCATCCAAACAGCGATGGCAAGATACCGTAAAATGTGTTGGCTAATGGAAAAAGAGTGTGAAAATAATGGTCTTATACCGGTAATACCGCAGAGCTTGTATGAAAAGAATTGTGGATGTGAGAGAAGAGAGGGAGTTGTGTCAGCATCGTGGCAAGTGGCGCTCCATTGTCTCTGCCTGTCCCTGTCGGAGAAGACAGTGACAATTTGATTGATTGATTGAATTGGGTCCAGATCCCGACAAAATATTATCATTGTATATCTTTCTTATAATAAACAATCATTAATTAATATTTACAGCCGTGGATGGATACTATATCGAAAGTCCTCGAGTCACGTGATCAGTCGACCGCAGCGACACCTATAAAGGCGCTGCCGTTTAGTCCATCGCAGTTCCTCAATTCGCCACTAGGGGGCACTACCACATTTCCTGTTTTCGATACTGTACCTGGTTCTACGCCTAATCGATTAACACCTGCTAGGACTAAGGTAAGCCAATATTACTAAGGCGTGGCGCGTTGGTTAGCGCACCAGTTTGTTAAGCGTAAAGTTCCGGGTTCGATTTCCATTCGGAGCAAATATTTGTTTTATAGCTTTTACCAGTTGCATATACACTTTAAATTAATGTACGAAGATTACAATGTACTTGGAATATATCCTTTATTTTGCATAGTTTAGGTGTACAAAATTATCAAACTATAATTATGACAGTTCAAAGCAGAACTGTTAATATGGCGTATCTTTGTGATCGACAGATGATACAAAATCAATATCTTATATTTTATAAATAATTCAATTGCACAGCAATTAAAAGCAAAATTGTTATTATTTATATCAACACAAGTATCGAAACTACCAATTATATATTTTTTATCATTGGACGTTACAAAAGTAGTACATTTTTTAATTTATTTTTTTAATTTTGCATCTATTGAAATTTTAATTATCTTTTATGTTTCAGGATCTACCATGGAGTCCATTAAACACGCCAACGCCATGCATACCAATATTAAATACCCCCAATATGACACCAATTGCAAGGCGGAAAGTTAATAACCTTACACCTAAGTAAGTATAATTCAAACTATACCAGCGGCACTCAATAATGGCCGTTTTGACGTTTGACCCGCTCAGAAAGTTTCGTATAAATTAATAATGACGTTTAAAGGAGCTAATTGCTGTTTTTTATTGTCACTATAAAGAACAACAATTGTTATTGAATTAAACAAATTTTATGCGGCTTACTATCGCGTTTAAAAATTGTAAAATCAAAACCAAACTAAACGCTCTAGTAAGCCGCATAAATTTTGTTTAATTCAATAATCAAAGTTCGCGCAAAATTCAAGAAAATACAACAATTATTTATTCAAACGAAAAAAATAAAAAGTATAATAACTATAATTAAAAATATCATCTAATGACGTCACATCAGATATAGTCCCAAGGAGACTGACAACATTTCTCCTTTGTATAGCAAGGCTATTGCGTTGGCAGAAATAGTTGCCAGTCTTTCTGTCTCCAGACTTCTCCGTCAGCAGCTTGACAACTCCTTGGCCAGGCGCTTAGCCCATCGTCTCGACCCCAAACGGCGCAAATTCGTAACCAGTACCGAGGTTGGCTTATTTACGCAGCTTGGGGTTCACAGCAGGTTCCCGCGCTTGGATGTGAGCTAATGTGTCTACACAAGTCCAGAGAACTGCAAAGTTTCCACAGCCTAACAGTCATGCCGTCGGGTCCCATGCCGTCGCTCCGCGCAATACCAGAGGGTTTAATTATTGCGGGTACTCCAACAGTGACAAGAGCCCTTGGAATGATAGCGTTGAGTGCCGCATGACGGGGAATGCGGCCGGCACTTCTGATACAAGAAAGCCCGTCCAAGATTATCCACTGGTCACCCTTGATTATCCTTTAAATAGAATAATTATAGAATAATTATTTTATACGAAACTTCATGAGCAGATCAAACGTTAAAACGGGCATCATAGCGTAATGATAATAATTGATATTAGCACTTTGGTCATCTTGTTTCTATGATAAAAGCACTTAGTATATAAATGTAAAGCTAAAATCTAACTTTATAATAACTTCCAGAACACCAACACCGTTCAAGAAAGCGTTAGCTGAACTAGAAAAGCAATCTGGTCTCCGCTATGAGCCTTCAAGTCCAGGTCTGTTAGCGGCAGACATCAATGAGATGATAAAACGTGAACATTCGGAGACAACTATACAGCTAAATGATTCTTTATTATCTTCAACTGTTGAACCAGGAACTAATCCACAGGTAGTTAAGAGTTATTTTGTATAATACTAGCGGACCCTGCAGACGTTGTCCTGCCTTAAAAAGCAGCGTGGCATAAAACTTTTTTTTTAATTTTGTAAATCCATACTTCTAACTCACCCATCTACGGTTGAGTCATCATTTTTGGATATCTAACTGTTTATTATGGTCTCTATGTCTAAATTAATTAATTCTTCATTTTCTTTCGAAAACTTCAACGGTGGAAGTATGACTGGTAACTTATATATTTCTATAATTTTCTATTCTAGCGGTACTTTTCATTGCAAGGCGGTACTTCTATGCTAAAATTTATGTAGCGCCACCTATCGGGTCCAATTGTAAATCCAAACCATTCTCGAATACACTGGAACACACACAAAAAAGGACATCATTCATTTTCCCTATACAAAATGAATGACTAGTAGGCAGTGGTACCCAGTCTGCCGATCCGGGGTAGTACCACCAAGTATACAGACCGTAAAGTGATTTGATCACGTTTCGGGATTAGCTTGTAAGTTGCCGGTTACAACTAGGCCGGCATAGTGGATGTGACTGCTTCTTACAGATATTGAATTGTAGTAGCAGCGACATCCATCCATGGACCACACTTCGGCTTAACATCAAGCGGGGTACGGTCATATGTCGAGTCACAATAAAAAAAACTTTTGCTAAATTGCATTAACAGTTGCGTACACATTTTAAAACAGTTTAATGTACGAAGATTACAATGTAATTGGAATATATCCTTTATGCAAAATCATCAAACTTTAATTATGACAGTTCAAAGCAGTACTGTTAATTTATTGCAATAAAAACCTGACGAATTTCCAGGCGGTGCACGACTCAGGGATAGGTAGCCTGAAGCGTCGTTGTTCAGAATCGAGTCAAGGCAAGGAAAACACCCAACCCTCTACAAGTCACAAAAAAGTACGAAAAGCTCTAGCGAATAGTTGGAGTAATTTAACAACTAGTACACCGCATTCGCACTCCAGCCAAGAAACAATGGTACCTGATGTTTCACTCATTGTTGAGACCCCTGTAAGTATATTTTTACAAGTCTATATTAAGCTATAGATCTCGGCAGATAAAAAGAGCGCTGTGTAGTATTTAATCTTATTAAATATTACAAATAAAAGCTATGAAACAAATATTTGCTTTGACCAGGAAATAAAACTGGTGTACTAATCAATGATGGGACGAACTCGATTTTTTTTCGAACCAAGTTAGTTTGATTTAAAAATATGGATAACCCGATTCGCAAACCGAATTGATGAATTCGACTCAAATCGGTTTACAATATAAATTGCCTAATCACATTATGGTTGGCTATAGAATTTCTGAATAAATTTAACTAAATAAATTTAAGTGTGATCTAAATATAAATAGTTTTATCTAATCTAGTCTGATCTAAAAATAATAGTTCAAACCGGTTTATTGTAGATGTTAACTAACCCAACTCGGTTTAGGTCTCAACTCAGTCTAACCCGGTTTAAAAAGTCGAGTCGTTACATCTCTAGTACTAACCAATACGTCACGCCCGTCATTAAAGAACTAAATATTATAAGTCGAGCCACTAAATTAGCTTCCCAACAGTAACTAATTACAATCTTCCTGATTTCCAGGGCAAATCAATAACGAACGACAGCATGATGATGTTCTCTCCCCCGTCGATGCAAGCGTCACTTCTAGAAGAATCCACCAGTCTCATTAGCACCGACAATACACCAGAACAAACCACATACGAAGACCACTTATATCTAGAACAAAAGGTACAACACAGGTCCTATCTCCATACTAATCCCCTCCCACAACACTATATACCTCACTATGTAGACCAAAATGTATTCAAAAATATAACAAATACAGAATCTTCTAGAAGCTTCGCCCGTCTAAACGCGGATAGGTTACGTACCATAGCTTCAAGTAGCGAATTAGGTTGCGATAACACTTTAATAGCCCCAAAAGCGGTCTTGACGAATGCGTTAGTAGATCACATCTATAAAGTGACCAATCAGAAGCCGTCTACGTCACGCATAGATGAAATTTTAACCAATAAGATAAATAAAAATGTTGATTATAGCCAGAAAGAGAATTGGGATTGGAGTCGGGATGTAAAACCTAATGTACAACAAAATCAAAATCCCAATGCTGATATGTATTCGAATGATTATTATATGTATAATTTGTAGATTAAATAAAATTAATAGATCATAATATAAATAAATAATAACTGTGGATAAGCTCAAATCAGTATAATGCTATAATAATAAGAATAGGACGCGCTGTTGACTAACTTCACTTGACTGATTTAAAGGTGTCTTTTCTTGACAGTCCGCAAAGAAAGAGACCATACTAAAGTGAAGTTGGTTGGAGAGTTAAACGTCACAAAATGGCGCCGATTCCGTCCTATTCTTGTTTTAATCACAATATATGTACAAACGTTCAGGGATTCAACCAAATGCGCATTCGACACTCAAATAAACGTCTTCTTGAAAATGGCGGACCAAATGGTTACATTCAAGACGTCGGACGCATATACAGAGAACGTCAGCACTTTATATCGAAAATATAATCCGTTTTCGAAATTCCTCCTTAGTTCCGTGTTACCTGTTATTGAAGTTGATTTATTGTGACACGACATTGGACCTTGGCCCGCCTGATGATAAGCAAGAGGAGGTCCAAGAGTGACGACGACTGAGAAAACCGAGTTTGATCACAGCTGCCTCAGTCGCCGTCACTATGCCGGCCAAAGGCTTCTTCACGCATCGCTTGAAGGATCCAAGGTCATGGGATTGTAATTATAGCTACATAAAAGTTTTAAATCTGTAGAAGTTAGTGAATGTACCTAATTTATAAAAATGGCTCACAGAACAATTTTTCATGAACCCGACATTCGAAAGGTTCTACACAGTACTGTGAAGCATTCCGACTGTTCGCAATTTAAATTTCTAAATTAATATCTCTGAAAAGATCTCGATAAGAATCGGCAGTCAAACTAAAAAGTTCGGTGCATCTTTTCTTTGTAGAACCATCGACAAGTGGAATGCTTTACCAGACCATGTAATCTCTCCATCCTATAGCCTTAAATCCTTCAAGCGATGCGTGAAGAAGCACCTTTGGCCGGCATAGTGACGGCGACTGGGGCAGCCGTGAAGTTTTTGCTCTTGCTTACCATCAGGTGGGTCGAGGTCAGATGAGTAATAATAATAAAAAAAAGATTTTAGGAAGTTTGACTTATAGGTTTAAAAAATTATGTAATTTTATCATCAAATCAATCAAATTGTCACGCCTTTTTTCCATAGGGATGTAATTTTATTAAACGGAATTCTGTGTAGAATCTTAGGTTTGACTGGAATAGGCATAAACCCGGCAGTAGGGTTACAGCAATTGTTCACTAAAAGATAGTATAGAGGAATTAAGACGCAAGCGCAAAGATTCTGTGTAGCTTAGCGGTTTGGGCGTCAAGCTACAGATACCGGGTTCGATCCTTGATCGCATTTGACCGATGTCCTTGTATTAAAATTTAATTGGATGCAATTTTAATTACTATTTCGTATTGAAACTATTCCAAAAACGACCGAACAAAACGAAGCATTTAGCCTAGAGTTCATTGGTTATGTATATGTAGGTAGTACTCGTATTTTCTTAGATTTTGCGCGAACATTGAATAATGAATTAAACAAATTTTATGCGGCTTACTATCGCGTTTATTTTGGTTTGATTTTACATTTTTTTTATTATTCCAACGCTTCGAGTGCTTTGCAGCCATCGTGGAAAATAAACGTGATAGTAAGCCGCATAAAATTTGTTTAATTCATTATGTATATGTACGGTAATATTGTTTTTATTTTTAATATTAAACTTTAAATTAAGGCCTAACGATGCAAGTTGCCAAAGAAGCTAAAATGGCTCGTTTGGTAACTTGTCACTAAAGAAATAATTTACCAAAGTCGTTTTTTTTTTCTATTTAAAAATAAGTGAAATTATTACGCAGTACTTTTTACGTTATGAAATCTATAAGATTTTTAACTTTAACTAACGACTTCTAAGTAGTTAAGTATTTTTATTAGTTTAAACTTTTAAGTATTTTTATGTTTTAGGTCGTTTAAAAAAATAAGGCACGTGGGATACTTAATTTTTATAAAAACAAAAAAAGTAATTCGAAACGTAAAAGTGTTTTAAATATCAGTATTATAGCGGGAAGTTATTTGTTTTGCGGTAACGGCAAATAAATTAATCTATATAAAATACACACAAGAACGCTTTCTTATAAATGGCGAACCAAATGTTTACACTCAAGATGTCGGGCGCGTTCCTATACCAAAACATTGAACGACACAGATTTACACCGCTATAATATAATCCGACTAATTAAATTTTTTATTTGTAAAAAAATTGTTTTCTATATGCAAAGGTGAACTCAATTACAATAAGATTTTTCTGCCAGTAATCAGAAGATTAACAGAAAGATTGAAAAGAGGGGGCGAGATGCAAAATAATAATTTATTGTATAGGCATAAAACTCAAAATCCAATGGCAATTTTAACATTGGATTAAATGTAGGGAAGTAGTTGTATCGACAAGTTGCTCACAGCTCAGTCAATTTAATGTCATTGGGCTTTAATAGAATTTTATGCGACGGAAATTTGTCTTCTATGACATGGTTTAGTAATTATGAAGAAATCAAATACATATACGTGTAAAATGGAATAGGTAAAATTTTACTTCCTTTAAAAGTCTACATGCGCAGCAATAGGATTGCGACTATAGTCAAAAACACTACAGTAGACTATAGTGTTGGAAAATCAGTGATAAAAAGTGCGGTAAAAATTCAGTAAATAAAAAAAAAATACTGTAAAAGTAAGGTATTTTCTTAGATTTTGCGCGAACATTGATTAATGAATTCAACAAATTTTATGCGGCTTACTATCGCGTTTATTTTGGTTTTGATTTTACAATTTTTTATTATTCCGACGTTTCGAGAGCTTTGCAGCCAGCCATCTCTCTGTGACCACGATGGCTGCAAAGCTCTCGAAACGTCGGAATAATAAAAAATTGTAAAATCAAAACCAAAATAAACGCGATAGTAAGCCGCATAAAATTTGTTTAATTCATACAATAAAGTATTCAAACCATCAATTATTCTTTCTATTGTTTTATTTCTTTAATTCGCTACAAAACTACGTAAAATAAATTGTACAAACATAAAATAAAATAAAATAATACAATAAGGTTTTCAAGTCATCAATTAATCTTTTTATTAGTTTTTTTTTTCTTTAAATCGTTACAAATTTTTATTCTTGTTTTTTAATTTTAATTTTCTTTTGCATTTCCATGTATAGGAATTAAGCTACCAAAGATGATTGTTTTCATCAAATGAATATTACTTAAACAATTAATATATTATTTCCCTTAAATTTAAATTAGAACGTAACCCCTTGTAGTATTTTTAATATATTTAATTTATTTATAATCTCACAAATAAGCAATTTTTAAATTTGCAATAAAATATACTACCATTAAGACATTAAAATATTAATATTTTTTTAATAATAGAATAATAACTAAACCAGTAAATATAGTTCTAATAAAATATTTAAAAAAAACACAAGATAGGATACGATCCCGTTGAGTGGTATTATATTAAAGAATCACTCTTATTTAGTTATTCCAAAAAGATAATGCAACAGTATTTTTTATTTAGAAAGTCTGTTTTTATTATAAAAAAGTAGTTTTTATAAACTATTTATTTACCTATACAGTCTAATGTAAGTAGTTTTAAAAAGCAAGGGGTTATGATATAAGTAATCTTTGTTCAATTAGAAATTACCTCAATGTTTACCGTGCACCAAATTTTCGTAGTAATAAGAATTTAAGTACAATTAGTTATAGGGATTAAAATGGTTTGTTTAGAATTTAGGTGTAAATTTAAAATAAGGTTTTGCTAGTCGATCAAGTTGCTTGAGACCTAGGGTAGCTTCTAAATAATCTTATCAAGCAACTTAGATCGCGATCTACTTACATAGCGTTGTGAAAGTTAGACGTCATGTTGCAGGGACTAAAATGTTTAGGGTTTTTCGTTTTTTTCCTAATCCTTTCCAATTTTCCTCTTGTATTTATTTATTTAAAAAGTTTAATATTTTTTGTATAATAATGCTTTGTAACTTGCATAAGATATTAACATTAATAAACTAAGTTAACTTTATTATATTTCGACAGTCATAATATTTCTTGGTTGTGGATTTTGTATTTTTTTTCTTTTTTTTTAAATAATCATCGGGATTAATTATTTATTTATTTTTTAATTTTGTAACTTGTTAATATTATGTCGAGTTTAATTTAATTTAAATTCTTTAAGTGTACTTTTATTTGAAATAAATAAATGGCATTATCCTTTCCTACATTTTTACCTACATCCTTTCCCTTCACAATATTGACAGACCAGTGTTGAATCTGCTTTTATTTTTTATTTTTTACTTTTATTATTTATTTTTTGTTGTTTTTCTTTTCATTGTTAATAATTTTAAAAATGTTTAATGTTATTTTTTTTGTA
Source organism: Tinea trinotella (assembly GCA_905220615.1). Classification (NCBI taxonomy): domain Eukaryota; kingdom Metazoa; phylum Arthropoda; class Insecta; order Lepidoptera; family Tineidae; genus Tinea; species Tinea trinotella. The sequence continues at coordinate 3,619,937 of HG992328.1, read as the reverse complement.
AACAAAACCAAAGGTGTTTTGTAAGAAAAAAATGTATTTATTTTTTAGCTTTTTTTTTGTATAACTGTCAATATTGTATTGTTAAATCCAAAAGTCCAAATAAATATCCGATGTCATTTTTTATTTCAATAAATGTATTTTGTAATTTATTTTGTTGTTTTACTAATTTCATTATAATCCCACTAATAAGAATGAAACTATAAAAATACTAAAACCTATTATTTATGCCTGGCAGAAATGATATTTAAATAAGAAAAGACATAGATACGTTATAATACGCCCTCCGAAAGAGGCACGTTAAAACTATGTGCAGTGTTAACGTGCCTGAACTCAGGGTCGCGATGCAGAGCAACATATATTTCTCTTTTTCAATTAAGGCGAGTTAAGGTTCGAAACCACTCACCTGTACCAATCTATCTTTGATATATTATGTACTTTGGTTGTCCTGTTTCTATGATACAAGCACTTTGGTAGCTTAGTATTCTATCATTCCGTTCTACTTCCACTTCGTCGTGGTTGACCGTTCAAACTCGTGCTACATACGAACATTTAAACTGGTGTATATAGCGTATCTACCTCATTTTACTTAATATCATTGATAATCCTACTAATAGGGAAGACGTTACTAAAAACTAAAACCTTATACCTGGCAGTTAATAAACGCCCTGGAACCTTTTCTAAGTAACAAAAACTTTTATTTTTATTTCAACATTGGTTGAAATAAAAATCAAACTGTTGTTAAATAATTAAAAAGACAGATGTTTGACTATAAAATTAAGTGTTCAAAACTATCGATTAAAATTAAATTAACAAATACATACAAAAATATAAGATGTTAGCCTGGATGTTAATAGGAGTGGTAGCCAGTGGTGCCCAGACTGCCAACACTTACAAGTATACAGACTTAGTCGCGTTACGCGATCAGCTTATAAGTTAGCGGTTCATAGGCCGGCATAGTTGTAGCGACTGCAGTTACCTCTATTAATAGACCGCTTAACATCAGGTGGGTGCTGTCATATGTCGAGACACAATAAAAATGAAAAGAATGTGACGGCAGCTGAGTCAACCGTTTATGCCGAGGTGTTGGCCTGTACACCTCGGCATAAACGGTACCTCATGACGTCATATATAACTATGGCGTCATCCCGTCGTGTGACGTCACGATTCGAACGTATAAACAATTGCCTGGAAAAGTTAACGACTGGCGTGGACGAACGGTTTGGCGATTGGTTTGTTGCACGTAAAAAATATTATATTTCATTGTACCTATGATTGAAACTCCTAAATAAGGGGGTGGCAATTTTTTTTCCGCCCCGGGCGGCTGACTGCCCCGCTATGCCACTGCGTTGGACCAAATTACACGAGTTTGTAATCGTCTATCTTATATGCACCTTAAGTGCTCAAAACATTATGAAATAACCTTAATATTTCAGGTGTATGCAAGTAAATTAAGAAGGAATTCCGATATGAAAATAATCAAGAAGTCGGCAGTTCGATCAATAAAGTTTGAACTCGAAAGCGTTGAAGATAAACCTTCATTTGAATCCTCGAACGACTCCAAGGTCAACGATTATACGTTTTCTATTATGGTATGTAATATGTTCTTATTTTAAACAAATCAAATTGTCACTCCAGAGCGAGGCTAATACGACGGACTTTTCACATTTTCACATACTAAAGTGCTTGTATCATAAAAACAGGACGGCCAAAGGACATCTATCAAATATACATTGGTACAGGTAAGTGGTTTTGAACCCGTGCACTCGGTTTGCGTAACCATTGCACTGCCACTACACCAAGGTCGCCTTATACGTTATTTTTTTGTTGTGGCTCGAAATAAGGTTTTTGAATGAAAGCCACTGCTACTACAGCTAAGTAACTGCAGATAACAATCACAAAAACAGTTTAGTTCTCTAAACTAGAGAATCGTCAGTCGAACTAAAAAGTTCGGTGCGACAATGCTTTGCCTGCCCATGTGAACCTTGGATCCTTTAAGCGATGCGTGAAGAATCACCTTTGGCCGCCATAGTGACGGCAACTGAGGCAGCTGTGAACATTGAAGTTGCGCGGTTGGCACCCTGTTCCTTGAATACCTCCTGTTTTGTTACTCTGCCCAAGGTTTTAACACATTAGGAACTTCTGCGAACAAAAGTATCAAATATAAATTAAATTAAATTCATGTTTGTTTTGATTTTCAGGGTGACGAATCATGGCAGAAATATGTATGGGGCAAAACGCAGGACCAAGTTGAGCTGACAGAATTGGCACATCAGTTTGTTAACAAGATGAAACCACGGTCTTTGTCATTTTAAAATAGGCCGGTATAGTGACGATGACTGAGGCTTTCGTAAACTAAGTCGGTATCTTCAGTCGTCGGCGCTCTTGGACCTTCCTTGCTTTTGTCAGCAGGCAAGTCAAGGTCAGGTCGTTTAAATTATAAAAATGGTTATTTTGGCTCATGGCTCAATAATACGCATAGTGGTTTAAGGTGTGATTCTGCCGGCAACTGCAGACTTCCGTACAAGGTCATCATATTTATAATCTATCAGCCAGTTGTACCAAAAATTATAATTTACGAATTTGTAAAAAGTATCGTATAAGTATAAGAAAAAAAGTAAAATGGGTTGCACCACTCTTTAACTTCACATTTTACATTTACGTTTAACGGATATTTTTACAGAGCTAAAGGACATCATTCATTTTAGGTTTTTACATACTACTTTTGTTATTTCTAATGATAAAAACATATATAAATGGTAGTTTCGATATAAAATTATTAACAACCCAATTCACGATTTCGTAATAGGAAACGTAATAGAATAAGTATAAAGAAAAACTAAATTCGTAAATTGAAACTTTTATGGTACAAACGGCTGCAAGACTTAGCAAATGATTGTCGCAATAGTGTCGCCTTGCACGGAATCAATTTCATACACATCAGTAGTGCAGTCTGCGGTCTGCAGTCGCCGACGGAAGCACACCTTTAATGAGTAGATTTCTGTAGTAGGAGAAGTCACCCGCTAGGTGTGAAGTAATATTCCGCATCGCTTTACTACCGCATAAACCTCATCAGTTAGGCACTGATAGTATAGTTTGAAAGATTGTAACTATGAAGTATTTTTATATATATTTTACTAAAAATAAACTTTATTAAAAAGGCATTTTCGTTAAATAGACTTAATAATATCATGAACTACATTATGTTTTTTTATAATAATTTGTTTATCGGGTGAAAATTTTACAGCAAAACCTTTTCAAATAAAAACAAGATTCCTATGATTAGTTAAATTATATTGTCTGTATAAAATTATGGTTGATAAATATTTTAATATTACTAGCTAATAAATACTAATTTTCGTATTGAAAAATGTATTTAGGTTAGCTTCAAAACTGGTCGCACGAAAACTAGCTACTTGCCGGTTCCAATTAGACCGGCATAGTGGATGTGACTGCTACTTACAGTTACTTAACTGTAAGTAGCAGTCACATCGATTCATGAATTGCACTCCAGCCTAACATCAGGCGGGTACTGTCATATATCGAGCCCTGATAAAAAATATATTTTTTATAGTAAATGATTTTTTTTTTTGAATTTTTCAAAATTCACGCCTAGTTATATTGGAAAGTTTCTCACAGTGATCGAATCGAATTCTTTTTTACGTTCCGTTTCATTTTTAAACTTACCAGTATTTGTTGATTGAACAAGATATATCTTTATTTCTGCGTGTAAAAATAACAATTGAGTTTTTTTTTAGAAATATTCTTGGATTGCCGTGCTAGGAGCTTCCTAGCACGATAAAAGCAAGATAAAAAACTGCAAGTACTATGTAACTCATTTTAAATAGCTTATTAGGCCGGCACATCCAAACGTATAATTTTTTTTTTATTAAAGTTCTTAACGTTGTTTTGTGTGAAGTTAAACAGAACGTTCAAATATATTATTAAAGCATTTTGATGCACTGTTTTGGTGTTATTTAAAATAAGTTGCAATGATATTCCTTGCTGGGATTTATCTTGTTTCTTGGATTGCCGTGGTGGCCTTGGTTGCCTTGGTTCTAGGGGGCCAGCTTTCGAATGGTTAAAAATTTTTAACTAATAGAAAGCAAAGTCGCATACGAAACTATTAACGATGATAATTTCGAAGACATCGATAAAAATAATAAAAAAATCGCACTTTAGAAACGATGATGGGGTCGTCCCTTTGCAACTAGTGGTATACAATTCATTAAAGTTTTGTTTTGCTATAATTATTACGTACCTGCTTAATAATAGTTTATTTTTATTTTTAAGCTAATACTCTTCGGCACACGCTAATGAAATGCAAATTATAAAATACTGTTAATTATAATTCAAAGATAATTTACGCTTATTGTTTGTATTAAGAGTTTTTTCAATTTGGTTTCACAGTTTTCAAGTTTTATAAGAATTTAACCTAGTTTTAACATTCTGCTGTTCATTCCATTAACATATCGTATAACGCCTCGGTAAAAAGCGAAACTTAAAAGCCATAGTTTCGATTTCAAAGGTAACACAAAAATCAAAACAACGCCCTCTACCGTTAAAAGGAGAAGTTGTTATTGAAAAGAGACAATCTAAATCAGTGTTTGCCAACCTTTTTAGGCCCTTCCCTACATTAAGATTTCTATAATTTTTATGCCCACCATACATCATTTTTAACCTTTAAAAAATGTTTTGTTCCCTTAAAAAATATAAATGATTAAAGCATTTTTTAAGAATTTGCCTTTTTTGTTAAATTTGTCACTGATATCTAGCGTTGCATTTAAATAATCCATTTTTAAAGTCCATTTTTAAATTGCCCCCCTTAGGTATCAAATTGTTCCCCACGTTCGGAAACACTGATCTAGGCTCTCAGTTTGAAAACTTACGCGATTTAAATTCATAATTAATAAAGGTAATTAAACTGGTCCTAACTTCCAGGTAAATGTGTTATGCCAGTTTAATCCTGAATCGAGGTAACTTAGGTTAGCTGACCTGAAGTGCTGACGCCATTAGACTGGAATTTTGAACTAGAAATAAAAAAAATAGTCAAATTTTAGGCCGTAAATCTTAAAATTCTCGTAAAAATGAAAAGTTGTGAAACCAATATGTGTGATTTTAGTCTTTATTCTTAATAATTAAGTTATAATTTTATTTATATTCTAATGAGTTTTCCTTTTAAGATAAGTTTATACGTGTACATGCCATATCTATACCAAAACTGTTTAGTTATTGCTATTTTTATTATTATATTTTTTCGAAAAGTATTTAAATATTGCATGAAAACTTTTTGAAGTTATTTATTTATCTTAATAAAATAAATTATGCTTTAAAATCCCGTTTTTGATCATGTGAAAAGGAAGTACTTCCCACAGAGATCGTGGCTGACAATGATTTTTAAACAGACTAAATGGTAGCCGTACTGCTCTATTGAGCATTACACCAAAAAAGCGCCGGTGCATTAAAAATACGGTCGCTGGAACCAAACGTCGCGCTACAGACGGTCTTATGTCTGGCTGGGTGTTTATTCTCTCCTTTGTCTAATACTCTTATTGTCTATTGACAGAATTGTTTGGAAATCCCTATTCAACGCCATCTGGTGTGTCTTTCGGTCCCCATAACTAATGTATTAGTGATTTATTTAACTATGCCACTTTACCATAAGTAACTCAGGGGCCGTTCAAGCCTATCTCTTTTGAATTTTATATATTTATGTGATTGTTTTAAATTCATTTTTTTGTTATAATGATTTATCTATCATGCATTGCCTACTTTACTTACTTAAAACACCGACGTGAGAGAAAAAAAAAACAATAAATCATTATTTTTTTGGAAGAACTAAATATCTTTTGAATTTTTGTGGATAGATTCTATCTTGAACACAATTATGTTTAAGATAGATTCTAGTTTAAATGTACGTGTTCAAATTAGATTAAGAGTCTATAGAATCAATAGTTTGGTTATGGATAGTAATTTAATAATAAAAAAAACTGTATTCATTTGCTAAATTGTAGTGTAAAAGTAAAAGTTTATAGTAACAGATAATAGATAAACTTAGTAGGTAATTTTGGGACCAACAAAATAATAGTTACAATAGTTAATTTTAAATATAAGCAGATATTATAATAATAGTTTTAGTTATTACTGCATGCGTATCGCTAAAAAGGTATTGCTTTAAATGGCTAAAATACCAATCAAATCAAATTGTCACGCCTTTTTCCCATTGGAATAGATAGAGACATTGCCACGATCCTGACACAACGCCCTCGCTTCCTTCACATTCAAAATTCTTTTTATACAAGCTCTACGGTTATGGGCACTAGGCAACCTTGCTGAAATTTCGAGGAAGTAAAAAAACAATTCCGGTTTTAATGCATGTTTGACAGGTCGTTATGAATATCTAAATGTCAAATAAGGCAAAATTCGTCGCACAAAATGTCAATAAAGCCCAATGACATTTGACACCAAGACTTGGTGCGAAGTGTTTATAATAACTATTTCTTTACGTTTAATGAATGTTTTATTTTAAATAAATTACGGTTTTTACTACTGACTGTTAATTCCTTCGTTGGTTCTATTTGGGAGATTGATGATTAAATTTTTTTAATAGCTTTACATGATGAATTTTATAAAATAGCCACTCATTACCCAATAATCATCGACAAGCGAACGGATAATAAAATAAGAATATATAGGTTTCTTTACTTAGTCTAGAGTAAAGATATCAATGGTACAAATTAAACTTTAAATTAGAATAAATTTTGATATAAATATTGTTGAATAATTGTGTGTAATTTTAATTTTTTTTTTATAGAAAGATGTTTTGTTTTTTGGCTGAACTTGCTAGGGTCAGAGTAATTATGTTTATCGATTAAGCATCTCTATTAAAAATGAATATTAAGATAAAACACGTAGTTTTAAATGTATGAAACGTGTATCTTCGTGTACCTATCAAGACCCTTCGTCTTCCATTGTTTTCCTAAAACCATTATTACCATCTTATTAAAATTCTTATGTATTTGTATTAATTTTACTCGACAATGTTTATGCATGAAGTATGAAATATTGTTTTGATACTGTCTAGTAGTAATAAATGCACTAGAAAAAAAAAATGCAACCAACAAAAAAAGATAATGTCAAAATTGACAGAAGTTGCCAATTAGCGCCATCTATCTATAAAAAGTTAAAACTTAAAATAAAAAAAATATAATAGCTTTTCAGTTAATGTTTTGTTTAATTTTGTAGTGTAGTGCTAATGCACAAATTGTCATAAACCACAACAACCACTAATTTTCGTTTATCATATTTTATATCTATCGGTATTCCGATAGGTCACTCCGATAAAGTCACTTTGTCGATCAGTGGTCGCTTGTCGCATGTCATTTCGCTGGTATAATTTGTTAAAAAGTTACGCAGTCGCTGTTGGTGTCAAAAACAACTTTTATTTACTCGGACAAAGACTTTCAATAAGCTTGAACTGTTAATGAAAATGAACATCGATTCTTAGTGTGTTGCGCAATTGCAATTTTAATTTTGAAGCTCATTATTGGAGTTCAACTGTCAAAAAGAAGCCCAGTGAGTTACGCGGTCGGCCCGCAGATCCACTGTAACGCACCCTGCAACTGTCTCTACAGCAGAAGTGTCTGTGCCTAAAGACACGAATTTACTTATTTGGCAAGTACGGCATATTAAAATTTGTTTTTTTAATATATAAAATAATAGTTTAATTTCGGAGTACGAGGTTGGCATAGTTAAATGGTAAAGTCGAGCCTTAGCATATGTAATAAGAATATAATGTAGTCGAAGTGTAATTTAATTATTTTATAAGTTGAATATGAAATTTATAATTATAATTAAAAAATATATGTTTTGTGCGGAATATGAAGGAAAAATATTATTTATAATTATGTTATTTTTTTATTTAAGATTTATTTTGTGTTTTACTTTTCTTGTCGTACAATTGTATTGTATTTTTTCTTAATTCCTAAAGAATAATATTCTTATAAGGATCATATTTTACATCATTTAAAAATACTATTTAGATCGCTGCTTCATAACCACTTCAAAATGGCCGCGCTTCCCCCCTCCACCGCAAGTGATGCAAAGGTGATTAAAATTTTCAACGTAGAGGATTAATTTATAGATGCACCATCAAACTGTATCCCCCGATTTTATTATCCTTAGTTTACTGAAGTACCTCCCACTATGGAGGTTAAAAAGTATTTATAAAAACCCTTAGTACTATAATTATCGTTTTTAAAGAGACCTTATTGCCGGAGTAGGCTCGGTTTTTGCAGTCGTCGCCACCATCTACAATCCACCATCTAGGGGGTCGAAGTCAGATGTCAGGTCACAATAAATAAAAATAGAATAAATCAGTACAATTGTTTTCAATTTTATATAAAATATTATAAATGTATGTTTTTCTAAAGTTGCATTTTTACATAATTATGTGTGTGTCTAATTTATTTTATATTTAATTGTTAATTTTTATATAAGTTTTTGGGATAATAGAGTTTTACTAGTAATAAGGATATAGAGAGTGTAGTTTTAAAATTTAGTTTTAAGAATATGCCCTTTTTTGTAGTTTAATTTAATAAATTAAAATATAAAACGAAAATTAAATTATTATTGTTTTTTTTTTCACTTTTCCACGCACCGCCACTTATCAGTGAGTAGGACACAAAAGTTTTTTTTAAAATAAAGCGGAACACACAAAGCACCCCGCCTGATGTTAGGCTGCAGTTTGGAGCATGAATGGAGGAAATTGCTACTACTGTCATATAATTGCAGGTCGCATCTACTTTACCGGCCTAGATAAATAATTAATCTAGTTTAATAATTTGTAATGCAATTTATATATTGCTGTAATATTATGACGTTCAAAAGTGCTAAATTTATCCTACTTGAATAAATTGAATAATTTGAATTTGAAAGTTAGAACCGACAACTTTCATGTATATGCAGTACAAGCGCAGTTTCATTTGCAGCCCCACCTTAACATGTCCAAAATTTTGCCCCCATAAATAAATTTTAACCTTTCAAAATTGTGTTGTTCCCTTAAGAAAATACAATCGAATTGAGAACCCCCTGCTTTTTTGAAGTTAGTTAAAAATATAAATGATTTTTTCAAGAATTTTTCATTTTTGTTCAATTTGTCACTTAGCATTGCATTATTTAAATAACCCAAAGCGTAAGGATTAAAGTAGTGTCGAGTCCATTTTGCCTAACAGTTTGCCTACTACTAAATCGAAGCACGGCTTCCGTACCCATCCAGGTTTTACTTACGTCTGCGCGTAAGAAGCCGCGGGTTGACATATAATATGACGATAGCACATCGATTGATGTTAAGCTGGAATGCGGCCCAAGAATGAAGACGACTGCTACTACACTTTAAAACGGCTACATTCAAGCTGCACTGACAACTATATAAGGTCGTTGTATATGGGGTGTTAACCCGTGAAACGAGCTAAAGATAAAAGATATAAACGCCATTTTGTTGCAATCAAATTCAACTAGATGGCGTAAGTGAATCAATCAAATTGTCACGCCTTTTTCCCACAAGGATAGGCAGAAACAATGGAGCGCCACTTACCACGATCCTTACACAATTCCCTTGCTTCCTTCACATCCACAATTCAATTATACGAATGTGTATAAAATTTAAAATATTAATAAGCATGTGCATAATTGTTTAGATAGGCAGATATGCTCCCTTCGCAGTCGTCTAGAGGTTTTATAATCTGCCGATCCTTATACCGGGCAGCTCAAAAGTGAGTGCTCTTTTTTCTGCTGATGTCAATCAATCAATCAAATTGTTACGCCTTTTTATAGCCAATTTTAAGTCAATTGTTTGTAATTATATTAAAGCAAAGTTAAGTCATGTCACATCAAGTTAAGTCGCATCACATTACATTATATTATCTTTTTTTTCTTCCTTAATTTTCATTAATTACGATACACCATATATTTAATTACCCAATTTCTAAAACATCTAACTCTGTATAAGACCGTTTTCATTTCGGCCGGAGGTCCCGACACCCAACCAAAGCTTTATCTTTTTTAAAACGGGACTTTTAATAAATTTAGAGAAAAGGGGATTTCGCTGTCTTATCAAATACAAAAATAATTTTAGTTATAAACATCACAATATTAAAGCTGTTGAAAATCAGAACATAGAATTATAATAAAATTATTTTAAATATAATATATTTTCACTATTATTTATTATCTAAGTTAATACTTGGATTAACTTAGATAATAAATATTAAATAGATAATAAATAAATATCTCTTGTTTCTACACCGTCTTTTCACACCCGTAATACCCGCACTGGTCGGGGAAAGCATCCGCATTTGGTCAACCGAATCGGCAGTCGAACTAAAATTTTCGGCCCGTCTATTCTTTGTAGAACAATCGACAAGTGGAATGTTTTGCCAGTCCATGTGTTCTTTCCCTTCTCTAACCTTGGATCCTTCAAGCGATGCGTGAAGAAGTACCTTTGGCGGGCATAGTAACGGCGACTGAGGCAGCCGTGAACTAACTCGGTTGTTTCAGTCGTCGTCACACTTATATCTTATCTTGCTTATTATCAGGCGGGTCGAGGTCAGATGTCGTGTCACAATAAAGAAATTTCGTGTCACAATTAAGTCTGCCTTTTGTAAAAAACAATAAAGTTTTAAATAAATAATAAATTAATAAATATCCCGACGATCTTGTAAGCTAATCTTTACTTGTCAGTCTTTTACTCGCAGCTCTCTTAGACCTTCCCTTGCTTGGCATCAGACAAATTGAGGTCAAATGCCGCGTCTCAATAAAAAACAGGTCAGGTTAATCACCCTTGGCTCTCACCAACTGTATTTTAACTTAAGACAGTCACATGTACGTATGCGTAACCTCCTTATCAATTCGCCTCGGGAGTCCCTCAGTCTGTGTGTTGCTGTATATAAATAAACGAGATAATTTAATAATTTATTCATTAGACAATTAGCAGTTAAACAAGTGTGTGCTGATATTAAGAAAATACATAGTAAGTACATTTATTATGAGTGGAATAGTGACAGCGACTGAGGCATAACGGATTTTTCAGTCGTCAGCGCCATTTTTATTGTGGCTTAACATGACAACACTCAGCCTTATTTTAGGTTGGAGTGCGGTCCGTAAATAGAGGCGACTGCTACTACATTTTAACAACTGCAATTAGCAGTCTTATCCTCTATACCGGCTTAGTGATACCACTATACCTATACTAGGCAGGCCCAGGAGGGTGTTTGCCGACCAAATCGGAGACATCCTCAAGAAATCCTCAAAAAAGGGTTGCCTAGTGCCCATAACCATAGAGCTTGTATGAAGAGAATTGTGAATGTGAAGGAAGCGAGGGAGTTGGGTCAGGATCGTGGCTGACAGGATGAATTAAACAAATCTTATGCGGCTTACTATCGCGCTTATTTTGGTTTTGATTTTAATTTTTTTTTATTATACCGACGATTCGAGAGCTTTGCAGCCATCGTGGTCACGGTTGCCTTTTAGCTTGTATGAAGAGAATTGTGAATGTTAAGGAAGCGAGGGAGTTATGTCAGGATCGTGGCAAGTGGCGCTCCATTGTCTCTGCCTATCCCTGTAGGAAAAAGGCGTAACAATTTGATTGATTGATTGTGCTAACCAATGCGCCAATGTCGTGTGGTTATCTAAAATTTGACATTAACCAATCAATTTTTTTTCAGCCAAAATGAAAATTTACACAAGTCTTCTAATAACTATAGCTTTAGCTTTCGTTGGTGTAAATTGCTACTCTAACCAGCACCAGGATTATAATACTAGACCGCAAATTGTACTTGACAGGTAATTATGGAAAACCATTAAAGCCTTCCCTTTAATACATTTTACACGACTTAGAATTAAACGCGCCAGGATGAGTTATTCTTGTTATTCAAACAAAATTATAAACCTAGATTTAAAAGGATAAGGATAGATGAAAGGAATTTATAAATCTGATGTGAATGGATGCGTTAAACGAGGCAGATCTAGGAGGGTGTTTACCGAATAAATCGGAGACATCCTCAAGAAAGCTGGGTTGCCTTATGGCCATAACCACAAAGCCTGTATAAAGAGAATTGTGGGTGTGAAGGAAGCAAGGGAGTTGTGGAAGGATCGTGGCAAGGGCTCCATTTCTCTGCCTATCCCGGGAAATAGGCGGGATAGAAAAAAGGGGGATGATTACAGTTAATATATTTTAATTTTATCTGTTTCTATATTTCTATAACGTTTGTATATTATTGTTTAAATTTAATATTTTATACAAAATCTAATCCAATTTAAATCCGTTCGGGATTATATCCGTGATTGCCCATTAGACACTGTCTCATGAATATTAATTACTCGACATGACGTTTAGCTTAATTTGTCATTCTATTATATAATCTATACAGAATTTACATCTGGGTACTTACGCGTAAAATAATGTTTGTCGCATCCACTATGCTGCTTTTAGATGTTATTCAATCAAACGCGGTTTCATTTGCATTGGGATAAGCATTTGAACTAACTTTTGCGTTTATTTTCATAATTTTAATACGAAGTTACTATGTGTTTAATCGTAAATAAAATCTGGACTTTCATTCTTGGACCACCTCTTGCTTGAACCGTATTTTACTATAAGGATACATGGGATCTTGGGACATGAAAATTATTTCCCTACATTTTTGTTTTCTATTGAGGCTCCAATTCTTGTGTGCTTAGGGGCTTCGGCATACCCTAAGACGGTCTTGACTATAAAGCAAGTCAAAATCAAATGTCGGGCGACAATAAAAAGCTGTCTCACCGCGAGCGCTGGCTAAAATAAATAAATAAATCAATCAATCAAATTGTCACGGCTTTTTCCCAAAGGGATAGGCATAGACAATGAAGCGCCACTTGCCACGATCCTGACACAACTCCCTCGCTTCCTTCACATTCACAATTATTTTCATATAAGCTCTATGGTTATGGAAATTAGACAACCTAGCTTTCTAGCTATAGCACGGTGCGCGATAAATGTGGTTTAAATGAGGATGTAGTGACAAGAATTGACAAAGGAATGCTTCTATGGTTTGGGCAGATGGAAAGGATGAGTGAAAGTAGAAAGGAATTTATAAATCTCATGTGAATGTAAGGGTGTTCGCCGACCAAATAGGAGACATCCTGGCTAAAATGATAAGCCGAGTCTTCAACTTCATAAATAGGTTATTTTTACTGAATTACTGAAACAAGCCTTTAATACCCGCCATTTTGATTAGGTGCTACAGTTATCTATTATTAAATGTAATTTTATATAGAATTTTCATAGATTTTGCGCGAACATTAAAAATTGAATTAAACAAACGCGGCTTACTATCGCGTTTATTTTTGGTTAATTATTTTACACTTTTTTATTATTCCGATGTTTGAAATTAAAATAAAATTTGTTTAAATTATAATTCATTAATTTATAGTTATCCCCAATGGATTTTGGATCGGCAACAAGATGAGGAACTATCAAGGGTGAGGCGTGATGTCACTCTGGATCACAAAATGGGTGATGGAAGAGTTTTTGGTACTCTTGGGAGCACAGACAATGGACTTTTTGTAAGACATTTTTTATAAGATAGCTATTTTTATATTTTTTATGTACTAAATATGTATAATTTTTTAAATAATAATTTTTACTAGAATCGTCCTTATAATTTGAGAATTTTTACAATATAAAAATATAAATGTTGTGCTATAAGTTAAATATGTAATTCAATCATTCAATTCAATTGTCACGCTCTTTCTCACAGAGATAGACAGAGACAATGGTGTGCCACTTGCCATGATCCTGATATAACTCTCTCGCTTTAGTCACGACCACATACAACTGTTCATACAAGTTCTGCGGTTATAATCAGCTAATGAATTAAACAAATGACCACGATGGCTGCAAAGCGCTCGAAACGTCAGAATAATAAAAAAATGTAAAATCAAAAATAAAATAAACGCAAGTCATCATCATCATTATCAGCCAGAAGCCATCCACTGCTCATAGGCCTCCCCCTTAGAACGCCATTTCGAACAACAAGATGCCAGTTGCATCCACCGGTTATTGTTTCTTCGAGCCATGTGGCCAGCCCTTTGCAAATCCTACGAGCTATGTCGGTAACTCCGGTTCTTTGGCGAATATTCTCGTTCCGGCTTCTATCGCGCAAAGACACACCAAGAAAGCTCTCTCCATTGCCTGCTAAGCGATTCTGAGCATTTATAACAGGCCAATATTTAGAGGCCACGTCTCAGTGCCATATGTCATTACTGGCAACACACACTGGTTAAATACCTTTGTCTTCAGGCACTGCGGGATGTTTGACGAGAAGATATAACGCAATTTCCCGAACGCGATATTAAGCCGCATAAAATTTGTTTAATAATTATTTCATATTCGCGCAAAATCTAAGAAAATACTAATAATCAGCTATATAAAATGTGGCAAATACGTAAAAACCTAAGTATTTTTCTTATTTCCAGGGTAGGGGTGGCTACGAAAGAAACGTCTTCAACGACCACCGTGGTAATCTCAATGCCAACGTGCATGGCACCAGGGTTTTGAGCCCACTCGGTGACTCCAGCCATCTTGGCGGTGGACTTAACTGGAAAAACTCTCACGCTGCCGCCTCCATGGACATCAGCAAACAAATTCATGGACCAACTTCCGTAAGTGATTTTGAACTCTATTTTAAGTAGCAATTATATGAATTGTTAAAAGTGGAGGTGCTACCCAGTCTATCTATCCGGGGTATTACCTCCTCTTTCAAGAGTACGAACCTAGAAGTGACTAAGTCGCGTATCGTTTTATACTGGGCACGAATAGTGTTTTTTTTTGTTATTGTGTCTCGACATAAACAGTACCGCACCTGATATTAAACTGGAGTGCGGTCCATAAATGGAGGTGAATGCTACATACAGTTATTTAACTGTACAAGCTGAGTCGAAATCTGACTAAGAAAATGAAAATCCATTGTCCCTGCTTATCCATGTAAAAAAAAAACGCATTATATTTTATAGGTATAAAGTTATATTTTTATAGTTTATTTAGTTATATATAACTTTAATTACAGATGATGGCCCAAGGAGGTGGTGTTTGGAAGGTAGGCAGGAATGCTGATGTGAGTGCAATGGGAACTATGAGCCACACTTTCGGCAGTAGGAGTAGACCAGACTTCGGAGGCATGGCCAACTTTAGATATCGGTTTTAAAATGATAAATTTACAAGTATTTTGTATACGTAATAATATTTAAAATAAAAAGTAATCATTAAACGACTGTAAATATTAGGTAAAAGTTAAATAAATTATTGTATATATAGATTTATTATTTTATTTACCTTATTATGTTAAACTACTTAATTTTGGCAAAGGCAAACATGGTCTAGTGCAGTGTTTCCCAACGTAGGGTCCACGCCCAACAGGGGGGCAATTTAGAAATGGACTCGACACGACTTTAACCCCTTCGCTTTAGATTATTTAAATGCAATGCTAGATATCAGTGACAAATTTAACAAAAAAGGCAAATTCTTAAAATATGCTGTAAGCATTTATAATTCTTAAGGAAACAAAACAATTTTTAACGGTTAAAAATTATGTATAGGGGGCATAAAAATTTAGGAAATGTTAAGGTGCGGCATGGCCTAAAAAAGGTTGGGAAACACTGGTCTAGTGCTAGTAAAATGGTCTTGCAAACCATGGAACCCTGGTTAAATACCATAATAAAAACCAAGTATCTTTGATGTACTTCATTTCTCCTGTTTCTTGAATACAAGGAATGTATCCAAGAATTTAATTATTTTAATTAAGGTTTGTAAAATGATTCTATGACAGATGCCAAAATGACTACTAGTCCCATCACTATTATAGTACTCGTATTTTTGTTAACAGATGTAACCTTGACGGAGCGGCAAGATTTCTTTTTGTTACATGATTTATTTGATTTATTGTTGTTTGTTTTAAAAATTATTGTGTTTTTATTGTATGATAAATATTATTGGTAAGCTATGGTTGTAACTACGATAAAAAATAACTGAAATGAACGATCAAAGAGAGACGCTGCTACAATGTTAAGTCGTCCGAAAATTTCTCATGTGTCACAGGACCCAAGCTACATTTTACAAAGTATAGCACATAGATTTATGATTGGTCTCGCTGACGCTTGGTAGCGCAACCAATTAATCTATGAATTAGCATTTATTATTGTATAAAAATTGGATTGACCCCTCGTTCAACCGCGACCGGAGATTGAACCTTCGCCCTGATTTTTGTTGTATCGTTGACAAGTGGCGATCCATTGTCACTGCCTATCCCCTTGAAAAAAAAGGCGTGACATTTTTAATTTTAAACTACCTGAAATAAAAATCTCAGAATTACTTTCTACTATTTAACTATTAGGCGAAGCCTTTAAGAGCACTGTATTTAGTAGAACTGTTTGGCGAACACAATTAACCTATTTGATAACACTAGCAGTAAAACATTTATCAAAATTGTACTCTAACTTGTAAGGAATAGAACTGATAATTGAGTTTAGTATTATGTGTAAGGAATGTTGTGAGTCGTTCAAACGTTCGACAGTACAGATTAACTGTTCTACTGATATTTATAGAGGGAACGTCAAATTAATCATACAAACTACTAAAACATTTTCACAACAGGCGTGGCGTATTGGTTAGTACTTCAGTCCGTTACGGGTAAACTACTACAGTTATACCTTGCATCATCTTTTAAAGAATCTTTGCCTCCCAAGGTCAGCTGTAAGCACATTTTATGATCGTATGTCGAAGGCGGTATTGGTGGGGTCTTACAATATTTGGTTGGGTAGAGGGAATAGTGAAGGCAGGGAAGGTGAGTGTTGACATGTCACAAAAAGCTTTGGAAACTACATTTCGGTCACAAGTTGCCTTCGTTCTCCCGCCTGCCACGCGATGGACCCGGGTGCACGGAGATTCCATGGATGCTAAGAAATTGTTTCATTTCACTGTTACTACAGTTATTTAATTGTAGTAGCATTTACTTCATTTATAAACTGCACTCCAGCTTATTACGTAAAAAAAACAATGTTAGACAAAGTAATTGTTATTACTAACTTATACTACCTCGTTTTTATTCCCACATAGGCCAGGGGATGCAAACGCATTTTTTCCGCCGAATCGGCAATCGAACAAAAAGGCGTGTTATTTCTTTGTCGAACAAGTAGAATCATGTTTTCTCCCCATCCTATAAGCTTAGATCGCACAAGCAAAGCGGAAGAAGCACTTTTGCTTAAAAAAAAAATCCCTAACAACATTTCTTGAAAAAGGATTCCGAGTTGTCTACAACCATATAGCATCATGTATTGATAATTGTGCTAGGATGGTGAAAAGTGCCTTTTATTTTTATATATAAAGATTTGACATCTGCGGGCCGACCGCGTAACTCAATGACAATGAGCTTCGATTTGACAGATGAACTCCATTATTAGCTTTAAAATTAAAATTGCGACCGCGCAACACATTGAGAATCGATGATCATATTCATTAACAGTTCAAGCTAATTGAAACTCATTGTCCGAATGAATAAAAGTTGTATTTGCCCGCATAACTTTTTGACAAATGGGAATGAATTTCATTGTCATTATCATTGAAGTTGCGCGGCGGATTTGCCTGAAGGTAATCAAGGGGATCTTTAAGAGCGCCGACGACGGAAAAGAGTGGTAGGCCACGTACCACCACTTACTTCAAGAGAATAGATCGGGATCAGCTTATAAGTTATAAGTTGCCGGTTTTAACTAGGCTGGAATAGTGGGTGCAAATACTAGAGCAGCAGTCGCTTCCATTTGTGGACCGCAATACAGCTTAAGGCAGGTGCTGTGATATTTTGGGTTTACGGTTGTCTCGGTCAAAAAATCCTACGAATTTTTTTAATGTGACACGACATTTGACCTCGACCCGCCTGACCTATTTATATTAGAGCACAGTGATGGCGACTGAGGCAACCGAAAACTGAATCAGTTTTATCAGTCGTCGACGCTTTTGGACATCCACTTGCTTACCTATCATCAGAACTAAACGCATCTCAATAGAATAATCTAATCTATCGTATATTCACTCTATAGATTCAGAATATCTAGCTTTGCAATTTAGCTTGAATTTACAGATTGCGACTGATTTTATAGTCACCAATTCCATATTAAACGCTTCGTTACAAGTTTACGTTTCTGATTTAATTTTATCGATAGTTAAATTAAATTGTAAGGTATTGATTAAATTATTATTATAGTTTATTTACTTCGGACGGTATGCGACTGAATGCGGCAGAGAGGTCCAAGATAACCGACGACTGAAAAACTGTTTCATTTTATGGTTGCCGACACTAACCGTATGCCGACTGTGAAACTTATACCCAACTTGCATCCTTAAATTTTATCAATAAATAAATAAAATCAATCAAATTGTTACGCCTTTTTCCCACGGACAATGGAGTGCCACTTGCCAAGATCCTGAAACAATTCCCTCGCTTCCCTCACATCCATAATTCTCTTCTCTTACAAGTTCTACGTAAGAAGAGCTTGTAATAACATCCCCAAGAAGGCAACCTAGCTTTCTTAAGGATGTCTCCGATTTGGTCAGAAAACACTCTCCAGGGTTTGCCGAGGTAATTATACATTTAGTATTTTCTATAATACCTTTTCATCTTTTTGGTCATTTATTTTATATTTTGTTTGGATAACCAGCGGGGTTGGGCTGGGCAAGTTAAAACGATTATCGTCTTTCGTCTACGATTGGCAAAATAATAAAAGCTAGGCTAAATCCACCAAAATAAGACTATTGATGATAAATAATGATCAAACGTGTCGTCGCACAGACGATATTCGTCACAACGATTAATAGTCTCGTTTTATTGGATTTAGCCTAGCTTTTATTATTTTGACAACGGCAGACGAGAGACGATTATCGTTTTATCTTGCCAACCTAACCCCGCTGGTTACCCAAACAAAATATGAAATAAATGACCTACAAAAAGATGAAAAGGTATTATAGAAAATACTAAATGTATAATTACCTCGGCAAACCCTGGAGAGTGTTTTCTGTTTTTTTTTGGATTGGTGAAAAATAAAATTGTAATCACATCCGTTGATTACAGTGTAGTTGACTGTCGAAATCTATTTAAGTATATATAAACGTAGATATATTTTGCGTTAGACTTGCATATATTCGATTTATTGCAATAAACAGAGTCGCTGTAATTCCCGAAATCCATTAGTTTCAGCCGGAATTTAATCAGATTTGCGAACGTTCTGAAAGTACATAAAGACATCTTTTAGGAGACATTTATTCAGAATTTTAATATATTAGTATTATTATTTTTACTTTTATTTGTTGTAAAAGAAAAATATTAATGAAAACTTTGAATGCTATATATACTGCCTATAATAGTTAATTTACTGATAAAGTTCCAACTAGGCTGATACTACTACCGAATCGAACAATCGACAAGTGGAATGCTTTGCCAGCCTTGGATCCTTCAAGCGATGCGTGAAGAAGCACCTTTGGCCGGCATAGTGACGGCGACTGGGGAAGCCGTAAACTAACTCGGTTTATTCAGTCGTCGTCACTCTTAGATCTCCTCTTGCTTATCATCAGGCGTGTCGAGGTCAGATGTCGTGTCACAATTAAAAATATATTTAAGGTTATTTACAAGTAGTAGCAGTCAACTCCATTCATTGACTGCACTTCAGCCTAACATAAGGTAAGGTGCAGTCATATGTCGAATCACAATAAAAAAAATCTATTAATACGGATTTATCCTTGTACATGAAAAAGAGAAGAAACTCAATAGAGGGTACTTTTGAATTATATCATGTTAAAAAGTTTCTCGATTATTCTCATTTTTTTATATCCCGCGACGTCGACAAGTTGTAAGGACTTCGTTACTTAACTAGTGATGCGCTCATTGCAAAATGTAAATATCGAATTAATAACGAAAATAAAATACTTTCCGATAGTGGCTTTTAGAAGTGCTGTTAGTCTCATATAATATAAGTACTATATGTGCGCGTTAAAATTCACCATTGGCCGGCATAGTGAGGATGATTGAGGCAATTGTAGACTGATTAGATTTTTTAGTTGATCAGTGTTCTTAGATTTCTTGTTATTAGGCAGACGAGGGCAGACGTCAGATGTCACTTATAACAATTATTATAATAAAAAAATATATGTAAATTAAAGGGAATACACAAAATTGGAAGTAACGTGTAGATATTCGTCTGCCATTTTCTTATTACCAGCTTTGCAGAATTTCGGAATTCTGTACAGATTGTACGAAACAGCATGATCTTGGATCCTTCGAGCTCCTGTGGCCAGCGTCGTGACGGTGACTGAGGCAACTGTAAAATGAGTCGTTTTTTTACAGCCGTTGACGCGACGTTAATGTGGTGTAATAGGTAATAGTGAAATAGTCATTCTAACCGGGGCCCCGGTTTAAGACAATCGTATGTACTTTAGTTGTTTGATTTCTATGATACAAGCACGATTAGTAGGTTGGTATAGAAATGTAAAAAACACATAGGAGCTGTGTGTTGTGCTCAGTGGTAAAAGCGACTATGCTATGAACACCGGGCGTTCTATCCCGTTCTATCCCGTTTTTATAACTAATTCATAAAGCCGTGCATTAGTGGTAATTACTTATTAAAACTACTAAAACAAACAATAGTCTCATTGTATCTTTGGTGTATGTTTTTTGGTTGTCCTGTTTCTCTGATACAAGCACTTTAGTAGCTTAATATAAACATGTAAATAAAAAATATCTAAATCGATACATCTCTAAAACGACATCACTAATGACAAACGGCGTACACCCATTTGCCGGTTCAGTGACTCTTCTCTCGTTCTATCCTTCTATTTTGTAATTTACTATCTCTGTCTCCCGCGGGATTTGGACTTATTTTATTATAAATTTGAATTAAACCGGGAACAGAAAAATAAAATTAAATCATCAAACAGGGTAGTTTTGGAAACAATAACAGCATCAACCAATAGGACGGACGACCAACACCTCAGTCTCTCCGTGACCACGATGGCTGCAAAGCTCTCTAAACTTCGGAATAATATAATAAAATTGTAATATCGAAACCAAAATAAACGCGATAGTAAGCCGCATATTTATTTAATTTATTAATCAATGATCGCGCAATATCTTAGAAAATATTATTTAAATTACCTACAAAATACAGCCGTGAAACTAAGAAGATGGCGTTTTTACCGAGAATCAATCGCAACGCAACTAATTTTTACATACCAGCGCCAGAGCATCCAGTCTGGATACAATTAAGTCTAGACATCGACAACACAGCACGAGTAAAGGAGCACCACAGTGCATTAGAACATCTGAACACCCAGCTACCGTTGTCGCCTTTACGTGAAGAGTCTTTCACTGTTAAAGGCGACACAACTTCACGAGCTCCGTTTACTACGTGTTGTGAGAAGACTGTTGCGAAAGACTGGCGCTGGTTTTACGAAGAACTGGAGCGGGAAGAGGATAAAAGTTCAGCAAAATGAAGATGGCGGATGGGAAGTGTACAATCTGCTCAAATGCTTTCAATAGCGGTTTAATTCAAAATCTGTTTAAAAAGTCCTGTGCAGGACTATACAAAGGTCCTTTTCAGGGCCGCAGCTAGTTCTTGATTTATAAAGTTTGTTTACTTTGACGTCTTAAAATTACCAATATGGATTTTAATTATTTGTAGATGTAAAGGAAGCGCGAGAGTAAGGATAGTGAAGCGTGTAAGGAGTAGTAGCGTGTAAGTGTAAGGATATTGCAAATATTTGTTAATAAAAAAAGAGATGGATATTTGCTTCGGGTCTGGTTATCAAAGAGTGGTAGGCAGTGGTACCCAGTCTGCCGATCCGGGGTAGTACCACCGCTTACAAGTATATAGACCGTGAAGTGATTTGGTCACGTTTCGGAATCAGCTTGTAAGTTGCCGGTTCTATCTAGGCCGGCATAGTGGATGTAATTGCCACTCACAGTTATTGAATTGTAGTAGCAGTGACATTCATTCATGGACCACACTTCGGCTTAACATCAAGCAGGGTGCTGTCATATGTCGAGTCACAATAAAAAATAAAACTCAGCTTACTTAATACACTTATGATGACTTGATGTATTCTTTCCTCTTGACTGGCTTGAACTTGCCTATAGTTGTTATAGCATGGTGAATAATATTCTTAGAACTAAATTTACGACATTTTTATAGAAATTATTAATAGTTTTTATTTGTATATATTTTTATGTTCTCCAGACGTTTTGTATGAAGAGATTTGTGAATGTGAAGGAAGCGAGAGAGTTGTTTCAGAATCGTGGCAAGTGGCGCTCCATTGTCTCTGCCTATCCCTGTGGGAAAAAGGCGTGACAATTTGATGGATTTATTGTTTATTTCCCACTGTCTTTGAAATTCATAAGAAAGAAGCATTTAATTGACGTTAACTATACAAGTGGCGCTCCATTGTCTCTGCCTATCCCCGCGGGAAAAAGGCGTGACAGTTTGATTGATAACTATATAAGAATGGTGGGAAGACAGTAAGTTGTCATTTTCCCAGTCTGCTGATCCGAGGTAGTACAAGTACAACCCACTTTTAAGTGGACAGATCGTGAAGTGACTTAATCGCATTTCGGGATTAGCTTGAAAGTTGCTGGTTTCAACTAGGCAACTAGGGATTATTTAAAACTAAAGAAATGTTGGAGTATTAATTGCAATTTTGGTTTAGGTACTTACTTTACTTAAATCTATCCTGTATATTTTATGATGTTGTTCTTATTTAGTGACATCTGACCCCAAGTTGACTGATTGTTATCAGCCAATGGGAGGTCCAAGAGCGCAGACCAATGACAAAACACTTAAAAGCTTTAAGGCAGTTTAACAATAGTCACTTTGTTTTTTTGGTGTATGTATTTTGTTTTTTTATTGTGACACGACATTTGACCTCGTTCCTCCTGATGATAAGCAAGAGGAGGTCCAAGAGTAACGACGGCTGAGAAAACCGAGTTTGTTCACGGCTGCCTCAGTCGCCGTCACTATGGTTGTCCTGTTTCTATGATACAAGCACTTTAGTAGCTTAATATAAACATGTAAATAAATAATACATAATAATTATCTAAATCGATACATATCTAAAGTGACATCACTAATAACAAACGGCGTACACCCATTTGCCGGTTCAGTGACTCTTCTCCCGTTCTATCCTTCTATTTTGTAATTTACTATCTCTGTCTCCCGCGGGATTTGGAATAACTTCCAAAATTATATGTGGTGAAGTTAATTGCGACATGTTTATAGTATTAAGTTTTTATTTATAGTTCTTATTTGTACACTTTTTATGTGCTCTAGATTATTCCCAGACGTTTATTTACCGGTGTCTTTGGCTGGCAAAGCTACGGTGACTGCGATAATCGTAAACTAAACAGTGCTTTTATCATTCATCGGAAATCTTGCACTTCCGCTTGGATCCTACTCGCACTTCCTGTTAATTAGGAAAGACCAAGTTCAGTTGTCGCGTCTAAATAAAAAAATCACCACTTTGCTATTTTATATATTTCTAAATAATCAATCAAATTGGCACTCCTTTTTCCCATGGATAGGCAGAGACAATGGAGAGCCACTTGCCACGATCCTGATACAACTCTCTCGCTTTCTTTACATCCACAATTCTCTTCATACAAGCACCAAGGTTATGGGCACTAGGCAACCTAGCTTTCTTGAGGATGTCTCCGATTTTATCGGAAAACACCCTCCTGGGCCTGCCTTGTTTAACGCATCCATTATCCATTGAATGGTAGGCAGTAGTGCCCAGTCTGCCGAACCACTTACAAGTATACAGACCATAAACAGATTTGGTCGCGTTGCGGAATCAGCTGGTAAGTTGTCGGTTCCAACTAGACCGGCATAGTATATGTCATTGCTACTCACAGTTATTGGATTGTAGTAGCGGTGACATCGATTCATGGACCACACTTCAGCCTAACATCAAGCGGGGTGCTGTCATAAAAAAAAACATCCACATCAGATTTATAAATTCCTTTCGTCAATCTATTTACTTTCACTCATCCTTTCCATGTGCCCAAACCATCGAAGCATATACATATATGTATATACTTATATATTGTTTAAATAACCCTTTGTGGTGGTTAGCGGCTCCATTTCGCACATTTGTGGTGGAATGGCAACATTTTGGGAGCACATAAACATTCAGTTGGTTTCCAATATCGCATATCTTAGTTCATAAAATCCGTCAGCCGTCACTTGTGGGTGATAAGGCGGTGTTCCTTTTACACCTACAACTTAGGCTCCGTTTGTACTCGGATATGCGTATATGATTGATATTAAGATGGAGACGAATAACTTTTACTGGA
This sequence comes from Tinea trinotella, assembly GCA_905220615.1. Lineage (NCBI taxonomy): Eukaryota > Metazoa > Arthropoda > Insecta > Lepidoptera > Tineidae > Tinea > Tinea trinotella. Next base: position 3,595,521 of record HG992328.1, on the reverse strand, counting down.
ATCTTTTCTAAATTACTACTTTTCACGGTCTGTACACACTTACTTTTTCCTTAATTGGCAAAAGTACAAACGAACTATCGGTATAACGATATAAAACAATATATGTGGATAATTTTAATTACTTTTGTGCATTTGTTACATTGTGTATGTTTATTCTAGTACTTAACAGTTAGTTTCCTTTGTTTACTACTTTTGCGAGGTAAGAAAAAACACAGTATAAAATTATTCTGCCGGTTCGATGAAGTGAAGTGAAGTGATTTAGTCGTCTTTCGGTATCAGCATGAAAGTAGGCCGGAATAGTGTATTTTTATTTATTTATTTATTATCATTTCTATGTTAAGATACTAAAGTGCTTAATTATAGACACATGACAACCAAAGTACATAAATCAACACATTGGTACCGGCAAGTGTTTTTTTTTATTGTGACACGACATATGACAGCACCCCGCTTGATGTTAAGCCAAAGTGTGGTCCATGAATGAATGTCACTGCTAATACAATTCAACAACTGTGAGAAGCAATCACATCCACTATGCCGGCCTAGATGGACCGGCAACTTACAAGCTGATCCCGAAACGTGACCAAATCACTTCACGGTCTGTATACTTGTAAGTGGTGGTACTACCCCGGATCAGCAGACTGGGTACCACTGCCTACCACTCTTTGATAACCAGACCCGAAGCAAATATCCATCTCTATTTTTTTTATTAACAAATTTTATAAATAAATAATATTAAATATTACAAATAAAAGCTATGAAACAAATATTTGCTCCGACCAGGGATCGAACCCGGGACTTTACGCGCAACAAACCAATTACTAAACCGTTCGTCCACGCCTGTCGTCAATATCGTCGTTTTAAAACCGTGCTCTCGGTTTGCGTAACCATTGCACTACCACTACACCACGGTCGCATTGTATGCAAAAGCTAATTGTACTTATTTAAATGTAGTTGAAGTTGACTCGATTCATGGACTGCATTCGAACTTAAGATCAGGCTGGGTGCTGTCATATGAAAATTAAAAAAGGACAAAAGATTAAGGTCAAATCAGACATAACAAAAAAGCTGGAGGGTGATAAAGAAAAGCGCCTCAAAGCCAAAAAGGTAAAAAGATGTAGAGCTGATAAAAGCCGCGCTCTATTGAAATCCTTAAAAAAGGGTCCGCAGTGTTCGTTCGCAAAGGAACGGCCACTGTTTATTTTAATCTCAAGTGACGTATTTGGTTAAGGATTGCTTATTTGCCATTCGAATCCTTTGTGCAAAAAGAAAATAAAGTATTGAACTGTTTTGGTGGTTTTTTATTGTTTATACTTGTAGTTCTCCTATAGATATAAATGAATAGCACTACTTTTAAATGAAGGGATGTAGTCGCGTTTTAGGATCGACGCCATTGATGTTTTAAGAAAAAGAAAAAAATATATATTATGGATCAACGTAATTTAATTTTTAACGTGGCTCCATACGTAACAGAACATCGCTTGATCTGTTACACCCGTGAATCTTTTACAATAGTTATCAATACAATAGTTTAAAATAGTTTGGCAAATAGTTATCTGTGACAAATAAATAAATATTTATATTTAACTATTTGTTAAGTTTATATGCACAGGGTATAATTGACGATGGCTTTCTTTTCGTCATATGCCTTTCTAAAGGCACGGTAGAATCTGACGATACGCAAGTGCATGCTAAGCCCATGCCCATTGGCCATGTATAACTATAGTAGAAGTCGCCGCAATCCAGCTTCTGACAACCGATGGAAAAGAAAGGTTCTAGAGTGGAGACCACGAACCGGAAGTCACAGCGTAGGTAGGCCTCCCACTAGGACTGACGACATAGTGAAAGTCACGAATAACCGGTGGATGCAACTGGTATCATGTCGTTCGAAATGGCGTTCTAAGGTGGAGGCCTCTGTTCAGCGGTGGACGCCTTCTGGTTGATGATAATTATGATGAATCCAGCTTAATATCGGGCGGGGTGGAGCCACAATAAAAACAAAAATATTAAGGATTTAAAGGTAGTCCAAAGCTTACATGATCATAATTAAAATTCCGTAAGAGAGGCTAGTTAAAAGTTACCGGAGTGCCCAAGGGAGGCAAAGTCTCAACGTCGCGATTATAATAGGAATTGTACAATAAAACTTTTAAGTAATTTAAACAAGAACCTTAAATAATAATAAAAGCGGCCAAGTGCGAGTCGGACTCGCCCACGAAGGGTTCCGTAGCATCAAGTAACATAATATAAAAGTTTTTGTAGTTCATTGTAACTGATCGATTTTTACGATTTATGAAAAAAATCTACTTACTAGATCTCATTCAAACCAATTTTCGGTGGAAGTTTGCATAGTACATCAAATATTTTTTTTTAGTTTTATCATTCCCTTATTTTAGAAGTTACAGGGGGGGGGGGGGGCACACACTTTACCCCTTTAAAAGTGTCTCTCGCGCAAATTATTCATTTTAGTAAAAAAATATTAGAAACCTCAATACCATTTTTGAAGACCTATAGACACCCTACACGTATGGTTTGATGAAAAAATAATTGAGTTTCAATTCTAAGTATAGGGAACACCCAATTGTTTTTTTTTCTATTTTTGTGTGAAAATCTTAATGTGGTTTACAGACTAGACATCTATTCACCAAGTTTTAACAGTATAGTTCTTATAGTTTAAAAAAAAGTGGTTGTGACATACGGACAGACAAACATGACGAATCTATAAGGGTTCCGTTTTTTCTATGGAACCCTAATAAAAATGAAGAACAGAAAGAGGAAATAATTACATAAAGGAGACGATAATGACGGGAAAAATTTCAGCAATTATAAGAAGACTGTAAAAAGAGGGCAAGAAACTTCGCTTCTAATTTTCATCCAATTTAGTGTAAAGTAAACACTGAAAATCACATTTTGTTCTGAAAAAAAGCCATCCCCCAATTTAACGGTAATGGAACGTTCGAGTTAAAAGCTTAAAATGTTTCCTTCTTCACACTTACATGCGACAAATGGAGTAGGCATCTTTTAAATATTGCTGAGTATGATAATAAAGTACTATAACCACATAATAAATTATTTCATTTCATAAATTCATTCATTTATTTATTTATTTATAGATAGATGCCCAAACAGGTTACAACCTAAGCGTGCACAAAATAAAATAGAAAAAACAAAGTTGTGAGATTGTAACCCAAAGCAGGGCATACAGCATAACAAGAAAGAAATAAGAACACAGATTCAAAACAATACAAGAGAAAATAATAATAATAAAAAAACAAGCCAGTTACGAGCATCAAATAAACAGCAAAGATTATCCCCAACCAATCGAAACAGCGCCCATAGAATCTAGGGTTGACCCGTCATCTCGTAATGATGCTCTTCAGTGATATTTTAAGTTTAGAGAGTTTTATGTCAAAAATGTCTATGTCGTGTTCTTTGACTAGTTCGTTTCATTTCATTTCATAGAGAATTTAGGTCGGCATAGGGACGGCAACTTAGGCTTTTCCTCTTGTAAAAAGACGAGGTAAAATGTTAGATGTTGTCTGAATAATAAAAAAGGATACAATAAACATATTAAACCCGCCATTCACTGTTGGTCATCAGGTGAATGGCGGCACAAGCACAGCAATCAATCATCAATCAGCAATCAATATCTAAGAATTTGTTGTAGTTAGTCGGATTGACTTTATATTAAGTGATTTTTACGTCCACTTTTTTGAAGTAAATAGCATTGTTGCGTTTTGAAACTCGATGGATAAAAAACGACGGCAAAAACAGACAAGCACATTATTCTATAGGATTTATTATATGTATTGTATTGTTTATTACAACAATACAATCGTTGTAATCTTTCTTCCAGAAAAGGTTTTCTTCCAGATCAAAGAAGAGTTGTTTCTGTTCATAAAACAATTATTTATTTATGTACAGCGATTCCTAAATCGATAAAAGCATTGGGTGGAAGTAGTTCCTATTTTTTTAATGCTACGGAACCTCATTTACTTTTTTATGATTTTCGAAGTTTTTCCAGCGGTTTATAGTTTTTATTTCATTAGATATGTGAACAGATATTGCAATGTTGAATTTATCCGCACTGTTTTTTTTATACAGTGTGGATGAAAAACAAACGAAGCCTTTTTCAGTTGTTGTTGAATTTATTGAGAAAATATAAAATAAATATTTCTGCATATATTCGCAGAGAAAAATGTGAACCAAATGTTTTATTTTTAACACAGACAAGTAACATCTAGACCTCACTTTATTGGTTTGTATGTAAAATGTAAAATCAGGGCGCCACGATAGATTAATTTAAAGTTGTTAAGGTTAAAGTTGTTGATTTTCCTTCGCTATTTCACTTTCAATGATGCATAGTTTATGTGTAAATTCGAATTAATAATGACTATCATCCCCAGATCGCTTCAATTCTCAGAGGAATAACCAGAGACAACGGTGCACCCAAAACCTCCTGGCCTAGTTGAAACAGGCAACTTACAAGTTAATCCCGAAACACGACTAAGTCACTTCACGGTCTGTATACTATTTATACTAACATTAATAATGGAATATGTAAAGATATTATTAATCTTTACAATCAATCTACATTTTTATAATTATAAGGTTATAAAATAATTAGCGAAATTACGTATTATTTCTCTTTTTAAATACCTATATACCCAAACTGTCTCACTTCTGTCAGCCAATACCATTCTGCACAAAAATTGTTTTACAGTATGTATTTAAAATATATCCATTCCATTTAATTCAACTTAGTGCAAAGGAGCCCCTCATCGTCTATTATTCACGCTGAGCCCAAACGCAAAGCTTTCAATCGTCAGGTACCTCCAGCCTTTCGGGAAGGATGAGATGTGGTTGGGTGCCGTCTGCTGTTTTATGAAACGCTCACTAAACACTCTACCATGTAAGCGTTAATTGCTCACGTGAGAAATTATTATCAAAAAAATTATTATCAAGTACCGTCTTAATATCTTTAAACTAACAAGGGTTGTCCGTAACCTATAGTGTCAACATGGGGCGGACACCTTAAAATTCACTTTAGTGTAAAGGTGAATTCATCGTCGATTATTTACGGTGAGCCCAAACGCAAAGCTTTCACGCGGACACCGCCACATCCAGCAACTAGATGGCGTTGCAAAAAGAGATTGTATCAATGGCGTTAAACATTTAATATCTCGCAATCGATATTTTTTTTTATTCGGCAGAGTTGTAGTATTTATATATTATATACCCGGACCGACGTGACACCGCTAAGGCTAGGTGTGAAATCTGCACGCGAGTTGCGTGCGGCGGGAAGATCTTCCTTTCTTTTTCACTTCGCACAGATCCTTCAAACCGAAGTCATAAATTAATTAAATGCCAATTTGTTCTAGTCAATATCAAATACAAACACATCCGGAGTTCTTGACGAATTCTCAGTTTTCACGCGTTTATATATTGGTAGTCCAGTTATCAAGCCCAAATCGTTCTTAATTCGTTCCCGACGCAACTTCGCAGGTATCACGTAAATTTTAGAACTCTAAGACATGCATTAAATATTAGAATTCATGGATCACACTCCTGCTTAAGATCAGTCTGGGTGCTGACATACGACATATTGTCAAGTCACAATAAAAAAATATCTAATTTTTTTTGGCTTTTTTTGGCTAGACTGAAAAACCCGTAAACTTTAACGTTTTTTTTGTCGACCGCGCACTTGGATCTCCCTTTGCTTACCATAATACAAGTCGATGTCAAATGTCACGACTCTTTTTAATTGTGACTCGACATATGAACTCGGTTTGCCTGAGATGGTCCAAGAGTTTCGCCCTCACTATGCCGGCCAAAAATATTCTTTCATTCCATACTACGCTCGTAATAATAGTTAACTATACAAGTACATAATAACGTTTTCAGTACACACACAATTTGAGTATCTTTACAGTATATCAACATGCGTAAGTAGAAAGATTCAGCGGTTGTGATTAAGTGTTCGCATTTGCTTTGAATTTTCAGTACATATTTCAGCACTCGTTTTCATTATAACGATGAAATTGCGCGTAACTTATTGTGTATTTCTTTACACCTGTTGAATATAAATAATTGTTTAAGTAGTTCCGTTATAAAAAAATACATTTCTATACTAAGCTACTAAAGTGCTTTTTTTTAATTGTGACACGACATCTGACCTCGTCCCGCCTGATGATAAGCAAGAGGAGGTCCAAGAGTGAAGACGATTGAGAAAGCCGAGTTTGTTCTCGGCTGCCTCAGCCGCCGTCACTATGCCGGCCAAAGGTGCTTCTTCACGCATCGCTTGAAGGATCCAAGGTCATAGGAACAGGACAACCAAAGTACATATATCAAAGATACATTGGTACCGGTGGGTGGTTTCGAACTGAATAATATGGAAGGCAGGCAGTTAGTGGTCATTTGCCCAGCCTGCCGATCCAGGGTAGAACTTTCAAGAGTACAGATCGTAAAGTGACTCAGTCGCGTTCGAGATCAGTTTGAAAGAAACCGGTTGTAACTAGGCCAGTATGGTAGATTCGACTGCTACTAGCGATTATTTAACTGTAGTCGCCGCCTTCAAAGACCACCTTCAGCTTGACATAAGGCGGGGGGTTGACATATCGAGCTTTAAGAGTGGTTGGCAGTGGTGCCCAGTCTGCCGATCTGGGGTAATACCACCATTTACAAGTATACAGACGGTGAAGTGAAGTCGCGTTTCGGGATCAGCTTGTAAGTTGCCGGTTCCAACTAGGCCGGCATAGCGGATGTGACTGCTACTTAAAGTTATTTACCTGTAGTAGTAGCCACCTCTTTTTATGGACTCTTGTAACATTATTTGACATATGTTGAGTCACAATAGTGGCATTGCAATGGTTACGCAAACCGAGAGCACGAGTTCGAGACCACCCACCGGTACCAATGTATCTTTGATATATATACTTTGGTTGTCCTGTTTCTATGATACAAGCACTTTAGTAGCTTAGTATAAAAATGTAAAGTAAAAAAAAACATAGGTTTCTCAATAAAGTCTTTCTATTAATATATATACATATTTAAATTAAAAGCTTTCATTATAATATACATTATACATTATTATTTCTATAAATGTAGCGAATTACAGTACATTCAAGTATTAAAAAATACAAATTTTAAGGCTCAAAGTACACTTGTCAATGTGGTTTCATAATTAATTAACTGCGGATTATGAAAATTGTAAAAAGGAACGCAGATAAGGTTAATTAATATATTCCGCTCACGATGTTTCAGATTAAACTTCATACTTTTATATTTTATTAATTATTTAAATCTTTGTTTGTAATTTTAAATCACAACTTAAGAACAAGCCAGAATAAATTTTGGTGTGAAAGGATGTTTTTTTTGTAATCAGAATATTTAGAAATATGGCCTGACTTTATAAAACAATCGATTTGTCACGCTTTTTTTTCCATAGCGATAGGCGAATACAATGGAGCGCCTCCTGCATCTTGACACAACTCCTTCGTGTTTTTTTACATTTACAATTCTAATCATACAAGCACTACGGTTATGGGCACACTAGGCAAACCAGCTCTTTAGAGGATGTCTCCGATTTGGTCGGAAAAACCAAAAAAAAAAGAAGTTTGCATTATCAATGTGTAGCTCTACTGCATGCCCAACAGTAGATTACCTGTTATTAGGCTAAAATAACTATTTACAAAATATTTATCCCTTAAGATAGCCGCTCCTTTGGTTAAGAGAAGTTTCTTTTTATTTATTTAAAAACTTAATGCACAAAAGTACAAAGGCGGACTTAATGCCAAAGGCATTCTTTACCATTCAAACCTTTAGGATGTTGATCTGACAATATAGATAAGAGGTAGGGTCCAAATAGGTATATAAAAAATAGGTAACCAAATACTTTATGAAAAATATAGTAATTAATATATACATAAATATACTCATAGATATATAGATACATAAATAACATGTACAATTATTATATGATATTTTTATTGTGTCTCTAAATATATTAGGCTGCAGGCAGCTTTTACTTCAGTCAATTAACCATATAGTAGTCGGGAGTTATGTCGACCTAGTTAGAACCGGGAACTTTTAAGCTGATGCGACTAAATTTTTCACGATCTGTACAATTGAAAGTGGTGGTATTATCTCAAATCAAGGCAAACGATATGTCTACAACTCGTCTAGACATTTTATTCAATAAGATTGTCTATCATTATTATAATAATTATAGCATGTCTTTATGTCAGGAACCGACGTGATAGGCAGTGGTTATTTAAAAGATTGGGAATTAATATTTGGAATGTTGGTTGCTGTAACAGTATATTAGCAGAGCCTGCTTCTGAGCAAGCCAAAATGCTATACAAATTCGTGGCGGTGTACTTAAAGGAGAGAGCAAATGTGGCATGATGCTTTGGGGACCCTAACCTCAATGCATCATAGGTTTAATAATTTATTTTTGTTCGTTGTATTCTATTTTCGTGTGAATTGTTTCTTATGTTTTGTATTACTAGCCTTATCCACATTATATCTGTATGAGCTTGTATTTGTAAATAGTCTAGGTTTAGTTTATAATGGGAATGGCATCGCCATTTTATGTGCGTAATTCCCCTAATAAAATTGATAAAAAAAAATAGCATGTCTTTAGACTGCATTGTAATGAGTATAGAATTAGAATCTAAAAACGAACGGTCTAACGGATCATGGCATGTAGCGCTCCATTGCTCTACTTATTCCTGTGGGAGGAAGGGGTGACAATTTGATTGATTGATTGAACGGTCCAAAAACAAAATATAAGTATAGTATAGTTTTTAGTTATTCACAAGACGCGCCGCACCCAAAGAAGTTTTTACTTCAAAAAATATTAACACTTATCTACGAGCCTGGAGATTTTTTAGTCGAGTTTAAAAAAAAAGGGTATATATTTTCCGCGACAATATTTTTCATTTCACTGATACATTAAGTTGGCTCGTGGATTTCAGCAGACGGGAAACTCATTTTGAATATTTGCGAGTACTATTTCATTCCCAGAGCCATTAAATAAATTGAGTAGTGCAAAAAAACAGTATTCTTTACTCGGAAATTTAATTTAAGTTGCAACTTTTAGTGTACTTCCCAAGATGTTTTTCAGGATTCTTTTATCTTTTCAGGATGTTTTCTGTATAAAAAAAACCTGTCTGCAACTATAACTTTAGTGCTGACTTACTTTTAGCTTTTTGATGTAATTAATTTAGCTACTAATATACAGATATCCGATCATATTTAGGTGATCACGACTTACAAGTGTGATCGCGACTTACAGACTGTGAAGTGACTTAGTCCCATTTCGAGATGAGCTGTAAGTTCTTATTTTAATTTAACGTTATTAAAACTAGATAAGAGGCGACCGTGGTGTAGTGACAGTGCAATGGTTACGCAAACCGAGAGCACGAGTTCGAGATCATCCACCAGTACCAATGTATCTTTGGTTGTCTTGTTTCTATGATACAAGCACTTAAGTAGCTTAGTATAGAAATGTAAATAAAAAAAGAGAAAAAAAAAGTATTACATGTCGAGCCACAATAAAAAAATAAACCGCGCGTAATGTTAAGCTGGAGTTCGGTCCATTAATAGAGACGACTCCTTCTTACAGTTAAATAACTGTAAGAAGGAGTCGCATCAACAGTGCCGGCTTAGTTGGAACCTAGGAGATCCCGAAACGCAATCATATTTTTAAATGGTTTAAAATGACCTTCTGAATGAAAATAATTGTGAATCCAAATGCCTATAACTATAGATCCTTCAAAAACCTTTGGCCGGCATAGTGAAGGCGACTGAGGTAAGTGTAAACTGATTCAGTTTTTTAGTCGTTAACGCTCGGGACGTTGCTTACCATGAGGCAAGTCGAGTAATATACACTAAAATAAATAGTTTTATTTTTTACTTATTTTAGTGATATGAAAAACTTCTAATAGAAAATTTAATTGAAGTAGAAAGTTTTTTAGTGCACTTACCCAGATGTGTCTTACTTTCAGGATGTCGCTTACTTTTCAGAAATGAGTTTCTGTAGCCAACTTTTACAGAGTCAACTATAAAATTTCTAACCAACTTGAACGGGACGCGTTTCTTTTTGAAAACTTTAGGAAAACTTAAATTAGTTTTTAAAAAAAGTTAAAAAAAAATACGTTTCCTCGAGAAGTGCCTTTCTGAACGTAGACATGATATGATTTTAATTATTATTATTTTTTATAGCTTTGATTTAACTGTAGTTTGGTATGTAATACAATAAAAACAATTTCAGCGCTGCGCTTCAACGCTGGCATTGCTACTAAGAGAGTTCTAAGCTACCAAAATGCTTGTATCATAGAAACAGAACGACCAAAGATACGGTACGATTATCTTTGGTCGTCCTGTTTCTTTTGAACTGGTGCTCTCGGTTTGTGTGACCATTTTACTACCACTACACCACGGTCGCCTCAATATAACAGGTATTATTATTTATTGGGTTCTGTAATTAATTCCATTGATCCATAAATATTTAAAGAAGTGAATATCAATCAATCAACTTGTTACGCATTTTTCCCAGGGATAGGCAGAGACCATGGAGCGCCACTTGCCATACCCACAATGCTCTTTATACAAGCTCTACGGTTACGAGCAATAGGCAACCCAGCCTAGACCTCTTGAAGATGTCTACTATTTGGTCGGAAAATATCGTCCTGGGTCTGCCTCGTTTAACGCATTCAATCACATCAGATTTATAAATTTATTTCGTCAATCCACTTTCACTTATCCTTTCCATGTGCCCAAACTAACGAAGTATTCTTTTGTCCATTCTTTTCACTACATCTACGTGACTATGCGCATAGATTATATTAATTTTCTAAGTTTATTTATTTAAATTAATTACAGTACTAAATTAATTTAAACATTTATATTATTTGGCCTTTAGAAACAATTTTAATTTAATAGAATGTCATTGTTTCTTAACCACACAATAGATGCTGACTTTAAATGTAAAGGTACATAGACTATATAGCAATAGATTCCGCAATAGATCGCGTATAAAAAATGTATAAAATAACACAAGGCGACCGTGGTGTAGTGGTAGTGCAATGGTCACACAAACCGAGAGGACGGGTTCAAATCCACTTGCCGGTACCAATGTATCTTTGATATAAGAACTTTGGTCGTCCTGTTTATTATAAAATTGTAAGATAAATATATAAAAAAATAACCAATAATATTGAAATACAGATAAAAATAATATATCACTAAATGTCGAAATTCACGGGTGCATCATCCGACTTCGACTACCGTCTGACCTAATAGTACACAAGAGGAGGTCCAAGATGGCCGATGACTGATTCCGGATGCTTTAGTCGCCGTCGTATGTCAAACGTGTTTTATACGCTTCGCTTAAATGATCCAAGATAGGCTGTTAACACTGTAAAACTGTAAACACTGATATATTATAAAGATATGCCAAATATACTATCAATCAAATTGTTACGCTTTTCCCCTCAGGGTAGGGCAGAGACAATGGAGCGTCTCTCCCTCACTTCCGTCACATTTACAATTCTCTTCAAACAAGCTGTACGGATATACGCAAAAGTGAAACTTTTTTAATTTTTTTTATTGTGACCCGATATATGACAGAACCCTCACTGATGTTAAGCTGGAGTGCGGTCCATAAATGGATGTGACTGCCACTAAGTAGTTACATCCATTTATGGATTTTTTTTCTACTGTGACGGAAAATCTATAATGTGTAACTGTCTGACAATGTGACAAGCTGAGTCTTATATTTCCATTATGCAGCGTCTAGTAATCTATAGTCATTAATAAGGAATTACAAACTAAGGGAATATTCCTTCTCATGAATATTAATTATTTTGGTAAAATATAACCGGAGTAAAGTAAAGTAAAATTGACTACAATTTCACTTCATAAATTTTTTTTTTTTTTTTTTATTGTGACACGACATTTGACATCGACTTGCCTGATGATAAGCAAGAGGAGATCCAAAAGTGCCGACGACTGAAACAACCGAGTCAGTACGCGGCTGTCTCACCCGCCGTCACTATGCCGGCCAAAGGTGCTTCTTCACGCATCGCTTGAAGGATCCAAGGTTATAGGAGGGAGAGAACACATGGGCTGGCAAAGCATTCCACTTGTCGATTGTTCTACAAAGAAAAGATGCACCAAACTTTTTAGTTCGACTACCGATTCTGTCGACAAAATGTGAATGCTTCCCCCGACCAGTGCGGGTGTTACGGGTGTGAAAAGAAGAGATAGGAACAAGGTTAAAGAGCTCCTCGGAACATTCCCCGTGGTATAGGCGATAGAGGACGCAAAGAGCCGCCATGTCTCTGCGTAATTGCAGAGGCTCCAGAGTTCGCGTAACCTCTACATCTCCTATGATCCGGACAGCTCGGCGCTGCAATGAATCCAGGGCATTGAGAAGATACTTGGCAGAGCCGTCCCAAAGATGCGAACAGTACTCCGCGCAAGAGCGAATTTGAGCCTTGTATAAAAGCAGGCGAAGCTCTGGCGCGAAGAACCGCCGCACCTTGTTCAGGATGCCAAGTTTGCGGGAGGTGGTCTTAATAGCCCGCTCAATGTGATCCCTGTGATTCAGGTCGCTGCGAAGGGACATCCCTAAGATATCCAGTCTGTCCGAAGTACCAAGGGAAATGTTGCGAAGAGAAGGAAGGGGGATAAACGGGGATTTTTTCGTCGAGAACGCGCATACCTGAGTCTTGTCTGCGTTGAACTGAACCAGGTTCTCGTCGCCCCAATGGGTAATACAATCAAGAACCCGATTCAGCCCCGCTACAACAGACTCTCTCATATCGGCTATCTCCTGTTTTCCGGCTGCGGGGCGGGCAGTGTAGCGTCCATGCACCGTGCTGTCGTCTGCATAGCAATGAATGTTGGATCCAAGGTCCAACATGTCATTGATATGCAGTAGGAACAAGGTCGGCGACAGCACAGAGCCCTGAGGAACGCCAGCATTCACCGACACCCTACGTGACGCGCTGCCATCCACAACAACGCGTATGGAGCGGCCACGCAGGAAGTCGGCTATCCAGCCACGCAGACGGTCAGGTAAACCGTATGCCTCGAGCTTGGAAAGAAGGGCCATGTGCCAGACCCTGTCAAACGCTTTGGAGATGTCCAAGCCGATGGCAAGGGCCTCTCCGTTACCGTCCAACGCTTCACCCCAGACGTGCGTGGTATACGCCAGAAGGTCACCAGTTGACCGTTTCGGCCTAAAGCCATATTGACGGTCATTGATCAGCTGATGACCCTCCAGGTAGGCCATGAGGCGGCTATTAATTATCCGCTCCATGACCTTGCACAACACTGAGGTTACAGCTATCGGACGGTAGTTTGCAGGGTCCGAACGGTCACCTTTCTTCGGGACCGGTTGCACATTGGCCCCCTTCCAAGCCCGAGGCACACAGCCCGACGAGTATGAGAGTCGGTACAGCCTCGTCAAGACGGGAGTCATTAATTTAATTAAGTGTCAGCTTAGGAGGCCATTTATGACCGGTGTCACCAAACTTAAGGCGGCCGTGGTGTAGTGGCAGTGCAATGGCATTCACAAAGAGATCCCGCTTCAAAACCACTTGTATTTATTTATTTATTTACTTTTCTGTGTATCATTGAAATGTCTTGTTTCTATGATACAAGTGCTTGTATCATAGAAACAAGACAGCCAAAGTACTTATATCAAAGATACATTGGTACCGGCAAGTGGATTTAAACTCGTGCTCTCGGTTTGCGTAACCATTGCACTGGATTATTGTATCTTTGATGTGTGAACTTTGGTAGTCCTGTTTCTATGGTAGGAGCACGTTTAGTGACTTCGTATAGAAATGTAAAGAAAAAACTTATCATATAAAAATATTACCTTTATTACTATAGATATTACCACAGTAATAGTAGGGGAGCCCAAGCGGGGATTTCTGGATTTACTCCAGCGTGACAGATTAAATTATGGGAGGTACCTTGTACCCTGTAGAGTATATCTACCAAGTATTAGCCATTAATACAGGGGGGTACGTGTATGGCAGCTGGTCAGAATTGTAAAAAAAAAACGATCTTTGAATATACTCGAGCGCGTCAGATTAAGCTAAGGTGAGTTAATTACATACTAATAAGTGCACATTTTCTTAATCTGACGGATTGAGTATGACGGAAGAGAATGGGAAGGTCACAAACTTGTAAAAAAAAATCGTCACCTGGACATTCTCGAGCGCGGTCGATTTTAATTTTATTTTGAAGAAAAATGACTAAGAATTACTAAAAAACTATAATCTGTCAATTTCAACAAGCCGAAGTAGCAAAAATCGTTGATAAAGTTTTGTGCGAGCAGTTGCAGTAGAGCATGTATTCCCCACTTCGCGTCTCTCGTTCCCTTTCACTTCTTCTTTATCTATTACTCTCTCGCACAGTCTTAATATACAGGGTGTTACAAAACACCTCCTAAAGCCGAACCCCCTTAAAGGTGTTAAATGGTCTCTTATAAAATATTTATTTCAATAATGTGCCAACCCTGTTTCAGTGAAATTAAACAGTAAATTACATAGAACATATATTTTATGGAACGCCTATGAACATTTTGACCTAATGTACAATGTAAAAAAGTATAAACTGTACAAGAAAGAAGATTTTAAGATCTTATCTTAATAAGCATAAATTATATATACTTTTTCGTAAGTAAAGTAAAGTTTATAGTATGTATTGTATGGATGGATGGATGGATGTTTGTTACTCTTTCACGCAAAACTACTAAATGGATTTTATTGAAACTTTACAATAATATAGCTCATATTCCACACAGTTTCCGAGATATTATTACTTATTAGTAAAAGTGGGCAGTGATTGTGAGTGAAAGAGAGAGAAATAGTCTAAACTATACCGCGATTAGTATGCTATAGTGAGTGTGTAACAATTACCTTAAAAAAAAATTCGTTTTTTTTTTTCAAATTGTCAGATTAATGAAATCCCTCCAGATAATTGTCAGATTAAGGGTCAGTACAATTGGGTCATCTTACTGAACCTTCTGTATAAAAGACTGACGCGCTCGAGTATTTCAAATTAACGATTTTTTTTTCATTTTCAAACTCCGCCACGAACTTGCGTCATGTCGGAATGGTCAGTCTTTTGAATGGGAGCTTCTGTGGGGCTTATTTAACATCCCCTCTGAATGTCTGACGCGCTCGAGCAAATTTTTTTTTTGTTTTTCTACCTTTCCGTACTGCCACCCCCACCATGCAAACCGTCAGATTAACATACCTACAGTATTATGGACACGTGGAGTATATACAATATCAAAATCTGACGCGCTCGAGTATATTTTTTTAATTGTTTTTTTTTACATTTTTGAAAATCCGTACACCCTTCCCCCACCGCTAAAACCAAAAACCCACATAACATTTAATTTTTTTTTATCACCTAAACTTTATTATTTAATAGGTCCCTACGACGCTCGAGTAAATCCCCGATTAGCCTCTTGGGCTCCCCTACTATAAACAATAGAACCGCGGGAATCAATCAATTATATTGTCACGCCTCTTTCCCACGGGGATAGGCAGAGACAATGGAGCGCTACTTGCCACAATCCTGACACAGCTCTCTCGCTTCCTTCACACCCACAATTCTCCTCATACAAGCTCTACGGTAATAGTTGTTTCTCATACCGCGGGAAATAACTAGTAACTAAGTAAAAAGAGTGGTAGGCAGTGGTACCCAGTCTGCCGATCCGGGGTAGTACCACCACTTACAAGTATACAGACCGTAAAGTGATTTGGTCACGTTTCGGGATCAGCTTGTAAGTTGCCGGTTCCATCTAGGCCGGCATAGTGGATGTGATTGCTACTCACAGTTATTAAATTGTAGTAGCAGTGACATTCATTAATGGATCACACTTCGGCCTAACATCAAGCGGGGTGCTGTCATATGTCGAGTCACAATAAAAAAATAAAATTATAATGCAGTTTTATAGCCTATTATTAAGAATTTATTTACATCACAGATTAAATATACAATTACAATATTAAATTAATATTATTACTTATAATTAAAAAAATAATAAATAGAAAAACAATATTAATTCAGTCTGAAGCGAATCTTCTAGAAGAACCTACTAAAGGTAAGGCCAGCTGATGGTTGCCATTTATTATTAGGTATAAATGGAGACACAGATTTAGAGAAGCCAGCGTTAAAGTCCAAAGAAGAACTCGGCGTTCTATGGAGGTTCAAGTTGCCCATAGCGGAGTAGTCTGTACGCTTGAGGAAGTCAGTCTGAGCCATGCCTAATGAGCCTCCAATCTTGTCCCTAATAAACAAATAAAGATAATTATTATTTAGAGTAGTAGGCATACAGTTATTGTCAATAGGACAGTGCCAAATTGTATGGGAACGCTACTTTTTTATACTCGACCCATGACAACATCCTACCTGATGTTAGGCTGAAGTGCGATCCGTGATTTAAGGTGACTGCTACTACAATTCAATAACTGTTAGTAGCAGTCACATTAACTATGTCGGCCTAGTTGAAACCGGAAACTTACAAGTTGATCCCAAAATACTTGTAAGTGGTGGTGCTACCCCGGATTGGAAGATTCGCCTACCAACTACTCTTTAATAACTAATAATTAGCAAATATTTAAAAGTTTATAAAAATTTATTAGCAATATTTTTAGAAACTAATATTTGTAATTTTATTTAACCACCGTATTTTGCAGTTATTAAATTGTGGAAACAGTTCATAGACTGCACTTTAGCATAACACCAGGCTGGGTGCTGTCACAAGTTGAGCCTCAATAAAGAAAAAGGCAGATAGTTGGTGCCTTTCAGTCTGCCAATCCGAGGTAGTACCATCACTTTAAAATGCACAAACTGTAAAGTGACTCAGTCGCATTTTAGGATCAGCTTTAAAGTTGCTTTAACTGGTTGGCTTAGTGGATGCGACTGCTACTTGCAATTATTCTAATTTGATAACAGTCGCTTCTCTAACAGCCGACTTTGCAAATAACTACCATAATTATGAATTTAAACATAACTACTATAAATTTAAACTTGTACCACCAACTGAATTGTATTTTGAACCACTGAGTGTATTTACATGTCTATACTAAACTACTAAACATCCTTGTATCATAGAAACTAAAGTACACGTATAAAAGGTGCTAAAGTACACGAATAAAAGATATATAAGTACCAGCAAGTGGTTATAAACCGGTGGCTATCGGTTTGCAAGAACATTGCACTACCACTACACCTTCAATCTTCAACTTTGTACCACAAACTGTAAATTTAAACATAAACCACTAACTCTGAATATAAACTTATAGGGATAGGCCACTTACCACGATCCTTACACAACTCCCTTACTTCCTTTACATCCACAATTCTCTTCATACAGGCTCTGTGGTTATAAGCACTAGGCAACCTAGCTTTCTTGAGGATGTCTCCGATTTGGTCGGAAAACACCCTCCTGGGTCTTCCCTGTTTAACGCATCCATCCACATCAGATTTATAAATTCCTTTCGTCAATCTACTTTCACTCATCCTTTCCATGTGCCCAAACCATCAAAGCATTCTTTTGTCAATTTAAACTTACTTGAACAAATAGTTGACACTGCCTCCGTGTGTGTTAAAGTTGGGTACATTGGGAATGCTGGGCATGTTTCTGGTGACGAAAGCGTTGGCGCTCAATTTGTGGTTGTCATTGTTGATGAGGCCAAGTTTACCAGCAGCTGTCAGTTGGTTACCAAAGCCGGGGATGTTTGTGCCTGTTAAAGTTGCTCCATGGCCGTTGCTGAGGGAAAGTGAGAAAAAAGTTTTTTTATTATTACGATGGGGGTTGACTTATGACAGCACCCTACCTGATGTTAGGCTGGAGTGCGTTCAACGACTAAAGGCGACGGCTACTACAGTCGCAAATGGTAGTCGATCAACTACGCCGGCAGGCCTAGCTAAAACCGGTAACATTCAAGCTAATTTTGAAACGTGACTTAAGTTCGTAAATTGACGTAGTCGCGTTTCCTGTTTTAAAATTAGTAGTCATTTGCCCAGTCTGTTAACTCGGGGTAGTACCACCACTTTAAGTGTACAGATCGTATGAAGACGCAGTTGCATTTAGCTATTAACCTGAAAAATGTCGGTATTAACTAGGTATACTCGATAAGAATTTAAGCAGTTGCGTCTTTTAATGGGCTGCAGCCTAAGATTAGGCGGGGTATTACTATCTAGGCTAGCAAAGTGGATGCGAATGCTACCTGCAGTTAATTAAAAAAATGGCGAAAAATAACAATTTTAATTTACTTTCGGTAACAGCAATTTATTTAGCTGGCATAGTGACAGCGATGGCGACTGAGTCAACTTAGTGACTCAGCTCTTGGACCTCTGCTTGCAATCGAAGCCCCTTGCATAAGGCAATTCGAGGTCAGATGTCGCGTTGCAAAAAAATAACAATAATAAAAAAGACTTACGCATGTTCCAATCCCAACCCAGCAGTAGCGGCTCCAAACTTTCCACCTTGCTTAAGACCATTGATACCAGCCAGGGCATGAAGATTAGTTTTGTCCCCACCAGCTAACATTGTCTTTGTGTTAATATTGAACGAGCCATCTGGATTAGTGCTCATGGCACCAGCTGTTTGACGACGTACTCTTAAATTAACCAATTGTGGAGAAACTGAATCCAGTGCATCTTCTTCCAAATCCACCATTTCAGTTACATCAAGATCTGAATCGTCTTGTATAAAGCGTCTTGGATTAAATGAACTATCAGCATTATTGTCCATGGCACTAGCAGTTTGACGACGTAGTCTTAAATTTACCAACTGTGGAGGAAGTGAATCCAGTGCATCTTCTTCCAAATCCACCATTCCAATTACCTCAGGATCCGAATCGTCTTGAATAAGAACGTAGCGACAATGAACTGTCGCCACCAAAGCGAGGACGAATAGTTTAGCAAACATTTTAGTAGGACTTTCTTAGATATCTGTACTGGCGGAGAGTGTAGAAGTGTTTGATAATGTTCCAGAGTTTGCAGTCGTTTTTATATGAAATGTTTTTAGTTGCAGGAATCCCTGAGTTTCGCTTGATAACTCGATGGCGTCATGCAGTGATAATGAGACACACGGCCGAGAGCAATTTGTTGAACTCGAAAAGGGGATTAACACAAGTTGTATGTAGCTTTTGATATTATTATAAAACAATTTTCCTTGTGTAATAGGTACTTATTTATTTTTAACTCGCTTTTTATTAGTTTGACTTGTATGTATGTAACTATGTAACGGAATCTTTCGAATCAATTTTTCAACCACTTCTAAAGGTCTGAATAATTAGAAAATTTATACACGTATTAAAAACCGTTGCCATAATCATAGAGCTTGTAATAAAAAATTGTAGATATAAAAGAAGCAAGAAAGTTGTGTCAAGCTCATAGAAAGTGGAGATCCAATGTCTTTGCCTATCCCTGTGTAAATTAATGCGTGGTAAATTGATTGATTGATAAGGTAGCCTAATGGTCGTTAAATAATCTTGCAATCCAAGAGCTTCCGTTTCAAAAATCAATGTGTTTTATTTACTGTGGCGATTAAGAATTCATGTATCTAATATATATAAGGTCGTCTTGTTTTATTTCTATGATACAACCACGTTTAGTAGTTTAGTATAGA
Organism: Tinea trinotella; assembly: GCA_905220615.1. Classification (NCBI taxonomy): domain Eukaryota; kingdom Metazoa; phylum Arthropoda; class Insecta; order Lepidoptera; family Tineidae; genus Tinea; species Tinea trinotella. Next base: position 3,575,849 of record HG992328.1, on the reverse strand, counting down.
GATACAAAAACCATGATACAAGGATGTAATATGATGGAAAAAAAAACAGACTATTGTATATAGTTTATTTACATAACAAATCAAATAAATACAATTAAATTTCTAAATCTTACTTTAAATAACATTATTGTTAGAGTTGGTAATTTATTCTAAAAGTTTCTAGAAAAGCTAACACCACCACTTGGCTGCCATCTACCAGTGCGTATGCTTGACGACCCAAACTTGGTAAATCCAGCACTGAGATCCACTGATATTGTTGGAGAATTCACAATATTCAAGATACCTAATGCCCAGTAGTCAGTACGCCTGGGATAGACACCGTCAGTCTTAGCTATTCCTAATGAACCACCGATTCTCTTACTGGAAATAAATAAATAAAATTATCAAATCAAGGCGACCGTGGGGTAGTGGCAATGCAATGGCTACGAGTAGCACGGGTTCGAAACCACTCACCGTTACCAATGTACCTTTAATATATGTACTTTGGTTGTCTTCTTCCTATGATACACTTTAGTAGCTTAGTATAGAAATGTATAATAAAAATATGGAAAAGAAAAAAATAATAAAAATATAAAAATTGTCACGCCACACTTGAGGATTTGGTCGGAAAACACCCTCCTGATGCACTCCAGTTTAACATCAAGCGAGGTGCTATCATATGTCCCTAATAAAAAAATCTTTATATCAACTTACTTGAATGAATAACTGAGGCTCCCTCCGTAAAGCCTCCGGGCGGATGGATTTTGAAGGCTCTGAAAGTCCTTGGTGATGAAGGCATGGGCATTTAATTTGTGGCCTTCTGTGTGGACGATGCCAACTTTACCAGCAGCTGTCACTTGGTTACTTACACCCCGGTTGTGAGCGCCTATTAGAGTAACTCCGTAACGTTCCCTGAAAAATATTTTTTAAATTGACATGAGAAATGATTGACTAAGTAATGCTTAGCTGGTTTGGGCACATGGAAAACATGAGTGAAAGTAGATTGACAAAAAATATTTATAAATATGATATGGATTGATTAAACAAAGCAGACCCAGGAGGGCGTTTTCTGAACAAATCGGAGACATTCTCAAGAAAGTTGGGTTACCTAGTCCCATAACCGCAGAACTTGTATGAAGAGAATTGTGGATGTGAGGGAAACAAGGGAGTTGTGTCAGGATCGTGGCAAGTAGCGCTCCATTGTCTCTGTCTATCCCTGTGGGAAAAAGGCGTGTTAATTTGATTGATTGATTGAGATCAATCAAATTAACAAGCGAATTTATTTTGGCCGGCATAGGCAACCGTTAACTAAGTCAGGCTTTATCTTGCATACAATCAAGCAAGTCGAGGTCAGGTGTCAAGTCACAATAAAAAAAACTGACCTAGATTTGCTCGTCAGCAAGCAAGGGAATGCTATAGGTAGTGGTACTCCACCTGAACCGTAGACTGACTGTCTTAAATACTTATGACTCAATATTTACGAAAAATAGTTTCAATAAACAATCTCTTATTATAAATAAAATATTTGTGCTAATAATAACTGATAACAGAAATCCCCTTACAACATACAGAAATGCGTTTATCAATTCACCTCTGACCTTTGGAAATCGCTCGCACAAGCTCGAGTCATCAGAACCGGGGAATCCCACAACAAATTTTAACCTTTTTTACATTATTATGAAACGATATTTGTTATTGACTTCCCTGATGGTAAGTAAGATGAAGTCAAAGATCGCTATATGGTATTTCATGGTATCCCAAAGAATTTCACGTAATCACATATACCCTTATTTTCCTGCGTCACGACATCTGATCTTGGTAAGAGTGGTAGGCAGTGGTACCCAGTCTGCCGATCCGGGGTAGTACCACCACTTACAAGTATACAGACCGTGAAGTGATTTGGTCACGTTTCGGGATCAGCTTGTAAGTTGCCGGTTCCATCTAGGCCGGCATAGTGGATGTGACTGCTACTCACAGTTATTGAATTGTAGTAGCAGTGACATTCATTCATGGACTACACTCCAGCTTAACATCAAGCGGGGTGCTGTCATATGTCGAGTCACGATAAAAAATATATAGGAATAATATTATACCAGTTTTAGATACCGTTACGGATGTGTAATTATTTCGTAACATCCTCAACTCTAATTCCGGTTATTAGATTTTTAATGAATTTTAAGAGTAACATGTCATAAATGTTTCATTTAGTCTCCGCCCCAATTCGAAATTATCCGAAACTTTTCGGTTATAACTGATTCGGTTACGGATAGGTTTTTATTTCGGATATCCGATAGTTCCGGATACGATTACGGACCTCCATAACCTCCATAACATCCTTTATTAAATAGGTATAAAAAATCATATACAGTTCGCTAAACTTTTTACTAACTGCCTTACTAGTAAAATAAACTATTGTTATATTTTAAAAAACGGCAACGACTGAAAAAAACGTTTCGACTTGCGGTTGTATCAGTCGCCTTCACTACGCCGGTGGGCCTTAATGCCTACACTCACTCTAAAGAGTGGTAGGCATTGGTACCCAGTCTGCCGATCCGGGGTAGTACCACCTCTTACACCACTGCCTACCTATCACATTATAGTGCTGTGATATGTCGAGCCACTATAATTAATATTACTTTAAACAATATTAACAAGTATTAGTAATCACTTCAAAATAATCCTGTCTAATACATTGTAAGACCAGTCAATCGATATATATCTAAAAGCTTTTAACGCCTACTGTACTAAGCCTAAAACACACACACACACACACAAACAAATATTATGTATTCAGGCCGGCATAGTGACAGCTACTGAGATAACCATAAGATGAGATGGTTTTGTCAGTCGACGTTGGTCAGGTTTTTTTTTATTGTGACTCGACATAATATTATGACAGCACCCCGCTTGATGGTGGTCCATGAATGAATGTCACTGCTACTACAACTCAATAACTGTGAGTAGCAATCACATCCACTATGCCAGCCTAGATGGTACCGACAACTTATAATCTGATCCCGAAACGCGACTAAATCACATTACGGTCTGTTTACTTGCGTGGTAGTGGTGGTATTACTCCGGATCGGCAGACTGGATACCACTGCCTACCATTCTTTGATAACCAAACCTGAAGCAAATATTAACTTTTTTTAATAACAAATATTTCCAATAGTTAATATTACAAATAAAAGCTATGAAGCAAATATTTGCTCTGACCAGGAATCGAACCCGGGACTTTACGCGCAAAAACGGATCGCTAACCGTTCGTCTACGCATGTCGTCGAGCCACAATAAATAAAGAGATATATTAATGACATATACATCTTCGTTCGATGAGTCGTTTCTTTGTAGAACAATCGACAAGTGGAATGCTTTATCAGCTCACGTTTAGTTCTTCCCATCCTATAACCTTGTATCCTACAAGCTATGCGTAAACAAGCGCTTTTTCCCAGTATAGTGACGGCGACTGAGGTAGCTGTAAACTAAGTTGATTTTTCAGTCGTCGGCACTCTCCATCATGCTTACTATCATCATGTAGGTCGAGGTTAGATGTTTAGTCACAATTAAATAAAACATATATATTAAAAATACATTGGAACCGACATGTGGTTTTGAACCCGTGCTCTCGGTTTGCGTGACCATATTGCACCACCACTTGCCATCGACCGGGCCGAGGTCATCTGATCAAGTGACAATAAATAAAATTAATTCATATTACATTCTTTTAATTAAATTTAAATTGAATTGTTTGATAATAATTTAACAAATTTTATGCTGTTTACTACCACTTTTTTTTTAATAATTGTGATTTTTATTCCGACATTTCTAGAGATTTGCAGCTACTGTGGTCACGTGGTACATTATTTTAGCCTAAAATGTTGTTCGTATTAGAGGCCTTATTTTATACGTATTGACTACAATGTGGTTGTACGGATTACATACAGTTTCAGGGGTACAGGCGTATGTTCATCAAATAGTGCTTTAGGGAATGGAAATTTCACTACTTAAAATATAGGTTTTATTTTATGTAAACTACTTATTAGATTAGGTTTATAGAAATTTGGGTTGTCTAGTGCCTTTAACCGTAAAGTTTGTATAAATGAAGCGCCACGCCACGATCCTGACACAATTCCCTCGCTTCCCTCACATCCACATCCTCCTTATATATTGTATGTACAAGCTTTATTGTTTTGATTACTGTCGATCACTGCTTTTTTCAGAATCCAACTCTTCCATTTCAGATTTGATCGAAAAACAATCTACTGAAAATACGAGTAAAAATTATTGAAAGACATGTCGTTTCTTAGTAGAATAATCGACAAGTGGAATGCTTGTCTTATAATCTTGGATCCTTTAAACGAAGTGTGAAAGCACCTTTATCCGGCACAGTGACGACGACACAGGCAACCGAAAACTGTAGCAATTATTTCAGTCGTCGGCGCTTCTTGACCTCCCTTTGCTTACCATCAGGCAAGTTGTATCTAACAACCGACAACTGATGGGGAAGAAAGGTTCTAGCGTGGATACCACGACCGAAAGACGCAGCGTAGGTAGGTCTCCTACTAGGTAGACTGACGACATAGTGAAAGTCACGAATAACCGGTGGATGCAATTAAATCGGGAACAGAAAAACATAATCCAATCAATCAAATTGTCACGCCTTTTTCCCACAGGGATAGGCAGAGACAATCGAGCGCCACTTACCACGATCCTTACATAACTTCCTTGCTTCCTTCACATCCACAATTCTCTTCATACAGGCTCTGTGGTTATGGGCATTAGACAACCTAATCCAAAAAAGGGTAGTTTTGAAAATAATAACAGCATCAACCAATAGGACGACCAACACCTCAGTTTTTCTGTGACCACGATGGTTGCAAAGCTCTCGGAATAATAAAACGTCGGAATAATAAAATAAAATTGTAAAATCAAAACCAAAATAAACGCGATAGTAAGCCGCATAAAATTTGTTTAAATCATTAATCAATGTTCGGGCAAATTTAAGAAAATATTATGGCATCTTGTCGTTCGGAATAGCGTTCTAAGGGGGAGGTCTATGTTCAGCAGTGGACGTCTTTTGGCTGATGATAATGACATCATCATTATCATCAGCCAAAAGACGTCCAAATAAATAAAATACGTAGAAAGAATATAAAGTATAATTTATATTCTACATTGTTACCTCTACATCCCTACGAGTTTAAGCAATGTTTTGCTTGTAACGTAGTAAATATTCGCTCGTCGTCCTCGCCAGATTTATCGTCCTCGTTCCGCCCTTTTGCGAGATTTAGAACATGTTGGTGGTTACCTTTTAAATTACAACATGCGAATCGTAATTTAAGGCGTGCGAGCTTACTGAATGTCAATTTTTACGTCGCAGTCAATTCTTTTTAATGTGACACGACATCTGACCTCGACCTGATAAGCAAGAGAAGGTCCAAGAATGACGACGACTGAAAAAACTAGTAGTTCACGGTTGCCTCAGTCGCCGTCACTATGCCGGCCAAAGGTGCTTCTTCACGCATCGCTTGAAGGATCTAAGGTCATAGGATAGAGAGAACACATGGGCTGGCAAAGCATTCCACTTGTCGATTGGGGCCAGTAGCTAATGTGTCAAAGTTGTACATACACGTCATATTTCAAAAGTGGTAGGCATTGGTGGTAGGCTTCCCACTAGGTGGACTGACGACACAGTGAAAGCAAAAATGGATGCAACTGGCATCTTGTCGTTCGGAATGGCGTTCTAAGGGGGAGACGTATGTTCGGCAATGGACGTCTTCTGGCTAATGATGATGATGAGGCAGTGGTGCCAGTATGCTGATCTGAGGTACCACCACTTACAAGTAGATGTACAGACCAGAAAGTGACTTTACTTTCAGTTATTGAACTGCAGTAGCAGTCGGCTTCATTATTGGACCGCAGTACAGCCTAACATCAGGCGGGGTGCTGTCATATGTCGAGTCACAATGAAAAAAGTGGAAATAGTAAATATTTGCTTCGGGTTTGGTTAACAAAGAGTGGTAGGCAGTGGTGCCATAGAGTTACGACCTGTGTACGGTACATTGGAACGACCACATGCCGGTACCAAAGTACCGTATCTTTGATATATTGTATGTACTATGGTCGTCCTGTTTCTTTGATAGCTTGTGTGCATTAGCATAGAATAGAAAAGCATAGCATAGAATAAATAATAAAATGTATGTATAAAAATTGTATGTATAGTAAAAATTGTACATGAGTAAAAGTTGAATATTGTAATCGATATAAATTAATAATGTAAACAGTATTCGTGAATTGAAAATTTTCAGATCGTTTATTTTAATATTTATTATTTAAACTGTAATATTTAATGAATGGAAATGTTTTAAAGCTTTATTTTATTGAGACACGATATTTGACTTCGACTACTCGATGGTAATCATGAGGAAGCACCTTTGCCGTCCAAAGGTGCTTTTTCGCTTGAAAGATCTAATATGAGAAGAAAACGTGGGTCATTCTACTTGTTTGATCTATGCAACCCGATGAACCACCATGTCTCAGCGATCCAGAGCGATCCAGCGATTGCAGTGTTCCGGAGTTCTTGTCGCCACAGCATCACCTAGCTGGCGCTGCGAAGAATCCTAGGCATCGATAAGATATTTGGCAGATCCGTCCCAAAGTGCGAACGGAGTACTGCTTGAGAGAATTGGAGCCTATATAGGACTTTTTTTATTTTAATAATAATCAATGCACTCTGGCGAGTAGACACGCCGCACCCTGTTCAGGATGCCAAGCTAAACTGAACGGTTTGGCACATCATTTCTTTTTTGAACAATCGACATCTCAAATGCTTCACCTGCGGATGCATTATCCCCATTCTATAACCTTTAACCGGAGCGTGTTTTATAAAATCTGACTGACATAGTGACGACGATACAGTAGATTTATAAAACCAGTGAGTAAAACCAGATTTTTCTAAATACATTGAAACAGGTTTTTTAGTCGTCGGCGCTCTTCGATCTCTTCTTTTTTACTTTCAAATCAAGGTCAGATGTCTCGTCATAATAAAAATCAGGAAAAACACCCAATATAAATGAATGTATCCTTAACAATTTATGGTAGAAGTAATACGGTCTAAGTTAATAATAGTCATGAGGACCTGTTCATTTATTCATCTCATGAATATTCACTTGTCCAGTTAAAGATTTATTACGGAGCTTCAGAGCCGGACAGATTTATCACGGTGAATATCCGGACTAGATTTATGCGCTACAAGAAGCAATGATATCCGGTTAGATTTAATTACAAACTATCTAGGTATGAGAGATTCTTTAATTAAGACATTTAAAAGTATTTATTTCATCAATTACCCACCATCATCTTAACGTTCACCATATGGCTGTTTAGGTTTGACTGGTAGAGAATACCATGGGGCATAAAGTCTGCCTTTTGTAAAAAAACAATAAAGTTTTAAATGAAGAAATATATAGAATAGTCACAAATAAAACTTATTAAAAAATACTTATACTATAAATATACTATAACTTATACTATAAAAATACTTAAAAAATACTTAGGCTGGTTTGAAACTCAAAAATATACACACAGATAGTTCAACTCGCCTAATTTGAACATAATAGAAAATTTGCTAGAAAATGGAGCAACAATAAAAATAAACAAATAATAAAAAAAAACAACGCCAGTAGACAGTTAGTTAGAGTCTGTCTAAGCCAAAATGACGCGCCTCTCCACTGCATTTACGTACGCGAGCAAATATGAAATATGGATGCAACACACCGAAAATGCAATTGTAATTGGTCATTCAGTTGCTGGTTGGACAAAAAAGGAGGAGCACGCAGATGAAGTATAATAGTTAGTAATATTTGAATTCACACATTTAAATAAAATAATAAAGTAGAGGGGCGCGTCATTTATAGTTAGACAAGGTATACTGTGATTTACGTAAATAATTTTACTCTTGTTATATGTAGAAGTAGAAGATTAAAATCAAAACAAACTTCTGTAATTTAATAAATCCCGTTTAATATTTCGCGTATTATTACGTTTTCCTTGTATGAAATTCATCATATACCACATGCGGAACTCTAGTGCTGAGAAAATTACGACTCGACTCACCGACAGTTTTACTCAGATATTAAAAATTCCAACGTTTTGTTCAACTAAAAGAACATTTGCTGCAAGGAAATTTTATAATGCCTACAGTGGCGACACTATCACATCCTGAACAATTGGCGTATATGTTTTAAATTTATTTATTTATTTATATTAAGACACACCAACAGTGATACATGTATTACTCTTATAAACTAATAAATATTATAATTATATATTAGGAAAGAAAACTTTTGATTAACTTAATAGAAAATTATTTTAAATTTACGTTTTGTTAGCAAAACCTATTAAAAAATTACCAAATCAATTGTGTTGCTTTTTTACATTATAGACAGAGATAATAGAGCGCTACTTTCTACGATCCTGGCATAGCCATATTGCTTTATTTGTATTCACAACTCACCAACACAATAATTTATATCATGTATTTTTACGTATTTTGTAAGGTGTTTATCAAGTACAATCACAAACGTGTAAATTAGCCTCAAATATTATTGCGATATTGGTATCGCATGTACGATTACTTTTCTTTGGTGCATCAGACATGGTCGACATGTCTGATGATAAGGGAAGATACAAAAGCGCCGATAACTAACAAAAACTGTTGTGTTAGGATAACTCAGCCGCCGTCACAGTGGTGCTTTTTTACGCATCTTTTGTAGGATCGAAGAAAGGCCAGAACAAATGGGCTGGTAACATTTGAGGCGACCGTGGCATAGTGGCAGTGCAATGGTTACGGAAACCGAGAGCACGAGTTCCAGACCACCCACCGGCACCAATGTATCTTTGATATATGTATCTTTGGTTGTCCTGTTTCTATGATACAAGCACATTATTAGCTTAGTATAGAAATGTAAAAAAATAAAAATATGGAAATGCAAATGCAAATATGGATAATTTTATTGATCAAGCTTTCAAAAAGACTTTTTTGAGCAATGATAGGAACGCCCCTGTTTTGTTTGTACAACTTGAGTTAAGCTTGCAACTGTTTAAATAAGATTGTTTTGTTTTTTGTACTTGTTTTGAGTGTTTATTACATAGAATATATTTTTAAATTATATTGTTTTATTCTACGTTTAATTTATTATTTGTTATTAAATGATAAATATAGTAATATCAATCAAACAAATTGTCCCACAGGGATAGGCAGAAACAATGGATCGCCACTTGCCACGATCCTGACACAACTCCCTTGCTTCCTTCACATTCACAATTCTCTTTATAGAAGCTCTATAGTTATGGGCACTAGGCAACCTAGCTTTCTTGATGATGTCTCCGATTAGGTCGGCGTACACCCTCCTGGGCCTGCCTCGTTCAACGTATCCATTCACATGAGATTTATAAATTCACTCATCCTTTTATGTACCCAAACCATCGAAGCATTCCTTTATCAATCCTTATCACTTCACCCTCTTTCAAACCACATCTATCGCGCACTGAGCTATTCCTTATTCTATCCGCTACTGTCACTCCAATACACTCCTTAACGACCGCATTTCTACAGAGTCAACTCTACTCTCATGCTTCTTCTGCCACACCCAACATTCACTTCCATACATTAATGTAGGAACAAGCACCAAAAAATTATCAAATATTACAAATAAAAGCTGTGAAACAAATATTAGCTCCGACTGGAAATCGAACCCGGAACTATACGCGCAACAAACCAATCGCTAACCGTTCATCTATGCCTGTCGTAAACAGAGATTGTACCTTAGCTTAATAATAATTGTATTATTGCTAAGTAAAAGAACGTTGGCAAAGTAAAGTTGTTCCTTACATTTATTGAATAAATTCCTGTTGTTTTCCACGTAAATCAATAAGCCACAAAACTTTGCAGAAAGTCGACCAAACTTTTTCCAGCGCACATTAAGTCGTTACACAATAAATGGATTTGTGTATTATATAAAATGACTAATATATTTTCAAATCGTTTTGAATATGTATTTACCACTTAAAAGTATACAGACCGTAAAGTGATTTGGTCGCGTTTCGGGATCAGCTTGTAAGTTGCCAGTTCCAACTAGGCCGGCAAAGTGGTGATTGCTTCTGACAGTTATTGAATTGTATGTAGTAGCAGTGGCGGGGTGCAGTCATATGTCGAGTCACAATAAATAATTTTTCGTTTGCTTTGAATTCTAATGTAAAATAATTATATTTAAAAACATCAACAAATTCTTTTGTTTAAAGTCCGTCTTTTGTTTAATTAGCGTTATGTTTTTATCACGTTTAAATTTATTAGTTGTCATGAATACGTTTTAAATTCAATTTATTTATTTTATTTTATTCTATTTACATTTATATACTAAACTACTAAAGTGCTTGTATGATAAAAAACAGGACAACCAAAGTACATAAAATATTAAATATACATTGTTACCGGCAAGTGGTTTTGAATCCGTGCTCTTGATTTGTGTAACCATTGCACTACTACTGCACCACGGTCGCCTTAATTGTGGAACATGAATACCGTCGCAGCAGCAACGCGGCACAAACAGCACGCAACACCAATGACATACACGAAGCGAACATTATAAACGAACACACAACCCATTATTGGTTTTCACGTTTCCGTTCTGGACTCGACATATGACAGCACCCAGCTTGATGTTAAGCTGGAGTGTGATACATGAATGGATGTCACTGCTACTACAATTCAAAAACTGTAAGTAGCAATCACGTCCACTATGCCGGCCTAGTTGGAACCGGCCACTTACAAGCTGATCTCGAAACGCAACTAAATCACTTCACGGTCTGTATACTTGTAAGAGGTGGTACTATCCCGGATCGGCAGACTGGGTACCACTGCCTACAATGAAAAGCAATTGTGGATACTGTTGATACTTAATTTACGGCTGAATTAGCGGTTTAGACGTTATCAAATCTACATTGTCGGATTAACATCCTGAAGGTTTAATTGGTAGATAAAACCATCGGTATTAAGTCCACCTCATTAAAATTTGGTTGACATTTTCTTTACATAAGCTACTAAAGTTAACAGGATAGAAAGAAACAGGATAACCAAAGTACATATATCAGAGATAAATTGATACTGGTTGGTGGTCTAGAACTCGTACTCTTGGTTTGCGTAACCATTGCACTGCCACTAATCACACACCACGGTCGCCTTAAATCAAACTAAATAAGGTTAAGTTGTGCATTAAGTTTTTAAATAAATAGATAAATAAACACAATATAGATAGCAGAACACCACTGATGTTATGGCCAAAACCGTAAGTCTGTAAAAACACGAAACACGTAAGGAGTTTGTATCATCATCATCAGCCAGAAGGCTTCCACTGCAGAACAAAGGCATCCCCCTTAGAACGCCATTGCGAACGACAAGATGCCAGTTGCATCCACCGGTTACCCGCGACCCTCACTATGTCGTCAGTCCTTAGTGGGAGGCCTACCTACGCTGCGTCACCCAGGTTCGTGGTCTCCACTCTAGAACCTTTCTTTCCCATCGGTTGTCGGTTCTTCGAGCGAGTTGTATCACGACAATAAAAACAATATGATTGAATCACGAAGTAAAATAGAGTCTAGCTGGGTAGGTAAGTAAAAAGTAATTAAATAGTTTTGTTCACCCCTAAGTATTATAGGCGTGTCTATGTAGGGCAGGGAGTTGTGAAACAGAGATTGGAGATCAAATCACACGTATACGGTTACTAGTAACCAACTTAATTAACCGATTAGGGTTGACTCTTCATCAGATAAATACAATTACAAATATCAAAATTCTTTAACACAAAAATACATCGTAATAATATGAAAGATTGAACGATTTCAAATTTGAAACAAAAAATATTGTTTAAGGCAATCGGCGTGCAATGGTCCCAAACCGAGAGCACGGGTTTAAAAACACTTGCCGGAATCAATGTGTCTTTGATATATTATATATTTTGGTAGTCCTGTTTCTATGATACAAGCACTTAATTAGCCTAATTATATACTATTTATTCCAATCGGAATTAATTAAACCAATCAATTATTCAAATTGTCGAGCACTTTTTCCACAGCGATAAGCAGATTCAACGGAGCGCCACTTGCCACGATCCTGACCCAACTCCATCACTTCCCCCACATCCACAATTCTTTTTATATAAGCTCTACGACTATGGGCATTAGGCAACCCAGCTTTCTTGAGGATGTCTCCGATTTGGTCGGAATAAACCCTCCTGGGTCTGCCTCGATTACGCATCCCTCCATGTTGTTAATCTACTTTCACTCATCCTTTCCATGTGCCCAAACCATCGAAGCAGTCCTTTGTCAATCCTTGTTAGTACATCTTTTTTTTTATTTTTATTGTGACTCGACATATGACAGCACCCCGCTTGATGTTAAGCCAAAGTGTGGTCCATGAATGAATGTCACTGCTACTACAATTCAATAACTGTGAGTAGCAATCACATCCACTATGCCGGCCTAGATGGAACCGGCAACTTACAAGCTGATCCCGAAACGTGACCAAATCACTTCACGGTCTGTATACTTGTAAGTGGTGGTACTACCCCGGATCGGCAGACTGGGTACCACAGCCTACCACTCTTTGAAAACCAGACCCGAAGCAAATATCCATCTCTTTTTTTTTTATTAACAAATATTTGCAATATTTAATACTATTAAATATTACAAATAAAAGCTATGAAACAAATATTTGCTCCGACCGGGGATCGAACCCGGGACTTTACGCGCAACAAACCAGTCGCTAAACCGTTCGTCCACGCCTGTCGTCATTCTTACAATCTTCTTCTTACAAACCACATATATCGCGAGCTGTGCTATTCCTTATTCTATCCGCTATCGCCACTCTACATACACTCCTTAATGACCGCATTTCTACAGCTATAATTCTACTCTCATGCTGCTTCTACCACACCCAACATACACTTTCATGCATTAAGTTCCAGACATATGTAATTCTTTTGACTACTGGATTGATGTTATACTAGATTGCCGAGTCAAGTGATGGACACCGGATTCAATTACCTGTCACAGCAGACTAATGTGATTGCATGATTAAAATAAATGCAATTTATAAAGTAAACAACCCTACCATACTAAAACCAATCTAATCCCAATGAACTTAAACGATTAAAACATCCCTTTAAATCCCAATTTGAGTATTCTAAATAATGGACAAACAACCCTACACTTACAGAAGCGCATATCCCGGACAAGTCACGATCTTACCAAGTTTGCACTTTGACTGCGGCATCTCATTCACTAGTTTTCAAGTATAACTTAGTTTCTTCACTTAGCGTTTATTGATTTACGAACAAACTGCTTTTGTAAATTTCATTCACTTAATTAGCTGTGTTGACGTCACTTGACAACAACTTAAGGACACGTCATCTGACCTCGATTACTCTGATGTTAAGCAAGGGGAGGTCTAAAATCTCGGATTTAAAGAGTGGTAGGCAGTGGTACCCAGTCTGCCGATCCGGGGTAGTACCACCACTTACAAGTATACAGACCGTGAAGTGATTTGGTCACGTTTCGGGATCAGCTTATAAGTTGCCGGTTCCAACTAGGCCGGCATAGTGGATGTGATTGCTGCTCACAATTATTGAATTGTAGTAGCAGTGACATTCATTCATGGACCACACTTTGGCTTAACATCAAGCGAGGTGCTGTCAATATGTCGAGTCACAATAAAATAAAATAAAAAAAAAACCGACTGAAATAGTCATTTCAGTTTACGGTTGCTTCAGTCATCGATACTATGCTGGTGTTGTTAAATAACGTAGAGAAAAGTTTTTAATATATTTTTAAAGTTATATTTTTTTTAGTTAAATTTAATAATAATTTAACTAAAAAACGCTTGAGTAGGGAATTGTATTTTTTTTGTGACCCGACATCTAACCGACCTGAAAAAACCGAGTCAGTACACGGCTGCCACAGTCGCCGTCATTAAACCCGCCAACCGGCTGAGGTACGATCGCGGATATTATGTAGTTCAATTATTTTAATTTTTACTTATAAAGATTAGCAGAAATCACTTTCTACGATCCTAATATAACTCTTTTACATCCTTCACATTCACATCTATAATTCTCTTCATGCAATGTTGATCGATATTATTAATAAAGAACACATATAAAAATGTTAACAAAAAGGAAACTTATGAAGGAACAAATAATTGATTTTTCTTTGTATTATTATCTTTTATGTACCAAGGGAATAACTTTAACGAACCCGTCAAAGTTACAAAGGACCAATTCTCGTAAAAAGGGGTTTTATTAATCGAGTTACAGAAAAAAAGAGTTGCCTAGTGCCCATAACCGTAGAGTTTGTATGAAGAGAATTGTGGATGTGAGGGAAGCGAGGAACACCTGAGGAATAAATAAAATTGTCACGCCTTTTTCCCACAGGGATAGGCAGAAACAAAGAAGCGCAACTTGCCACGGCACTGACACAAATCCCTCGCTTCCTTCACATCCACAATTCTCTTCATACAAGCTCTATGGTTATGGGTACTAGGCAACACAGCTTTCTTGAAGATATCTCCGATTTGGTCGGAGAGCTACTCTTCTATTAGGGCGAAGAATTGATAGCAAAAGACATGTCTTCGCTATCCTTCACCTTCACAATTCTCTTTTCAGTATCTCTATTGTCATGAAGTCTGCCCCTTCTAATGTGTACATATAAATTATTATTTTTATTATTAATATACATTTCTATACTAAGCTACTAAATCTAGAAACATAGAATACTATCATAGAAACAGGACAACCAAAGTGCATATATCAAACATTGGTACCGGTGGGTGGTTTCGAACCCGTGCTCTTGGCGTGCCACTACACCACGGTCGTAAATAAAATAAACAAAAAAAAAATTACAACTCGTACAAGAATAACTTCACTGATTAATTTACACAAGACACCCCATTTCGAACTTCTGAAGGTCCTTAATTAAATAAATGAATTCTTTGGGACACTCTCCCCCTCTTCACCCCCTTCCCTGTTTCATAAACTTTCAGACAATTATCATGCTTAGATGATTCTTATTTAATACTCGAATGACGGGCCAGTGTGATTGGGATTCGAGAATGGTCATAGTAATAGTATTTTTTTATGAAGACGCGATTTAACATCTACTTGTCCGATGTTTAGCAGGAAAAGTTCTAAGAGCACTGTCGGCTTTAAAAAATCATTCAGTTTACCGCTGCTTTAGTCTATAAAACTAAGGTAAAATAGTCTCGACATTGGGACATTGGGACCAAATTGGGACTCGACATATGACAGCACCCTGTCTGATGTTAGCTACAATACTGTTTTCTAAAGAGGCAACAGTCAAAACAGTTAAATAACTGTAAGTAGCAGTCGAATCCGTCACTTGGGTGTTAACGTTTTCAATTCAATTCAAATTTAAATTTTAGTCTAACATCAATTAATTTTATTAATAATACAATTTAAACTCTAAAACCTTAAATCGTTAATGACTCATTTAGCTAAGTTTTGATTTAATACCTAAGTTAATCAAGCGTTTTAAATGCCTTTAAAGCCTTCATTTTATTACTACGCGTGGGATTTTAAAACCTTAAAATAATATTGTCGAGATGATACGCTTGATGTTAGGCTGGAGTGCGATAAGTAAAGGTGACTGCTACTACATACAAAGGTCTGCTTTTTGGAGCTTGACAGACCGTGAAGTGATTTGGTCACGTTTCGGGATCAGCTTGTAAGTTGCCGGTTCCATCTAGGCCGGCATAGTGGATGTGATTGCTACTCACAGTTATTGAATTGTAGTAGCAGTGACATTCATTCATGGACCACACTTTGGCTTAACATCAAGCGGGGTGCTGTCATATGTCGAGTCACAATAAAAATAAAAAAGCTATTAGGTTTATCCGAAATACGACTGAGTCGCCATTTTAAAGCACATCCTAAAGTCATATTAGCACGCTTTTATTAGTTTTACTTGTTAAAATCTATGTAACTGAATCTTTCAAATTAATTTTCACCCATTTATAGAAGTCTGCACAATTTGAAAATTTGTATACATATTGAAAACTTATGACAATACAATCATTAAAAGTATACAGACCGTGAAGTGATTTGGTCACGTTTCGGGATAGTGGATGTGATTGCTGCTCACAGTTATGGAATTGTAATAGCAGTGACATTAATTCATGGACCACACTTCGGCTTAACATCAAGCGGGGTGCTGTCATATGTCGAGTCACAATAAAAAAATCTAAAAAAATTTTGGCTGGCATAGTGACGGCGACTGAGGCAACCGTGAACTTATCGTTTTTTTCAGTCGCCGGCATTCTCGGACCTTCCCTCGCTTACCATCAGGCGGATAGAGGTCAGAAGGATATTTAATTTAGTTTTAAGACTAATAAAACTTCCTCACTTTTTAGTTTACATTACTTAGGAGTGTTTATTTTTTTTATTTACCTATAGTTTTATTTTATAATAACCTAAACTCTTGAAAGTAGTAGTACCGATCAGCCGATTGGGCAAATGACCACCAACTGCCTACCACTGTTACTAAATTTAAATAGCCCTAAAATATATCTAAGTTAAGTAAAAAGGAACGTCTAGAATTAATCAAAGTAAACGTTTTTATTTTCACCTCCAAGTAGTTACTCGGTCGGAATAAATAAAATTGTAGCCAATCGTAGTAAGAGCACAACAATTTTTCACCGCAATAAATCCGCTCCTTCAACTACTAGCTAAGATAAAATAGTGCGCTCGTTAATCTGTCCATCTTGACGTCCATTTTCTTACTAAACCTCCAAATATGATACAATACGAACTAATAACATAAACATAATTAGTAAATATTATTTCATACTATATATCACTATATATCACGCCTTTTTCCCACGGGGATAGGTAGACACAATGGATTCCTTCACATCCACAATTCTCCTCATACAAGCTCTAAGGTTATGGGAACTATACTAATATATATATATAATATATATACATATAGTGCGGAATAGTTTTTTGTTTTATTTATATATATATATTTATATATATATATATATATATATATATATATATATTATCTTTGATACGAGAGAATAAACTACGACTTGAAAATCTAGAGTTGCCTCAGTAGCCGCATCTATAGCCGCATCTAATAGTGACGGCGTCTGAGGCAGCCGGGAACTTACTCGGTTTTTTAGTCGTCGTTACTCTTGGACCTCCTCTTGCTTATCATCAGGCGGGTCGAGGTCAGATCAATCGTTTCACAATAAAAATAAAACAAAAATCTATTCCGCACTAACTTGATAGAAAACAATCAACGTTATTTTGCAAAGATCTCAACCGAAAAGTAGAGCTTGCAAATATTATCAACAAGGCAATATGCAACATAAAACTAGCAGTTAAAAAAATCAATCAATAAAATTGTCAAGCCACAATGGCGCTTATTTGCCACGATACTGACACAACTTCCTGGCTTTCCTTACATTCACAATTCTCTCTGTATATGTCTCGCTCTATGGTTATAGGCACTAGGCAACCCAGCTTTCTTGAGGATGTCTCCGATTTGATCGGAAAACACCCTTTTGAAAGTACTGCCCAATAAAAGATAAGCTAGAGGAATTTTATACCCCAAATGTGCTGTGTAGTTTAGAGGTCAAAGTGGTCGCACTCTAAGCGAAAGATGCCCATTTGGTGATTTATAAATAATCAAATAAACAACCAGAATTGCCGGCATGGTGACGGCGACTGAGGCAACCGTGAACTAAGTCGTATTTTACAGTAGTTGGCACTCTTGAATTTTCCCTTACTTACCATCAGGCAAGTCGAGGTTTAATGTCTAGTCTCAATAAAAAACAATCATCTCTTTAACTTCATCAATTTACTTTCACAAACACAGAATATAACAAAAGTACGAGTAGTGATTGGTAGTAGTGAAAATACCTGCTCACCGATCACTTTTTAAATAAACAAACCTTATTCCCATAATATCCTTATTACCTCATACATGTGTTTAATTTTATGTATGTGTATGTATTGCTTATATTTTTCATAACAAATATAATTTAAAAATAATATTAAATCTTTTAATAAATGGTTTGCACCCAGCCAATCACAGCACAACACAACAAAGGTTAGCTGGTAGATATTGCCTAAGGCATTAAGCTCGCCTATGTACCTTATTTTGTGCAATAAAGAGTTAATAATTAAATCATCAAAACAAACAGTTTACAGTTTATATAAGTTCAGTTTGATCGTAGTTTAGGTAACTGGCACTTAGGACGGTGGCTAATTCATCACTCTCTGACAACGACTTATCAACCCCTCCTTCAGGATATTAGCATAATTAGCATTAGTTTTTGTAAGCAAAGTGTATACTCCACTATTCCTCCTATTATGATAATATCATGTAATATTTAACGCAAGATATAGGCGACTGTGGTGTAGTGGTAGTGCAATGGTCACGTAAACCGAGAGCACGGGTTCGAAACCACCTTGCCGGTAGCAATGTATCTTTGATATATGTACTTGCGTTGTCCTGTTTCTATGATACAAGCACTTTAGAGGCTTAGTATAGAATTGTGGACATGATGGACTGATGTTTTTTTTATTGTGGCTTGACATATGACAGATACTGATGCGCCTGACGTTATGTGGCGGCGACTGCTACCACAGTAAGTAGTATTAACCTATAGTAGCATTCACTATGCCGGCCTAGTTGGAACCGGCAATTTACAAGTAATTTCACGGTCTGTATTACTTGTAAATGGTGGTATTAACCCGGATCGCTAGACTGAGCACCACTACCTAAAACTGCTCTTTGAAACCTAGACCTAAAGCAAATATCCGCCTCTTCCAAATCTTCCTTCCTTAACTCCCTGGGTATCACGGTCCCCGACTGGGTATCACGAGAGCGAAGAGACGATGTAGAAACAAGATTAAGTGAAGCGATTGCAGGAATATACTCGTAAACAGAAAGAACCCTTCCGAGGCATTAAAGTAAAAAATATAAATGGTCACAAGGACAAATGCAAAAATAGAATGTATCTAAACAAAAACAAAAGCCCGCAAAGCAAATTGAATAGAAAACTTAAATCTGTTTCGAGATTTCCTTTTACTGAGAGAGGAAACAACTCGAAACTGCTGAATTTATATGAGATTTATTGCTGTACCCAATTGTGCGGGCTCGAATATTTAATACAGGTATTTGGGGTTGGTACCAATACTACGTGGAATTAGTTCTATGAAGGAACTGCTAAAAAGAAATTGTACTTTAGTACATACAAAAAGGAGACTGTGGGTAGTGCTCCGATTAATGATTGGGGTCCATCCATAGTGTAGTGATTGTGGAATGGTCACGCAATCTGAGAAACCCCGGTTTAAAACCACCTACATGTATGTACTTTGGTAAGTTTAGTACAAGCTTAGTTTTGAAATGTAACAAAATTTTTAAGATCAAATTATAAAAGAAATAAATAAAAATAGGCTATTAATATGATTTTAAAATAATTGGGTAATTTTATTACTAAGCAAATAAACTGGCTTGTATCTTAGGAAGAAAACTACCAATGGACATAAACATACATTGGTTTGTGTGACTATTGAACTACCACTACACCAATCAATCAATCAATTAAATTGTCACGCCTTTTTCCCATGGATAGGCAGAGACAATGGAGCGCCACATGCCACGATCCTGACACAACTCCCTCGCTTTCTTTACATTCACAATTTCCTTCATAGAAGCTCTACGGTTATGGGCACTAGGCAACCTAGCTTTCTTGGGGATGTCTCCGATTTATTCGGAAAACACCCTCCTGGGCCTGCCTTGATTAACGCAAACACTACACCACGGTCGCTTTAAACGGGGACAAAGTTTGTAGCGGTCATTTAATAAAATTAATAATTAAATAATTAGATCGGAGAACTAAACTAATGGTACGAAGCGGGAATAGCCTAAATTGGAATAATGCATGAGGTTAACCTTAATAATGTATTCGACTTGGAAATAAAGGGAAAAGGTTTATTTAATTCTTTTTGTTATCTACACATGTACTATTTTGGCAACGGTGTGCGAATTCATTACAATACATTCTCCTATAGAAATCGAGGCAAGTAGCGCTCCTATTTTTCTGCTTAACTCCGTGGGAAAAAAGCGTGACAATTTGTTTGATTGATTGACATTCTCCAATGACACTCCGCTCTAATACAGTACCAACTGATAGAAAAAAAGTTTGTGTCAGCTCTGACACATCACTGGAATTACACTTATTCACTTTACTGTGTATGAATATAATTATCAATAATAATTATACATAACGCTTTTGAGTTAACACTGAATATATTCTTAGATTTTGCGCGAACATTGATTCATGAATTAAACATATTTTATCAATATCAAAACATGAAACGGGGTAGTTTTATGTTTAGGACGACCAACAACTCAGTCTCTCCGTAACCGAATAAATAAAAAAAATTAACGCGATAGTAAGCCGCATAAAATTTGCCTGATATAAAATTCGATACTTAAAGAGTAAACTGTAATAATGACCGGACACCGTCTGCTTGTGGTGATAGAAAGATAGATACATCTGCTTTAACCCTTCGTGTGCCTAAGCGCTGATCAGCGTCAAAACTTTTAGGTCGCTCGTGTGCCTAAGCGCTGATCAGCGTAAGGACGAATTGTTTTACTATAATGGGATTTATATAGTTTCAGTAACTTTTTTGAATGAAATTTATTTGTTATATTAAAGTTAGATGTATGATTAATCGTTACTAATTATTTCACTGCCCATACTTATAAGCAACATTACAATAATAACAAAATAAAGTTAAAAAAAAATTGACTTGACTGCCCGCCATTTGTGGCTAACGAAAAGTGACTAAAAAAGCGGAAAATAATAAATACTACAAGTAAATCGTTATAAATTTAAATACTATGATATATTAAGAACATATAACAGCGATAATAACACAAAAAAGGTCTCTGATTTTTAATATTTTTATGACCAAAATATGTAATCTAATAAAACATCTTTAGACCTATGCGATTCATATTCATTTTTATTATGCTTTTATTTTTTTTATCTATCGTACATCGTTTTATAGTAAATTTTATTGGGATTATGAATTTCTAAATAGTTATGCTTTACTATTTATATATAGCATACAAATTACATAATTACAAATGCGTTCCCAAAATGCATGCACACAGACACAATTCATATACGTAGTTACACTAAGTCAATGGCGGCAAAATAGATCAGCTGTTGTTGATATTTATACAGTATGTTATTTATTGTCAATAACATTTAAATTTTTACATTATAAGTAGATGTATTCTGTAACCCGCATTAAGATTTTCACACAAAAATAGAAAAAAAAATTGAGGGTTTCCCATACTTAGAACTGAAAGTCAATTATTTTTTTCATCAAACCCATACGTGTAGGGTTTGATAGTTTGCGCGAAACACTTCCAAAGTGGTAAAATGTGTGTCCTCCCCTCCCCCTCCTATAACTTCTAAAATAAGAGAATGATAAAACTAAAAAAATATATGATGTACATTACCATGCAAATTTTCATCGAAAATTGATTTGAATGAGGTCTAGTAAGTAGTTTTTTTTAATTAATCATATAATGATTTTTTGGAAATATTTTTTGTCAAACTTGAATATATATAAGCTTGTTTAGCTATCACAAGCCTACATGGGCTCATAGTTAGATCTAAATCCTATAATTTAGGTACCTAATTATAATGTTTACTTATCAATAACAATAACTTTTTTTTAAATACACTATTATTAAAACATCGATCAAAGTTACAACGAACTACAAGAACTTTTATATTATGTAACATAATATAAAAGTTGCTTCATGGACGAGTCCGACTCGCACTTGGCCGCTTTTTATATACTGTGTAACGTAACTAATGCAGTTAATTAATTTATTACAATTAAAATCCCAAAGTATTAAATAAAATTATATTTTTGACCGAGATAAAAACAATAATTACATATTTAAAAAAATAGCGAAACTGATTCCTTGTTTTACCGTATTATATCCACCAATAAAATGAACAAATAATAAACCAAATTATATATTTTATAAATATTTTGAAGTGAAAAAATTCGGTTGTCTGTAAAGTCGGTTTACTGACGATAGTTGAACGTAACAACGTTATAAGAAAATACTCACGGAAAGGTTGCATTTTTCAAAAGAAAATTTTAATTTTATTTGTTTGATAGATATTTTGTATGGATATAGAGAAGGAGGTAAATGGAAATCACAATTGAATTGATCAAGTTACATTTATTTGTACGCATAAATACAATTATGTCATTTTTTTACAATGTATGAATGTGCGTTGAGCAATGTTTTACAACTTTTAAACATCTTCATACTTGTTGAAAACATGTAAATGTATTATTTTATAGCAGCTGTCCACGCGGACGCATCGCTCACTCAAGTAGGAGAGAGACAGATGTCGAACGCTGCCGAACGCGGAGGCCGATTGTGCCTCTTTGTCGCTCGTTCCGCGCTATCGCTTGCACTTCAAGCCTTAAATGGAACGCCTCGGAGCGAGGTAACGCCGCATGAGTCATGTTTTTTCGTGCGTGCCGGCTTCATCGAATTATAAGAAGTTGTCACGTCAACAAAAATGCCTTCAGAATACATAGAAATGTAAACGATTGTAAAAAAGTAAACATGCTGTGTTTTTAGTAGTGATGGTATATGAATTAACCATGTCGATATTTATTGTGTCAATTGGTCTTAGCATACCCGCGAGTCGCTACCAGTTAAATAAGTAGCAGTCGCATCTACTACGTCGACTTAGTTTTTTTTATTGTGACTCGACATCTGACCTTGACCTGCCTGATGGATAGCATGATGGAGGTCCAAGAATGACGACGACTAAAAAAAACCGAGTCAGTTTACGGCTGCCACAGTCGCCGTCACTATGCCGGACTAATAATGTCGGAACCGGCAACTTTTTTTGTAATACAAAACTGCCGTATACAGTAGGAATCAGCGTTAGTGAGATAATAATTTAATCAAACCATTATTGATAAATTCATACTCGTATATTCGATGTGCTCTCCCTGTCACTTTTGTCGGGTACTAAAAGTTTCACTCCTCAAGCAACTTTTTCGAAAGACACTGAAATTCTAAAGAAACCGGCGTTGAAGTTGCATAAAAATATTGTCGGTATAAATTGTATGGAAAATATTTTATCATATTGATTTTAAAATTATTTTCGATAAAATTATTTTGCCCAAACTTAAGTTTTCGTCGCCATGGCAACATCTAAGACTTTTACATTGCCATGGCAACAGGCATTTCGCGCCACACGCACCCATGCACAAAAAAGTCAAACGTTGTATTTTTAAAACGATTTGTTTTATATTTTATCATTATTTTTATTTATATTGTTGAAAATAAGATATGTTTCATACATCATAAGAAAGCCCTAAGTTTATATTTTTGTGAAATGTGAAAGTTTTCTAACCAGAATTATGTTTAGTGATCAAAAAGTGATAAAGAAAGAGAGAATTGGCCAAATTTTACTTACTGCTCCGTTTTTTACACAAATGAAACGTTGCAAAGCAATAAAATGGGTTCTCAATTTTGCGCTAGTAATCAATATAACAGAAACAACATTCAAAATGTTCGTAATGTAGATAAATTGGATTATATCGGATAAAAACCAAAACGTTGTACACTAGTTGTGTTTCGCCTTCATCGTCCGGCATCCAAGGGGTAAAGTATCGCGCCCTCTCTCGGCACACGAGTGGTTAACTGCTAAGGTGAGTCTTAGAAGCTATATTGTCGGTCTTGTTAAACCTTATGATTGGGATTTGATATATAGTTTTAATTACAAGAGCAGCGCTTAACTAGCGCTGAGAATAGTTGTGGTAGTTGTGGTAGCCTCTCAAAACAAGAGAGCACAGTTCAAAATCGCTTGCCGAAACCAATGCATTTTTGATATTCTTCAGTAATAATAATACTTTTAGTAGCTTACTGGAGAAATGTAAAAAGCAGAAAACAATCGCCTGATTGCGGTCAGTGAGGGAAGGCATCTGTTTTGAAAAGTAGGTTTGCAGTTTTTGTGGTGGAAAATTAAAAAAAAACCCTACAAATAAATTTAAAATTACGAAAGCACCGTTATTTATCGTAAAATCAGAACAATTCCACCAATAAAATTTTATAACAAATAATATGGCTAAGCCTAAACTTACTGAAGACTTTTAATGGATGCGACTTCTACTTGCAGTCATTTAACTGTAGTAGTAATCTCTTAATAAACTGACCGTTGTCGCTTCTATTCTCTAATATTCTCTATGCTCTATGTTGTTAACGCAACCCTAATAGCATTTTGTTGTTGACTACTCCAACCCTTACAATATACTCATGATGTATTGCTTCTATATATTTTGTAATATTTATCTACGCTAAAGATACTATACGAGTACACATTTTTTTAAGACGCGGATCTGCGGGCATTGTTATTTTAATCGTCTAATGTCAATTCGTACTTAAGGTATGGTTATTTGAATAAAATTACTATTGGTAGTTTTGTCATTCGTTCAATCCCAATTCAAATCCACTATTCATTCGTTCAATCACTTTATTTATTCACAATTTTAATACATAATAAAACTAATTATTTGTTATAATGTTTTAACTTTTTATCTGACATATTATTTAAATAATGTATTATTAAAATTTGAAAAAATATGCCATTAGTGACTGAAGAAAATTCATTCAGAAAACAAGTAACGATACGTAGGTTTTGATGTTTCTTCGAAATAAAATTGAAATTCTAAGTAAAATTGAATATGTTTTTAGCTAAATAATAAATAGTAATTATCCTACACATTACAAAAGATAATATTAGGTATTATTATTCAAATTCAGCAGCAATACGTATTTGAACGTAAAATCCATGCGAATTTAAAATTCATTCGTCATTTGAGGGAATAAAACAAAATTGCAAATTAGAGGCGGTGGTATGAAATTGAATATTATGTACTTAAAATATGCTTATTTTCTTAAACTTGGTAGCCACTCTGGCCTTTACTTGCCTGATGGTAAGCAAGGATAAGTCCAAGAGCAGAGATGACTGACGAATTTTGTTCATTATACTGTTGCCTCGGTATCCTTTGCTATGCTAGTGACCAAAGGTGCTATTTAATTAATTGATATATAGTAGTCTGTCATCGTCTACCACTTTGGAACTCATTTTTTTAAAACAAAGGTTTTATAGCTGCCATTCGATACTGTATATATCGATCGATAAGGCATATATCAGTTTTATCAGCGAGATCCGATGACTGCATAAAAAATGACCAAGTTAAGGCTGTCTCAGCCGGCTAGAGGTTATTTTTCACGCCTCGCTTGAAGCATTCTAGGTTATAGAATATGAGCTGGTAAACTTGGAGCTGGTGGAGGATAGGGAGAACATGTGAAGAACACGAGCTGCAAAAAGGATTACACTTGTCGATTGTTCTACAAAGAAACGACGCACTGAACCTTTTAGTTCGACTGCCGATATGGTCTACCAAACGTGGATGCTTCCCCAAACTGTGCGAGTAACTTGGGAGTAAAAAGGAAAGAGCAATTGGAAAACGGTCGCTCATGCCGTGAAGAGAAATCGTGTGAAAGGAGACTGTACGTTTTCATACAATCTTGGGCCTGGATGTAATAAGATGAAATGGTATTAAGTAATAGCTTAATTAGGCCCTAAATATTAATAAACCCTTACGGAAAATTTGACGTAATTTGGCAATCTGGGAGCAGATTTTTTAGTGGTTTTGTAAAAGTGAGGTGAAATTAACAGATTTATTAGTGGTTTTGTAAAAGTGAGGTGAAGTTAACACATGCTTTTTTAATTATTTTTAGAGATTTATCTTTATTATATTGAAATAAATATAATAATATTCTATTTATTTGACGACAGGCGTGGACGAACGGTTTCGCGATTGGTTTGTTGCGCGTAAAGTCCCGGGTTGGATCCCCGGTCGGAGCAAATATTTGTTTCATAGCTTTTATTTGTAATATTTAATAATATTAAATATTGCAAATATTGGTTATTAAAAAAAAGAGATGAATATTTGCTTCGGGTCTGGTTATCAAAAAGTGGTAGGCAGTGGCACCCAGTCTGCAGATCCGGGGTAGTACCACTTGTATACAGACCGTGAAGTGATTTGGTCACGTTTCGGGATAGTGAATGTGATTGCTACTCACTGTTATTGAATTGTAGTAGCAGTGACATTCATTCATGGACCACACTTCGGCTTAACATCAAGCGGAGTGCTGTCATATGTCCAGTCACAATAAAATAAAATTAATATGTCTCAATTTATTACATTTAGGCCCAGAAAAATTCGTCTTCTTTAGTACTTAAAATACAAGTAAATAGCCCGAAGCATTCAGCTACGATAAATACAAAGAATTAAACGCAAAGTTTTATCTATCTATAGATATAGATAGTGATTACCAACTGTGTCCCTTTTCTATCTAAATCGGGCACAATTCCGTCAATGTCAGAACGTAAAGGATCGACAGCGAGTCGCCGGAACTAATGGATGAATGGAGATGGCTTAGAGCCTGCAGGGTTATTCTGAAAACGACTTTTAGCTACATTAAATTTCTAGATATTATTCTCTATAAATCGTTTTTTTTTGTATTTTACAAATTTAATTTTTAAATCTCGCTTCCTTTACCTATATCCACAATTCTCTTTATAACTCTTTACGATTCTTGGAATTTTGATAAACAAACATATTCAAGTTTTAATACAGTATAATATTATAAAATATAGTATAATTAAACAATTTGATGCCATCTACGATTGACAAAACCGTCCCATTCCTTGTCCAAAATATCCAAGAATAGATATATATTTCTAAGCTAAATATTTCTCAATGCATCATCTATTTTCACATCTCAATTTCTACAGAGGTACTATACTTTAGGGACTACACTTTTAAAAGTGGTAGGCCCAATTTGCTGAACCGGGGTGTACGACCCCGGTTTACCATTTATAAGTATACAGACCGTGAAGTGACTTAGTCGCGTTTCCGACTAGGCCGAACTGAAATGGACATACTTAGAAAAGGAGTGTCACCTCCCACGATTACAATTCTCTCTCTATGAATAATATCAATCATGAATAATAATAATATCAATAATATATATCTATGAATAATAATATCAATCAATAAAGGTCACGCTTTTTTTTCACAGGGTCCACAGGGCCTTTTTCGACACTTGCCACGGTCCTGACACAACTTCTTCGCTTCACATCCACAATTCTTTTCATACAAGCTCTATGGGCACTAGGCAACTCATAAATATTCATATTAATGTAATAGTAAAAATAATGTTTAATTAATACTAGAAATAAAGTAAGTTTTCATCATGAGCACAGATATAAGCCAGTGTTTGTATAATAGAATCGAATCATAGCTAACAAATAGCGGGTGAATATTAATGTATGAAATCTGCATGAATTTTGGTTTGTAGTTTGTTTGTTTAAACGTAAATGGAGCTGCATGCTCGTATGCGAGAGTTGCCAGTCCGCTTGCACGAATGTAAACATCACAGAATAAATGTTAGTACGAACATTATTTATTTAGTTCTCTACTATGTCGTTTGCATTTACTGAATTTCTGATATTATTTGTTTGAATTTATATCATCGATTTGTTAATTTTCATTATTATTTTAGTCGTATCGACCGAATCGGAGACATCCTCAAGAAAGCTAGTTGCTAGCTTGTATGAAGAGAATTATGGGTGTGAAGGAAGCGAAGAAGTTGTGTCAGGATCGTAGCAAGTGGCGCTTCATTGTCTCTACCTATCTCTGTGGGAAAAAGGCGTGACAATTTGATTGATTGATTGATTTTAGTCACCTCTATACTAAGCTACCAAAGGAGCGACCAAAGTACATGTATTAAGTACAAAGTATCGTGGTATTAGTGGTAGTAAAATGTTCACGTAAATCGAAATCTCCCGCTTCTAAAGCACTTTCCGGTACCAACGTATCTTTGATAAACGCACTGTAACGATCCGCGGAATTCAGAATGAATACAATTTTCGTAAAAAAGCGTTATATTTATTTATAAATCTGATTTAGATGTCCAGGAGGGGCACATTCTTAAGAAAGCTGAGTTGCCTAGTGCCCATAACCATAGAAATTATATGAAGAGAATTATGGACGTAAAGGAAGCGAGGGAGTTGTGTCAGGACTATATCTTAATAATAAATTAGTACCAGCGGCGGGTGGTTTTACTTAATATTATTACAGATAGATACAAACTACTTATGTATATGGCGTCTCCGAAGTTAGCTGCGAGCGCGACTTGCGCAAGTACAGTTACAATAAAGAGCTCTATCACCTACTACGAGCCCCGCTGTACCATATTTAATGTATTGCGCATCGATTTGCGCCCAAATTCGGACACGCCATCATACGAATTGTTCATAGTAGATAGACTTTACTCGTATTATTTTCCTAAATAAACGCACGTTTCAGCAAACGTTTCAGTTCTATTTATTTAGTGCATATGTAACTTCGTTAATATTTTAAAAGATATTTCTTTAATATAAATATTCTAATGTTTCTTTCAAATTTTATGAAAATGTGAAAATAAATGTTGTTTAAATATTACAGCATTGAATAGAGGTGACCGCTACTACGATTCAATAACCGTAAGTAGCAGTCACATCCACTATGCCGGCCTACTTAAACCTATTTAATTAGGTACCAGAAAATATTTACAAATAAACACAAAATTAATATAAGTAAGTGAAATGGTGTCGGAAACCGAGAGCACGGAAACCTATGTATTATTGATATATGTATTTTGGTTGTTCTGTTTCTATGATACAAGCACTTTACTAGTTTAGTATTGAAATGTAAATTAAAAATAAAATAAAAACAATAATCCAAGATCCTCTGGTTAAACATCAATTGCCGGTAGCAATGTATCTTTGATATATGTATTTTGGCCGACCTGTTTCTATGATACAACTATTCTAGCCTAGTATAGAAATTCTTAATTAAGAAAAAAAGGTTGAAATCCAAAGAAATCAAACAAAAAAAAGAGTTTCGCTGAAACCGTACGAATATTTACGTCCATTCTTACGGAGAAATAATAGAAACAAAAAACGTAGAGGGGGTCTTCTATTGTTCTATGTTCATTCATGGAGCATAAGAAAAGACTCTTTGTAAAATGCTTTTATTCAACAAAAATAGGTCTCACAAATATGAATAATTATTAATTAAGCAAAACGAAACAAAGAAACTGTTTTGTGATTATACGGTCGCATATTTTTGTCTTGACATATGACAGCACCCCGCCTGATTAGGCTGCACATTTAAAATATTATCAACGTTCACATATCCGAAATTAATTTACGCTGTAGAAATGCGGTCAATAAGGAGTATATCTGAAGTGACGTTTTGATGATATCAGATAGAATGAGGAATAGCACAGTGAGCGATAGATTTGGTTTGAATAAAGATGTAATGACAAGGATAGATAAAGGAATGCTTCTAAAGTGCTTGTATCATAGAAACAGGACAACCAAAGTACATATATCAAAGATACATTGGTACCGGCAAGTGGTTTTGAATCCGTGCTCTCGGTTTGTGTAACCATTGCACTACATCACGGTCGCCCTAATTTATCCAAATTATTAAAAAAAAAAAATTATACATTTCTATACTAAGCTACTAAAGTGCTTGTATAATAGAAACAGGACAACCAAAGTACATATATCAAAGATACATTGGTACCGGTGAGTAGTTTCGAACTCGTGCCACTCGGCTTACGTAGCCATTGCACTGCCACAACACCACGGTCGCCTTAATTTATCCAACCATACAATGATTGTATTTGTATAATAAAATAAACTATTTCCATTTTTAAAATAAAATTTGTAGCGTTAAAGTTTGCGGAAATGTAGCAGTTGATTGATCAAAGATGCATCCGTTGAAAGGTAAGTCAATATAAACAAATGGGCAAATAGGAAAACGTATGTCGACGCTTGGAAGGCAAAAAGGTATAAGCAACTGTTTTATTGATTTTACTTTATACATACTCGAATTTAAATTGCGTGATTTTTCAGAGTTGATTGGGTGGCTTCCTGTAAACGTATTTTTTGTCGTTTATTTAAATATATTTTTCATTAGGAATATATTTTATTATAAACTAGTTTGGTTTTATCAAATAATATTGAAAAAACTAGTAATTTTTTTAGATTTTGCGCGAACATTGAATAATGAATTAAACAAATTTTATGCAGCTTACTATCGCGTTTATCGTAAACAAGTTACTATCGGTTACTATAAAGTACGGGGTAGTTTTAAAAACAATGACAGCATCGAACAATGGGAAGACCAACATCTCAGTCCGTGACCACGATGGCTGCAAAACTCTTATAAACTGCAAAAATCATTAATCAAAAATAAAAGCGATAGTAAGCCTTGCCTCAAGTTAGAATTGTTTTTACCTGGGTTAACATTATTATAGTTATATTATATTTATATCTTTAAGGTAGGAGAAATTATCGCAAGTTACTTGATCCGAGAGCCCCCCTTCGAACTTGAAGGCCCCGGTGGCGTTTTTGATAAGATACGCCACTGAATGTGATACCGGGATATATGTTTACTTAATTAGATGTAAGATTGGGACAAATAAAAATATTTGTAGTAAAAAAAGGCTTTTCTCCAGGTGTTTAAGTGTAGTAGACAGACAGTAGATGGTCATTTTCCTAGTCTGCTCTTCTGCGATAGTACCACCACTACTTTCAAGCAGTGGTACATACAGACAGTGATATTTTTAGACAGTGATAGACCAATGATATTTTTAGGAATAGACGTAGATTTTTTATACTTAGGAGCGCGTATTAACGTTAAAACTATGCTAATAGTAGGGGAGCCCAAGAGGCTAATCGGGGATTTACTCGAGCGTCGTAGGGACCTATTAAATATTAAAGTTTAGGTGATAAAAAAAATTAAATGTTATGTGGGTTTTTGGTTTTAGCGGTGGGGGAAGGGTGTACAGATTTTTAAAAATGTAAAAAAAAACAATTAAAAAAATATACTCGAGCGCGTCAGATTTTGATATTGTATATACTCCACGTGTCCATAATACTGTAGGTATGTTAATCTGACGGTTTGCATGGTGGGGGTGGCAGTACGGAAAGGTAGAAAAACAAAAAAAAAAAAAATTGCTCGAGCGCGTCAGACATTCAGAGGGGATGTTAAATAAGCCCCACAGAAGCTCCCATTCAAAAGACTGACGATTCCGACATGACGCAAGTTCGTGGCGGAGTTTTGAAAATGTAAAAAAAAATCGTTAATTTGAAATACTCGAGCGCGTCAGTCTTTTATACAGAAGGTTCAGTAAGATGACCCAATTGTACTGACCCTTAATCTGACAATTATCTGAAGGGATTTCATTAATCTGACAATTTGAAAAAGGTTTTTTTTTAAGGTAATTGTTACACACTCACAATAGCACACTAATCGCGGTATAGTTTAGACTATTTCTCTCTCTTTCACTCACAATCACTGCCCACTTTTACTTATAAGTAATAATATCTCAGAAACTGTGTGGAATATGAGCTATATTATTGTAAAGTTTCAATAAAATCCATTTAGTAGTTTTGCGTGAAAGAGTAACAAACATCCATCCATCCATCCATACAATACATACTATAAACTTTCGCGTTTATAATATGTATTGTTGCAATATGGAATTTATTATTAACACAATTTTGGAATCATTTAATTTTAAAGTTCGCGTTTTTTCCAACAGGTTATACATGCACAATTATTTAAAGAATAATCTGTGATAAATTTAAGCAGTCCCTAATAAAGTGTATCTGGTGGAACAACTACTTTAAATAATGAAACAGAACAAATAGATAGGAAATAGCAACAAAATAAATAAATAATTTACAAATTTGTGACCTTCCTATTCACTTTCGTCATACCCGAATCAGATTATGAAAATAGTAGGGGGGCCCTAGCCTCTTGGGACCCATTGAACGTCGTAAGGACCTATCGAATTTTAAAGTTTAGTTGATATAAAAAATTAAATGTTATGTACTATATACCCTTTTAGCGGTGGGGGAAGCGTATGGAGATTGCCCACTGTTGTGGAGATAACACCAACAATGGTGCAAAATGCCACACAGCCCATCTACCGGCGAGGATGTGCATCGAGCAAGGCGGAGCACATTTTGAACCCTTAATGTAAAATGTTAATTATTAATTGTGACGTTGTTATTTACGAAAAAGTATATATAATTTATGGTTATTAAGATCTTATTAAGATAAGATCTTAAAATCTTCTTTCTTGTACAGTTTATACTTTTTTACATTGTACATTAGGTCAAAATGTTCATAGGCGTTCCATAAAATATATGTTCTATGTAATTTATTGTTTAATTTCACTGAAACAGGGTTGGCACATTATTGAAATAAATATTTTATAAGAGACCATTTAACACCTTTAAGGGGGTTCGGCTTTAGGAGGTGTTTTGTAACACCCTGTATATTAAGACTGTGCGAGAGAGTAATAGATAAAGAAGAAGTGAAAGGGAACGAGAGACGCGGAGTGGGGAATACATGCTCTACTGCAACTGCTCGCACAAAACTTTATCAAAGATTTTTGCTACTTCGGCTTGTTGAAATTGACAGATTATAGTTTTTTAGTCATTCTTAGTCATTTTTCTTCAAAATAAAATTAAAATCGACCGCGCTCGAGAATGTCCAGGTGACGATTTTTTTTTACAAGTTTGTGACCTTCCCATTCTCTTCCGTCATACTCAATCCGTCAGATTAAGAAAATGTGCACTTATTAGTATGTAATTAACTCACCTTAGCTTAATCTGACGCGCTCGAGTATAGTCAAAGATCGATTTTTTTTTACAATTCTGACCAGCTGCCATACACGTACCCCCCTGTATTAAGGGCTAATACTTGGTAGATATACTCTATAGGGTACAAGGTATCTCCCATAATTTAATCTGTCACGCTGGAGTAAATCCAGAAATCCCCGCTTGGGCTCCCCTACTATAATGAGGAAAGTCTGTGTCGCGATGCAGAGCAACATATATTTCTCTCTTTTCGTGTGTGTATGCTTAGTTGTGGTTGATCACCCTGTTCAACCACAGGGTTGAATGTTACCTGTTCCGACTAGGCAGACGTGGAGCGAACTCCTAATATTAGGCGAGCCAATAAAATAATATTAAAAAAATATTACAATAATATAATACTAAAGACCAGAAAGATTCCAATAAAGGGACAAACTGTCTATAAAGTATAATAATTTATTATCCCCTCTAAAATATTAGAATGAAAGTTAAAATGAATGGATATTTTATAAGCGTTAATTTTATGTTACGTTTTACCAATAAATCAAGTTTCCTTAAAATGGGAGATTGCCCTTCTAAATTGCTACGGCCATTTTGGGAAATATTTTTTGTAATGAAGCTTTTTCTTTGGATAGACGATAAGAAAATTTTATATTAATTATTATTGATATTTGACATATTCTCGATTTTCTGATGGTAAGTAAGCGAAAACGACTAAAAAACGATAGTCACTTGCAGTCCATTTTGATTCCTTTTTGTATCTTAATATAATTATGACAGCATTCCAACTGGTGTTAGGCTGGAGTGCGGTCCATAAGTGAAGGTGACTGCTACTACAGTTAAATAACTGTAAGTAGCAGCTACATCCACTATGTCGGCTTGTTAAACCGGCAACTTATAAGCTGATTCCGAAACGGGACTAAATCATTACACGGTTTGTATACATGTAAGTGTACATACATGTACATCCACCTCTTTTTCTTATTCCAAAGAAAAGCTATAAAAAAAAATTGCGTCTACCGGGAATAGAATGCGGGACTTTTCGCATAAGAACTGCTGTGCCTACGCGTCTCGTCATAATCTTGAGGCGGAGTCTAACATCACATACATTAATTAGGATCCTTCACGCGAAACGCGAAAAAACACATTTAGCCGGCGACTGTAAGATGAGACGGTTTTTTCAGTCGTCGACACACTTAGCCAGTCCCTTGCTTTTGTTTATAATCAGGTACGTTGAGAACTCACAGTCTCAAAAAATAAACATAAGACTTAGATATAGAGATAAGACTTAAACTGTTTTGATTTTGATTACTTACTTTAAAATCCGATTGTGCAAAAAAATTAAACATATCATTTTTACTTAATGGATTTAAAATACAATCTGAATAATAATATAAATCCCCGCAATGTTAAAGTCAATATGGATAACGTCAAAAGATAAAATAAAATATGATTCGTGAAATTTAGCCTTAGTACGTCATAACTATTCGGCAGTTAAATAATTTTCACTTTACTTAGCGTTGCAAATACTGGTCTTGGATACTCATTTGTTTTAATCAATTCGACCCATGGGCCGAGTTTCTGTACCACTTCATTATTTTCCTAATCTTTTATTACTCCTTGGTATAAAACTTAACCATCTTTATCATTAGTTATTGAATAACAACGACTATACAGTAGCTATGACATGACACTGAGACGTAGTCATTAACTGTTAGCCTGTTGGAAAAGCTTAAAGTCGCTCAGCGGGCAATGGAGGGAGCTAAGCTGGGAGTGTCTTGCACCGGGAGTATCCGAAACGAGGATATTCCGAACCGACATAGCTCGTAGGATTTGCAAGCTGAAGAGGTCGGTACCCAATGGAAAAGGAAGGCTCTTAAGTGGAAACCACGAACTGGAAGAGGCAGCGTAGGTAGGCCTCCCAATAGGCACACTGATGACTTAGTGAGAGCCAAAACTGGCATTTTGTCGTTCAGAATGGCGTTTTAAAGGAAAAGCCTATGTTTAGCAGTGGACGTCTTCTGATTAATGATGATGATACAGTAGGTAGCAGAGTCTATGAACACAGACCAAATAGAAAAAGGTCTTGTTCAACTTTTGTTTAGATACAAAATCTTATTCACAATCAAAATAATAATTTTAATTATGTAACTCCCCTTAATCGCAGCACAACTAAAATACTTTTGCTTATAATCTGCCTATTACGAAAAAAAATCATCTATTATGTCAAATTAAATTATCAAGTCAAATAAATTATGTCCGATAATGTCAAATCGGAGACATCGGAGCCTATATAGAATGTGATAAACGCTGCATTATCCAAATTATATTATAATATTATATTGTGTTGTGTCAGGATATTCTAAAGCAGTTAAGTTAGGAAAATTTGCCGGTTAAATACACAGGTCGAATTAAACAGGCAAAACTAGAGGATCCCATAGCGTGATAGAGATTCCGAACTGGCTGTTCACATTTCAATTTGGATAATGCAACGTTAGTGCTATGCGGGCAAATAGCTAAAGTGAACTCAAATATGACTAAGTTAATCTCTTAACGGATATTGATAGGATAGGTGTATCAATCACGTTCCTACAAAGATTCTAAATTTTTTATTATTTTTTATTGTGACACGACATCTGACCTCGACTCGCCTGATGATAAGCAATAGTGACGACGACTGGAATAACCGAGTCAGTTCCCGAGTGCCCCAGTCGCCGCCACTATGCCGGCCTAAGGTGCTTCTTCATGCATCGCTTAAAGGATCCAAGGTCATAGGAAGGAGAGAACACATGGGCTGGTAAAATGTCACAAATAAAAGATTGGAAACAAATCGTATTTGATGGGAATCAAACCCGAGACGCATAACGAATTGCTGTGCTAACCAATGCGCCACGCCATTCACTATTCCGGCCAAAAAACTACTACTTGCGACTTTATTTATTCGGCTATAAAGCGTACTTAGTTTGAGCTCGAAAAGTTTTGAGCACATACTTTAACTGTTTCTACTAGTCCAGAACAGTTCAGTGGGTTTTAATTATTAAAATATATCTCTCATATTTTTTATAATATTTTAAAGCATATGTTTTATCATATGTCGCCGTAAACTAATGTATAATGCATATTAACAGAGTAAATACTACTAGACCTCCTTGTCACCGTTAACAAAAAATATTTGTTAACCTATACCAGTTAATAAATCCTTTCAGTTAACGAAATAACAAATTCATAAATATTCAGTCGAGTCAAATGTCCCCAAGAATCATTTTGAAAATTGACTATAAAAATGATTTTAATTCTGTAGAGAGAGACTGCATGCTTAATGAAATTAAAAACACATGTTCCAATGTTTTTAACTATATGTATCAATGTTATCATACTCCTTCCGCTTTATTTTTCAACGACAAAATTATAGAATCAAAAGTTGGATGTCAACAAGGAGATCCGATGGGTCCTGCAGCATTTTCACTTTCAATTCATCCCATAATCAGCAAGCTGTCTTCTGAGTTGAACGTCTGGTATTTGGACGATGGTACCATCGGCGGTGACCCTAGCACTGTTCTTTCTGACTTTTAATCAATTATCTCTGATTCACAAGCCATTGGCTTAGAAGTCAATCCATCCAAATGCGAGTTATTTTTTCTCTCCGAACCTAGAGACTACGTTATTAAATCTTTTCAATCCGTTGCCCCCGGGATTCGTGTCTTAAATAGAAATAACATGACCTTACTCGGAACGTATCTCACCGACTCCGGAATTCCTACAGCACTAAACGAAAAATTTGATAAGCTCAAATTAGCCACACGTAGATTGGAAGACATTGACTCACATATTGCTTTTTACCTTTTAAAAAATTGCCTCGCCGCCCCTAAGTTCATTTACAGTTTACGCACCACACCATGTTGGGATTCAGAGATACTATCAGATATAGACAATCATTTAAAAATAACGCTCGAAACAATCTTAAATATAAGCCTCACTTGCGTTCAATTTACCCAAGCATCTCTTTCAGTTAAATTCGCCGGCTTAGGAATTAGAAAAAATTCCGACCTTACTGTCCCTGCTTATCTCTGCTCCATTAATTCTACAAAATCTCTCTGTACCACAATTTTATCAAAGACATCCTGTAACATTGATAAATTGATAAATTCCACCGAGAAGAAGAGGCTCTTGCCTTGTGGAAAACTCTATCATCAGAAGACCTACCACCTGTTTCACCTTCTTTAAAAACATCACAAAAGGATTGGGACCGTGCCATTACAATAAAAATATATAATTCATTACCTAGGTTGTCAATAACGGAAGAGGCTCGTCTACGAGCATCTTGTGTGAGTGGGGCTGGTGTCTGGCTACGTGCTATACCTTCTCCCTATACAGGCACGCTGCTAGACGCCAGCACACTCCGCATTGCTGCAGCCTTAAGACTGGGCTGCAAGGTCTCCGGTCAACATATTTGTTTTTGCGGTGACAATGCAGACGAACTAGGCCGCCATGCCTTATGCTGCCAAAAAAGTGCCGGCAGAATCTCAAGACATCATGCTATTAATGTCATCCTGTCAAGGGCGCTCACAACTGCTAACATCCCTTGCATCCTAGAACCATCGGGGATAGTTGGAAATGATGGTAGGCGTCCGGACGGGATGTCATTAATTCCATCTAGAGGCCGCGCACTGGTTTGGGATGCCACATGTGTTGACACACTCTGTCAGTCACATGTGACATCCAGCCATTAGAAACCTGGGGCCGCTGCAGAATCAGCCGCACGCCTTAAGCGCAACAAGTATGCGGAGATCATCATCAATCACCATTTCATTCCATTTGCAGTTGAAACGATGGGCCTGTGGTCCGAGGAGGCTCTTATGTTCTCCCGCGAGCTTGGCGATAAACTCTACTTGGCGACGGGCGACCCTTTGAGTAGAGAATTTATAAATCAGATGTGGTATTATAAATCAGATATAAATCAAATGTATGCGTTAAAAGAGTCAGACCCAGGAGGGTTTTTTTTTGGCTCGAAATATGACAGCACTCCGCCTTATGCTAAGCTAGAGTGCGGTCCACGAAAAGAGGCAACTGCTACAACTGTTACAAAACTGCAAGTAGCAGTCGCTTCTACTATGCTGGCCTATTTCGAACCGGATCAAGTATGATCCCGCTGATCCCGAAACGCGACTAAGTCACTTCATGGTCTGAACACTTATCAAAAAACAAAAATCAAACTATCACATTTTTTTCCCACAAAGGTAGGCAGCGATAATGAAGTGCCACTCGCCGTGGTCCTGACACAACTTCCTCGCTTTCCTTACATCTACAATTCTTTATATATTGTTATCTTAACTTGTAAGTGGTAATATCAATATTCAATCAATCAATCAAATTGTCACGATTTTTTCCCACAGGGCTAGGCAAAGACAATGGAGCGCCACTTGCCACGATCCTGACACAACTCCCAACTGACCAAATTAGAACCTCAAGAAAGCTAGGTTGCCTAGTGCCCATAACCATAGAGCTTGTATGAAGAGAATTGTGAATGTGAAGGAATCGAGGGAAATGTGTCAGGATATCAAAATTCTCCTTGCATAAAAGCGTCTAGTGGTATGTGCTCTGTGTGCATAATGTTCATTACGACAGTTGAAACCTACACTAATGCGCTAGTTCATTTTGAAAATTTACATATTCATGCACATATACTAATGGATACGAGTATTAAACTAATTGATACCAACGGTAAATGATATATGACTTGTTTTGTGACACTTAATTTGTTATGAATATTTCTGAAATGATATGCGGCTTACTATCGCGTTTATTTTTGGATGTTGATTTTACATTTTTTTAATTATTCCGACCAATTAAAATATTGTATACTAGCTAAACCGGCGAATTTCATACCGCCTAACAGTCAATGAATGTCGTGTTACAGATTAGCCTAACTGAAGTTTTGAATCGAGAAAATGAATTTATTCGTTTTTCTTTATAAATAATTTCTATGACTTATTAAATTCGTAATAACAATTCAAAAAGTATTGTAAAAAGTTATTGTGTCATAACGATAATAGTTGGACATATGGTATCGCCATGATATCGCGAACTTTTTTTAGATATTGATATGTTTTTTAAATATTGTAAAACATACTTTTGTTCTATCATCAATAGTTTCCGCAGCGCATGCGACGAAAGACATTTTAGGGCACTTTTTATACCTTGGGTTACGTTACTTAACTTTAAGTAGGGATCCCTAATCTTTTCTAGCAATAAATACAGCCTATGTCACTCAGGGTAAATGTAGCTTTCCAACGGTGAAAGAATTTCTAAAATCGACCCAGTAGTTTTTGAGTTTATTCATTACAAACATACACACACACAAAAATATAAATCTTTCCACTTTATAATATTAGTATAGATGACCAAAAACAAACGCGATAGTAAGCCGCATAAAATTTTGTTAATTAATTTTTTAATGTGTTTAATGCTTATCTTTTGCTTATAAAATCAATTCAAACTGTCACGCACCAATTCTCACAGGTACCTCATGATGTTTTTGTAAATGTAATTCGACGTCTAAACTATGGTTTCCAACTTGGCCACCATAGTGGATCCAGTATAATATCAGGAGGCACCCCGTCATATGTTGAACCAAATACTATGGTAACCTAATACAATTTAAAGTGAGCACGTAATATATCAGCCAATGTTCAAAGGTAACTTAAATTTAAAAGCAGACTTGACTATAATTTTTAGCACAGCTTGTGGTGAGAGCAATTTGGGTTTTGTGACGAAGCATTACTTATGTAATATGGGAGACACATTTGGTTTTACTATCCTTACAGTGCTGATGCAATAAATCAAAAGCTAGTATTTATTTATTTCATTTTATGACACGTGGCGTTATGTCTCAGGTTCAATTTCCAATCGGAGCAAAGATAAAATGCTTTGCCAGCCCTTGTGTTCTCCCCATCCTAGCTTACAGCTACACTTGGTTCAAGTGTACAGACCGTTAAGAGACTCAGTCGCGTTAAAGGGTTCAGCTTGTAAGCTGCATGTCTTGCAGCTTACAATTGGGCTGGCGTAGTGGATGCAACTACTACTTGCAGTTTTTGAACTGTTATTGAAGCAGTCACAGTCACAGCCACTATGCGGGCCTAGATGAAATCGGCAACTTTCTGGCTGATCCCGAAATGTGACTGATATGTGTACTACAACATTTAAAACTTATAAAAATTATGTATTTCTGAAAAGCACATATTTAATTTTATTTTGCTGTTTAAACCTTTTTTTTTGTCTTTTTTTTTGGTCACATTGAAAGTGTAATGTATTTGTGGGTAGTATCATAAACAACGCACCATTGTTAAGGCGTTCGTTAAAGGCAGGTCGGCCAATAAAGAAGTTAAAGCCAATACAGCATTTTATTATGTGTTCCCATCTAATACATAACAATTGGCGACTAAGGAGATCGTATATAGAAATCGTATATAGTTTTCGGCACTCGTGAACCTTTCCTTGTTTGGACCTTGACATTAGGCGACAGGTGTGGACGAAGGGTTTACCGATTGGTTTGTCCCGGGTTCGATTCCCGGTCGGAACAAATATTTGTTAATAGCTTTTATTTGTAATATTTAATAACATCAAATATTGCAAATATTTAGTGATAAAAAAAAGAGATGGATATTTGCTTCGGGTCTGGTTACCAAAGAGTGGTAGTCAGTGGTACCCAGTCTGCCGAACCGGGGTAGTATCACCACTTACAAGTATACAGACCGTGAAGTGATTTGGTCACGTTTCGGGATCAGCTTGTAAGTTGCCGGTTCCATCTAGGCCGGCATAGTGGATGTGTTTGCTACTCACAGTTATTAAATTGTAGTAGCAGTGACATTTATTCATGGACCACACTTTGGCTTAACATCAATCGGAGTGCTGTCATATGTCGAGTCACAATAAAAATAAACAGGCAATTCGAGGACAGGTGTCGCGTCTCGATAAACACTGTTATTATTGTAGATATTTTTCTTTAAACGCCCTATTATTAAAAAGTACTGCTGTACTTTGAATTGAGTCAGCAGAGTATTTTACGTTTATGTAGTCGCAAAATCTGCGCGAAAGAGTGCAATATGAAACCCTGATACATAATTCAAATTCATTACGTACACATCTGCTATTACAACATATTTTTATTTTTAAAGTGCAAACTTCTTCAGCGCGTTGCATGTAGGAAGTTAACCCTAAAACGAGCAAGCGAACGCCATCTTGTTTACAGGTCAAGTCAAACAAATTTTATGCGGATAACTGTCGCGTTTATTTTGGTTTTGATTTTAAAATGGCTACGATGTATACATGCGCAAAACGCTTCCATCAAATGATACGGAGTGATATGTATATTTTTTCCATCGGAACTAGTTCACTCATCTAGTTCACTAGTTCATTTAGTTCAAGGAAGCGCATTCGGTTAGTTCATTCGGTAAAGAAAAGCTGCAGTTGTTCTGAGAAATCAAGATATCCTTTCTATAGAATTATTTTAGATCATACACTTCACAAATGTACACAGAAACTATAATAAACAATAATTATAATCACAATTACCAATTCGCATAATTTAAAACTGCAAATATTCGTTAGAAAAATACGTTATAAAAAGACGACGAGTTGCTGCTCTCTTCAACATACTTTCATACCATTACTCGTAATGCACGCGGTGTAAATATTTTCTTGTGCACGCGGAGAGCAATGGATATATAAAATATAATTTCACGGTATTACGCGAAAATACTAGGTACGAGTAACGAACGAGGTACGATTCCGTACGAATGTACGATGTGTTTATATCTCGTTCCATCATAGGAGTGGTGAGTGAGTGGATATGCGATGCATGACTCGGAACTAAAGGAACTAGAGACACGTTTGAATTTGCAGTGAACTAGTGAGTGGTATAGTACCAGGATCGGAAGTATATCATTTTAGTGACTCGTTCCGGAACTACCCAAGTCTACTACGATGGCTGCAAAGCTCTCGAAACGTCGGCATAATAAAAATATTGTAAAATCAAAACCAAAATAAACGCGATAGTAAGCCGCATAAAATTTGTTTATTTCAATAATCAATGTTTGCCCAAAATTTAAGAAAATACTAAGTCAAGTCAAGTCGAGGTCAAGTCAAGGTCAAGTCAAGGTCAAGTCAAGGTCAAGTCGAGGTCAAGTCGAGGTCGAGTCGAGGCCAAGTCGAGGCTTAGTCAAGACCAAGTCGAGATCATATCGAGGTCAAGAAAAGGCAAACCAAGCAATGCCATATGTCATATATCTTTATTATATTACATCTCATTACAATTATTATTTATTCTTGCATTTTCAATAATTACGATAATATCTAAATAGTAGCATATTTTTAATTATTCAATTTCTATAACATCTTAACTATGTAACAGACCGTTTTTACTTCTGCCAGGGGTCCCGAGGCACACAGCTTTTTTTATATTGAAATCGACATATTGTTGTATATTAAAGTAATAGATATCTAAAATAATCAGTTAATCAGGAGTGTTTTCCGACCAAATCAAGGACAACCAAGGAAAGATAGGTTGCCTAGTGCCCATAACTACAGAGCCTGTATGAAGAGAATTGTGGATGTGAAGAAAGCAAGAGAGTTGTGCAAGGATCGTAGTAAGTGGCGCTCCATTGTCTCTGCCTATCCCTGTGGGGAAAAGGCGTGACAATTTGATTGATTATCACCAATTCACATCTGATGAGTTTAAAAAAAATCGGCATAGTGGGGATAA
The DNA here is from genome assembly GCA_905220615.1 of Tinea trinotella. Classification (NCBI taxonomy): domain Eukaryota; kingdom Metazoa; phylum Arthropoda; class Insecta; order Lepidoptera; family Tineidae; genus Tinea; species Tinea trinotella. Next base: position 3,533,166 of record HG992328.1, on the reverse strand, counting down.
CAGTTTTATTGAGATTTTAATACTATAACTGTCGACCGAATCTGTGGTCGAACTAAACGGTTGCGGCGCGTTATATCTTTGTCGAACACACTGACCACACTCTATCATAACATCAGACCATACTTCATCATAACATCAGACCACACTTCACCATAACATCAGTCAGGGTGTTGTCATAATATGTCGAGCCGCAATAATTAAATAAATTAAGGCGACTGTGGTGTAGTGGCAGTGCAATGGTTACACAAACCGAGAGCACGAGTTCGAGACCACCCACCGGTACCAATGTATCTTTGATATATGTGCTTTGATTGTCCTATTTCTATGATATAAGTACTTTAGCAGCTTAGTACAGAAATGTCATTAATAAAAAAAACTACTATAGATCAATTATACTACTATGGACGATCTTCTTTATGTAGAGAGAAGCCCGACACTTGAAAACGTGAAATTTCAGCGAAATGTTTGCTGAAATTGGGACAGTTTAGAGTTTTCCATTTCCCTTACTACAAACGGTTACTCTAGTATTCGTTTCAGTTTTATGATATAGGTATACTATACTAGTAGGTATACTATACTAGTAGGTATATTACATATGCCGGCAGTTTATAAGTTTAAAGCGATATAAAATAAACTAATCAAATACGTCATTCAATTTCGATTGTGTTAACTAAATTTTTTAAAGGAGCTGGTCTTGAGGTTTCCTCCTGATGTTAAGCTGGAGTGCGTTCCATGATTGGAGGTGACTGCAACTACAGTTAAATACCTGCAAGTAGCAGTTACATCTACTATACTGGCCTAGTTTACACCGAACTTACAATCTGATCCCGAAACGCGATTACGTCACTTTACGGTATTAACATTTGTATGTGGTAGTACTACTCCGGATCGGCAAACTGGGCATAACTGGCCATAACTAGTCATAAAAAAGTATAGTGAGCTAACATTTTAGGCTTGCATAAGAAATTTGCCTGCTTTTTGCAATTATTTGTCTGTGCAGCAGTCGCATCCATCATGTTCGCAATCCAGCTAAACATCATTAAGTGTATAGTCAGTGACAGTCACTGACTGTACACTGACTAATGTCGTGTCTGAATAAAAAACTTTATTTGGTATCGTATTGTGTTGTGGACTGGTAAAATGTATTTTTTTGTATGTTTAGACTTATACAATAACATTTATCAATTATTTTTGTTTAGTTCTTAATCTTTATTGCACTTTCTCCTCGTTAACTCAAACAATCAAACAAATTGTCACGCACTTTTCCCACAGGGATAAGCAGAGACAATAGAGCGTCACTTGCCACGATCCTGACACAACTCCCCCGCTTCTCTCGCATCCATAATTTTCTTTATACAAGGTCTGCTGTTGTTGGCACTAGGCAACCTATATTGGAAATGATAATGCCATTTTGCACGCATAGTTTTCCTATTAACAATTTATTGAAAAATTCGTTCACAATAATTTTAAAGATAGAGAATACCTCATTACCTCAATACGTCATTAATTCGGACTTTTAAAACAATTTAAATTTAAATACATCTATTAATACTTTGAAATATATGTAATTTAGTATTTGCTTAGATTTTGCGCGAACATTGATTTATGAATTAAACAAATTTTATGCGGCTTACCATAGCGTTTTTTTTGGTTTTGATTTTACTATTTAGAATCAAAAATTTTAAAATACAAACCAAAACAAACGCGATAGTAGAGTAAGCCCATCGAAGTAAGCTGCATAAAATTTGTTTAATTTATTTGTAATTTATTGAAATAAATGAAACCAAGAGAATTGTTAAAGAGTATTCCTTTCAATTGAGTTATACCAGGGGAGGCTTTAGGGGTGGTTAAACATAGTCGGCTGTTAGTGAAAGGGGGTAGATAAGTGAGGATACATGCATCTGTAGCTCGTTGACAGACTATTCGAAATTTGCTCACTGATTTCATGTATTTAATACCCATGGAATACCCGAGTGGCAGTTGGTTAGCACGTTCAATAAGTCCTGGGTTCTATTATTATTTTTTAATCAATCAAAGCGTGGTCTAGTGGTACCAATCAATATATCGTGGATATGCGTATATCGAGAGCAAACCAAACGCGATAAAAATGTCAACAAACTTTTGTCTATGAACATTTTGCGTTCTGATTTACGCAGTTACAAAAATAAAATCACAAAACAGTACCATATTATATGGCCCATATATATTATAATAAAACATTAAATATTTTATGCAACTTCGTTCAAAGTTACAACTTGATTCAAAGTTACTCGAATTAACTACGCCTTTTAAAAATATTCAAATAATTCATAACTTATTCATAATTCCTTAGTGCCTATTACTACAATTTCATAGACAAATAGAAACTGTGTAGTAAACATATTAATTTATTAAAATCTAAAAGGGAATTGCTCCATTGTCTCTGCCTGTCCCGGTGAGAAAAAGGCGTGATAATTTGATTGATTTGATTGATATAAGGGAAGTGTATAATTTTGTAGATTAAAAAAATCGGTTGTCTGTAAAGTCGGTTTACTGACGATAGTTGAACGTGACAACGTCATTAGAAAATACGGATGGAATGGTTGCATTTTTCAAAAGAAAATTTTTATTTTACTTGTTTGATAGATATTTTGTATGGATATAGAGAAGGAGGTAAATGGAAATCACGATTAATTTGATCATGTTACATTTATTTGTACGCATAAATACAATTATGTCATTTTTTATTGTATATTATAATATTAAATATTAATATTAGTAATATTAGTAATATTAATAGTACACATCGCTTACTCAAGTAGGAGAGAGACACATGTCGAACGCTGCCGAACGCGGAGGCCGATTGTGCCTCTTTGTCGCTCGTTCCGCGCTCTCGCTTGCACTTCAAGCCTTAAATGGAACGCCGTAACGCCGCATGAGATATTTTTTTATGTGCGTGCTGCCGGCTCCATCAAATTATAAGACGTTGTCACGTCAAAATTTTGTTTACATTTTTATCGCCTTTGGTTGTTCCTCGGTATAGGTACTTAGGTCACCCAGTTTTAATGATAGAAGCATAAAGTACACATATCAACAAAAGAAGAAGAAAAAAACATTATTTTGTCATAAAATCAGCATGTTCGTTTTATTTTTAATTTAACAAAAAATAATATTTATTCTTGGCTTAAAATCATCATCAAAATCACCACTAAAAGTGGTGGTACTACTCCGGGTGAGCAGGCTGGGAAAATGAACACCAATACTTTGCACTACCAATATTACACTTAAACACCCAATCGACTCGCAATTTTATTTCCTTATAAATATTTAAACTACGGGATAGTATGAAAAAATTTACTTATCAGTTATTTTCTCACTTCCGCTTAATATTTTTTACTGTATATTTTATAGTTGTAGGGGGCCACCAAATACGTCCTGACACAGGCTATGATCAAGACGAAAAGATAGGTATTGTCCGCGCTAACTTGCGCAAGGCAGTTGTGATATTTTGTTTTTTAGGAAAATATGCAGAGGAATTTAGGATCCAGGCCGTATTCTATGAAAACCCACCAGATTAAATTATTGAATACAACTTACTTGAATGGATAGTTGAGACTGAATTGAAAAGTATGAAAAACTGGTACACACCGAACGAAGGGCATATACCTGTCGATGAAGCAAATATCTGCCTATTTTTTTTTATTATTAAAAAAAGAGACAAACGCGCAGCTGTTGATTACCAATCCGACCTTCGGGGTATTATTACTTTCACTTATAAATTTTAACAGTCTTTTTTGCAATTTTATTTAGGCAGTCACCGAAACTGACCTGATCAAAACGAAAGGAGACGTAATGTCCACGCTATGACTTGCGCAATCGTAGTTGTGATTTTTTAGGAAGATAGGCATAGGATTAAAATATCAGCCCATATTCTATAAAAACGCACCGAGTTAAATTATTAAACAGAACTTACCTGAATGAATAGTTGAGACTGAATTGGAAAGTATGAAAAACTGGTAAACGCCGAACGAAGGGCATATACCTGTCGATGAAGGCTTTCGCGTTCAACGTGTGATCGGCTTCCTTGTAGATGACGTATTTACCAGCAACAGTTAGCAGGTATGCTAAGCTAGGGATGTATGCGAATTCGACCGTATATTTGTTACCATTCCTAAAGGAAAGAAATTAAAATTATTATTTTTCTCAACATTTCTAAACTAAGATAATAGAACTGCTTTTATAATAGAAACAGGACGACTAAAGTATATACCAGCAGTGATTAATAATCAAAATCTCTCGTGACCATTTTAGTACCACTACACCACGGTAGCCATTTTTGGATTGTATTTTTTTGTATTAGTTGTATATGGCCGTCTAACTTTTTTCCGACTTTGACCTGCCTAATCGAGGTCCAAAAGTGTCGATGACTGAAAAACTCGAGTCAGTCGCCGCAGCCACAGTCACCGCCCAAAAAGTTGATTCACGAAATGATAGTATTACACCGGATCGGCAGATTCGGCAAATCACTACTATCTCTTTACCCCTCCTTAATTTTTACGGTCTTACTACTATTATATACATATTTTATATATATATACATATTTATTATATATTAATTGTACAAATAATTTATTTAAAACAGTTTTAATACATTTGTATACAGTTAAACGTATTTATTTAGTACTAATATGACGCCTGTCGAAAGAGCGTTTATTTTTTATGGTACCACGGTTAACATATTTTAACGTTTGCGTGATGAATGTGTAATAGTTTAAAAGTTTACTTTGTGTGTCTATAAGGATCCCTAAGAGTGTCGGCTCTCATAACTGTGTCGGATTTATCTGGGCATGATTTAACATTAAACAGTGTTAAATCATGCCCAGATAAATCCGACTACAAACAGTTGCTCACAAACTACGTTGTATATTATCCGAGGCAACACAATAAATTATTATTTCGCAAACACATCATACAACAATCTATTATTAACAATCGAATCCGTTAATGTACGACGAACAATGATTTGTCTCAAATACAATAAAAGAGGTCCCTAATAGCCATTAAGTTAATCTTCTTTTATATCTACCAATGTTAAGTATCTATGCCGTGAATATCTCCAATTTCCATATACATTGCTTGTCGAAATAAATAATTATAGAGCGGTCGCGGAGCAGAAAGAAATTTTATGTGTGAGCAACAGAGATAGGTAGTGATGGGTCATTGTACGAAATTCTTTCTGCTCTGCGACCGCACTATAGCTGTCAATGATAACTATGGCAGCAGTTATCATTGACGCGATTTCAGCTTAATATGAAGCTGCTTTCAGTAATATGACTACATGAGTCACATGAGTATAAAATTAGACATGATCTATATCGACATAGGGTTATACGTATTTTATAAAAGTAATACAAGTCTTTAATTGGCTCATAGAATATTAGCAACGAGGCAAAATGCCGGCAACTGAGGCAACCGTAAAATGAGTCGTATTTTTCAGTTGTTGACGCTTTTGGACCACCCCTTGCTTACTACCAGACAAATGAAGATGTTGCGTTATTTGATTAAGTCTAATAAAGATAGGGCCAGAAAGCAACGTAAGGATTGTTATTCATGTATTCGTTTTGCGTGGAGAAACAAAAGGAGCAATGTATTGCGATTTTGCGTGTTTAATCGTTGGAAAGTGAATGTGTAGTACAGTTTAAGTAGAAAGAAAAGAGCGATACTAACAAAAAGTAATCAACCTTAAGTAGGAATTGTTATTACGATTGAATAGCTACGAAAGTCATTATTTATTAACTTTTATTTGTGTTAAAATGTTTTGAGTAATGAGTTTTGGTAGTGAATGTATTATGAAATATTTACAGTTCGGAAAATGTACAGAAAGGATCAATCAATCAATTGCTTTTTTCCCACGGGGATAGGCAGAGACAATGGAGCGCCACTTACCACGATCCTTACACAACTCCCTTGCTTCCTTCACATCCACAATTGTCTTCATACAGGCTCTGTGGTTATGGGTACTAGGCAAACTAGATTTCTGGAGGATGTCTCCGATTTGGTCGGAAAACACCCTCCTGAGCCTGCCTTGTTTAACGCATCCATCCACATCAGATTTATAAATTCCTTTCGTCAATCTACTTCCACTCATCCTTTCCATGTGCCCAAACCATCGAAGCATGAATACAGATAAGAATGTATATTTATTGCTGATGATCGTAGAGCAACTCTGTAGCTTTGCTTACATCTACAACTCTCCTAATATATTCTTTAGTTCTATAGTAAGCTGCTAAAAGTGTCCGTATTATAGAAACTGGACGACCAAAGTCATATATCAAAGAAATGTACCGGCAAGTGGTTTCGAATTTGAGGCAGTTTACATGACCATTCATTCAATCAATCAAATTGTCACGCCTTTTTCTTACAAGGATAGGTACAAACAATGGAGCGCCACTTGATACAATCCTGACACAACTCCCTCGCTTCCCTCACATTCACAATGCTCTTCATACAAGCTCTACGGTTATGTAACAATAATCTGAGCTTGATTTGTCATGTATATTTAATATCTGTACACTGATATGCTATTGTTTATTTGCACAAAGCGTGTCGTACATTGTGACATTTGTGGAGAAGTTATAGCTGGAATATGCCATGAACAGATTAACTGCACTCATTGTACGCTGCACACTCGTAACTTCTCGCTTGTTGTCGAATGGCACAACTAGGTAATCTGAAGGCCAACCAAACGTGATAAAAAGGTAAACAAATTTTTGTCTATGAAAGTTTTGCGTTCCGATTTACGCAGTTACAATGTTTTTATTTTATTTTATTGTGACTCGACATATGACGGCACCGCGCTTGATGTTAAGTGTGCGCTTGAGTGTGGTCCGTCCATGAATACTACAATTCAATAACTGTGAGTAGCAATCACATCCTAGTTGGATCAGTCAACTTACAAGCTGATCCCGAAACGTGTCCATATCACTTCCCAGTCTCTATACTTGTAAGTGGTGGTACTACCCCGGAGCGGCAGACTGGGTACCACTGCCTACCACTCTTTGATAACTAGACCCGAAGCAAATATCCATCTCTTTTTTTTATTAATAAATATTTGCAATATTTAATATTATTAAATTTTACAAATAAAAGCTATGAAACAAATATTTGCTCCGACCGGGAATCGAACCCGGGACTTTACGCGCAACAATCCAATCGCTAAACCGTTCGTCCATGCCTGTCGTCAAAACAAAGGTAATCTGAAGGCCAACCAAACGTGATAAAAAGGTAAACAAAATTTTGTCTATGAAAGTTTTGCGTTTCGATTTACGCAGTTACAATAATAAATTACAAAGCAGTGCCATTTATAATAAAATATTAAAGCTTTTATGCAACTTCGTTCAAAGTTACAACTCAATTCAAAGTTATCTGAACTCAGAGAACGAGTTTGAAACCACCCACCAGTACCAATGTATCTTTGATATGTGTTCTGTTTCTATGATACAAGCACTTTAGTAGCTTAGTATAGAAATGTATTGAAGCTAATGTTATCTCGTTGCAGTACAAGTTAAATTAAATAGTTAATGCATTTTGCCAGTCGTGATCCATCCGAGGTTAATGGCCATAATACATTAAGCTCGACACTCATGGGTAAATGTTGCAATTTAGATTAAGCTTTATAACTGTTTAAATAACTATTAGTTTAGTTTATTTATTAAGTAATTAGTATTCAAGGAACTACTTTATTCGGAAAAATAATTAAACAATTAAAATTGTTAAATAATACAATAACAATATGTACATATACAAGAAAACCCGATAGACGATAGTCATAAAAGCGGGTCCAATTGTGAATCTAAACTATCCCACTTCAATTTTCATTAAAATCTGTTCAGCTGTTTAGAAGAACTTAATTTACATACACACAGACAGAAGAAATATATTGCAATACTCTATCATATAAGAAATAAAAAATAGGGTACTGAAAGTCAAGCAGATACCATAGTCATGTTATTGAAAAATTTACAAATCACTAAAATTAAACGGTTGGCTGTTTATAATGCGGTACTTATTCTTTTCACGTTAATGAATGGAACTGAATGTTGCGTGTGGCAGAAGAAGCATTTTTTTTATTGTGACTTATATGACATTATGACTTATATGTCTTTTATATGACAGCACACCGCTTGATGTTAAGCTGAAGTGTGGTCCATGAATGAATGTCACTAATACTACAATTCAATAACTGTGAGTAGCAATCACATCCACTATGCCGGCCTAGATGGAACCGGCAACTTACAAGCTGATCCCGAAACGTGACCAAATCACTTAACGGTCTGTATACTTGTAAGTGGTGGTACTACCCCGATCGGCAGACTGGGTACCACTGCCTACCACTCTTTGATAACCAGACCCGAAGCAAATATCCATCTCTTTTTTTATTAACAATTATTTGCAATATTTAATATTATTAAATATTATAAATAAAAGCTATGAAACAAATATTTGCTCCGACCGGGAATCGAACCCGGGACTTTACGCGCAACAAACCAATCGCTAAACCGTTCGTCCATGCCTGTCGTCAAAACAAAGGTAATCTGAAGGCCAACCAAACTTGATAAAAAGGTAAACAAATTTTTGTCTATGAAAATTTTGCGTTCCTATTTGCGCAGTTACAATAAATAAATTACAAAGCAGTGCCATTTATAATAAAATATTAAAGCATTTATGCAACTTCGTTCAAAGTTACTTTATTTATTTATTTATTTATTTACAACTCGTAAATAAATAAACATATAAATAAATAAATAAATTACAACTCGATTCAAATTACCTGAACTGAGAGCACGAGTTTGAAACCACCCACCGGTACCAACGTATCTTTAATATATGTACATTGGTTGTCCTGTTTCTATGATACAAGCACTTTAGTAGCTTAGTATAGAAATGTATTGAGAAAAAATATTAAAAATGTATTGAAGCCAATGTTATCTCGTTGCAGTACAAGTTAAATTAAATAGTTAATGCATTTTGCCAGTCGTGATCCATCCGAGGTTAATGGCCATAATACATTAAGCTCGACACTCATGGGTAAATGTTGCAATTTAGATTAAGCTTTATAACTGTTTAAATAACTATTAGTTTAGTTAATTTATTAAGTAATTAGTATTCAAGGAACTACTTTATTCGGAAAAATAATTAAACAATTAAAATTGTTAAATAATACAATAACAATATGTACATATACAAGAAAACCCGATAGACGATAGTCATAAAAGCGGGTCCAATTGTGAATCTAAACTATCCCACTTCAATTTTCATTAAAATCTGTTCAGCTGTTTAGAAGAACTTAATTTACATACACACAGACAGAAGAAATATATTGCAATACTCTATCATATAAGAAATAAAAAATAGGGTACTGAAAGACAAGCAGATACCATAGTCATGTTATTGAAAAAATTACAAATCACTAAAATTAAACGGTTGGCTGTTTATAATGCGGTACTTATTCTTTTCACGTTAATGAATGGAACTGAATGTTGCGTGTGGCAGAAGAAGCATTTTTTTTATTGTGACTTTTATGACATATGACTTTTATATGACAGCACACCGCTTGATGTTAAGCTGAAGTGTGGTCCATGAATGAATGTCACTGATACTACAATTCAATAACTGTGAGTAGCAATCACATCCACTATGCCGGCCTAGATGGAACCGGCAACTTACAAGCTGATCCCGAAACGTGACCAAATCACTTAACGGTCTGTATACTTGTAAGTGGTGGTACTACCCCGATCGGCAGACTGGGTACCACTGCCTACCACTCTTTGATAACCAGACCCGAAGCAAATATCCATTTCTTTTTTTTATTAACAATTATTTGCAATATTTAATATTAATAAATATTACAAATAAAAGCTATGAAACAAATATTTGCTCCGACCGGGTATCGAACCCGGGACTTTACGCGCAACAAACCAATTGCTAAACGGTTCGTCCACGCCTGTCGTCATTAGAGTAGAATTAATGCTGTTAGCGATCAGAAGTGACGATAGCGCATAGAATATGGAATAGCACAGTGCGCGATTGATGTGGTTTGAAAGAAGATATGGTGACAAGGATTGACAAAGGAATGCTAAGATGGGTTGGGCACATGGAAAGAAGGAGTGAACCAAAGGAATTTATAAATCTGGTGTTTTCTGACCTAATCGAAAACATCCTTAAGATAGCTACGTTGCCTATGACCCACCTTTTTAACTGTCCTTTTACCAGACAGCTTTTTAGTAATTGTTCTTTAAAAAAAAACGACGAGCCAAACCTTTTCGTTTGACTGCCGAAAATAAACATATTGAAATTCTTGCTTTATACATGAACGAATGATTTTGATTAAAATTACATTTTAATTCTTTAATGTAATAAAAAAAAATAGATAATGAAGGGTTAAAAGGAGATTGACAAAAAATTATAAATGTGATCGTGCTGTAGTAAAGGAATGGCCTCGCAAACCAAGAGCGTTCAAAAACGATTCGCCGGTACCAATGTATCTATGATACAGGTATATTGGTCGTCCTGTTTCTATGATACACACTTTATTAGTTTAGTAATGATAAGTCTAAAACTTAAAAGCGGAAGCGAATGGAAAGATAAAATGGGGACTATCCAGAAAAAGCAGCGATCCGCAGTACTCACATCCATAGTCTGTATGAAGAGAATTGTAGAAGAGAAGAAACGAGAGAATTGTGTCAGGATCGTAGAAAGTGGTGCTCCATTGTCTCTGCCTACCCCTGTGGGAATTTAGGCGTGGCAATTGATGATGATACTGATGCTAAAAGAAAGAGAAATACTTACCTTGTTTCTTGTAATACATCTCCGGAGTTCATATTATTTAGAAATTCAATAATATAAATATAGAATAGTCGATTACGAATAGGGTTGTCACGGTCACTGTAAGATATACTTGATTATATAGCGATATTTCGCTATTTTAACATTTTTATTTATATGTATATAAGTAAACAACATTTCTTCTTATGTCAAAATTGTTTTTGACATTCCCATTTCACAGTCTTCTTTGACATTGTACATTTTTAATTAAAGCGACAATGATCGATTATTATTATTTTTTATTTTTTCATTGTGTTATTATATATTTTTTAATATTTAAGCAGAATATTTACGGTCAGGTTGGTAAATTGATGAATGAAATTTATGTGTTAATCTGATGTGATGTGATGGCATAGTGACGTCGACTGGGGCAGCCGTGAATAAACTTGTTTTTTCAGTTGTCGTCACTTTAGGACCTCCTCTTACTTATTATCAAGTGGGTCGAGGACAAATGTCGTGTCACAAGAAAAAAATGTGGTTGGATGCGCTAATTGAGGCAAACTCAGGAACGTGCTCTTCGACCAAATCTGAGTCATCCTCAAGAAAGCTGGGTTGCCTAGTGCCTATAACCGTAGAGCTTGTAAAGAGAAATGCGATAGCGAGGGAAGCGAGTTGTGTCAGGATCTTAGCATCGGACGCTCAATTATCTCTGCCTATTCTTATGGGAAAAGGCGTGACAATTTGATTGAGTCTGTTGATGGTCATTTGAAAGTCTATAATGCCTGCATGTCCCAATTTGTTTAGGCGTGTAGGTGATTATAGTCATCTGCTACATAATATTATGCTGGTAATAATTTTAATTGACATAAATTATGTGCATAATTATTGTGAAATTAAATAGGTTAATATATAATATTGTATAGTATCGGGCAATTACAAACGCGATACGCATGGTAGTGATCCAGTCAAACTGCGCAGTATAAGTGTCGGCAGATAAAAGAGCGCTGGAGCAAATGAGATCAATGAAAAGTTAGTAATTAACAAAACTAGTTACTGCGCGGCATTCAAGCCAGAGCTCTTTTTATCTACCGGGTCCTACACGCATCGATGACGACCCGATTCAGTTCCAGTATATATTTTTGTATGATAGCACCCCGCCTGATGTTAAACTGGAGTACCCGGGTGGCAGACTGGGCACCACTGCCTACTACTCTTTGACAACCAGCAAAAAGGTTGTCACGGCATTCGATTTCGCTGCGTTTGTTTTGTAAATGTTTTACTTCAAAATATCATTCTATTTATAAGTACCTAATTAACTATTTGTTTTTTATTTATTTGTGGGTTGAATCTACCTTAGAGCGGCAGACTGGGAAAATGACCATAGACTGCCTACTACTCGGGAGTAGGAAAGAAGAGAGGGTAAGCTTTTACCAAAAATAGGAAAGTTTACGAGCTCGAATTTAAAGGACATCATTCATTTTGGGCTTTTATGTACTACTTTTGTAATGTCCAATAATGAAAAAATATATAAATGGTAGTTTCGATACTTGTATTGATAAAACTAAAAGCAATTTTGCTTTTAATTGCTTTGCGATTGAGTTATTTGGAAAATTAATGGAATTTGTATTATCTGTCAATTAACGCCATATTTGTTCTGCTTTGAACTGTCATAATTATAGTTGATCATTTTACACACCTAAACTATTACACCGGGCAAAAGAGAGTTTGCTCAAAAAAAAAAATGCGAACCGAGACATTTTGACGGATTTAGGTTCGTCTCCGGACGTATTAATAATGAACCTAAAATCCAACAGCTGAACTATTGCAGATTTTTTTTTATTCACTGCTAAAGTCGGGAAAACATAGTTTTTCGCAATTATAATTTTTTCTTGACTATTTAGATAAAAATATTTTGAAAGGAACTTGTAGATAATAAAAATATCTACAAAATGAGACTTGTTAGGTTCAAATTAGTTTTTTTGTTTTTTTACAAAATGCAGAAAACCCCTAAAAATCGATGTTTTTTAAATAATGTTTTAAACAAACAATTTTATACCTAGACGTCCCTAATTTTAATAGACTGTAGACTTTGACGTGTATTATTAGTGGTATTTTTTTATAATTTTTTTCTTGCATATTTTTTGCAATAATCCATTTGTTCTTAAAAAAAGCACTTTTTTGCAACCTAATTATTACCTCTTCGGTAGGTCCTAGAGTGTTGTATTTGGGGCTCATTCTCTTTCTTAAGAGTTGTACTTTCAGTCTTTTTTTAAAGCTAATCAATTTTAGCAACTAGGGTCTTGCAAATCGAAGTGCAAATATACACCGGGAAAAGGGAAGTTTGCTAAAAAAAAGTGCGAACCGAGTTATTTTGACGGATTTATTCGGACTCATTCTCTTCCTTAAGAGTTGTACTTTCGGTCTTTTTTTATCAATTTTTTATCAATTGTAGCAACGATTTTATATTCATTGAATTATTTCATTTTGAAACTTAGCACTTTTTTGCACTTCGATTTAAAAGACCCTCGTTACTAAAATTGATTAGCTGTAAAAAAAGACTGAAAGTACAACTCTTAAGGAAGAGAATGAGCCTAAATACAACACTCTAGGACCTACTGAAGAGGTAATAATAAAGTTGCAAAAAAGTGCTATTTTAATTATAAAATGAAATTTTACCAAAAATATAAAAGAAAAAAATCCAAAAAAATACCACTAATACTACATGTCAAAGTTTACAGTCTATTAAAATTGGAGACGTCTAGGTATAAAATTGTTTGTTTAAAACGTTATTTAAAAAGCATCGATTTTTAGCGGTTTTCCGCATTTTGTAAAAAAACAAAAAAACTAATTTGAACCTAACTGGTCTCATTTTGTAGATATTTTTATTATCTACAAGTTCTTTTCGAAATATTTTTATCTAAATAGTCAAGAAAAAATTATAATTGCGAAAAACTATGTTTTCCCAACTTTAGCAGCGAATAAAAAAAAATCTGCAATAGTTCAGCTGTTGGATTTTAGGTTCATTATTAATACGTCCGGAGACGAACCTAAATCTGTCAAAATGTCTCGGTTCGCACTTTTTTTTAGCAAACTCCCCTTTTCCCGGTGTATATTTGCACTTCGATTTGCAAGACCCTAGTTGCTAAAATTGATTAGCTTTAAATAAAGACTGAAAGTACAACTCTTAAGGAAGAGAATGAGCCCAAATAAAACACTCTAGGACCTACCGAAGAGGTAATAATTAAGTTGCAAAAAAGTGCTATTTTAATTTTAAAATGAAATTTTACCAAAAATATAAAAGAAAAAAAAAAACAAAAATATACCACTAATACTACACGTCAAAGTTTACAGTCTATTAAAATTGGAGATGTCTAGGTATAAAATTGTTTGTTTAAAACGTTATTTAAAAAACATCGATTTTTAGCGGTTTTCCGCATTTTGTAAAAAAACAAAAAAAACAATTTGAACTCAACTGGTCTCATTTTGTAGATATTTTTAATATCTACAAGTCCTTCTCGCAACATTTTTATCTAAATAGTCAAGAAAAAAATATAATTGCGAAAAACTACGTTTTCGCAACTTTACCGGCGAATAAAAAAAAACCTGCAATAGTTCAGCTGTTGGATTTTAGGCTCATTATTAATACGTCCGGAGACGAACCTAAATCAGTCAAAATATCTCGGTTCGCATTTTTTTTTAAACACTAGAGGGGCTCGACTCCTTTTCCCGGTGTATATGTAAAATAAGGGATATATTCCAATTACATTGTATTCTTTGTTCATTAAACTATTTTAAAATGCATATTAAACTGTTAATACAATTAAGCCCAAGTCCCCATACAAAATGAATGATGTCTTTTATCTTCATTAAAAAACGAAGCTAATTAATAATGTAAAGTTTTATTAATTGAAAAAGGTTGGAGTGTCTCTTCAATTAAATTCAAGTTGAGCGTGGAATGTAACATTGATTTTCAGCATTGAATAATTCAACTACCAACTGAAATATGTATTGAAACTCAGAGAAACAATGTACTCGTATTACACAAATTGTATTTAGGGCGACCGTGTTGTAGTGGTAAAATCAATGGTCATGCGTGAAAATGGCGTGACAATTGATTAATTGATATATGTACTTTGGTCGTCCTGTTTCTATGATACAAGCAATTCTGTAGCCTAATAAAGAAAAATAAATATATATTTTTAATTTATCTCCAAGATTTCGTACTAGACATGTTTACTTTTATAATGCCAGTACCAGATCCTAAAAAAATTAATAACCAAAAATATGTCATTTTCCATAATTAATCTTCCTGTAATTAATTAGGCCATCAATCAATTTTCAGTATAGTATAGATTCTTATTTTTTTACATTTCTTTACTAAGCTACTAAACGTGCTTGTATTTTTTTATTGTGACACGACATAATATGACCTCAACCCGCTTGATGACTACCAACTGATTACCTTCTGCTATTAGGGCAAGGCGTTGTGTTTATTAGGGATAGAATAAAATGTCTGAAAAAGCGCAATATTTACTTATTCTTAAGCAAAGCAAAGTCCATAATATGTCGTGCTCGAAGTCGTATCGTACTTACAGGTCTCGCTGTCCAAGCCGATGTCCTCGTACGCTAATCGCAGTTATCGCTGTCAAACAGAACTAAAGACCGCGGGGGCTATGGTCCTTATATATAGGAAACGTAACAAAATTTGCTATAAATAATAAACTAAGTTATAAACGCAAATATAGATATTAATTACTGAGAAACTTTTAGTACTATACATCAAAAATGTCGGTCTGGTATTGAACTGCTGGGAATCACACCGGGGAATAAAATTATTAGTTTTAACCTAAATTTATGGAGTAATTGGACTAATTTGTTAGAAACTTTACGTATACCGCCTAATTGTTATTTATAATTCTTGTTCGATTTATGTGTTTTAGGTTTTGTAGTCCCGAGGGTTTTTACTAGGGATGTATGTACCTTTGCCTCTATATCGGGTATGATAGTAAATGGTGATATCGATACTAGTATATCATATATTAAATAGTTTTATACTTCTATGTACTTCTTTAGTAAGAAAAGTCTGTGATTATCATAGTGACAACCGTAAACTAAATCCGTTTTTTTGTTTTCAAGATGCGATATTTGACATTGACTTGCCTGAATAAGCAAGGAGAAATCTAAGAGCAAGGGAAGAAGCAATGGCTGTAAAAGCTTGTATATACGCTAGTAATATTAGTTCAATGGTATATTTTGGCCGGCATAGTGACGGCGACTGAGGCAGCCGTGAACAAACTCGGTTTTCTCAGTCGTCGTCACTCTTGGACCTCCTCTTGCTTATCATCAGGGGGGTCACAATAAAAAAAAAATTAAAAAAAATACACTATAATAGCTTGGGTAATAAGTTTTGCGGTTCAATAAGAAAAACACAATTTTATGGATTAAAATACACTTTATTAATTAGTATAGTCTCCCATCTCTCCCCATAAACATCAATACACTTGTTCCAACGTGATTCCAATTTATGAATTGCATCCCTAAAGTAAGAATCTGCAAGGGCTGCAAAATACGCGTCATCATTTGATGAAAACGCTTTTCACGCATCAATATTTTAGGTCTGGCAACAGTTAGAAGTCGCTAGGGGCCAAATCTTGTGAATACAGTGAATAGAATTGATAGAATTGACCTTTGTAAAAAATTAATTAGTTATTAAATTTTAATGCATGTAGGTTGCCCAATGCCTATTACCATAGAGCTTGTATGAAGAGAATTGTGAATATGAAGGAGTTGTGTCAGGATCGTGGCAAGTAGCGCTCCATTGTATCTGCCTATCCCTGTGGGAAAAGGGCGTGACAATTTGTTTTGATTAATTTGTATCGATTAAGAACATTTACGTTATGCGATTGTTGTAAGTGTTAATTTGTAAACAAAATAAATAAAAATACACAACATATACAAAATTCTTGTCATTACATTTAGGTTTCGAAAGAAAAACTCAAATATAATATTAAAACGTTTATTTAATTAATTACATTAATTGGAAATTTAGATTATTTTGTAGATTTTATAACATTTTACAAAGTTATTAACTCTAAGTAAATACTTTTACGACTAGATTCTTTGGAGAAAAAACATATCATGAAAATAATTTGGCAGTGAAGAATAAATGGTATTAATTTACCGATAATGTACTAAGCAAGTTGTATCTTAAACAAATTTATATGCTGCGAATTCCATGCCCAAAGTATAAAGCACGTTGTATGAATACATACCCTTCCTTTTTTGTTCGTGCTAGTAACTTAAAGTGTGCGAAGAAAGCGAGGGAGTTGTGTCAGGATCGTGGCAAGTGGCGCTCCATTGTCTCAGCCTATCTCTGTGGGAAAAAAGCGTGACAATTTGATTGATTGATTGAACTTAAAGTTTATGTTAGCAACCTTCTATGTACATTTCATTACTAAACACATATTTTTATTACCTAAACTAAACCTGAAATTGTATTTATGTTTATAAATATGGCCATTAAATATTTTGTACAAGATATAATTATATACAAATAACTAATTTAGTAATATTTGTTAACAGTGATAACCAAATAAAATACCTTTTTTGAACTAAATCGAGAAAAAATACAGTCATTGACAATGATATTTTAAGAGACGTAGATACGTTATACGCGCTCCGAACAAGGCACGTTAAACTATGCTAATAAGCAAACCTGAACTCAATGTCACGACGCAGAGCAACATATATTTGTCTCTTTTATGCTCTCAATAACTATCAATCCGTCCTACTTCCACTTCGTGGAGGTTGACCGTTCAAACTCGTGTAGCTGACGTATCTACGTCATTTTACTTAATAACATTGGTCATTGGTATTTACACGATTACTTTAGGATATGCACTCGAAATCTCGATTAATCGACTTCAAATGTTTTCCAAAAACTTTAAATTTTATGTGGCTAAACTGTAATTATTAAAAACAGATATTTGCTCCGGCTCCGGTTGTCAAAGAGTGGTACGCAGTTGTGCCCAGTCTGCCGATCCGGGGGAGTACCAACACTTACGAGTATACAGACCGTGAAGTGGCTTAGTCGCGTTTCGAGACTAAACTTTAAAGTTACTTACAAGTGATGGTCTCCTTGTAAGTTACCGGTTTTAACGGGGTCTACATAGTAGATAGAACTACTACTTGCAGTTAATTGAAAGTTAATTCAGTTTCATCGAATTTGTATGATTTATTTAATGTCGATTCATATAATTTAGAATTCTAATGCATATCTTGAAATAACCGAGTTAGAATTCTATATTTTTGAAGAATCGACGGATTTATCTCTTCGAAGGTTGAAATGCTGTGAACTGTTTTGCTTTATAGTTTTGTCTTAAAGCTGACGCGACATTTGACCTCGGTGGTAAGCAAAGTGACACCAAGAACGCCTTTGACTGAAAAAACGGTTTTCTCTGTTACCGTCATCACGCATGAATCTACATCATTATTATTATCATCATCGGCCAGCAGACGTCAACTGCTGAACATAAAACGCCGGAGCATAGAACGTTGTCGGTTCTTCGAGGGAGATTCATTTCTCATTAATTTATGTAATATCATTTAAGTATTTGTTAATTAAATTTTAATCGAAATTTTGAACACTTAAGTCTATGTTCAAACATCAGTCTTTTTTAATTATTTACCAAAAGTTTGAGATCAATGTTGGGAATTAAAAAAAACTTAAACATATTATATTGATATGCTGTTTCTTGTCAATGCAAATGAATAAAGAGTTTTCTGCTCAATTTTGTCGTTATCTGTGATGTGGAGTGCGGCAGTGACCTGTAACAATAATTTCATTTTTAAAATAGTGTTGGAGTGAATTGGAAGGGAAGATCTTCCCGCTGCACGCATTTTGCGTGCGGGGTCCACAACTGACCTTAGCGGTTTCGCATCAGTCCGGGTATATATAAATACTACAGCTCTGATGAATATCGATTGCGAGATATTAAATGCTCAACACGTTGGTACAGACTATATTTTTTTTGCAACGCCATCTAGCTGCAGCGTGTGGCGGCGTTCGCCACAATAGAATAGAACATCTTAATAGGAGGATCGTGGCAATGGTATTGGTGGTCTGCCAATCCAAGGTACTCTTACTTTCAACATACCGTGAAGCGACTCAGTGTGTTTTGGGATCAACTTAGACCTTATAGTTCCAACTAGGCCGGCATTGTATAGCGAATTATCACTTGCAGGCGAACGTGGTGTAGTGGCAAACCGAGAGCACGGGTTCGAAACCACTCACCGGTACCAATGTATCTTTGTTATTATGTACTTTGGTTGACCTGTTTCTATGATACAAGCACATTAGTAGCTTAGTATAGAAATGTATAATTAAAAAAAGAAAAAAAAGTTTATTTAACTGTAATAGCAGTCACCTCTAACTTAACATTAGACGGGATGCTGACATAATATGTCGAGCCACAATATAAAATCTTAAGAATATTGTTATTGTTAGCATACTATATAGAGTATGCATTATTGTTACTTACGTCTTGGGTTTGCTGCCACTTTTGGTGCGCTGTCGCTGTCATCTGACTCGGAACGCGTTTGGAAGCTCGTTTCTATTGGAAAATATAAGAAAGATTTTTAATATTTATATTGTCACTGGTAGACGTCTTGCCCGAAAGTAAAACCACAGAAGTACTATATTATAATGTAGATAAAATATATAAAAAAATATTGTATTTAATCTTATTAAAATATTGTATTAAATATATACTCATACCGGAAATCGAACCCGGACTTTACGTGTGACTAACTAGTGTGATAACAGTGTTTTGTATTGGTCCAGGTTTTTATGCTACAATTTTGTCAAATATTGAATGCATGATTTACCTATAGGTTGTCAATATCGTCTTTCAACGCTGCGCCGTCTAGTTGCAGTTTTTACATCAAGAAAGCGAGCGAGTTGTATCAGGATCGTGGAAAGTGTTATAGCTTAACAATATGATATGAAAATTTGTGGTACTTAACATGTTCGGCAGACTGTGATATACGTGAAACAAATCATATAATTCGTACCCAAATGTGTGTAATAGTTAAATAACAGACGGGACAGCAATAAATTCAAAAGTTCATAGTAGTGTGACCACACAGTCTGTCTGATTTACGGACTTAATAACTGGTCCAAAGATTGCGGATGGCATGGGCCTTTATTTTATGCTAAATTCTCAATATGCGACCATGGTTTAGTGGTAGTGCAATAGTTACGCAAACCGAGAGTACAAACCCGGTACAAAACCTTTTGGTCGTCCCTTTTTCGACCTAGAAGATTGATCCTTATTTAAAACAGGGACACTCTTTAAAGAAGTATGTACGAAGAGAATTGTGGATGTGAAGGAAGCGAGAGTGTTGTGTTAGGATGGAGAAAAGTGGCGCTCTATTGTCACTGCCTATGCCTGTGGGAAATAAGGCATGATAATTGATGATGATTTTAAAAAAACACTGTAAGTTAAAAGTTATATATCTCAATTCTCGTAGGAAAATATCTCCTAACATTTTCAACCACTTCCCCATAAAAAATCTTCTGGACGTATCAATAACTAGGTTTACAAAAAATAACAAACATTTTAATGCAATTTTAAATTGAATTTCAACTTTAAGCCTTTAAGGTTACGGTTCGAAATCTAACAAAGATAGTTATTAAGTGCTTCCAATTTTTCGTGTTCAGCTACAAACTATAAAAGGACAATAAATCGAATGGAGACAGCTATTCACACTTTTGTTTACTTTCATGTATTAATTTTAACAATGTACTTTCAAATAATATTTGACTTCAAACCAATCAATACATTGGTTTTTCTATCTAATCCAATGAAATATTAAGAAGTATTACCAGTTAAAAAAATAAAAAATATTTTTAAAATTAAAATATTATTTAATATAATCAAAATATGGTACAGGGGCCGACCGCGCAAATTCAATAGGAATAATAAAGAAATTCATTCCCATTTGTCAAAAAGTTACGCGGTCGCTGTTAGTTTCAAAAACAACTTTTATTCATTCGGACAATGAGCTTCAATGAGCTTGAACTGTCAATGAAAATGAACATCGATTGTGTGGTGCGCGTCGCAATTTTAATTTTGAAGCTCATTAATGGAGTTCAACTGTCAAAACGAAGCTCATTCTCATTGAGATACGTGGTCGGCCCGCAAAACACACTGTTGTAATGTGAATGAATATTGTATATATTGATTTACATTGAATGATATGATAATCAAATATGACTCATACTTACTCGTACATATTAGGCCGGCATGCACACGCGTATTATTTGTTAAGCGGAATGCCACCACTCCGTATACATCCTGCAGTAACTGTCACAATTAAAATGACAGTAGTTACGGCTTTGAGGCTTTACGATAACGCGCGGCGGTCTACGATGCTGCCCTAGTGTTGAGGAGTCACAAGTCTAAATAAACTCCCGAAATTTATTCGTTGAAATTCGCCCGTTATCGACTACAGGGGACAAATCTTTTCACAGTAAAAGAGTTCATCAAGTATTTACGTAGCTTATGTTGTCCACGCTTCGCCTGCTTATGTAAAAGCAGTACCAAAGACAACATGAGCTAATATGAAACAACATCCTTTGGCAAAGGATAGAAATAAGGATTTTTGTATTAATATTGAATCTTGTTTTCATCGCGACAGCATTGCGATAGTAGTGATAAATAATTGCATCAAGTCTATTGCAGTCATTTTACGTTTGCATCGCATACAAGATGTCGCCACGGCCCTCGCTGATTATACTATTATATATAAAAACATATTCTGTTCCTAAAGAAATACCAAAGGAATTCTCAGTAGTTTGAATAAGGTAGTAAATTCACTTCGAATAGAAAAGAGCGAACGTTTAAAAAATAATAACCTATGAAAGTTTAAGTCAAACTCTTTTCAAGTAATAATAGTTTTTAAGTGTGACTTTAGGTGCAGTGTAAAATTGCGCATAACTCTTCCGACTTCTTGAACAAACTCCGCCATCAAAGTAAAACGTAGTGATGGGCTGAATTTCTAAAAGCAAATTTAGTTTTAAAGTTGAAAATCAAATCGGGTAAAAGTTTTGCTTCACGCTTATGCTTAATGGAAGAAAAGTTAAAAAAAGTTGAAATTTATATTATATGTTTTTAAACGTGAACGCAGTCTTAGGCAACATCTAGTTTTGTAAAAAATCAAATTTCAAAGTTTCAGCTTAGCCGGCATAGTCGATGCATTTGTTATTTCCGAAAATTTAACTACGGTAACTGTCATGGTAACACACTTCAGCTTATCGGGCTGAGTAAAATAAATAAAAAACGCGTCTAACCATCAAAATTCAACAGCCTTTGTATCGAGATGCGACAATAGGTAGCTTGCCTGATGATAAATATCACCTTGATGCGCCGACTACAAAAAGTCTGATTCAGTTTACGCTTACCTCATTTCCCAAAGCTATGCCAATTTTATTAAGTTCTTAAACATTCGCATCACTATTAAAAACTTTAAGGTAGAAGGAGAATATTTAAAATACTTTACAAGCAGTTTCTTTGCTGCACAACTTGCAAATTTTCACTATAATCTCTGACCGGCCATTGTGGGAAACTTTACAACGAGATTTTTTAACATAAACGCCGATAGTTTCTTAGTCTCAGTGTTTATAATTTCACTGCTCCTTTAGTGAGATTGAGTTAATGTGCCATCCACAGTCCTAATATAGGAAACATCACAGTATGGATGATAAATGCTGTATAAAGAATAATTAACCCTTAAAAAATGCGGTTAGTAAGAAGTTCTCGGAGAGCTAACGTAACATAAACATAACGGACATAACAGAGTAAATAATACAGGCGTGAGGGACAAATGTGATTCGAAAGAAGATGTAGTGACAAAGATTGAGTTGTCACTGGTTTTTCCTGTGGTAATTGATGCGTGATGTTTAATTCTGATTATAATTTTATTTAAATAACTTCACATAATTGCGAATTAATTACATTTAATATATAACTTACCTATATCAAAGCGGGGTCTACTTGGTAGTCTGCTTGGTAGATCTTGGTTTTCGACATGATCAAAGGTTCGGAAACCGAGTGCGAATTCTGCATACGGACTTATCTCGAACATTTCTATTGAGGAAAATAAATAATAGTAGAATAAATAATGGTAATGCCACAAAATAGTATAGAACTGATAGTACCGACGGCTCGCTATAGTGATGGTTTTGACATCTTACAATAGTACTCGTATTGTAAAAAATAAAATTTATTATCGATGATATTTTTTATGAAGTATAATTATAACTTTATGACTGCACATCACTATTGTTGATAAAGTACAGCAATTGTTGTTTAGACGTAATTGTTAATATTAACGTAACTTCATGAGCGGATATACTCGTATGTACAACAGTCATCATGGTGTGCCTGTTTAGGCCTACTACAAGCAATTTGTAGTAAAATATGGCCAAAATGTCTTTTTGGTCATAAAATTTATTATATTGATTAGTAAAAACAGATCATATTTTATTACCCCTGCTGGATTAAATAATTTATCATTCATTTAAAAAAGTTTTAGATGTATTCTGAATTAGGACAACTTAGAACGGAACTAAATTTATATCTGTTTTTTTTTAGGACATCCTTTTAAATTAAAATGATAAATAATAAATAAATAATGATAAAAAAATAATAGTATAATTCGATGAATCGCTTAGGATCCTCTTTTTGGCCTTATGGTAGTGCGACATCTGATAAAATGTTTAAGTTGACGGTTGCTAAATCCTAACGGTGCATTTTTAGGACCTTAATATATCTTACCATTTTTATTAGACTTCCTAACATGTACAGGTGAGGTGTAAATTCTCTGCGCGTGGACACCGTACCTCTCTTTTGAGGCATCCAAACTTTGAGAAGCAATGCTTTCGTTTCTTGATTTTACGTCATCGGCTATTGAATGCCTGTACTGAGCTGAATAATTTTGCCTGAAAGTAAACCTTTTTTTAATAATCATATAATTTCATGAGTAGTAGGTAGCCTATTTGTCTAGGAGTGGTCTCACTAATTTTAAATATACTTCACAAGTAAATCCTTCAGTCACTTTTTAGGATCAGCTTTAAGTTTGTAGGTTCTAGGCCAGTATAGTAAATTTAATTAGTCCTAACAGGTTATTAACTGTAGTCAAGGTTTCAGGATCCATGGTCCTCTGTTTTTTTTTTGCCTATTTCTCTCACGCCTCATTTTACTGAACGTGACAATTTAGTTTGATATTAGAAAATAAATTGAGCATTAGAATAAATAATATTTTGTCTTACTTACCTATGCCTTCTGAGTAATATACAGATAAATGCCAATAAACATAATACAAGCAGCACAGAACTGCATACGATTACCAACAAATTCAGATCAATCATATCAGAAGGCGGACCAATTTCTTCTAAACACAAAAAAAAAGTATTAGAATTAAAACATCGTGTTTTACAAATTTATATTTTCCTTACTTGTAAGGAATCTTAAAGATTATAAACCCAAGCGGTGCAAGATTAATACACTAGTCCGCTACTCAGTAAGTCTGGGGTTCGATTAAATCTTGATTATAGCAATATTCGGATTTGGAGTTAGTGCGATTAGATTCAGATCGCACTCCTACTTTCAAGCTGGAGTGTCTGGACATATGTCCTATGAATGCAAATTAGAATAAGAAAGTGCAAATTACTCTGAACAAACCTCCATCAACAGTTTTTGTTGCAAAGGTATATAATGTTGAAGCTCTTCCAGCATCATTGATTGCTGTCACGCGAAATTGATACCAATTACCAGGAGATAGAGATCCAATCGCGTACGACGATGGTATAGATCTTAAAGGTGGTGCTTCACCATAACCACCTTCTATATAACTCCATCCTAAACCCATGTCTCCGTATGCCTATAAAAATTAAATCATTATAGTCGGTATGAACGCTCCTAGCACGCGGCCTATAAATCTTGAGAACGGCGTAGCGCATGATGTGCCATTTCTTGCACTTTAAAAAAGTGGTAGCATTGATTCCCAGTCTGGCAATCCAGGTAGCAACACAACTTACAAGTATATAGACCGTAAAATGACTAGGTCGCGTTTCGGGATTAGCTTGTAAGTTT
This sequence comes from Tinea trinotella, assembly GCA_905220615.1. NCBI lineage: Eukaryota > Metazoa > Arthropoda > Insecta > Lepidoptera > Tineidae > Tinea > Tinea trinotella. The sequence goes on along the minus strand of HG992328.1, from coordinate 3,508,207 downwards.
CTGGTTGTGTAGCTGTCCGCGTATTCAGTCCACAGACTGCAAAATTGTCTGCCACTCTTATATAGATTTATCTAGATTATAATATGATTAATCCCTATTTTCATTATACGGTATCATGGTCACGGTATCACTGCTGAAACTTACCACTTTATTTTCAGCTCGATACCATTCATTGGAATTGATTGTTCTGTATTCTACTTCCCAGTTGGAAATATCGCAGCCGCCATCATCCCAACCACTAAGTTGAATATATATGTGGGTCGCATTACTCCATAGCCAATCGTTTGAGGGCGGTGGAATTGGGGCTAGTGGAAAAATAAATATTTAAAAAAATAAGTCGGGCACGAAACTTTTTAGATTCCTCCATTGTATCTGGCTGTCACCGTAAGAATTAAGATGCGATAATTTGATTAATATTAAATTTAGGGTATGTCGAGCCCCATTCAGACATTGGGGCTCGACATTGGGCCCGTGGGTAAATAGACTGTCGATTAGATATAGATATCAAAAAACGAAATAGTGGAATTAAACCCACATTCAATTTTAACGAAATATTATGTCTCTGAATTTGTCGGAGAACACTCTCCAGGGTCTGCCCTGTTTAACGCATCTATCCACATCATACGAGTATTTATTAATTTCTTTCGACAATTTACTTTCTCATCCTTTTCTTGTTCCCAAGCCATCGAAGCATTTTTTTCTTTTTCATGTTTGTTCTTTTGGCTTATATCTCAAAAATTGTACTTAAAGAAACACGAAAGAAAAACAAACATAACCGAAACAACTAAATCAGCTTAGAATTCTAATCTAAACACTAAAATGGTACTTACCACCGCCGAGGGTAGTTATATCTACATGTGCCGGATTTGAAGTACCCACATTATCAGTAGCAGTCACCCTAATTGAGTATTTAGTCCCACATTTGAGCCCAGTTAATGTTTGTTGGTGTATGCCCGAAATTCTGCTCTCACGGGACATTGGCCATGCTTCCTGCCACATGCCATCTCCTTCCCTCCAAGTCATGTTGTAGGCTGTTAAAAAGAGATAGCGTTAGTAAGATTAAATCTACTTGTCTTTTTTGAATAATGCCATATATGCAAAATTACGATTTTACTTAATATGTATTATGCGATTATACCTTTGGCCAGCATAGTGACAGCGACTGAAGCTGGCCCGTAGGCCCTTTTTATTATCAGGAAAGTCGAAGTCACATAACGCGTTACATTTAAACAAATAAAGTTCATTGTAAAATAGTTGTAGAATTATCGACTGTAGAAATCACAAGAAACGCAAAGTACAAAAAAAATGTTTTATTTTTTTAGGGCCTGAATTAGATCAATAACCTTCTTTCTAATGACGAGGCTGCTTTTAGCACTTTCCTTAATATGTTAGCTAAATGACTAAAGTAATAAACTATGTGTTATAATGTGGGTAGTTTGATAAGTACGAGGTAACAAGCGTAGTGTCGAATACAAGTCTTGACATATTAATATCACCAGACATAACACCATGAAAACAAGTCTGTTAACTATTGAAAAATAACACAAAATATATTTTTTATTAATTTAACAAACTTCAGGATTAAAATCAAATAAAAGAAGATCACACTTCAGAAGTTGGATTAAGTTCATTAGAGTTGCAATTTTTCTAATATGACTATATTCGCTAAGAACCTCGTAATAATACCTTTTAAATTCCATGCATATTAAAGATAACTAATTGGGTACTCAATGTCTTATTCACGAAAGCTTTTGTAAAGCTCCGCCGCGCTGTATAAAAGTTCACACAAAGGATTCAATTCAGCGAAAGATACACTATATACAGATTTTATATTTAGTTACAGAAGGTATTTTATTGCATTACATTTCTTTAATAAGCTACTAAGAGTGCTGGTTATCATAGAAACAGTACGATCAAATACATATATCAAAATATTATACCAGGGTAGGAAAATTTAAAAAGCCGTTTTAGGTTCGATACGTAGGACAAATATTATAATAAAATAATGTACGAATAAATCTTGATTTCAAAATAAAGTGTACATTTTATATTTTATTGTAGCTCGACATATGGCAGCGTCTGATTTTAAGCTGGAGTGCGGTCCATGGAAGTAGGCGACTGCTACTATAGCTTAACAGTGACACCTATTTTGTCGACCTGGTTAAAACCGGAAACTTACAAGCTGATCCCAAATATTGACTAAGTCCCTTTACGGCCTGTACACTTGGTGCTACTACCCCGGATCTGCAAACTGGCCACTACTGCCTTTACATTACAACTCTTAGGAAGAGTGAAAAAGTCTCCTCTCCAACAAAATACAAAGAGTCTAAACTGTGGACTGAAAATAGTTCACTTTCACTTTCAAGTATTTCACTTGGAAGACGTAATAAAATGATTTGATGTTGGCGTAACCGAAACATAAATTAACGATAAAATACTATTTAATAGCGAGATTAGTAAATGACTATCTATTTATTTAATTTTTATTTAATTCTATTTAATCTTGCTATTTAATTCAAGCATACTAAATACTTTTGTTATGTTATACTCGTATTAATAAATATAGTAAATTCATTACCAAATATTTTGATCTGCTGAGGAATTCCAATTTCTACGTTGTTCGAATGTTATGGAGTAACAATATAAACTGTTCAATACAAAATAATATAACTAAACTATTTTGTTATTAATTTCTGGCATTATTCTATGCTAGTAGTAATACTGTTTAAATTAGTAATGAAAATTAAAACATATACAAGTCTATGAAGTTATTTAATTATGTTTAATGGCATGATACCATACGTTAGGATTTCAAGACGCGATTTGTTGATCAGATCAAAGTGTTAAGATACCTATGCATGCTGTTTAACATCACTGTTCAACCTCAACGTTACTAAGAAAAGGGAGATTTATAGCTCTTATTTCCTTACAAACTCAATGCAATTGTTTTTGGTACATTAGTAAATTAAGACGTTTATTCTACAGCATTAGAATCTTCTGGAAACATGTCTTCTGAATCATCCTTCAATTTACTTTGTTGTAGACCAGCCTAACCTAGAATTGTCCAACAGTGGACTTGATACCGAGGGCCATCTATTTAAAATAAATCAAAATGAATAAACTTACATATGCCAAACGAAGTAGTTTCATTATAAATAGACGGTCTTTCGTCCCATTGAATAACTATTGAGTCTTTGTATGGTGTTGTTCGTATAACTGGCGGATCTGGTAATGGCAGAACTTTGACAACATAGACTACCGAATCTGAACCGTAAAGGTTTTTAGCCAAACACGTGTAGTTCCCACTTAGAGATTGATCTATACCTGAAATATGCATGTTAAGCAATTGTTTAAACAAACATTTTTTTCCTAGGTTTTGATGCAGGTAATGAAGTTCTCTGCAAAACATTCGCTGTGACAGTAGGTACCATACCATAGTAGGTACCACAGTAGGTGACATACCATAGAGGTAGGATATGTCCCCGCCGCAGTTCGAAGTACATAAACACCAATCTTTTACTATCCGCTCTGCTCTGTGCTGGAGTAAGTATATCCTTGCTAAACCATGGCACAGCTGTATATTCCACAGATAAGCTAACTTGAGCTAAATCGTCTTTAACATCTTTGATCACCTCGCTGTTGGTATTAATAATAATTTATACATCTTCCTTACGCCATACTTATTCATAATATTAAAACTTACTTTTAATAAGTAGACTATCATCTCTATTCCTCGTATATCTTGGATGATGAGTTATTATATTTTGGTTGTGATACCAAACAGTTCTCGGTGGCGGTGAGCCCACACTCTTACATTCTAGCAATAAAGAACTTCTAACCGCTACTGATACTTTTCCACCTAAAGATGCTACACCAGCTACAACTGTAAAAGAATAATCTATGAAATAGTTCTCAGGAATGTAGATATAATCTAAAAAAATACGTGAATTGTTTAATACTGTATTTAGTTTCAGATGGTTTCATCTCTACCTTATTTCTTAATGATCCTTATGTTTATTCATAAAAATAATTAATTTGGTAACATCCTCCTAATCGAGTAAGTTGTATAAATTCCTAAACTCAAAAGTGAATATTAATTTGGATCAAGGAACTCTAGAACACATCAGGTAGTTCTAAGTTAGTATCTTGCCAAATTTCTATTTGTCTTAGTTTATTGACAAGCTAATTGCCATCGTCCCCTAGTATTTCCTTACCTCTATGAGAAGGTGTATTGGTAACCCTCCTACTTTCTGGTCCTTCACCTACAACGGTACTGGCCGTCACCCATACGTCATATGAACGCCCTTCAACTAAACCTTTAAGTTCAATACTTTGCGTTCTTTCGTACGCATCTGTATTTGGTGTCACATCTACTCTGTGAGTTTGTAAACCGTCGTTACTGTTAAATAAAATTAAAAAATGGTTGTGGGTTGTACTTTAAGTTAACTTATATTAATTATTTATAATTTATTTAATTATTTATAAATTAGTGAATATTTTGTGTATTTTCTTACTAATTTATGCAATGATGAAGTTATTAACAAATGATATTAGCTATATTCTATTTACCGTCATTTGTTTGAAATATTCATACGTCTACATGTTATCGCGTAAAATTTTGAACAGTACCCTATGTTGTACTGAAGTCCAAAAAGTGAGTTTGTGAATGTATGTAAGTCTATTCCATACCTTGTTGTAGCTTTATTGTAGACAGTAAAATGTAGTAACTTTCCATTAGGCTGTCGAGGCTTCGTCCAACTGACTAAAAGCACAGTGGCGGATTGTGCGAGAACTTTTATCTCGGCCGGTGCTTCCGGAACTAAAGAAACAAAATTTTGCATTTGTGAAATTTTCATTATGAAATCAGTACGTGCTTTTAGGTGGTGTTTTGTTACATTTTGTGTTTATTTTATGTACAAGTTTAAAGTAATAAGTCCCTGGTTAAACAACACTTGCCGAAGCCATATTTTTTTTTATTGTGACACGACATCTGACCTCGACTCGCCTGGTGATAAGCAAGAGGAGGTCCAAGAGTGACGACGACTGGAATAACCGAGTCAGTTCCCGGCTGCCCCATCCGCCGCCACTATGCCGGCCTAATATATATTCTTAGTTCGTCCTGTTTTTATATTACTATATTCTTGAGTCGATACAAGCACGTTTAGTAGCTTAGTATAGAAATGTAAAAAAAGTAGTAGTTTTATTAGCTTAAGCTTACAATGAAAGATTTCACAATGAAAATAAATGAATGAACTTACCGTCTTGTGAAGTAGCACAGACAATCGGATATGAAAAAGGACCAAGTCCGTAATTGGAAAAGCCAGCAACTTTGACAGTATAATTGGAGTATTTGAGTAAGCTTTGTAAACGTATCTCGGTGACTAATGATGTCATATTTTGCCACGGACGACCTGGAATACATTTATTCTATTATTTCTTACACGGTTAAAAGTTCCGAGGTACTTTTTAACCTGGTTCGCTCTCCATCTTTAACCTAAAACCTTGTATCTTTACATCTGTAATACCCGCCATAGATCTAGGGATCTGTATTATGTCGGCAAAATTGGCAGCCAAACTAAAAGGTTAGGTTAGACAATCGATAGGTTGTTTTGTTATTGGACAATCGACATGTGGAATTCTTTAACAGCTCATGTGTTCTTCCCATCCTTTAACCTCAAACCAACCGTGAAAAGGCAACTTTGGCCAGCATAGTGCTATCGTAAACAAAATTATGTTTTTCACTCTTAGACTTTTTAGATGACAGGTGTGGCGTAGTAGTTAGCAAACGAGTCCATAACGCGGAAGTTCCGGGTCTATTTCTGGTCGCAGCAAATATTTGTTTTATAATTGTAATATTAAATATTTTTTTAATTGACAAATATTTTTATTAAGAAAACAGGCAGATAATTATTTGCTCTGGGTCTGGTTGTCAAAGAGTGGTAGGTAGTGTTGCCCAGTCTGTCGATCCGGGTAGGTACCACCACTTACAAATATACAGACAGTAAAGTGTCTTAGTCGCGATTAGGGATCAGCTTGTAAGTTGCCGGTTCCAAGTAGGCCGGCATAGTGAATGTTACTGCTACTTACCGTTATTTTACTGTAGTAGCAGTTACCTCCATTCATGGACCGCACTCTAGCTTACCACCAGGCAGGGTGCTGTCATATTATATTGAGTTACAATAAATAAAAAATCACCTTGTCTACCATCAGGCCAGCCGAGGTCAGATAATTCGTCTCAATAATTATCAAATAATAATTAAAAAAATTGAAATACAAGTTTTGAATAAATATTTTTTACGCACCACGCCAACCCTACTTTTCTTCATTTTTATTAACAAAAATGAAATCTCTTATTATATACAAAACATCACCTGATGCCATTTTATTATCCTTTCCCGCCAATTTCAACTGATAGAGAATTTATGTATACAACGAAGAAGAAATATTACTTACTGTGTTTTCTTGTGAAAATTCTGGCTTTCGGGTTGTAAAATGATAATAATATAAAGATATGACGACACGCAAGGCGCATTGGTTACCATACTAGTTTGTTATGCGTAAAGTCCCAGGTTTGATTCCCAGACGAAGCAAACATTTATTTTATATCTTTTTTTGTAATATTTAATAAGATTATTTTTTACCAGCAGTTTCAAGTGTACAGATTGTGTAAGCGACTCAGTTGCGTATTGGGATCTGCTTGGAAGACTCCGATTTCAACTAGGCCAGTAGTAGACCTGACTGCTACTGCAGTTATTTTGCCGTATCATCAGTCGCCTTTATTAACAGACCGCATTCTAGTTTAATATCAGGGTGCTATCATATGTATACATACATAAGAGAAAAACTGGTTATTTACGAGTAACCATTAAGCGTGCGATGTATTTTGACGCGGGAAACACCGGGTTACGCAGCTTGTATATATATATATATATCATGATCAAGACAATCATCGAAGCACTAGGAAGTGAAATACAATAGTTCAACACCGGAGTAGTTACCTAATGCTGCAAATAGAACGGAGTATCCAACGAGTGCGCCGGCCTGCTTGTGAAGTGGTATTGGCTGCCAACTGATCCTTAATGAAGTTGATGACGTCGCTCCACATTCTACGGCTGATGGGCCTTCCTCAGGGGCTAAGGAATTCATTGAATTTATCATTTAGTAAAATACCAAATATACAATACAACATTTATTTAATTTAAATATAATTAGGGAAAACAAGTAAATAAAACTGGATATAAAAATTAAATTAATCTATTGTTAAACTCTAATGACCTCAATTTAGGTTTTGGGAAGTGAAGTAGAGTCTGTCTAACAAACAATTTATGTTTTGTAACAATAATCGTAACAGTTAGTTGTAGAGACCATGAAATGACTCAGTCGCTTGTAAGTACCCAGTTCCAACTAGGCGACATAGTGCTCCTTGCAACTATAAAAGCAGTTATCTCCACCTCCAGGCGAAGTATTGTTATAATTTCGAGCCAATATTTAAAAAATCTGAACCCTGGGTTGAAGAAACTAATGAACCTTTGCTCTTATGTAAACAATATTAATAAGTAAATGACTAAATATATATTTATTATAAACTTAATTGCATTATGTACAAAGGCAGGCTTAATGCCGTTAGACATCCTCTGACAGCCATTCTTTAGGACATTAAAACAGTATTAATGGTAATTACGTGCCATATTATGAAATGACAATATATAAGACTAAAACAACAAATACATAATAATAATACATTTAATTTAACACCTGGGACCCCATAATTCACAAACTCAAGTCCCAAGTCCAGCTAACTGCCAAACCAGATGATACCGCCAGTTATTTTTGCAAAAAATTGAAATAAACCGGGAACAGAAAAACAAAATATCAAACGGGGTAGTTTTGGAAACAATAACAGCATCAACCAATAGGACGACCAACACCCCAGTCTCTCCGTGACCACGATGGCTGCAAAGCTCTCGAAACGTCGGAATAATAAAAAAAATGTAAAATCTAAACCAAAATAAACGCGATAGTAAGCCGCTACTTATGTCATGAAAGAAGTTGAAGAAGAAAGGTAGTGTTTGTATACTCTTAAATATTGCACGATTAGGAGATTGTAATAAAATTTATAAAACTAGTAAGCCATTACACCAGGCAACCGTGGTGTAGTGGCAGTGCAATGGTTACGCAAACCGAGAGCACAGGTTCAAAAGTTCAAAACCACTTGGCGGTACCAATGTTTCTTTGATATATGTACTTTGGTTGTTCTGTTTCTATGATACAAGCACTTTAGTAGCTTAGTATAGAAATATAAATAAAAAAGTAATAAAATTAATGTTAACTGATTATGTTAATCTCTATTGACCTTAATTTAGTATTAAAAAAATTAAATAGAAACTTTGTATTATGTAGATAATTTATGTATTAAAAAATAAAATACCAAAGGCGAATAAAAAATGCAAATAAAACGGAAAATTTGAACGTAAAATGGGGAAAGAATAAAGCGATTATAAGAACAATAATAATAATCAAAAGTTGGCCCGTAATATTTAGAGGCTTTCTAAAATGGCGGAAAACTTTGTGAAGCACTTGAAACTTTGGAGGTTAAAATTTAAGAAAATTTTATTGCTTGTCGACATGAAAATGAGGGATGAAATGAATTTGAATAGCATTAACTTACCTCCCTCCCTTGTGTCTTGGAAAATCGGGGCTGAAAATGTACCCACACCTGCGCTGTTGAATGCTGACACAGATATGCCGTACCTTGAGAAAATAAAACGGAACAAATAAAAACAAATACAAAAATAAAACAAAATGAAATACAAAAATAAATGGTAAAATAACTCTTGCATCATTAATTAGTTGACTAAAACTTGTATAATTTAAAAATAATCAATCAAATTGTTACGCCTTTTTCTCACAGGGATAGGCAGATACAATAGAGCGCCACTTTCCACGCTCCTGTCACGACTCTCTCACTTCCATCACATTCACAATTCTCGTCATACAAGCTCTACGGATTTGGGCACTAGGCATCCAAACCAAGCCCAACATCTTTAATGTTTTCGATTTGTTTGGAAAACACCCTTCTGGGTCTGCTTCGTTTAACGCATCCATTCACATCAGTTTTATAAATCCACTCCGCATAAAAACGAGCATCGAAAACACGCTCGGTGTATAAACACACTGAGTATAATTATAATATTTAATAATACTACACGAGTACGCTTAACAAAATGAAGCTTTTACGTATACAACTGATTATAACATTACAAAATACGAAGAAAATTTTCTGTATCTTAAGCTCAAAATTAGCCTCCGCTCACTTCGCAGACGAAATTAACCTATATTCTTCAGGGACAGAGTACAAATTTGTTTGTTTCCATTTGTTATTACTGCCTTAAAATTTATTTCTCAAATGAACGGGAGCAATTTAAGACGTTGTTATGATTAAGGTAGATGGTGAGTCGTTAGAATAAATGGAGTTGGTTCCTGAGGTAAGCAAGCGAAGCTTATTGCAGTATTTGCAAAGAACATTAACACAGGTGTCTGGGAATTTTAAAGTTTTCAAGAAACTTGTTTCTTAATTCTTAAGACCTTTCTTTGTTATTTATTTTTAATTTTGTAGTGTATGTGCAGCAAAGCCATACATCCATTGTCTCGTACACGTGTGCGTGAGAGTTGAAACGTCAGAGTTACCTCGCCTGCGGGCGGGGGCGGACGTATACAAAGTGACATGCGCGTGCTGCCGAGCCAGTGATTCTCGTAAGGAAAGGCAGACACTACAAATGGCGACGAGGAAAAGTTATAATTAATACTTACTAAAGGAAATAAGGAGGGATAATACTGTGTTATAACTGCTTGAAACAGTTTAGGTTATAAATTATTCGCCTTTTGGATACATAAAGGATTAAATTATCAGTTAATACTATGTCTGGCGTTATTATATTAAGGTTCCATAGTAACTTCCGTCGAAACAAATAGTGGACAATAATGAGTGAAAGAATCACGAAATGTTTGTAAAGTTTTGCAAGCACCTACAGACTGCGGCGGCCCATTGTCGCCGGCGCTGTTTGGTCGTATTACAGGTATCACATTGCAATTACCTATGTTTAATTTTATGCAGACATAGATTAAGTTATACGAGATTGTAGAATGAATCGATAATATTTCGTTTGTTGGTTGCGATTTAGTTTATTAAGAATGTGGGGTACTGCATTCTTAGCTGAGTACATTTATCTACTTTAATGAAATAGACATGATACAATGGATAGGTAAGATGTATCATTCATTATTGCTCCATATGGTGCGGTCGGGGTCGCGCAGTGTCGAACATTCAAATCAAAATCAAATTCCTTAAGTGGGATGAATTGGCACTTTTGAACGTTATAACATAATATTACAGCAATATACGAATTTACTACCGAAAGTGTTTAACTTGAATAAATAATAAATCAGTGGCTGCTGTAGGCATTGTCAAGTTAGAAAACTAAACTTTAAATTACAATATATTGTGTTAAACTGGAACACCAAACCTCAATATATATACAGTGTGCGATTGGCAAGCGAGCAAATATTTTTTTTAGGCTTCAGGTGTCAGTATTAGAACCCATTTTTGAAATAAAAAAGGATTTTTTTTTTTCAAGATAATAAAAATTGTCCTGATAGTAAAACACTACTGCATGGTAAATAAACGGCGCGCGCGCCGCCACGTCCGGCGGCCTATACACGAAACGTGATAGAAGTGTGTCAAGGTCACCCCGCTTCCTTTAGTAGCCAGTCAGTAGCTAACGGCGCCCGCGAACGATCGCACGTGTCCGCCCGCATTGATACTTAAAAATGTCTTATTCATCTCGAGAGTGCTATGAAATGGTACGATGTTATCATTTATGTGGCGAGTCTGCACTCGCAGCCCAGAGGATGTACGCAGCAGAAACTGTTCCTCGGTTGCAAAATCAGGGCATATTACACCCTCGTGTACCAACACCCCGTACGATTGTGGTAACGGTGCAAAGACTTCTGGACCATGGCCAATTTTCATTGCCTTCGCATGCTCGAGGACATGGTGGACCAGGAGGCAATATTGAAATAGACGAAGAGATTTTTAATTATTTTGAGAGAGAGCCCAGAACCAGCACCCGAGATGCGGCGCGACGGTTTGGCGTTAGCAGCTTTAAAGTTTGGCAACTTTTAAATAGCTCTGGGTTATACCCATACCATTTCCAGAAAGTGCAAGCTCTAAATGACGCTGATGCCGCTCCCCGTAGACAATTTTGTGAGTGGTTAATCGCACACGGAGATTCGAACATTCTGTGGACCGATGAAGCCTTATTTACGCGAGTGGGTCTATACAACCAACATAACGAACATTGGTGGTCGTTTCGTAACCCGCACATGATTAGGGAAACGCATCACCAAGTACGCTTCAGTGTTAATGTGTGGGCTGGAATAGTGGGGAATAAACTTTTGGGGCCATATTTTATCGAGGGGAGATTAACGGGAGGCACGTACCTTACCATGCTTCAAACAGTGATATCAGAATTTATGGACGAATTGCCGCTCGCGTTCCATAGGAATTTGTATTTCCAGCAGGATGGGGCTCCTCCTCATTTCGCTTCCGCTGTCCGCGCCTACTTAAATAGGGAATATGGTGACCGCTGGATCGGTCGTGGGGGTCATGTTCCATGGCCACCACGATCACCAGATCTCACACCATGTGACTTTTTTATGTGGGGCGAAATAAAGCGCAGAGTTTATGTTGAGGAAGCCCAAAACCGAGATCACTTAAAAACGCTAATAAAACGCGCGTTTAATGAACTAAAAAGCGATACGGTAGTTTTAAATAAAATAAAAAACAATTGTCAAAAGCGTGCAAAACTCTGTTTAGAGAAAAATGGAGTACAATTTGAACATTTACTGAAGTACTACTGAGTTATAATGGTGAGTAATTTCTGATAAATAATTAAAAGCTTTTACTTTTTGATAACAGATTTGTATTATTATTTTTTTAGGTATTATTTAATTTAATTTGACTTTTAGTTTTGTTCATTTTATTTCTTGTGTGAAACAAAACAATAGTTGTATAATGTATCTCTTTCTAACACATAAAGCTAGATGAGAAGCCATATGCATCGAGCGCGGCTTTTTCTATCTCGCTCACACCCCCGAGACTTCCTACGAAATAGAGAGAAACAAATACAGGCTCAAATTTCTTAAGTCATTCATTCAACATTCGCGCGAACGTAGTTTAGGCTCACAATGATCGTCGACATTTTTAGGAAAACTTCTCTGCTCCGTTACTTAAGATTTTAGTACTGAGTGGTATTAAAATAAAAAATACATAGTTACTTAATTTTCTTTTAGTATTTATTATAAAAATATTTGCTCGCTTGCCAATCGCATCCTGTATATAGAGGTTTGGTAAGATGTATCTATATATATACATCTTATATATATATATATACATATATATATATATATATATATATATATGTATATATATATATATATTGTCTAAAGAGTAATATGCTTTTTTAACATAGGATTTGTTAATAAATTTTGACACTACCAGAGTATGCTGGAGCCTTATTTGTACTAGGCGCCGTACATCATACTGATGGCTGGTACAAAGGTCAAAGGTGCGCAGTTTGACGTGTTCTCGAGTGTACCTTTATTATAAGGTTAGTAGTTGCTATTGTAAATGGTAAATTAAACAGAAATAATTACATGGGATTGTTAATCAGAATGCCTCACAGGTTTCCAAGTGTATTGCGGGGAATCGGAAAAATATGCCTCTTTTTAACCCTTGACTTAAAAGGAGGGGTGTTGTGGGTTTGACGTGATCGAGATGGTTCTTGGCTGAAATTAGTCTGATCAGGAGTTTCAAGGTCATCAGCTCGTTTGTTGGCTGTGGTAGCGATCTTGGACGCATAATCGGTGTTTGCTTTGCTTTTGAACATATCTGTGACTTAACATGTAAAACACAAACGTATATACATGCATGGGTGTCTTGTTTGGTGCCGCTGATCTGCTCTGATGACGGAGCTCGGGGGCAGGAGACGAAATCCTGGATGGGTTTAGGCTTGATGAGTTTGCTGGGCTTGGGCTCATTGGATTCGTCTTGACTGTGGGAAGCTAAGTGTAGAAAGGTTGGTGAGATGGAAGAGAGCTGATCAGCAATTCAACGGGGGATGAAACTGTGGTGCTTTGACTAGAGTTGTTACTCACTGTGAGCCATTGGCTAGACCGTTATCGGACGGAAGACCTGGAGTGTCTGATGATGCACCGTAGGGATGCAGGGGATGTTGAAGGGATGTAGCTAAGGAGCCATGACTGATGTTGTTTGTTACTGTAAGACTGGTAATATGTCTAAGTTGTATAGAGTAATAATAACAATTAAAAAGGTAAAATGGGGTTAATTATATACCTACTATTAAATTTCAGTCACAGGTACTATTTTAAGCTTAAGGCCCTTATAGCAGTGAAAGTGCAGTAAGTGCCCGACAGAAAGGATATTTCGTTGAAAGAGGACATTCTTGATCTGAAGAAGCTGATGGTGGAGTGGTGGGCAGAGGTGCCCAGGCTGCCGATCCGGGGTGGTGCCACCACTTGCAGGTGTACGGACCGTGAGGTGATTTGGTCGCGTTTCGGGATCAGCTTGTGAGTTGCCGTATCCAGTTGGGCCGGCATAATGGATGTGGTTGCTGTTTGCAGTTGTTGAATTGTAGTGGCAGTGGCATCCATTCGTAGACCGCACTCCGGCTTAACATCGGGCGTGGTGCTGTCTTATGTCGAGTCACAATATAAAAATAAAAAATCCTCTCAGATTTCACAGGAGCCACAGGAGAGGGAGCTTTGACTAGAATTGTTTCGTACTACGTTAACAAATGGGTCTGGTGAAGCATTGCACTTGTCGATTGGTCAACAGAGAAAAGACGCACGTATGTGACAGAGGGAGGCCTGGGTTCATAACAGTCGGTTCACCCAGAAAAAAAAATATGATGAAACAAAATTGGATTGAAATTAAACTGGAAGTTTTTTGATAGTGTGCTATTTTATTAAAATATGTCGTGAACTACCTCCATTAAATTCGAACTTGGTAAACTACCTTTATTAAATTCAAAATTGGAAAAACTACCTACATTAAACTGGAAACAGCTGGAAAGGTAAAGCTACCACCATTAAGTTGGGAACAGCTGGAAAGGTAAAGCTACCACCATTAAGTTGGGAACAGCTGGAAAGGTAAAGCTACCACCATTAAGTTGGGAACAGCTGGAAAGGTAAAGCTACCACCATTAAGTTGGGAACAGCTGGAAAGGTCAGGCTACCACCATTAAGTTGGGAACAGCTGGAAAGGTAAAGCTACCACCATTAAGTTGGGAACAGCTGGAAAGGTTAAGCTACCACCATTAAGTTGGGAACAGCTGGAAAGGTAAAGCTACCACCATTAAGTTGGGAACAGCTGGAAAGGCAAAGCTACCACCATTAAGTTGGGAACAGCTGGAAAGGTAAAGCTAGACCACCATTAAGTTGGGAACAGCTGGAAAGGTAAAGCTACCACCATTAAGTTAGGAACAGCTGGAAAGGTAAAGCGACCACCATTAAGTTGGGAACAGCTGGATTAAGGTTAAGCTACCACTATTAAATTAAGAATAGCTGGAATGTGGTAAAATTACCTTCATTAAATTAAGAATAGCTGGAATTTGGTAAAACTACCACCATTAATTTGGGAAGAGCTGAAATGTGGTAAAACTACCTCCATTAAATTGAGAAGAGCTGAAATTTGGTAAAACTACTTCCATTAAATTAAGAAGAGCTGAAATCTGGTAAAACTATCTTCATTAAATTAAGAATAGCTGGAATTTGGTAAAACTACCTTCATTAAATTAAGAATAGCTGGAATTTGATAAAACTACCACCATTAAATTGGGAAGAGCTGAAATGTGGTAAAACTACCTTCATTAACTTGAGAAGAGCTGAAATTTGGTAAAACTACTTCCATTAAATTAAGAAGAGCTGAAATCTGGTAAAACTATCTTCATTAAATTAAGAATAGCTGGAATTTGGTAAAACTACCTTCATAAAATTAAGAATAGCTGGAATTTGGTAAAACTACCACCATTAAATTGGGAAGAGCTGAAATGTGGTAAAACTACCTCCATTAAATTAAGAAGAGCTGAAATCTGGTAAAACTCTCTTCATTAAATTAAGAATAGCTGGAATTTGGTAAAACTACATTCATTAAATTAAGAATAGCTGGAATTTGGTAAAACTACCTCCATTCAATTGGGATGAGCTGGAATTTGGTAAAACCACCACGATTAAATTAAGAACGGCTGGAATTTGGTAAAACTACGACCATTCAATTGGAATGAGCTGGAATTTGGTAAAACTACCTTCATTAAATTAAGAATAGCTGGAATTTGGTAAAGCTGCCTTCATTAAAGTAGGAATGGCTGGAATTTGGTAAAGCTACTACCATTGAATTGGGAACTGCTGAAATTTGGTAAAACTGCCTCCATCGAATTGGGAACAACTAAAGTTTGTTTAAACAACCGCTCTTCAATTAAGAATAGCTACAAAAAGGAAGATAGACGTGAAAGAACGAGCAGATAACAACAGTTCAGAAGGAAACAAAAAGAAGAGAATAGATTGGAGTATTTAATATCGATGATGCTACAGCGAAGCTAAAGTGGGAAACAGGATCCAAGAGCTGCTAGATCGTTATATCATTGAATAGGTGCGTGGTCATTCGGGATGGATGTCCCCGGTAGTATCTATACTGAAAGAGACTAACGTCTGTGTGTCGATATGTGGCGGGCTGATGCTGCCACATGCGAGAAAATTCCTTATCTTGTATGGACGAACTATTGCCGAGTATTGGACGGAAGTGGAACCGGAAATTGGGGTCCTTCCAAAGAGTCCTACTTTAATCTGATTTTATGATGTCCTAGATGTTTGTAATAAATCCTCTTTAGTTCTGAATCTGTTGGTGATTTGTAAATAAAGGAGGGATGTAGTGTATGTGCAGCAAACCATACATCCATTGTCTCGTACACGTGTGCGTGAGAGTTGAAACGTCAGAGTTACCTCGCCTGCGGGCGGGGGCGGACGTATACAAAGTGACATGCGCGTGCTGCCGAGCCAGTGATTCTCTTAAGGAAAGGCAGACACTACAAATTTATTTTGTTTTTTTATATTTAACTTTTTGAGAGACTTAGTAGAAAGACACAAACGGTATTACTTCGTATCAATTTCACTATTGGAGCGAAAAAAAATTTCAATGTAGATTCAACAATCAGGAATTGATTGCAAGTAAAATTATAGCATAATATTGTCAGGCAAGCTGTCAACAAATATGTCAAAAGTAATAAAAACCTGTTTTTTGCATGTGAATCGAAAACTAAAGCTTTTACGAAAACACTTTTTTCTTATTCTTTTTATTTTCTTAATGCACGTATGTCTCACTTTAAACTTAAAAAAAGGAAGGTGTTCGCCGACCAAATTGGAGACATCCAATTTGTTTGAAGAGAATTGTGAATGCGTGAATTGTGTATCGGAAAAAGGCGTGACAAGTTGATTGATTGAAAAAAAGCAAATATGCATTCCACACATTCGTGATCGCCTGCATTCGTCTTTATCGGCCAATTGTCTGTAGGCAGCGTGATAGTGGATGTGTCTGCTATTGCAGTTATATAACTATAGTAGCGGTCGCGTTCATCTATGGGCCGCACTTCAGCCTAACATTAGGCGAGGGGCTGTCATTGTCGAGCCACAATAATAAAATAATATTTATTTATTTATTTATTAAAGGTGTATACAACAGAACACAACCTTTACCTGAATTTATATGAACATAATTTAAAAATCAAGGTTGTATCCCATTACTGCATACACACAGCATCAACAGTTGCAATTGACGGTAACAAAAAAAACAAACAAAACAAACAAAGACAGCAACCAAGACAAGGACAATAACAATATCTATATATAAAAAATTAGTATAAATTATTAGTATTTTACATACCTGACACCTTTCAATAATCCAGCCATAAGGGTTTCTTGCTTAGAATACAGTGAAGTTGTCTTAACTATTTTATCGCTCGTCTCCGTTGGATCTGTAAAAATATGCATGCGCTTATTTGCAATTCTACTTTTACGACCTTATATTTTATTTACTTCAGGTTAAGTTTGAAAGAAGACATCACTCGAAACTCTCCGCTCCGCAGTGCCTATAAAAATAGTGTGTATATGAAGAGAATTGTAGATATTGTCCCTTTTGATTATTTAGCAAATAGAATTCACATAATTTTAAAGCCCTTAAAACATTTGTGTTTAAGAAACTTTAATAGTAATCGACAAATGAAATTCTTTGCTAATCCTTTTTATCTTCCCATCCTATAAACATGGATACTTCAAGCGATGCGTGAAGAAGCACCTTTGGCCGGCATAGTAAATACAACTGACCACCAAGCAAGTAGAGGTTAGATGTCGCATCTTATGGTTATATACAAAATTTTATCCAATAAAAATTTAAGTTACCATTGGTTTATATAAATCCATAATCTCTATCCATTTGAATAAGATAAATCGCGAAATCTTGAAGCGCTCCTTGCAAACAATGCAAGTCAATAAAGATAACGACAGCATACGTTAGCAAGAATAATAGGTGCACTTCGTCTTTGTATCTTTATGTAAACTTTTATTTGAAACAAATCAAAATTGCTATATAAATACTATATAGTTAGTTTAATTACAGCGTCTAGGTAAAAAGTTTTGTCCACTTGCCACGATCCTGACATAAATTCCTCGCTGACCTTACGGATAACGGTTAAAAATTTAGGTATCCATGGATTATATATATATTTTTTGGAAAATAAATATGTTTTCATAGATTTGTTTTTTAACAAACAACATAATAAGTTTTATCCTAAAGTATAAATTTCACATTAATATAGCTTAAACTAAATCTAAATCTCATCTGGGGATGTTGCTTTTCCGGGTTTCATTTGTACCGAACTTAACCTTTTTTACTTGGTGTCCTTATTATCCTTAGATTAATGATTATTCTTCACTACGCCGAGTGTATATAAGTTATTATACAAATCATTTACTTCAACACTACCTTTAACACCAATAATTTGTGGAACTGCTCGTATTCGATATCCTAATATAGCACCATTATGCGTGTCTGCTGGGGGTGGTAACCATTTGACTCTTAATTCTCCAGGTACATCAGTCTGTTCAACTTGAACTGCTACTGGCGCCGATGATGGAACTGTTTAAAAAGAAAAATTACTTACATTGGGATTATTACTACAATAATAATTAGTAAATACGAGTATTACAAGTATTGAGAATGTTTATCTTTCACTTTCAAGCATAAGTCTTATTGTACTTATTAGTATCTATCTTATTACAAAGTAGCTATAAAAACATCTCATATAACCGATCGAGACATTAATACCTACCAAATAACTACTAAATTCTTTACAACAGGTAAACTTATAGTAATGCCTTCAGGCATTTTCTGTTAATTGACCTTTGGGAGAGAATTTCTTTTCAATGATTATCCTCAAATGCAAAAAAGAAAGGACCTTGGTTGTGATGATAGATTATAGCTTATTACTTAAGCTATTCTTATATCAAATACACCGGGTGGTTGTGAGCTACTTTTGGTTTTTAAGACCATTTCATTTTATTCAAACAACGCTATATTTTAATTTATAAATCTTAACAAAATATTCCTTTACCTTCTTCATTGGTAGTGAATCGGACGGGAGATGAATACGAGCTAATGTCAGCTTGATTTCCAGCTGCTACTCTGGCACTATAAGCTGTTGCTGGTTGAAGATCATCTATGTCAACCGTGTGACGTATTTCTTCAAATCTGTTATTGTAAAATTAAATTTGATTAAGATTTACAATTCGTAAAATACCAAATTATAACTAGTTACTTATTACCTATATTATCCAGAAATAAAAAAAATAACAATTTATTATTCTTCTAATTTTCGAATATTTGACATTTTTAACACTTCTAATGTTATTAAAACTACAAGTTTGATCTTTATTGATCTTAAATTTATTTTAGTTAGTGACTTTTGCCAAGTGTACGTTTAGAACTGTTATTGTTTTTATATGATCGCCAAAGCAATGTTCAGTCAAGTTCCATTAAGTCTAAAATATCTTTTACACTATTTATGCGAGCATTCTGTGATGTTGCGCTACCTGGCTATTTTGTCCTTGAGAATGAACTTCAAAAACTCATAACAGATCGCTTCCTAAACTCGGTGGGTTCTTATTACTGTGAATACTTCTTGAACGATGCGTGCTATTTTTACAAGTCATTTTTTGTTAGCTAATAAACGAGCGTTTATTTATTAATTCAAATACAAATACTATAAAGTAAGAGTGTTTAATTACCTGCTAACATTAATGGTCCTAGCATTACTCCATGCAAGCCTTTCACTTTGTATATATTGTACACTGTAATACTGTGCCAATGATTTTGATGTATCCCTCCATGATAACCTTATTGATCGGCTTTTGATTGAGTCTACGGAAAGATCTGAAGGCGGCGTTGGAGGTTCTAATGGAAAGAGTAAAACTATTCAAAGTGAGAAAATTAAAATCACTCAAGCCTAATTCCAGATCAGGGTGGCAGAACCACTAGAATGGTTTGACTTATAACAACTGTTCTGAATAGTCATATCGTGTTTAGCGATATAAAGAAAAAAAATTTGGAGTAGTAACAAGTTTAAGTTACTACACTAATCCATATCCAACTTTACAGTAAAGATTGAATAAAAATAGAGTAGATGCAAGGGAAGTCAGAAAGTTGTGTTAGAATTGTTGAAAATATAAAAAGTAATTATTAATTGCATAATAAATTTTACTTTTTGTTTAATATTATTGTACGGATACTTTATTACGTACCTATAATAGAAAGGAAAGCGTTGTAAACTTCGGCACCAAATGGATTACCAGCTCTGCATTGATATAGAGCGCCATCTCCTGATTCAGTTTGTATTAACTCTAATATACTAGTCACTCCTTCTTCATTCTTTATCTCTGTCATTTTTATCCTAAAATGCTCGTTAATATTAGTATCTTTACTTTTATAATTTCATTAAATAATATCTACACGTGATTAGATTATAAAGTTACCGGCATAGTGAATGCTATTTGTTCTTATTGCAGTTATTTAACTAAAGAATTAGTTACCTCTATTCATGGACCGCAGCCCATCATAACACAAGTCTGGGTGCTCTCAAAGTAAGGTTAATATATTATTTGCAAAATCTGATAATATAGGAGTAAATCTTTTCGTTTCATATATTTTATCAGTATTGCAGTTAATTAAAGTAGATTTTAGCAAGTTATTGCATCATAGCAATATCATTATCGCTCACATTCATTAATGCTCGCTTTTTTATCACTCGTAATCTTGCCAAATTCTTACAGATAATAAATGGAATTTATAATATCTAAGAAATATTTTTTATATTATAATATTTAAGAAATAAGACTGTTCTTACCTTTGTGTCAATGGGTTAATTGGTTTACCATTTCTCATCCACATAATTCTGATTGGATCATCTCCTTTTGCTGGACATTCTATGCTGACACTTGAACCGAGTTTAGCTGTTAAATTTCTTGATAATACTTCGAAACTCACTGGTCCTAAAAGATAATTATCCGTAGTTTAGAAGCACTTTAGACCGAAATGGTAAGCGACTTGAATTACCGCATTGAAGTCTCAGTCACTATATCAGCACGAGATAAGTTTCGCGCTTTACTTAGAAGATCTAAGGTTTTAAAATGAAGAGAACACATAGGCTGGGAAAACATTCCACTAGTCGATGATAAATTCAAACTTTAGAAAGATGTGCTAGTTGCCGAAACGTGTAATAAAACAGAGTTAATTTTTTCATCAGAATCACGATTCCTATAAAGACTCCTACCACTCTCCTCGCCTGTTATTCGCAGCTTAGATTCAGAGTAGCGTTAGGATAGTGGTACCAATATTAGAATAATAATTGTAATCATTAATAAACTTACGATTAACAGAAATTGAAATAGTCTTGCTTATGGGTTCACCGACGCCATTTTCCACATGACAAGTGTACAATCCAGCATCAGACAATGAGACAGTATCAAAAATCAATGATCCATTTGATAAGCTCAAAACTCCTCCGCCTGCTATTTCCAAAACTGGCCTCCACGCTTCTGTAGATACTGTTTGAAAATAAGGCATAGTATGTTATTCTATTTCCTATCTAAACTAAGCTATTTTTTGTTCTCCAAATCACATATATCTAACAATAATGTCATTACTTTGCAAAACTATTTTATTAACTCAAAAATGTCATCTCATTTATCTCATGTGAGCGTATAACTATATTTTAATAATGGTGTTTTGTAATAATCATTAGATATTTATATACCAAATGGCCAGTTAACTTCTGGGTAAAAACATTGATTTTCCTTTTCCATATTTGTCGTCTTTGTTACTTAGGTACTTCCTATATTATAGGAATAAATTTCGTCCCACTCATCGTGCACTCAGTAGTGGACTTACAAGTTTAAAAAATGTCTCGCGGTAGCTTTTGTTATCTCGGTAAACCTAAGATTGGTATTCCTTAATTCTTATAAAGTTTTTGAGTTATTGAAAACTACCAAAATTATGGGTCTAAACTGAAATGCTGTTGGGGTTTATAAGTTTTTTAATAGAGACAGCATACGTATTAACGCAGCGTAGGACGAATACTCACAAGATGGAAACGTAAAGGTTAAAAGCAGAAAAAGGCTAGACATAGAACACTTCCAGCAGTTTTTTGTGAAAGTTGCCGAAAGAAACCTACTCGTAGCAGCAAACGACTAATATCTGACATTATAAACACAGAATATGATTTGTATTAACTTACCATCTTGCTTAAGCCAATGTGTTTGTGGTTGGGGATATCCGTTGGCACTACATGATATATGGCCACCTTTTCCTAATAATAAAGATGTATTTTGTGGTTCTTCACTCCATTTGGGTGCAACTGTAGGACAAAATTTGCGACATTAGATGTTTTATAATATTTTGAAGTCATTGGTAAAACTCCGTTTCAATAAATTCAATTCTTAAGTATTTAAGAGTTGTACGGGTTATAACCACCACTTTCAAGCGTACAGACCACGTAGTGACTTAGCCGCATTTCAGGATCTGTTTTAAAGTTGCTATTGTATCTATACCGACTTTGTTGGCACGTCTGCTACTTGCAGTTATTAAACTGTAGAA
This sequence comes from Tinea trinotella, assembly GCA_905220615.1. Classification (NCBI taxonomy): domain Eukaryota; kingdom Metazoa; phylum Arthropoda; class Insecta; order Lepidoptera; family Tineidae; genus Tinea; species Tinea trinotella. Next base: position 3,485,931 of record HG992328.1, on the reverse strand, counting down.
GCAGTCACCTCTATTCATAGTACATACTACAGCTTAACATCAGTCGGGGTGTTTCTTAAATAATATTTAACATATTTTATCCAAACCTTTTATGTATAAGTTAACAGTACGATTGACTTTTGCGACATGATTCGCTGCTACACACGTGTATGTGCCACAATGGTCCAATGAAACATCCTTTATAATAAGTACACTAAATAATTCTATACTTCGTTCCATTATCTGCAAGGAAAACATAAAGTAATACTCGTAAATTTAAATGCTTTATCTTACCGATGTTTTCTCTCAATCCTTTAACCTTGGATCTTTCAATTAAGGGATGAGAAAAGCACTTCTGGCCTTCTATCCTAAAAGCTATCCTAAAAGTTTTGTTATCTATAACCGTAAATCAATTACAAAACTTCACCTTTAAATGTGCCGGGATTTTCTTTCCATCTTTCAACCAAGAAAAGTAAACGGGCGAGTCACCGCTTTTTAAATTACAATGTATTTGAACTATTTGACCTTCTTGAAGATCTGGAGCAAGTAGAATTTCTTCCAACTGCGGTCCCTCAACTACTTGCAATTCAAACGACCTTTTAGCCATCTCTCCCGATGGGCTCTTAACCACACAAGCGTATGAAACTCCACTATCGCTCTTTGTTACTTTAGCTATTTTTAATACTCCATTATTACTGACAGCCCCTATATCCCTTCTTAGTCTTAATTTAGGCTTTCGTCCAAATATTTCAACGCCCATGATATTGTTGTGTATAGATTTCTTAAATCTATTCGTGTGTGTCGATTCTACATTTATTGTTTTGCCTTTGTACTCCCATGATATTTCTCTAGAAGTAAAATACAAGATTATCTTACATACAAAAATAATAGCGAAATATATAATACTCTGATGGCGGAAATATGCGTACACAGGACTACTTGATGGAGCAGTAGGAGCAAAATGAGCAGCTCCATTCTGGAGGAATGAGCATTCCCGCCATAATAGCATTCTTACTACTATTTTCTTGGATTTTGCGCGAACATTGAATAATGAATTTAAGAAATTTTATTTGGCTTACTATCGCGTTCAATTTTTGTTATTGATTTTATAGTTTTTTTATTCCGACGTTTCGAAAGCTTTTCAGCCATCGTAGTCACGAAGAGAATTCTTACTGCCCTGGTAATATGTCTTAAATACCAATAAAAAACAATATTTTTTACCAAAAGGCACCTTAATATACTTAAAACTCATACGTTAATATAAAACTTTTCGAAGCTCTACAGTAAATTATACGGAATGTCATATTCAACAGATAATATTTAGCATACCAAGTACCCACTTTAAAACTCCCCCCGCTTTATCGCTCTGAAGAAACCAGATCGATAGTCCATTACGATACCATAGATAATTGCATTTTTAAATCCAGACAGATTTAAAATCCTTTGTAGCTGGGTTATCTTAAATGATTGGGACTAGAGCCTTTTAATAAAATTGACGCTTTTAAAAAATGCTTAGTACTTTTTTCTACTTCTGGTGATAAAGAGTACTATTAATCGTGGTGTAGTGGCAGTGCAATGGTTAAGCAAACCGAGAGCACATGTTCAAAACCACTTGCCGGTACCAAGTGTACTTTAGTAGTGATTTACAAATGTAAAAGGATGCAATATATATTTGGAGTGATTTTATTCAGCTAAAAGTGCATTGTTGTTGGACTGATGCCTGCTGGTATATTACCCCGTGGCAGCAGTTATTCTACTCATGGATAGCATTCTAGTTTAACATCAGGTGGTGTGTAATGCTAACATAAAATAATAAGTTTATTAAACTGTAACCCGACTACGAAAATAATATAGGACTAATAATCCTAGATGAGAAAAGTAAGAAACTTAGCATCGTCTTTTTGAATTTCGTATTTTGATATTTTAGGTATTTCTGCTTATTTAAATCTTGAAGTCCTTTGGCATTATTAGAATAATAACTTTAAAAGGCTTAATAATTAGTTTTTTGATTGAAAACTGCTTTTTATCCTTAATTGACGACATCTTCATTATTTTTTGTTGTCTATCAAATTGTACACGGTGCTGGATTTTACGAATGAAAATTAGTGTAATTCACAATTCTCTTCATACAAGCTCTATGGTTATGGACACTAGGCAACCTAGCTTTCTTTAGGATGTCTCCGATTGTGAATGTGAAGGAAGTGAGTAAATATGAATTCGATATTCACTAAAACACAATGGTAATATTTATTTAAATTAATGCATATATAAAGAAATATAACACATTGATAAGAAAAAAAAAAAAGAAAATTAACTAAAATACATTATTAAAAGGAGTCCCTTTAGGCAAGGTTCCGAAGATACTGGCAGCGTTCCCCCTTTGAATAGCTAGACTAATTCTTTGTCCGAGGTAGCTGCCAACTCTTCGGTCTCCTGTGATGTCGACTAACCTTTTTGATATTTCCTTAAAAAGCCTTAAAGCGCTAGGACCCCACGGACCAAGGGTCTCGACACCGAATGGGACAAAATCATACTCGGAGCCTAGACCCCTGTATTTGCACGCTTTAGCTTTTTCAGCCGCTTCACAAGCCGCACCAGCTCTGCTGTTGGTTCCATGTAGATGGGAAGGTGCCAGCGTGTCTGAACAGGTTGCATCCCATACCAGCACCCGGCCCATCTTCCATGGAATCAAACTCATACCATCCGGTCTCTTACCATCATCTCTTGCAATACCAGTCGGCTCAAGTAGACTTGGCACGTTGACGGAGGCAAGAGACCGGCGTATGATATCGTTAAGTGCGGCATGTCTCGAGAAGCGGCCTGCACTTTTTTGGCATGACAGTCCGTGATGTCCTAGCTTGTCGACATCACTGCCACAGGGACATTTATGAGGAGCGCAGACCGGAACCCCAAGCCGTAGACAGGTTGCGATTCGGAGCGTGTCAGGCTCAAGAAATGTTCCTGTATTTGACGAAGGGTACGCGTGAAGCCAGTAGCCGGCCTCATGCGTACCCACGGCCAAAAGCCTAGCACGCGCCGAACCTGTACTACTGCTCAATAGATTGTCATAAGTCAATTTACAGTTTATGTCGTCCCAGCTCCTCTGTGAATTTGGAGAAATTGAAAAATTTTGACCTGGGCATGCAATTAAGAAAGCGTTTCTAGCTTCTTCCAAGGCAGCAATCTCAAAGTTTGAAGGGGTTGCCCTTAAAATTTTACCTATGAGATTTGCTGAACTATGGACAGAAGATAGAAAGGCAGGTAAAGCTACACTGGAAATTTTGCGAATCCCTAAACCACCATAACGGATGGGTAGGGATGCTTGGGTCCAAGATTGCTCGTTCAGCTGCATATTAAGAATTGATTCTAAACTATTTTTTATTAAGTTGTCTACATGTTTTAAAAGATCTGGGTAATTCCAAAAAGAGCAGCAACGGAGCACATACGTGAATTTTGGGACGAAAAGACAGAATTTTAAGATGCAAAGTGCATAATGTGGACTAATTTCAAGGAGACGATCAGCAGAATTTTGAAATTTATTAATTGAATTTTTAATATATTCAGAAATAGATTCATCAAAAATTGGAGAACCTAAAAGGTAAAGTGAATTACTGTTAACTATTTTAATATTTGGAGCCAAAATATTAAATTTTTGTTTTACGTCGTTTAAATTTAAGGCGCAGTTATTTATAAAAAGTTCGCATTTGCTAAAATTAAGCTCCAAACCAATGGCTTCAAATTTACTTTTGATTAAAAAAAGGTCCGAAAACACAGTATTCACATCACCTCCTAGGGTCCCGTCGTCCAAATACCAAACGTTGAAATTAGAATTTAAATTTTTGATTATAGGATTTATAGCCAAACTAAAAATTGCAGGCCCAAGGGGATCACCCTGTTGACAACCTACTTCCGAGGACAGTTCATTAGAACGATATAACAATTTTGTTGGGTCAGCGTAACTGAGAAGAAGATAATTGTATATTTCCGGTATATGTTGTTTTATTTCCGTCAGCAGGGTATCCCTATTTACCGAATTAAAAGCATTTTTGACATCAATTTTGAGCAACACGTCAGGCTTTCCGTAAGTTAGGAAAGAGCGTAGGGCATGGACGGCTGCCTCACACCCTCCTTTTACACCGAAGCCTAACTGTACGGGTTCAAATTCCGAATTTAATTTTGGTAAAATATGTCGAACAGCAATTTTGGAGGCCAGACGTCGTAGTGTTGATCCAACAGCAATTGGTCTCACCCCTCCGTCCTTTTTGGTGAGAGCAATGAGGTTCGCGCCGAAAAGAATAGGAACAATTTCTGGATTGACATTACCGGAATACATAAAGTTGATTAATTTTGTGATAGAATTTACAAGTTGCTCGCCTGCATCACCCACAGAATGCGACGTTAAGTCTTTCAAATGTTGGGGTGAGATTCCATCCAAACCTGCAGCCGAACCTGGTTTAAAAGATAAAATAGCATCCGTAACATATTTGTTTTGAATTTGAAGGCATGCTTGCCCTGCTGTTGGTGGGTCGAGAAAATATGGGTTTAATGGAGCTGGAGGATGTTTTGTCCGTAAGGCCTGAAGAGTGTCAGGGGTATCTGGTGATAGCACATCGTTGGAGAACAAAAGGCGAGCGGCACCTTTGAGATCTCCGTCACTGATTTTGTTTTCTATGAGTTTGTTGCGATTACGAGGGGCATCATGTTTGATGCTCCTCGTAATCGCAAGAGGTGCGGGAGAAGGCAAGGAGCTCACAGCACAGTTATTCTTAATCTTTTGTGTTAGTGATAAATTTGGTTCATTCGTTTTTATTATGTGTAGTGTGTTGTATGAAAATAAAAATAGGTTCTGCCAGTCTTGAGTGCAAAGTGAGTTGTGTTAGGATCGTGGCAAGTGGCGCTCCATTGTCTTTGCCTATTTTGATTAATTGATTAAAATTAGTGTGAATTAAACAGAAAATTGTTACAAATGGTTTTAATAACTAAGAACCTTCTCTCTCATATCCATGTTTAATTAAGGAAGACCGTTTTATTAGTCAAAAGTAATAAAACACTTATCACCTTATTGGGTAACCATAATATGGACACCTTAGACTAACACTCTGGCCACTTTGTACTTTGACAGGTGGCAATGTTCTTATGTATGGTGGACCTGAAACGAAATCTGTATTAGAAAGCATGTAAAAGACGAATTTTTCTATATTTTTTTTAACCGAAAACATAATATATCCAAAATATGGTTCTATTATCTCTTATTAAAATTCCTAATAACAGTGTAGCGTCCATGCACCGTGCTGTTGTCTGCATAGCAATGAATGCAGAATTAATAATATGCAGAAGGAACAAAGTCGGCGACAGCACGGAGCCCTGAGGGACGCCGGCATTCACCGACACCCTGCGCGATGCGACGCGTATGGAGCAGTCACACTGGAAGCCGACTATCCAGTTTCGCAGACGGTCAGCTAAACCGTATGCCTCGAGCTTGAATAAAAGGGCTTTGTGCCAGACCCCGTCAAACGCTTTTGAGATGTCCAAGCCAACGGCAAGGGCTTTTCCATTACCATCCAACGCTTTCGGCCTAAAGCCATATTGACGGTCATTGATCAGCTGGTGACCCTCAAGGTAGGCCATGAGGCGAACATTAATTATCCGCTCCATGACCTTGCACAGTACTGAGGTTACAGCTATCGGACGGTAGTTTGCCGGGTCTAAACCGGGTAACTACCGTCCGCCGGGTAGTTTATGAAGTAAGAACTATAAAAAGGTTTAGTAAAGTGTCCTAGTCGCGTTCCAGAATCAGCTTGTAAGTTGCCGGTTTTAACTAGGCCGGCATAGTGAATATGACTGCTATTACAGTTAAATAAATGTATATAACATACAGTTGTAACATGTAAACATAACATGTAACATGTTACATATAACATGTAACATACAGTGGTAGTGCAATGGCTACGTAAGCCGAGTGGCACGTGTTTAAAACCACTCACCGGTACCAATGTATCTTTGATAAATGTACTTTGGTTGTTCTGTTTCTATAATACAAGCAATTTAGTAGCTTAGTATAGAAATGTATAATAAATAAGAAAAGAAACAGTTTTGTAACTGTAATAGCAATCACCTCCATTTACAGACCGCACTCCAGCTTAGCTACAAAAATAAAGTCTTTTTTTATTTTTCATTGTGACACGACATTGACCTTGACCCTCCTGATGATAAGCAAGAGTAGATCCAAGAGTGACGACGACTGAAACATCCGAATTAGTTCGCGGCTGCCTCAGTCGCCGTCACTATGCCAGCGTCACGCATCGCTTGAAGGATCCAAGGTTATAGGAAGGAAAGTACACATGGGCTGGCAAAGCATTCTACTTATCGATTGTTCTGCAAAGAAAAGACGCACCGCACTTTTTAGTTCGACTGCCGATTTGGTCGACAAAATTTTACTATAACTTTTACCATTTACAAACTAGTCCTCACCATAAACATTAATTCTATCCTGATGGGAGGCGACATGTTCCCCATGATATGCTGTGCATGAATAAAGGCCACCGTCTTCAACCCGCGCATGGGAGATGTTAAGCTGCATAACCACACCACCGTCAGCGGACATCGTTTGGCCGATCATGTATCTAAAAATAAAGTATAATGTAACGGAACTCAAAGAGCACCGAAGACGGGAAAAAACCATTCTAAGGCGACCATAGTTCAGTGGTAGTGAAATGGTCACGCAAACCGAGAGTCTGCGGTTCCAAACTACTATCGATGTATAATTTACCTTAGAGCTTGTATGAAGAGAATTGTGGATGTGAAGGAAGCGAGGGAGTTGTGTCAGGATCGTGGCAAGTGGCGCTCCATTGTCTCTGCCTATCCTCATGGGAGAAAGGCGTGACAATTTGATGTGATTGATTTGTACGACATTTGTCGTACTGTTTCTATGATACAAGCATTTTAAGTAGCACTGATGTTAAGCTGAAGTGCAGTTCATGAATAAAGGTGGCTGCTACTACAATTAATTAACTGTAAAAAGCAGTCACACGCACTATGCCGGCCTAGATCCCAAGACGCTACTAAGTCACTTCACTTCACGACCTAGAGCAAATATTTGCTCTGACCGGGTATCGAACCCTGGACTTTACGTGTGTTCTTTTACATTTACAGTTAATCCATGTGCAAACTATGGCAGTTTAATAGCTGTTCTCCGAACGCGACTGAGTCGCTTTACGCTCTTTATACCGGAAAGTGGTGGTAGGTTCATCCTACCATACTATGTTTTTTTATTGTGACACGACATCTGACCTCGTCCCGCCTGATGATAAGCAAGAGGAGGTCCAAGAGTGACGACGACTGAGAAAACCGAGTTTGTTCACGGCTCAAGTCGTCGTCACTATGCCGGCCAAAGGTGCTTCTTCACGCATCGCTTGAAGTATCCAAGGTCATAGGATGGAGAGAACACATGGGCAGGCAAAGCATTCCATTGTCCATTGTCCATTGTCGATTGATCTACAAAGAAACGACGCACCGAACTTTTTACCCGGTAGATTCGGCATATGTTTGACTACAACTCCTTAATTTAAAATAGTGAACCTAATTTAGGCGTACCTGGAATCAGTGTTTGAAGATATAACTATACCATCCCTCTCCCATACAAATCTTGCTGGATGTGGACCACTTGCTGTGCATTGGATGCTAACCTAAAATATGAAAACCTATTGTCTATCTTACTTTTTATATATTTTAAACAATAAAATCATTCACTATGTTTATTGTCTTTTAATTATGTTTATTTTCTTTTAATTATGTTTATTGTCTTTTAATTATGTTTATTTTCTTTTAATTTTTCTTTTTTTTTAGTACAGTATCCTATTTTGTTTCAATTTTTATTATGTTTACACTGTATGACTAGTTTTATATCTACCACAAACTGTACAACTTTTCGGCACTATCTGATATTATTTTAAAATTTATTTTTAGGTTACTTGTTTGTTGATTACTGTTTGTTGCCTAAATAAATAAATAAATAATTAAAGAATACAATTGATCCTAAATAAAAAGAGAAAATAAAAGATCAGTCAATGTAATGAATTAAACAAATTTTATGCGGCTTACTATCGCGTTTATTTTGGTTTCGATTTTACAATTTTTGTTATTCCGACATTTCGAGAGCTTTGCAGCCATCGTGGTCACGGAGAGACCACATAAACCATCTAAACCAAAATAAACGCGATAGTAGGCCGAATAAAATTTGTTTAATTAAAACTTTTTTTTATTATGATTAATAAAGAAATTTGTAACTCACATCAACGCCCGCCATTATTGTTGTTTCCGAGAAATGTTGTGAAATTAATAAGATAAGATTTCTTTTTAGACGACTAGTCTTTATGCCTGTAAAAAAAGTACTTTGCTTTCTTTACTTTTTCATTGCAAAGTTATTAAAAATGAAGTTATTTAAGAGAAAAGTAAAAAAAAAATACTACAAAAGTAATCTTCTTCCCATCCTATAACATTGGATCCTTCAGGTGATGCGTCTAGTAGCACCTTTGGCCGGCATAGTGACGGCGATTGAGGCAATCCATCGACTTGGCCATCGACACTCTTGGACCTCCTATTGCTTACTTATCATGAGGCCAGGTCAAGGTTGAATATCGTGTCACAATAAAAAAAACACACACATACATACTATATATATATATATATATATACATACATATTATATACCTAATGTATATAAATCCAAAATAATAATAATTGTTACATAAGAAACGGAATATACAAACTTTGCACAAGCTTTTAAAACATTACTGCGTGAAGAAGCACCTTAGGCCGGCATAATGACGGCGACTGAGGTAGCCGGGAACTAACTCGGTATTTTCAGTCGTCGTCACTCTTGGACCTCCTCTTGCTTATCATCAGGCGGGTTGAAGTCAGATGTCGTGTCACAAAGAAAAACCAATAAAATATACTATAGTTGGTGTTTGACGAATAGAGAGAGGGAAAGACAGAACTACAAAGGTTTTATATACAAAGTTTGATATTATTAATGTCTAACTTACCGAAATACTGATGTAAATCAATTCCATTTGAGCGTATTTCTCGTTTCCAGTGTATTGTTCTGTGAACAATAAACATATTATATTATGTTGTACCTAAATCAACTATTCAAATTATATAATAGACGAGGTGGAATGTTTTAGTTGCATGAATTTTAGATCGGATGATTTAACCTATATCAGATATTATAATATTGTAGAACGTGTGTTCTCCTCATACTTTAAAGTTGGATCCTACAAGCGAAGCGTGATGATGCATCTTTGTCCGACATAGTGACGGAGATTATTCATTATTATAATTTTTTTTTCACATTTCTATAGTAAGCTACTAAAGTGCTTGAATCATAGAAACAGGACAACCAAAGTACATATAAAGATACATAGGTCGGTGGGTGGTTTCGAACTCGTGCTCTCGGTTTTCGTAACCATTGCACTGCCACTACACTACAGTCGCTTTATTTCACAGCGATGAAACGTTTTTTTCAGTCATCATCGCTTTTTCCTATTTATTATTTAATTATTTATTATTTATTATCCTATTTATTATTTAACTATTTATTATTTATTTAATATTTACCATTAAATAAGTCAAAATAGAAGAATAAATAATAAAAAACTATCAACAGTGCTATTATGATATACTGCTGAATATAGATCTTTTAGAGACCGCTCCATTCCTCTTGACTTATCCAGGGATTTCCAGCTACTCTGGGAAGGTTAGCGTCTCCTAGCCAGAGGTCATCTCTCAGTATGCTTGCATATAAACAATCACATGAGCTATTATCAATGTAGCAATCACATGTATGTAACAGTCGCTTTCACTATGCCGGCATATTTAAAACCGGTAACTCACAAGCCGATCCCGAAACGCGACTAAGTCACTTCGCGTTCTGTACACTTGGTACAGAACGTCCCAAGTGTACAGAACTGTTCATACTACTCCGGTTCAACAGTCTGTGCACCACTGCCTACCCCACTCTTGGCGATACCATAATATTTAGAGCCATAATATACAGACCGTGAAGTGATTTGGTCACGTTTCGGGATCAGCTTGTAAGTTGCCGGTTCCATCTAGGCCGGCATAGTGGATGTGATTGCTACTCACAGTTATTGAATTGTAGTAGCAGTGACATTCATTCATGGACCACACTTTGGCTTAACATCAAGCGGGGTGCTGTCATGCGTCGAGTCACAATAAAAAAAACCTACTAGCATAATAATAATATGAAGTCCAAGAATTTTAATAAAATCACTATTAATATAGGACTAGGATATTCATTGAGCAAATTTGTTTCGCACGAGAAAATATATGATGTCTTTGAAGTTCTGAGTTCAAATCCCTTTTTCCAATATCTTTTAAGGGATAAGGGTATACAGAATCTTGTTTTGTAAATATTTAAGAAGGTTTTGTCTTTTAATGACCAGTCAGCGGAAAATTCTCTAATATGAAAGGATTTTCAACACAGCCCTTACAAATATTTTGAATGTGTACGATTAAATCACATCAATACATAAAACACATATCTAGAATATTCTAAATTCAAATATCCTAAACTTCATTTAATTAAAATTGATTGACGTAAGAAATTTGTAAATCTGATGTGGATGGATACGTTAATGGAGGCAGACCCAGGGGATGTTCTTTGCTCAAATAGTACACTTCCTCAAAACAGCTGGGTTGCCTAGTGCCCATAACTGTAGGCGACTACACTATGCCGGAAAAGTCACGGCAAAGTTTGTACATTTGAATGTGGTACCACTAGGTAGTTTGAGACTTCACTAGGCAAATGACCTCAAACTATCTTGAGTGATTGAAGAGAAAGAGTAGGTACTCGTAAACCTGGCGTCGTTGGTTACTACGATTTCTTAGTCAAATCCCTAAAGCAGACTCACTGCACTGAAATATGAAATAATTCAATTTTCATTTTTCATTGGTGGGCTTTTCTCTCTTTTTCCCATGACCTAGGACATTTTGAGATCTCTCGTCAAGAACATTGTAGGATTCTATCTTATCTCGCTATATTCGTTAGTACCTACCCCGAAGTTTTTTAGTCTGAAGCATTATAGAATTATAGCATTATAGGCAAGTAGAATTTGCCTATAATGCTTCAGACTTACGGCACAGATGGTCTGCCCATTTCTGCTGGTAGACCCATTTCAGTTTAGCGGCTTTTCGACAATCAAAATTTTAGACTGCAGTATGGTATTTCGAATTTTGTCTGTGTTATTCACGCCCAGAATACATCGCTTCATGGCTCTCTGTCAAACCCCAAGTTAAAATATATTGAGTTTGTAGTAGTGACGGCGCCTGTAGTAGCCGTGAACTGACGCGGTTTTATTAGTCGTCGGCAATTGGACCGCCATTAGGCTTGACCAAGTATATATAATACTTATGTGTATTTGTATATAGTAGTATATAAAAGTAAATAAAAGCGGCAACAATAAAACATTTAAAAGAGCATAGAGTAGTAAGCCAAGTAAGTACGTAAGCCAAGTCTTATAACAGTTTTATATCCGAAAGTACAACTCGCTTGTTTTATTACGGTTATAAAATTGCGAGACTCAGTCGTATAAGACAAGATGTTTGTTTAGAAAATTTATATCGTGGAATATATAATTGTAATAGTAGAATTCTTTTACGTTTAAGATAGTATAGACAGGCAGTTGGAGATCATTTGGGAACCCAATGTAGTATTATTATGTACTACTTCCAAGAGTTAAAAGAGTTCTAGGCAAACAGTTGGTTGTTATTTTTCAATCTGCCGTTTCGGGGTAGTAGCCACCTAATACCGTGAAGTGACTTAGTAGCGTTTTGGGATTAGCTTAAAAGTTGCTGGTTTTAAGTAGGTGACTGGTACTTGTAGTTACCAACCCAATGCTTACCAATATCAATAAAGACCGTAAAGTGATTAAATTGTGTGAAAGTTTATATGTATATTTTTTACATTTCTATACTAAGTTACTAAAGTGCTTGTATCAAAAAAACAGGACAACCAAAGTACATATATCAAAGATACAATGGTACCGGTGGGTGGTTTCGAACTCGTGCTCTTGGTTTATAAATCAAACTTCTGGATCGTCTCCGTCTTTCCTTCCACTCACCTTAGATTTATAAATCTCTAGTCAATCCCCTTTCATTCAACCTACTTTGAAAGTAATAAAAGGAAAGTAAGTCTTATGTCTTAAAAGATGTAATTGAGTAATAATTTCTAAGTGATAAATTTTCATTCACGTCAAATGAAATACGTATCAGTTTTATTACTGCCGAAGGTCATTTAAATGTCATTAAACTGCCATAAATGAATTAAGATACGGTAAGTCTTGAAATAAACGTAAAATGTGCCTTCATATTATTGGTAAGGCAAATATCTATTAATAAAATATACTGACGACACGTTTGGCGTTTGTAACACACCAGCAACGCGTAAAGTCCCGGGGTTGGTTCCTGGTTGGAGCAACGCTCTGTTTTTGGCATATTTGGTAAACAAGAGGCATATTTGCACTGGTTATCTAAGAGGTGGTAGGTAGTGGTGACCAATCTGCTGACCTAAGGTAGTACGATCACTTTCATTTATATAGACCGTGAAGTGACTCAGTGGCGTTTCAAATTAGCCGGTTGCAATTAGGCCGGCATAGTGTGTGTGACTGCTACTTGTAGTTATTTAATTGTAGCAGCAGTCATGAGCCGCACATATGCTTATATTCGGTGTGTTCTCAAATGTTGAATTACAATAGAAAGTAAGTGAAAAAAGGAAAACTATATATTTTAATGTTCTATTTAATATTATTATAATTATTCTATTTATATATAAATGTATCGTCCTATAAATATATTTATTCACATGTCTATTAATATATTTATAGTTTGATGAGTATATTTATAGACAAGTTATTTAAGTTATATTACGAGTAAAAATATATATAAGGAAAAATAATTCTTTATATTCACTTGTACTATATTTGTATGATTGTACATATGCTACGATCTTGTGTCGGGTATTTATGCTACATCACACAGTACCGCCAGATTTGTTTGGCAAAGTCCCGGGTTACATTCCCGGCCAGAGCAAAGATTTGATTCATAACTTTTATTTGTAATAATGATTAAATAATACAAGTACTCGTATACTCATATACAGAATTTCGGGAGTATGGAACCGTATGGATAATCTCTCTGAACGCAACATACGGCATCGCCATATACAATTTGCGTTTTTTTTTATAGAGATCGTCATTTGACCTCGAATTGCCTTATGCCTTATTGCAAGAGAAAGTTTAAGAGCACCGACGCCTAAAAGAAATGATTTCATTTTCGGATGCCTCAGTCGCACTCACTATGCCGGCCGGCAAATGATTTTATGTTTTAGACCAAATTAGGCGTATTTCTTTCATTTATTTTATGAGCCCGTGGTTGTTGGGTCTGCCGAGAGTAAGTAGGAAGCCCCATTAGCTTGATTAAAATGTTTTCACCTTTTTACCTAAAAACGTATAAATCGAATAAAACAAAAGTCAATTATGGAAAAGCCACACGGAATGTTTTTGGTTAACTCGGGTGAAAATGTAAAATTTCAAACATTTTGTCTAACAAGGTAACTTTGATAGAACTTGAAGAATTTTGAGCTTGGTATTTTGATATTTTGCTGGAGAAAATATGCTATTGTGGTTGAAGTTTTGGGTTTAGAAAGACGGTGGCTAAGGGAAACTTTTCATTGTTTACTTTGTATAACTTCTGAATCAAAGTTAGTTTTAATAATGATGTCTTTGAAATTTGCAATAATTTAAGTTCATAAAAATAATACGAACAACATTAAAGGTTACTCTTAAAGGGTAAGGTCAAAGGCGACCGTGGTGTAGTGGCAGTGCAATAGTTACGCAAACCAAGAGCACGGGTTTAAAACCACTCGCCGGTACCAATGTATATTTGATATATGTACTTTGGTTGTCCTGTTTCTATGATACGAGCACTTTAGTAGTATAGAAATTTAAATTATAATAAAGAATGAAAATAAAATTAAGTATTAAAAAATATTGTTAAAAATGACAATTGAAAAGATTTAGACGGTTATAATTTTTTTATATGATTCTACTAGATTTCCTTCTGCGCCGTTAGAAAAATCTCGATAAACCACAGCTTTTATGTAGAATAATCGATAAGTGCTGTATAAAAACAATATTAAAAAAAAACTAAGCTACTAAGGTTATTGTATCATAAACACCTCCCGCAAACTTGGCATCCTGAACAAGGTGGCAGCCGTGAACTAAGCCTTGGAGGTCACTCTTGGACCTCCTCTTGCTTATCATCAGGCGGGTTGAGGTCAGATGTCGTGTCACAATAGCATTATTTATCACACTATGTAAAATACTCGTAGTTTTAAATGTTATAACAGTTTTGTTAATAAAGCCGCTGGTGTTTTTATTTGAACGAAACGCACAAAAAATCATAAATGCATAAATGAAAACTGAAACCGCGATGCAAATCGGATTGTAGCTTCATATTCGAGGAGCTGATTCTTGATATCAATCCGGTTTTGTTAACATTAATTATTTTGTGGTAATACCAGAAGAATGATTATAGAGTAAAAAAATGTGCTACAAAAACTGAAAGATTAAGTTTAATTTATTAAAAGTATTTGTACTTATGAATAATTTAAACCTAATCTAGTCTATTCTAACGTATGGAAAACACCACTACACACAAAATAAGATCGGCCGGTATAGTGATTGTGATAGAGGCAACGGTAAAATAACCGGTTTTTCAGTCCTCTGCGGTCAAATATCGCGTCTTAATAAAGATAATGCCTTTAAATATGGTAATTTAGCCGACATAGTGATAGCGGCTGAATTGAGTCGGATTATTCAGTCGTCGGCACTCTTGGAACTTGCTTACCATCAGGTAAGTAGAGGTCAGATTTCGAATCACAATATTAAAAAAAAACTTTTTATCTATATTATGCTACCCAACGTAAGCACGCAAGATAAAAGAAATTCTGATAAAATTGGATATGGTAAAACTCGTATTATTTTACAACTACAAGAATATACCGCTTAGTTTTTTACAAATCCACAAAGATCGGTGGCAATTTACAATTGCCGTTTTTAATACTTTTGCACTTTTTAATACTTTCGAATGTACTGAATAAACTCAATTTTGTAAATAGGATATCGATTGGGTTTTATATATTTATCGATATCGATACATATTTTTGACATACTATACCTTACTATACTATACTATACTATACTATACTATACTATACTATACTATACTATACTATACTATACTATACTATACTATACTATACTATACTATACTATACTAATGTAAGGTTGTAGTGTGGTCTACAGTTGGAAAAGACCACAAAGTTTCGTGAGTGATTTTACTTTGGTCGGCATAGTGACGGCGACTGAGGCAGCCGTGAAATAACTTGGTATATTTCAGTCGTCGTCACTCTTGGACCTCCTCTTGTTTATCATCATGCGGGTCGAGGTCAGATATCGTGTCACAATAAAATTTAAAAAAAATGAAAAAAAATATTCTATTCCTTTCGTTATTCTTGATTAAACGCCAACACAGAATGCTACTGTAGCGTTTTCGAATGCAAAACAAAACCTTCATGAACTATGCCTGAAAAGGACGTAAGCTGTAAAAATCAAGTTTTCCTTTTCTATCAAAATTCTTTCGCATTGTTTTAAATTCAATTTGTTTTTATTGGTGCTCGTATACCCCGCCTAATTTTGAGCTGGAGTGCGGTTCATAATTAATATGACTATTACTACAATTAAATATCTGCAAATGGCAGTTGCATCCACTATGCTGGCCAAGTTGAAACCGGCTACTTTCAAGCTAACTCTGAAGCGAGACTGGGTCACGTCACGATGTGTCTGTCCACTTGAAAGTTGGTGGTAATACTAGCTAGACCCGGAGCAAACAAGGTGTGTTATATGATGTTTCTTTATTATTATTCTATACCAAGCTACTAAAGTGTTTGCTTGTATCATAAAAACAGGACAACCAAAGTACATAATATATCAAAGATACATTGGTACCGGTGGGTGGTCTCAAACTCGTGCTCTCGGTTTGTGTAACCATTGCACTGCCACTA
Source organism: Tinea trinotella (assembly GCA_905220615.1). NCBI lineage: Eukaryota > Metazoa > Arthropoda > Insecta > Lepidoptera > Tineidae > Tinea > Tinea trinotella. The sequence continues at coordinate 3,469,808 of HG992328.1, read as the reverse complement.
CACCACGGTCGCCATGTGTCGACCTTTCCAAGTTCGCACTAAAATTGTTATTATTCATTTTCATTCAAAAAAGCATTGTCATTTATGTCAAACATCATTCATTCATTCTAATAAGGCGATCTTATTAGAATGAATAAAATAATGAATAATAAAATAATAATTTAAATATTTTTTTTTATTTAAAATTATATAAAATATAAAAATAATAATTTTTTTTATTTAAATTAAATTTAAAAAAATATTTTATATGATATTTTTGGCAATATAAATAATATCAGTCTTCTTCTTGTTTTCAACAAGAGTGTTACATACCGTCAAAATTTGTCATATTTAATCAGAGCTTTAAAATCTGTCTATGAATATTTAAAAAAATTAACTTTAAATAAAAAGATTGGATTTAAAAAAAATCTTACCTGTAATCTGCATTTGAAGTTGATGTTGCACCTACTGTAACAAAAAAGAGTAAATTTGAATACCTAATAATTTTAGCAATCAATCAATCAAATTGTTACGCCTTTTTTCCACAATCCTGATACAACTCCCTCGATTCCCTCACATCCACAATTTTCTTTATACAAGCTCTAAGGATGAATAAAAGTAGATTGACAAAAGAAATTTATAAATATGTTGTGGATAGATGCGTTAATCGAGGCAGACCCGATTCTTCGACCAAATCGGATACATCCTTTAAAACGCTGGGTTGTCTCATATTATTATTATTCATTGGAGTCTAAATTGATATAATATACAATTAAGCTAAAGCTTAGGAAAACTTTTTCATATTTGTTTTTAATGTGAATTGACATATGTTAAGCTGGAGTGCTGTCCATAAATGGAGGTAACTGCTATTACAGTAAATTAACTGTAAGTAGCATTCACAGGCAGTGGGACGGTCTAGTTGAAATCGGCACCTTTACAAGCTAATCCCGAAACTGATCCGTATGACGGTCTGTATACTTGTAAGTAATGGTACTCCCCGCATACTTTTAAGTGGCCGGCACTCCCTAGCCTACCACTCTTCACTACCACCTACCACCTAGTCAATGACTAATTATTGTTTAGCAGAGACAATAAGTAGTAGAGTCTGTCTAAGCCGCAATGACGCGCCCCTCCACTGCATTTAAGCACACGTGAGAATATAATATATGAATGCAACACACCGAAAATGCAATTGTATTTTTTTTTATTGTGACTCGACATATGACAGCACCCCGCTTGATGTTAAGCAGAAGTGTGATCCATGAATCAATGTCACTGGTACTACAATTCAATAACTGTGAGTAGCAATCACATCCACTATGCCGGCCTAATTGGAACCGGCAACTTACAAGCTGTTCCCGAAACGTGACCAAATCACTTCACGGTCTGTATACTTGTAAGTGGTGGTACTACCCCGGATCGGCAGACTGCCCACCACTCTTTGATAACCAGACCCGAAGCAAATATCCATCCAACAAATATTTGCAATATTTAATATAATTATTAAATATTACAAATAAAAGCTATGAAACAAATATTTGCTCTGACCCGGGAATCGAATCCGGGACTTTACGCGCAACAAACCAATCGCTAAACCGTTCGTCCACGCCTGTCGTCAAAATTGGTCATTCAGTTGCTGGTTAGACACAAAAGGAGGAGCACGTTAATAAAGTATATTAGTATACTTAGATATTTGTATTTACACATTTAAATAAACTAATAAAGCGGACGCGTCATTTATAGTTAGACAAAATAATTCATTGACTAAGTCTTTCGTTTTTATTATTCCCCCTATATAATTTTTTTTTATTGTGACACAACATCTGACCTTGACCCGCCTGATGATAAGCAAGAGGAGGTCCAAAATTGACGACAACTGAAAAAACCGAGTTTATTCACGGCTGCTTCAGTCATCGTCACTATGCCGGCCAAAGGTGCTTCTTCACGCATCGCTTGAAGGATTCAAGGTCATAGGATGGCGAGAACACATGGGCTGGCAAAGCATTCCACTTGTCGATTGTTCTACAGAGAAAAGACGCACCGAACTTTTTAGTTCGGCTGCCGATTCGATCGATAGAATGCGGATGCTTTCCCCTACTTGTGCGGGTATTACGGGTGTGAAAGGACGAGGTAGGAACAAGGTTAATACAAATATTTTCATAAAAGTATTTTTAAACATGAACTTTTTAAATTTATTTAAATAAAAACAGTTTAAAAAAGATAATATTAATGTCTGAAAGGCATAAACGAATTTTGATAATGTTAAAACAATTACATGTTCCTTTTAATTGCTTCTGTAATAACACTAGATAATAGGATTATAATTCGTTCGTCCAACGAGCCATAAATTACCACTGTTCTGTATTCCACGCAAACCCAAATCCATAAGAGATAAACTACGGCCGTGTACCACAAAAAAATTAAACTGTATAACTCTCACGCCTTTTTCATATAGGGATAGGCAGAGACAATAGAGCGCCACTTGCCACGATCCTGACATAACTCCCTCGCTTCCTTCACATCCACAATTCTCTTCATAGCAGCTTTAAGGTTATGGGCACTGGGCAATCTAGCTTTCTTGAGGATGTCTCCGTTTTGATCGGAAAACAGCCTCCTGGGTCTTAAACGTGTTTTAAGTCAGTTAAGTACCGCAAATTAAAGTTTGACTTCATACAAATATTTAAACACTGTTTTAAATATTTTTTATATTAAGACCACGGGTCCTTAATTGTTCCCTACTATAAGCCTTTATTTAAACTGTTGATTAATTTAAGGCTTGAAGTGCCTGAAGTTTGACCATGAGGATCCAAAAGATATAACTATGGTAAGAGATCTAGAGTACCTGATGATGGACAATGAGGATGCAAGGGATGAATAATATGCAAGGGATGTAGATATTACTAGGGAGATTAAAATAAAATAGTTTCATATTATAAGTTTATTCTGATATAATTTTATTTTTACATTTCTATACTAAGCTACTAAAGTGCTTGTATCATAGAAACAGGACAACCAAAGTACATATATCAAAGATACATTGGTATCGGTGAGTGGTTTCGAACCCATGCACTCGGCTTGCGTAACTTTTGCACTGCCACTACACCACGGTGTATGACATTGAAGATCTGAAGTTATAGTTTAAAACGTGGGTGAAACCTCAGGGAACAGCTAGTATTCTTATAAAGTGTAAGAGAAAATCTATATTAGACATTAATTTTTGAAGCGTGAATTAAAGTCATTGCAAAATGAAATTAAAACATAGTTTCATTTTGCAATGATTTTGTAAGTAGATAGTTTATTAGTTTTTGTTTTTATTATTTTCTGTGTGTTTAATTTATATGTTCAATTTGTATATTAATTAGTATTTAAGTTTTTTTTTTGTAAACAAAGCAAAATGCATGTTGTGGTTATCTTTAACTAAAATAACACTTAGATTTAAGATAATTTTGTAATTGTTACGTTAAGTGCTTGTATCAGTGTATATTTTGTTGATGACCCATGAAACCACCTTACAACCTTACCTTACCTTACCTTACCTACTATAACAAATTAATGACAAAACTTAAATATTATCAAGCAGAGTTGCTAACTTATTTCAATTATAATACCACTTGAAGATATATGAGATGTAGAGATTGTGGGCTCTCTTACAAGTGACGTCATTAAAACTTTGTCAATTATGTAACTCGTCAAATAACCACTTACTGCCTTCTACTTTTAAACGTCACAAAAACGCCTCACAAGACAGTTTGTGAAGCCGTTCGAGTTACTATAAGGCATGTATGAAAGGAGATTAGCTACCTTTTCAAGCTCTAAAATTTAGGCTGGTTATAGCGGATCTTTCGATCATGCTGGTCAAACAATGGTCTAAAATTAGATGGGTGATCGCTAGTAAAAAAAACACCACCATTTTTGTTTCGGAATACGGACAAATGTAGGTCTCGGTCATTGTCACTGAGAAGTCGCCAGCAAGTAGCCTAATTTCTGATTGAATAACCACGATTGGAATAGAGACCTGTGTCCAGTAATAGGATCAACATAGGCTGATAATAATAAAGATACGTGTGTGTGTGTGATAAAAAATATCAATCAATCAATCAAATGGTCACGCCTTTTCCCCACAGGGACAATGGAGCGCCACTTACCATGATCCCTACACAACTCCCTTGCTTCCTTTACATCCACAATTCTCTTCATACAGGTTCTAAGAAATCTCATAACCACAAAGCCTGTATTAAAATATATATATTTTAATTTGTATAAAATTAAATTATATCATAATCGAAATGTCAGAGACAAAGGAGTGCATCTTGCCACGAACCTGACACGACTCTTTCACTTCCCTCACATTCACAATTCTTTTCATACAAGCTCTACGGTTATGGGCACTAGGCAACCCAGCTTTTTTAAGAATGTCTCAGATTTAAACGGAAAAAAACCCTTCTGAGTCTGCCTCGTTTAACACAACCATCTACTCATCCTTTTCATTTGCAGTAACGTATGTAATTAGTATTAATATTAAATTATCATATATGTCAAGAAACTATACTAAATTTTCATTTATTATTTTACATGTCTACGTATGTTAAAAGCATTGTGCTTTTTTTGTACCAGACTAATCTCCACAATATTTCCTAATAACTTTCCTCAAAGCTAAACAACTTCGAGTTAGAATAATGGGAACTATGTTGCCCTAGGAAAACTACACGAATATGTTGAAATAATTTAAATACATCTGTCCTTTTCTAGATTAACTAAAACTATAGGTGTAAAGGAGATAGCTGTTAATAGTAGCTAGGGTAATTGTGGGTTAGTTTGAGGAATAAAGGTCTTTAGTGCTGGAATAATATTTAAATATTTAATTGAACAATCTGTTGCAGATGTTTAGATTAGTTTAAACAGGCCTAGGCTACATTAGCAAACAGAGAGAACGGGTTTAAAAACCAAGCCGGTACCAATGTATCTTTGATATAATGTATTATGTACTTTGTACGTCGATTTTAATGTCACAAGACTTCGTACATAAGGCGACCGTGATGTAGTGGCAGTGCAATGGTTACGCAAACCGAGAGCATGAGTTCGAGCCCACCAACCGGTGCCAATGTATCTTTGATATATGTACTTTGGTTGTCCTGTTTCTATGATAAAAGCACTTTAGTAGCTTAGTATAGAAATGTAAAAAAAGTGGACAAGGTATTTTTAATTCATTTAATTCATTATATTATTATAAATATAAATTTTAACAGTTAGGGAGACCTACTGAAGGGGCTGCTATTTTCTTCTTGGTAATTAAACAACTTCTTTAAAAAAATAACTAAAATACATTATTAAAAGGAGTCCCTTTAGGCAAGGTTCCGAAGATACTGACAGCGTTCCCCCTTTGTATGTCTAGCTATACAATTCATACAGTTAGATATAATGACATGAATGAACAAATATAATTATAATTTATAAGCGATCGTTTAATATTCCTTTTTGAATTATATCCTTTGAACATTTCAAAATTGAACCAATAATTTGCCAAAAGCTTTCAGAGCTTTAAGAGTGGTAGGTAGTGGTACCCAGTCTGCCGATCCGGGGTAGTACCACCACTTACAAGTATACAGACCGTGAAGTGATTTGGTCACGTTTCGGGATCAGCTTGTAAGTTGCCGGTTCCATCTAGGCCGGCATAGTGGATGTGATTGCTACTCACAGTTATTGAATTGTAGTAGCAGTGGCATTCATTCATGGACCACACTTTGGCTTAACATCAAGCGGGGTGCTGTCATATGTCATATACTTGTAAGTGGTGGTACTACCCCGGATCGGCAGACTGGGTACCACTGCCTACCACTCTTTGATAACCAGACCCGAAGCAAATATCCATCTCTTTTTTTTTATTAACAAATATTTGCTATATTTAATACTATTAAATATTACAAATAAAAGCTATGAAACAAATATTTGCTCCGACCGGGGATCGAACCCGGGACTTTACGCGCAACAAACCAGTCGCTAAACTGTTCGTCCACGCCTGTCGTCAAATTGCTGCTATACGTACATTTCAGAAATAAATTGTAGAATAGAAAAATTGAACCCAAAGTCGAATGAAGTTTTTTGGCCAGTAGACGGCGACTGAGACAGCCATGAACTAACTTGGTTGTTTCAGTCGTCGTCACTCTTGGATCTCCTCTTGCTTATCATCAGGCGGGTCGAGGTCAAATGTCGTGTCACAATAAAAAAAAGCCCGACTTTGGATTCAATGAATGTGAGGTGTGGACAAAGTTTGAGCCATGCATGGTAGTTAGTAGTAGCATAATGACAACAGACGTAGGAGTAGCGCACAGGATAGTACACTAGTTCTTAACGCGTAAAGTGCCGGGTTCGATTCCCGTACCATCACCAACAAGTATATACGAGTAGACTGTGAAGTGACTTATTCGCGTTTCAGGATCATCTTGTAAGTTGCTGGTTCCTACCGACAAAGTGAATGAGACTGCTACTTGCAGTTATTTACATGTAGTCGTAGTCGGTTAATGAACCGTAACATCAAGAGACACGTGAATTGTGAATGTGAAGAAAGCGAAGGAGTTTTGTCAGGATCTTGGCAAGTGGCGCTCCATTGTCGCTGCCTATCCCTGTGGAAAAAAGGCGTGACAATTTGATTGATTGATTGATCATCAAGAGAGGTGCTGTCATACGTCTAGTCACAACTAAAAATCTTTTTACTTAATCCCACCCACTATTACCCAACATAACTATGTACAGGCTGTTATCTAGGCTACATCTGAGAACGGCTATTCAAAAGATGCTTCTCAAAGGCTACACCACAATGTACTCATTTCTTAGAGACTCTAAGCTTTTCAAAGTGGAACGTTAAGTTTGGAACACCCCTTATCTTGTGAGAGCGTTTAGGAAGCTATTCACATTTCCACGAGACGAGATATAATATCATGATGTAAAATGATGTAAACGACATAATAATCTTCGCGTATTTGTTTGAGTTTTACCTTTAACTGAGAAATTCTAAGTTTTATATTTGTGCATGTGCGGTGTCCGAAAAACGAGTCCAAAGATCGAGTCAAAAGATCGAGTTCGAAGATCGCCACCGCCGCACACGCTACCTCACCGCCATCCGACCAAGACTGGGGACTATAGAAGAGGAACGAAGCCTGAACTCTCAAGATCTGGTGCTTCATATCATCGCATCACCACCCATCGTGCACACCGGTATTCTTCGGTGCATCGGACCGTTCGTCGGCAAGCCCAAACTCACCGGTACTCTTCAGATCTAGGCTAACCTTCGTTGGTCCTCTGGAGAGACCACTGGTGAGCGCGGGAGTCAGCCTGCCGTAGAATTGGAAACCCGTAGATCGACTTTCGTCGTCACGGCTGAGCTCGTCCTTCGACGGCCGCGTTTCCAAGTTCTGTGGAGGTTCGATTTAGTCGACCCGGTCCCGCACAATATTCGTAGCTATAAAATTAGTATGTATTTTAAGAATTGATTGGCCAGTTTAGTGACGGTGACGGTGCTTTTATTTATAGTCGGCACTTCTGAACTGAACTTTTTTTATTGTGACACGACATCTGACCTCGTCCCGCTGATGATAAGCAAGAGGAGGTCCAAGAGTGACGACGACTGAGAAAACCGAGATTGTTCACGGCTGCCTCAGTCGCCGTCACTATGCCGGCCAAAGTTGCTTACCATTGGGCAATTTTACACATATGTAAAATTGTTATTTACTGAAAGTATTCATTAGTTTATCCATCCGTTAGAAAGTTTCCAAGGCGACCATGGAGTAGTGGCAGTGCAATGGTTACACAAACCGAGAGCACGAGTTCGAGACCACCAACCGGTACCAATGTATCTTTGATATATGTACTTTGGTTGTCCTGTTTCTATGATACAAGCACTTTAGTAGCTTAGTATAAAAATTAAAATAATCTTTAATTTATCTTAGTAAAATATATTTGTCAAAGCTATGGTTTGTACGCCGGGCCTTGTGCCTGTTTGTGGCTCGATCTAACTTGCAACGTAAGATCCACTATTGTACAAATTTCAGTGTTTAAAAACATTTATTTGAGTACTAGCAGACTCGACATACGTTGTCCTATCCAAAAGTAAAAACAAAAAGTTTTTTGGCGAAAAAATGCAAGGTCGTCCAACTTATAATTTGTAAAGCTTGTGTTTCTTGAAAATTTATATGTAATAGTGGTGGAATTGTTACCCAGCAATTATTTTTAAGTGAATCGAGTATAGACAAGTGTTTAAAAGCTGTTTATGGTGTCTCTTCATGTTCCCTTCAAGATTCCATCTAAAGAGTTTTAGTAAGGCTTTTTCACCGCTTTACTAAAACCATCATTATCATCTTCATCCCCATCTAATGGATCAAACACTGAAGTGTTTCATTTTCATTCACTGAAGACATTATATTTTACGTAAGACTAGGATGTAAGAACTAAGTTTACTTTGCCTTCCCAGAATGGGAGAATTGAACTGAGGAATGAAGAAGAATAAAAACAAAAAAGCTCTTGCAGTGCCACCTACCGGGACTAATTATGAATTTTATCCATGTAGGAACAGACTTAAATTCACATTTTTTTAATTTAAATCATTTCAGCCGTTTAAGAGTTCATTGACGTACACACGGACAAAAAAAAAACAAAGAAGCATACATAAGATAATGAATAAAAAATAATACACGCGTGTACTTAAGTACTTTTTTTATCTAATAATATTAAATAAGAAAAAACAATAATTAGACTAAATAACGTTTTAATTTGTATCGTATAACTATGAATTAACCCTTAAAGTACCGACGCTTATCGTTAAGGTTTAGGAAGCCATTAAAGGGTTAGGAACCTTTACAGATTAAACACCACTGTAGACAGCGCAAAGATGACTTTAGATAACCCAATGGAATAACAAACCCAACGCAAAACCTTGATTTAACCAATCACTATAATCGTATTAGTAATTGACGATGGATCCTTGGTTCCATTCTCGGTTCTCAGTACGTTTATTACTTATGAGTGCATATAAATTCCAAAATCTTTGAAACGAGCATGTTAATGGCTTTATATTATAACATTCTAGGGGTCATAAGGGATAGAATTATATGCCAAGAAGAGCTTTAATTACACAACCAAATATCCTAATCATAAGCACTGTCGTAGTCAAATGTTTAAGCCCAAGTCGTATATCGCAGATATCGCTGCTAAACAGAAGTCCTCGCTTCCCAATCGCTGTTATCGCTGTGATCCCAATCAGCACATGATTCAGTTCAAAACAAAACTAACTCATGTGCCAATTAGTATGATCAAATCCCAATCCTACACGCGAAATCGTAACCAAGTATTTGTTCTCTGGCTATATATTTTTTTTAGTCGATTCGATAGGAGTCTTTGTAATCGATAGGATTTCTAAATGGTGCTATTATTCTAAGCTTCTTGATTTTTTTAAATATTTTATACAAGATTTATACAAGATTATGGTTTATACTAGATTATTCTAGACGTTAAGATGACAATATAAATCAAAAATAACGAAAGAAAAGCAACAACCTAACGTCATTGTATTAGTTTAAATGTTTTTTTTTATTACATTAAAATGTGCGAAGTCTAATAGTTTATAGTCCTTGAGTACAGTACAGCCTTTTGTCCCTCCGATGATGGATTGAGGGACATCGGCCATGTTTTTTTGTAATAACAAATTTTGGAGTATGAAACAGCTTGATGGTTAAACTGTAGCACAGAATTTTGTTAGAAAAAAAACATTGGTCTGTGAAAGTTATTTAAAAACGTTTATTAACTATAAGTGAAAATGTATATTAACTAGTATTTTCATTATGCAGAAGCTTGCAAAATGTAAACAATAATAAATTAAATATAATAGTATGCCGCATTCTAAACGAAACAAAAATACCTTTTTGTATTTTCACTCGACAATTGACAGTACCCCGCCTGATGTTACTATTAAGCTGGAGTGCGGCCTATGAATGGAGGCAACTGCTACTACAGTTAAATAACTGTCAGTAGCAGTTTCATCCACAATGCCGGCCTATATGGAACTAATACGCGACTAAGTCAATTCACGGGCTGTAAGTGGTGGTACTACCCCGGATAGGCAGACTGGGCACCGCTGCCTACCTGCCTACGCTGCCTTATATTTCAACACGTTACGCATACACGGAATTACGCATAGGGATTTCATCTTAATTTCATCCTAACAAAGGTTGATAGATAATGCCTAAGAGTGGTAGGCAGTGGTACCCAGTCTGCCGATCTGGGGTAGCACCCACACTTACAAGTATACAGACGGTGAAGTAATTGTTCGCGTTTGGAAATTAGCTTGTAAATTGCCGGTCTCAACTAGGCCAGCATTGTGGATGTGATTGCTACTTACATTTATTGAATTGTAGTAGCAGTGACATCCATTCATGGACCATACTCCAGATTAACATCAAGCGGGGTGTTGTCATATGTCGAGTCACAATAAAAAAAGGCATTAAGCTCGCCTATATGTATATACTTTTGTGCAATAAAGAGTTTATAAATATAAAAATAATAAATAAAAGAATAAAGGATTTAGAATAATAAATATTAATTAACATATATAAAATAGGCTTTCAATTTTGTTCAGTATTTTAACAATATAAAAATTCTATAATTATTCAACATTTTTTTCTGTGTACAAATAAGAAAGGCGAGATTAAATCCATTCAAAAATCTTTTAAGGGATCTTCTTCCCTTATTAAACAGGAAACACAATAGAAAACCTTTTTGAAATGTTTTAGCGTATTTTTTAAGTAAGTACCTACTTTTTTTTCTATTTTACTCCATTTTTCTTACATTTCTATACAAAGCTACTAAACGTGTTTGTATTATAGAAACAGAAGTACATATATAGAAATACATTGACTATGCCTGCCTGGTAAGAACGAGAAAATTTTAAGCTGATCCCGAAACATGACTGAGTCTTGAAAACTGTACACTTGAAAGAATAAGAAAATTATAGTTTGACCAATACCGCTGTACCGCGCCTTGGGTATGCGCGCGGCGAGGCGGGGGTACCATCGGCTGGTGCGCTCGACTGTCGACTGTTTATGTCAGAAGCACTTAGATAAATATTCAATGATGGGTCGTGCGTTATGATGCACGTGCATCAACATTCTCTTAATTCAGTTAGGAATTAACTAGTAAAGGCGACCGTGGTGTAGTGGTAGAGAAATGGTCACGCAAACCGAGAGTCCCCGGTTCGTAACCACTAACCAACAATGTATTTTTGATATATTATGTACTTTGGTATATATTTGATCAAATCGGAGACATCTTCAAAAAAAACTAGGTGTCCTAATGCCCATAACCATAGAGCTTATATGAAGAGAATTGTCAATGTGAAGAAAGCGAGGGAGTTGTGTCAGGATCGTGGCAAGTGGCGCTCCATTGTCTCTGCCTATCCATGTGGGAAAAAGACGTAGCAATTTGATTGATTGATTAATCGGTTATACTGATGTTAAGATACAAGCACGTTTATTACCTAAGTAAAGTAATGGAAAAAACTGTACGTATTTGTTAGTTTCAATTCAATTAGGAATGGGACTGGTACCTTAAAACCAAGCAATTTTGAACTCTATGTCCATGTAGAGATATTAAATAACTCTGTCCGTAGTTTCAAAGCTTACGAACTACGAAGCGGAACGATTTAGGTCATCTCTAGCAAAATCTGGATTATGTAAATATTCGATGAAAAGAGAGCGATATTGAGATTTTATCTATGTAAAGTAGCTATTTTAGTTTTTTAAACATCTTTTTATTGTTCAGTTTTTATACTATATTTTTTAATTTTATTGTGACACGACATTTGACCTCGACCTGATGATAAGTAAGAGGAGATCCAAGAGTGACGACGACTGAAACAACCGAGTTAGTTCACTATGTCGCCCAAAGGATGTAATCTAATTTAGTACATATAAGGTTTTTTTTTATTTTATTTTAATTCAATTAACTTCACGTTTGCCACAGTGGTTGTAACTATGCCGGACTATATTCTTTTCCTAATTAAGCTGCTAAAGTGCTTGTAGGTACTATTGAAACAGAACGTATCAAAATACATAATATATCAAAGATATTATTTTTGTATTGTGACGCGACACATGATAACACTCGCCTGATATTAAACTGGAGTGTGGTCCATGTATGGAGGTGACTGCTACTATCACATCCACATCCACTATGACGGTCTAGTTGAAACCGGCATATTACAAGATCCCAAAACGCGACTAAGTCACTTTACGGTCTGTATATTTGTAAGTGGTAGTACTACCCCGGAAAAAGTGGTTTCTGGTACCGGAAAATGGTTTTTAATGTACAGTGGTAGTAAATTAGTGTTTACGTAACTATTTACCACTGTACCACGGTCGCATTATATAATACGTCTGAATAATGGAAAAATATCGCTATGTAATTTTCCTATATAAAAATTTCAAAAGCCTTACTCTTATTGACTGAAACTTCCATTGATTAAAGCCTTTATTGGACCACTACGGAATAGCCGTGAGCAGTCCAATCTATTGTCGAAATAACGGAGGCTGTATTTTTCAGCATTTCTGAATAACAGATGTTTAGTTAAGGCTGCCAATCATAGAAACATTTGGCCTGTCAAACCACGAAACCGTTTATTTTACGTTTTTTTATTAAACGTTTTAATATCGTTCGAATTGTGACAGCGCCCCGTCATATAAGTGGGGTACGGTCTTGTTAATGTTTTTATTATTATTATTGTGACTCGACATATGACAGCACCTCGCTTGATGTTAAGCTGGAGTATGATCCATGAATGGATGTCACTGCTACTATAATTCAATAACTGTAAGTAGCGAGCACATCTACTATGCCGGCCGGCATCCACTATGGCCAAATCACTTCATGGTCTGTATACTTGTAAGTGGTGGTACTACCCCGGATCGGCAGACTGGGTACCACTGCCTACCACTGTTTATTCAGATTTAACGGAACAAAAAGTTTTTAGTAGGTTTTGACTTGATTAAAACATTTGTTTTCTAAGATTTTGCGCGAACATTGATTAATGAATTAAACAATTTTTATGCGGCTTATAATCGCGTTTATTTTTGGTTGATGATTGTATAATATTTTTAATCCGACGTTTTATGAGCTTTGCAGCCATCATTTCTCTCCATCTCCATCGCATCTAACTATCGTAACCACGATGGATGTAGACGTTGGAATAAAAAACGTATAATCATAAACTAAAAACACACGATAGTTAAAAAAAAATGAGTGACACGACATCTCATCTCATCATCATCATCATCATCATCATCATCATCATCATCATCATCATCAGCCAGAACGCGTCCACTGCTGAACATAGGAACCCTTGGAACGCTATTTCCAACGACAATATGCCAGTTGCATCCACCGGTTATTCCTGACGTTTACTATGTCGTCAGTCCTAGGTGGGAGGCCTATCGACGCTGCGTCTTCCGGTTCGTAGTCTCCACTCAACCTTTCTTTCCCATCGGTTGTCAGTTCTTCGAGCGATCTCATCTCAACCAGCTTGATAATAAGTAAGAGGAGGTCCAAGAGTGACGACGACTGCAAAAACCGAGTAAGTTTACGGCTGCCTCAGTCGCCGTCACTATGCCGGCCAAAGATGTTTAATTCATTAAAATAATTCATTAAATATTAAAATGTATGGTAGCCTTTTAGATATCTACAAAACAAGGGATCTATTTTCACATATGCAACTGAAATATAGAACACTAGTAGAAACAAAATAGATATCCAGATTTTTTTAAAATTATTAACCTTTTTTTTATTTATTTTTTATTGTGACTCGACATATTACAGCACCCCGTTTGATGTTAAGCCGAAGTGTGGTCGATGAATGAATGTCACTGCTACTACAATTCAATAACTGTGAGTAGCAAACACATCCACTATCACTCTTTGTTCTCATCTGCCAATAATCAAAAGCAATTTCTTTATTTCTTATTATGACTCGACCTATATCAGCACCCAGCCTGATGTTAATTTTGAGTGCGTCCTATGCGATGAGGTAACTGCTACCACAGTCAGTGCTAACATCCACTATGCCGGCCTAGTTGGAACCGGCAACTTGATCGCAAAACGCGACCAAGTCACTTCACGGTCTGTATACTTGTAAGTAGACAACGCCATTTCAAACGACAAGACGCCAGTTAATTTAAATACTAAGAAATAAATAAATTGTAATTAAATTATTGTTAAAGTATTCAATTTAAGCCAAAATGAAAAGATGGCGGCGTATTAGTAATAATTTAGAATTTAATTATTGTTCATTAACATCATTAAATTAATTAAATTATTTAATATAAATTGTATTAAAATATTCACGTTTGTTTTTTTACTTAAGCGCTGATCAGCTACAGAATGTAAAAACAAATAAATAAACATATATAGTACGTAAAAATATATAGTTATAATATTTAGTTAATCAATCAAATACTCGTAATATAGCTTGTATGAAAAGATTTGTGGATGTCAGGAAAGCGAGGGAGTTGTGTCAGGATCGTGGCAAGTGGTGCTCAATTGTCTCTGCCTATCCCTATGGGAAATTTGACAATTTGATTGATTAATAATTATATAAAAGTTTAAACAATACTTACAATGCAAAAACACAAAGGAGAGAAGCAGCAAACACTTCCAAAAACCCTCCATTCCTAACACTAAACTTAACCTAAAATACACTTAAACATACACTAATTCAAATTACATTATTAAAAATGTAACACAAAAAAGTTCGTAAATACGATCGCGTAATATCCACGTAGTAAGAAATGGGATGCAGCCTACTCTGGGCGGGCGCGAGCCGATACTGAAGTTTGTAGCTCTTATCCGTCCGCCCAAATGACTTGGATCATTATGGAAACTCGAATTTTAGGGATTTGAAACTCTTAAGGATTGTTCATAATTTAACCTACAACTATTTTGATTGGGAGACATAACTATAGATGGCCTTTTATAATTATTGCACTCCAACTTAACATCACGCGATGTCTGAGGTCACTTTATTATATCAATAAATCAACCAAATTGTTATAAATAATAATAATATGTTTATTATTAAATATTATATTAGATGGTAACAAAGATAGTTTGATTGCCATTATTTGTTAGTATAATAATAATTAACTTTAACTTAAATGATTATAATTATTTTTATAATACTTTTCCAAAACTATTATAATATATTGATTTTTAAAGTGAGTTTTGTGAGTGTCCTTTCATAGTCCTCATGGTCGGTACAGCGATAAACTTGGGCTCTAGAGCTTGCCTTTATCGTCAACATGAACCTCTGTAGCTGTTTCACTTGATAAACTCGATGAGGGCCACAATTTTATTGCCATCTTGTTATGACTTTTATAAGAGAAATACTTCTATCTATATTTCTGTATAGTGGTACACGCGGAAATTTTACTCGATACAATTTTTATTACCATTTAATACAGGAATAATTCTTATTTTTATTGTGATTTGTCTAATAGCAATGGTAAACAAGGAGTGGTCTAAGCGTTCCGACGACTAAAACTTTGGCCAGGATAGTGACAGCGACTGAGAAAACCGTGAACCGATGTGGTTTTTCTTAGTCCTCGGCACTTATGTTCTTTCTTCAATTAAACTGCCACGGCTTTTTCCCACAGTGATAGGCATGGACAAAGAAGCGCTACTTGCCACGATCCAGACACAACTCCCTAACATCTTTTCATACAAGCTCTAGGCCAAGCTGGTGCCAATCTTAGGGATGTCATCGATTTGGTAAGAGAACACCCTTCTGGGCCTGCCTTGTTTAACGCATTCTACATCAGTTTTATGAAATCTTTTCGTCAAACTATAGCCTAGTATTTAACTTGCCGGTGTCAAAATAATAATAAATTATAACTTTTATCATATTTTTTAGGTGTTTTCGTCGGTTGAATTAAGTATTCAAATTGATATCCACTTTTGTAATAAATCCATCAACTTTTTTCACCGATTTCACAAACAGATCGTGACTGATGTATTTATAGGCAGATTTGGGTGTGGATTAAAATGGGTTAATACAACGCTATGACTACATTTTGCATGTATTTGTTATTAAAACAAGCTAATAGTTTAATTAACGAAATGATTTTGGTCAATTTGCATGTTGTTAATTAGAGGATTTGTTGAAAAAGCCTGTTTTTAAAACAGCCAAAATCATCATTATCTATCTCTAAATATTAATGAATCAACCAATCAAATTGTCGCGCCCATTTAGCACAGGGATAGACAGAGACAAAGGAGCGATACTTGCCACGATCCTGACACAACTCCCTCGTATACCTCGCATCTGTAATTCTTTTCATACAAGCTCTACGATTATAGGCACTTTTCTTTGGAACATAACCCAGTTTCTTGAGTCTGAGTCTTTTTCTGAGACCAAATGATATGGTCCTAGGTCTACCTCGATATTTCCACACGCGATTTTATTAAGTCAATCTACTTTCACTAAACCTTTCCATGTAGCCAAACCATCTTAAAATTCTTTAAGTCAATCTACTTTCGTTCATCCTTTCCATGTGTCCAAACCATCGAAACATTCCTTTGTATTCTTTTAAACCACATCTATTAAGCACTGTGCCATTCCTCATTATATTCGCTATCTTAATAATATTTAAATGGAATTATTAATATTAGTATTTTTACGTAGTGACGGCGTTAGAGGCAAAGTTGCTTTTCAGTTGTCGTTGCTCTTGGACTTCTCCTTGCTTATCATCAGGCGAGCCCAGATCAGATGTCACATCTTAATGCAGCTTTGCAGTTATTGTGGTGTCTCTCTGTGACCACAATGGCTGCAATGCTCTTGGAACGTCGGAATAATAAGAAAATGTAAAATCTAAAACAAAATAAACACGATAGTAAGCCGCATAAAGTTTGTTTAATTTAATATTTATGAACAAAAAATAAAATAACAAAAATCGATTTGTAAGTAAAATATTCCGTTTCTTTTTAAGGAGTCCTAAGTGTATATGTTTGTAGGTACTCGTACAACAGAATGTGGCATGTTAAATCATCCTGCCGAAGCGAAACAAATTTGTCCCTTGAGAGTAATTTTCTTATTTTTTGTTTGTTTCTTCGTTAGGAAAACCGACAAAAAACCTTGGATTATAATTTACATGTTTCCAAAACTCAAATAAAGTTTTATTTCTTAAAGTACCGAACTGATGCTTTGGGCAATACGAGCTTGATTTCAATAATTTTATCTTTATTTTACTCGTACATATTTCATCGCTCGAAAACCCGACAACCGATGGGGAAGAAAGGTTCTTGACCACGAACCGGAAGACAGGCCTCCCACTAGGTGGACTGACGACATAGTGAAAGTCACGAATAACCGGTGGATGCAACTGGCATCTTGGCGTTCTAAGGGGGAGGCCTATGTTCAGCAGTAGCTGTAGGCTAATGATGATGATTTCATTAAACCATTTTTTTTCTAATTAACTTCATTTCTAGTTTATAATGTGATACATAAATTAATAAAATATGTCTGTTTTCACCAATATCTGTTTATACATGTATGTATACTTGTATACAATATTATATAACCTTAACTTAGGTTGCCTGGACGAGATCGCTTGTTAGTGATAAGGGGCCAATCATCAAGTTTTACGAGTATATTAATTGTCTTTCCATGTATTCTGTTTTGTCTAAAACAAATTTTGTCTGTCTGTCTATGTACATGTGGTAATTTTGATGTAAATATGTTGTTTCGTAAGATAAAGTATGTCTTCGCAAATTGTATTAGGTTCTCTAAGAATCAATGGCGGTTTTTAACCTTAAATTTATGGCATTTATTTAGACATAATAATTCTTTTGTTTTTTATGGATGTAGTATATCATTATCAAATCAATGAAATTAACAAGGAGTGCAATTTACCACGATCGTTTTCCTCACATCCATAATTCTCTACATACAAGCTCTACGGTTATGGGCTCTACGCAATCGCAACCTAGCTTTCTTGAGGATGTGTCTGATTTTATCGAAAATCTCCTTCTTGGGCCTGCCTTGTTTAACGTATTCATTGAGTTTAAACTGGGTCACAAAGCAACGAAAGCAAGTCGCAACATTAACGGCGCATTCGCATTCACATGAATAAGATGTATTGAGTCAGGCGACCGTGGTGTAATAATGGTGGTGCTGTGGTTACGCAAAACAAGAGTACGGGTTCAAAACCACTTCCCGGTACCAATGTATCTTTGATATATGTACTTTGGTTGTCCTATTTCTATGACAGCACTTTAGTAGATTAGTATTAAATTGTATTTTTTTTTATTGAGACTCGATATATGGCAGCACCCTGCTTGATGTTAAGCTGGAGTGTGGTCCATGAATGGATGTCACTGCTACTACAATTCAATGTCTGCAAGTAGCAGTAACATCCACTATGCGGGCCTAGTTGGAACGGGCAACTTACAAGCTGATTCCGAAACGCGACTAAATCACTTTAAGGTCTGTATACTTATAATACGACTAATAAAGTTCTGTTGTACTTAAAATACATACATTAAAAATTTAAGGGGAAATTCCGTGATTTATTTTTAAACATCCTAATAGATAAATCAATGAAAAGTCATAATCCTTATGCTATCGATCATGTGTCGATTGAACTCCAATTAATTTACAAGCAATCACACTTGATTAAACTTCGAATACAGACATGAACAATATATGGAAACAGGCATTTAATTGAGGAACATCTGAACGTAAGTAATGTATATAATCTGAGGCGAAGGAAATGATGCTATGTCGCAGGTGCGGCCCGACGAAGCCAACTGCTAATAGCTTTTAGACAGCACAGCCTTTATTAGTGTGGTGTCTACGATACAACGTTGTCGATATCGGTAAGCTATAATTTTCTTTTATTGATAGTTGAAAGAAGAGTTCCTTAAAACTGGTTCTGATGGTTAAAAGAACAATCCCAACAATTTTCAAATTTTAAGAAATATAAATAGAACTAATTTAATTGATTGGATAAAATTAATTCAAATCAGAGTCATCCTCAAGAAAGCTGGGTTGCCTAGTGCCCATAACTGTAGAGCTTGTATGAGGAGAATTGTGGATGTGAAGGAAGCGAGGGAGTTGTGTCAGGATCGTGGCAAGTGGCGCTCCATTGTTTCTGCCTATCCCCGTGGGAAAGAAGCGTGACAATTTGATTGATTGATTGATAATTTTATTTTATTGTAACTCAACATATGACAGCACCTCGCCTGATTTTAAGCAGGAATGCAGTCCATGAATGGAGCTTACTTCTACTACACTTTAATAACTGAAAGTAGCAGTCACATCCACTATTCCGGCCTAACTGAAACCGGCTACTGATCCCGAAGTCACTTTACGGTCTGCATACGTGTAAGTGGTGGTACTACCCGGAAGCAGTTTCCCATGTTTTACGAAAATAATATAGATAGCGTAAAATTGGAGGATATATTGTTCTTAGTTATTTGGTTATAGTTATCCGCAGTTATTGAGATAGCCCTTTTTACTAAAGTACTTTATACTTCATATTAATAAAAAAATAATTATAATAATAGAATTGGGATAATTTTGCTACCACATTAAGTTTTTTAAAGTTTATTGATTTTTATAACAAAATTGTTGAATGTATTATAATGTATTTAAATGTAGTCGCAAATGGCCCAGCTGTTAATAAGCGAAATAAATAAATGAAAAAAAAGAAAAAAAAGAAAAAATTATACATTCAGTTATATTTTATTTTTATATTATTATA
The DNA here is from genome assembly GCA_905220615.1 of Tinea trinotella. Classification (NCBI taxonomy): domain Eukaryota; kingdom Metazoa; phylum Arthropoda; class Insecta; order Lepidoptera; family Tineidae; genus Tinea; species Tinea trinotella. Next base: position 3,450,036 of record HG992328.1, on the reverse strand, counting down.
TTTATATTTTGACATGAATTTTGATTTTAATTTATTTTCACATAAATATAAATTCTTATAATTTTCATAACTTTTACAGCTGCGTAAAGTACCTATATAATTAATATATTAATTAATTATATGCTTCGATGGTTTGGGCACATGGAAAGGATGAGTGAAAGTAGATTGATGAAAGGAATTTATAAATCTGATGTGGATGGATGCGTTAAACAAGGCAGGCCTAGGAGAGTGTTTTCCGACCAAATCGGAGACATCCTAAAGATAGCTAGGTTGCCTAGTTTCCATAACCATAGGGCCTGTATGAGGAGAATTGTGGATGTGAAGGAAGCAAGGGAGTTGTGTAAGGATCGTGGTAAGTGGCGCTCCATTGTCTCTGCCTATCCCTGTGGGAAAAAGGCGTGATAATTTGATTGATTGATTGAATTAATTATATTTATGACATTATATATTTAATGCTTTATTGTTACTGTTTCGACACAATTATGACAAAGCCCCTATACAGCTGCTCAAAAATTAATATAATTAAATTTATTTTTTTTATATGTTTATTCTACAACTAATAACTGTTATTGTTTACTTGGTATAACTGTTGCTTCGTTTATTTATTTTTTGTATCCGGAATTCGTGATCTATTCAAATTTACAATAATTCATTGGAATTAAGTTTTTTTTTAAATCAATATAAAAATTGTAATCCTGACTTGGCTGAGTGATCCTGTGGATTCTATAGTCTAAATAAATAAATGAAATAAATATAAATGTGTGGTGCCTAACCATCATTTTTATTAGTCGTTCAGTAATCGCAATTTAGTTATTAGCCTTTTTCATATTCTGTAAAAATTTCAAGAACCTAGTTTCGTTTGTTATTTAAAATTTATATTTCTTGGATGCGCTCTAATCTTTGCTTATTAACGTTTTACGTCTACGTTATATTTTATAAGTATTATATGGCTTTATAATAAGGAAAATAAATAAAAAATTACATCACAATTTATATTTAAAACAAAAATATTAAAATTATAATATCGACAAGAACCCCACCCCTAAACATTTCTCAGCTATAATAACGTCCTCTCTCTTCGAAATAGCCCCGACCACGGCCGTCCTGGGAGTCATAGAGGGACTCAGCTATCGATATATGTATAGGTACATCACTAATGTAGCGGAGATGACATACAGTAATGGGTGTACGGTAGAAACATCTGCCACCGATGTTAGGAATTAGCCGAGGCGTATGGCCGTCTTCAACGTAAAATGAGAAAAGTTATTTCACTTTACTTAATTTTAAAAACTTTATAGTAATTGTTTCCGTTAATGAGAATATTGTGTTTTTTGTCCACCCAATCGTAGACATCCTCGAGAAAGTTGGGTTGCTTATAAAAAGGTTAACAATAGAGCTTGTATAAAGAGATTTGTGAATGTAAGGTAAGCAAAATAGTTGGGCTAGGATCGTGGCAAGTGGCGCTTTATTGTCTCTACAAGCGTTGTCCTGCCCTAAAGTATAAAAATATAGTAAAACCTACCTGGTCCACTTATGAATTCTAAACCTTCCAGAAACCCGCTTAAACACACAAAAGTTTTCAATAATTTAGGAGAAATTATATGAGGAGTTTCACTTAATTCTTATACACCCGGACAGAAGTATATATGTACATATGGTTAAAAGTTATAAACGCTGTACAATAAAATTAATCAAATCAATATTCGCCGTTTATGCAAAATATATCCCTTATTTAATTTATTTGTTTTTACATTCCTATACTAAGCTACTAACGCACATGCATCTTGGAAACTATTTGACCAAAGAACATATATCAAAAATATAGTATCGGCAAATGAATATGAACCGAGGGCTTTTGGTTTGTGAAATGGTTTCACTGCCACTAGACCACAGTCGCTTTATATTACGAGGTCCGATTACTAGCGGACAATGGTAGATTCAATCCCTAATGATCTAGTATTATTAACTGGAACAGATGCGATTCTCTCTATACAGACTATATATGGATTTGCAGCCATGCAGGAAAGTAATTGTACCATCCATTAAATTCGCTACGATTATGTTATAATAAAAAAAAACATAACTAGATAGAAGCATATTTAATTGATTGATTGACAACCAAAGTACATATTATATTAAAGATACATTGGTACCGGCAATTGGTTTTAAACGCGTGCTCTCGGTTTGCGTAACCACTTCACCACGGTCGTCTTAAAAAACCTTTATAAAACCTATATGAAAAAACCTTTCAGTATAAAATAACTTTTATTTATGAGGTGCATTTCTTTTTAACCTAAAAAGGGCCTAAAAGCCTCCATTTAAAGCCTTACTTTACCTGAAAAGGTAAATCGTTACATGTGTCGAAATAGGTTGACACTTAAGATTTTAGTGGTCACAGGTGCCTTGAATGTCCGAAGTTAATGTTCAGTACATTTCAGTGGTTTTGTTTGTCCTTTCAGCGGTTTCAGAATAGATTTTAGTGTATAAGTTAAGTGTGATGCGTAGTTATTTAGGTTTATTGATATTTAAGTGCTCTTTTTTTGTATTTGGATCAGAGACATCCTTTAGAAGCTGGGTTGCCTATTGTCCAAAATCGTAGAGCTTGTATGGAAAAAAACCACTTTCGTAGTTTGTAGTATATTTGCACCCTGCTTATAATTTCTCATCATCCCAAACGTTGTATGTTAGAGAATGCCTAATGGGAATTAAACTCATTTATGTACTTATTGTTAAGTTATTTTGGTAATAAAGAATTTAATTAAATAAATAAATAACCCTGACAAAATTCTCTCGCTTCTTTTACATCCACAACTCTTTTGGAAAAGCATTTTGGAAATATTAACTATATTTGTCGAGAGAAGAGTATATTATAATAATATTTTTTTGGGTCCTTCATAAAAAACTGTAGAATTCAATATGCCTTTACAAAAAATGTTATTAAAAAATAAATAAAAATAATCTATTTAATTTGCAACCATCTCAACTGCAAAGTGGATCCTGCAAGTAATTTATGTGATACGCAGATTGGCGATACGTATACGACGGGCAGGGCCTTCTTAAGCATATTCAGCGCCGGGGTGCGAAAGTCAAGGCTCTGCTCGCGTGTTCTCAGTGTAGTAGGTATCTATCGAAGTTTATGGCTGTCGGAATGCGCCCCCTAGGACTCTGCGCCCGGGTGCACCGCACCCCTTGAACCCCCGGGTAAAGACGGCCCTGACGACGGGAATCGACCAGTTAAAAAAACTCCAGTTAAAAAGTAAGTAGGCGTTGTGTAACTTAGTGGCCAGAGCGATCTTGCGTTTCATCACTGCAGCTGACTGACCCGACATTTCTCAGTCTAATAAAAACTTTTTATTAAAAACTGTTTTGCAGTTATGGATTTCTCCTCCCATTACTGTACAGATCCTATTCTTTAAAAAATTATTTATATAGTTTTTTTCTTTTTTAGTATGTGTGCTTGTGTTATCTGCCCCTTATTATTTATTTTATTATTATAAAGCAGATAACAAACGCACATACACACAAATACAAACATTACTAACCTAAAAATGCATATTATTCAGGTACCAACTTTACTACACCTGTTTTATTTGGAAAATAAATTATTAATTTTATTACAAATTCTTTTCAAAAGAAGTAATTCAATAAAAATTCTAATAAAAAGAACGCGAATTACACTAAAAAGAGGTTAAGAAATATCGCACAAGTCTCAAGTTCCGGTCGTTAATTGAATTAATGGATTCCCGGAGAGTTCTAGACTGCACTTATTTAAAGTCTCGCCTTAAACAATCTGCAGAGCTTGACTCATTTATTCTCAAACTACGGGCTCACTAACTCACGGCCGGGTTTTACAACGACACATTTTATCCCCTGGTTAATATTTCTAATTATTTTAAATAATTATAGTTCACATTAAGAAAAGACGACCGTGGTGTAGTGGCAGTGCAATGGCTACGTAAGCCGATTGGCACGAGTTCAAAACCATTTACCGTTACCAATGTATCTGTAATATATGTACTTTGGTTGTCTTGTTTCTGTGATACAAGTACTTTAGTACCTTAGTATAGAAATGTATATTTTTTTTACCATATGGCAGCACCTCGCCTAATCTTGAGCTGGAGTGCGTTACGTGAATAAATGCGACTTCTACTTCAGTTAAATAACTGCAAGTGGTAGTCGCATCCAATATGCCGGTCTAGTTAAAACCGGCAAATAACAAGCTGATTCCGAAACACCACTTCAAAAAAGGTCACTTCACGGTCTGTAAACTGGTAAGGATACTTACTACCCTGGATCAACAGTTTTATCACCACTGCGTAGCACTCTTTGATAAACAGACCCGAGGCAAATAACCGCCTCTTTTTTTATTAACAATTATTCGCAAATAAAAGCTATAAAACAAATATTTGCTCCGACCGGGAATCGAACTCGGGACTTTACGCGCAATAAACCAATCGCTAACCGTTCGGCTACGCCTGTCGTCATGGTGGTAGACCATTTCTCTGCCACTTCAACCGGTCGACTATTTTTTGGGTCATTTTATTAATAGTTCATTGTAAGTGTCAATCTGTTTTCGAAATAGCAGCCCAATATCTTATAGCTACTAGTACAAAGTTCTTTAGGTTCGTCGCGAAGTGAAGATTTCTTGTTTGTTACCTAACAATTTTATAATTAATATTCACTTGTAAATAATGAGATTTTGAAAATTTCAGAAGGCTATGTCATCGTTGATTATTATAAACTTACAAAATAACCGTATAAAGAGTGATAGGCAGTGGTGCCCAGTTTGTCGATCCGGGGTAGTACCTTCATTTAGAGGTCGAAGTCAGATGTCGAGTCACAAAAAAGTAGTATACAGACCGTGAAGTGACTTACTCACGATTCGGGATCAGGTTGTAAGTTGCCGGTTCCAACTAGGTCGGCATAGTAGATGTCACTGCTACTTTAGCAGTCACTTCTTTCCATTGACCGCACTCCAGTGTAACATCAGGCGGGGTGCCGTCATATGTTAAGAGACACTAAGAGTCATATGAAAAGACAATAAGAGACACTAAAAAAATAAAAAATGTCATTATCAAAAAAACATATATCAATAAAACTTTATATTTACTTGAAAGTTGAGATGTGCTTTTAACATAGGTGGCTTTATCAGAGGATGGGAAGTGAAATCTGTGACGGTGATATATATAATATATAATAACTTAAAATTATACATAAGTAGATGCAACATACAATTAGCGGCCTCATCGCTAACATGGCGATCACTTCCAGGCAACCAAAGGAAAAACAATATTAAACAAACTAAATTAAATTACGGCGATTGGGGCATCCGAACTGACTCGGATTTTTTAAATCGTCGGTACTCTTGGACATAAGATGATGTACACCACCGGATTGAGGTCAGATGTCGAGTCAATATTAAAAAAATAAAAGATACATTATTTCCGGCAAGTTGTTTTTTGAACCGGCTGGAGCATGGTTTGCGAGACCATTTCAATACCACTAAACAACGGTCCTTTAAACTCGTATCTGCTTTTAGAGGCCTAAAACGTTCACATAATTTCTATTATTTCTAAGTTATATTTTTAAATGGATTGAATACCAAGTATTCTAGAAAGTTCACTAACATAAATCAGTGAAGTTGCGCCATTGTTTTAAGTTGTGGCTCAAGTCTAGGACAGAGCAATTCCATTAATTTAATTAACCCGCTTGTACTATGCAAATTGTATACAAAATCATTAAGAAACTTTTCATTTTAATAATATAAAAGTTTGAACAGTATATTCAATGTAATATGTTTTCTTTATTGTGACTCGACATATGACAGCACCCCGCTTGATGTTAAGCTGGAGTATGGTCCATGAATGGATGTCACTGCTACTAAAATTCAATAACTGTGAGTAGCAGTCGCATCCACTATGCCGGTCTAGTTGAAACCGGCAACTTACAAGCTGATCCCGAAACGCGACCAAATTATTTCACGGTCTGTATACTTGTAAGTGGTGGTACTGCCCCGGATCGGCAGTCTGGGTATCACTGCCTACCACTCTTTGATAACTAGTCCAGGGTCACCACTTACAAGTATACAGACCGTGAAGTAAATTAGTCGTGTTTCGGAATCGCCTTGTATGTTGCCGGTTTTAACTAGGCAGGAATAATAAATGCGACGGCTACTGACAATTGTTTAACTATAGTCGCATCTATTCGTGGACTGCACTCCAGCTTAACATCAGGTGGGGTGCTGTCATATGTCGATCCATAAAGAAAAAGTCATCGGCATTGATAAAACCGACAACTTTCAACCCTATCTACCAGCCCCAATCAAAAGTCCAAGTATGGTGATAATATTATTATCTGTACCTAATTTGATTGTGGAATTTTCAAGGGCAAGAATCTTTTTTGAAATAAACTTTGTAAAAGTTTCTATCTTTAATAAATAATTAGTAACTTCTGAAGTGGAATTGGTTTGGAAATTCAACCGACTTTTTGGTGCGATAACAAATTATCAGAAAGTAATTTTTAAATAATAATTATGAATTAAATAAATTAACAATAGCATAACAACTTTACTAAATAAATTAATAATAACAATATTTACCATTTCTTTGACCTATTTTTATTTTTTTATTTACATTTCTATACTAAGCTACAAAAGTGCTTGTATCATAGAACAGCCAAAGCATACATTGGTACCGGTGGGTGGTCTCGAACTCGTGCTCTCGGTTTGTGTAACCTTGCACTGCCACCACACCACGGTCGCCTTTATAATAATTGTATCTACTTTTTTATTTATTAAGACAAGACCTTTACCTTGTTTTGCTTGATCCCAAGAACGCGACCAAAAAAACAAGCCTCAGTTTTCGTCTCCTTCTCTATGAATGGAGGTGACTGCTACTATAGTTAAATAACTGTAAACAGCAATCATGTCCACTATGTTGGCGTAGTTGGAACCGGCAACTTACAAGCTGATCCCGAAACGCAACTAAGTCACTTTACGGTCTGTATACTTGTAAGTAGTTATGCTATCAAGGATCGGCGGACTGGGCCCCATTGCATACCACTCTTTGATTATTTATAATAAAAATAATTTATAATACAAGGATTATGGATGTGAGGGAAGCGGCATCTGTCATCTTGTCGTTCGGAATGGCGTTCTAAGGGAAAGCCTATGTTCAGCGGACATCTTCTGGCTGATGATGATGAGGGAAGCGAGTAACTTGGGTCAGAATCGTGACAAGTGGCTCTCCATTGTTGGCGGCCTATCCTTGTGACAATTTGATTGATTGATTGAAATATTTGTATTTTTATGATTCTTTATTTTTATAAAAAAAAGTAATCATGTTTAATTTCCAACATCGATTCACTCGACTTATTGTACACGAAGCCAATCATCTACGTTCATACATATTTATTTCCAACGAAAATTTCAGTAATAAGGTGCTTCGATATTCATGAGTCTTTAAAATTAATCATTTTTCCGCTCATCCCCATAATGGGTTTGTAAACCTACTGATAGATTAGAAAGCTTTCTTGCTCGTGTGCTTTTCCTAACCTATAAACTTTTAAGCGTATACTGATGGCTACTAAAACTGAGTCGGTATTTTTGTATTTGATATTTTTCCTCCTCTTGTGTATCGAGGATTCATTGCTTGTTGGTAATACTTAATTGTAGGGGATTTATCGCATTTGTGCCTTAACAAATTAAACCAGCTTGTTAGGCGGTACTGGTTTCCCCCGAATATCGGGGACCTCCATGGGGAGCATTGGTGTGGCAGAAGAAGCATGAAAGTAGAATTAACGTTGTAGAAATGGGATGCTTCGATAGTTTGGGCACGTGGAAATAAAAGAGTGAAGGAAGATTGACAAAAGAAATTTATAAATCTGATGTGGATAGATGCGTTAATGCTCCTGGGTTGCTGACCCAGGAGGGTCTTCTCCGACTAAATAGGGACATTCTTAAGAAAGCTGAGTTGCTTAGTGTCCAACCATAGAGCTTGTATGAATACAATTATGTGAAGGTAGTGAGGGAGTTGTCAAGACCGTGGCAAGTGGCGCTCCATTGTCTTTGCCTGTCCTTGTGGGAAAAAGGCGTGACAATTTGATTGATTGATCTTGTGTATCATCCGGAAAGCCGATGATACACATATATTTATTTATATATTTATTTTCACAATGACTTTCACATAAAAATCAGATCAAGTACAGTAATAATATAACATTTTGGATTAATAAAAACGGATCGGGATAGTACAGTACCACCACTTTTTAGTGTACATACCATAAAGTGACTTAATTGCGTTTCAGGATCAGTTTGTAAGTAACCGGTTCCAACTAGCCCGACATAGTGGATGTCACTTGCAGTTATTTAACTGTAGTTGCAGTCACCTCTTCAGACCTCGCCCCAGCTTTACATCAGGCGGAATGCTGTAAACCTATCCAAACAATCCCTTTAAAAATAAAACATAAATCACAAACTTCGTAGAGTGATAGGGAGTGGTACCCAGTCTGCCGATCCGGGAGTACCACCACTTTCAAGTATACAGACCGTGACGTGATTTGGTCGCGTTTCGGGATCAGCTTGTAAGTTGCCGGCTCCAACTAGGCCAGGATAGTGGATGTGATTGCTACTCACAGTTATTAAATTGTAGTAGCAGTAGAATCCATTCATGGACCACACTTCAACTTAACATCAAGCGGGGTGCTGTCATATGTGAGTCACAATAAAAAATATACTTTTTTTGATTACATTAGCTACTCTGTGTTTATAAGTGAATATTTATTTATTCTTAATATTTGATCAAATATCTCCAAATACCCCCAGGCTATTTAATCACGAATAACAAAAATAAGATTTTTACTTTCACAAAGGCAAAAACACTAATCAAAACAATAGGAAAATTTGTGTAGGTTTCATTTCGGATTCAGGAACGACTCCTTTGTGAAATAGGACGACCTAAATGCGTTTCACAAGAATCACAGCCTGCCCATATATCTGGAAGTCAACAACTAGGTAATCTAGGTAATCCTGCCATAAACAAATCCAGTGGTAATATAAATAGATATATCATATGGAATGGGAAGAGCTGGTAAAACTGGTCGCAGTTAACATCTTTCATCACGAAAACCCGTATGGAAACGGTTAAGAGAATAATTTTTATATTTCACGTCCTGATGTAGGCCTAAATCAACGCAGCGATGGGGAAACATCAACTAGTAAATACATTATATTGGATTTATTGAGCTGAAGGCAGACGATCCAATTGTAAAGGTTCACAAACAGCGAAATTGAAATGAATAATAGATGAGGAGGAATGAGGAGTTTTGTGAGATAGCCCCGAAATTGTTTTCTTGAACATCGACGGCTACCTTTGCTTTCAACATGACCTCGAAACCAATTTAATATCTTACATTATTATTTATTTATTGTGTCTCGCCTATTATTAAGTTGGAATGCGTCTTATGGCGACTGCTACTACAATTACATAACTGCAAGAAGCAGTCACATCCACTATACTGGTCTCATTGTAAACGGCAACATTTAAACTTATTCCCAAAACGGGACTGAGTCACTTCACGGTCTATAGGCTTGTAAGTGGTGGTACTACCCCAGATCGGCAAACTGGGCAAATAATCACCAACTGTCTGCCAACTACTCTTATTATATTATTCTGATGATCAAGAAATTGTTGCCTAATAAAGACATTTGGTGATCATTCTCTCTATACAAACTTTTGTATAAAGAGATTTGTAAAACCGTGACACTTCACGGTTGCCTCAGTCGCTATCACTATGCCGGCCAAAACTGCTTCCTCTCTGTCTTTTTTTCTAGTAAGAGCAAAGATATCGATTCCCAGTCGAAGCAAATATAACCCTGGGCTTTCCGGATATTTGCTCCCAGGATGGGGTTTTCTGACCAAATCGGAGACATCCTCAAGAAAGCTAGGTTGCTTGGTGCCCATAACCACGGAGCCTGTATGAAGAGAATTGTGGATGTGAAGGAAGCAAGGGAGTTGTGTAAGGATCGTGGTAAGTGGCGCTCCATTGCTCTGCCTATCTCTGTGGGAAAAAGGCGTGACAATTTAATTGATTGATTTATATGAAATAAACAAATTTTATGCGGCTTACCATCGCGTTTATTTTTGGTTAATGATTGTCTCTCCGTGATCACGATGGATTTAAAGCTCTCGATCCGTCGGAATAAAAAAAATGTACAATCATGAACCAAAAATAAACGCGTTAGTAAGCCGCATAAAAGTTTAATGCATTAAATAATGTTCGCGCAAAATCTAAGAAGACGTTTATACGTATTTTTGAATTATGAAAGGAGAATTTTAAAAGGATATTTGTGTGAAATAATATCGGTAAGCACTTACAATCCTCTACCAAAAACAATTTCATAGACATAATGCTTTCGAAATAGAACTAAATACGAGTAATGTGATTTCACAATTTGTGAACAATTACCGTTATATCATAAGAGGATCAGGCATAAAACAATATTGTAGTAATTCAAGTAAACGGTACACATATGAACATAATAAGATTAAATTTGAATGACAAAGGTACACTCACAGACTATATACTGGATTAGACAGTGCATTTATTTATTTATTTCGGTATAAACGACAGGTTGCAAACTAAACATAGCAAAACGCATCGTAATTGGTCCATTCGTTTAGGAGCTATGGCACAGACAACACACAGATAACCAGATACACAGACACGTCAAACTTATAACACCCCTTTTTGAGTCGAGGATTAAAAAATGAACACTCCAAGATTTAGGCTGGTTTTCAACCCAAAAATATATACAAACAAAAAGCAATATAAAGTTAATAATAGGAATAAAAATTAAACATGATTAATAATAAAAAAAATTAAAAAACAAAAGTAATAAATTAAAATTCAAAAATTCAGAACCAAAACTACAATAATTATTTATTGTAGTTTTGGTTTTGTGATTAGTGATTTTAAACAAGGGTGCATAAACTAAAACTTGTGATTATGGTTTACTTTTATTCTCAAATTTATTTGAAAGTAGAATGAAGAAAGGAATTAAAAAAATCTTATGTGGAATAATGCGTTAAACAAGGCAGACCCAGGAGGACATTTTCCGACCAATTCAAAACCATCCTCAAGAAAGTTATGGTTATGGGTACTTATGCCTAGTACCCATAACCGTAGAGCTTGTATGAAAAGAATTGTTGATGTGATAGAAGTGAGGGGGTTGTGCAGGATCGTGGCAAGTGGCACTTCATTGTCTTTTTTATTCCTGTAGGAAAAAGACGCGACAATTTGATTAATTGATTGACTTGATGATATATTGATATTTTCTTTTTTTCCTATTATTGTGAGGTGTTGTCTGATTTTTACTTGCCTGATGATAAGCAAGGGAAGGGTCAAAGTTGCCTCAACCTTAGTCATTATGCCAACAATGCACCATGAATTGTAAAAGGTCAACAACGAACCTCTGATAAATCGGAGTCTAGTGCAAATGGTCTGTAAGCACACCCTACATTATAGTCTACAAACAACAGAAACACGAACTAGAGAACTGTTAACCAAAATGCCTGGGAAAATGCCTTTTGAAATTCCGGGTGCAAGGAATTTGGTATGCCCAAAGATGTTGATAGGTACTCAAATGGACGCTAAGTATATTAATGGTATCTATTATTCATTGCAAGACCAGGAGGGTGATTACTAACCAAATCGGACACATCCTCAAGAAAGCTGGGTTGCCTGGTGCCTATGACCAAAGAGCTTGCAGGAAGAGAATTGTGAATTGTGAAGAATTGAATTTTTTTCCTGCTCCAGGCAAATTGAGGTAAGAATGTCCACTTGCGTGGCAGAAGAAGCATGAAAGTAGAATTAACGTTGTAGAAATAGGATGCTTCGATGGTTTGGGCACGTGGAAATAAAAGAGTGAAGGAAGATTGACAAAAGAAATTTATAAATCTGATGTGGATGGATGCGTTAATGCTCCTGGGTTGCTGACCCAGGAGGGTCTTCTCCGACTAAATAGGGACATTCTTAAGAAAGCTGAGTTGCTTAGTGTCCAACCATAGAGCTTGTATGAATACAATTATGTGAAGGTAGTGAGGGAGTTGTCAGGACCGTGGCAAGTGGCGCTCCATTGTCTTTGCCTGTCCTTGTGGGAAAAAGGCGTGACAATTTGATTGATTGATCTTGTGTATCATCCGGAAAGCCGATGATACACATATATTTATTTATATATTTATTTTCACAATGACTTTCACATAAAAATCAGATTAAGTACAGTAATAATATAACATTTTGGATTAATAAAAACGGATCGGGGTAGTACAGTACCACCGAACCACCTTGACGACAGGCGTGGACGAACGGTTTAGCGACTGGTTTGTTGCGCGTAAAGTCCCGGGTTCGATCCCCGTTCGGAGCAAATATTTGTTTCATAGCTTTTATTTGTAATATTTAATAGTATTAAATATTGCAAATATTTGTTAATAAAAAAAAAAGAGATGGATATTTGCTTCGGGTCTGGTTTTCAAAGAGTGGTAGGCAGTGGTACCCAGTCTGCCGATCCGGGGTAGTACCACCACTTACAAGTATACAGACCGTGAAGTGATTTGGTCACGTTTCGGGATCAGCTTGTAAGTTGCCGGTTCCATCTAGGTCGGCATAGTGGATGTGATTGCTACTCACAGTTATTGAATTGTAGTAGCAGTGACATTCATTCATGGACCACACTTCGGCTTAACATCAAGCGGGGTGCTGTCATATGTCGAGTCACAAAAAAAAAAAAAAAAACACTTTTTAGTGTACATACCATAAAGTGACTTAATCGCGTTTCAGGATCAGTTTGTAAGTAACCGGTTCCAACTAGCCCGATATAGTGGATGTCACTTGCAGTTATTTAACTGTAGTAGCAGTCACCTCTTCAGTTCTCGCCCCAGCTTTATTTTATTTTTTTATTTTTTTATTGTGACTCGACATATGACAGCACCCCGCTTGATCTTAAGCCGAAGTGTGGTCCATGAATGAATGTCACTGCTACTACAATTCAATAACTGTGAGCAGCAATCACATCCACTATGCCGGCCTAGATGGAACCGGCAACTTACAAGCTGATCCCGAAACGTGACCAAATCACTTCACGGTCTGTATACTTGTAAGTGGTGGTACTACCCCGGATCGGCAGACTGGGTACCACTGCCTACCGGTGAAACTAAACGTGAGGATGTAGGCCTAAATCAACGCAGCGATGGGAAAACATCAACTAGTAAATACATTATATTGGATTTATTGAGCTGAAGGCAGACGATCCAATTGTAAAGGTTCACAAACAGCGAAATTGAAATGAATAATAGATGAGGAGGAATGAGGAGTTTTGTGAGATAGCCCCGAAATTGTTTTCTTGAACATCGACGGCTACCTTTGCTTTCAACATGACCTCGAAACCAATTTAATATCTTACATTATTATTTATTTATTTATTGTGTCTCGCCTATTATTAAGTTAAAATGCGTTTCATGGCGACTCCTACTACAATTACATAACTGCAAGAAGCAGTCACATCCACTATACCGGTCTCATTGTAAACGGCAACATTTAAACTTATTTCCAAAACGGGACTGAGTCACTTCACGGTCTATAGGCTTGTAAGTGGTGGTACTACCCCAGATCGGCAAACTGGGCAAATAATCACCAACTGTCTGCCAACTACTCTTATTATATTATTCTGATGATCAAGAAATTGTTGCCTAATAAAGTTATTTAATAAAGACATTTAGTGATCATCAAACTTTTGTATAAAGAGATTTGTAAAACAGTGGCACTTCACGGTTGCCACAGTCGCTATCACTATGCCGGCCAAAACTGCTTCCTCTCTGTCTTTGTTTTCTAGTAAGAACAAAGAAATCGATTCCCAGTCGAAGCAAATATAACCCTGGGCTTTCCGGATATTTGCTCCCAGGAGGGGGTTTTCTGACCAAATCGGAGACATCCTCAAGAAAGCTAGGTTGCCTAGTGCCAATAACCACAGAACCTGTATGAAGAGAATTTTGAATGTGAAGGAAGCAAGGGAGTTGTGTATGGATCGTGGTAAGTGGCGCTCCATTGCTCTGCCTATCTCTGTGGGAAAGAGGCGTGACAATTTGATTAATTGATTTATATGAAATAAACAAAATTTTATGTGGCTTACCATCGCGTTTATTTTTGGTTATTGATTGTCTCTCCGTGATCACGATGGCTTCAAAGCTCTCGATCTGTCGGGATAAAAACTTGTAAAATCATTATCTAAAAATAAAATCGATAGTAAGCCGCATAAAAGTTTATTGCAATAATTAATGTTTGCGCAAAATCTAAGAAGACATTTATACGTATTTTTGAATTATGAAAGGATTATTATTATTAAAGAATTATGAAATTCTAAAAGGATAGTTGTGTGGAATAATATCGGTAAGCACTTACAATCCTCTACCAAAAACAATTTCATAGACATAAGGCTTTCGAAATAGAACTAAATACGAGTAATGTGATTTCACAATTTGTGAACAATTACCGTTATATCATAAGAGGATCAGGCATAAAACAATATTGTAGTAATTCAAGTAAACGGTACACATATGAACATAATAAGATTAAATTTGAATGACAAAGGTACACTCACAGACTATATACTGGATTAGACAGTGCATTTATTTATTTATTTCGGTATAAACGACAGGTTGCAAACTAAAAATAGCAAAACGCATCGTAATTGGTCCATTCGTTTAGGAGCTATGCCACAGATAACCAGATACACAGTCACGTCAAACTTATAACACCCCTTTTTGAGTCGGAGGTTAAAAATGAACACTCCAAGATTTAGGCTGGTTTTCAACCCAAAAATATATACAAACAAAAAGCAATATAAAGTTAATAATAGGAATAAAAATTAAACATGAGAAATAATTAAAAAAAAATAAAAAACAAAAGTAATAAATTAAAATTCAAAAATTCAAAACCAAAACTACAATAATTATTTGTGTGGTTTTGTGATTAGTGATTTTAAACAAGGGTGCATAAACTAAAACTTGTGATTATGGTATACTTTTATTCTCAAATTTATTTGAAAGTAGAATGAAGAAAGGAATTTAAAAAATCTTATGTGGAATAATGCGTTAAACAAGGCAGACCCAGGAGGATATTTTCCGACCAATTCAAAACCATCCTCAAGAAAGCTGGGTTGCCTAGTACCCATAACCGTAGAGCTTGTATGAAAAGAATTGTTGATGTGTTAGAAGTGAGGGGGTTGTGCAGGATCGTGGCAAGTGGCGCTTCATTGTCTTTTTTATTCCTGTAGGAAAAAGACGCGACAATTTGATTAATTGATTGACTTGATGATATATTGATATTTTCTTTTTTTCCTATTATTGTGAGGTGATGTCTGTTTTTTACTTGCCTGATGATAAGCAAGGGAAGGGTCAAAGTTGCCTCAACCTTAGTCATTATGCCAACAATGCACCATGAATTGTAAAAGGTCAATAACGAACCTCTGATAAATCGGAGTCTAGTGGAAATGGTCTGTAAGCACACCCTACATTATAGTCTACAAACAACAGAAACACGAACTAGAGAACTGTTCACCAAAATGCCTGGGGAAATGCCTTTTGAAATTCCGGGTGCAAGGAATTTGGTATGCCCAAAGATGTTGGTATCTATTATTCATTGCAAGACCAGGAAGGTGATTACTAACCAAATCGGAGACATCCTCAAGAAAGCTGGGTTGCCTGGTGCCTATGACCAAAGAGCTTGCAGGAAGAGAATTGTGAATTGTGAAGAATTGAATTTTTTTCCTGCTCCAGGCAAATTGAGGTAAGAATGTCCACTTGCGGCTCAAACATTTTTATTTTTTATTAAGCTGTAATTATTCATCTTTCGGGTAACTATTAATTAAAAATCTAAAATCACAACCTAAAATATTTCTACTTACTATAATATGTATACATATTATAGTAAGTATTACTTATCTGACATATGTAGATAGATTGAATTGACTTCATAACACATCCACATTTTCACCTCATTCACATCTAAAATCCTAAAATAAAATGTTAGGGTCAAAAAGGGATTATATTTAAAGAATGACTAATATAAATTAGGAATTAATCCGCGGTTTTATTACATTATCAAGATTAATTTTAAAATGCTAACATTTTTTTTATATTGGTAATATTTAGGACCGTTCCGTAACAATGTTTGGTTGGGCCAAGTTAAATTAATATTTAAGGCAATAAGCTCGGTTTTAAATAAACATAACTTGCAAGAAGGCTTTGTTTCTCGAACAATAGAGTTTGTAACAGGCACAATAAATTTAAATTTTACCAACATTTTCGGAGTATCCTTTGTTTCACTGAACAAAATGAAGTCGATAGAGGACTTCTGGAAAGATTACAACTTTGTTAAAAAAATTTTTGGAATGTTTTGAGAACATAGTTTGATAATTATTTCTCAAGTTTGTAATTACCTGTAGTTAACTTTAATTTTATTTGTTTGAATCTATATGGAATTAATGTCATGGAGGTGAGTTTACAACGGATCTGATCTTCATTTAAAGTATAATCTTATGGACTGCCTTCTATTGAAACATTCGGGCGAATAACGATACCAAGGTATAGAAGCAAAGGAAATAAAATAAATCTACCTAAAAATATATTATAATCTAAATATTTAATTTAAATAAATTTTAAGACGGATATTTGCCCCGTCTCTGATTGTCCGTAATAGTACAGTGGTACCCAGTCTGCCAGGATAGTTACAAAAGTACAGATCGTATTTGTGTTTCGGAAACAGCGGAATCCTATTCGGCTAGCATAGTAATGTGGTTGCTACTACAGTAAAATTAACTTATCAGTTTTAGTCATTCAATGAATTTGTTTACGTTCCTCAAGTTTTCAAAGCATCTCTCAATTTATCAGTCCATCTGGACTTTTCAAGTTTTCAAGTGAAAAGTAACAAAGTTCGAATATGCCATACTCTTCGCTGATTTCCATTCAAATTGTAACTTTACTGAAGTTTTTCATTCCACTTCAGAACACCTTACAGTTTCAATATTATACGTTTACTTTAATTCAACGCTTTTGTATAATACTGGAAAATAGTTATTGGTCTGTAATGAAAAGTTAATAAATTAGCTTGGTATCTTTTAGATAGTTGCAGAAATCTTTAGATAATTTATCAATCATCAATCAAACCTAGAGCACGAGTTCGAAACCACCCACCGTTACCAATGTTGTCCTGTTTCTATGATACAAGCACTTTAGTAGCTTAGTATAGAAATGTAAAAGAAATACATTTTTATTCTAAGCTTCTAAATAAATTAATTCAATTTAAGGAAATTGTTAATTTTACAAACGTTTAATAAGGCTCAGTTAATGAAACGTCATAAGACTCTAATGTAACATTATAACAAAATAAAACAAAAAAATAGAATTTACTCTATTTAAAATTTTAAAAGATAGACCTTTTTGCTACTGATTGTTTATTTTACATCTTATAGTTTAAGAGTGGTAAGCAGAAAGTTAGAGGTTCTTTGTTCAATCTGCTGATCCGGGTAATACCAAAACCGGGTGTACAGACCATGAAGGAACTCGCGTTTCGAGATAAATTTTAATGTTACCAGTTTAAATAGTGTCTCCCTCATGTAGTAGCAGTCGCCTCTTCATGCACCTTACTTACGTTTTACATAAGGCGGGATGCTGTCATTCGTCGAGCCCCAATAAAATACAAGACGTAATATCTTTATTCTATTAGGGCGAGGTATCTCTGCGTTATGAACAAAACGTGTTTTAGGCGAAATAAGGTTTTGCACATCACTCTTGAGCGTGCGATGTATTTCGTACGAATAATTTACCTTTTGTAACAACATTTTGTTAATTTTCAGAAAACCGTGTACTAAATTAAATATCTCTCCGATTAAGTGTCTAATTTAGTAATTGACTATTTATATTTACGAAAAAAATCTAATGGTTACCGCTTAAAAAACCGAGAACTATGAAATCAATAACTGTTTTTGTGATAAAGTTGAATAATTTTTTTCTTAAATAATATAAAGTATTTGTAAATTCTGTTCGATTAAGTGTTTTTTGAGCATTTATTCTTTGCACATATATTTTTTTAAGTTAATATCATTTTAAGATATTAACTTAAACGTATAGTTATTTGATCGTCAAAAGTACCTTAAAATAGGATATCGTCGAAGATCCCTGCCTTAAATTTTAGTCGAAGTTCAAGAGAACTAGACAATTCGTAGTATTGAATAGAAGTGCAGACTTTTAGAGTACTCTAGTAGTTTCACTCTTTGTGCAAAGCGAATAATAGATACAATAGGTAAAGTGAATGGCAACTTTTTGAATAGAATTTTGTATTCCATCGATTGTTTGGTTTTGATTTTGTTATTTGGGAAAGTAGAGCTGTCATACATTTCTCACAGGGTAGACGTTGCTCTTAGGGAATTAGGAATAATAATAATCAAGCACGTGTCTTTGGTCGAACAGCTTGACATTTATTGTCGTTCCACATTTTGTTGTATTTTGATTAACGAATTAAACAAATATTATGCGGCTTACTATCGCGTGTATTTTGGTTTAGATTTTACATTTTTTTATTACTCCGGCGTTTATTATTTCGACCACGATGGTTGCAAAGCTCTCGAAACGTCGGAATAATAAAAAAAAAATCTAAATAATAACCGCGATAGTAAGCCGCATAAAATTTGTTTAATTCATTATTATTTTGTTTATACAATAATTGTGTATCATATGATTTGTTTTTAAAAATATTCAAATGGTTAATTTATAACTTACGATATCGTTTACTTGGTACCCATTACTACAATTTCATAAACAAAAAGAATAAAAAAAAACAGTTATGAAATGACAGAATATGAAAAGATAGCATAAAGGACATCATTTATTTTGTATGGGGACTTGGGCTTAATTGTATTTATTATATGCATTTTAAAATAGTTTAATGTACTAAGATTACAATATAATTGAACTATATCCTTTATTTTGCAGTTTAGTGTTCAAAATGAGCAAACTATACTTATGACAGTTCAAGGTTCAAAGCAGTACTGCGCCACTTTTCACGATCCCGACACTTTTTTTTAATGTGAACATACATCTGATCTCGATTTGCCTGATGGTAAGCATGATGGAGGTCTAAGAGTGCCGACGACTGTAAATAACCGTCACAGTACGCGGCTATCTCAGTCGCTGTCACTATGCCGGCCAAATGGATGGGGAAAACACACAAAATCAAAGAGCAAGTTTGTCATAATATATTATATCTCGAATTTTTTATTCGAACAAATCCTAAAATTTGCAACTGAGTAATTTCCTATTTCAATTTATATTTGCGAATAGAAATAAATGAGACAATAATGAATCTTCCAATAGAGATAATCTCCTGTCAATAATAGAGGGGTATCGAATAAGGAGGCGACTCACATTATTTTCCAAGCGGGTGGTTTTTAGACTATGCCTCTTGCATAAGCGACAGCGATGTGCCGATAAATAGGTAGGTCTAATGGTCTAGGTCTAGGTGATAAAATTGTTTCACAAAAAAGAGACCTCGTTCCAAACCACTTGCCGATACCAATGTACTAGTACATATTTTTGACATATTATGTATATGTACTTAGCACAGTGCGCGATAGATGTGGTTTAAAAGAGGATGTAGTGACAAGGATTGATAAAGGAATGCTTCAATAGTTTAGGCACATGGAAAGGATGAGTGAAAGTAGATTGACGAAAAGAATTTATAAATCTCATGTGAATGTATACTTTAAACAAGGCAGGCTCGTGAAGGTGTTAGCCGACCAAATCGGAGACATTCTCAAGAAAGCTAAGTTGCCTTGTGCCCAAAACCATAGGGCTTGTATGAAGAGAATTGTGGATGTGAAGGAAGCAAAGGAGATGTGTCAGGACCGAGGCAAGTGGCGCTTCATTGTCTCTGCTTATCCCTGTGGGAAAAAGACAAAAGGCACAAGCACCATTATACATACATATCTTTGATATACTATGTACTTTGGTCGCACATTTTCTGTGATACTCGTACAAGCACGTTTAGTAGCTTCGTATATATTTTTTTAGTAATCAAATAATTAAAAGGAAATAAAACAAATATTTTCATTACAATTTATTTACATTTTCCATCTTAACGGGAAACACACCTTACTTACTTCTATCGCCAGGCGTATTAAGTTAGCTTTTGTGACAAAAGATTTCTTTTAATTTTATCTTATTATTTTTTTTAATTTATATTATATATCACTTGTAAATCATAATAACAATGTAACCACGGCCTTGTCGCCACCAAGAACACAAGGGACCTCCCCTTTCACTCCTTCGGAACCACAGTCCTGCATTGTACAAGTTTTGTGATAAATAAATTTGTTTCTTAAGTATTACTCAATAGAGTATTAATTTCCTTTGTTATGTTTTTCTGTGGACATCGGGAAATATCTTCACGAGCCGACTGTTAAGCACTCAATGTAGCCTTTATCTTAGATTGAAAAAGAGCGTAAAATACTGAGACAAGCGAAAAAAATGAAGGACGCTTTTTTCTTTTTTGTAATAAAAATCGATATTTCTATACAATATTTTGTCAAGTGGAAAGTTTAATGAGATATGCGTATTATTCTCACATCTTTTCCTTTAAGGATACTCGTAAAACAGTCAATGTAGACTTTGCATGAGTTTTTTTTATTGTGGCTAGACTGCTTCTTCAAGTAAATAACGTTTAAAAGCAGTCGCATCCTCTATGCCGGCCTATAACGATCTTAAGCACTATTGGAAAGATTAAAATAGGTATTAAAGCCGTTATCATCCATACTAGAATTTATTATTTTGTTTTATGGGTATAGGTACATCTATCATGAAACTATTTCAATAGTGTAATGTAGTTATTAGTTATTGAATATCAGCTTGTAAGTTGCCGGTTTCAAATCGGCCGGCATAGTGGATGCGACTGCTACTATAGTAGCAATAAGAAAACCTAATAAAAAATAAAACTCATTGAATCGTAAACATTGGGGACATCTATCAAAATATTCAGAGTATCGGAACAAATCTTTTTACCCGACTGTTTTCTCGGGCGGTTGCAGAATTTTCCCAGTTGTTTTCTTTTCAATTTGAAACTGTCTCGGTAGCTCTGCCTCGACTCCTCGAAACAACTACGGAAATATCTATCTGTTGTGATAGAAATAAGATGGATAATACATATTGCCCATATTTTATTTTTATTGTCTTAATATTATTATAATTTTATTGTCTTAATATATTATATATTATTATTTTGACGACAGGCGTGGACGAACGGTTTAGCGACTGGTTTGTTGCGCGGAAAGTCCCGGGTTCGATCCCCGGTCGGAGCAAATATTTGTTTCATAGGAGATGGATATTTGCTTCGGGTCTGGTTTTCAAAGAGTGGTAGGCAGTGGTACCCAGTCTGCCGATCCGGGGTAGTACCACCACTTACAAGTATACAGACCGTGAAGTGATTTGGTCACGTTTCGGGATCAGCTTGTAAGTTGCCGGTTCCATCTAGGCCGGCATAGTGGATGTGATTGCTACTCACAGTTATTGAAGTGTAGTAGCAGTGACATTCATTCATGGACCACACTTTGGCTTAACATCAAGCGGGGTGCTGTCATATGTCTAGTCACAATATAAAAAAAAATATAAAAAAAGTTATTTTTTATACGCAAAAAACTTATAAATGAAAAAACAAAAAAAAACAATGGTCAATCTATATTTGAAATAACTCCAATTCCGATAAAATGCAGGAAGGATCACTCCGTTCTGGTCCGTTCTCACACGTTTACGTATAGGTCATACCAATATTACCCATATTTATCTAATAACCAAAACCGCGAAAAACAAATGTATTAATTGTAATATAGAGATGAGTGTGCCACATTTATTACTGGAATGTACATTATTTCAAATTGAAAGGAACAGATTTAAGTTACCGAATAGTACACGTGAGTGCTTGAATTGGGATAATTTTGTTACCACATTGAGTTTTTTAAAGTTTATAAATTTTTATAACAATATTTTAATTGTTGAATTTTAGTAGACCGGTGGGTGGTCTCGAACTCGTGCTCTCGGTTTGCGTAACTATTGCACTGCCACACACCACGGTTGCCTTGTCGAGCTACAATAAAAAATATATCGATCTGTCTATATCTGACGTTGACTTTTCTAAAGACCAGCGTTATACAGCCAAATGGTAAGCCTAGATGTTTCAAAGCCTCAACTCCTACAATCCTGCGAAGTTTACATTTTATTTTATTGTGACTCGACATATGACAGCACCCCGGTTGATGTTAAGCTGGAGTCCGTTCTATGAATAGATTTCACTGCTACAATTTAAAAACTGTAAGTAGCAATCACATCCACTATGTCGGCCTAGTTGGAACCGGCATCTTACAAGCTGATCCCGAAACGCGACTAAATTACTTCACGGCCTGTATAATTGTAAGTGGTATAGTACCTACTACCCCGGATTGGCAGATTGGGTAAATTAAACGTATTTGGGTATGTCCATGCAATTCTTTAACAATAGTGTGTGTAACGGGCCTGAAATTTGCTGTTATAAGAAAAAGCTTGTTAGTGAATATATTTTTGTATTTTATGTTTATTATTGTGTTATAAATATATATAACTGATTCATGTACTTATGTGTATTAAAATGTAATTATTGAGTATTATTATTATGTATTTGTTGTTTGATTCTTACAAATTGTCATCATTATATTGCACCTCATCATCATCATCATCATCAGCCAGAACGCGTTCACTGCTAAACATAGGCCTCCTCCTTAGAACGCCATTACGAACGACAAGATGCCAGTTGCATCCACCGGTTACCCGTGACTTTCACTATGTCGTCAGTCCACCTAGTGGGAGGCCTACCGACGCTGCGTCTTCCGGTTCGTGGTCTCCACTCTAGAACCTTTCTTCCCCATCGGTTTTCGGTTCTTCGAGAGATATTGCACCTACTTACCATTAATACTGTCTTAATGTCCTAACGGCATTAAGTCCGCCTTTGTACGTAATGCAATTATTTTAAATAAATAAATAATATATTTTTTTTCTTATTGTGACACGACATTTGACACCTCGACCCACCTGATGATAAGCAAGAGAAAGCCAAGAGTGAAGACGACTGAAAAAAACGAGTTAGTTCACGGCTGCCCCAATCGCCGTCACTATGCCGGCCAAAGGTGCTTCTTCACGCATCGCTTGAAGGATCCAATGCACGTGAGGTCCAGGAGCGGCCAATGACTGATGATAATGATGAGTTACAGTTGCCTGAGTCGCCGTCTGTATGCTGGCCAAAATTTGGCATTATCTAAAGATTACCCAGATCCGAATTCTAAGGTATTGAATATGCTTATATCAAAGAAACTGATCCACCCAAGCTGATCGTATCAAAGATACATTTATTCTAGAGTTGTGAATATTAAATACATAGTATTATTTTATTATTTATTAGTCAATCGTAAAAAATTTTTTTTTTTGATTGACGGCATTCTTGGACTTTACCTTGCAAGAAACAACAGGCAAGTCAGGGACAGATATCGTGTATCAATGAAATAAAAATAATTGAGTCACATCCACTATGCCAGCCTAGTTCGAAACGGCAACTTACAAGCTGATCCCGAAAGGCAAATAAATCACATCACGGTCGGTATACCACTGCCTACCACTCTATAATAACCAGACCCGAAGCAAATAACCGCCTCTATTTTTATTTTTTTACAATATTAAATAATTACTAAATATTACAGATAAAAGCTATGAAACAAATATTTGCTCCAAACGGGAGTCGAACCCGGGACTTTACGCGTAACAAACTGGAGTGCTAACCAATTTTTTATTCACATTTTAAAAATATCGATAAAATGTCCGTAAAGTCCTTGCTGTTCATAATGCGGTACCTGTTCCTTAATTAATGTATGGAAGGGAATGTTTTTTTTTAATTGACTTTCATCAAATTCAAACTTTCAAATGAAAAATTAATCAGCAAAAAAGCTTTTTCGAATAATACATTCCTGTTTGAATTTTGTATGTGGAAGAGTTCTTTGTGTTGGTAATTCGAAAGAGCTAAGACATTTTATACAGGATTTGTGAGTTGGACAAATTCGAAGAGACAGCACGGTCCCCTTTTTCTTATATTTTTGTTCCTCCGGGCGTTCTTCGTCGATAAATTGCATTAGTGTCATGCTGTCACACTTGAGATACACTTATTGTAATATTAAAAGGGACTGAAAATGGCATTTTTAATTTGTAAGCGTTACATTATTTATTTATTTATTTATTCACGTTTCTATATATCAAGGATACATTGGTAGATCCCGGCAGAAAAAAGAGCGCTGGTATTCATATTGGCACAAATCATGACATGGGCACGTGAAAAGGATGAGTAGATTGACGAGTGGACAACAGGCGTGGCGTACATTTTAGTACACCAATCCGTTACGCGGAAGTCCCGGGTTCGATTCCAGGCCGGAGCAAATATTTGTTTCATACTTTTATTTGTAATATTTTTTAATTTAAGTTTTACAAATATTTGTTAATAAAAGAAGAGGCAGATATTTGTTTCGGGTCTGGTTGTAAAATAGTGGTAAGCAGTGGTGCCCAGTCTGACCTCAGTCTAACAGTATTCAGTCCGTAAAGTGATTCGGGATCAGCTTGTAAGTTGCCGGTTCGAATTAGGCCGGCATAGTGGATGTGACTGCTACTAGCAGTTATTTAACTGTAGTAGCAGTTACCTTTATTCTTGGACCGTACTGTAGCTTAACATCAGGCGTGGTGCTGTCATGATCGAGTCACAATAAAAAACAGTGAAGAGACTAGGCACCACTACCCGACCACACGTTGAAAACCAAACACGTAGCAAATATCCGTCTCGTTTTTTATTAACAAATATTTACAAATTAATAAATATTACAAATAAAAGCTTTGATACAATTATTTGTTTCGACCGAGAATCGAAGCCGGTACCTACGCGTAAAGAACTGTTATGCTAATTAATGCGCCACGCTTGTTTATTTTTTAAGTAATATAAAATGCAAAACGCATAAAATCCCATTATAAATTTATTGATATATAAAAAAAGGAGGTAATAAATCCTCGTGTGCATTTGCTAAACTGTCTATCTGTATGTCAATTAGTTTATAAAGATTGACTGTTGCGATACGTTTAGTATATTCACGCTTATAATATTACCTTTAAGGGGTAGGTAGAGACAATTTATTGTAGCATATACAGAACAAATTATACAGTTATTCTATTAAGTCCCAGTGAAAGATTTTTTAATTTTTTATTATACATTTCTATACTTAGCTACTGAAGTGCTTGTATCATAGAAACAGGACAACCAAATCACATATTCAAAGATACATTGGTACCGGTGAGTGGTTTCGAACCCGTGCCATTTGGCTTACGTAGCCACTGCACTGCCACTACACCACGGTCGGTTTAAAACAATTATTTATTTTAATGTAATCTTATTATATTAATTAAAAATATTATTATAATTATATTATAATTATATTAATTAAATCATGCCCTTTATCCTCACATCCATCCATAGTCCTCTTCATACAAGCTCTACGGTTATGGGCTAGGCAACGCAGCTTTCTTGACTATGTCTCCGATTTGGTCGGAAAAAACCAGTCTGCCTCGTTTAACGCATCTATCCACATCAGTATTAAAAATATATTATATAGTAATTTTTATATATTTATCAAATTATTGATGATAAACTCTGACTTAAAGTCTGACTTAGTTTACGGTTAACTCAGTCGCCATCATTGTTCTGGCTTATTTTTATCCTAGGAGTCATGAAGACTTGCTTTTAAAGGAAAACTCAATTGCAGTTATTATAAGTATTATAATAGGACAAATACATCTTAATTTCATCCACAAACGAGCATTACGAATTCAAACGTAAAATTAACATCGCTGAAATGTTTGTTGTTGAAATGTTGAACCTACACTCCTACCATTTACTGCTATCGTTAACGCTAACGTAACTACAGTAAATCGGTTATAGAAAAATGGACTTTGTTTCTATTATTATAGAATTAAAATTGTTTATACAATCAATAAAATTAATCCAATTGTCACTCCTTTTTCACACGGGAATAGGCAGAGACAATGGAGCGCCACTTGCCACGATCTTGACATAACTCCCTCGCTTCTCTAACATCCACAATTCTCTTCTTATAAGCTCTACAGTTTTGGGCACTAGGCAACCCAGATTTCTTGAGAAGAGCTTTAACCGCAGAGCTTGAATTTTGGAAACAATCAACCAATCAAATTGTCACGCCTTTTTCCCATAGGGATAGGCAGAGACAATGGAGCGCCACTTGCCACGATCCTGACACAACTCGCTCGCTCCCTTCACATTCACAATTCTCTTCATACAAGCTCTATGGTTTTTGGTACTAGGCAACTTAGCTTTCTTGAGGATTCCTTCGATTTGAGGATGCCGTCGGCAAACATGAGATTTATAAATTCCTTTAGTCAATCTACTTTCACATAATCCTTTCCATTTGCACAAATTCCTTTGTCAATCCTTATATAATTCTTTAATATTTTGGAAACAGTTTGAAAATATCCGTTTTTAATTAGGCCGAAATAGTGAATACAACTGCTACTGCAGTTATTTTCCTGAAGTTCCTGTCGCCTCCTTTTGTGGACCATACTCGTGGTATAGTCACATAAAGCAAAAGTACTTGAGTAATGTTGGAATCTAATGAATAAAGTTTTACGTACGTCTCGCACAAGTTGGCAGTGAGGGTCTGATTGACATAAGTACATTTGGAATACAATTTTGTGCCTGTTTCCTGTATTCTGTCTATGCGCAAGCTTTTTGTAGATGGCGCCACCGGCAACATGACGTTTGTCAGATCTCTATCATCGTTATGGTGACCTAACAATATGGAAAGAATAGAATCTGTGCTAAATTAGAACTAATTCAGTGTTATTTATCTCATTTATATTATGTTTATACCACGTGTGACTGAAAGAGACAACTACTTGTACTTCAATTCCTTTATTTCAAAGGTTGGCACTACTTTTTCGCAAATACAATCACTTGTAATTGTGGTTGACTTTTAATACTGCTTAATTAAAAGTCACGTGGCAGTAAGAGTAGCGGCATAATTGTTCCGTCAATCATTTTTGAAGTTTTTTATGTCATTTGTTATTGTGTCAAATTAGGTTATGATTATGTAAACTAGCGATAACCTTTTAAATTACGAATGTAAAAATGTATATTCATCCCCTTCTGACTTCTTTTTAATGACATAAGTGAAAATAGTATAAACGGTTGTACTTTGTAGCTATTTTGGGGCTTCTTCTATTTCCTAAGTCCAAATTCTTTGGTGGTGACTGTTTATTTATATTATTGTTTTGTTTTAAATAAATGTTAGAGGTTTTCAATAACATGTATTTGATGTATCTTATTAGGTTTTTAAAGAAAATAAAAACAAATTCGACAATAGGTTATATTTTGTATGAAAATGTCAGTTTTATATAGTCGTGTCGTGTCGAAGAAAATGTCCGTCTCTATCGTAAACAATTGGCAGTTTTGTTGTGAATATTACATTTGGTTTTACTATCCTACAATATAATTTGTATAATACACAATACAATATAATACAATATTGGTATCCCTGCTCTCAGGGGGACACGTAGAGCAGCGCCACACGTCAGACTTTTAGCCACCAGCCAACAAGAACCCTCTTAAGGGAAGTTATTGACTGATGCACCGGCCCATCTGCTTTCCGCATCACCGAAGCGATACGGCAAACAGACAGACACACGAGGAGGTAGTCTGACTTAGCACCCCTGTGCCACGCTCCTGGTACAACTCTAACTATCCTGATACAGGTGAACGCGATAAATGTGATTTGAAAAAAGATGTAGCGATAAAGATTGAGAAAGGTATGTTGCGATGCTTAGGGCACATTGAAAGAAAAGATAAAAGGAAATTAACATTTCATTATTATTTGGTTTAACTTATCAATAATATATGCAATAAAAACTCGTTCCTTTAGTCAACGTTTTAGTAAGTGTGAATATCTTTAGGTTTTTTCTTCTTCATCGCTTCTCTCAAAGGACGTTGGGTAAATATCTACCTATAACGTTAAATGAGGTGTTAACTTAAAGGATTTCCCATACCTCCCAACTTCACTATGAAAATTGTTTATCATAGTCATTATTTTTTATTATTATAGCTCGACATATGACAGCATCCAGCCTGATGTTAAGCTGGATTGTGATCCATAAATGAACGCGACAGCTATTATAGTTAAATAACTGCAAGTAGCAGTCATATCCACTATGCCGGCCTAGGTGAAACTGACAAAACACAGTATCGGTTCCACCTATAAAACCCGAAACGCGAATAAGTCACTTTACGGTCTTTACGCTTGTCTAACTACCCCGGATCGGCTGACTGGGCACCATTGTCTACCACTTTTTGACAAACCCCTAAAGGGCACTCCCTACATTCAAAGGGCTTTACTCGACTTTAGTTATAACTATAGTAGGGGAACGAGTTAAAGGAACGTGCGAGGAATGCAGTTGTGACGTCATGGTCACGTGTCTATTATGAATAGTGAAGTAACATGCAAAATGTCGATAACAATAAACACACACTTTCCTTAAAATGCAAATAGATTATTAAAAATTATGTTATTAAAAATTATAAATGTGTATTAAATTTAAGTATAAACATTAGACAGCAACAATTTTTAATGAATTATATATTAATTTAATTTTGAGAATAGTGACTGCATGTTTTTTTTTCATTTCCACATATTTGAATCCTATAGTTTCTAATAATGGTTCTAGCCCGAATACGGATGACGACTCTCTTTTATTCAATTAACTCACTAATTTTTCAATAATCAAACAAAGAAAATATGGACACGTTTTTATGGATATTAAATGACATCGCCGAGCTATGAGCGTCACTAAAAGTGGCCACTAAGAAACGGGTGGTGGTGGTTTCACGCCCCACCGCACCTCAGCCCCCGAATTTATTTAGCTCGTTCCCCAACTATACATGTTTTAAATAGATTTGTTTTTATTAGCAAATACTGAAAATATTTATTGTAATTATTAAATATTACAAATAAAAATCAGAAAAACCTCCAAAGGGAAAAGGAAACCGCGACAATATGAAGACATCTTAAAATTGTACTAAAACATAAACTACATACGAACATACATACAAACTACATACAAACTCGTTCGTACCTATATAGTATTTTCTTAGATTATGCTCGAACATTAATTAATAAATTAAACAAATTTTATGCAGCTTACTATCTCTTTGTGACCACGATGGCTGCAAAGCTATCGAAACGTCGGAATAATAAAATAAAAACCAAAATAAACGCGATAGTAAGCCGCATAAAATATGATAATTCATAAACTATATAATCAAAAGTAATATAAAATATGTTAATATACGAGTATTATTTATATCCACAGAACCTGTATAAAGAGAATTGTGGATGTGAAGGAAGCAAGGGAACTGTGTAAGGATCGTGGTAAGTGGCGCTCCATTGTCTCTGCCTATCCCTGTGGAAAAAGGCGTGACAATTTGATTGATTGATTGATATTTATACGATTGTTACTCGTACGGGAATTTAGAATCAATACCCTCTTTTGAATAATTGAAGTGTAATGATTTATTTCTAAAGCAGAGTGCAATGCTCTCTGGCCTACGTTACAATGGGAGCCTCTTTAGAAAATAAAAGTATTAAACTAGTTCTCCGGAGACAATAGCAATTAGAACTCTGAAGAGCGTATTTTAAAAAGTATTAACACTAAGCACACTAAGCCCTCTTGGTCCCCCTTTTTTCTCTATAGACATTAATGTATTTTAAGTGGTTCAGTGATTTGAAACGGCATTGTGGTTCGGTGTTAAAAACTCGCATTTTAATAGCAAGGCGTAATCTTCCTCTTGCTACGAGTTGCAGACCCAGGGGGGATCGGATACATCTTCAAAAAAGCTGGGTTGCCTAGTGCCCGTAATCGTTAATATTGTATGAAGAGAATTGTGGATGTGAGGGAAGTTGAAAGTTGAAGTTGTGGAAGCGAGGAAGTTGTGTGAGGATTATGGCAGTGGCGCTCTATTGTCTCTGCCTATCTCTTTGGCGTGATATTTTTGTTACATGTTTTCTATTTTTTAATAATAAAACGCAACATCTGTCTTTGACGTGGCTGGGAATAAGCAAGAGAAGGTGCAGCAAATAACAGCGCAGATGAATGTGATTGTTTTTGAATTCACATATTATAGTTATAATAAATCTCAATTTAAAAAAATATTGTTAGGAACTAAATACATTTCACGGAGAAGTCTGGGGACAGGAAGGCTGGTAATTATTTCTGCCAACGTATTAGCCTTGCTATACAAAGGGGAAATGTTGCCAGTCTCGTTGGGACTATCTCTGATGTGACGTCATTGGATGATATTTTTTATTTATAGTTTAATTGATTAATTATAGTTAATATACTTTTAATTTTATCATTAAAAAAACAATAGAATTTAAAAAGTACTATTTTTTTCGTGTTTCGGCTCTGCTGTCGGATCCAACTAGGCTGACATAATGTATGTGACTACTACTTACAGTTATTTAACTGTAATAGCAGTAGCCTTCATTTGTGAACCGCACTTCAACTTAACGTCAGGCAGGGTGCCGTCATATGTCATATATTATTGATTTATAATAATTTGTTATCTCACATCCAGGCGACCTCATCAAGCGCGGAAAGTGCGACGATTTCTGCTGAGAACCTCAAACTGCGCAAATACGCCAACCTCGGCACTGGTTACAAATTTGCGCCGTTTGGGGTCGAGATGATGGGCCCTTGAGGACCTTCAGCCATGCGCCTGGCCGAGGAGTTGTCCAATCAGCTGACGGAGAAGTCTGGAGACAGGAAGGCAATTATTTCTGCCAACGTTCTTGCTAGGGTAGTCGTTGCTAGCCTCCTTGGGACTATCTCTGATAAGACGTCTCTAAAGGATATTTTTTATTTATAATTTACTTATAATATTTTTATACTATTAAATTAAAATTTGTTCATTTTAATATATAAATAAACCAGTTAATTATATAAAATACAATAAATAGACACTCGTATATATGTTTGTCTTTTAAAAGTATATTTTAGTAGCATGTGAGGCTTTCTTGCGGGACGAGGCTATATTTCTCCTAAATCCCACTATTACTTGGAACACAACGTATTTTTGGAAACAAAACAATGACACAATACCCTCTTGCTTTATAAATATCTATGTTATATATATGTTTTCTTCCACATATAGTTATTTTGTGAAATAAAAGATTAATGCGACTTACTATCGAGCCTACTTTGATTATAATAAGACGTTTGAAATCTATACAACGTTACCACTTAGGCCGGCATAGTGAATGTGACTGCGACCTACAGTTATTTGACTCTAGTTAGCAACGTGTCATTAACTACACGTTAGCAACATGTAGTTAACATCAACCCCTCCTGATGTTAAGCCGGATTGCGGTCTATGAATAGAGGTGGTTGTAAAGGAGGTGTCTGCTACTATAGATGAATAACTGTAAGTAGCAGTTAAATCTCCTATGCCGACCTAGCTGGATTCGGCAACTTGCAAGGTGATCCCTAAATGCGACTATGTCACTTTACAGTCTGTATACTTGTAAGTGGTGTACTACCCCGGATCAGCATACTGGGCACCACTGCCTGCCTACCACTCTTTGACATACAGATCCGGAGCAAATATCCGCCTCTTAATTTTTTTTATAAACAAATATTTGTAAGTTTATTCAAATTATTAAATTAAGCACTAAGTCGGCCAAATGTGCTTCTTCACGCAACGCTTGAACGATCCAAGGTTATAGGATAGAGAGAACACATGAGCTCGCAAAGCATTACACTTGTCGATTGATCTACAAAGAAAAGACTCACCGAACTTTTTAGTTCGACAAAATGCAGATGCTTCTCCCGACTAGTGCGGGTATTACGCGTGTGAATAGACGAGGTAGGAACAAGGTTAAAGAGCTCCTCGGAACATCCCCGTGGTATAGGCGATAGAGGACGCACAAAGCTGGTAAAATAATTTATGTCAGTTATTTTTAACTGCCGCTATTTTAAATGTCAATAGCAGTAACTAGGAACACTAAAATAAATATTAATCATTTAAATAGAAAAGTCTAAAGTAAAAAATAAATAGAAGAAGTTGTGATAAAACAAAGTAGGAAAGAAATTCAATTAACGCTTGCATCGTATAGGACCTCTATTATGAGTATGGAGTGTTTGACGACAGGCGTGGACGAACGGTTTAGCGACTGGTATGTTGCGCGTAAAGTCCCGGGTTCGATCCCCGGTCGGAGCAAATATTTGTTTCATAGCTTTTGTTAATAAAAAAAAGAGATGGATATTTGCTTCGGGTCTGGTTATCAAAGAGTGGTAGGCAGTGGTACCCAGTCTGCCGATCCGGGGTAGTACCACCACTTACAAGTATACAGACCGTGAAGTGATTTGGTCACGTTTCGGGATCAGCTTGTAAGTTGCCGGTTCCAACTAGGCCGGCATAGTGGATGTGATTGCTGCTCACAGTTATTGAATTGTAGTAGCAGTGACATTCATTCATGGGCCACACTTTGGCTTAACATCAAGCGAGGTGCTGTCATATGTCGAGTCACAATAAAAAAAAAAAAAAAAAACTGCGGGTTAATTGTGTAACTCTAATGACAATGGGAATGGGTTTCGTTTTGACATTTGAACTCCATTGGCAGAATATAGTGGCGGGTGTATTGTAACGAATACGTATGCTGAAAGTATTTATTTAAGAGTAATTGGACAACATAGTATTTTCTTAAATTTTGCGCGAACAGTGATTATTGAATTTAACAATTTTTATGCGGCTTACTATTGCGTTTATTTTGGTTTTGATTTTACAATTTTTTATTATTATTCCGACGTTTCGAGAGCTTTGCAGCCATTGTGATCACGATTATTGATTATTGAATCTAAACAATCTAAACAAATATCGCATTATCTTTGTGTGAATAACTGCCATACCAATGTACCTTAACATAATTAGCACGAGTTCGAGACTACCCACCGGTACCAATGTATCTTTGATATATGTACTTTGGTTGTCCTGTTTCTATGATACAAGCACTTTAGTAGCTTAGTATAGAAATGCAAATAAATAATAAATAAATTAATTAAATTAAATTACAAGCAATAGCAGGTCTGACAGATCGGTATGGAATACATTGGAAATATTTTTTTCCTTGTTTAAAGTTTTTTTTTAT
The DNA here is from genome assembly GCA_905220615.1 of Tinea trinotella. NCBI lineage: Eukaryota > Metazoa > Arthropoda > Insecta > Lepidoptera > Tineidae > Tinea > Tinea trinotella. The sequence continues at coordinate 3,416,657 of HG992328.1, read as the reverse complement.
TGTGACACGACATCTGACCTCGACCCGCCTGATGATAAGCAAGAGGAGGTCCAAGAGTGACGACGACTGGCGAGAACACATGGGCTGGCAAAGCATTCCACCTGTTAATTGTTCTACAAAGAAAAAACGCACCGAACTTTTTAGTTCGACTGCCGATTCGGTCGACAAAATGCGGATGCTTTCCCTTACCTGTTAAAGAGCTCTTCGGAACATTCTCCGTGGTAATAGTAATAATGCTATGGTACATTCTAGGTACATATCTTTTATACTTTACAGGGGCCTCTTAGTTCCTGCCAGATAATTAAACGATTATTGATATTTATCACCAAAAAGCATTTTTATATGAAAAAAAAAATCAAATCAAGAGTTACTTTTGTAGATTAAATTATAAATAGTATCTATTAATTTAATGTGACTGTAAAAATAAAAATAAATCTAGAACCTAAATATTAACTTTCTTTGTCTATTCTAACAGAATTGTGCCCAGTCAAGCACGTAGGGGGGCCCATTATACTAATGTGCCCAAGGTCTCCAACAGGTTAAAGAGTGTAAAGACAACTCACTACAACATCTTATTTAAAAACTAAAGCAATGGTTTTGGAGAGAGAGACGATAAAATGACAGAATGTGAGATAATGATGGACTGAAAGGTAACGTAGCTACATTAAAATAATACTTATAATATAAATATTTAATAACATTATGTCTTAACATCAAAATAAAGGTTTCATAGTAGTTTAACGAAAGTTACTCCGAATAGAGGTTTTAAGAATGTTGAGTTAGCGTTGTTTTTGGTCGTTTTATTCAAGTTTCAGCTGTTTTAAATTGAAATTGAAGATATTATAAATTTATGTTTTATTTTCCTAATACAAAATTAATATGCTTAAAGTAAGTAGTTTTTTTATTTAATAGTTAGTTACGAGAATAATTGTGGACGAGATTTATGGCAGAATCGTGGAAAGTGAGTGGCTTATCGACTGCCGATCCGCATTGTTTTTGCCTGAGAGTTCGACTTTGTTACTATATTTATCAATCACGCTATTAATACAGGTAAATATCTGTAGGTAAGTAGAAGACACATCATCTATACCGGTCCAGTTTAGGTCGCTTTACGGTCCGTAAGTTTGAAAGTGGTTGTACCACCTACATCAGCAGACTAGGCAAATGACCACAAATGTCACGTACTGTATACATTTTTAACATTAATGCTAAGCTACTAAAGTGCTAGTATCTTAGAAGCAGGACAACCAAAGTACATATATCGAAGATACATTTTAAGACAAGTGGTTTTAAACCCGTGTTCTTGGTTTGCGTATCCATTGCACTGCCAAAATACCACGGTCGCCTTAAACAATTTTATACACAGTATGCTATATTTATTAGCTTAAATTTTAATTTTCCATAAAATCATCTTTACAGCGGCTACTAAATGAAGATTTGTATCGCATAAAAGCGCTTTACGCTTAATTGCTTGTACATATAAAAAAAGAACGAAGAAGCCCCGCGTCTTTGAATATTAAATAAAAAAGCGACGTACAGATATTCAATTTCCTTCGTGCCTTTCATTATCTACTTCTTATATTATACCTACTTATATATGCCTATAAATATAAGTACCGTTGAGTTTCCTAACTTCGCCTAGTCACCTAAACTTCGCCTGATTTTAAAAAAAATTCAATATCACTGAAACCTTAGAAGTAAGTTACAAATAAACTCCTACATCTTGTTTTTTATTTAGTCATGGTAATACTTTGCTGGTGGCAACCCAGTTAATCCGCTTAATTTGGCGACCATTACATCAGAAAACGTCAGTGTCGTGAGGTGTTTTTAGTGAAGTGCGGGAAACTTTGTTTGTAGTCGCTTCCAGTCAACAGGTAAGGTTACCTTAATAAGTGTCTCATAATGTAAATTTATTGTATTTTCTTATAAAACAATCAGTTTGTCAATATCTTTATCAATAGATATGATAACATTAAAAATATGTAAGGGGACACATCAGCGGCCATGATGTTTCCAAACATCGCCTACCCGTAGGGTTGTCGCAAAGATTATATTTTCAATGTAGATTATTGAACTTTTAATTTAAACTAATGAAATTTAATTAACATTTTAAAAGGTTTTTTTTTATCGTGACTCGACATATGACAGCACCCCGCTTGATGTTAAGCCAAAGTGTGGTCCATGAATGAATGTCACTGCTAATACAATTCAATAACTGTGAGTAGCAATCACATCCACTATGCCGACCTAGATGGAACCGGTAACTTACAAGCTGATCCCGAAACGTGACCAAATCACTTCACGGTCTGTATACTTGTAAGTGGTGGTACTACCCCGGATCGGCAGACTACTGATTGATAACCAGACCCGAAGCAAATATATATCTCTTTTTTTTATTAACAAATATTTGCAATATTTAATATTATTAAATATTACAAATAAATGCTATGAAACAAATATTTGCTCCGACCGGGGATCAAACCCGGGACTTTACGCGCAACAAACCAGTCACTAAACCGTTCGTCGACGCCTGTCGTCGATAATAGTCGAGGTATAACTAGGTATAGTTTATACTTATTCACATATTAACCAATCTTGTTCATCGGATTTTTATATAAAGAAAAAATGTTTTATTCTTTATTGCGTACAGAACAAAGACATTAAACATATTTTTTTAATGGTTGACGTTATCGCTTAAAGCGATCATTTCTATGGGCAATGAGGAACGTTAAGTTCTTGTCATTATACTTATTTTTTAAATTATTTTTTCAGAAAAAAGGCCTCTTGGCGGGGGCCTTACATCTTGGCGGGTATGTAAACAAATAGAATTGTCGCATTTGGGGCACAGAAAACCCGCAGGCATTCATTGAAAAGCCGGTGCACCCAAAACGAGTTTGGTGCGGATTTTTGACCAGAGGCATAATTGTCCATTTTTCTTCGAAAATGAGCAAGGAGTGGCCGTTACAGTCAATGGCGATCGTTATCGGGCCATGTTGAACGAATTTTTGTTCACAGAAATTGAAGAGGAGGATATTGGCATCATTTGGTTTCAACAGGACGGCGCTACGTGCCACACAGCCGACGCTACACTTGATGTTTTGCGCCGTGTTTTTGAAAATCGCATTATCAGCCGAAGAGCTGATGCCGTTTGGCCACCTCGGAGCTGCTATTTGACACCGTTGGACTATTATTTGTGGGGTGCCGTCAAAGATAAGTGTTACGCCGACAAGCCAGAGACAATTGATGCTTTAAAGGACAATATTCGTGAAGCCATTGGTGATATACAGCTTCACACAATCGATAATGTACTTAAAAATTGAAATGGCCGAGGCAGCCATTTGTATGAAATTATTTTCCATCATTAACCGGAAGGATTGTACTTTCAAATAAAAAAAGAAATTTGAAAAATTAACCAGTAATTTTTTTTATAGCATTTTCAAAAAAAAAGTTATTTGGCGGACCCATTATAAGACTAATAATTAAAAATATAGTACTGTATTATAAATATAATACTAAATTTTTTGATTGTTCCTTTTTTGTTATATTTTCAATTTAGCTCTGTACGTAGGAGGCTTTGTTTATTTTCGTTTGTTTGCAATTTGATTATGCTAGTACTTAACTAAATAAGACTGATTTGTAGTATGGGATATAATATAATATAATTGTTATGGTTTGGTTTTGTTAATATTGCAATTTTGAGCTTTGCGTTGGTTTTATGCTTAGCTTAGCTCAGCATCCAAGCCTGGGGATACCTAAACCTGCTAATAACCAGCATGGAGAAACACTGTGAATAAAGTATAGGAAAGACAGGTACCTGGCAATTACTCGACGTGAAACACGGACAAACGGCACTAGCACTCGTTTAGCACTGCTTTGTTATCACGGCTAACTGCTTCGACTGTCTATTTTCTCACTTCGTTATTTAATTAATGTATTTAGTTAATAGATGTATGTTTCAACAATGTCACTTGCTAGGGCGACTGTTTACGTGCACACCGCGGCAACTCACACACAAGTGCACACTAGCGCCACACGCTATTGGCTGGCGTGGCGCAGCCCGCAAACTTTGAATTGCGCGGAATAAAGGAAGGTGGAAGGAAATATAGGATGGGACGATACCAAGCCACAACATTTCCCCCCACTTGAAATCAGACAGGGATTTCACAAGGCAAACCCTTTCCTGAATGCTAGGCCAAGAAAAGCAATTTGTGTTCGGATAAACATATGGACGCTATGTACTACCGAAGCTACCTAGTTTTACTACTAACTAATTAAGACTAATGTAACATTAATAATAAAACTACTTATGACTATGAACTAAGTCTAAATTTAGATTATTAGATAAATTATAACCTATGTGGCTATAGGAAGTGGGCAAACTTTTCTAGCGGGTCTAGTAAAAGTGCCCTTAGCCGTACGTATAGTCACTACGCGCACGTTTCCGTCTTTACCCGGAAATGTATTTTCAATACGGGCTAATTTCCACTCTGCAGTAGATAAATTTGGTTCCATAACGAGTACAACGTCACCCACTAGCGGGTTACGCCCAGTACTAGTCAACCACTTAGAACGTTGCTGCAGAGTGTGCAGATAGTCTCGCTGCCAAATGCGCCAGAATGACTGAGTCAGTCTCTGAAGCATCTGCCAGCGACACCTGAGCGAAACCTTGGAATCTTCATGCTGCTGCTCGGGCAGGGAGACCAAGGGACGACCTATAAGGAAGTGACCGGCAGTAAGTACGTCTACTTCCTTTGGATCCGAGGAAAGAACACAAAGAGGTCGTGAGTTGAGCATAGCCTCAACCTTTGTTAACACGGTAACAAACTCTTCGAATGTCAATAACTGGGTTCCGATAACCCGTTTAAGGTGATACTTGGTGGACTTTATGCCACTTTCAAAAATACCTCCAAAGTGAGGAGCACCTGGAGGGTTGAATTTCCATGTGATCGAACGTTCCGATAGTTTTCTGGATATGTGCTCATGACTATTATTTAAAAAAGTATACAGTTCAGACAAATAACGTTTCGCGCCTACAAAGTTTGTACCGCGGTCTGTAAGTATCGTGCTGCAGATGCCGCGGCGGGCGATAAATCTGTCTAGAGCTGCTATAAATGCTTGTGTGCTGAGGTCGGTGACCAACTCTAGGTGCACCGCCTTCGTGGACAGACACACTATTAGGCACACATACGCTTTATTCGATTTTGCATTACGTCGCCTACTTTCTTTGACGTAGAAAGGCCCACCGAAATCAATTCCTATATTTTGGAAACATCTTCCCGGCTGAAGCCTGGCAGCTGGAAGGTCTCCCATCGACGGTTGGCATGGTACCGGGTTGGCCTTGAAACAGGTCACACACTTGGATAACCTGGATCGTATTAGTAAACGTATACCAATTATCCAATATTGACGCTGAACTAAAGATTGTAGCGCACGTGGGCCACAATGTAAATAAGTTAAATGATAAAAATCAATTAATAAAATTGACAAATGACAGCTTTTAGGTAACAAAATAGGATGTAATGTATCATTTGGTAAGTTTGCATTTTTGATGCGACCTCCTACACGTATAATGCCATTCTTATCGATAAATGGCGATAATTTTTGGAAAGATTTAAGACACGGTAAACTAGAATTGAATGCCTTTATTTCAGCGTGAAAACTTGTAGATTGAACCTGTTTTATTAGAATATTTAATGCGCAGGCTAACTCTTCTGTAGTTAGTGCGTTATAAACTCGCATTTGAGGCGTAAGTTTACAATTGTTCGAAAACCTGATGCAATAAGCTAACGTTCGTTGCATTCTCGTAAATGATGTAAAGCGAGTAAGAAATGCGTGAACCGAATGTTTTCCTGCTCTCTTTTCGTCGGTGCATGCGACGAATGATGAGGACTTCAGCTCACTCTGCACTTCCTGTGGCTCTGGTTCTTTGCTTATCGGCCATTGGGTTGACTCGCAAGTGAGCCAGTCGGGACCCGACCACCAATGATTGCAGGCAGCGAGCTGAGAGCAGCTCAGGCCGCGGCTACAAAAATCGGCGGGGTTCTCGACTGTCGATACGTGCTGCCATTGAGATGCGCGAACTGCGTCTGTAGCTTGGACGACGCGATGTGCTACGAATGTTTTAAGTCTGTGCGGTTCTGTGTGAAGCCAGGACAGAACGGTATTGCTATCAGTGAAGGCAATTTGATCAGTTATGTTGATTTTGTCCCTAAGTAGACTGAATAAATGTTTCATTACTCGCGAAAGCAAGGTCGCGCCGCACAATTCCAGTCTATTTACCGTAAGTGGTTTTAAGGGAGATACTTTAGACTTTGCTATAAGAAGATGCAAAGTTACGGAACTGGTTGATACCGCACGTAGGTAAACACAGCATCCGTACGCCTTCGTGGAAGCGTCGCAAAAACCAATCAATTGAAAAGTGGTAGCTTCAGATGGCACCACTAAACGTGGGAGTTTAATCAGATGTAAATTATTTAATTCAGAAACAAATTCATGCCAAATCCGCGCCAAATCATACGGAACAGGTTCGTCCCAGGTGAGCTTCAGGCGCCACAGATCTTGAAGGAGCAATTTTGCTATAAGCGTTACTGGAGTTAGCCATCCCAGTGGGTCAAAAATACGAGCAACGTTGGACAAAATCGAACGTTTCGTACACTCGACGCTTATTGGTGAAGCGGAGTAAGTAAAAAAATCACCCACGGGATCCCATTTCACTCCTAAAATCTTCAGAGTAGCCTGATTTGCCTCTCCAGATGATTTGGGAATTTGTACATGTTCAGAATGTAAATTGTTTAGAAATTCAGAAGAATTACTTGTCCATTTGTGGAGCTTAAAATGAGCACATTGAAGTAACTGAGTTAACTCATTTTTCAATAGAAGAGCCTGTTCAATAGATGGCGCCCCGGTAATGACGTCATCCATGAACACATCATGGCGTACCACTCTTGCAGCATGTGGCCAGGTAGCTCCATGATCGGCTGCTAGTTGTTGCAATGTTCTAATTGCTAAAAAGGGTGAACTGCTCACACCGTAAGTGACAGTGCGGAGCTCGAATTCTCGTACTGAGTCGGACGGTGACTCCCGCCAAAGAATATGTTGCCACCGACGATCCTCTGGTCTGATTAATATTTCGCGATACATTTTTGTTATATCGCTGGTGAAAACTACGGCATGGAGGCGAAATTTAGTTATAATGTCGGTGATATCAGCTTGAAGTTTTGGACCAGTGTAGACCAAGTCATTAAGAGACCGGCCATTTGATGATTTGCAGCTTGCGTCAAATACAACACGTAGCTTCGTCGTTGTACTTTCTGGGCGAATGACGCAATGATGTGGTATGAAGTACTGACCAGCTGGGGATTCAGACTTCACACGTTGCATGTGATTAAGAGACTCGTATTCTTGCATAAATGCTGTGTAATCCTGCTTCAATTGTTCGTGTTTAGCAAGACGTTTTTCTAAATTTATAAGTCGAGAGACGGAATGCTTGTATGAATCACCAAGCATGGGGCGATCCTTTAGTAGAATAGGCACTACATATCTTCCATCTGGATCTTGATAAACCGATTTTTTGTATAAGGCTTCGCATTCTTCATCTTCAGGAGCAGCAAGGCGGGTTTTTGGGGGTTCTTCGACTTCCCAGAAACGTTGGACTACCTCGTCTATGGCGCAGGTAGACGCAACTAAAGAAGAAACGAATGAAGGTGGTCGACATTTGAAGTCGAGTTTTCCTGTGAGTACCCATCCATAGATGCTGTGCAGGGCGGTAGGTAATCCGGGCCCTGGACACAGTCGCTGTCCGTCGTAGATGAGATGGAATAATTCTGCACCCAATAGTAGATCAACTTCGGATGGCTGATCGAAAGTTTCATCGGCGAGTTTTAAGTGACGAAAATGACGTCGTACGGCATGAGGTACTGCAGCAGTTGGCATATTTGTGGTTACAGCATCCATCACAATTGGGCGAATGTCGAACTGTGGCTCCGGTTGGTCCCGGGGTAAAATCGTGCACGCAGTGACACCCTTGACGTGATGAACTGTATTTTGGCCTAGACCAGAAACCGTGAGGTTGCAGCGACGCATAGTCAAACCAAGGCGTCGAGCGCAGGCGGTCGTCATAAAGCAATCTTGTGCTCCGCTGTCAATAAGGGCGCGAACAGGCGGCGGCGGTCCAGTGGCGGCGCGCGCCAGCAGTGTACACGTACCTAACAACACAAGAGAGCGGCCGTGCCCAATGTGAGCACTGGTACTGGCGTGACTCACTCTAGAAGGGTCTGATTCCAGAGTGGTAGGCGTGTCGCTATGCAGAAGTGTATGATGTTTTTCTCCGCATGTCAAACAACAGGTTTTGGAATAGCAATTGTTTGCGCTGTGGCCGAATCGCAAACAGTTAGCGCACAGGTTCTTTTTTGTTACAAAAGCTATCCTAGCAGACGAGTTGAAAGTCTGAAATTTTGGACATTTATATATGCTGTGCTGAAAGTCACAGCATGGACACTTAAATTGTTTAGAGAAAGCATTTTGAGTTGCAGACGAGTTGTAGTTTTTACTGGACTTAAAACGAGGCTCGGTCGCCTTATTGCCAGATTTAGGGAATGCAGCAGCATGTGGCTGATGGAAACTAGTGATGGGCTTGTGTTCACTAGTTTCTAGGATCTTGACGTAATCCTGAAGAAACTTTAAAATATCAACAAAGTGAGGCATCTCCTTGTCATTTTGAACTTCGAATCTCTTTCGAGTATCGCTATCCAGTGCTCGAAATGTAAGATGAAATAAAATGTAATCGCCTAAATTATCAATATTCATACTCTGGAGTGCGCTTACAGACTCATAAAAAGTATTACTTAAAGTTAATAATTGTTCAAGAGAAGATGATTTTAATGTAGTAAAATTTAATATTTTTTCTAAGTATTTTGCCGCTATAAGTCTTTTATTTTGAAAGCGGTCTATTAATGCCGTAAAGGCTATTTGATAGTTTTCTGTGGTCACCGGAAGACCCTTTACAATTGTTAGAGCTGAACCAGACAAACAAGAAATGAGGTAATGGTACTTTTCGACGTTTGATAAAGATTCGTTATTGTGAACTAAGGCAACAAACGTATCGTGAAATGTTTGCCAGTTTTCGATAAGGCTGTCAAACTTGGGAAGGTCAAGTTTGGGTAAACGCACGCGTGACGAAGCTGTGGCTTTGCCATCAGCTGTTGTAGCTGAGGAACAATCGCTTGTAGTGGCTATGCTGTCGGCCGCGGCTATCACCTCATAATACATTTCGTCAAAAGATAAAACAGTCTGAAAGTCGACATCAGAATCTGGATTTAATTTAATTTTAATTTCATTTATTTTTTCCGTGACGTCCAGAAAATCAGATCGTACTTCATGTACCTTCTTGTACCTGGCATGGAAGCTCCTCAATTTATCCTTATTGTTCAACTTCTTTGAAAGGTCATACAAGATTTGCATACATTTAAATATGTATTCCCTTTGCTTAATATAAATCTTTTCTTTATCTGCCATAGCTATAGTTTAATAAACGATATAACTACCGTCGAGTTTCCTAACTTCGCCTAGTCACCTAAACTTCGCCTGAATTTAAGAAAAATTCAATATCACTGAAACCTTAGAAGTAAGTTACAAATAAACTCCTACATCTTGTTTTTTATTTAGTCATGGTAATACTTTGCTGATGGCAACCTAGTTAATCCGCTTAATTTGGCGACCATTACATCAGAAAACGTCAGTGTCGTGAGGTGTTTTTAGTGAAGTGCGGGAAACTTTGTTTGTAGTCGCTTCCAGTCAACAGGTAAGATTATCCTAATAAGTGTCTCATAATGTAAATTTATTGTATTTTCTTATAAAACAATCAGTTTGTCATTATCTTTATCAATAGATATGATAACATTACAAATATGTAAGGGGACACATCAGCGGCCATGATGTTCCCAAACATCGCCTACCCGTAGGGTTGTCGCAAAGACTATATTTTCAATGTAGATTATTGAACTTTTAATTTAAACTAATGAAATTTAATTAACATATTAAAAGGTTTTTTTTTATTTTTTTATTGTGACTCGACATATGACAGCACCCCGCTTGATGTTAAGCCAAAGTGTGGTCCATGAATGAATGTCACTGCTAATACAATTCAATAACTGTGAGTAGCAATCACATCCACTATGCCGGCCTAGATGGAACCGGTAACTTACAAGCTGATCCCGAAACGTGACCAAATCACTTCACAGTCTGTTTTCTTGTAAGTGGTGGTACTACCCCGGATCGGCAGACTGGGTACCACTGCCTACCACTCTTTAATAACCAGACCCGAAGCAAATATCCATCTCTTTTTTTTATTAACAAATAATTGCAATATTTAATATTATTAAATATTACAAATAAAAGCTATGAAACAAATATTTGCTCCGACCGGGGATCGAACCCGGGACTTTACGCGCAACAAACCAGTCACTAAACCGTTCGTCCACGCCTGTCTTCGATAATAGTAGAGGTATAACTAAGTATAGTTTATACTTATTTATATATTAACCAATCTTGTTCATCGGATTTTTATATATAAAAAAAAATGTTTTATTCTTTATTGCGTAGAGAACAAAGACATTAAACATATTTTTTTAAATGTTTGACGTTATCGCTTAAAGCGATCATTTCTATGGGCAATGAGGAACGTTAAGTTCTTGTCATTATACTTATTTTTTTATTATTTTTTCAGAAAAATGGCCTCAAAAAATAAAATAAAAAAAAGAGAAGCTATACTACAAATCATGACCGACAAATGATGGACTTAGCTCTTGACATGATAAAAAACAAAGAGCTTTCCTCTTACAAAGCCGAATACGACATACCTCGGCGGGATCTTGGCGGGTATGTAAACAAACAGAATTGTCGCATTTGGGGCACAGAAAACTCGCAGGCATTCATTAAAAAGCCGGTGCACCCAAAACGAGTCACTATTTGGTGCGGATTTTGGTCCAGAGGAATAATTGTCCATTTTTCTTCGAAAATGAGCAAGGAGTGGCCGTTACAGTCAATGGCGATCGTTATCGGGCCATGTTGAACGAATTTTTGTTTACAGAAATTGAAGAAGAGGATATTGGCAACATTTGGTTTCAACAGGACGGCGCTACGTGCCACACAGCCGACGCTACACTTGATGTTTTGCGCCGTGTTTTTGAAAATCGCATCATCAGCCGCAGAGCTGATGTCGTTATGCCACCTCGGAGCTGCTATTAGACACCGTTGGACTATTATTTGTGGGGTGCCGTCAAAGTGCTACGTCGACAAGCCAGAGACAATTGATGCTTTAAAGGACAATATTCGTGAAGCCATTGGTGAAATACAGCTGAACACAATCCATAATGTTCTTAAAAATTGGACCGACCGTGTAGGCTACTGTATTTCCAGCCGAGGCAGCCATTTGAATGAAATTATTTTCCATCATTAACTGGAAGGATTGTAAGGATTTGATTATGCTAGTACTTATCTAAATAAGACTGATTTGTAGTATGGGAGAGACTAATATAAGAACCTACTCGTAAAAGGCGTTAAATAAATAAGATAAATAAAAGTAATGTTTTATTTTTGTGTGCTTCATTCTAAGTACCTACAACTAAGGTTCATGATAAATTGTGACAACCCTGGATGGATCTTCATATTTGTATGGAAAGAGTAATTTACCGTGCCTAACTTCGCCTACTCAATAGTAATTGAGAAAATATAATACTTTAAGCACATTTAATAAGGTTCTATTTCGTTGTTTCTAAATCGCATTCTAATCAAAATATTGTAGCTATAGACGTCTTTAGATATGCGAGGAAAAATGAGGTAGGCGAAGTTATGCACATCTGCCTTATCTTCGCCTACTGACTTTGGTAACGTATTTTGATATCTAATTAAATAATTTCAATAGTGTGTTTAGTCTGTGATTATTAAAGAACGTTACATTTATTATTATCTTATTAGTCATGGTCTCTAGTGGTAATATTTTAGAAAATACGTTGCAAAAAGTGTCTAAATCCAGGCGAAGTTAGGGAACTCGACGGTATGTAGTAAAAAATATAATGTAAATAATATATTATGTATAGATACTATGCAATATTCTGTTATAAACAAACAAATGAGTCATTACTCATTAGTGCTTGAATAAATAACAAAACATAAGTGAATTTAAATGTTAATGTTTTACTAATAGATTTGAGTATTTTGTTTTATATTTATTTATGAATAGTTTATTATATAAATAGGAATATTTTATAGTTTTTTGGAAATATCGAACCTACCTACCTATCCATAAAATGTAATATGTTTGTTGAATGCTAGGTCAACTGTTTATTTAAACTAACTAAATACCTATTGTAGCATATGTTTATCCGAACACTACGACACAAAACAAAACTGCAATATTTATATAATTTTTTGATTTAAAAAAAATGATTTTTGTTTAAGTTAGTTTTACCAACTTATTTGGACTGTATATTGTGTTATACTGGAATCAAATAATTACGAAGTTTTCATTTGTAGAAATTGAACTCGTAATTTATGATCAATATAATCACTCCATAGGAATTCGCGCTCGAAAGGTACCAAAAACAATGTTATGGTTTGGTTTTGTTAATATTGCAATTTTGAGCTTTGCGTTGGTTTTATGCTTAGCTTAGCTCAGCATCCAAGCCTGGGGATACCTAAACCTGCTAATAACCAGCATGGAGAAACACTGTGAATAAAGTATAGGAAAGACAGGTACCTGGCAATTACTCGACGTGAAACACGGACAAACGGCACTAGCACTCGTTTAGCACTGCTTTGTTATCACGGCTAACTGCTTCGACTGTCTATTTTCTCACTTCGTTATTTAATTAATGTATTTAGTTAATAGATGTATGTTTCAACAATGTCACTTGCTAGGGCGACTGTTTACGTGCACACCGCGGCAACTCACACACAAGTGCACACTAGCGCCACACGCTATTGGCTGGCGTGGCGCAGCCCGCGAACTTTGAATTGCGCGGAATAAAGGAAGGTGGAAGGAAATATAGGATGGGACGATACCAAGCCACAACAATAATAATATAAGAACCTACTCGTAAAAGGCGTTAAATAAATAAGATAAATAAAAGTAATGTTTTATTTTTGTGTGCTTCATTCTAAGTACCTACAACTAAGGTTCATGATAAGTGACAACCCTGGATGGATCTTCATATTTGTATGGAAAGAGTAATTTACCGTGCCTAACTTCGCCTACTCAATAGTAATTGAGAAAATATAATACTTTAAGCACATTTAATAAGGTTCTATTTCGTTGTTTCTAAATCGCATTCTAATCAAAATATTGTAGCTATAGACGTCTTTAGATATGCGAGGAAAAATGAGGTAGGCGAAGTTATGCACAACTGCCTTATCTTCGCCTACTGACTTTGGTAACGTATTTTGATCTCTAATTAAATAATTTCAATAGTGTGTTTAGTCTGTGATTATAAAAGAACGTTACATTTATTATTATTTTATTAGTCATGGTCTCTAGTGGTAATATTTTAGAAAGTACGTTGAAAAAAGTGTCTAAATCCAGGCGAAGTTAGGGAACTCGACGGTATGTTTTATTCTGTTATCGAAACGGATCTAAGTCACTTTAGCTTTACGGTTTGTACACTTGAAAGTGTTGGAACTTACCAGCAACTTATAGCACGGCAATCCAAGAAGCAAAATAAAGAACTGCAAGGAATATTATTGTAACTCATTTTAAATAATTTAATAGGTCGGCACATCAAAATAATAAAAAAAAAAGTTTTCCACGTTGTTTTGTATAAAGTTTTACACAACATTTAAATATATTTTTTGGTCATTTTGATGCATTGCTAAGTTATTTAACATGAGTTACAATTATATTCCTTGCAGGTATTTATCTTGCTTCTTGGATTGGCCTCCTAGCAGGGGCTTTGAATTTCAGATTCTCATGGTTCATCATCAGATATCCATTACTTAAGTATAATTTGTGTTAATTTAGTATATAAGCTTTCTACATTCTGAATTTCATCTAAATCCGTTGAGCAGTTTCAGCGTGAAAGAGTAACTGACATACTTGTTGGCAGAAACTTACGTTTTTATAATATTAGTAAAAATGTAATTAGGAGTAGTAGGCAGTGGTACCCAGTCTGCCGAATCGGGCTAGTACCACCACTTACAAGTATACAGAGCGTGAAGTGATTTAATCGCGTTTCAGAATCAGCGTGTAAGTTGGCGGTTCAACTAGCCCGGCATAGTGGATGTGACTGCTACTTACAGTTATAGAACCGCACTCCAGCTTAAGATCAGATGGGATGCTGTCATATGTCGAGTCACAATTAAAACTAGATTATTAATAATTAGTTACCCCAACACACAGCTCAAAGAATCGATTATTTTCATCCAAACGTTAAATAATTTAAGCATGACGTTAATATCGTCTACGGACTCTCTCCAAAAAAAAACTGATATTTTAATACGGAAATATAAAACTTTTGCACGCGTCCAATGCGTTTTTTTCTCGTCAGCAGTTTGGCGGTCATAATTAATGTTTTAGAGAACGGCTCGGTCAATTCAAACCGTACTTAGTGACTTACTAAGAACTTCGATTAAGACATTGTATTCAGGCATTAATCAATCAAATTGTCACGCCTTTTTCCCACAGGGATAGGCAGAGACAATGGGGTACGACTTGCCACGATTCTTACACAACTACCTTGCTTTCTTCACATCCACAATTCTCTTTATACAGGCTCTGTGGTTATGGGTACTAGGCAACCTAGCTTTTATTTTTTATTGTGAACCTAGCTTCAAATTTCTATTGTAGACTTATACGTGCTTAAACTGTAAAAACAAGATAACCATGGTCCATACATATATCAAAGATACAGGCTTGGTCCCCATTTAACACCTATCGTCTAGTTAATGTATAGGTCACTTAGTTGTTTTTGAAATACCGACCTTAGTGTATGTTGAATATTCATAGAGTGGACGTCTGTGTTTTTGCATACGCTTATATTAGCCGTGAGAGCCTTTTTCGTGCGAGTATATTTTTTGATAATATTCTCGCTTTTATTGTATTAAGTTTTTTTTTTGTTTTAATTAAATAGCCATACTTCATGATTTTGATTAGTTTTTTAAATTTGTATTTTTTTTATTGTTACACGACATCTGACCTCGACCCGCCTGATGATAAGCAAGAGAAAGTACAACAGTGAAAACGATTGAAAAAACTGAGTTAGTTCTCAGCTGCCTTAGTAGCCGTCACTATGCCGGCCGAAGATGATTCTTTACGCAGGTCATAGGTCCAAGGTCATAGTTTAGTGAATATCATTATTTATTATTTTTATTCCGTTTTTTTTAGAAGCTTATTCTATAACTTGTAATGGACTGTATTTGGCTTCTGAAATGTAAAATTTTGTAATATATAATTAAAAATGTAATCTGTCTGTAATGAATAAATTAACGACAGATTATACAGACTATTTTACGCTACCATATAGTAGCTATACTATTGTATTTACTTAAATTTTGCGCGAACATTGATTATTGGCTTAAACAAATTTTATGCGGCTTACTATCGCGTTTATTTTGGTTTTGATTTTACATTATTTTTTTGTAAAATCATTTGTTTAAAAATTTGTTTAAATTTTATGCGGCTTACTATCGAGTTTATTTTGGTTATTGATTTTTCAATTTTTATTATTCCGACGTTTCGAGAGCTTTGCAGCCATCGTGGTCACGGAAGAGCTTATTTGTTTAAGCTATATTATGCCTAAGTATTATTTATGTGGCGTGTATTCAGAGCTCATTAAAAATAGCACATTTTAGGACACGGCATCTGATAACCAAGGCGATAAGCAGATGATAAGCAAAGCAAGTCCAAAAGCGCCGGCGATTATAAACCTGATTTAAGAAACAATTGCCTTAGTCGTGGTTCTAGATTTTTTTACATTTCTATTCTAAGCCGCTGAAGTGCTTGTATCATAGAAACAGGACAACCAAAGTATATATATTAAAAATACAATGATACCGGCAAGCGGTTATAAACCCGTGCTCTCGGTTTGCGTAACCATTGGCCTGCCACTACACCATGGTCGCCTTATGACACAACTCCTCTTGCTTCCTTCGTACTAGCTCTTAGTAAACTTATCAACTTGTTCATGCAAATAAAACTTCTATTAGAGAAAATAATTCTGCAAAGATGTAAAATAGTAACAATTGAAGCTATCTCCGCGTAAGCTCCCGTTAAAGCACTTGTTTATAGACCAGGAGCTTGCAACATTTTTATCACTTTCTTTATTTAGCAGTTGTCTTTATACCTAGACTTTTGTTAAAATGTATATTATATTGAATTAATATTATATATTAAATCCGTCAATTATTTTATACACATTAATATTAAACCGCACTTCAGCTTAACATCAGGCAAAGTACTGTCATATATCCAACTACAATATCGCACATTGCTGTCGTTAAGCGATGGACAGTGGGTCCGACCTCCGGTTGAAATATAAAGTTGACATCAGCGGGCCGACCGCGTAACTGAATAATAATAGGCTTCGTTTTGACAGTTGAACTACATTAATAAGCTACAAAATTAAAATTGCGACCGCGTAACGCTCTAAGAATTGGTGTTCATATTCATTTACAGTTCAATCTCATTGAAGCTCATTGTCTAAATGAATAAAAGTTGTTTTTGACACTAACAGCAACCGCGTAACATTTTGACAAATGGTAATGAATTTCATTGTCATTACCATTAAAGTTGCGCGGTCAGCCCTCTGACCTCGACCTACCAGATTGTAAGCGAGATAGAGGTCCAAGAGTGTCGCCGACCGAAAAAATCCAATCGCAGTCAATGCCAAAAAATAATAATTGTGTGTGCTTTTTTGACGTGACAACGTCTTATAATTCGATGGAGCCGGCCGCACGCACGAAAAAACATGACTCATGCGGCGTTACCTCACGCGTTCCATTTAAGGCTTGAAGTGCAAGCGAGAGCGCGGCACAATCGGCCTCCGCGTTCGGCAGCGTTCGACATCTGTCTCTCTCCTACTTGAGTGAGCGATGCGTACTATTAATATTAATATTACTAATATAAATACTACTAATATTTACAATAAAAAAATACATAATTGTATTTATGCGTACAAATAAATGTAACATGATCAATTCAATTGTGATTTCCATTTACCTCCTTCTCTATATTCATACAAAATATCTATCAAACAAATAAAATTAAAATTTTCTTTTGAAAAATGCAACCATTCCATCAGTATTTTCTTATGACGTTGTCACGTTCAACTATCGTCAGTAAACCGACCTTACAGACAACCGATTTTTATTATTAAATCCAGTCACCAGCGCTCAATCTAAATAGTGAATACGTTAACTCAGCGATATCCTGCGCACGTCTCCGTCTACAGCACAGATGAGAACAAAAGCCTCGAGGGGTTGTATGAAGTGTCTCAAGTCGCGGCTTTATCGCGAGATATTGCGACTAGATTACCTGTCGTGAACACCGCTCATTCAGCATCGTATCTCTATTATGTTTTCACATTCATACAGTTGCTTTAAACCAGTAAGATAAGTTAGAAATAAAAAATAATAAAAAATAGTATGGTCTAGTGGTCAATGAATCTTCCCACAATATAACGTCAATGTTATTACAAATAGAAAGTTTTCCTAAAGTTACTAAGTACTTAAAACGTTCTTACGAGCTTTAATGAACAGTCAGACAGACAGACAAAATTATTTATTGCACAAAACAGAATACATAGAAAGACAATAAAAATAAATCATAATATACAATTGGCAGCCTTACCACTAAAAAGTGAGCGATCTCTTCCAAGCAACAGTTATTTAGTATTTTCTTAGATTTTGCGCGAACATTTATTAATGAATTAAACAAATTTATACAAACGGAGAGACACGTAACCACGATGGCTGCAAAGCTCTCAAAATGTCGGAATAATAAAAAATATAAAATGAAAACCAAAATAAACGTGATAGTAAGCCGCATAAAATTTGTTTAATTCATTAGCACTAAAATAAAGGAAAGTGATAAAAATGTAGTAAGCTGCCAGTTCTAAACCCTTTGCGCAGTATAAGAATCTGCAGATTAGAAGAGCGCTGGACGACTGCGGTGGAAACAAGTCCGCGCACATCGTGGACGACTGTATTTACCCTTGCTTCCTTCACATCTACAATTCTCTTCATACAAGCTCATACAAAATTGAAGTGTAGTAAATGAATTGCATATTATTTATTTTTTGCACATACATTGCGGCTGACTGACCAGCTCTGTCCCCATATTCTGCTGACTGACCATTACAACTTTTATTTATATGCAATATAAAAGTTGTATAACAATTTTCAGTCTTAGTAAATTCATTTTATTACCCCGCAGGTACGACACCTTTGATAGCGCACCTGAGTCACCTGTTCTCAGGTTCGCTTGACTGACCGCAGTATGTTTGTGTACGCAAGCATTCTAATGAACTATAAAAAAATTAGCCTTAGTAAATTCAAACAGTTTTTAGGGCGCTGGCTCTTGGACCAGTTTTGTTGAAGGTAAAGGAGGCGTGGCTTATGCTCCTGTCAGGCGCAAAGGAATATTTTGCTAAATGATGTTGCACAGATTTGGTCTATGGTACATGACTGTACAAACTCTTAATGTATGTAGAAGTTTAACATTTAATATCTCCAAAAATACAGTGTCAATGTTCTTGAAATTTGGTGTGGCGGGTGGCAATAATTTAGCACAAGATATATGAATTAGAATTGTGTCGATAGTTCATACCGTTGATGAGATCTGATGGTGAGGCTTACAGGCTGAAGTTCATTCCACAAGCCTCACTAAGGTACCCCTGTATCTTGGAGATCTTAAACTCAATGTTCTTGAAATTTGGTGTGACGGGTGGCAAAAATTTAGCACAAGATATATGAATTAGAATTATGTCGATAGTTCATACCGTTGATGAGATCTGATGGTGAGACTTCTGGGGTGAGCTTCATTCTGCAAGCCTCACCAACACCTATGTATATCTCCGAAGATACAGTGGCACAAATTTTATCTTTTTGGCACTAATTATCACCAATTCGGCACTTAATTTTGGAATATTTGGTATCTTTAAATTAGATGGTGAGGCTTACAGGCTGAAGGACACCTATTATGGGCTAGGCAACCCAGCTTTCTTAAAGATGTCTACGATTTGGCTGGAGAACACCCTTCTGGGTTTGCCTCGATTAACGAAAGTAGATTTATAACTTCTATCGTCAATCTACTTTCACTCATCCATTCCCTGTGCCCAAACCATCGAAGCATTCCTTTGTAGATCCTGTAAAGAAATGTAATATTTAAAATTGAATAAAAAAACACTCAAGTTGTTTAAGAGTAGACTGGTGATACTTTACCTAGTCTGCCGATCCGGTCTATATAGACCGTGAAGTAACTCAGTCGCGTTTCAGAATAAACTTGAAAAATGCCGGTACAATTAGGCCGCCAAAGTGTAAGTAGCAGTCACGTCCATTCATAAACAGCACAATGATCATATGTTAACCGAACAATCAATCCAATTGTCACTACTTTTTTCCACAGACCACAATATTAAGACGCATCACAATATTAACAATTTTAAGAAAAAAAAAACAATTCTTAGGTATTTAAATTTCTAGGTATTCAAATATAAATTTTGCATGGTAAAATCATAAAATAATAATGTGATATTTAGTTTTGAATTTTACAAAACTACCCAAAACAACCTGACAGTTATTTAATAATAGGAAAGAACATAAACACAATAACTGTATCTAGACTGGTGCTAAGTGAATATTATAAAAAGCACGCATCTGAATAAAGGAAGTTTTGAGTAAATATATTTTATTTTAAAGTTACTCTTAATAAGGCGACCGTCGTGTAATTGTAGTGCCATGGTTACGCAATCCGAGAGCACGTGTTCAAAACCACTTCCCGGTACCAATGTATCTTTGATATATGTACTTTGGTTGTCCTGTTTCTACGATACAAGCACTTTAGTAGCTTAGTGTAGAAATGTAACAAATAAAAAATAAATTATACAAATCGTGAAATGACTTAGTCACGTTTTGAGATTAGCTAGAATGTTGCCGGTTCCAACCAAGCCGGCATAGTGGATAATACTGCTACTTGCAGTTTTTTTTTCTGAGGTATACGTGGGTTCCATTTATTTCGCAATTAGTTGACAAGATCTCGCTCGTTTTGCTTAGGGTATTTAAGTGTGGTTAACAGTCGCTTTAATTCATGGGCCGTACTCCATCCAGCTTGACATCAGGCTCTGTCATATGTCGAGCTACAATAATTAAAAAATAAAATAAAAAATAAAGTATTTAATAAAAATAAATATTACTGTAAATTAATAATAAGATTGATAATTGTGATAAGTTTGGGCAGGCAGTATAGAAGACCCTTTCTCGTGGTAGTGGCGCGGCTCTTTTTTTGAGTTTTCTCAAATGTCTTTCCAAAGTAGGTAATTTGGTTCATCTAGAACTATTTTTTAAGGTTATGACAATTCATAATAAATGTTTATAAGTATTTTGTGGTTACATGCAAGAGCTAAAGTTGAAAATAAAAAATTCTAAAAAGTTTACAAAAATATTTTATTTTTTATATGTGAGTTTAGATACATCGTTATTCCTTAATCCCCCTATTCCTAGCACAGAGCACCTCCCTGGGAAGGGAATAAAATTTCATTCAAACTACGGTTTTTGGATGCTCGCTGTAATCTAATACTTTGCTTACAAACTTTTTGATGGATGAAAAATGTCAAATTATCTTTGAATATACAAACAACAGACATTTTGTTTTTGGCTAAAATCCAGAACATTAATATTAATATTCAATGTTCTTAGATGAAGTTAAATATGTTTTTGATTTATTAGAACTTGAATTAAGTTATATAGGCGTTGAAAGTGCGTCGTTGTTTGGTGCATTTAAGTTGAATACTTTTCCATGTGTTCTTACTTTAGCTTTATATGCTCCAACAGTTTTTTTTATTGTGACTCGACATATGACAGCACCCCGCTTGATGTTAAGCCGAAGTGTGGTCCATGAATGAATGTCACTGCTACTACAATTCAATAACTGGGAGTAGCAATCACATCCAATATGCAGGCCTAGTTGAAACCGGCAACTTACAAGCTGATCCCGAAACGTGACCAAATCACTTCACGGTCTGTATACTTGTAAGTGGTGGTACTACCCCGGATCGGCAGACTGGGTACCACTGCCTACCACTCTTTGATAACCAGACCCGAAGCAAATATCCATTTCTTTTTTTTATATTATAAATATTTGTATTATTTAATATTATTAAATATTACAAATAAAAGCTATGAAACAAAAATTTGCTCCGACCGGGAATCGAACACGGGACTTTAAGCGCAACAAACCAATCGCTAAACCGTTTGTCCACACCTGTCGTCAAATAAGATGTTCTAAATAGGACCGGTGGCTGGAACACGACGACAGAGGCAACTGTCAACGAATTCTGTTATTCAGTCGTCGGCGCTCTCGGACTTACTCTTGCTTATTTTCAGGCAAGTCGAAATCAGAATTTAAAAATCATATTTTTTTAGTAGGCAGCCGTTCCCAGGGTAGTATATGTAGCGACCGCTACATGCTACCACTAGATGGCGTTGCATGTGTCCAATATCTCGCAAAACGATTTAACGACAAAGTAATCAATATATATGCGCTCCAATGAAGAAACGTTACCCGTCTAAGTTGAGCCCTGTATGCAACACGCGTACAGCTGGGAGTACTCCTTTCCTTTTCTAACTCCGTTAAATATGCAAACCGTGAAGTGACTTAGACGCGTTTCGGGATCAGCTTGTAAGTTGCCGGTTTCAACCAGGCCGGCATAGTGGATGTGAATACTGCTTACAATTATTAAACTGTAGTAGCAGTCACCTCCATTAATGGACCGCACTCCCGATTAACATCAGGCAGGTGCTATCTCATGTCGAGTCACAATAAAACAAAAAAATCTGGAATGATGTTAAGCAAATGTTTTTTATTCATTAGAACTTGATGTTATAAAAACATCAAGGTTTGTTTCTGAATTGATGAAGTATTAATCTTCTGAATCGTTGCCATCGAAGTTAAAAATGTAAGAAGCAATATGAAGAGCATCAAGCGTGTGAGTAAAAGCGAGAGAGTTGTCAGAATCACGGAAAATGGCGCTCCACTATCTCTGCCTATTCCTATGTGAATTGATACGTGACAATTTGATCGATTCATTAATTGAAATAAAAATTCCAGAAAAAAGTTATTTATAAATGATATTAATATTATCGTAATTTAATTTTAATATTAATTCAATATTTTTTTGTAAATTCCAATAAATTTTTGTAATTTCTATCAATATGTCCTAAATTAAGATTTAATTCATTTACCGATAAAGCTTCGGGTAATAGACTACTTACCTACTAGACATAGACGAAGCTAGGTTCAAATAAGCGATTTAAAACGCGTGACTTTTACTTAATTAATCGCTTACTACTAACTCATCCAACTTATTGTCGCGATTTATATTTATATGTGAAGACTGGGAAATCATTATATCAGGTTTCGATATGTATTTGCCGGTGTTTTAAGTTGCCGGAGTTTAGTGAATATATCTCTTCTTCTGTGGCAGTAGACGACATCTGACCTCGACTTGACTGATGGTAAGCAGGGAAAGTCCAAGTGCACCAAGGATTGAAATAAACGATTCAGTTTAAGGACCCAAATTAATAGGATCGGCTGGTAATGCATTCGATTTTTGTTGTCAATTGTTCTACAAAAAAAACGTCGCGATGAACCTTTTAGTATGACTGCCGATTTGGTCGACAGCATCCTTACCTGTGAGTATCGGGGAAGGAAAAGGACGAAAAAGAAATAAGATTTAGAAATAAGGATAAAACTTTAGCTTAACATACATTAAACGGCGTGTTGATGTTGCCATTAATATGTCAAAATAAAAATACAAGTAAATCTTTGTAAAGAAACGTTTAGAGGTACATGGTCTACGTTTCAAGATCAATTCTCGGAATTTATTTTCAATATTTTTTGTCTTATTTCTTTTTCAAACATTTTCTTATAATACGTATTTTGTCGTATTTAATAATGCTAAAAGGTTTTTGTTGCGGCAACAAGCAAAAGTAAAAAATATGTCCTTAAAACATTATCAATGTCACGCCTTAATTTCCACAGGTAGGCAGAGAGAAACGTAGTGTCACTTTCCACGATCCTGGCCCAAGTATCTTGCTTACTAGGTTCTGGGGACAACGGACGCCTGCTGTTTAAGAAAATCCTGTATTTGAACAAGGAGTAATCTTTTGGAACGTCCTAGTTTTAACTTTCTACTCACCTCCGATTTATAAATCTCTTACGTCAATCTCCTTTCAACTATTCTTATAATTTCATAATTACATTCGTTACAAAATATACTGTATTCTTTACTCTATTCGCAATCGTCACCCCACGTCAGACGACCCTGGTGTAGTGGTGATGCAATGGTCATACAAACCGAGAACACGGGATCAAAACCACTTGCCGGTACCAATGTAGCTTTACTACTACATATACTCGGTTTTTTCAGTCGTTGTCACTCTTGGACCTCATCTAAGAGTATAGATATAAAAAAATGATTTATTTTATTTTATTGTGACTTGACATATGACTGTATCCCGCATTATTTTAAGCTTGGAGTGTGGACCATGAATGGATGTCACTGCTACTACAATTCAATAACTAGTAGCAACAATAGCAATCACAGAACCGGCAACTTACAAGCTGATCCCGAAACGCGACCAAATCACTTCACGGTCTGAATACTTGTAAGCGGTGGGTACTACCCCTGATCGGCAGACTGGGCACCACTGCCTACCACTCTTTGATAACAAGACCCGAAGCAAATATCTACCTCTTTTTTATTTTTTTAATTCAAAAATATTTGCAATCTTTAATATACTCGTAATTATTAAATATTACAAATAGAAACTATGAAACTAATATTTGCTACGACCGGGAATCGAACCCAGGACTTTATGAGCAACAAACCAATCGCTAACCGTTTGGCCACCCCTGTCGTCAACATAATGTACTTTTGTTGTCCTGTTTGCGCATATGTGGTCTTTATTGGTGATGTATGTTCTATAGGTTACGTGTTAGCTCAATAATAAATCCAATCAAGTGATTCGTGTATTCGTATAGAATTACTGTTAGTTCCATGGAACATGCAAGTTAGCATTACTAAGATTAAATTCTACGAAGGTTCTTCGAGTGCTACTATTTAAACTCACGTCTGATAATTGTGACTCGACATATAACAAAACCCGTCCCTTTCGCGATTCTCTTTACAAATTATGGCGACGAAAAAGCAGTGAAACAGCGTTGCTATTTCGCATTCTCGCAGTTAACCAATAAGCAAATAACATTAAAAAATCAATGGGTAAAGCACGTTGATTGGTCACTTGCGACCGCGACGTAATTTCACTGCTTTTTAGTCGCCATATTGTATTAAGAGAATCAGGGCCTAGATGTTAAGCTGGAGAACGGTCACATCCACTATGCCAGCCAAGTCGGAACTTACATGCTAACATTAGTAGCAGAGACCTCCATTCATGGACTGCACTCCAGCTTAACATTAGGCAGGGTGTTGTCATATTATGTCGTATCACAATTTAGAAAAATGATCTTTTTGTTGGTCCCTAAGGTTAACTGGCCGAGAATGTGTAGCTGCATTAAGTTCGCCATTGTATAGACACCGGGAAATAGTGCTGACTTTTGATCTGCGCAGTATAAGAATCGGCAGGTTAAATTTATAAGCGACCGTGGTGAAATAAAATATAGAAATGTAAAAAAAAAAGTTTGTTTTGTTTTTAAGAGTGGGCATTTAAGAGTCGTGAGTCAGAGTGTAGAACTCATCCCAACGAAGCGGAGGGGCGGGGTAATGGATTGGCTGTCAATGTAAAAGATGTCAAGCCGTGTCGCTGAAGACAGGCCTGAATTTAGATTTTAGTTCAATTTGCAGGTTAAGTAACAATATTCATCTTTGCACCTGATCTATATTATCCAATTACTTAGGTTTTTTCTAGGATCTTTCAGTAAATATTATCTGCCTAACATTTAGCTAATTTTTTCTTATGGTTTTAAGCAAATATGCTACTTTACCTAATGTTAGACTACTGCTACTACAACTACAAGTAATAGTCGCATCTACTAATGCTAATCGCTATTCGTTACTTACAAGCTGTTTCCGAATCACCATTCGGAGACAGCTTGTAAGTTGCCGGTCAGAAAGTCACTTTACAGTCTGTATACTGTAAGAGTTGGTACTACCCTGGATCGGCAGACTGGGCGCCACTGCCTACCATCAAACTGTGGTTATAGGTAATATTGTTATTGAGCGTCTGAACTTACTACTTTACGATGCCTTTAAAAGACGTGTTCTCCCAGTCATAACCTGAATCCTAAAAGCAAAGCGTGAAAGCAAAGATTTTTATATATTTTTTATTGTGTATCGACATAAGACAGCGCCCCGCTTTAAGTTAAAAGCTGAAGTGCGATCCACGAATAGATGTCACTACTACTACAATTCAATAACTGTAACATCCACTATACCGGCCTAGTTGGAACCAGCAATTTACAAACTGATCCCGAAACGCGAATAATTCACTCGGCGACTGCAGACTGCATTACTTGTTTGTATGAGATTGATTCCGTGCAAGGCGACACTAGTCTGCAGCTGCCGCATTAATATTCTTTCCAAACATCAAATTTATAATTTATGACTTAGCAAATGCTGATTGTCGCAATAGCGTCGCCTGCAAGAATTCAATCGCATACGAACAACCTTAATTCTAATCGGTTATTTTTACACTCTTCGGTGCTCTTAGACTTCCTCCTGCTTTTAACCAGGCAAGCTGAGATCGTCTTAATAAAGTAAAAACCAATGCTACTACACAGCTTTGTATTGTCGCGAAATTATCCTAACATATACTGTGTAACTTGTTGATGGTCATTATCTTTCGAACTACTTGATCGACCGTTTTAATCCCACGGCTTTAAGCATAACTCGTTGAGATCTTTTTACCGACACCTTACTTAACCTAGAAAAGTAGGAATATGAACGAACCCGGACACCCGCTTATCCTAAAGCTTCCCAATACAAAAGGAATAAAATCAAATTGTCCTAAAACAATTTGACGACAGACGTGGACGAACGGTTTAGCGACTGGTTTGTTGCGCGTAAAGTCCCGGGTTCGATCCCCGGTCGGAGCAAATATTTGTTTCATAGCTTTTATTTGTAATATTTAATAATATTAAATATTGCAAATAATTGTTAATAAAAAAAAGAGATGGATATTTGTTTCGGGTCTGGTTATCAAAGAGTGGTAGGCAGTGGTACCCAGTCTGCCGATCCGGGGTAGTACCACCACTTACAAGTATACAGGCCATGAAGTAATTTGGTCACGTTTCGGGATCAGCTTGTGAGTGGCCGGTTCCATCTAGGCCGGCATAGTGGATGTGATTGCTACTCACAGTTATTGAATTGTAGTAGCAGTGACATTCATTCATGGACCACACTTTGGCTTAACATCAAGCGGGGTGCTGTCATATGTCGAGTCACAATATAAAAAAACAAAAAAAAAACTCACAGGAGGATGGCCTGCATCGTCCTCTTAACGTGCAGTGAGTATACTGCGATCCTCAAGCTGCCTGTCAATCAAGGGGATTATGGCAAAGAGTTTTGGCGGGCAACTGCAACTGACAGGACGCGCAATTTAGAATTATTTGAAAAGCTTGTGTATTTCATAAATATTAATGTGTAATAATGGTGGAATTGTTGACCAGTAATAATTTTTAGTTGATCAAGTATAAACAAGTAATTTAAAGTTGTGAAACGTGCTTCTTCATGTTCCTTCTGAAGTTTAAGTAAAGGCTTTCCGCCGCTTTACTAAAACGATCATCATCAACCTCACTATCATCGTCATCATTTGATGAATCACTCGCGTGTTTCATCTTCATCTTTACTTAACAATATTTTAACATTGTACCATATAGTTTTACTTTGACACTGGCAAGTTAAATACTAAAGCCATAAACAAGAAGAAAGAAAAGATTACGGCAAAATTATTACCGACAATTCAATTTACAATTGTCGTTCGGAACGGCGTTCTAAGGGGGAGGCCTATGTTCAGCAGTGGACGTATTCTGGCTGATGATGATTATGAAAATCAAATTCAAGAACAACAATGTTCCCACAGATATCAATCAGATATAGAAAATGGACGATTTTACGACATTAACGGAACGTGGACTCATAAAGGGATGTTTATAAGTTACCCTAATACGCGGGAATATAGAACCATAACCTTTTTGGTAAAAATAAATTGAAATCTATAAAAGGAAAACAAATAAAATATATTGCAGAAACATTTTAAATACATTTTTTATGGCCGCCATCTAAGGGTATATGCCCACTTAATCACGTTACAGATGATTTTTTTGCGACATGCGTGTGAAGAGTTTATACACAAGACATACGAGTAGATTGCTTAAAAAAATATTTCATTTGGATTTTAATAAGAGTGTATTTGCCTTAAATTATTCACACATTGGTATTCAAAAATTGGGTATGTTTTAGTACAATTTTAGAGGTTAGTGCTTTTTTAAGTTAAGTGCAAACATTGTTAATGAAATAAAAGATCATGACGTTGATTGTAATTGTTTTAATACGACTTTTCAAAAGCCTTGTATCCAACGTGATCACGGCAAGACGGAAGTGTTGATAGTCTCATATGTCAAATATATAGTTTTTGCCACTAGGCCCAATTATTACAACTATGTTTTCTACTCTTCAATTTAAGTGTATTTTCTTAAAAATAGTGTATCTGTCGGAGATCATAGTTGAAGATCTTTAGGCCGGCATAGTGGCGGCGGCTGGGACAGCCGGGAACTGACTCGGTTGTCCCAGTCGTCGTCACTCTTGGACCTCCTCTTGCTTATCATCAGGCGGGTCGAGGTCAGATGTCGTGTCACAATAAAAAAAAAAGATCATATACCCAGTTTAAGATATTGTTTTAATAGGCAAATAACTCTTTTTTATTTTTTTTATTGTGACTCGACATATGACAGCACCCCGCTTGATGTTAAGCCAAAGTGTGGTCCATGAATGAATGTCACTGCTAATACAATTTAATAACTGTGAGTAGCAATCACATCCACTATGCCGGCCTAGATGGAACCGGCAACTTACAAGCTGATCGCGAAACGTGACCAAATCACTTCACGGTCTGTATATTTGTAAGTGGTGGTACTACCCCGGATCGGCAGACTGGGTACCACTGCCTACCACTCTTTGATAACCAGACCCGAAGCAAACATCCATCTCTTTTTTTTATTAACAAATATTTGCAATATTAAATATTATTAATTATTACAAATAAAAGCTATGAAACAAATATTTGCTCCGACCGGGGATCGAACCTGGGACTTTACGCGCAACAAACCAGTCGCTAAACCGTTCGTCCACGCCTGTCGTCGAAACTTAGAGTGTTCAACGCGAAGTTTCTTGTCATGTGATGTGTCATTTTGCTTTGATAGATATACTGTTTACATTGGTGTTCCCGACTAAGCATTACGAAATAGGTAGCGGAAGATTTGTATTAGGAAGTTTACGCGCGACCTAGAGGGCATTACCAATAAATCTCCTTAAAACTATGGGACGAGCAACAAAAAGTGTGTTGCCTAGATGGGAGCAGCGCTTTAAGCACAAATATTTACGGTGGAATCTACGACTCTTTAAAGTAACATGCGTCTTTAGTAATAAAATCGGGATACTCTGAAGACTTTTACGACAAATTTACGATTTACTCATAATGACTACGGAATAAAGTATAAGGTTGTGTACACATTTGTACAACTTTTTAAAACAGACTAAAATATGTTCTCTATATTTTTTTTCTTTATCTCATTTTTTTATTGTGTCTTCACATATGACAGTACCTAGCCTGATGTTAAGCTAGACTGCGGTCCAAAATTTAAAAAAAAAAACAGATCCTGAAATGAGACCGAGTCACTTTACAGTCTGTACACTTGTAAGTGGTGGTACTACCCCGGATCGCATCATTGTCTACCACTCTTAGTATAAATAAACATGTATTGTATGTGCTTGTATGAAGAGAATTGTGGATGTGATGGAAGCGAGGGAGTTGTGTCAGTGGCGTGGTAAGTGGCGCTCCATTGCCTATCCCTGTGGGAAAAAGACATAACAATTTGATTGATTGAAGTATGTGTGTGCCGACCTTAAAAAGGTCGCACTAAAATTACATTCATTTCCATTAAAAAACATAAATGTCATTTTCAAACTCATTTATTCATTTGTTTTTTGATATTCTATTTTTGTATAAAATAAATTAGTCTTCTTTACAACATCAACGGGTGCGTTTCATTTCACCACGTCCTTGACCACGTAGCGTCAAATGTGCTTATAATGTGTACGTATATTTGTAAGGATCAAGTTGAGTTTCATGGTTTCTATTTACTTTCTGTAGATTAGCCTGTTATATAAATATTCGGGTTGAGTTTTAACCCTTAAAATTCAACTCAATTTTTATTTATTTTGGCTCCACATATGCCTTGGAGTGAGGTCCACGAATAGATGCCACTGCCGTTTATCATCATCATCAGCCAGAAGACGTCCACTGCTGAACATAGACCTCCCCCTTAGAACGCCATTCCGAACGACAAGATGCCAGTTGCATCCACCGGTTATTCGTGACTTTTACGATGTCGTCAGTCCACCTAGTGGGAGGCCTACCTACGTTGCGTCTTCCGGATCGTGGTCCCTACTCGAGAATCTTTCTTCCCTATCGGTTGTCAGTCTAACCCTTCCAGCCCACGATAAAAAACGTTAAGCCAATGAGGAATGTCTATCTAAGGGTTATATAAAGTTTCATACGGATTATACTTCGTAATGGATAAGTTTGTGAAGAACCTTCTAGAGACATTAATTTGTACCTTAAAGCTATATATACACGCTTAAAACTTTAGAATGTAATTTTATATTGTCGGAGCGCCACTTTTCACAATCCTGAAACAACTCCCTGGCTTTCCTCACATCCACAATTCTCTTCATACAAGCACATACAATACACATTTATTTATACAAAAAGTATAAATAATGCGGTAGACAATGATGCGATCCGGAGTCTACAGACCCTAAAGTGACTCGGTGTCGTTTCAGGATCTGTCTAAAAGTTGCTGGTGACAACTGGGCCGATATTGTGAATGCGATTGCTACTTGCAGTTATTGAACTTAAGTAGCAGTCGTAATGGCCATTGCGAACCTCTGCATTTTAAAGAATGTGTCCGATTTAATACCTATATACAATGATATAAAATAAAATGAGGTAGATACGTTATATACATCAGTTTTAGTGTTCGCAGATGGCACGAGTTTAAACGGTCAACCACATCGAAGTGAAAGTAGGACGAAATGATAGTTATTGAGAGCGAAAAAGAGACAAATATGTGTTTGAATTGCGACACTAAGTTCAGGTTTGCTTATAAGCAAAGTTTTAACGTGTCTTTTTCGGAGGGCGTCTGACATACTCGTATAACATATCTACGTCTTTTTTATTAAAATATCATTACCTATATAATAGATATTTATTTAAGAACAAAACAACTAAATAATTAAAACAATTATTTGCCAACTCAAATTTCCAATTACTGCGCAAACTCGATTAACGCGTTTTAATTAAAAGTAAAGTAAATAATTTTAAAAATGCTCTATTTTATGCAAGTGATTTTATCACAAAGCAGTCTCGACTTATTTTGCAAGGAAAACATTAAAACTGAATAACTCGCATAAAGTAGACTTTACTTAAGCTCTAGTACCAATAATGCGACAAATGGAATGCTTTACCAGGGCTGCCAGGTTCGTTTTTGATACGAACAGTTAAAAAATCTACCAGCCGTAGGTCAAAACCTTTCTTATAAAATACCCCTGGTAAGTCAAGTTACTGGCAACTACTTACTAGTATAATGTATGAAAAAGAGAAACTGTTTTTTTTTATTATT
This sequence comes from Tinea trinotella, assembly GCA_905220615.1. Taxonomy (NCBI): domain Eukaryota; kingdom Metazoa; phylum Arthropoda; class Insecta; order Lepidoptera; family Tineidae; genus Tinea; species Tinea trinotella. Next base: position 3,385,534 of record HG992328.1, on the reverse strand, counting down.
ATTTCTCAAACGTCAGTGAATTGTCAGGTGAATAACGCATCGTTACTGTTACCGATGACGGATAGTTCTTTATAGGAACCGGGCATTAATAATTATAGCAACGAAAAAGCAATGGAATTGCGCCGCGGCCGTAAATAACTAATAAACGTAGTTTACCTATTGATTTGTTATTCGCTGATTTGTCAAATATCGGTGCGACGTGCTTTTACAGCGATTTGACGGCATAAAATCTCCTATTACGTACGCAACACCGAAATGACTTGTCCACGAACTTCTACTGCTATAACAACGTGATTTTTATACTATTCTAAAAAATAATATTTTGGCGACATAATTTAAGTGGTATTAGACTAATATCGTAGGTGGTAAAACAACAAATCAATAGTATTTTCTTAGATTTTGCGTGAATCTAAGAAAATACTATTGATTTGTTGTTTTGCGGCTAACTATCGCGTTTATTTTGGTTTAAATTTTACAATTTTTGTATTATTCCGACGTTTCGAGAGCGTTGCAGTCATCAACCATTAGGGCGACCAACGTCAGTCTCTACGTGACCACGATGGCTGCAAAGCTCTCGAAACGTCGGAATAATAAAAAAATGTAAAATCAAAACCAAAATAAACGCGATAGTAAGCCCCATAAAATTTGTTTAATTCATTAACAAATCAATAGGTTGAACTACGTTGATTGATTACCTACTAAATGCCACATATAAACGCAATATTACGGCTTTTTCGTTGCCATAATTAGTATGTAAAACCTTGGTTCGGCCTTAGTGCACAGACCGTAAAATGACATTAGTCAACTGCAACCGCACTCTAGCTTAACAACGGGCGGGGTAATGTCGACTCACAATAAAAAATAAATGGTCACAAACAGCACAACTCATTTTAAAAATGAAAATATAGAAACTTGATAAAGAAGAAAATTGTCGTAATAGTAAATCCTGTCGCAATTTCTGTCGCAAAATAAAACCGTGGTTTAAACAATTTCAATTTCCCCACGGAACGAGAGGACGATGCGCCTCTGCCGTTCTCTCTACGGATACATTAAGCACTTAACTATCACTGTCTGCTTACTTTCCGCTTGCTTCGAAATTTATAATAAAGCCAGCTTTTCTAGCGCTTAAAGCGCTTTATTGTGCACAAAACTATTCGTTTCTCAGCAGGACTGCTTTACGCTTTTTTGCTACGTAAATATTATTTTTTTAAGCAGGACTCTGTCAATAGCCTAAGAGTGGTAGGCAAACAGTTGGTGGTCATTTTCCCAGTCTTCGGTAGAGTTTATTACCGGCTAATTACCAACACTTTTAAGTGTATAAATCGTGAAGTGACTCTGTCGCGTTTCGGTATTACCGTGAAAGTTGCCGGTTCCGATTAGGCCGGTATAGTGGTTACGACTGCTACTTGCAGTTATGTAATTGTAGTAGCAGTCGCCTCCATGGTTTGCACTATGGCTTAACATCAGGCATGATGTTAACATATTTCAAGCCACAATATTTTTTTATTGTGACGTCATCTAACCTCGACACGCCTGATGATAAGCAAGAGGAGGCCCAAGAGTGACGACGACTGAAAACACCGAGTTAGTTCACGGCTGCTTCAGTCACAGTCACTATGCCGGCCAAAGTATAACTAAACATGTTTTCTAAATCTAATTCCACTCAGCTATTCCTTATTCCTTTTAGACACAGTTTTCCAACTTAACTTTAGTTTTTCAAACTTGCTGAAGTCGCCAAGTTTCTATGAATATAATATAAATATAAACTGTACTTTTAAAACCTTTAAAAATGTCTTTTTTTATTTCAATACATTTCTTTTCCTCAATTTGTAAGACAATCGACAAGTGAAATGCTTTGCCAGCCCCTATCTTCCTAAAACTTCCTTTATTCTTTCAATTCTCTTCAAAGAAAAATTACCCTCATAAATATTTTAAATCTAAAATAATTATTTCTAAAACTCAACTGCTTCCGACGCGCTATTAAAAAAAAACGTTTGATTTTAATAACTTTAAATTGTAACTAAATGATGTCGTTTAAACCTACTCAAAAATACTTCTTGGTACCGTAGCATAGTTGTTATATTTTATTGTCACTTGACATAATATAACAGCATTCCATCTGATTTTATACTGGAGTGCTGTCCATGAATATAGACATATACACATATACATACACATATACAATAGAATAATAGCTAGTAGCAGTCGAACCCACTATGCCAACCTAGTTGAAACCGGCAACTATCAAGCGGATTCTGAAACTCGACCGTCGCTTCACGGTCTGTGCACTTAAAAGTAGCGGTACTTCCCCGGGTTTGAAGATTTTTTTAATTTCCATTACTATATTAAGCTACCACAGTGTATCATAGAAACAGGACAACCAAAGTACACATATCAAAGATACATTGGTATCGGTAGGTGGTAACGAACTCGTGCTCTCTGTTTGTGTAACCATTGTACTGCCACTACACCACGGTCGCCTTAAAAGATTGACCAACTGTCTACGGAACAAAATCGAAAAATCGACGGAAACAAAAATCAAAAGTCTATTAAGATTCCTTTGTTGAAAAGTAACTCAATGTTGTTAAAATATTTCTATATATAAGGATCGCGGCCGGCGATACTGCGATACTGCGATTGGAAGCGAGGACAACGAGAGCTGCGAGTGCGATACGACTTCGAGGACATAACGACTACTTTGGCTTGACAATTAAATTTCGACCCGAAACGCAACTAAGTCACTTCACGGACTGTAATATTTTAAGTGGTGGTACTACCCAGGATCGGCAGTGGTATGCCTAAAACTCTTTGATGACCAGAGCCGAAGCAAATATCCGCCTCTTTTTTTCAGTAACAAATATTTGCAATATTCAATATAATTATTAAATATTACAATTAAAAGCTATGAAACAAATATTTGCTTCGATCGGGAATCGAACCCGGGACTTTACGCGCAACAAACCAATCGTTAACCGATCTGGTACACTTGTAGTTTTTCAACAGTTCGCTCTTAGTATAGAAACTGAATCTCTTCCTAGAGACATTTCTCGTTCCTGCAGACTTCTGGATGAAAGCGGATGAACTTTTGGCCTCGCTGCTAGAGCTTGAGAGTATATGTTTCTTCCTAATTCAGGCAGCCTCTACAAAAGGGGCTATGTGAAATGTTGAGATTGTAATTGTGTTTGTTGAAAGCACAGTGTTGTGACACGACATCAGACTTCGACCCACCTGATGGTAAGCAAGAGGAGGTCCAAGAGTTACGACGACTGAGAAAACCGAGTTTATTCACAGCTGCCTCAGTCGCCGTCACTATGCCGGCCAAAAGAGCTTCTGCAAGCATCGCTTGAAGGATCCGAGGTCATAGAATGAGTAGAACATATGGGCAGGCAAAGCATTCCACTTGTCGATTGTTCAACAAAGAAAAGACGCACTAAACTTTTTAGCTCGACTGTCGATTCGGTCGATAGAATGCGGATCCTTTCCCCGACCTGTGCGGGTATTACGGGTGTAAAAAGACGAGGTAGGAACAAGGTTAAAGAGCTCCTCGGAACATTTTTCGTGGTATAGGCGATAGAAGACGCACAGGGCGGCCGACTATACCAATTCGTCTATACCTATACAAATCACTCTTGGACCTCCTCTTGCTTATCATCAGGCAGAACGAGGTCAGATGTCGAGTCACAATAAAAATAATGTAATATAATTATTTATATAATATAATTTATTCTACAAATGTTTTTTAACAAAAAAAAAGTCCTTGAATAATAATTATTTTGTCCCAAAATTTTCCTGTCAATAAAAAAATAAATAATTTATAAGAAAAATTTTAATAATGAAGATTGACCGATTCTCTATCTAAATTTCCCTCACTAAGATCAATTTTAATTAACGTTTCCTTTATGTGAGGCGTTCGGAAAGTAATTTACTTATCGTTAAAAAAACAAATTTTAATTGCTAGATATAATAATTATCATTAAAATTCAATTATGTTAAACAATTATTCTTATAAAAATAACTTTAATAACTACTTTATTTTGAATAAAACATAAACGATTTTTGGGGTATTTTTTACATTTCTATTAAGCTTTTAACTCAGAGTAAAAATTACCTATTTTATTTTTATTTATACTCTAAGGCTTTTAATGTGCTTGTGTCTTAGAAACAGGACAACCAAAGTATCAAAGATACATTGGTACCGATGAGTGGTTTCGAACCCGTGCCACTCGGCTTACGTAGCCATTGCACTGCCACCACACCACGATCGCCTTAGTACCGGCAAGTGGTTTTGACCCCGTGCTCCCGGTTTGCGTGACCATTGCATTGCTACTGTACCACGGTCGTATTACTTGCATGGCTCCATTACCACGGGGATCTTCAGAGTTGATCACTTGCCATCACAATTACAAAACCTAATGAAAATAAAATATACAGTATTTTGTTGATATTTATGTACTTAATTGAAACCAGCAGTTTTTTGTGTAGATATTATGCCCGTTCATCTATAATCTATACTTATCTATTCGGCACTAATATTAAAAATGCGAAAGTTTGGATAGATGGATGGATAATACAAAAACTGGATAATAAATTACAAAATAATAAGGTACAAATTCTTTCTCGACACCTACATTTTTCATCCCTCGTTTCACGCTTTCATTGCAATAACTAGAATATCTAGCTAACGAGTTAATTTTTATTGTAACTTGACATATGACAGCACCCAGCCTAAGTTGTTAAGTTGGAGTGCGGTCCCTTTCAGTTAAATAACTGTAAGTATGCCCACCTAGTTGGAACCGGTAACTTTATAATCTTAAGCTGATCCCGAAACGCGACTAAGTCACTTTACGGTTTGTATATTTGTACATTGCAGATCCTAGTACCCCGGATCGGCAAACTGCGCACCACTGTCTACTACTCTTTGACAACCAGACCCAAAGAAAATATCTGCCTCTTTTTTATTACCAAATAGTTGTAGAAAGCTAAGTTGCCTAGAGCCCATAACCACAGAGCCTGTTTGAAGAGAATTGTAGATGTGAAGGAAGCAAGGGAGCTGTGTAAGGATCGTGGCAAGTGGCGCTCCATTGTCTCTGCCTATCCCTGTGTGAAAAGGCGTGACAATTTGATTGATTGATTGATAATTGTAGATTTAATCAAATTAATAAATAATACAAATAAAAGCTATGAAACAAATATGTGCTCCGACGGGGAATCGTCGGTCATCTATTTCTTATTTTTTTACCCTGTTATGCAATTTGTGACGTTATAATCTTACAGCAAAAAGAAACAAGTTATAAATTATGATCATTTTAGGCTTTGAATCGGGTAATTCTATCGTACTATATTTGTGCTTATTAAGAAAGCCCCGAGTCCAAATAAAAAAATAACAAAACCCGATGACGCAACTAAAACTGTATTAAAAAGGAAAATAACAGTTAAGTCTCTAAATTGAGATAAATTTGACGTGAAAACCAGTTTCGACCGTTGACCTTGCTTTTTTGCAAAATGAACCCAACAATAATAAATTAATAATGATTGATATAAATATTATGACTCATGTATCTAACTAGATAACAATCCCCTGAGACCGTTTATCGCTAAGTTCCACATGTCAGTTTCAAACAAACAATTTTAAACTTAATGCGAAAACTTATATAGTCTAAAGTCGTTCAACAAGCTTTATCGGTGAATATGGTCGACGTTAATACTGGATTTATCCTCAACATTGAGAAAGGGGAGTTACATGCAACCCGTATAATTGTTACAGTGAAATCTTCGGGGAATGCTACTAGACTAAGTTTGTATATAAAATTAGATGGAAAGTTCTGATTAAGTCGGTTCAGAGAACCACTTTAAATCAAAACATTATTCCAGCAATCCTAGAAATGGGTAATATTAATTTTTTTTAACTCTAGATTATACAAATTCGTTTGCTAGCAGGACTTGCTGTATCATCATCATCATCAGCTAGAAGACGTCCACTGCTAACCATAGGCCTTCTTAGAATGTCATTTCGAACGACAAGATGCAGTTGCATTCACTGGTTATTCGTGACTTTCACTATGTCGTCAGTCCACCTAGTGGCAGGTCTACCTACGCTGCCACTCCCGGTTCGTAATCTCTACTCTAGAACCTTTTTCATCGGTTGTCGGTTCTTCGAGCTATAAGCTGTATGGGTACTCATATAATTTTTTATAATATAATTTTTATTTTACATTTCTATACTAAGCTACTAAAGTGCTTGTATCATAGAAACAGGACAATCAAAGTACATATATCAAAGATACATTGGTATCGGTGGGTGGTCTCGAACTCGTGCTCTCCAGTTTGTGTAACCATTGCACTGCCACTACACCACGGTCGCCTAAATTATACGTTAAAAAGGCTTCTGTAGTATAGGTGTAGTGCAATCTTCCCGTATACCGAGAGCTCAGGTTTATAACTTGCCGGTAAAATGAAACAATTTATTAGCATCCATGGATTCTCCGTGCGGGTGCCGGTTTCATCGCGTGGCATCTATTTTTTTTATTGTGACTCGACATATGACAGCACCGCGCTTGATGTTAGCCTGGAGTATGGTCCATGAAAGGTTGTCACTACTACTACAATTCAATAACTGTGAGTAGCAGTCAAATCCACTATGCCGGCCTAGTTAGTACCGGAAACTTACAAGCTGATCGCGAAACGCGACCAAATTACTTCACGGTCTGTATACTTGTAAGTGGTGGTAGTATTATCTTAGATTTTGCGCGAACATTGATTAATGAAATAAACAAATTTTATGCTGCTTACTATCGCGTTTATTTTTGTTTTGCAGCCATCGTTGTCACGACTGAGGTAGTGGTCGTCCTATTGGTTGATGTTGTTATTGTTTCCAAAACTACCCTGTTTGATGTTTTGATTTCTCTTTTCTGTTCCCGGTTTTAAACAACATTTATTTCAAAAATAACTGACGGTGTCATCTGATTTGACAGTTTGCTGGACTTGGGTCTTGGGTGTATTATGGATACATTTTATGGTTAATTATATACCTTTATTATTTATGTATGTTACTTTTACTTTTATTAACATTATTATTAAAAGTAACATACATTGAATGAGTTATTATTATTGTTGTTTTTTGCACCCAATCTTTTGTTTTAATCTGTAGGTCCCTGAGGTTAACTGGCAAATAAGATGTTTAATGTGAAATTTAATCTTTCAAAAATATTCAATTACAATGGATTACAGCTTGTTCATCAAATATCTGATACCCTGATTGCTTATTTCCAAGAAAAAGATGTCTTGTTTATTAAATATCCTTGGTATTGGATTCTTTTAGTACGCTTTTATTAGATTGACTTCATAAATAAATGTAACTATGTAACAGAATCATTCAAATATTTTTTTACATACTTCTAGAGGTCGAAACAATTCGAAAACGTATTATAAAATTATGTTTTTGGGAGGTAAAGTCACGGCGACTGAGGCAACCTCCTCTTGCTTATTTATCATCAGGCGGGTCGAGGTCAGATGTCGTGTGACAATTAAAAATTAAAAAATGCTATAAACAATACGGCTTATCATCATTTACGTTCACGTACCACCAAGTGTACGTGTAGAGATCGTAAAAAGACTTAGTCGCGTTTTGGAGTCAACTTGAAAGCTGCCGGTTCCAACTAGCATATCATAATGGACACGACTACTACTTCCAGTAACTCTATTAGAAGTCGCTTTTAATCACGGTCCGCACTCCAACTTAACGGGGTGCTGTCATAATATGTCGAACCACAATAAATAAATACTTATGAATCATTCTTTCCTCCTATAAAATAAAATCCCCGGACCAATTACAAACTGAAAATGACGCATGCAAATGTATACTTTAGTCAGTAATAATAATGATTAAATTGGCTTGGTGTTGATTTCGTATAGGGAATTCACCTGATTGCTTTGGGTACTATATAAATTAAGGTTTCAATATTATCTACCTATTACAAAACGTCACTTTGAAGTGAAAAGAGGTAAGTTTAATTTTAAATTGTATAAATTAGTATTAAAAATTGAAATAAAATCCGGCTGGTTCCAACTATGCCGGCATAGTGGATGTGACTGCTATTAACAGTTATTAAGTTGTAGTGGCAGTGACCTCTATTCATGGGCCGCACTTCAGCTTAACATCATAAAAAATATCATCTAATGACGTCGCATCAGAGATAGTCCCAAGGAGACTGGCAACATTTCCCCTTTGTATAGCGGACAACTTCTTGGCCAGGCGCTTAACTGAAGGTCCCAAGGGCCCGTCGTCTCGAGCCCAAACGGCGCAAATTGGTAACCAGCACCGAGTAATCGGCGCACTTCCTACGCTTAACGAGGTCGCTTGGATGTGCGATGGGGCTAATGTGTCTACACATATCGCATCCCACACCAGAGACCTGCTAAGATTTCGCGGCCCAACAGTCTTGCCGTTGCTCCGCGCAATACCAGAGGGTTCTAAAATTGCGGGCACTCAAGCAGTGACAAGAGCCCTTCGGATGATATCGGCACTTCTAGCACAAGAAAGCCCGTGGTGTCCAAGATTATCTACCGGTTCTCCACACCGACACTGGTGTTGATGGACAGTCCGGGCTCCGAAACAAAGGCTCACCGCCAGGGTCAGGGTATTTCTGTCGAGGAGTGTCCCTAGTAGAGACGGCTATGAGGCGAGCCCGCTCTTTCATGTTACTGCAAGATAAAATATCTTTCATTACCACTTTGCAGAGGGCTCGTCCCATAGTCGTTGAAATTTTAGCGAAATATTGGGGCACGCAACTGACCAGGCATCTCTGGAATCCAATATATACGCCGGCTCCACAGAACCCAAAGATGGGATTGTGATACTCCCGTAGAGCTCGACAGTACTATGTTCAGACGACAGAAACGCTGGCAGTGCTACACTAGATATTTGGGAGTTGGGGCATGATAATTTGATTAGAAAACGACTTAGTTCACGATTGCCTAAGCCGCCACTATGCTGGCTAAAAATGTTATGTAAAGTGATGTGCAATTAATTTGTTTCTTCTTCCATAGAATTCAAACATGGCAAAATTAAGCGTAGTCGTCTTCTTGGCAGTGATAGTAGGTGCCCTCGCTCAAGTGTCCATGCCTCCAAGTTATAAGGAAAAGTAAGTTTTAAAACCATTTTTTACTATTATTATTAATAATAATAATACGTAGAGCAAGTGGAGGTCCAATAGTGACGATGACTGAAAAAACAGAAAAAGTTTTCAGATCAGTCACCGTTAGTATGTGTATGGTAATTCAAGAATGGTAGGCAGTGGTACTTACAACACTTAGTCGCGTTTCGGGGTCAGCTTGTAAATTGCCGGTTCCAACCTGATCGGTATAAATATCAGTGTGTAGCAGTCATATACACTATGCCGGCCTAGTTGGAACTGGCAACTTACAAGCTGATTCCGAAACTCGACTAAGTCATTTCACCGTTTGTATCCTTGTAATCGGTGGTACTACCCCGGATCGGCAGACTGGGCACCATTGTAAACTATTTAAACCGCTGTAAAACTACTTAATCTAATTTCTCAGATACCCAAAATACCATTACAAGACAAGACTTATAAGAAGAGCAAGAGAAGTGACCGTTGACAAGAAAGTGGGCAATGGGAAAATATTCGGTACACTTGGGAATGATGAGGAGAGCCTTTATGTAAGTAAATTTAAACATCATGAGTATATTTCTTTCTTCCTTTCTTTTCTAATAAAGTTATGATTATAATGACAATAGATTAAATAAAGTCCATACATATAGTTAAGGAACAAAATAAATATTTACAATTATATTTCATTAAAAGTAATAATTAAATTATAAATAAAAAATATCATCCAATGACGTCGCATCAGAGATAGTCCCAAGGAGACTGGCAACATTTCCCCTTTGTATAGCAAGGCTAATACGTTGGCAGAAATAATTGCCAGCCTTCCTGTCTCCAGACTTCTCCGTCAGCCGCCTGGACAACTCCCTGGCCAGGCGCTTAGCTGATGGTCCCCAAGGGCCCATCGTCTCGACCCCAAACGGCGCAAATTCGTAACCAGTACCGAGGTTAGCGTATTTGCGCAACTTGAGGTTCTCAGCAGAAATCGCCGCACTTCCCGCGCTTAACGAAGTCGCTTGGATGTGAGATGGGGCTAATGTGTCTACACAAGTCGCATCCCACACCAAAGACCTGCCAAGCTTCCATGGCCCAACAGTCATTCCGTCAGGTCTCTTGCCATCGCTCCGCGCAATACCACAGGGTTCTAAAATTGCAAGCACTCCAACAGTGACAAGAGCCCTTCGGATGATATCGTTGAGTGCCGCGTGACGGGGAATGCGACCGGCACTTCTGGCACAAGAAAGCCCGTGGTGTCCAAGATTATCCACCGGTTCTCCGCACCGACACTGGTGTTGATGGGCAGTCCGGGCTCCGAGACGAAGACATACCGCCAGGGTCAGGGTATTTCTGTCGAGGAGTGTCCCAACCGATGCAGACGGAAAAGCCTGCAACCAGAAACCCGACTCCCTAGTAAAGACGGCTATGAGGCGAGCCCGCTCTCTCATGTTACTGGAAGATAATATATCTTCCATTACAATTTTGCGGAGCGGCTCGTCCCATAGTCGTTGAAATTTAGGTGAAATTGGTAGCGAAATATTGGGGCACGCAACTGACCAGGCATCTCTAGCATCCGACATGTACGCCGGCTCCACGGAACCCAAAGATGGGTTTGTGATGCTCCCGTAGAGCTCGACAGTACTATATACTGACGACAGAAACGCTGGCAGTGCTACACTAGAAATAAACTTTCTTTTCTTAAATAGTAATCATCATTATCAGCCAGAAGACGTCCACTGTTGAACGTAAACCTCCCCCTTAGAACGCCATTCTGAACGACAAGATGCCAGTTGCATCCACCGGTTATTCGTGACTTCCACCGTCGTCAGTTCACCTAGTCTACCTACGCTTCCGGTTCGAGGTCTCCACTAAAGAACATTTCTTCCCTATCGGTTCTTCGAGCTATGTGGTCAGCTATGTCACTTCAGCTTGCAAATCCTATGAGCTATGTCGGTAACTCTGGTTCCTCAGCGACGCATTCACCTCTCTTCATGAACCTCACTACAGTTTAACATCAGGGTCCAGCCATTTATGTTGAGTCACAATAAAAGAAATGTTTAAGGTGCCCTTGGTGTAGCGGTATTGCAACGGTCACGCATATCGAGATTACGGGTTCAAAACCGGTACCAATGTATCTTTGATATATGAACTTTGGTAGTCGTTTCTTTGATACAAGGACTTTAGTAACGATATAAAGAAATTAAATAAATTTTAATGCGGCTTACTATCGCGTTTATTTTGGTTTTGAATTTACAATTTTATAGTTTTGGAAACAATAACAGCATTAACCAATAGGACGATCAACACCTCAGTCTCTCCGTGACCACGATGGCTGCAAAGCTCTCGAAACATCGGAATAATAAAAAAATGTAAAATCAAAACCAAAATAAACGCGATAGTAAGCCGCATAAAATTTGTTTAATGCATTAATCAATGTTCGCGCAAAATCTAAGAAAATTTCTAAATAAAAATAATATTAAAAACAATAATAAAATTTATGAACAGGGTAAAGCAGGTTATAAAGGAGAAATATTCAACGATGAGAGAGGAAAGTTTGCAGGCGAGGCTTATGGGTCCAGAGTTTTAGGAGCAAATGGTGATAGCAGCTCTTATGGTAGCAAATTCGATTGGGCCAATAAAGATGCTAAAGCAACGATCGATTTGAATAAACAAATTGGTGGAAGAACTTCTGTAAGTTTATTGTATAATAACAATTGAAAAGTGGTAAGGATGAGTAAAAGTAGATTGGCGAAAGAAATTATATCAATCTGATGTGGATGAATGTTTTAAACGAGGTAGACCGTGACCCAGGAGGGTGTTCTCTGACCAAATCAGAGACATCCACGAGAAAGCTGGGTTGCCTAGTGCCCATAATCGTAGAGCTTGTATGAAGAGAATTGTGGATATGAGAAAAGCGGAGGAGTTGTGTCAGGATGCAAGTGGCGCTCCATTGTTTATGCCTATCACTGCGGGGAAAAGGCGTGACAATTTGATTTAGATTTTGATGGAAGTTCAGACGGCCATTTTTTTTATTAAACCTATAAAAATTCAAGTTCTTTTGGTCTAGATTATTATATCCTAATCCGTTAGCGTAAAAAAACATAATATCGTTACATTAACGAAATTTTATTCGTTTCAGTTGTCAGCAAGTGGCAGTCGTATTTGGAATCTGGACAAGAATACAAAATTTTCAGCTGAAGGAAGGTTTAGTAAACAGTTTGGGCACAGCAGACCTGATTTTGGTGTATTTGCTAATTTTGAACATAGAATTTAAAACCATTTTTTTATTGTAAAACTACATGTGACCTCGACTTGCTTGATGGTAAGTCCAGACTATACGAATCGTGTAACACGGCGTTCACACGAGGCGAATTTAGTTGATCAACTGCGAAACCGTTAGCTATTTGAACCGTCTGAATAGACTTTCAATCAAGTTGAAGCAATAAATATCGGTTCAACACAAGTTGACAGCGAATCGACTCGTCTGAAATTGTTCGTTTAACTTGCGTTGAATAATCAGTCCAGTCAGTCAGTCAATCAGTGCGATTGAGTACCTATGTATTGTATATTGTATTCCTCTGTCACCGGATTTTTGTTTGTTTGTAAAATAAAATGTAAATTGTGGCGTCCGCATCCACGAGAAAGATGCTAAAATGGACAAATTGACACGTGTAATATTGAGTCGATTATTATTGAACCGTGAGAACGTTACAGTCAATATTATCTTTCATTTTTTTTGTTGAACGATAAATATTGATCAACTAAATTCGCCTCGAGAGAACGCCGTATTACCTTACATGTTACATTGCGTCAGTGTTGACCGGCGATAAGCTGCCCCATCACCATGCATCGATGTCACCATGCCAACCAGAGGTGCTGTTTTACGCAACACTTACCAATATGGGTCATCTTATATTTATTTTATATTGTCTGCTTTTGCTTACCATTAGGCGGGTCGAGGTCAGATATTGAGTCACAATAAGAAATATAAATAAAATAGTATATCTAATTTTCATTATACTTTGCCTTCTCTTACAGTTAAGTCAGTTGTACGAGACAAAAGACTCGTACAAAGACCTCTTAAAATCCTTTAAAAAAAAAAGACCTCTTAAAAAAAGGTCACTTTTTTTCTTTTCTTTCTTCTTTATGGCTTTAGTATTTAACTTGCCAGTATCAAAGTAAAAATATATGGTTTAATGTAACAAACATTGTCAAGTAAAGATGAAGATGAACCACGCGAGTGATTAATAATTCAAAATTGCGCGTCCTGTCACTTGCAGTTATCCGCCAAAACTCCAAAAGGTCACTTTCCCATGATTGACGTATATTTGACAGCCCCTTATTATTTTTTATAGAATTTATTTTAAAAATAATTTACCTATATGTCAAATACGGCAATTTTCAGTTGCACAAAATGCCGTTGACAAAATGCCCAATGACATTGACGACTCGCGAGGTGCATTTGGAACAACGTGTAAGCCCCAGGTTCGATTCCCCGTCAGAGCCATTTTTGGCAGATAGTTGCTCGGGGTTTGAAAGTGGTAGGCTGGCAGTTGGTCATTTGCTTAGTCTGCCGGTTGATTGAATTTATGTTTATATTTAATTTTATGCAACTGACTGTTAGTTCGAGTACTTTTAAATAATAACCTGTGATAATTTGTAAATAAATTATTAAGAAAAAACATTTTTTATTTCTTCTTGGGCCAGCATCCGTTTTATCTTTAGTGAAGCCAGCGAGAAATTGTGGTTTGTGCTAGGATTAAGGGAAGAAGCGCTTTTTTTATCTGCTTATCCCTGTGGAAACACAAGATTGAAAATTTGTTTTTAATTTTATGTTGGGATTTGCCACTTCCTGTTGGTTGGTTTTAGCACCAGCAGACTGGATCAGTAGAATTGCCTAGTCTACTGATCAACCAAGTTATATTCTGTATTTATTTATTATAATAAATATATAAATAAATAAATAATTTAATATAAGCTGGGTTGTGTAGTGCCCATAACCACAAAGCCTGTATGAAGGGAATTGTGGACGTGAAGGAAGCAAGGAAATTATGTAAGGAACGTGGCAAGTGGCGCTCCATTGTCTCTGCCTATCCCAGTGGGAGAAAGACGTGACAATTAGATTTTCAATCAATCAATCAAATCAAATTGTCACGCCTTTTTCACACAGGGATAGGCAGAGACTATGGAGCGCCACTTGCCACGATCCTGACACAACTCCCTTGCTTTCCTATACACAATTTGATTTTGATTTAATAAGTAAATACTTTTGCTCAGAAGAATAAAGATAGTGACGGCGACTGAGGCAGCTGTGAACAAACTCGGTTTTCTCAGTCGTCGTCACTCTTGGACTTCTCTTGCTTATCATCAGGCGGGACGAGGTTAAATGTCGTGTCACAATAAAAAAGATACTTTGGCATTACTCGCCGGTGCCAATGTATCTCTGGTCGTCCTTTTGTATTTAATTAAAGTATGTCTAAATCCTAGCTGGAGATGTATTTTCCATTTCACATTAGAGAGAAAGCAACATATGTTAGTATGGCAGTAAATTTGGGAGCTCGCCAAATGCAATGGCCATCCATTATGTTGACTCTGTTCTACACTCGGCTGGGTTGTTTCCATTGTTCGCATCTATTGTGTATTTATGGTAATTGCAGATTAAATTTGCATAAATATTTTTTTATGTGTCATATAACAGCACATATGACAGCACCCCGCTTGATATTAGGCTAGAGTGTGGTCCATGAATGGATGCCACTGCATGGATGCACGCCCCTCCACTTTATTAGTTTAGCAGACTGGGCACCACTGCCTACCACTCTTTGATAACAAGACCCGAAGATACCGACTTACGCGCAACAAACCAGTCTCTAACCGTTCGTCCAGGCCTGTCGTCAAAAAATTTAGTCTATTATTACGACCATCTTTTTCTATTATTTTTACTTTCTATCTATATTCCTTCACATCCACAATTCTCTTATTCTCTTGTCATCCTAATATAGAAATGAAAATAAATAAAATAAAAAACATTGCTTCAGTCACTTTCACTATGCCAGTCAAAGGTGCTTTCTCATGCTTCTCTTGAAAGATCCACTATGCCTGGATGGGGAGAATACATGAGCGGGTAAAGCATTCCAAGGTCAGAGAGGTCACGTCTTATTTATAAAAAAAAATTAAATTTAGCTTGTGACTTGACATCTGACCTCGACCCTTGATACCTCGTAGCTTAGTATTAAAAAAAAATTGAGAGGTGTCAAGGGACACCCGGATGGAACGAAGTTCCTTTTGGTTAATTAGTGAAGGAATTGTAATAACATTTTTTTTTTAAGTTATAATAATATTTTTTATTATTATTATGAAATATAATGTAATCAGTATGCTCAATTTTAGTAATAATTGGCTTGTGGATTCTATTTTATTTAAATGTTTTGAAAAAACTGGATCGATGGTATAGCTCTTATACATCGATGCTCTTATAGTTTCGGAAAAAAGTGGCTGTGACATACTGGTACTGGCTGTTTCTCTGTCTGTCTGTCTGTCCGTCCGTCCGTCCATATGTTTGTCTGACTGACTGACATGACGAATCTAAAAAGTGTCGTTACAACTTTTGGTCTTAATTTTTTCCGTCTAGTCCCCTTTCGCAACGCGCGATAAGGAACTTCGTTCCAAAAAATATATAACTAGCCGTATCGTCCCACGCATTGGAAACGTGCTAAATGTTACGTAGTGGGTAAATGCCCCTCCCCGGAGTGCGCTTTGTGATTGAAGCATGTTACATGTCCAACGGCTACCAAAATACAAGGATTTAGGTTAGCAGATATTCTGACATCGTGTTTCACAATGAACTATCCATTTGAACCTATTATAAACTAACAAAGGCCCCTGTTAACTCATCCCTAATAACATACAGAGAGTTTTTTTTATTTTTTTATTATTTTTACTCGACATATGACAGCACCCCGCTTGATGGTAAGCCGAAGTGTGGTCCATGAATGAATGTCACTGCTACTACAATTCAATAACTGTGAGTAGCAATCACATCCACTATGCCGGCCTAAGGAGTTGTGTTAGGGATCGTGGCAAGTGGCGCTCCATTGTCTCGGACATTTTAAAGAAAAGTAGGGGACATTTTTCACCTTAATTCCCATAGAGATAGGAAGATAAAACAGAACGCTATAACCACGATCTTAGCACAACTATCTTGCTTTCAATTCATCAACAATATTTGTTTATACATTGTTTATTTATGGATACGGATCATGCAGACATTGCTTTTTTAATACTCAAAAATGGCTTAATAAATATTGCGAAATAGTGCCGGTTACCTCAACAAAAGAATGAGCGACATCTGTTATCGACTAGCAAAGACACAGAAGATAGCATAATAATATTTAATTATTAAATTGAACAAATTTTATGCGGCTTACTATAGCGTTTATTTTTGGTTATTTATTTTACATTTTTTTTTATTAATTCGACGTTTCGAGAGCTCCGCAGCCATCGTGGTCACGGAGAGAAAGGACATCATTCATTTTGTATGGGGATTTGGGCTAAATTGTATTAACAGTTGCATATACATTTGAAAATAGTTTAATGTACGAAGATTACAATGAAATTGAAAAATATTTTTTATTAATTTTGCATAGTTTAGGTGTGCAAAATGGTCAAATTGTAATTATGACAATTGAAAGTAGAACCAACTGTTAATATGGCGTGTCTTCGTGATTATCTTCTTTTCCAAATAACTCACAGCAATTAAAATCAAATGTGTTATTAGTTTTATTAATACAAGAATCGAAACTACCAATTATATGTTTTTTTATCTTTAGGATTACAAAAGTAGTACAAAGAAGCTCAAAATGAATGATGTCCTTTGTTTAATTCAATAATTAATGTTCGTGTAAAATCTAAGAAAATAATATTTATGAAGTGAAAACTTCTTTAGCGGCGTTGTGCACTTTTTGTGATGGGTAAAAAATGATAAACTCGCGTCAGGACCGTGACCTGATCGAAAATTCAATAGACGGCGCGGCGTAGGAGAGGAAGTGTCCCCCTCTCTGTCTATCGTGCGGCGAAAATGTATGCCTGCGCCTGCAGTTTTGTTTATGGCTTGCTTGCGCGAATGTGCGTGTGTATTTGTTATGATTGCAAGTTGATTTTTCTGAGAGATAAACTTTAATGTAAAATAATTGTAAGTGTCATGTTTGTGTACGATAGCGCAATAAATGATTATTGTATTTTACCACATATATTATAGTACTTTTATATTGATAATTAAAGCAATTCGTGCAAAATTCTTCCCCAACCATTCCAAAATATCAAAAATGCACAACGTTAATATTCAAGTTGACACTTCTATCGGCACTCCCGGAGTCCAGTCTCCCGCAATCCGTTTTTATATTAAACCTAATAGGCAGTGGTACATAATCTGCCGATCCGGGGTAGTTGCACCACTTACAAGTATACAGACCGTGAAGTGACTTAGTCGCGTTTCGAGATGAGGTTTTAAGTTTCCGGTTTTAACCAAATCGGCATAGTGAATGTGACTGTTACTAACAGTTATTTAACTGTTAGTAACAGATAAAATTAAAAGTATATTAACTATAAATAAAAAATATTATCTGATGGCGTCGCATCATTGTCAGAGACTGGCAATATTTCTCCTTTGTATAGCAAGGCTAATACGTTGGCAGAAATAATTGATAGCTTTCCTGTCTTCAGACTTCTCCGTCAGCCGCTTGAACAACTCCTTGGCTATAATTTCGTATAAAATCTAAAGACGATTTATATTGTTCTTAAGAGTGGTAGGTAGGAGGCAGCTAGACCAGCATAGTGGATACGACTTTGCTTTGAGATGTTTGTCTATCTCTCCATTCATAAATCGCACTAGAGCGGTATCGAACCATAATAAAAATAATTACAACTGTCCATTATCTCTAGAAAATAATTAACTTAATGTGTCTCCTGTCTGTTTATGACTTAGTGTTTCCTGTCGATTAGACCCAGAAAAAAATATTAAAACTAAAAAAAAAGTTTTCGTCGATCGCTACTAGATGGCGCTAGCGTTGTTTAAGAACGTAGTGTGACTTTGCGGCATACATCTATTATACCCCGTCGCAAGCAGTGCCCTCTGTCAGGATCGGGTTTCAATTAACCATAGTTGAAGCTTGAAGAGTTGTGGATTTTTGGAACGCTGACTACTCTCGGAAACCGAGGGTTTGGTCTAGCGTCTGTTTAACATTTGTCGTCGTCTGAGTTCCGACCGAAAGTGGGACTGGGCTGAGGAGATATGTTCATATTCTCGAGGTTTTTAATTTCTAACACGCTTTTATAAGCCTGGGCTGTATGTGTGTAACTAACTATGTAACTGAATCTTTGAGCACGATTTTTATATATCTCCAGAAGTCTAATTAATTCGAAACTTTGCATACGTACAATGACAATGCAATAATTTGTTAACAATTTCCCATTATCCTTGTTAGGACCGCCAGGATTAATATTTAATATATTATTTTTATAGATCCTATGGGTTCTTTTCACGACATTCCCATAACACTCCTCTCATAGATAGTTGCCAATAGAATGATTGTAACCTTTAATATGTCAAGCACCCCACGGCTTTTCACTCTGAATTAAATGATTCTGTTTATAACTTAAATTTTATTATAATTTTATTTTGAAGTAATTAATTATGATTGATTGTTTCACCTTCTGCTACTGTAATATAAACTCTTTGTTATTAAAAAATATTTTCTAGTTTTTAGTTCGGTTTGCTATAAAAGCGTGTTTTTTTTAGTTTTTTAACTAGTTTTTTAGTTTTTTTACTCCGCGCAAGACCGTATTTGAGCCGTGTATAAAAGTAAGCGAAGCTGGCGCGAAGAAACGAAAAAACTGAGGGTTGTCTTTTTTTCTTTATTTTCTTTCTTTATTTCTTTATTTAAAACTTTATCTTCTTTATTTAAAACTTTATCTTCTTTGTTTAACCCTTATAAATTGTAGTTACGTTTTTTTAAATATACCCAAAATCCGAACATTTAGTAGGTAGTAGCAGCATTTATGTCAACATAGTGTGGCCATGCAGTTGGCAAACATTTGTGAGAGAATTGGGACGCCCTAAATCCAACGGCTGACGCTCGCCTCATGTCTCTATGTTTGTTTTTCCACTTTATACTCCGCTTCGAATACCTAATAGTTTCTGTCTATTTGCCACATATAAATTACCTACTTTGCTATAAGTATTATAAGTATTATATCTACATGTATTATCTTTAGGCCGGCATAGTGACGGCGACAGAGGCAGCCGTGAACTAATTTTTTTTCAGTCGTCGTCACTCTTTAACGCTTATCATCAGGCGGTTCGGAGCCAGATGTCGTGTCATAATTTAAAAAAATGTGGTAGGCAGACAGTTACCTAACCGGAGTACCAATGAAATATCTATGGTGTGAGATGTTACGAGTATTAGCCTAGACAACATGAACTAACATTAATTGTATTTATGAAGTTTTATCGAATTTTTTTTTATTGCAACATTTTTTTTATTATTATGACTTGACTTTGTCAGCACCCCGCTTGATGGTAAGCCGAAGTGTGGTCCATCAATGAATGTCACTGCTACTACAATTCAACGACTGTGAGTGGCAATCACATCCACTATGCCGGCCTAGATGGAACCGGCAACTTACAAGCTGATCCCGAAACGTGACCAAATCCCTTCACGGTCTGTATACTTGTAAATGATAATACTACCCCGGATCGGCAGACTGGGCACCACTGCCTACCACTGCTTTGCTTGAAAATTGTGACAAACTTAAAGCTATTGAATACCTCAAAAATCATTTTAGTTTCAGTTCTATCCAGTAGGAGATCATAAAATAGTAGGGGAAAATAAAAGGCGCACGCGTACACAATTTAATCCTTCCTCGTAAAATGTACATTGACGACAAATATTTCACTTTTTTTTAATTTATTGTAATACGACATTTGACCACGACCCGCCTGGTGATAAGCAAGAGGAGATCCAAGAGTGATGAAGACTGAAACAACCAAGTTAGTTCATGGCTGCCTCAGCCGCCGTCACTATGCCGGCCAAAGGTGCTTCTTCACGCATCGCTTGAAGGATCCAAGGTTATAGGATGGAGAGAACACATGGGTGTTCCACTTGTCGATTGTTCTACCAGGCTATCATGATGCGTTAGGAAGTAACTACTACGGAACGCGCAGTTGTAGTTCACACGACCTTCCTTGCTTTTAACAACTTATAAATAGATTAATACACACTTATTTGTTATCATTCAATTAATCAACTTGGATAGGCAGAGATGTGCCACGATTGTGACACAACTCCCTCGCTTCCCTCACATTCACAATTCTCTTCGTATAAGCTCATGAATTGTTGTTATTCTTGTTAATATTATACTATTTAAATAGGTTGTATTTTTAATTTTTATGCCTTGCCCAAGCTCTTTTTTGTTTTTATTAATGTTTTATATCATTCATACTATATGTACCAGAATTCAGAATGAGCTGTCGCCAACGTCCATACCATGTTGAACACACCGGTTCTCGTCCGATCACCGAAGTTAAGCAACATCGGGCGTGGTCAGTACTTGGATGGGTGACCGCCTGGGAACACCACGTGCCGTTGGCTTTTTGCTGTTTTCATTAATGTTTTATATTATTCATACTAAACTATATGTACCAGAATTCAAAATGAGCTGTCGCCAACGTCCATACCATGTTGAACACACCGGTTCTCGTCCGATCACCGAAGTTAAGCAACATCGGGCGTGGTCAGTACTTGGATGGGTGACCGCCTGGGAACACCACGTGCCGTTGGCTTTTTGATGTTTTCATTAATGTTTTATATTATTCATACTAAACTATATGTACCAGAATTCAGAATAAGCTGTCGCCAACGTCCATACCATGTTGAACACACCGGTTCTCGTCCGATCACCGAAGTTAAGCAACATCGGGCGTGGTCAGTACTTGGATGGGTGACCGCCTGGGAACACCACGTGCCGTTGGATTTTTGCTGTTTTCATTAATGTTTCATATTATTCATACTAAACTATATGTACCAGAATTCAAAATAAGCTGTCGCCAACGTCCATACCATGTTGAACACACCGGTTCTCGTCCGATCACCGAAGTTAAGCTACATCGGGCGTGGTCAGTACTTGGATGGGTGACCGCCTGGGAACACCACGTGCCGTTGGCTTTTTGCTGTTTTCATTAATGTTTCATATTATTCATACTATATGTTCCAGAATTAAGAATGAGCTGTCGCCAACGTCCATACCATGTTGAACACACCGGTTCTCGTCCGATCACCGAAGTTAAGCAACATCGGGCGTGGTCAGTACTTGGATGGGTGACCGCCTGGGAACACCACGTGCCGTTGGATTTTTGCTGTTTTCATTAATGTTTCATATTATTCATACTAAACTATATGTTCCAGAATTAAGAATGAGCTGTCGCCAACGTCCATACCATGTTGAACACACCGGTTCTCGTCCGATCACCGAAGTTAAGCAACATCGGGCGTGGTCAGTACTTGGATGGGTGACCGCCTGGGAACACCACGTGCCGTTGGCTTTTTGCTGTTTTCATTAATGTTTCATATTATTCATACTAAACTATATGTTCCAGAATTAAGAATGAGCTGTCGCCAACGTCCATACCATGTTGAACACACCGGTTCTCGTCCGATCACCGAAGTTAAGCAACATCGGGCGTGGTCAGTACTTGGATGGGTGACCGCCTGGGAACACCACGTGCCGTTGGCTTTTTGCTGTTTTCATTAATGTTTTATATTATTCATACTACATGTACCAGAATTTAGAATAAGATGTCGCCAACGTCCATACCATGTTGAACACACCGGTTCTCGTCCGATCACCGAAGTTAAGCAACATCGGGCGTGGTCAGTACTTGGATGGGTGACCGCCTGGGAACACCACGTGCCGTTGGCTTTTTGCTGTTTTCATTAATGTTTTATTTTATTCATACTGTAGTTAGTACCAGAATTTGCGATCAGCGGTCGCCAACGTTAATTAAATTTAAATTAAATTAAATTAAAATCCAATCACATACAGTGTTGTCAAGGGTCACCAACAATTATTAATGTTGACCCACCAGGAACCAACAGTTATTCATATTACTATATATAATAATAAAATGGTCACGCCTTTTCCCCACAGTGATAGGCAGAGACAATGGAGCGATTTGGTCGATGTTCGCGCTAAGATTGGTGCCGTCTATGACGGACGTCAGATTGGTGGCCTTGGTTCGCGGCTGTTCTATCAATAGGGCGAACGCCTGAAGTCTGCCGCTGCCGCCTCGACCGGCGGGCGATGACATTCCTCTCCGTTCCATTCTCAGCGATAAGACGCAACACTCGGTCCGCGCGTGATCAAGAGGAATCCTTGGACTTGGTGGTACGTCTACTGCAAATCAGCACCTACAACCACCAGCGAACCCAAACGACCGTCACCAAAACAGCGGCCACAGTCGATATTTAAGGATAAGAAATAAGCGAGTGGGTTGTCAACAGGACCATGTCAAAATAAAATTAGTTTTGTCTGTATTTTGACGCTTAAAGTCTCGGGTTCGATTCCTGGTCGAAGCGAATTATTGCTAATAAAAAAAGAAAGATAAATATTTGCTCCGGGTCTGGGCATCAAAGAGTAGTAGGCGGTGGTGTCCAGTCTGCTGATCCGAGATACTACCACTACCACTTACAAGTATACAGACCGTGAAGTGACTTAGTCGCGTTGCGTGCGGGATCAGCTTGTAAGTTTCCAGTTTCAACGAGGCCGGCATAGCGGATGAGTCTGCTACTTATCAACTATAGTAGCAGTCACTTCTATCGATGGACCGCACTCCAGCTTAACATCAGGCGGGTCACAGTCCAAATTGTCGGGTCACAAAAAAATCCCTGTGGTAATAAAAAGTTTTATAATTCTTACTAGCGCCACCTCTACAAAATTTCTGTAAGTAGTAAATAACACACCATATGACTTTCGAAATAGTTCTTATACGTATCAATAGATGGCGCGTAATAAACACTTCTTTTTATAATAAAGCTTTCTTGAGATTTAGATAGATGTCTCTAAAATCATTAGAAAAAAAAAACAAATGTAACGATTACGAACTAAATCTTGGCTTTGAAGATATTTATTTACAGCACCCCTAGCAATCAAGATTCAAGAATCAAGTCCCGCGATAGCGATAGACTATTCTTACTAGGTATTTCTCTTAATACCTACACAGCAGCGAAATGTTCATGTTTGTAGAGGTTTGTTGTCTCTGGACTTGTTCACAAGCTTCAGTGGGACGTTTATTAACGTGAATTTTATACTAATATAAATCATAATGTCTATGGCGACGTAAAGTCTGTGACATCAGTGGACTGATAGTGAAAGTCTCGAATAACCGGTGGACGCAACTGGCATCTTGTCGTTTGGAATGGCGTTCTAAGGGGGAGGCCTATTTTTAGCAGTGGACGTCCTCTGGCTGATGATGATGATGACTCAGTGATTTGGCAATCTCTTAGGTAAAACGAAATACGTCGATTGGTTATCTACGAGAATGTCAAATATGATCGCAATTCTGTCGCTATAATATCAATGAAATTGTCGCGCCTTTTTTCCACAGGGATGGGCAGTCATTTCGCTGTTGTATATTACAAGAATCGAGGAGCCGCGCAACTTCAATATTAATGATAATGAAATTCATTCCCATTTGTCAAAAAGTTACGCGGTCGCTGTTAGTGTCAAAAACAATTAATTATTCGGACAATGCGTTTCAATGAGCCTTAACTGTTAATGAAAATACACATCGATTCTTAGTGTGTTGCGCGGTCGCAATTTTAATTTTAAATAATGGAGTTCAACTGTTAAAACAAAGCCTATTGTCATTGAGTTACGCGGTCGACCTGCAGGGTCCAGTTGTTAAATGTCCTGGTAAAATCTTCATAGTATATAAAAAGCTAAAATCCTATTTCTATAGTAGTGTGAATCACTGTATTTTATTTATTTATTTAAAAACTTAATGCACAATAGTACAAAGGCGGACTTAAGGCCAAAGGCATTCTCTATCAGTCAAACCTTAGGATGTTGATCCGACAATATAAATAAGAGGTAGGTTGCAAAAGAAATAAAATAAGGTAGGTATTTTACACTAATTACAAAATTTTACTACGTTATATTTAAAAGTAGAAAGCACAAACTAATGAAGTAAATTAATAAAATAATTCACCCCTTCACTTAAGCTTATAGTTATAATTTTGTTCATAATAACTTGTTTTTTAATACATTTTAAAAGATGATCAATGATTGTAAACTGTTTTACTTTCATTTTGATATTCGATAACTTCAAAACCTCCTTTTTATGTTCCAATGCTAGTACTTATTATTTTTTATTGTGACTACAGACAGCACCCCGCTTGATGTTAAGCTGGAGTGTGGTCCATGAATAGAGGTGACTGCAACTACAGTGAAATAACTGTTGCAAGTGGCCATTGTCTCTGCCTATCCCTGTGGGGAAAAAGCGTGACAATTTGAATAATTGGTAATTGGTAAGAACTCTAGGATATCCTGTAATTATTCTGAAATATATTTTGTATGAGGAAAGAACTTGGTCTATAAAACAGACGACTTTCATTTTACGAGTCTTATTAGAATGTGCATTAATTAAGTAGATATGTATTTAAATAATTAAACTTTATGTCTGTATTATCAATTTGAATTGGAGTACTCTCCAATACAATAGATATCGTGTGGCGCATTAGTCCGTTATGCGTAAAGTCCCAGGTTCAATCAAGTCAATACAAAGATATGTTTCATAGCTTTCATTTGTAATATTTGGTCATGGTAGTAGTACTACCATCATGTGTACATACCCTAAAGTAACTTAGTCGCGTTTTGAAATATGTTTGTAAGTTGCCCGTTCCAACTAGGCTGGTATAGTGGATCTTATCATCGTCAGCCAATATTTGTACCACTACTGCCTCCCTAGCACGGCGATCTAAGAAGCAAAATGGACGATTGCAAGTAGAATATCATTGTAAGTCACGTGACTCTATGGCGACAGTTGATCCTAAATTCTGGTACTGTACAATATTTATAAAAACAGCAAAAGGCCAACGGCACGTGGTGTTCCCAGGCGGTCACCCATCCAAGTACTGACCACGCCCGATGTTGCTTAACTTCGGTGATCGGACGAGAACCGGTGTGTTCAACATGGTATGGACGTTGGCGACAGCTTATTCTAAATTCTAGTACTAACTATAGTATAAACAATATAAAATATTAATGAAAACAGCAAAAAGCCAACGGCACGTGGTGTTCCCAGGCGGTCACCCATCCAAGTACTGACCACGCCCGATGTTGCTTAACTTCGGTGATCGGACGAGAACCGGTGTGTTCAACATGGTATGGACGTTGGCGACGGCTCATTCTGAATTCTGGTACATATAGTATGAATAATATATAACATTAATGAAAACAGCAAAAAGCCAACGGCACGTGGTGTTCCCAGGCGGTCACCCATCCAAGTACTGACCACGCCCGATGTTGCTTAACTTCGGTGATCGGACGAGAACCGGTGTGTTCAACATGGTATGGACGTTGGCGACAGCTTATTCTAAATTCTAGTACTAACTATAGTATAAACAATATAAAATATTAATGAAAACAGCAAAAAGCCCGAACGGCACGTGGTGTTCCCAGGCGGTCACCCATCCAAGTACTGACCACGCCCGATGTTGCTTAACTTCGGTGATCGGACGAGAACCGGTGTGTTCAACATGGTATGGACGTTGGCAACAGCTCATTCTAAATTCTGGTACATATACAATACTATGAATGATATAAATTATTATTTTATTCAAAACAGCAACAAGTCAACGGCAGATAAAGAACATAAATAGCATTGCAACTGCTCAGTATCTTGTTTTTTTACCTACTTAGTTACCTTAGAACTTGTATGAAGAGAATTGTGAATGTGAAGGAAGCGAGGAAGTTGTGTCAGGATCGTGGCAATTGACGCTCCATTTGGCAGACGTCTCCGCTTATCCCTGTAGGAATAAGGCGTGTGACAATTTCACAATTTTACTTTTCGTTTTGCGCATGTGTAGAAAATTTTAAATAATATTATAATGTGCACGACTATAAATTATGTACAAGTATACAGACCGTGAAGTGATTTGGTCACGTTTCGGGATCAGCTTGTAAGTTGCCGGTTCTCACAGTTATTGAATTGTAGTAGCAGTGAAATTCATTCATGGAACACACTTCGGCTTAAGATCAAGCGGGGTGTTGTCATATGTAGTCACAATAAAAAAAAAGATAGACAATAAAAAAAAAGATAGACCGACTTGCTCCCATCGCAGTTATCCAGCGCTCTTCTAGTTTGCCGATACTTATACTGCGCAGCTCAAGTCAGCACTGTTTTAGTCTGCCGGGACAATACTAATCATTTTTTTTATTGTGGTACGACATTTAACCTGATGATAAGCAAGAGGAGGTCCAAGAGTGACTATAGCGACGGAAGTCGATACGATGATATTTGGCATTTTTATGGCCGGCATAGTGGCAACGACTCAGGCAGCCGTGAACTGAGACAGTTTTCAACAGTTATGACGTCAGCACTCTTGGACTTCGATCACGCTTATGAACAGGCAGGTCGAGTCACAATAAAAAAACTAAGTATTAAAGTATGTAGGATAACCAATTCTTGTAGGTTCTCGTAGGTAACCAATTAACGCATATAGGGATAGGCAGAGATAACCACTTACAAGTATACAGACCGTGAAGTTATTGGTCGCGTTTCGGCATCAGCTTGTAAGTTGCTGGTACCACCTAGGCCGGCATAGTAGATGTGATTGCTACTGACAGTTATTAATTTGTAGTAGCAGTGACATCCATCATTAATCACTGCTGCTGGGTGCTGTCATATGTCGAGTCACATTTTTTTTTAAAAACAGTGTTTCGTCTTGTTCTTCGCGGATAAATGCGCGCTCGTCTTATAAATGAATCTTGTCATTATTGTTAATGGAGCGCGTAAGAATCACGATATTATAATGTGCATACTAGGGATGTTATGAATATGAAATTTCGGATATGGATAGGAATAATATTATACCAGTTTCAGATACCGAGCTGTCCAAACCATAGGTGATGCAGAGGTCACGCAAACTCTGGAGCCCCTACAATTACGCAGAGACATGGCGGCTCTGTGCGTCCTCTATCGCCTAAACCACGCAGAATGTTCCGAGGAGCTCTTTAACCTTGTTCCTATCTCGTCTTTTCACTCCAGTAATACCCGCACTGGTCAGGGAAAGCATTTGCATTTTATCGACCGAATCGGCAGTCGAATTAAATAGTTCGGTGCGTCTTTTCTTTGTAGATCAATCGACAAGTGGAATGCTTTGCCTGCCCATGTGTTCTTTCCATTCCATGACCTTGGATCCTTAAAGCGATGCGTGAAGGAGCACCTTTAGCCGGCATAGTGACGGCGACTGAGACAGCCGTAAAAAAAACTCGGTTTTCTCAGTTGTCGTTACTCTTCGACCTCCTCTTGCTTATCATCTGGCGGGACGAAGTCAGATGTCGAGTCACAATAAAAAAACTGTTACGGATATGTAATAATTTCGGAACATCTAAATGTTTCGGATAATTTTGGTTACGGATATTAGATTTTTAAGGAGCTCTTAAGTAGCTTTCCTTAAAAGTTAAAGGTTGCCCAGTGCCCATAACCGTAGAGCTTGTATGAGGAGAATTGTGGATATGAAGGAAGCGAGGGAGTTGTGTCCGGATCGTGGCAAGTGGCACTCCATTGTCTCTGCCTATCCCCGTGGGAATACGGCGTGATAATTTGATTAATTGATTGAAGGAATTTTAAGAGTAAAAGTCTGTCATAACATGATTCATTTAGGCTCCGCCCCTATCCGATATTATTCGAACTTTTATAACGGATTCGGTTACGGATAGATTTTTAATACGGATATCCGCCTACGGAGCTTCATAACATCCCTAGTGCCTACGTATTATATTATGTAATTACAGAGTATTTACATAGCATTACATAATTTTAGCGAAGGTAGCATAGATAACAGTCTGCGACACATCGGCAACTTTCAATCTGATCTCGAACGCGACTATGTCTTTTCAAGGTTACGGAAAGTGGTGGTCGGCAGACTGGATTACCTACCACGACAGCACGAAAATTTACATAGACCATAACCGTAGAGCTTGTATGAAGAGAATTGTGGATGTGAGGGATGCGAGGAAGCTGTGTCAGGATCGTGGCAAGTGGCACCTCTACCTAACCCTGAAAAAAGGCGTGACAATTTTATTATTTAAAGAGAATTGTGGATAGGGGGGAAACGAAGGAGCTGTGTCAGGATCGTGACAAGTGGCGCTCCATTGTCTCTGCCTATCCCTGAAAAAAGGCGTGGCAATTTTATTGATTGATTAATATTTATTATAAATCAATCAATCAAATTGTCACGCCCTTTTCCCACGGGGATAGGCAGAGACAATGGAGCGCTACTTACCACGATCCTTACACAACTCCCTTGCTTCCTTTACATTCACAATTCTTCTCATACAGGCTCTGTAGTTATGGGCACTAGGCAACCTAGCTTTCTTGAGGATGTCTCTGATAAGGCAAGAGAGGAAGCTGTGTCAGGATCGTGGCAAGTGGCGCTTCTTTGTCTCTGTCTATCCCTATGGGAAGAAGGCGTGACGATTTGATTGATTGTTTATTTGTCATCCGCAGTAGGTAAAATATTATCCGTTACTAATCTTGGGCAATAAACCGTATCATTAGATTATCTTAAAAACATCTAAAGGCGAAAGGTGTTGATTTATCATAACAGAAAAAACTCAACAAGTTTGTTAAATATAAGTTTTTATAACATTTTTTTTTGTAGAGTAAATAATTAGGAATTATATAAGAGATTTGTTTGTTCGATTTACAATTATTTTTATTTTATTTTTATTTACATTTTTACATTAAGCTACTAAAGTGCTTGTATCATAGAAACAGGACAACCAAAGTAAATATATCAAAGATTCATGGGTACCGGCAAGTGGTTTTGAACCCGTGCTCTCGGTTTGCGTAACCATTGCACTGCCACTACACCACGGTCGCCTTTTGTTTGTTCTATTAAAAGCTGTAGGTGTTTAATTTGTTTTTCTATTTTATTTTTTATTGTGATACGACATTTGACCATGACCCGCCTGATGATAAGCAAGAGGAGGTCCAAGAGTGACGACGACTGAAAAAACCGAGTTGGTTCACGGCTGCCCCAGTCGCCGTCACTATGCCGGCCTAAGGTGCTTCTTCACGCATCGCTTGACGGAGTCAAGGTTATAGGAAAGAGAGATCACATGGGCTGGCAAAGCATGGGCTTGCCGATTTTTCTACAAAGAAAAGACGCACCGAGATTTTTAGTTATTTGTATCGTCTTATGACAGCATCCCTATAAACCCGATGTACAGCTAGAGGCGGCTTTTATTAATTAATAATATTAATAAATATTATTAAATGTTTATTGGCCGGCATAGTGACGGCGGCTGAGGCAGCCGAGAACAAACTCGGTTTTCTCAGTCGTCGTCACTCTTGGACCTCCTCTTGCTTATCATCAGGCGAGTCGAGGTCAAATGTCGTGTCACAATAAAAAAAAATGTAAATAGCTGCAAGTAGCAATCGCATACATTATGACAGTCTAGTTGGATCCAAAAACTTTTAGCATCAACCCCGATTCTCTCAATATAAAAAGTTAATAGGGTAACGTTGAATGGTTACCTACGAGAATGCCAAGTTCGTTGCCAAGTCGTTTCGCTGTCGTGTTATGAGAGAATCGGTGCCCAAATCCTGGGTCACTGGAAACGCGACTGAGTCACTTAGTAATTTTCAAAGTGGTGGTACCAGGTTTGGCATACTAAGCATATGACCACAGACAGTGTGCCTACTCTTTTAAATGTTAATTATGGAATAGAGTATAAACTTTTTTCGACAGGCGCGGACGAACAGTTAGCGATTGGCTTGTTGCGTGTAAAGTTCGTAAAACGTAAAGTTGTTCGATTCCCGGTCGGAGAAAATATTTGTTTCATAGCTTTTATTTGCTTACGGTAATTGAATTGTGGTAGCAGTCACCTCCATTCAAGGACCACACTCCAGCTTAACATCAAGCGGGGTGCTGTCATATGTCGAGTCACAGAAAAAAACATTTTAAAAATCTTAATATACATAAATATATATTTTTAAGAATACCTAACATTAATGATGTTAAGCTGGAGTGTGGTCCATGAATAGAGGCGAGTGCTCCTACAGTTAAAGTAGCATCGACTATGTCGGCCTAGTTGTAACCGGCAACTTACAAGCTGATCCCCGAACCCTCGTCACGCAAACCGAGAGCTCGGGTTCAAAACAACTTTACTTTGGCCGGAATAGTGACGGCGACTGGGGCAGTCGTGAACTAACTGGGTTTTTTCAGTCGTCGTCACTCTTGGACCTCCTCTTGCTTATCATCAGGCGGGTCGAGGTCAGATGTCATGCCACAATAAAAATAAAAAACTTGCCGAGACCAATGTATCTTTGATATATTTATGTACTTTAGTCGTCCTGTTTCTTAAGTAGTTTAGTATAGAAATGTAAAATAAAACCGGGGTCGCAGTTAATCTATATGCCTGTGTGATTTTCTATCTAACTCGTACAGTATATATAATATATTAATTTGTTGACAAAGGACATCATTCATTTTGGGCTTTTATGTAATGTCCAATGATGAAAAAATAAAAAATATATAAATGATAGTTTCGATACTTGTGTTGATAAAACTAATAACAATTTACTTTTAATTGCTTTGCAATTGACTTATTTGGAAAATAAGATATGGATTTTGTATCGTCTAAAAAAGACACGATATATTAACAGTTCTGCTTTTAACTGTCATATTTATAGTTTGATCATTTTGCACGCCTAAACTATGCAAAATAAAGTATATATTTCAATCACATTGTAATCTTCGTACATTAAACTATATGTATTTTAAAATGTATATGTACTCGTAACTATTAATACAATTAAGCCCAAGTCCCCATACAAAATTATTGATGTCCTTTGTATTATTTTATTTCTTTACATTATAGGCAACATAGTGTAACAGGAAAAAGTAGTTTACTTTATGAAACCCACGAGTTCTTTAGTCCATCGTCACATTATATCGAGCATCAGGGATCTTATTCTTAATATTGAAATGATAACGATTTTTCTTACTTAGCTACATTCTTTAGCCGATATATTATCGTATATATAGACATATCGACATATAGTAGTGACAGCGACTGAGGCAAACGTAAGTAGAATTGTTTTTTCAGTAGTCGGCGCTCTTGGAATTTAACTTGCTTACACAGGAGAATTGAGGTCAGACGTCGAGTCTTAATAATCATAATAATATAGTTACTTAACTGCAATCAAAAGAGCTGTCCCCTGCATTCATGGACCACACTCCAGCTTAAATACATAAATATACATAAAAATGATATAAATAAAAATGATTTCAATTCGAAGTTAATCCAATCAAGAGTACGGAGATTGTTGTCAAAAAATGACAAAAAAGTAAAGGCAATCAGTATCAGTAAAGGTAGGAGGCCGGAACTTTCAATTATATAGAGTGCGTAATACCATTATTATATTATTATAGTCTTAGTATAATGATTATAATCAATCAATCAAATTGTCACGCCTTTTCCTAAAAGGGATAGGCAGAGACAAAGGAGCGCCACTTGCCACGATCCTTACACAAGGAGCCAGCTTCCCTCACAACCACAATTCTCTTCATACAAGCTCTACGATTATGGCCACTAGGCAATTCTGCTTTCTTGAGGATGTCTCCGATTTGATCGGATAACACCTCCCTGGGCCTGCCTCGTTTAACGCATCCATCCACATCAGATTTATTGTTTCATTTCGTCAATTTACTTCCACTAATCCTTTCCATATTTTATGGAATTGGAAATGGTACATAATAAATTGTTTTTAATTTACGATGAAAAAAGTGGTTGGCAGTTCCGCCTAATCCAACGATCAGGGGTAGTACTTAACAGACCGTCAAGCGACTTAATCGCGTATCGGGATTAGCTTGTAAGTTGTCAGTTCTTACAAGGGCGGCATAGTAGGTGGGACTGATACTTGCAGTTATTCAAGTGTAGTATCAGTTGCCTCCATTCATGGATTGCAATTTAGCTTAACATTAGGCGGAGTGTCGAAATATATTGAGCATTGAGCATATTGTGTTTTATATATAATAAAACAGAATAGATGAAAATTAATCTTAATTCGTTTTTAGGTATATACTATTTATCTCAACGTTCGGCTCTAATACATGCAAAAAACAATATTATCAAGTACTTTTTAAAATTAAGAGTAAAATATAGTTATTTTAGTCTATACTAGTAGTATAGCTAAGTGTCATAAAACTAAATAACAAAAGAACATTATATCAAAGATACATTGGTACCGGTGATTGGTTATGAACCCGTGCTTTCGGTTTGCGTGACCATCGCACTGCCACTACATCCCGGTAGCCGGTCGGTTTTACGAGCTTAAAATATTTAACAGGAAAACCACTTTGAAATTAAATTAAATTAAATTTATAAGTTAACATATTGCCTAACTAGGAACACAATTGGAATTAATATATAATCAAACAATAAAACTAAACAACTTAACTCGTACAATGCTTGGCTGTTAAACAAACACGTTTCGACATTACAAAAAGTAAAAAAAAATGTATCATGTGCTCTATATCGATATTGTCCGTTCTCTTCTGCAGTATTCTCTGTAGAACAACACTCACTTCCGGCAAGTATAAAAACTAAGTGCAGTGGTAGTAAAGACATCACTGCATCACAAACCGTGGTAGAAGAACGTGATCTCCCATACAAGAACAACATGAAGATATTTGTAAGTACACATTTTTTCAT
This sequence comes from Tinea trinotella, assembly GCA_905220615.1. Lineage (NCBI taxonomy): Eukaryota > Metazoa > Arthropoda > Insecta > Lepidoptera > Tineidae > Tinea > Tinea trinotella. Next base: position 3,352,412 of record HG992328.1, on the reverse strand, counting down.
TATTAGAAAAAGCTGACGGACAAAAAAATATTGAAATAAAAAGTAATATTAAACTAAAAAAAAAACTAAATGTAATACATATAATATTATTTAGAATCTTAAATGTAATACAAAAATCTAAAGTTTATAAGTAAAATTTTAGTTAATTAATAATTTAAAAATTTAAAATAATTTAAAAAATCAAATTAGACACTAATTAAAATAGGAATCAAAATTACAATTAGGAATATTTTATTATATAGGTAAAACGGTGTTATATCATTGTTAAAAAAGTAGTGCCAGTAGTGACGCCGACTGGGGCAGCTGTGAACGTTTTTTCAGTCGTCTGCACTTTTGGACTTCCTCTTGCTTACGATCAGGTAGTTGAGTTAGATGTCGAGTCACAATAAAATAAAAACTATAAAATTGTCACACCTTTTTCCCACATGGATAGGCAGAGACAATGGAGCGCCACTTGCCACGATCCTGACACAACTCCCTCGTTTCCTTCACATTCACAATTCTCTTCATACAAGCTCTACGGTTATGGGCACTAGGCAACCTAGCTTTCTTGAGGATGTATCCGATTTCGTCGGCAAACACCCTCCTGAGCCTGGCTTGTCCACATCAGATTTATAAATTCTTTTCGTCAATCTACTTTCACTTATCCTTTCCATGTGCCTAAAACATCGAAGCATTAGTATGTCATCCTTGTCACTACATCCAAATAAAATAAAAACTAATCCAAAATTATTGCCAATTAAATTAATTAACTAAATCAAGAACTATGACGTCATTTAAACTTACAAAGAAAAACATAAATAGAACAAAATTGAAAGAAAAAGTAGTACTATTATTCTCAAGCATCCGTTATAACGACAAAAAATCGTGTTGCAAGTGTTTGTCTAAAAGCCATTTATGCCTTTTAAAAGGATTCAAGTTACATCAGTTACATCATCTTAAATGCTATCAAGATAGTATGCCGCGTATTAAATCAAATTGTCAATTTTTCCCATAGGGATAGGCAGAGACAATGGATCGCCACTTGCCACGATCCTGACACAACTTCCTCGCTTCCTTCAGATTAAGAATTCTCTTCGTACAAGCTCTATGGTTATGGGCACTAGGCAACTTAGCTTTCTTGAGGATGAGGATTGACCGATTTGGTCAGCAAACACCCTCCTGTGCCTGCCTTGTTTAAGCCGCGTAAAAATTGTTTAATTCATTAATCAATGTTCGCGCAAAACTATTAAGATGATAATAAAAAAATAATATAAAAGTAAAATTCTAAATACGGTCTACTTTAGACTAGGTAGGTTATCTAGTGCCCATAACCGTAGAACAAAAAAAAAAGAATTTAATGAAGTGGATTGTGGATGTAAGAGAAGCGAGAGAGTTCTGCCAGGATCGTGGTGCGTGGCACTCTATTGTCTCTGCCTATCCCTGTAGCAAAAAGGCGTGACAATTTGATTGTATGATTGAAAATAAACGCTGGTCTAAGCAAATAAAGGCTACAAATTTCGTTGGCAAAATATACAGACGTATAGATTTACTCACTTTCAACCGCAAAAAGAACTGGTATTAATTTGTTACACTCTAATAATAACAAGTGTAATCTCACATGTCAAAATTGTCTAGCTGGTGTTATGTCACAAGATCAGTCATTACGAGTGCGCTTCTTCTAAATTCAAACCATGCGTTGGTTTGAATTTAGTGAAGGTGCCATCATATCCTTACTTACTTATATTATAAACGCGAAAGTTTGTGAGTATGGATGGATGTTTGTTACTCTTTGATGTAAAAGCTACTGAATGGATTTTAATGAAACTTTACAATTACTTACCGTAACCGTAGGCTTGTATGAATATAATTGTAGATGTGAGGGAAGCGACTAAGTTATATCAAGATCGTGGCAAATAGCGCTCCATTGTCTCTGCCTATCCCTGCGGAAAAAAGGTGTGAAATTTTGGTTTAAATTGGTTGGTTGGTTCTATGTTCTATGTACATTGTACATACTTACAAATTTTTATTTTTATTTTTTGTCGCTCGACATATAATAGAAACCCGCCTAATATTAAGCTGGAGTGCGGTCCATGATTGAAAGTCCAACTAGGCCGGCATAGTGGATGTGAATGCTACTTTTCTTTTTTCTTTTATTTTATTGTGACACGACATTTAACCTCGACCCGCCTGATGATAAGCAAGAGGAGATCCAAAAGTGCCGACGACTGAAACAACCGAGTTAGCTCACGGCTGTCTCAGTCGCCGTCACTATGCCGGCCAAATTTTCAGTTATGTAGCTGTAGGTACTGTCATATATCGAGCCAAAAAAATTACGATTGCCATTCCGTGTTGATTACCATTTAAAACTTTACAACACGGTGTATTTCACGCAAATTAAATTTTTGTATAATCCAATTACTTTGTAATTTCCTTTACAAGTCTACACCGTTTCGTTTTAGCGTGAAAATTATAAATACTAAAGTTTATGTGGATGGGTGGATGTATCGACGTTTGTTACTCTTTTACGCTGAAACGGTTGTACGAATTTGGATAGAATTTGAAATGAAGATAGCTAATTTGAGGAAGATTGGTGTGAGAGATGCGATGGAGTTGTGTTAGGATCGTAAAAAGTGCTGGAGTACCTGATAATAGACTATGAGTATCTAGAGGATAATTAAGAGATAGAAGTATAGTTATATAACTAGTATCTATCTAAGAGTAGTAGGAAGTCTGCCAATCCGGGGTAGTACCACCAACTTACAAGCATACAGAACAAACCGTAAAGTGACTTCGCGTATAGGGATCAGCTTGTAAGTTCACAGTGCATGTGACTGCTACTTGCACGTATTTGAACTGTAGCAGCAGTCGCCTCCATCTTAACATCAGTCTTACTCACATGCTGATTCACAAAAAATGTTTTTTTATATATCCATCACTTTACAAGACAGTGTTTTAAAGCGTGAGAATTCTCAAGGATCTTTTTTAATGAGACGCGAGACCTTGACTTGCCTTATCGTAAGCAAGGGGGACCCGGGACCCTTGTATGAAAAGAATTGTGAATGTGAAGAAAGCGAGGGAGTTGTGTCAGGATCGTGGCAAGTGGCGCTCCATTGTCTTTGCCTATTCCAGTGGGAAAAAGACGTGAAAATTTGATTTGATTAAAGTCACAAACATTGCTTATAGAGATTGAATAATGACGGTCAATTATAAAACAATATTCTATGATTTATTTCTTTCCAAGTCGGTCAACAACACCGCATTCAACTATGTTTTTCTAATTAAAATATTACTCTTCTAAGTAGTTTTTTTCTAATGTATTTTTAAGTGTGTATTGTCTAATCTTTATAGTTTCATTAGAAAGTAAATATAAATCTTTGTTATTATTAAAATTATCATTTAAGAATGGTAGGCAGACGGTTGGCGGTCATTTAACTTAAAAATCCAGAATAGTTCCATCACTTTTAAGTATTCGGACGCGTTTCGGAAGTAACTCTAAAGGCATAGTGAATACGACTGCTACTTTCAGCTATTAAACTGTAGTAGCAGTCACCTATATTCAAGGACCGCAGTTCGCACTCCAGTTTAATTAGGCGAGTTGCGGTCATGCATTAAGAGTGGTAGGCCAGTCTGCCGATCCGAGGTAGTATCACCACTTACAAGTATACAGACCGTGAAGTGACTTAGTCACGTTTAGGGATCAGCTTGTAAGTTTCCGGTTTTAACTAGGTCAGAAGCAGTCACCTCCATTCATGGACCGCACTCCAGCTTAACATCAGGCGTGTGTAGACGTATGTTGAGTATCAATAAAAAATACTCCTACATTAAAGGACATGTTCATTAATTAATCAATCATATCACGCCTCAATTTCCATAGGGATAGGTTAAAATAGTGCATTAAAACTACACAAATCTCTCGCTTCCTTCACATACAAATTTATCATACCTTCATATTCATAAGACTACATAATATGTGAAAAAACCGATCTCATAAAAAAAAAACTAATGGATTCTTCATTACAATTCAAAGTTGCATAACACGTATAAAATGGTTAATAAAAAATATTAAAACTAAACTATTACAATCAAATTCATATTTCGCACGATAACCCAAATTAATGGTTCCGCTTTACTTTTACAAAGAAGTTATGATAAAACGTGCTGTACGTTTTTTTATGCACAATACAAAGTCTAGACTCTAGATAGAGGTATTGTTATAAAAACTTTTTAAAATTTATTTTTTAAGCTACTAAAGTGCTTGTATCAAACAAACAAGTCGACTAAAGTGCATATAAGAGCTTTTGGATATACATTTCCAAGAAATGTACAAAAAATACATTATTACCGGAAAGTGTTTTTGAACCCAAGGTTTTGCTAATTCAAAGTATGAGTGAAAGTAAATTGACGAAAGGAATTTATAAATCTGATGTGGATGGATGCATTAAACAAGGTAAGCCCAGGAGAGTGTTTTCCGACCAAATCGGAGACATCCTCAAGACCATAGAGCTTGTATGAAGAGAATTGTGGATGTGAAGAAAGTGGCAAGTGGCGCTCCATTGTCTCTACCTATCCCTGTGGGAAAAAGGCGTGACAATTTGATTGATTGATTGATTTTGCTGATCTAAAAGGATCTATCATCAGGTTCTTCAGATACAGAAATTTTATATAGCTTAAGTTCCGTTCCCAAAATGCAAATTATCTCTATACCGATTTTCATTGAATACTGTGCCACGGGGAAAGAAAACTTGTAAATCGATTCATTTTAGGTGAAAACGGCAACGCAACCCTGATATTTTTTTCAAAATGGCCCCGATTTAATTGAGCTATAATCTTCCGGGCCGCCCCCCTTTTATAAAAGCTTATCATACAATGTAAAGAGGTATAAACGAGTAATTTAATTTTGTATCTCGCTGCGGGTTGACAGAAGAGATTCGTGAACAAATTTATCATTCATCAGGTGTCGTGTTTACACGCATTCATTATGGGGATAATCTCGTTTGGTGTCCGTCAGTTGAGGACTATAAACTACTAGATACCGAATGAAACAAATTTTAAGCGGCTTACTATCGCGTTTATATTGGTTTAGATTTTACAATTTTATTTTATCATTCCGACGTTTAAAACCATAATAAACGCGATAGTAAGCCGCATAAAATTTGTTTAATTCATTAATTAATGTTCGCGCAATATCTAATAAAATATTACTAGATACCGATTAAAATAAAAGTAAAGGTGGAATTTTGCTTCGGGACTGCGGGGCACCCGCGTAACTGAATGAGAATAAGAACCTTTTGACAGTTGAACTCCATTAATGAGCTTTAAAATTAAAATTCTAACCGCGCATCATACTGAGAATCGATGTTCATTAAAACTTATTGTCCGTATTAATAAAAGTCCGTGTTTTTGACACTAACAGTGACCGCATAACTTTTTGACATTTTCATTCCCATTGAAGTTGCGCTGGTTGTGTAGAGTGGTTCCCAGTGTACAGACTGTGAAGTGACTATGTCTTGTTTTGTCGACTTTCAGTCCACTTCAGTTTAACATAAGGCGGGACGCTATCATACATCGAGCCACAAAATTAAAATCAAATTGAAGTGGCGTCTAATAGTATGTTGTTTGCCAATTCTCTCCGGATCTTTCCCTATTAATCTTTTTAACGAATTAACATGAACACGTGATTTTAAAATCATACAATTTACACGATTATGAATAAAACTTTCACGATGTACACGAATATTCAAAATCATAACTTTTATTTATTTTTGGAAAGTCACAGCGAGCAGTCACAGCGTTGCAGCTTCTCATAATGTGTACAATACACAGATAGAGTAATGCTAAACAAAATGGTTTCGAAAACTACTCCAAATCGACACACTGGGTAAATGGTCTGTCTGCCTGCCACTCAATAAACCAGACTCAAAAACTGCTTCTTTTTGTCAAAAACAAATATTAGTATTATTCAATCCTATTGTAGCTGATTTTACTTGTTTATAAGTATAAATATTGTATTTAATGCGACTGTGGTGTAGCGGCAGTGCAATGGTTACACAAACCGAGAACACCGGTACCAATGTATCTTTGATATATGAACTTTGGTTGTCCTGTTTCTATAATACAAGCACTTTGGTAGCTTAGTGTCGAAATGTAAAAAAAATATACATATTAATAAAAAACCTTCATTCCTTAATCATTCTGTAAACGGGTTTTTGCGTGTCGTTAGATATTTATATTCTTGTTATACTTATAAACAAAAAAAAAATTAACAAAACGAATCAGTACTAAACACGGTGCTACATAATTAGGTTCTTACTAAGTCTTACAAATAATACATATTATGAAACCATTGAAATAATATTAGATACTAGCGTACGTCACGTTACGTACGTTAGTAATATTAATTCAATGTATGAAACAAATCTTTACTCGCACTTTAAGCGTAATGGACTGATGTACTAATCAATGCGCCACGCGTGTCGTCAAAAATGAGTACAATTTACTCTAAATTTAGTTTGTATGGCTTAAAATTTCTCAAGTCTTATTACCTATTACATAAAGCTCATTTTATGAGTTATAGTTTCCTCATATTTAGAGTACATTAAATACTTGTTATTATTCATGCATAAGTTGTGTAATAGATAGTCTACCTGGTCTAGATTTCTATGCATCTTTTTATTACTTATCATAACTCAGCATCCGTATTCTGATTACAAAATCGACGTCTAACTAATCGGTTCACGGTAAACGGTTTTTATTTTGCCTTGACATGTGACAGTAATCCGCCGGATATAAACTGGAGTTCGGTCTATGAGTGAGGTGACTGAAAATCAATCAATCAATGAAAGATTGAGGATCTGGAGGATTGCGGTGGGAGCAAATCCGTCTATCCATACAGTTATGCGCTAAGTAAGTAAGTAACAAAATAAGTCGGTATCTATACTAACCTGGATCGGTATACTGGGCAAGTAACCACCGAATGGACAATGAACATACTCAAGAAAGCTAGGTTGCCTAGTGCCCATAACCATAGAACTTGTATGAAGAGAATTGATTCACAAGTGAAGAAAGCGAGGGAGTTGTGTCAGGATCGTGGCAAGTGGTGCTCTATTGTCTCTGCCTATCCTCACGGGAGAAAGGCGTGACAAATTGACTGATTGATTGATAACCACCGACTGCACCGTATAGGCCTTAACAAACGCTAATAACAAATGAGAAAGGCTTCGATATGTCTTTAAAATCATTTCCTTAATGCCTTTAAATGTCATATAATTTACTAAACTTAAAGACTGGTTCGAAAGGGCCTCCTCTCTCCAAAAGTAAAAGGGAGCTCGTAAATTCTAAGTTACTTTTACTTTTAACAAAAACATGTCCTGAGTTACTTTATGTGTTTGAGGTTATTAATGTTTTTGCTAGTTATGTGTTTTGATAGTTGAGCGTAAGTTAAGAGGCCGGGCGCCGGCATAGCTTAACATCATTCTCGTAGCCTAACACCAGGATAACGATCATATGTCGTCTCAAATTTATAAATCAATCAATTTAAGAGATATTATCATAATCGTAGACCTTGTATAAAAATTATTGTGGACGTGAGGAAAGCGAGGGAGTTGTGTCAGTATTGTGGCAATTGGCGCTCCATTCTCTCTGCTTATGCCTGTGCAAAAAAGGCGTGACAATTTGATTGATTATCAAATTTTATGTTTTTGAGCAACGTTGGTACTATATACCGGGCTCATTATTTTAAAAAATATGACATTTGACCTGATAGAAAAGGCATTGTCGAATAAAAAACGAGTTAGTTTACGACCGCCTCAGTCGCCGTCACTATGCCGGCCAGGTGAAAAAATGTGAAGTACAAGGTTAATAAAAAGTCAAGATACATAATTAACTGTCATGTCGGCACAAATTAAAAACAACGACATAAAAGCAATCTTAAGATGAACAAAATTACTCGCAAACAGAATTAAACTTTAATCCAGTTGTCTTAATGCTTTCTACTTAAACACGCCGAAAAAAACCACCCGAATAAATTACAAGATTAACTTTTAAAAAAGCTTCTAAACAGAAGTGGGGCTCTACAGCATATTTGATTCATTATAGGTTATTTACTGTCTACTATACTGCAATCTATATTGCAATCTATAGTGCAATATGTAGAACAATCTGAAGTGCAATCTATAGTGCAATCATTAGTGCAATTTATAGTACATACTATAGTGCAATCTGTAGAACAATCTGAAGTGCAATCTATAGTGCAATCATTAGTGCAATGTATAGTACATACTATAGTGCAATCTGTAGAACAATCTGAAGCGCAATCTTTAGTGCAATCTATAGTACAATCTATAGTGCGATCTATAGTCCACAAATAAGTAAACTATAGACTAAAATATGCATCGCGGTAAACGGGAACGGAGATGGCGCGATGAGATAGACTCCTACAATAGTTCTTGGCGAGAGACCGCAAAGTTTCGTGAATTGAAAGCCTTTGCCTAGAAGTGGGATAATTAAATGGGCTAATAATAACTCTCGTAAAGATAATATATTTGTAAAGACACTTCTCTTTACTTTAAAGTTGAGTTCAGAACAAGACGTGCCGACGGGACGAAAGAATCGTTTTTAGTTAGGTGTTTAATTTTAAAACTAAGTAAATACCGGGACAAAACTCCTCAGCAACTTAATACTGAAACGTTAAATAAAACCGGTCTCTCTAACTATAGCCGGTGTTCTTCTGATTTATTTCCTAACATTAATTAAAATTAAAAAGTAACAAACTAATCTGTTATTAGCTAATCGAATGACATAATGAGACGTGTTAATCTCTTGTTAATTCTAATTGACATTTAAGTACATTAGAAATTAACATAATAACAATTTGATTTTTAAGACTGGTATGTAGATACTCTGACCGTGAACAAACCGTGTGTTAAGTGTCTTAGTAGCATTTTGGAATAAGCTTGTAATTTAGTATTTTCTTAGATTTTGCGTATTTTCTTAGACATTGATTAATGAATTAAACAAATTTTATGCGGCTTACTATCGCGTTTATTTTGGTTTTGATTTTACATTTTTTTATTATACAGACGTCTCTCCGTGACCACGGTGGCTGCAAAGCTCTCGAAACGTCAGAATAATAAAAAAATGTAAAATCAAAACCAAAATAAACGCGATAGTAAGCCGCATAAAGCTTGTAATTTGCCGGCTTCAACTAGGCCGGCATAGTGGATGCAACTCCCACTTGCATCCACTATGCCGGCCTAGTTGAAGTCGCCTCCTTTCATGGACCGTACTCTAATTTAATATCAAGCGGGTGCTTTCATAGTGTAGGCGGGGTAGTAGTCTTGTAGTCTTTAGCGGACTTGAAGTCCTCTTCGGTATAGGCGGTGTAGTACTACTTGGCAAACTTAGGCTAATATAAAGGTAGGTACTATGCTATTAGAATAAGAATAGGACGGGCTGTTGACTAACTTCACTTAACTGATTCAAAGGTGTCTTTTTCTTGACGGTCCGCAAAGAAAAACACACCATACTAAAGTGAAGTTAGTTGGAGAGTTAGACGTCAAAATTCCGTCCTATTCTTATTTAAATTGCATTATACCTTACTACGTATAATGCACGTATTATATACGTAACTAAATAAAATACACAAACACTTGCAATTTGCTATATAGAACGAGAGTAACAAAAGGATACATTGATACAATCTACTTTGTAATTGTTTTTTTAAGATAAAAACGTTAATCGAGTCACCATTCGTTGCGGCTCTATTTGGTTTGATTTTTAGTTTTTATTTTGTTCTCGTAACAAGTCTGCTCTAGATTTCTGTTTACCTATACGTATTTAATTAAACATTTAAATTAAACGATTTGATTTATTTATAAATCGAAGACATCCCAAAGAAGGCTAACCTTGTATTTGCTTGTATGGAAAGAATTGTGAATGTGAAGGAAGCGAGGAAGTTGTGTCAGGATCGTGGCAAGTGGCGCTCCATTGTCTCTGCCCATCCCTGTTGGAAAAGGCGTGACAATTTGATTTGATTAATATTTAAATTAATTGATTAAGTTTTTATTGATTTATCGACATCTGAACGCGACTAAAAAAATATTTAATAATACGGTTACCTCAGACGCCGTCACCATGCTGGCTAAAGGTGCCTTTTTTACATTTCTATACTAAGACACTAAAGTGCTTGTATCATAGAAACAGGACAACTAAAGTACATATATCAAAGATACATTGGTACCGGTGGGTGGTTTCGAACTCGTGCTCTCGGTTTGTGTAACCATTACACTGCCACTACACCATGGTCACCATTTATACGCTTCGCTTGTACGTAAAAATTGGCGTGTTTGTGAACACAGTTTTTTGAGCGCCCCAAGATCAGACAATGTGCCTGATCGTGCTGTGCCAGCCACTATGCTGTGTCTAGTAGCTCCAAGCATAGTCCAACATGATGGTCAAGCAATGTGTATGTACAGCGGGTTATAGACAAATAAGTCAGACGTTGCACCATGTTTTACCAGTTTTACCAGTTCTTTCCATCCTATAACTTCGAATCCTTCAAGCGATGTTTGAAGAATCACTTTAACCGGCATAGTGGGGCAACCGTGAAGACCCTGCCCCACTATGCCAACCAACTATCAACCAAGAAGAGGTTTTTGCATTCTTCGGCACTCTCTTTGCAGGCGGGTCGAGGTTAGACGTCGAGTTACATAATATATAAAATCAAAATTAAAATTTTAAAGGAACCCCCGAAACGCCTGGAACCACTTTGGTCATATCATCAGCTTTATAGTAATAAACAACATTAGTCATGGCTCAATAGTTATATCCCTTTAATATCCCTTGGATCCTTATGGTGCATCATCAGATAACTACTCCAGGTCTTCAATTTGATAATGGCCCAGCTAATGGCTCATAGAGAGTAACAATTTTAGTTAAAGTCCAGCTAAATGCTTTTAGTGAGTAACAAATTTAGTGAAAGCACTATAGTTCTATCTCTTGTTGATTTGCTGATCTGAGAGGATTCATGATGGTGCGTCATCAGATACTCTCGGTCTTTAATTTGATAACGGTCCAGCTAATGGCTCATAGTGAGTAACAATTTTAGTTAAAGAACTACAGGTCCATTTCTTGTTGATTTGCTGATCTGAGAGGATCCATGATCAGATTTTTTAGATCCGGAATGTTTTATTTTATCGCACTAACTTTTCTACACTTAGTTTCCTACCTTCAAGACAAATCTAATAAGTCCAAACTTAGTATACCAAAAAAAAAGTTTGAACACATCCAGGATTTCGTCTCCTACCTTCGAGTTCCATCATCAGAGTAACTCAGTGGTACCAGTTAAAACACACATGTATTTGTATACGTTTTTATTTCAAATGTTAAGTCACAGATATGTTTAAAAGTAAATACCTATAAGGCTGGGAATACAAGTCCGATTTTCCTCTCCGATAGTCCGATCCGATAGTCACTCGTGCCATACATTTGTTTGAATACTTAATACACGTCAGATCCGATAGTCGGATCGGATGTCAGAATCGGAAACAACGCCAAGGCGCTTACGATTTTATGGCCGATCCGATTGTCTGAAGGTGCAGTTTTCATACAAAACACAGAAACAAAATAGACGTCCGATTCCTACTTCCGATTTGTAAATAATTTGCTCAGCAATATCGGACGTGTATTCCCAGCCTTATGCGTGTTTAGAACGGGCAACCCTTGTACGTCGCTATGCGACGAAGATTGTTATTTTATGTCAAATAAATATGCCATTGTTAAAACACGTAAAAAATGTTATAATTTTTCCCCTAAAATATTCAATCAAGGTAATCGATCTAAACTGCAAACCAACCTAGCCATATGAATATTTTAAGGGAAAAATTATAACATTTTTTACGTGTATTTACATTGGCATATTTATTTGACATAAAATAACAATCTTCGTCGCATAGCGACGTACAAGGGTTGCCATCCTAAACAGCGCGTCTAATATCGCTACCGCAGCTAACAAATCGAGCTGATGACCTTGAAACCCCTGATCAGATCTTCATCAATTGTAGCTAAGAACCATCTCGATCACGTCAGCTTTCAAATGAAACAAACCGCATCGTAATCGGTCCATTCGTTTAGGAGCTACGATGCCACAGACAGACACACAGATACACAGAGCCACAGATACACAGATACACAGATACACAGATACACAGATACACAGACAAGTCAAACTTATAACACCCCTCTTTTTTGGTCGGGGGTTAAAAAATAACAACAACAAAAAAGTAATTTAACCTAATAAGTATTATTTTGCGAAGTAAAATGTAAAGTAATTGAGACCAAAATTAAATTGCATAGAATAATAATAAGTTTTTTCGATATAAATTGACAAGTGAATGCCTTAAAGTGAAAGGTAATTCTGCTTTTGATTGGTTAAGTTAAGTTATAGCACCACGTACGGCCTGTATTTGGATTGTCGATTAATTCAATTAGATATTATATAATAATATGTTTAACTATAATTAAACTATAAATAATAAATATCATCTAATGACGTCGCATCAGAGATAGTCCCAAGGAGACTGGCAACATTTTCCCTTTGTATAGCAAGGCTAATACGTTGGCAGAAATATTTGCCAGCCTTCCTGTCTCCAGACTTCTCCGTCAGCCGCCTGGACAACTCCTTGGCCTTGGCCAGGCCTTGGGGTCGAGGGCCCATCGTCTCGACCCCAAACGGCGCAAATTCGTAACCAGTACCGAGGTTAGCGTATTTGCGCAACTTGAGGTTCTCAGCAGAAATCGCCGCACTTCCCGCGCTTAACGAAGTCGCTTGGATATGAGATGGGGTTAATGTGTCTATAATATGTTTAAAATTTATTTATTTCCGTTTAGACAACCCAACAGTACAATTTATGATATATTTTTACTACTATAAACAAAAATACTACCATTAATAGGATTGATTAATAATTAACAATGTATTTACACTACAAGGTAACTAAATATTTTATACTAAAAACTAAAAAAATAAAAAAAACTATACTTAAGCAGTATAAATTTATGTATAATGCGTGTATTCAGTGTGTGTGCGCGTGTGTAATCTAAATAAAAGTAGAAATTATGAAGATTTAGGCTTCTTGTCACTTGATTCCTAATTAAGGTGATAAATTTATTAAACTTTGAGTATTAATTTTGTTATTTTTGTTTACATTTTTATACTAAGTTATCAAACGTGTTTGTATCATAAAGACAAGACGACCAAGGTACATCTATCAAAGATTAATGGTACCGGCAAGTGGTTTCGATCTTCTGGTTGATCTAATTGACGCGCAAATTTTTATTACATTATTTTTCTTAAAATGTGTATTTAAATATTGGATAGTTATTTTAGAGATCACTATAACTCCCTCGAATCCATTATCTTCATAGAGAATCTATGGTTATGGGCGCTGCGAACCCAACGTCATAGTTAATGTGGTGAAACTAAGTGAGGATCTTAATACACACAAGTACCCACATTAACTAACTGGTAATTTGCTCACAAATCTGCCTTACCCGAGCGACCGTCTTCCTACAGGAGTTCATTAACAAGTGTAGAAAAACAAAATCGACCAATAAGTCGACTAACACGACTCAGTCTCTCCGTGACCACGATGGCTGCAAATCTTTATTGAACAATCATCAACCAAAAATAAACGCGATAGTAAGGCTTAATCAATTTTCGCGCAAAATCTAAGAAAATTCTAAATATTTTTTTATTAACAAAACCACTTTATCGGAGACATCCTTAAGAAAGCTGCGTTGCCTACTTCCTATAATCGTAGCATTAGGCAATCTATTTCTATACCTATACCTGCAGGAAAAAGGCGTGAGAATTTGATTAATTTATACTTGAGTGTATTTTATTATATTACGCATGGTTTTAAATTATTTTAACACAAATATTACAAATGTATGCTATATCTTAGATTTTTTATTATAGAAATTTATTTGTTTATTTCAATATAAATAAACAAATAAAAATACAAATTGATACAGCTCTTGAAAAAATCGGTTACTTTAGTTTCTTAATGAGGGTTCTTAGTTATAGGTAAACATTCAACGACCTCATTCACTTACATTAATGACATAATTTAAAGAAAAAGTTGCGGTCTTTAGTCACACTATACTTGACATTCACTTTAATATCAACCAAGACTCAATAAGTAATTGAAATAATATTGTGTAAGTTATTTTCTTTTTCATACAACTTGAAGTTTTATTAACACAAGAGCTCTTGAGAAACTTTTACCAATATCTAATATTTAGAAACTTTTAAAGGTTAATAAAACTTATATATAAAATAGTTTTATAATAGAATTTAAAGAGTGGCAGACAGTGGCGGTCATTGCCAGCCTACAGATCTCGAGTAGTACCATCACTTTAAAGTGTACAGACCATAAAGTGACCGAGTCGCGTTTCGGCTCCAACCTCAAAGTCGTTAGTTCTTACCAAGGTCCCATTTTTTATTTTAATTTATAAAATTACCATAATAATAGATCACGCCTTTCTGATTGTTCCAGGTTTGTTTATTAGCTCTGGCAGTTGCCAATTGCAAGGCCGGTTTTGCATCCAGCTACTCAGGTGACTCAGGCCATGGAGGATCAACATCAGGAGGTTTCGGAGGAGCCGAACATGGAGGTGGAGGTGGATACGGCGCTTCCGGTGGCCATGGAGACTTCAGTGGATTAGAAAGCCATGGCTCCCAAGGAGGACAAGGATACGACCTGTCTGGACACGGAGGCTCCACCGGATACCAAGTAGCCGAAGAAGGACATGGAGGACAAGATGCCTCTGGCGGAGATTTCGGAGGTCATTCCGCTGGTGGATACGGTGGTCAAGCTGCATCAGGCGGTGATTTCGGAGGTCATTCTGCTGGCGGATACGGTGGACACTCTTTCGGTGGACAGGGATTCGATCTTAGTGGCCACGGACAAGGTGGAGCATCTTTTGGAGGTCATGGAGGCTTCGGTGGTGATTCATACCTGCAAGCTGCTCATGATTTTGGCGGTCACGGCAGTGATAATGGCGGTCATGGCCAAGGAAGCTTCATTCTCCATGACGGTGGTCATGAATTCGGACATGGTGGTGAACAAGATGGTGGTCATGGTGGTTTAGAAGAATCTGGTCACAGTTTTGACAGCGGCTCCAGCGGTTACGGTGGTTACGGACATTCTGAGGCTTACCCTGTCGGTGAACACGTTGACACCCAGAGCCCAGTCCAAGTTCCTCTTTACAAGCACGTCACCGTACCAATCCACAAACCACTCCAAATTAATGTGCCAAAACCAATTTTAGTCGGAATCCCCCAGCCCTACCCAGTCAAAGTTCCAGTCAACAAACCTGTTGCAGTTCCAGTTGAGACTGAAATCTCTATTCCTATTGAAAAGGTTGTTCCTTACCCAGTAGTTAAACACGTGCCTTACCCAGTCGAGAAGCACGTTCCAGTTAAGATAGAGAAGACCGTCACTGTTCATGTACCTCATCCTTACCCAGTTAAGATCCCAGTATACAAAATTATCCATCACAAAAGCCATCACTGAGTTAGTTAGATTTTAAGGTGTGTGTTGTGTTGAATTGTGAATGGTTGTGTTAAAAAGTGTGTGTAAATATTATGCCTAAGTCATTTTCAACAGTCTGTCTTCATGTTGTAGTTGATTTATTTATTAAGTTTGTTGTTGTTAATTATATTTGTTGACTTTTGTTGTTTATTCTATTGTTTTGTTGTTTTCCCCATTTTTAATTTTGGCTCGACTATATGGCAGCTCCTAATATTTAACTGGAAATGCGATCCATAAATTGCCTACATTTATGGATCGCATTTGCTAGTACGATTTTTTAAATTGTAGCACGACATATGACAGCGAACAGCCTGATGTTAGGCTGGAGTGCGGTCCAAGAATGGACGTGACTGCTACTCAATCAAATTGTCACGCCTTTTCCCCACAGTTATAGGCAGAGACAATGGAGCGCCACTTGCCACGATCCTGACACAACCTCCCTCGCTTTATTCTTATCCACAATTCTCTACATTTATAACACATAATTTTATTATTTTATTGAAGCGAACAAATAATAATTGTTCGTCATTCATACTCAAACAAATTTCAATATTCCACATTTAATCATAATAAGAAAAAACTCTTCTAGCATCACATATCATGTATTCAAGAAGCAAATAAGCAAAATATTTAATTTATACATTCCCCATCAAGGAGAGAAATTAATTTCCTTGCGAGACTCACGACTCGTTGCAAAATTTATTATTTCTCGTCTTCACGAAATCATATTTTCAAATATATCTTTACTGACATTTGTTAGACAAAACTTTTTATCATTTGTAACCTGACATAGCCACAAATGGCCGGCAATAGTGACAGCGATTGGGGCAAACTTAAACTAAGTCGTTAGCGCTCTTGGACATCCCTTAGCTTACCATCAAGCAAGTCAATGTCGTGGCTTTTGACGAAAGGCGTGGCGCATTGGGTAACACATCTGTTCGTTACACGTAAAGTCCCGGGTTCGAACGGCACAGCTAAAGGCTAATAATGAGTAATAATTTTAGTTAAAGCAATATAGTTCTATGTCTTATTATTCTGCTGATCTAAGAGGATCCATGATGGTGCATCATCAGATACTCCAGGTCTTCAATTTGATAACGGCCCAGCTAAAGGCTCATAGAAAGTAAACATTTTAGTTAAAGAACTATTGTTTTATCTCTTGTTGATTTGCTCATCTCCTACCTTCGAGCTCCATCATCAGAGTAGCTTAGTAGTACCAGTTAAAACACCCATGTATGCGTATACATGGGTGTGTCAAATGTTAGGTCACAGGTATGTTTAAAAGTAAAGTAAATACCTATTATGCGTATAATATCCCTACCGCAGCTAACGAAACGAATTGATGATCTTCAAACCCTTGATCAGATCTTCATCAATTGTAGCTAAGAACCATCTCGATCACGTCAGCTTTCAAACAAAAAAATGCATCTTAATCGGTCCATTCGTTTAGGAGCTACGATGCCACAAACAGACACACAGACACGCTAAACTTATAACACCCCTCTTTTCAAGTCGGCGGTTATAAAAGAGGCCTATATTTGCTCCGAAACTGGCTATCAAAGAGTGGTAGACAGTTGTACCAAGTCTGCCTATTTGGGATGATACTACCACTGACAAGTAAAGACTTAATACATTCTGTATAAGGTGTGAAACTTGGCAGCTAACAAAACTCAACGGGTAGCTGTCAACAAAGCTTATTCGTCGTATAAAATGTGGAATTTTTACGATTTTCCCAGACACCAGCTGTAACTTTTACGATTTCCCTCCTAGTTGTTCCATGGAGCGTTGATATGCCGTATTTTGTGTACGTTTTATTGTTTTAAATGTCGTGAGGAAAACCTAGAGATTTATTAAAGTGTTGTACCTAGTTATAAGGTTTGCAAGTTTGTCATTATCTCGTTTCTGCTCGTAACTTTAGTGCTTTTGAGTACTAAAGTTACTAGTGCTTCTATCATTAGAAAGACGACGGCTAAGGTTGTCTTTCAACATATCAAAGATACATTGGTACCGGCAAGTGGATTTAAACACGTGCTGTCGGTTTGTATGATCATTACACTGCCACTACACCACGGTTTTACACCATGTTGTCTTTTAATAAATTTATTTTTTGCGGAGACATCTTCAAGTAAGCTAGGTTGCCTAGTGCCCATAACCATAGAGCTTGTATGAAGAAAGTTGTGAATGTGAAGTAAACGAGGGAGTTGTGTCAGGATCGTGGCAAGTGAGGCTCCATTGTCTCTGCCTATCCCTGTGGGAAAAAGGCGTGACAATTTGATTGATTGATCATTTTTACGCCCCATTACCCAATGCAGAAAATATGGAGCGCCACATTTAACGATCCTGACAAAATAGATTGAGGTTGTATGAAAGAAATTGTGGAAGTGAAGGAAAAGAGAACTCTCATTTCTGTCATTTTTTTATTGTGACTCGACATATGATAACTACAGAAGTGTGTTCCATGAATGAATATCACTGCTACTACAATTCAATAACTGTGAGTAGCAATCATATCCACTATGCCGGCCTGTATAATCGTATAATGTAGTGCTGTCATATAAGGTAGTAGCTCGACATTATATGACAGCACCTTGCTTAAAGTGAAAACTATGAATGAAGGTGAATGCTACTATAGTTAAATAACTGTGAGTAGCAGTCACAGCCACTATGCCGGCCTAGTCGGCACCGGCAACTTACAAGATGATCCCGACACGCGACGGTATCACGGCGGATGGAGATGGGAACGTCGTTTCATTGTCGACTAATCGACAATTCCCATGTGGTTTTCCTATTTTATATCCTGCATTGATTTTTGCAGTTATCGGCGCTCTTAGACTCCTCTTTACTCAACATCAGGTAAGTCAAGGTTAAAGTTCAGGTCTAAATAAAATTTAAAAAAATGTTCGTAAGGTACTATAAAAAATTTTTACTTTAAAAAATGACTTTTGCCTTCCCATCAAGGGCATGAAGTTGTTCACATTTTTTAAAATAGTTTTATTATTTTGGGATGTTGAGATAGGTTAGGGATTAGAAATAATACAATTTGGGAATTCTCAGAATTGTTAGTGTTATTGACAGGTGTCTACGAACTTCTAAATGCTTTTAAAACAAGTATTATTTCAATAACTATCAAGGGGCAGTAAAATAGTAAATACCTAATATAAAATATAGCTTAGACTGCTTTTACCCGTGGGAAAAAGGCGTAAAAAATTGATTCATTTTGATTGATTGATATTTACAAGAGTCTTCAACCAATGTGTGTTGGTCCTGAAACGTGGTCCTTAAATGTTAGCCTGTTAGAAAAGCTCAGAGTCGGTGCGGGCAATGGAGAGAGCTATGATTGGAGTATCTCTGCGCGATAGAATCCCGAACGAGGATATTCGCCGAAGAATCAGAATTACCGACATAGCTCGTAGGATTTGCAAGCTGAAGTGGCAATGGGCTGGCCACCGACAACTAATGGAGAAGAAAGGTTCTAGAGTGGAGATTACCAACCGGCAGATGCAAAGGCCTCCCAGTAGGAGGACTGACGACGTGGTGAAAGTCACGAATAACTAGTGGATGCAACTGGGATCTTGTCGTTCGGAATGGCGTACTAAGGGGGAGGCCTAAAGTTCAGCAGTGGACGCCTTCTGGCTGATGATGATGATGAACTTATTGCCGTAAATATTAGTCCGTGGCTTTAATTTCTAAGAAACAAGCATATATAGTGAGTAGTTTATTATAGAAATGCAAAAAATAAATTATTATAAATGCTGGGTTAAATAATTAAGTCAATCAAATTATCACTTCGCCTGTTAGGCTGAAGTAGAGTCCATGAATGAAGGTGACTGCTACTACAGTTTAATGATTATAAGTAGCAGCCCCATACACTATGCCAGCCTATTTAAACCGGTACTTTTAATGAATTAAACAAATTTAATGCGGCTTACTATCGCGTTTATTTTTGGTTAATAACTGTACATTTTATTATTCTGACGTTTCAAAAGCTTTCCAGCCATTTTGGTCCCATTGGTCGATCTTGTTTTTGTTTTAGGCTGATCCCAACGCGAAACGGGACTAAATTACTTAGCGGACTGTACTACACCGTTGTGACAGACTGGGCACCACTGCCTATTGATCTTTGACAACCGGACCTGGGCAACCAGAACCGGAACCTGCCATACATTGAGCCCCGACAAAAAAACATATTTGTAAAATATTAACAAAGAACTAAACGTAAACACAGTCGAAGAAGAAAAAGAATGTTTTTACGAGTACTATACTTTTTATTTATTGTGACTCGACACATGACAGCACCCAGCTTGATGTTAAGCTAGAGTGTAGTCCATGAATGGATGTCACTGCTACTTTAATTCAATAACTGTAAGTAGCAGTAACATCCATTATGCCTGCCTACTTGGAACCGGCAACTTACAAGCTAATCCCGAAACGCGAATAAATCACTGCACAGTCTGTATACTTGTAAGTCGTGGTACTACCCCGCAGTGGTACCTGCCTAGCACTCTTTGATAACTGACCCGGAGCAAATATCCGCCTCTTTTTTTTATTAACAAATAATAGCAGTATTTAATATTATTATTATATATTACAAATAAAAGGTATAAAACAAATATTTGCTCCGACTGAGAATCGATCTCGGGACTTTACGCGCAACAAACCAATTGCTGATCAATCGGCCACGCCTGCCGTCAAAATCCTGTAATCCTATATGTATACACTCTAATAATCCTAGAACTATAACATCCCTTTCACATTATTTCTAGCAATCATCAGTCTATTTATATCACATAAGTCTGTAGTTCATTTTGTTGTTTTCTCCTCCCTACATTAACTTATTTCTGCTCGTTCGTCTTAATCAATCATTTTCATAGGAAATGTGATTATGTTGCCGCCCGGCCGTGTCTGCCTTTTGTTTTTATGGCAACATCTGTAATAATTAGGACTTATTTGTGTCTTGCTTATTTTATTTTATTGTGGATGTTTTTTTTATATCATGGCTCGACATGTGACAGAAAGGATGAGTGAAAGTAGGAATTTGTATAATAAATCTGATGTGGATGGATGCGTGAAATAAGGCAGGCCTTTGTGTGTTTTCCGACCAAATCGGAGACATCCTCAAGAAAGCTGGGTTGCCTAGTGCCCGTAACCACAGAGCCTGTATGAAGAGAATTGTGGATGTGAAGGAAGCAAGGGAGTTGTGTAAGGATCGTGGTAAGTGGCGCTTCATTGTCTCTGCCTATCCCCATGGGAAAAAGGCGTGACAATTTGATTTTATTTGATTTATATGTGAGGGAAGCGAGGGAGTTGTGTCAGGATCATGGCAAGTGGCGCTCCTTTATCTCTGCCTATCCCTGTAGGAAAAATGCGTAACAACTAATGTAGTTATGGGTACTTACAGTCCAGTACTGTTATACTAAGGCGACCGTGGTATAGTAGCACTGCAATGGTTACACAAATCGAGAGCACGGGTTCGAAACCACCTACCGATATAGCTTGTCTAACTATAAACGACTTTATTAGTTTATTTAAATGTGTGAATGCAAATATTACTAACTATACCACTATACTTTCAGCGTGCTCCTCCTTTTGTGTCTAACCAGCAACTGAACAATAGAATTTGCATCCATATTTTATATTTGCTCGTGTGCATAAATGCAGTAGAGGGGCGCGTAATTTCGGCTTAGACAGACTTTACCAATGTATCTTTAATTTGTGTACTTTGGTTGTCCTGTTTCTATGACACAAGTACTTTAGAAGCTTAGTATAGAAATGTAAATAAAAAAAATACTATGTTTAAATTTGATACATATTTGGTGGAGAAGAACCCGTGCAAAAGAAATATTAAAGAAGATGAATTTTACACGAGAGTTTCATTTCCTGTGTTATCACTATTTAGTTTGTAAAATAAATCACCTATTTTATTATTCTAAAGCCTTCGACATAATTATTCTAAACCAAACTAAAACATATTTATAATATTTTATATTTACATTTTGTTTTAGGAAGTGGGAGGCTGTCGATCCGGGGTAGTACAGACCGTGACTTGATTTGGTCGCGTTTCAGGATCAGCTTTTAAGTTGCCGGTTCCAACTAGGCCGGTATAGTGGATGTGATTGCTACTTACAGTTATTGAATTGCAGTGGCAGTGACATCCATTCATGGACCACACTTCAGCCTAACATCAAGCATGGTACTCTCATATGTCGAGTCACAATAAAAAAATAATCAGGAACAGGAATATTAGAAACCCGGAACAAAATTGAGTACAATTTAAAGGGATTTATATTCGAATACATCGAATGCATTTCCATTTAATGAATCGATTCTTCACCGTCGTAACTCAGAAAAAGTCAAAAGCATGCCTTTACAACTGCCGCGTTTGGGACAAGCGTAATATTCCAAATTTGAATAAAGCCCGCATTTGGATCTGGTGCGAAATAGGGACTCTAGTGATGTGCTGAAAATTTATAGATAAACATATAAAGACCTTATAATATTATAAATATAATGCGGTGCTTGTTCTTACATTAAAGTATAGAAGTGAATGATGGTTTTAGAAAAAGAAAAAAAGCTTGAAGGCAATATTAGAGGTGTAGGATCAATAAGGCGACACTGGTGTAGTGACAGTGCAATGGTTACGAAAACTGAGAGCACGGGTTCAATACCACTTGCCGATACCAATGTATCTTTGATATATGTACTTTGGTTGTCCTGTTTCTATGGTACAAGCACTTAAGTAGCTTAGTATAGAAATGTGAAAATAAACAAAAAAAACACAATGTATTCGGGGTTATTCGAAATAGAGTAAATTCAGTTCTGTATAATAAATATGTTTTAATGGCCGTGGTGTAGTGGCGCGCCATTGTCTCTGCCTATCCCTGTGGGAAATGGGCGTGACAATTTTATTGATTGATTTGATACGTCCTGCATTGTAGAAATCACTGGATACATATCCCAAAGTTTAATATTATAATATATACAAGCACGTTTAGTAGCTTGGTTAAAAAATAAAGTGAAAAATAGATATCGACATTATCGATAACAATATTTTTCCGATATTATGAAATCCTTATTTAAGGCACCATCTGCTGTTCACTATCCACCATGATGTTTCTGTGAATATTTGATTCTTTATTATGCGTGCTAAATCGATTCTGGCCATACCATAATCGAGGGGTCTTGTATGAGATAGGGTTATGGCCAGCTCTAAGGTAAGCCATTATTTTGGATAGTCCATCTTTACCCTATCGTAAATAAAAAGATATCAAACGAAATATTCTTATCAGATATAATATAGAACTTATTTTATTTATTTCTTTGGCCGGCATAGTGACGGCGACTGACGTAGCCGTGAACTAACTCGGTTTTTTTAGTCGTCGTCACTCTTGGACCTTCTCTTGCTTATCATCAAGCGAGTCGAAGTCAGATGTCGCGTTACAATAAAAAATATCTTTAATATACTTTTAGGTTTTAAACATAGATCTTTAGATCATTTTGCCTTACATAGTAACATATCCGAAAACGCCTGAATTTTTGTAATTCTAATATATTTCAACTATTATAAATATGTAGGTGCTCTTTTTTATTATCTGATATTATTTATTATAAAGAGGAAAGATTTGTATTGTTGTGAATGTGTATGTTTGTAATGAATAAACTCAAAAACCACTGTGCCGATTTCGAAAATTCTTTCACCATTAGAAAGCTACATTCTTTACTAAAGCTTCCTTACTAAAGCTTAAGTAACGTAACACAAGGTGTAAAATAAGAGAAAAACTGAATATTTAACCATTAAGCGTGCTATGTATTTTGACCCGGGCAACGCCGGGTTACGCAGCTAATTACCAATAAAAAAGTCATGTAATATTCAATCCACTTATTTTTATATTACAAATAAAAGCTTAGAAATAAATCTTTGCTCCGACCGGGAATCGACTCTGAGACTTTACGCGTAACGGACTGATGTGTTGGCCAATGCGCCACTCGGTTTGCACCAGTTTTCATTAAAGGTATAATATTCTCGTATGTTTTGAATAATAAATTAAGCAAATAAGGTCTAAAATGTACGAAGAAAACGACAAACATTTTACTCCCTTCAGATTTACGTATCATTGACCATTTGTATATAGACACTACATAGAAAGGCAGTGTTGACCATTCTGCCGATCCTGGGTGTCGAACTCTGTTCTTTGAGCTCGACGAACTTCAACTTATGATAAAAAACAATTAACAAGCTATATCCCGCCAATTATTAAGTTTGTTATGTTTAAAATATATATTGTTTCTTTCATCACGATAGCGCATATATATTGATTACTTTGTCGCTATATCGTTTGCGAGATAATGGACACATGCAACGCCATCTAGCAGTAGCATATAGCGGTCGCTACAACCACATACAAATTTAGCCACTCAGAAAAAATTAAGAGAGTTTGGCCGGAGGTGTTAATACATCCGCCATATAGCCCTGACCTTGCATCTTCAGATTTCCACCTGTTTCGGTCTCTTCAGAATTCTTTAGATTAACATCAAGAGAGGACTGCCAAACCTACTTGTTGCGTTTTTTTGATTAGAAGTCCCAATTTTTTTACAGCAACGGGATCACGTCTCTACGAACAAAATGGCACATATATACTGTAATTTAATGTAAATAAACTTTGAAAAAAAAATTTGAATGAATTTGAATTTTCATATAAAATGCGTAGCCTAATATATAACATTCGAAATTCAAAGAAAGTTCTGCGTCAATGTGCCCTACATATTATGCCTGTCAATACTTATTAATTTCTTCGAAGCTCGCTACTTTAATTCTTTACAAACAAATCAATTATCACGCTGTAATTCCCACAGAGGTAGGCTGATACAGCTAAGCGCCTTTTTCTTCTATCTTGGCACAACTCTCTCGCTTCCTTCACATCCAGAATACTTTTATATACAAACTCCGTGGTTATATTAACAGATACCTGATTTTTTAAGAATTCGGTCTTCTGGTCGTCTTCGTTTAATCCTTTTATTCATCATCAGCCAGAAGACGTTTACTGCTGAACATAGGCCTCCCCTTTAGAACGACCGTTTTGAACGACCTGATTCCAGATGCCAGTTTCCAGTTTCCACCGGTATTTTGACGTTCATAATGGAGGAGGAGGTGGGCATAATCCCCAAGCTTGGAAGGTGTCTTGGGGATTGCAGTATACTCACTGCACTTAAGGAGGACGCTGCTGCCCATTATCCGATGAGACTTGTCGAGTTTTAGGGATCCTAAAACTGCTTCCTTTTATAATAATAATAATAAAACTTAATTTAAACAAAATTGGTTTACAATAATGTGATATACAGCGGCCCCCACACTAGGCAAGCCCGTGTCGTGAGGACATTTTATTTACATATTTTTCTGTGGTAGTAAAAACTCAACAATATTAACTATTTATTGGTACAATGGCTGGCTGTGGTTTTGTTAGTATTATATAAAATACATATTTCATGATTCTCCTCTTTATTAACCTCTTGTCAATCCCCATTTATTGTTATATACTCTGTGTATAAGTATAAACATGGCCTCTGGATAATTAATTTTGTGAAAGTTTACAACTTTTCGCGTCTTCCTTTGAATTTATTATATTTCTGGTCATTTTATATTCAACTTCGTGTAGACGTGAAAATATTTTATTATAAAGATACAGTTTTTACAGAATGTTTACAGTTATTTTGAAGGATTTTTATTATCAATACAAATAGACAAATAATACTGAACGGTTTAATGAAAGGATATTGGTGAAAAAGATTTATGTATGAAAGGTGAGTTGACTCAAAATATTAGTCCTTGATTAAATGTCTCTGCATTCCTAAAAAAGGAGGGGTCGGCAGTTTCGATAAATACTGCCTGTATATCCTCTGGTGGTTCCCAACGAAATAAGGGACATCCATAAATACAAACCATTGCTTTCAAGACACAACCGCCGCTACCACAACCTCGTCAACAAAATAAAGGTTTAAAACTTATAGATATAATTTTATATACGATGAGGATTTTAAAAGGAAAATTCTTTCTTTTTTACATATTAAAAGATAGAAAACAAAATAAAAGAAATTAATGAAATGGTTTCGGTTTCCTTTTTGCGATTAATATAGAATTTAACTTTTAAAATCACCATTTTGTGGGCTAATGTTCAAAGTTATTTTGGTTCAAAGTTTTTGTACGAAAATATAGCTGGACCAATAAATATTTATTTTTCATGTGTTTTAATGTTTTCATATGTCAGGGTCGTAAGAAGTCGTGAAATAGAGCATATGTTGTGCTCGTTTAAGGCTAATTGAGGCATACAATTTAGTCAATGAGGACTATTTTCGAACAATTGTTGTTAATTGAAATTGATGCGATTAATTTCAAAGACCCGGAATGATAAAGATTATTATTGAAGCAAAGGTTAACAAAATCAGTTCTTCAGTGCTCTTGGATCTCCCTTGCTAACAATTGTAAATACCATATGAAATGCTTTACCAGCCCATGTGTTCTCCCCTTTCTTTAACCTTGGGTCCTTTAAGCGTGGCGTGCAAAAACGGCATAATGACGGTTTCAGGGGCAGTGGTAAATTGAGTCCATTTTTCAGTTGAGGGCTTTCTTGAACCTTTTCTCCGCGACACGTCTGACAAGTTGATGTCAGACGTTCGTAATATTTTGTTAGATTTTGCGCGAACATTGATGAATGAATTATACAAATTTTATGCGGCTTACTATCGCGTTTATTAACGTCCGAATAATAAAATAAACTTAAATTATAAAATCAAATTCAAAATAAACGCGATGGTAAGCCGCATAAAATTTGCTTCATTCGTCAGTCCTCAAAAAAAGTTAGGGTCCTGCCATCATGACAATTGTGACGATTTTACCAGTTCTTGTTTCCCAATTTGCAATAAACTCTGTTACAGAGTTGTTTTTTACATACTTTTGGTGGGGTCCTAAAGTTTTCGCTGTACTTTTTACCTTATTAATTTATAATGTTTGTTTTTATAAAAAAAAACTAGGTCAGAATTTACAAGGATTTCTCTTTGCTTTGCAAATTATCTTTTTGGTCAATTTCTCATTTGCGAAAATTAACTATGCTAAAAGCAACCGAGACCGGTTATTATGGGGCGTTTAAATAAAAATGTGTGTTTAAAACTAAGAAGCAGTGCTGGAGTTTTCAACCCATTTACCGTTATCAGTTGTTACTACAACCGCGCTACTAGAAATACAAATTCTCTATAAAGATAAAAAAAGAGATATACAGATCTGATGTGGATAGATGCGTTAAACGAGGGTGTATTCCGAAATTCAAGAAAGCTCGGTTGCCTAGTGCCCATAACCGTAGAGCTGGTGAAAAGAATTGTAAATGTGAGGGAAACGAGGGAGTTGTGTCAAGATCGTGGCAAATGGCGTTCTATTGTCTTTGCCTATCCTTGTGAGAATAAGGCGTGACAATTTAATTGATTGATTGTTTGAGATATAAAGAAAGCCCTGCGACCCACAGAAAGCTTGATTACTTATTTAAGTGTTTCGAGTTGTATTTTTATATTTTATAAAATTAATAACGCATATGTGCTTTGTAAATAAAAAGTGTGTTCTACTTGAAAATATAACGAATATTAACAAATACTTCAACGTTCACATTTTAACATTACAAAAGGGAAAATCAACGAGTACAATCGAAATGTATATTTGAACAAAATATTTTTCCTCTCCAAAAATATGCATTTTTTACATTGGATTATACTGAGTAATAAAGTAGGTTCTATTTTTTAGGGATACAATAAAGATAAAATAATACGGTCTTTTTTATTGTGACTCGATATCTGACCTCGACCCGCCTGATGGTAAGCGAAAAGAGGTCCAAATGTGCTGACGACTGTAAAAACCGAGTCTTCACGGTTGCCCCAGTCGCCGTCAATATGCCAGGCAAAGGCGCACCGAACCTTCTAGTTCGACTGCCGATCCGGTCGACAGACTGCGGATGCTTCCCCCGACCTGTGCGGGTATTACAGGTGTAATAAATTACCGCGTGTATCACTTCACGGTGCAAGTGTACAGACCGTGAAGTGATGTAGCGTTTTGAAATCGGCTTGAAAGTTACCGGTTCTAACTAAACCGGCATAGTTGCAGTTGTTGCCTCAATTCATGGACCGCACTCCAGCTTAACAATAGGCGGGGTGTTTTCGAGCTACAATATAAAATGAAGCTCAATCACCTTTACTGACTGTACAAAACCTCATGCAGTAGTAACACTGATGACTAAGGATTACTGTAGTCACAGGCTCGCCAACGCTCATCAACGTGTCCACCCCTCGCCAACGACTCTCGTCTTCTCCATGATAGCATACACTACACTGACAAAAGTCAATTACCATCTTTAAATGGGACGCCACACTTTTTTACTCCATACAAAACTAAATTATCCAAAGTTGCAAGGATCGAATCTCCAAACAACCTCGGAATAGAAAGTTAAAAACAAAAGTCCTAATAACGATTATTAAAAGGGATAATGCGTAAAGTTATTTCACCCATTATTATGCAAAATTAATTCAATTACTTTAATTAAATATGGAACTGGTAATTTAAATCCATGGAATGTTCCACACTTAACCTATTAGGTCACATCCGACGAGTAATTACTTTTATTACCTTAAAGTATTTAAATTCATTTATTAAAGACTTAAATAACATTTATTATTATGATAAAATTAAACGTATATTAAATATAATTAATTAATTAAACTATAAATAAAAAATATCATCCAATGACGTCGCATCAGAGATAGTCCCAAGGAGACTGGCAACATTTCTCCTTTGTATAGCAAGGTTAATACGTTGGCAGAAAAAATTGTGTAGCGAACAAATAGCCAATCTGCTGTTTCGGGGTAGCTACCACCACTTACAGATATACAGACCATGAAGTGACGTTTTTATATATTGTTGTGACTCGACATATGACAGCACCCGCCTTATGTTAAGCTGAAGTGCGGTCTATAAACTGTAAGTAGTAGTCACCTATGCTTGCCTAGTTGAAACCGGCAACTTACAAGCTGATCCCGAAACGCGACTAAGTCACGTCATGGTCCGTATACTTAAAAGTGGTAGTACTACTCTGGATTGATAGACAGCGGGGTTAGGTTGGCAAGTTAAAACGATTATCGTCTCACGTCGGCGATTGTCAAAATAATAAAAGCTAGGCTAAATCCAATAAAACGAGACTATTAATCGTTGTGACGAATATCGTCTGTGCGACGACACGTTTTATCATTATCATCAATAGTCTTATTCTGGTGGATTTAGCCTAGCTTTTATTATTTTGCCAATCGTCGACGAGAGACGATAATCGTTTTAAGTTGCCCAGCCAGACCCCGCAGGTCACCGTTGCCTACCACCACCACTATTGATTCGAAATCACCTTGAAATCGCCGGTCCAAGTAGACCTGCATAGTGGATGCAATGCTATTTGCAGTTATCTGGTTGTTAAAGAGTGGTAGGCAGACATTTGGTGGTCATTTGCTTAGTCTGCCGATCCGGGGTAGTACAACCACTTTCAAGTATACAGACCGTGAAGTGACTTAGTCGCGTTTCGGGATTAGCGTGAAAGATGCTGGTCAAACTGTCAAATAAACTGGCATAGTAAAAGCGACTGATACTTGCAGTTATCTAGTAGTTTATTAGTGGTAATCAGTTAGTCTGCTATTTTAAGGTATTACCACCACTTTCGAGTGTACAGAGTTGCGTTTCAGGATCAGCCTGAAAATTGCCGGTTAGTGGACTCGGAATAGTGGACTCGACTCTTTTTTGCAGTTATATTATTTTTTATAACTTTAGTAGTACTACTAAATACAGTTATAGTTAGTAGTAGTCCATGAACCGCTCCGTTCATGGACCTCACTTTTTTTTAATCACTTTAGCGACATTTTAATTTACCTACCATTTCCTGCTCGTGATAGCCGTGTGCATTCAACACCCTCAGGCAGTTCATCCATACCACGGCGGGACAATCATGTTTTGGGCAGCAATATCTGTTGATACACTACTGAAAATTACCGTAACCAGATGTAAGTTTTTTCAAAGAGTGGTAGGCAGTGGTACCCAGTCTGCCGATCCGGGGTAGTACCACCACTTACAAGTATACAGACCGTGAAGTGAATTGGTCACGTTTCAGGGTCAGCTTGTAAGTTGCCGGTTCTATCTAGGCCGGCATAGTGAATGTGATTGCTACTCACAGTTATTGAATTGTAGTAGCAGTGGCATTCATTCATGTACCACACTTCGGCTTAACATCAAGCGGGGTGCTGTCATATGTCGAGTCACAATAAAATAAAATTATCAATAGTCCATCCTCACCAATTACAAATGGAGCAAAAATTCACGCTCATGTACGCCCATTCCACAGAGCGAGAGTGTTGACCAGCTGGCAGCAAAGCACCATGTATCGGTCGTCAAAGCTAAACCCCATAGACGACGCGTGGGACATGCTTCAAAGATGAACTTCCTGCGAAAATTGCAACTAAGGAGCAACTTGGGACAATAGCCTGCAGCAAAATTTTGACAAAAGCACGGAAAATCGTTGCAGGACCGTTGATGACGTCATGAAAGGTTTTACTGGCTACTGATATCAAAAAATGAAAAAATAATTTAAACTGGAATATTCGCTAAATTAAATGGAATATTAGAGTATTCGCAAAAAAATATATTCGAATACAAATGGAATATTTATTCTATCTTTGTTTATACAAGATTTTATATATTTGCATAAAAATGTTCAAATTTATATCTGAACTCTAGTCTGATAGATTATATAAATGTTGTGTCTTATTTCAATCAATCAATTAATCAAATTGTCACGCCTTTTTCCACAGGGATAGGCAGAGTCAATGGAGCGCCACTTGCCGCGATCCTGACACAACTCCTTCGGTTCCTTCACATTCACACTTCTCTTCATACAAGCTCTATGGTTATTGGCCTTTTTTTATTGTGACACGACATCTGACCTCGTACCGCCTGATGATAAGCAAGAGGAGGTCCAAGAGTGACGACGACTGAGAAAACCGAGTTTGTTCACGGCTGCCTCAGTCGCCGTCACTATGCCGGCCTAAGCAAGCGGCCTTTCTAGTATATCTTGTATATATGTTATTATTAGTAAAATGAGTAAATCCAAAATATTCCCAGACCGTGTTGATGTATCATACATTCTATAACACAATATTTGAGTATAGAAGCAAAGAAATATTAAACAAAACCGTCTATGTCCATAAACATGTCGTTCCTTGGTAAGAATATGGAATAATGTAGTGGTTCCGAGCTCAGATGTCCTCCCCTGTAATACAGAGCAGTTGGTTCTAAATTTATTACGAGTGTGCATCGTGAATCTGCTCTGCGGCCTGCTTGAGGGAACAAAATGTTATTCAAAAATAGCACTTTTTATGCTAAAATTCGGTGTGATGAATTTTAAAGTTAGCATTTTAAACTTTTAAGTGTACATACCGTAAAGTGGCTTAGTTGAGTTTCGGGATTAGCTTGAAAATTGCCGGTTTCAACTAGGCCGGCATAGTAAAGTCGTTTCTATTCATTAATCGCGCTCCAGATCCAGGCGGGGTTCTGTCATTATGTCGAGCCACATTAAAAAAACATATTTATTAGATATTTTTTTTTATATATATATAGGGGAACCTGTTGTACCTGGAGCCACTTATTTTTTGAAATGTTCGCGCCTTTTTTCCGTCCTTATAGAAAAAAGAATATTTTTGTTATATGAAAATTCGACATCTGATTGATAATATGGTAATCAAGGGGAAGTCCAAGAGTGCCGCGCCTTGTCATATTTTTTTTTGTCTTTGTAGTTAAATATAATAGTTTGTATTTCTTGTCATAAATAATATTATTGTTACTATCAAGATAATAATAATATCGTAATAATAAAGTTTTTTATCGGACATAATCTATACTAATATTATAAAGAGAAAAGATTTGTATTTTTGTGTGTGTGTGTGTGTGTATGTTTGTAACGAATAAACTCAAAAACTATTCTGCCTATTTCAAAAATTTTTTCACCAATGGAAAGCTACATTCACCCTAAGTGACATAGGCTATATTTATTGCTAGAAAAGATTAGGGATTCTTGCTAAAACTTAAGTAACGTAACCCAAGGTGTAAAAAAGTGCCCTAAAACGTCTTTCGTTGCATGCGCTGCGAAAACTATTGATGATAGAACAAAAGTATGTTCAACAATATTAAAGAACATATCAATACCTACAAAAAAACTTCGCGATGCCATATGTCCAACTGTTATCGTTATGTCACAATAACTACTTTTTACATTTTAAAAGTTGATAGAAATACCAACCAAAATTAGACCACACCGTTTAAATCCTTATCCAAATAAATCATATTGTTTTCAAGACTGTTTCAATTCATATAGATAACTTTTTGAATTGTTATTACGAATTTAATAAGTTATAGAAATAATAAAAAAATAAATATTTATAAAGAGAAACGATTATATATGTATGAAATTTCTCGATTCACAAGAACTTCAGTTAGGCTAATCTGTAATACGACATTCATTGACTGTTAGGTGGTATGAAATTCGCCGGTTCCGCTAGTTAACAATAAAACAGGCGAAATAAATGCCTTGAGGCCTGTTAACCTTTGGGAGAAGTATATCCGGCGTCTTTATCAACAGGAAGAAAAAAAGAGAGAAGAAGTGGATGTCTCCGATTTAGTCGAAAAACACCCTTTTGCATCCACGCATCCATCTACATCAGATAAATAAATCTAACATAAATAAATATTTAAATAGATAAATAAATATAATATATAATTTAGGCGACCGTGGTGTAGTGGCAGTGCAATGGTTACACAAACCGAGAGCGCGAGTTTGAGACCACCCACTGGTACCAATGTATCATTGATATATGTACTTTGGTCGTCCTGTTTTTATGATACAAGAGCACTTTAGTAGCTTAGTATAGAAATGTAAATAAAAAATGAATATTTATTTAATGTAATGTTACAAAGTTAGTCTGACTTAAAATTTGTTTCCTGCGTACAAATACAATTTCTTAAAATTAAACCGCCTTAGAACGGCTCCTTGAGTACATTTTATACAGCATGTTGGTGATATAACTGGAACATCAGGTGTAGAGGGTGTTTTAAATATGTTAAAAGCTCACGCGTTCCCCTGATTATTATTCTGTATCACGAAACGCAACCGCTCCCTACTTCTTACAAGTGTATAAGGTTTTTGAATGACTATACTAAGTTTTTTTTTATTTTTTTATTGTGATTCGACTTATGACAGCACCCCGCTTGATATTAAGCTGGAGTGTGGTCCATGAATGGATGTCACTGCTACTACAATTCAATAACTGTAAGCAGAAATCACATCCACTATGCCGGTCTAGTTGGAACCGGCAACTTACAAGGTGATCCCGAAACGCGGCCAAATCACTTCACAGTCTGTATACTTGTAAGTGGTGATTTTACTCCGGATCGGCAGACTGGGTACCACTGCCTACTTCTTATATGTTTTTTTACATTTCTATACTAAGCTACTAAACGTGCTTGTATCATAGAAACTGGGCGACCAAAGTGCAGATATCAAATATACATTGATACTGGAAAGTGGTTTTGAACAGGGGTATCTTGGTTTATGAGACGAATTCGTACCCACTATACCACGGCTGACTTTAAGAGTGATAGGCAGAGAGTTGGTGGTTATTTTTCCAGTCTGACAATCCAGTGTAATACAGCAACTTAGGCACATAGAAAGAATGAGTGATAGTAGAATGACAAGAGGAAATTATACTCGTAAATCTGATTCTGTCCATTCATTAAACGAGGCAGACCCAGGAGTGTGTTTTCTGACCAAATCGATAACATCCTCAAGAAGCTAAGTTGCCTTTTAGCCATAACCTTAGAGCTTGTATGAAGAGAATTGTGGATGTGAGGAAAGCGAGGGAGCTGTGTCAGGATCGTGGCCATGTGTTCTCTCCATCCTATGACCTTGGATCCTTCAAGCGATGCGTGAAGAAGCACCTTAGGCCGGCATAATGACGGCGACTAAAGCAGCCGAGAACTAACTCAATTTTTTCAGTCGTCGTCACTCTTGGAACTCCTTTTACTTATCATCAGGCGGGCCAAGATCAATGTCGTGTCACAATAAAATAAAATAAAAAGTGGCGTTCCACTGTCTCTGCCTATCAGACAATTTGATTGTATAAAGAAATCATAATAATGAAGTAAGATCCCAAAATGCTTGTAAGTTTGACTTACCGCATAAAGACGTGCTTCTGTCGTAGGTAATGG
Organism: Tinea trinotella; assembly: GCA_905220615.1. Classification (NCBI taxonomy): domain Eukaryota; kingdom Metazoa; phylum Arthropoda; class Insecta; order Lepidoptera; family Tineidae; genus Tinea; species Tinea trinotella. The sequence continues at coordinate 3,318,518 of HG992328.1, read as the reverse complement.
GGTAAACATCCTTGTTAAGGCAATTTAGAGAAAATAGTTGTTCACGATTTGTGGCTAACAACCTCTTCAGTGACAAGAACATGTGTCTTGATGGGGTGTAACTGCTTTGATTCGTATTTGGACACAGTCTTTGGTGTGTGACGAAATAGAAAGTCTAATACGTCACGAAAACTTACCTAGTTTATGAGGTATTTTCTTAGATATTGCGCGAACATTGATTAATTTATTTTTTGATTAGTTTATTTTGGTTTATATTTTACAATTTTATTTTAGTATTCCGACGTTTCGAGAGCTTTGCAGCCATCGTGGTCACGGAGACCACGATTGATCGTCAGTCTCTCCGTATCGTTCGTATCTTCCCCTTTTGTTAAATGCTGTCTGTATGTTTATTTTCATTGCTACCTATAAGTGTTTACGGTAATATAATGTTGGTATTATACATATTATTATTATAAATTTACTTTTTACGTCGCTAATTGCTGTTCTGCATCATACTATTCGAACTCTCAAAGTACTTTAAACAAACGAATAAACGCCTTATAATGCAGCAATGTATATTTACGACAAAGCTCTCTATCGAACTAGTTACTCACATTTGTGCTAGATGGCATTACTTTTATTTTATTGCTACTCGAACTGAGAAACCCGTTAAAAACCTGTTTGTGCAGTTTGCGTGCGAATTCAATAGCTTTTTATTGTGTACTGGAACAGCCCTGTGAACAGAATGTGAAAAGTGTGGCGTAGCTTTATTTTTTTAATGAGAATAATAATTGTTATAAATCTTTTCACACTTAGTAATTTTTCACTTTGTTTGACACCATTTTGCACGTCTGCAGCGTCATGTTTTTTTTTGTGAAAAATAAATACCTTTTCTTACATATATTTTTTTAAATTATTTTCCCCATAATTTATATACCACTTGTCACATATTTAAATAAAAAATAATTAAAACAAATCTTGCGCCGTAAAGCGTTAAATGATTATAAAAGAGGTTGTGAAGGATCTTGTATAAAGAAAATTGTGAATGTGAAGGAAGCGAGGGAGTTGTGTCAGGATCGTGACTCAACTCCCATTGTCTCTGCCTATCCCCGTGGGAAAAAGGCGTGACAATTTGATTGATTGATTGATTGGAGATCTTGTTGTTCGCGATGCCGTTCTAAGGGGGAGGCCTATGATCTGGAGTAGACGTCTTCTGGCTGATGATGATGTGAAGGATGAAGAGAGTTGTCTCTTTCTATCCCTGAGGGAATTGACAACTTGTTTGAATAATTAAAAATTATTTTAAAGCGCAATTAAAGTGCACCTATACACAGTAAAAGAAAAAGTTTAACAATCATTATATGAGGAAAAATAAACAGCAAAATGAAATTGTGACGAATTTGCAATGTGATAAATGCGAATTAACGTTTCTATTTTGGGTTGAATTAGCGTATTTTCTTGTGGGCTAAAGGAGCGCTTACCTCGTAAAATAATAATAAACAAAGGTCTATTTCGTATTGAAAAGTATTTTTTTTTTGGCTCAACATATAACAGCACCCCGCCTGATGTTAGGCTGCAGTACTGTCTATGAATGGAGACGACTGCTAGGCACAGTTAAATGACCGCAAGTGCAGTCGCATCCACTATGCCTGCCTACTTGGAACCGGCAATCTCGAAGCGCGACTGTCTGTATACCATTTTTAAGCAGACCCGGAGCAAATATCTGCCTTTTTTTATTAAGGAAAAATATTAGTTATAGCTATGCAATTTTATTAATTACAAATAAATGTCCGATTTGTTCGGAAAACTCTCTCCTGGGTCTGCCTTGTTTAACGCATCCATCCACATCAGATTTATAAATTCCTTTCGTCAATCTACTTTCACTCATCCTCAAGAAAGCCAGGTTGCCTAGAGCCCATAACCACATAGCCTGTATGAAGAGAATTGTGGATGTGAAGAAAGCAAGGGAGTTATGTAAGGATCGTGGTAAGTGGCGCTCCATTGTGTCTGTCTATGCCTGTGGAAAAAGGCGTGACAATTTGATTTGATTTTGAAATGAATGTTATGAAACAAATATTTGCTCTGACCGGAAATCTAATTAGGTACTTTACGCTTAGCGGTTTGGGCTACAGCACAGCCACACGAGCAAAAAGACGTGTGGCCACGGATATGTCAGTTACTTTTGTATATACTACCGGATTACCGAGTAGTAACATAAAAAAGTCACTTTCACAGATCAACAGGCCATTTCGCTGTTGTGGGTCCCGATTCTCTAATACATTATGCCGACGAAAAAACAGTGAATTTGCGTCACACTGATATTTGACATCTTCGTAAGTAATCAGCGAATAACAAATCAATAGATAAACTACGTTTTCAGACTTTTAACGTACAGGGTAAAAATAAATAAGACATTAGTGATATTAAAAAAATATAAAGAATTACCATAAAATATTAAATAAATATATTTATCTTTAATGAATTAAACAAATTTTATGCGGCTTACTATCGCGTTTATTTTGGTTTAGATTTTACAATTTTTTATTATTCCGACGTTTCGAGAGCTTTCCAGCCATCGTGCTCACGGATAGACTGAGGTGTTGGTCGTCCTACTGGTTGATGCTGTTATAGTTTCCAAAACTACCCCGTTTGATGTTTTTTATCATGTGTTCCCGGTTTATTTCAAATTATTGCAAAAATAACTGACGGTGTCATCTGGTTTGGCAGTTTGCTGGACTTGGGACTTGGAGTTTTTGTATTATGTTACTAGAGTGTTAGAAAATTATCTTTTACAACTTGAGTATATCTCTATATCCAGATATTTATTTATTTCTTTAGCTATTTGCAAACAGGCGGACTTAAAGCCAAATGGCTTTATCATCCAGTAGACCCTAGGTTGTCCAGAAAGTGAAAAGCAGGTGCAAGAAACAAGATATGTTAGCTGCTCAACTATGCTAGCCTTTAACGGAGAGAACTGTAAAAAGGGGTGGCTACGTGACCTTATTTTAGATCCTCTCATACGTTGCCTGAGCCTTACGGGCAGTCGCTGGGTATGGTGGACTGCATGCTACTCAAGACCACGGAGATAACTATTTAGTCCGCCGAGCGCTAAGTATTATTCCTGTTGGTTGGGCAGACTTAGTCAAAAACGATCGTAGTTCAAACCCAATAGTGGTTGAGTTTGATGGCCTGACGTCAATGAAAGTGCAACATAGTAAATAATTCATAAACAAATTCAATTTGTGTTATACTAAATAATTAAAGTGTTCGTCACGCTGCTGTTACTAATTCCTAACAACCAAATGGACAGTCACTCTTATTGGTTTAAAACACTAGACATAGTGATGTTATTAAATATTTATATCGATGAAAACATATTTAATTAAACATATTTAACTTAATGCGACTGTAGTGTAGAGACAGTGCAATGGTACACAAACCCGAGAGCACGAGTTCGAAACCACCCACTGGTACCAATGTATCTTTGATATATATACTTTGGTTGTCCTGTTTCTATGATACAAGCACTTTCGTAGCTTAGTATAGAAATGTAAATAATAATAAAATAAATCTATTACTTATTAGGCAGGCATAGTCGATGTGACGGCTTCTTTTAATTATTTAGCTATGGTAGCAGTCGCCTCCATTCATGGACCGTATTCCAGCTTAAAATCAGGCAGGGTGCTGTCATATATCGAACATTTTTTTTTATATATTTTTTTATTGTGACTCGACATATGACAGCACCCCCTTTGATGTTAAGCCGAAGTGTGGTCCATGAATAAATGTCACTGCTACTACAATTCTGTGAATAGCAATCACATCCACTATGACGGCCTAGATGGAACCGGCAACTTGCAAGCTGATTCCGAAACGTGACAAATCACTTCACGGTCTGTATACTTGTAAGTGGTGGTACTACCCCGGATCGGCAGACTGGGTATCACTGCCTACCGCTCTTTAAATTATTGTATAACATGAAGTAATTTTGGTATTTATAATTAAATTTGTTTACTTCAAAATATCTAACACACGATTAACATTTAATACCTAGTAAAATTCCACAAGAAATACATAGGAAACACAAATGTAAACTCTGTAGAAAGTAACTTAAGTTTTTTAATCTTAAAGCGCTCCGATAGGTTGTCGTAGATCAAACTCGGCCAAGGAAAACTTTTTCACATTGAGTTGAAAGTAATTTGCAGTTTTCTTTTGGAGCAAGAACTCGTGACAACTTATTTACCTATCTTATACCTATTTAGTATGTTATATATTATGTTTTGGCATAGTCATTAAAGTGTACGGAAAAATAATTTTGGCATTACAAAAATATATTTGGTAAATTTTTTCAAATCTAAGAGTGACGACCCGTGTCGTGTTTAAGTTAAATACCCTTGTTCCGGATTGTATCTCTTTAATAGTAGCTCTTTCCATTGCTCACTGGGCGACTCTGAGCTTTTCCAACAGTGCCATATGTCATCACTGGCATTACACACTGGTTAAACACCTTTGCCTTCAGGCAAAGTTGCAGCATAAAAGATTGCTACTTGCATTTATTTATCTGCAAAAATGTGACCTCCAATTATGAACCTAGAACCAGCTTTGGAACCGGCAACATACAAGCTAGGCCGGCATAGTAAATGTTATTGCTACTTATAGGTATTGAATTGTAGTAGCAGTGACATCCATCCATGGACCACACTCCAGCTTAACAACAAGCGGGGTGCAGTCATATAGTGACTTTTTTTTCGGTTCAAACTAGGCCGGCATAGTGGATGCGACTGCTTCATTTAATAACTGATTGCAGTAACAGATACCTCTTTTTATGGACTCCAACATCAGGCGGGGTGCTGTCATATGTCGGGTCACAATAAAAATAATGTATTAAAAATCGATAAATGATGTATTTACACAGCACTATGTTACTGAAGAACATTTCCAAGCCCGAGTACCCTTTGTGGGGAATGCCTTGTTAGTTAGAATGGGAGTATAGGAGAGTATTCGACTGTGGTAAGATAAGTATACACCAAAAAAGAATATAGTTATCTGAATACAATGGCATATTTTTATACAATATACTTTATACAATAAAAAAGAAAACTATGTGTGGCGAAAAATGTATTCTTTATTATGCATATAAAATATATTTTATTACGATGTTCGAGAGAAATAGAGCTTGGTTTATCATTTTAGACAAGTTATGTGAAGTTACTTAGTCGCGTTTCGGGATCAGCTTGTAAGTTGCCGGCTCCAACTAGGCCGACATGTGACTGCTGCTTACTTTTTACGACGGAAATATCTCTCATTGCTCTTTATTTAAGGACACACATTTAGAAATATAATACATAATACAGAAATATGTATATAGCAGGGCTACCAAAACTTTTTTTAGAGGTGACCTCCAGCTCCATATTACTATGATCGTCCGCAGTAAAATAAAAAAAATGGCTTCCATACTTTTATTTGGATCTGGATCTGTTGTACTTACATAAGTATATATAAGTATGTATCCGTGACACGTATATGTTAGATATGATATGATAGATGTGGTTTGAAAGAAGATGTAGTGACAAGGATTGATAAAGGGATGCTTTGATGAATTGGGCACATGAAAAGAATGAGTGAAAGTGGATTGACAAAACAAATTTATAAATCTGATGCGTTAAACAAGGCAGGCCCAGGAGGGTGTTTTCCGATCGGAGACATCCTCAAGAAAGCTAGGTTGCCTAGTGCCCATAACATTAAAGCTTGTATGAAGAGAATTGTGGATGTGAAGGAAGCGAGGTAGTTGTGTCAGAATCGTGGCAGGTGGCACTCCATTGTCTCTGCTTATCCCCATGGGAAAAAGGCGTGACAGTTTGATTGATTGTATATGTATACGTATATGGATTCCGTGTTATTTTTTAAAGCTGTTTTGTTAAGCTTAACAACAATTATAACAGAATATATATTTAGAAGCCAATAACTAAAGGTCCATTAACAACTAGCGTCGCTCGTTAAGTAGCTAGTTCAGCAAAGGAAAAAAATTGCCTATCGCCAACGCAAAGGGCACGACTTCTTTGTCAAAATCCCTTTTGTAATGGCCACTCTACTCGGTCGAGTTTACATTGTCACATTGTAAGCAGCCCATTGTAAGGATGTATTGTGTCCATGTTGCAGTCAAAGTTTAGTCAAAGTTTTTGATGACAGGCGTGGACGAACGGTCAGAGATTGGTTTGTTGCGCGTAAAGTCCCTTAAAGTATTTTTAATTGTATTTGGATAATTGTATTGTATTTTTTAATTGTATTTTGTATTTGGAAAATACAATATAGCCTATGTTACTCACGAAAAATGTAGCTTTCTAATGGCGAAAAAAATTTAAAATCAGCCCAGTAGTTTCTGAGCCTATTCATTACAAACAAACTTACAAATCTTTCCTTTTTATATATTAGTGTAGACAAATGCTGTGGTTTACTATAATAATTGAAATAACAGTTAGACATTAGAAATTGTAATGTTACTTATTTTAAGATTAGTTCTTATTTTGTTGTTAGCCCGAATAAATAAATATATACTAAAATATCCTTACTGTTGTCCCTACATTTGAATCAGTCGACTGATTAACCCGTGAACTATGCCAGAAAAACTTGCATCTTCACGCATCGCTTATAAGATCTAAGGTTATTGGACCCATGGGCAGATAAAGCATTCCACTTGTTCCACGCGTTTCAGGATCAGCTTGTAAGTTTCTGTTTCCAAATAGGTTGGCATGTTGAAAGTTAATGCTACTTACAGTTATTTAACTAAAAGTAGCTGTTACCTTCATTAATGGACCGCACTCCAGCTTAACATCAGGCGAGGTGCTGTAATCGTCACAATAAAAAAAAATGTATAAATTATATTGATCATACTCAGGTCTATGTACTTAAGTCTATGTTTAAGACATTGTTTTTTTGTTTTAAATTGTTAAATTTAAAATGTTTTTTCAGTCCTGGGTGCTTTTACTATCAGGCAAGTCTCTTCAAAAAAGAAAAAGAAAATATTGTGCAAGACTGATCAATCGAAAGACGCCGACGAGGAAGGACCTGGCATTGTGTTGTAGTCAAATACTTTATAATTATTATTGTTGTATTTTTTGGATTAAATCAGCTACATACCTAAAATCGGCGAAAAATCCCCGTGGCATTATTAAAAAAAAAATTTAAACTGATTAGACATTATGCAAAAATTCGTAAAGATTCATTTGCTGCAACATGAAGGCTATATGATCGGCTATATTGACTTTATTGTGTGTACAAGCATTCAATACTCAATCAAAAGCTCCCATTGAAAACTATTATGTGCCTAATACAGCTTTTGATTATGTTTGTGTACAAAAAAAACTAACAAGAAAATAATTTAATAATTTCAAAAGTTCATAATTCCCGTGCGATCATTTTGTTGAACAGGATCCTACATGGCAACATGAATTTCGACGCTTTCGCATCATCGGATGCACAAAGCGAATAAATTAATTGTATTGAATTACTTGGAGCGATTAGGTTAAGTTAGGTTAGTAAGTTACCCGTGGTCGTCCACAGACTATGTCTGTGGCGACAGCAATCACGCGCAGGTGATTGCTGGAGTTTTGCTGTTCTCCCATCGGGCGCGTTCCCGGGTGGCGGATAGGGAGCCGCGACGGTGTACTCCGTCGCGGTATCGGGACCCGGGCGTAGTGCACCCGGGTTCCGACGCGGACCAAAAACAGCGTGTGGGCGCCCCGGCCTAACGGCCAGCGTGGCGCAACCCGAGGGCGGTGAACTTCACACCGCCCTCACCCCGTCCTCTTCCTGTTAGCCTCTGGCTACCAGAGGCGCATCGGGAAGAGGACACGAGAGGATTGTCCCAGCTGGGTGTCTAGGCGCCTGGCTGGGACGGAGAAGCGAGTGCGTCGCCCGGGCAATGACCGAACATTGCCTGAGCGGCGCACTACTAAGAGGTGGCGCTGCCTTGAGCGGTTGCTCGGCAGCGCCAAAACTCGGTGCTCCCTCGGGCAGTGCTTTTTAGCATAGCCCGAGGTTGAGCGATTGGAGGATGCCGCTGCCCAAGCCGGGCAGTGGCAGTAAGGGAGAGACGTGCAACCGTTTCCGCACGTCTCTCCCAGAAAGAGGGGCCCGCTCGTCGTGTCAGCAATGTCGCGACTGAGCGGGCCACATTGTTAGTTGGGGCCCGAAAGGGCCAACGTCGGCGGAGTTACGGAAATTATGCTCACGCGATTAGTCGTGCTCCGCCGATGACGGTTAGAGGAAACGGCGTGGGAGGTTTTAGCCGGTGAAAGCCCGGCACTTCGGCTGGTAGAGCTTTCCTCCCACGTTAATAAAAAAAAAAAAAAATAAATAAATAAAAAAAAAAAAAAAAGGTTAGTAAGTTAATAAATTTTTTTTTGTAAGAAAATATTGTATTAGTTGGATTAAGTCTGTGATGTACAATTTTCTGTTAAATAAATAAATAAATTTTAAAGGCGGCCACTTTATTAAATAACTTTTAGGGCATTAAAAAACATTGTGACTCGACATCACATCGACATCTACAGCACCCCGCCTGAAGTTAAGCTGCAGTATGGTCTATAAATGGATGTTACTAATACTACAATTTAATAACTGTAAGTAGCAGTCACATCCACTGATCCGGCCTAGTTGGAACCGGCAAGTTACAAGTTGATTCCGAAACGCTACTAAGTTACTTCGCAGTCAGTAAGTTGTGGTGCAACCCCGGATAGGCAGACTAGGTACCACAGCTTACGACCCTTTGCCAACCAGACCCGGAGCAAACATTTGCCGCTACTTTTTTTAGCAACAAATATTTGTAATATTGAATCTAATTTTTTTTTTTTATTGTGACACGACATTTGACTTCGACAGCCTTGCTTATGCAAGAGGAAATCCAAAAATGACGACGACTGAAACAACCGAGTAAGTTCACGGCTGCCTCAGTCGCCGTCACTATGCCGGCCAAAGGTGTTTCTTCACGCATCGCTTGAAGGATCCATGGTTATAGGAGGGAGAGAACACATGGGCTGGCAAAGCATTCCACTTGTTCTACACAGAAAAGACGCATCGAACTTTTTAGTTCGAATCGGCATTCGGTCGACAAAATACGGATGCTTTCCCCGACCAGTGCGGGTATTACTGGTGTAAAAAGACGAGGTAGGAACAAGGTTAAAGAGCTCCTCGGAACCTTCTCCGTGGTATAGGCGATAGAGGACGCACAGAGCCGCCTAGTCTCTGCGTAGTTGCAGGGGCTCCAGAGTTCGTGTAAGCTCTGCATCACCTATAATTTATTATTATTTATAATATTATAAATAAAAGCTATGAAACTAATATTTGTACCGACCGGAAATCGAATCTGATACTTTACGCGTAACGAACTGGTGTGATAACCAATGCGCAAGTCTTAGAATGGGGGATCTTCTTAGAATGGGGACTTGGGGGGGAGAATGGGAATGGGACACTTTTAACATTAACATCGCTCGTTTATTATAATCTGTAAGTAAATTATTCTTAATATTTGCATTTAATAAATCACATCACTACTTTCATTCTAGAATCTTCTTCTATCATCCTTTTTCCGAGACGTGGAGGACAAATTGCCCCTTTCTCTAGAAATCGTTCGAAAATCATAAATCTTTTGGAAGTCAGTTAAAAATGAGCTTCTTGAAGTGGTATTCCTGAAAACTATATTTGCAATTTGGTGGAGGGACCACAGTTCTATATTTGGATTATTGTATAATAGTATTTGTATAATATAAAATTGCAAAGTCAAAACCAATATAAACGCGATAGTAAGCCGCATAAAATTTGTTTATTTCATTAATCAATGTTCCCGCAAAATCTAAGAAAATATTATATAAATAATATATTTTATTAGGTAAATAAGCGTAATAAAAAATGTATAAAGTTTTAAAAGTGTTGGTCCTGCCATTAAACCGTGAAGGAATACCTGGCTCAGGTTCATGTTAAATAATGTATTTTGAGCTGGTGATAACTCTTGGCTATTTACCAGGAACGTGTTAGGGAGAATTATTACTACTGAGACGATTTTATTAGCAAAACTAGAATATTTATACACTTTTTTTTATTATTATTTATATTTTTGTATTATATGAAGTAAAAAGGCGAATTTAATAGCTCATTCTCTAGTAGATAAAACTAAAGTAGATGACAGAGAGTAGATGGAGTAAGGTGTAAGAAATATATAAATATTGCGAGGCAGTGGTGCCCAGTTTGCTGATCCGGGGTAGTACGTACCACCACTTACAAGTATACTGTAAAGTGAAAGTGAATGTTTATTTATTTTTGTTTATTTATTTATTTTTTATTATACATTTCTATACTAAGCTACTAAAGTGCTTGTATCATAGAAACAGGACATCCAAAGTACATATATCAAAGATATATTGGTACCGGTGGGTGGTCTCCAACTCGTGCTCTTCGGTTTGCGTAACCATTGCACTGCCACTACACCACGGTCGCTACTTACAGTTATTTAACTGTAAGTAGCAGTCACCTCAGTTAATGGACCGATCAGATCAGATGCTGTTATCAGGCAGGCAGATCAGGCAGGATGCTGTTATGTCTTTTTAAGAAGTTAAATTTTAAATAATTTAAAAATTAGGATACGTTTTAGTATCTCTTTAATATTTGTTTTATAATTTTACATATCTATACTAAGGCACAAATTGCTTGTTTCAATTGGTCTTTAGAGTCACTTAAATGACTTTTAAAGTTTTGCTACCATGTACTTGTATATGTGATCTGGATCGGGTTCTTGACCACTCTCATCCGTCACCTGGACGTTCCCACAGTCCAACAGTCCAGTTCAATGCAGCCTCAAGTGTGAGAAAAAGTTCGTTCTCGAGCAAATGAAGTTCTCGACGAAAAAATTTACCTTTAATACTTATTTATAAAATTAAAATAAAAGATAATTGAAACGAGGGAAGCGAGGGAGTTGTGTCAGGATCGTGGCAAGTGGCGCTCCATTGTCTCTGCCCATCCCTGTGAGAAATAGGCGTGACAATGTGATTGATTGATAGATTGAAACCCTGAAATTCGATTCTTGTGGTTCGTGATATGACAGCACCCCGCTCGAAGTTAAGCTAAATTACGGTCCCAAGTAATCGCCGCATCTGCTATGCCGGCCCAGAATACAAATATAATCTCAAGAAACCTAGAGTAAATTAATAAAAAAAGTCCTAGAATTTTCCCTCACTTCCTACTCACGAATATTTCATAACTCATTCCTCCAATTTGTTTAGTATTCATAACACATCTTGATGTAGGCATGGCGACATAATATCTGAAAATAGACATGGCGACAAATATTTGAGCTCACGAAAAGGATGAGTGAAAGTAGATTGACGAAAGATTTTATAATTCTCATGTGGAAGATACCTTTAATAAAGTAGGCCCAGGAGGGTGTTTTCCGACCAAATCGGAGACATCCTCAAGAAAGCTGGGTTGCATGGTGCTCATAACCGTAGAGCTTGTATGAAGAGAATTGTGGATGTGAGGAAAGCAAAGGAGTTGTGTGATAAGATCGTGGCATGTCGCGCTCCTTTGTTTCTGCCTGTACCTGCCTATCTTTATAATCTGATATTAGTTCCTCTCACTAGGAATTCAATTTTACTGGAAGGTTTTGGTTGTGGCTCGACATACTGCCCTGCCTTATGTTAAGCTGGAGTGTGATGAATGGAAGCGACTTCTTGTACAGTTAAATAACTGTACAAAAAGTCGCATATTTCATGAGTTCCTAGAAATTTTACCATCCGTACTAGAATTTACGGAGTAGAAAGCCATTTAGGTCTAAAGGTTATCGGACTTGATACAAAAAAATATTTAAAACAACGTTTAAATATTTGTAAACAGTAAAGCCGGCTCATAGGCCGGCATAAGGACGGTGCCATAATGACAATGACGGCGACTGAGGGTAATAACTCGTTTTTTTCAGTCGTCGTCACTCTTGTACCTCCTCTTGCTTATCATCAAGCGGGTCGAGGTCAAATCTTGTGACACAATAAAAAATAAAAAAAAAACGACAATTTTCGGTACTAAATTGACTTGAAACGTGTTTAATGCCCATCTAAATCGCGTATATTTTTATTTTGGTAATAGGGTCTATGTTTAAACTAAAGATTGCACAACACGAAGTAGAAATAATTTGTAGTAGTGGCAATAAATAAATTCAACACACGGTGTTTGGAAGCAACTCTAATTACAGCCCGTCTTTTAGATAGGACACGTGTGCACGACGCCTCACATGTAAATATAGTTTATTAATTAATACGACATTGCATTTTGTATATAGATAGGTATTCATATTAGTTAGGTTTTAAACCGAATAGTCAAATAGTTTCGCATGTAGGCGTACCGTTGGAATGCTATTGTTCGCGAATGTTCCCACGTCGACGAAATTCCTGTCTCACGGCGCGCTTATAAATAGGGCGCACAGAGCGCAGCCGCTCAATGCGCCGCCCGCACCCGTAGAGAGAGGACGTCATCGCTGTGCCCATCGTCGCTACGCCCACGCCATAGAAGAACAAAGGACCCTTGAAGGATATCTTGAAGACTTCACGTCGCGTCAAGAAAGAAACTGGGCACAGCACTCCTCTCTCACAAACAGCTCTTTTCAGAGCTACTACGTGTTATACGGGTGCTAAAACAGCTCTTTTCAGAGCTATCGACAGGACGGCGCATTTCCTCGGTTTCTGCTCTGGACGTCACTACAAGTTTCTCTGCTCTGATCGTCAATGTAGATAGATAGTCGCAATGTCATAGGTAGGCGTTCTAGATATAAGTCGTCTTACAATAATAGGTAGGCGTTCTAGATATAAGCTGTTAGGTAATAGGTAGGCGTTCTAGATATAAGCCGTTAGGTAATAGGTAGGCGTTCTAGACATAAGCCGTTAGGTAATAGGTAGGCGTTCTAGATATGAGTCGTCTTATAGGCATAGGTAGGCGCTTTAGATATAACTCGTTTAGTTATAAGCCGTTAAAAAAGTATAGTTAACAAGACGTATCGCACATAGTTATAAGTAGACGTCTAGTCTTAAGTCGCGTCACGTTTAGCTTAGTTTTTAATCACACATAATTAGCACATTCGAGAATACGAATCTATTATTACGTATATAGACTAGCATAACGTATTAATAGATAATAATTTAGCCCGCCACAAACACTAAATGTTCGTAAGATAGATTTCGCCTGCTTCAGGGAAATATAATAGTTAGGGCTTAAATTATTGAGTTCGGTTCTTTCTAGAACAAATAGTTTATCTACCAGGGTCGATAAACGTACCGAATCACATAGATGTGTGATTTGGTAGCATAGTTTATCAAATCATGTTATAACAAAGAATAGAATACATGGATATGTGATTTTGATCACATATTTATGTTTATAGAACAGGAAAACCTGCAATGGCCTTTTCTAGTACAGCGTGGTATTTACCAATAGAAATAGAAATAGCCAATAGAAAAATACCACGCTAAGGTGCAATAACGGCGCGCTGCTTTCACGCCATTGGCGGATAATGCAAGCGCTGCCATTGGTCGGCACAATAGACCAGAATCCTTGCCATTGCAGTACCAATAGTTCTTATCGTATTACCTATTATTTTATGTGGAATAGCATAGTTTTAATATAGAATGATAGACGAAGTCTCATTTTATGTAAAGACACTTAAATAAGAGGTAATATTAAAACCTAGTCAGCATTAGGCATACTAGAATGTTCGGGCCTAATTATAGAGTTTTCTACTTTAGGTCATAGTATTTAGATAGATTATAGCTCCTACTACACTTATAGATAGATAAATTGGTAATAGTAACCAATGTAAAGTGTATAGAGCTACTTAAGCATATAGGATTATTCGGACGCGATTTAAGGCTAGGAATAGAGTTTATAGACATTGTAAATAGGAAAATAGTATAGATTTAAGCTCTTGGCATATAGGTAAGCACTTAGTTAATTATATTGTGTAATAATAGCCCGCTTAGAGCTTAGAATAGTTTTATAGGATAGATAGTTGGATATTACTAGATTTAGATGTAAAATAGACCTTTGAATAGTTTTAGATTAATTTATATTTAGTAATAATTGTAAATAGTTTAAGAAAATTGTTAGTATTAGTAAATAAATAGTATTTTCGTGCAATTTTCTTATCCCCATTCTTGGTTGATCGGCGAATACTCGACGCTCATTGGCTCTCGCGTCGCGGCATGCGAGAGTCACCGAGCGCCGGGAGGGGTGGCGTATAAATATAGGCGGCCTAGCACGCAAAAATCAGTTCGAAGATCACCACCGCCGCACACGCCACCTCACCGCCATCCGACCAAGACTGGGGACTATAGAAGAGGAACGAAGCCTGAACTCTCAAGATCTGGTGTTTCATTTCATCGCTTCACCACCCATCGTGCACCCCGGCATTTCTTCGGTGCATCGGACCGTTCGTCGGCAAGCCCAAACTCACCGGTACTCTCCAGCTCTAGGCTAACTTACGTTGGTCCTCTGGAGAGACCACTGGTGAGCGTGGGAGTCAGCCTGCCGTAGAATTGGAAACCCGTAGATCGACTTTCGTCGTCACGGCTGAGCTCGTCTTTCGACGGCCGCGTTTCCAAGTTCTGCGGAGGTTCGATTTAGTCGACCCGGTCCCGCACATTTTGGTCCTTCGAGCCGGATCCGTACACGATGCCGATCACCAGATCGAAGAGGGGGAGGGACCAAGGCGAGGCTTCACACGCTGAGTCATTCGACATCCCGTCGTCGCGAGACTATCGCCCTGTCAGACGCACGCCACCGATGACCCCTGCACCGCTCGCGCCGCGCGCTACGTCGCCGATGCCACAAGCAACCTCGTCAGCGCCGCGCAAGACCTCGTCAGCGCCGCGCAAGGCCTCGCCAGCGTCGCACAAGATCTCGCCCGCGCCGCGCACGAACTCGCCAGAGCTGCGCACAACCTCGCCAGAGCTGCGCACAACCTCGCCTACGATACGTACAAGCTCACCGACGCCACATGTTTCAAGACACGAAATCACATCTCAACACGAGCTACGTGTCGCACCTACGTCGTTTGAATACTACGCATCTACGCCGACCGCCTCAATACCTGCGCCGTTAGCCTCAACTTATGACATGGCCGCGCCGCAACATAGAAAGAAGAGATCATCAAAAGAGGGACGAGACGAAAATCGCCGACTCGCCCAAGCGCTAGAAGATATAGCTCTAGCTCAACTCAAGCTGTGCGAACTCCGAGCACATAGATTACAACTCGAGGCCTCCGAGTCAGAAGAATATAGCTCCAACGAGTCACAGCAAGAAGACGATATCTCTCAACACTCTGTCAACAAGTCTTGGTCGGATGACAGAGTCACGGCAGAAGCAAATAGAAGAAGCACCTCACACTCACGAAAAGAAGTGAAATCGCTTATTAAGGAAGAAAGGGACAAATGCAAATATAAGGCATCGCAACCGAAGTCGGAAGAGCTGAAGTCGACCGGACAACCTCCTACGAACCCTCACGGATCTTCGCAAGGACTCACAGACTTAGCTATGGCAATCACTCAAGCTTGCCGTATCAGTCAACCCACGCAAAATGTCACAAGATATACAATGGACCTCCCACCATTCAACGGTTCATATACACAATGGTTGACGTTTAAAGCAGCATTCGATGAGTCAGTCGAACACTTGTCAAAGGTCGAGAACACGGCCCGTTTAAGAAGAGCCCTGAGAGGAAGAGCGAAGGAAACAGTGCAGCCCCTATTAATAGCGAATGCCGACGCTCGAGAAATCATGATAGAATTAGAAGAGAGTTTCGGACGTGCAGACGCCATCGCAAAGGCGGAGATGGCTAAACTACGTGGCATTGGGAGAATTACGGACTCACCCAGAGATATATGTCTTTTCGCAAGCAAGATTAGAAACAGCGTAGCTACACTTAAAATATTAAAGAAATCGCGCTACCTGTATAACCCGGAGATAATTCAAGACATAGTGGACAAATTGACGCATGCTCTACGATACCGCTGGATCGATTTTTCAAGTAATAGAGCCGAAGACGAGCCAGACCTTGTTCAATTCGAAGAATTTATCAAAAGGGAAGCGAAAATGTGTGGAAGATTCGCCCCACCAGAAGTCATAACAGACGAAACTCTTATATCAAATAGAAGGTTTCAGCGGTCAAATTACATCGAAGAACAGACTACTGTGAAACAACAAAAGAAAGTTGAGAGTTGCGACAACAATAGGCATAGAGGACCCATAAAGTCATCAAGCTGTTCTCTTTGCAAGAAGCAAAACCACGCAGAACACGACTGCGAGATATTTAAGAAAGCGGACTCAAAGACAAGGTGGGAATTGGCAAGGAAGAATAGAATGTGTTATCGCTGCCTACAATATAAAGCAGCCAAGCACACTTGTCCCAAGAAGAGGTGCGAGAAAGACGGGTGTCTCAGAACTCATCATTATCTTCTACATTTCGACCCACCTAGCACAGAGAAGAACGAAGTAGTGGCTTCTACTTATTCCCGTACTTACACATATTTGAAAATAGTTCCGATCAAGTTAACGGGACCCAAAGGATCCGTCGACACCTTTGCACTGCTTGACGATGGATCAACGGTCACCCTCATAGATGAACGCATAGCTCAGCGTATCGGCGCAAAGGGACCAATCGACCCCTTAAATATAGAAGCCGTCGCCGGGAAACAAACAAAGGCGACGCGCTCTCGACGAGTCTCTATCAATATTAGCGGTCAAAAGAAGAGTTTCGAGTTGAAGGCTCGCACGATCCAGGGACTCAAGCTGTCGCCGCAAACAATAAAACTTGAAGATATAAGAGGATGTCGTCATCTTAAAGAAGTGGAGAGTTCTGAGATACACTCAGAACTCAGATGAAGATATCAACGAAGAGATAAAAAAGTATTTCGCCATAGATGGATTGGGGATAACGGCCCGCCAAACACGCGCGGACCCCGAGAAACGCGCCATAGAGTTGCTGAACAAAGAGACCGTGAGATTGCCGTCAGGTTGCTACGAAACTTTGCTATTATGGAAAGAAAAGGAGTCTCGACTGCCGAACAACTTCGATAATTCTCTAAAACGACTCTACACGATAGAGAAGAAATTAGACAAAGAACCCAACATGAAGATCGAATACAACAAACAAATAGAAAACCTGTTAGCAAAGGGTTACGCCGAACCCGCCACCGCTGTTCCTACACCGGGAAAGACATGGTACCTGCCTCACTTCGCGGTTACTCACCCAGCAAAGCCAGGAAAAGTACGTGTTGTATTCGACGCGGCCGCACGCACAGGAGGGACGACCCTTAATGAGCACCTCCTTACTGGCCCTGATTTATTGCAATCGTTACCTGGAGTTCTAATGAGATTCAGACAACATAAGATAGCTGTAGCCGCCGACATAGAAGAAATGTTTCTGAGAATTGGAATAAAAGAGACCGACAGAGACGTCCTTAGATTCCTTTGGCGCGCTGACCGGCGGGAGGGCCCACCCAACGAATATAGAATGCGGTCAGTTATCTTCGGTGCGGCGTGTTCCCCCAGCATCGCACTATACATAAAAAACACGCACGCTGAAAAATATAGAGAAGAGTACCCGCTAGCTGTAGAAGCAATAATATCCAACCACTACATGGATGATTATCTACACAGTTTTAGAAGCGTTGGCGAAGCCATCGAAATATCTAAACAAGTAAAGAAAATACATAGCGAGGCGAATTTCAACTTAAGAGGTTGGACCTCTAATAGCGACGAAGTTGTGGCGGAGTTTCAAGAAGTCACAGAAAGCCAAATAACCGATCGTCATCTAGAAGACGGAAATAGAATAGAAAAAATATTAGGCCTTATGTGGCGGCCTAAATTGGACACCTTAGGGTTTAACCTGAACTTTGCTAGGGTACCCAAGGAGATCACCGATGACCTAAAAGTCCCAACAAAGAGGGAAGCTTTGAAGACAATCATGTCGGTATTCGACCCACTGGGCCTAGTTTCGCCTATAACAGTCCAGGCGAAGCACATTATTCAAGTGCAAACGCCAGGAACCTTCGACGAGCGAGATCTGAACCATAAATCACACTATCGCCGGGCTCAGCAACTCGCCAATCATTTCTGGTCGCGATGGCTCAGAGAATATCTGCCCGACCTGCAAAATCGGCGGGAGCCAAGGAGCAAGGGAGCGGCGTTAAAATTAGGAGACGTCGTCCTGATCTGCGATAATACCTTGCCCCGCAATACCTGGCCAAGGGGTAAGGTAGTGGCAACATATCCGGGCAAGGACAACATTGTACGAGCCGTGGACGTGCAAACAAAGGGTGGAGTTCTAAGGCGCCCCACAAAGAAGCTTATCGTCCTGCCAACCGACTACAAGCCAGACGTCGTGACACCGGTAGCAGAGGATGCAGCGCCATAGTCAACAAACAGCAGCCTACGTCACTGCACGGCGGGAGTATGTGCACGACGCCTCACATGTAAATATAGTTTATTAATTAATACGACATTGCATTTTGTATATAGATAGGTATTCATATTAGTTAGGTTTTAAACCGAATAGTCAAATAGTTTCGCATGTAGGCGTACCGTTGGAATGCTATTGTTCGCGAATGTTCCCACGTCGACGAAATTCCTGTCTCACGGCGCGCTTATAAATAGGGCGCACAGAGCGCAGCCGCTCAATGCGCCGCCCGCACCCGTAGAGAGAGGACGTCATCGCTGTGCCCATCGTCGCTACGCCCACGCCATAGAAGAACAAAGGACCCTTGAAGGATATCTTGAAGACTTCACGTCGCGTCAAGAAAGAAACTGGGCACAGCACTCCTCTCTCACAAACAGCTCTTTTCAGAGCTACTACGTGTTATACGGGTGCTAAAACAGCTCTTTTCAGAGCTATCGACAGGACGGCGCATTTCCTCGGTTTCTGCTCTGGACGTCACTACAAGTTTCTCTGCTCTGATCGTCAATGTAGATAGATAGTCGCAATGTCATAGGTAGGCGTTCTAGATATAAGTCGTCTTACAATAATAGGTAGGCGTTCTAGATATAAGCTGTTAGGTAATAGGTAGGCGTTCTAGATATAAGCCGTTAGGTAATAGGTAGGCGTTCTAGACATAAGCCGTTAGGTAATAGGTAGGCGTTCTAGATATGAGTCGTCTTATAGGCATAGGTAGGCGCTTTAGATATAACTCGTTTAGTTATAAGCCGTTAAAAAAGTATAGTTAACAAGACGTATCGCACATAGTTATAAGTAGACGTCTAGTCTTAAGTCGCGTCACGTTTAGCTTAGTTTTTAATCACACATAATTAGCACATTCGAGAATACGAATCTATTATTACGTATATAGACTAGCATAACGTATTAATAGATAATAATTTAGCCCGCCACAAACACTAAATGTTCGTAAGATAGATTTCGCCTGCTTCAGGGAAATATAATAGTTAGGGCTTAAATTATTGAGTTCGGTTCTTTCTAGAACAAATAGTTTATCTACCAGGGTCGATAAACGTACCGAATCACATAGATGTGTGATTTGGTAGCATAGTTTATCAAATCATGTTATAACAAAGAATAGAATACATGGATATGTGATTTTGATCACATATTTATGTTTATAGAACAGGAAAACCTGCAATGGCCTTTTCTAGTACAGCGTGGTATTTACCAATAGAAATAGAAATAGCCAATAGAAAAATACCACGCTAAGGTGCAATAACGGCGCGCTGCTTTCACGCCATTGGCGGATAATGCAAGCGCTGCCATTGGTCGGCACAATAGACCAGAATCCTTGCCATTGCAGTACCAATAGTTCTTATCGTATTACCTATTATTTTATGTGGAATAGCATAGTTTTAATATAGAATGATAGACGAAGTCTCATTTTATGTAAAGACACTTAAATAAGAGGTAATATTAAAACCTAGTCAGCATTAGGCATACTAGAATGTTCGGGCCTAATTATAGAGTTTTCTACTTTAGGTCATAGTATTTAGATAGATTATAGCTCCTACTACACTTATAGATAGATAAATTGGTAAAAGTAACCAATGTAAAGTGTATAGAGCTACTTAAGCATATAGGATTATTCGGACGCGATTTAAGGCTAGGAATAGAGTTTATAGACATTGTAAATAGGAAAATAGTATAGATTTAAGCTCTTGGCATATAGGTAAGCACTTAGTTAATTATATTGTGTAATAATAGCCCGCTTAGAGCTTAGAATAGTTTTATAGGATAGATAGTTGGATATTACTAGATTTAGATGTAAAATAGACCTTTGAATAGTTTTAGATTAATTTATATTTAGTAATAATTGTAAATAGTTTAAGAAAATTGTTAGTATTAGTAAATAAATAGTATTTTCGTGCAATTTTCTTATCCCCATTCTTGGTTGATCGGCGAATACTCGACGCTCATTGGCTCTCGCGTCGCGGCATGCGAGAGTCACCGAGCGCCGGGAGGGGTGGCGTATAAATATAGGCGGCCTAGCACGCAAAAATCAGTTCGAAGATCACCACCGCCGCACACGCCACCTCACCGCCATCCGACCAAGACTGGGGACTATAGAAGAGGAACGAAGCCTGAACTCTCAAGATCTGGTGTTTCATTTCATCGCTTCACCACCCATCGTGCACCCCGGCATTTCTTCGGTGCATCGGACCGTTCGTCGGCAAGCCCAAACTCACCGGTACTCTCCAGCTCTAGGCTAACTTACGTTGGTCCTCTGGAGAGACCACTGGTGAGCGTGGGAGTCAGCCTGCCGTAGAATTGGAAACCCGTAGATCGACTTTCGTCGTCACGGCTGAGCTCGTCTTTCGACGGCCGCGTTTCCAAGTTCTGCGGAGGTTCGATTTAGTCGACCCGGTCCCGCACAACACGTACCCCTGTACCTACTTGCTACAACGTTACTCAATGTTTACAACTTTAGGGGACGGTTTATGCAATCAAATTTCAACCTCTTGTTTCAACTAAATAATAAATTTAGTTTTATTTGAATGAAATAAAACTCATATTGTGAAATTGAGCTATCTAGGAATCTGGGCGGCATCGTAGTAAAGGCAACTGAAACAATCTTAAACTGAATTAGACAAATTTTATGCGGCTTACTATCGCGTTTATTTTGGTTTAGAATTTACAATTTTTTATTATTCCGACGTTTCGACCTACATAAAATTTGTTTAATTAATTAATCAATGTTCGCGCGAAACCTAAGAATAAAACTAATTTTATTTCGAATTTAGTCTGTGTGTCTGTGCGTTTGTGCACTCTAATTCCAGAAACGAGTCAATGGATTCGAATGAGGTCTTTACTGACGTATTGTAACAAGCTTTACGCAATATTTCGTGTTTGTTTCATTTCAAAAGGTTTACAGACCAAAAAGTTATTCTAATAGAAATAATACGCGCTTTATTTCAGTGTTAGTTTAGTTGTGAATGTAGTGTAAAGTAGGTCAATTACTTGGAAGTCATAAAAATTGGCGTCGCTATATAATCATAGCACGTATATAATCATAGCTCTCAAGGGAAGTGTAATAATATTAAAATCATTATTAAAATAGAGTAAATATAGTAATATACAAAAAATATATTTTAAGGGTGGTAGGCAGTGGTACCCAGTCTGCCGATCCGGGGTAGTACCACCACATACAAGTATACAGACCGTGAAGTGATTATTTGGTCACGTTTCGGGATCAGCTTGTAAGTTGCCGGTTCCATCTGGGCCGGCATAGTGGATGTGATTGCTACTCAGAGTTATTGAATTGTTGTAGTAGTGACATTCATTCATGGACCACACTTCGGCTTAACATCAAGCGGGGTGCTGTCATATGTCATATGTCACAATAAAAAAAAAATATATATATATATATATATATATATATATATATATATATATATATATATATATATTTTATATATATACGAGGGCGGTTCATTAAGTACCCGTGTTTGAAGACAGAGGGCGTTCCTGAGTGAAGTTAGTGTTATCATCGTGTGCTGCCATCTATCAGACGGCGCTAATATAAAATTCAGACTGATTGATAGGTTAGTTTCGATTTGGCAGCCATTCGAGTCAGACGTGTTTCGTAATTTTCGTTAAGATGGAAAAAGAGCAGTATCGTTCGGTAATTCGCTTTATGTTTTTGGATGGGAAAAAGTGCGAGGAGATAAAAGCGAAGTTGGATGCTGTTTATGGAGACACGTCGCCATCTATGACCACAGTTAGATATTGGTTTAACGAATTTAAACGTGGGCGAACATCCGTTTTTGATGAGGAGCGACCAGGACGCCCGGCAGACGTGGTTACCGAGGAAATCATTGAAAAAGTCCACGACATGATTCTCGCTGATCGACGAACGAAAGTCCGCGAAGTAGCTAAGGCCGTAGGTGTGTCGACCGGAACGGCAATCAATATTTTGCATGATAAGTTGGAGATGAAAAAATTGTCGGCCCGATGGGTGCCGCGATTGCTCACGCTGGACAACAAGCGGATGCGGCTGTTAACTTCAGAGCAGTGTTTAAGGCAATTTAAGCGAGATCCTAAGGACTTTTTGCGTCGAGTTGTCACCGTTGATGAAACCTGAATTCATCATTACACACCAGAAACTAAACAACAATCAAAACAATGGATTTCTCCCGGTGAATCTGCACCAAAGAAGGCGAAGACCGTCCCATCGGCCGGTAAGGTCATGGCGACGATTTTTTGGGATGCGAAGGGCGTCATCCTCATGGATTTTTTAGAAAAAGGAAGAACGATCACTGGACTATACTACAGTGAGTTATTAGACCGCTTCGACAAAAAATTAAAGGAGACACGGCCACATTTGGCGAAAAAAAGGTGTTGTTTCATCACGATACCGCACCAGCACATTCATCTGGTGTTGTCGCGACCAAACTGCATGAATTGCGTTATGAATCGCTGCCGCACCCCCCGTATTCACCCGATCTGGCTCCCTGCGACTTTTTCTTGTTCCCTAACATGAAAAAATGGCTCGCGGGAAAAAAATTTAGCTCAAACGAGGAAGTCATCGCCGGGACAGAGGCGTATTTCGGAGAGTTCGACAAATCCTATTTTTTGGAGGGGTTAAAAAAACGCCCGGAACGTTGGGAGAAGTGTATCTTACTAAAAGGGGACTATGTTGAAAAATAAAAAGCATTTTTTTGAAAAAAATCGTGTCTTCATTTCTAACACGGGTACTTATTGAACCGCCCTCGTATATAGGCGGGAATAAGGCGTGACAATTTGATTGATTGATTGATAGTACTTTATGTCCTATTCCAGACTATAATCTATCTCTGAACAAAATTTCAATTACATCAGTTTAGCTGTTGTAGCAGTTATTAGGTAACAAACATCCATCCAAAGTTTTGCATTTGTGTATTAGGTTTATAACACAGCCATAAAAAAGGAGGAGGTTCTCAATTCGACTGTATATACTTTTTTTGTATTTATAACTCGATAACTCAAATATAAATGACAGACGGAAATAAAGATAAATATATAAAAAATCCCAACAGCTGAAACTATAGTTAAAAAAAAATAATTAAAAGTACACCATGTTCCTTCTAATACCTCTAAAAATATGTGCACA
This sequence comes from Tinea trinotella, assembly GCA_905220615.1. Lineage (NCBI taxonomy): Eukaryota > Metazoa > Arthropoda > Insecta > Lepidoptera > Tineidae > Tinea > Tinea trinotella. The sequence continues at coordinate 3,294,924 of HG992328.1, read as the reverse complement.
AAGTTTCATGATGATCGTGATGATCATGATGCGTGAAAACGTAACAAACAAACTCACATTTACATTTATAATAATAGTAGGAATATTTATTTAAACAACATCCATGTTTGCATTAGCATAACACCATCCATGTGCATACGGGAATAATTTTACCAAGTGGCATATAACTTGTCTTCAAGAACGTTGCTGATAACCACCGCGTGCTCGAGAATTAATTAAGCAACTAAAAACTTAACTTATATTTTAGTTGGCATCTCCGCTATACTGCCCCGGGAAAACTACTCGATTCTATGAATAAACTTGCGGTTTTCACAAGATTTTAAATTATAGGTTTTGAGATTTAGTGCGAGTTAGTTTATGGATGCGTTAAACAAGGCAGGCCCAGGAGGGTGTTTTCCGATCAAATCGGAGACATCCTTAAGGAAGCTAGGTTGCCTAGTGCCCATAACCTTAGAGTTTAGAACTTGTATGAGGAGAATTGTGGATGTGAAGGAAGCGGGAAGTTGTGTCAGGATCGTGGCAAGTGGTGTTCCATTGTCTCTGCCTATCCCTGTGGCATATATCAAGTGAACGAATGCGATCGACCAATTCGATTGGCTGGAACAACCGAGTCAGTTCCCGGCTGCTCCAGCCGCCGCCACTATGCCGGCCTAAGATGCTTCTTCACGCATCGCTTGAAGGATTCAAGGTTATAGGATGGAGAGAACACATGGACTGGCAAAGCATTCCACTTGTCAATTGTTATACAAAGAAAAGACGCACCGAACTTTTTAGTTCGACTGCCAATTCGGTCGACAAAATGCGGATGCTTTCCCCAACCTGTGCGGGTATTACGGGTGTGGAAGGACGAGGTAGGAACAAGGTTAAAGAGCTCTTCGGAACATTTTCCGTGGTATAGGCGATAGAGGACGCACAAAGCCGCCATGTCTCTGCGTAGTTGCAGGGGTCCAGAGTTTGCGTGACCTTTGCATCACCTATAATTCGGACAGCTCGGCGCTGCAACGAATCCAGGGCATTGTGAAGATACTTGGCAGAGCCGTCCCAGAGGTGCGAACAGTACTCCGCGCAAAAGCGAATTTGAGCCTTGTATAATATCAGGCGAAGCTCTGGCGCGAATAACCGCCGCACCTTGTTCAGGATACCAAGTTTGCGGGACATTCGTGATGTTAAGCAAGAGGAGGTGCAAGACTATGTCGGCCAAAAAAATATTTATTGAAATTATTGAATTGTCATCGGTTTTTAATACGTGTACAAATTAATACGGGTGAAAATGAATTTTAAAAATTCCGTTACATAGTTACATACATACAAGTCACCTACCTCGTCTTTTCATTCCCGTAATACCCGCACTGGGCGGGGTAAGCATCCGCATTTTATGGACCGAATCGGCAGTCGAACTAAAAAGTTCGGTGCGTCTTTTCTTTGTAGATCAATCGACAAGTGGAACGCTTTGCCTGCCCATGTGTTCTCTCCATCCTACGACCTTGGATCCTTCAAGCGATGCGTGAAGAAGCACCTTTGGCCGGCATAGTGACGGCGGCTGAGGCAGCTGAGAACAAACTCGGTTTTCTCAGTCGTCGTCACTCTTGAACCTCCTCTTGCTTATCATCAGGCGGGACGCGGTCAAATGTCGTGTCACAATAAAAAATAAAAGTCAAGCTAATAAAAAAAGCTTGTTAATAATAACTTTAAATTTGATTAATTTGTAGAGAGATACCAGCAATTTCATAATATTTCTTACAAAACCACTAGAAGATTCTAGAACATTCTTGTGAAATTATTTTAGCATTCTTTAATAATAAGATAGCGAGAGACAGCTAAAGCAATTTTCCTTGTCCAGGCACTGTCACGTCAGGATAACAAACAAACAGACCTTATTACTATCTCAATAGGACTTAAAATACAACAAATTACTTTCAGCAGACGCTGTCAAATAATTTTGTTGACAAATGGATACTATGACGTTCGTAATAAGATTTAAATTTGAACAAATAGCTCTTAAATTGTTGGCGACAAAAGAGAAATTACATAACAGCTGTTACAGATGATTCCTTCGCGAAAATTCATTCTGTACTAATTTAGTGTTTATGTTATATATATTTTTTTATTGTGACTCGACATATGACAGTACTCCGCTTGATGTTAGGCTGGTGTGCGGTCCATGAATAGAGGTGAGTGCTACTACAGTTCAATAATTACAAGTGGCAATCGTATCCAATATGGCGTCTCAGTTGGAACAGGCAACTGTCAAACTAATTCCGAAAAGCGACTTAGTTACTAAACGTACTTGTATCGTAGAAACGGGACCACCAAACTGTATATGAGTTATAAAAGATATATTTGTTGACTTCTTTTTAAGGGGCTCGACAAATGATAGCACCCAGCTGGAGTGTGGTCCATGTTTTTTTACATTTCTATACTAAGCTACTAAAGTGCTTGTATCATAGAAACAGGACAAACAAAGTACATATATCAAAGATACATTGATACAATTTGGTCTCGAACAAAATCGGAAACATGCTCAAGAAAGCTGGGTTGCCTAGTGCCCATAACCATAGGGCTTGTATGAAGAGAATTGTGAATGTAAGCAAAGCGAGGGAGTTGTGTCTGGATCATAACAAACGGCGCTCCTTTATCTCTGCATATCCCTGTGGGAAAACGATGTTACAATTTGATTGATTGATTGACGTATCGGCAATTGGTTTCAAAAGCGTGCTCTCGATTTGCGTGACCACTTTACCACAGTCGCCTTAAGCCGGTGGTTTTTTATTGACATCTGACTTTGACTAAACAACCGACGGACCGACGACTGGAAAAATCGTTTCAATTTACGCTTACCTCAGTCGCCACACCTATGCGACCCACAGACACCCTCAGACAGACTCTTACCTCAGACACCCACCCCCAAATTCTTCAATTATTTAACTGTAGTAGCAGTCGCTTCCATTTGTAAACCGCACTCCAGCCTAACATCAGGGGCCTGATTCTCTTAATACATTATCTCACCGAAAAATCAGTGAAATCGCACCACAAGTAACCAATCAACGTAGATTGCCCTCATTGGTTATGAAGTTTTCAAATATCAGTTAAACAATTTAAACGGATTAAACGACGCTCCACAATAACAAAATACCTACTCGTGCGAACTATGTCTTTTTTCATTTAAAAAAACTAAACGGCACATTGAAGCCGTATTTTAAATTCGTAAAGTCCCCTTTTATAAAAAATACGCATCTAAAAGAAAATGTTAATTAGTCACTCATAAAACTAAAACCGCTCTAAATTTAAAATTAAAAGGCAACAAGACGAGTAGAAATTCATTAGAGAAGGGGTCTTTTTAACAGGGCTTTTTCAATTCAGTTACAGTCTATTATATCACAATAGAAAGCAATCCTTATTCGTCACACCCATTGGGTACGGACGTTTTTATTGACGAGTTACTCGGGACTGACGAGTTACTTGTGATTGACTATTTTCTTGTGATTAACGATTTACTTGAGATTGACTATTTTCTTGTGATTAACGAGTTACTTGTGATTGACAAGTTACTTGTGATTGACTACTTTCATGTGATTGACTACTTTCTTGTGATTGACTACTTTCTTGTGATTGACGAGTTACTTGTGATTGACTATTTTCTTGTGATTGACGAGTTACTTGTGATTGACTATTTTCTTGTGATTGACAAGTTACTTGTGATTGACTACTTTCATGTGATTGACTACTTTCTTGTGATTGACTACTTTCTTGTGATTGACGAGTTTCTTGTGATTGACGAGTTACTTGTGATTGACTATTTTCTTGTGATTGACAAGTTACTTGTGATTGACTACTTTCATGTGATTGACTACTTTCTTGTGATTGACTACTTTCTTGTGATTGACTACTTTCTTGTGATTGACGAGTTTCTTGTGATTAAAAGATCCAAGGCTATAGGATGGGGAGAACACATGGGCTGGTAAGGCATTCTATTAGTCGATCGTTCTACAAAGAAATGACGCGCCAAACCTATGACTTGAACTGCCGATTTGGTAGATATAATGCGGATGTTTGCCCCGACCAGTGGGCCGACCGCGTTACTCAATGACAAAGAGAATGGGCTTTGTCATTGAGTTTCATCATTTGTCGTTTTGACAATTGATGTTCATTTTCAATAACAGTTCAAGCTCGTTGAAACTCGGATAAAAGTTGTTTTTAACTCTAACAGCGACCGTGTAACTTTTTAACAAACGGGAATGAATTTTATTTTCCTTCTTTTTGAAGTTGCGCGGTCAGTACCCTGTGAATCCCTGAATCAATCTATCAAAATGAATCAAATTTTCATGCCTTTTTTCCACAGGGATAGGCAGTGCTGGTATCACGGTTGTGAAAAGACGAGTTAGGAACAAGGTTCAGAGCTCTTCGGATAATTCTCTGTGGAACATTCTCGATTGCCTTAATGCATAAGAAAGAATTTCTCATCTATATATATAGTAAGTTCCCTAAATATGGACTAGTCGTGTAATATGGACCACCGCCCTAATTCGCTAGTTGTCGCTGCTAACTAATTGACGTTAGCTACATTCGGTGACCCCGCCCCGCCTCTCAGTCTTCCTGCAACATAACGGACGTACCACCGCACCAGTGTCAGTTACAGCCATTTTTTGATTTTTTAAGAATTTGATGTAGTTTTTTGATAAGTTATCTAAAAATATTTTATTGTGGTTGTTATTTATTCAGTTACAATGATACATATATTGCATACGTCATAGTATTAGGATGCATTTCTAATATAGCTTGTAGCATTATCTAGTTTCAATATTATGTTACAAATTAATAAGCTCGATAAGATACCCTTTTGTAATATGGACTACCAAGTAAGTTCTAAATATGGACTAGTGGTCCATATTATAAGCACGTGGGATCTGTTGGAAAGACGTGGCTGCGTTTTAGTTTCTCCAAAGGCATCCAGAAGTCGTTGCCAGATTTAGAGGTTTTAACGATGTTAGTAATTTATTTACATTACTAGAGACAGCAATAGACCAAAAGCATTACCCTGCCAATAACATTTACAATGTAGATGAGACTGGAACTCAGTTGTGCATGCAAAGATGCCAGAAGTATAAGTTTCCGCAACGTTAACCAGACACTTTTCAGTTCACGACGATACTAAAGAAAGCCCTAATAGAACTTAAAGCACCAACACTAAATGCTTTTACTGTGATGCTTTATTTTCTGACGATGTAAGAGGACAGCAGTGGTTCCAATGTCCTTATTGTAGTCGATGGGCTTATGAGGAATGTGATAACAGTACCAACCATATGTGTGAATATTGTGGAAGTGATTAATATTCAAAGTTTTAAAGTAAATATAGTTTTAGAGATAAAATTACTTTATGTAAATTATTTTATAATATTAATGATATGAAATATTTTAAAAATACTAAAATTATACTGTATATAACAGTGGTCCATATTAAAAACTTGGTGGTCCATTTTAGACACCCTCTTTCAAAAGTTCCTAATTTGCGTATCGACAAATAATTAGTAAGTTTGTTAGAAAATTTGTTACTTTATTACTTTTTGATGTAAAATTGATATACATAAATAGTTTACCTAATTATTAAAATAAAAACACTTTAATTATCCTTTTAAATTTGGGTTTTATTAAAAGAAAACCATATGGTGGTCCATATTTAGGGAACTTACTCTACCATTGATATTTTGTGACGTTTTTGGTGTGCGCTTAATTGGGCCGTGCCTTTCTAACCGTGTAAATGCAAATAAGAAGCCTAACTCTATGCCATATTAGCATAATCACAGGATGAAATGTAAATATTGGAGTCGGTCCGTATCACTGCAAAACGTACAGTTGCCTTGTGGAAATATTTTGGATTGCGTCACGACTGTCTTCTTTTATTTACAAAAATAATTTAGATAAAAAAAATTGCAACTTTTTTCATAATTTTTATTCACATTACTATACTAAGATACTAAAGTGCTTGTATCATAGTAACAGGATAACCAAAGTACATATATCAAGTATAACCAAAATACATTGGTACCGGTGAGTGGTTTTGAACCCGTGTTCTCGGTTTGCGTAACCATTGCACTGGCGCCTAAAATTGTAACTAAACATCTGCATTCAACTTACTCAAGCAAGGGAGAGTTTTAAGAGCGTTGACGACTGAAAAAGATCAATTCAGTTTACCTTTACCTCAGTCGCAGTCACTATGTAGGCCAGATGTGCTTTTCACGCTTTACTTGAAGGAGTTATGGTTTTGTAATCGTATAAAAATCCCATTACAGAAAGAACTCAATATTTCCCGAATTCGAAAATATTCCTGGAGACTTTCCATATTCTATACATATACCTTTAAATAAACATAACCGTCCGACAGTTCTAAAAAAAGTGGTATTTTACTGATGGCAAGCAACAGTAAGTCCAAGTCAACAACTGAAAAATACTGACTCATTTTACGCTTGCATCAGTCGCCGTCAGTATGTCGGCCAAAATTAATTTAAATTTATAAAGTAATACTAGTATTTGAATATGCCAAATTTAAAACGTTTTCTCGTTATTTTTGATGAATGAATTTCAATATTTATTATTGTTTGTAATAAATAACGAATTGTTTGTCGTTCTTTTTTATTTGTTATGCGAATTGTAGATTTAAAAGTTCGATTTTAATAAATACTAAAAATTCCTTTAATAATGAATTAACCAAATTTTAATGCAGCCTACTATCGCGTTTAATTAATTTATCGTTTGGTTATTGATTTTACTGCTGACTGCTTACAGTTATTTAATTGTAGTAGCAGTGACATCCATTTTGAGACCGCACTCCAGCTTAACATTAGGCGGGATATTGTCATATCTCGAGTCACAATAAAAAAACATACCAAAGCAAAAGTATGAAGATAAATTAACTTCAAAAACTTTACCGTTCCACTTCGATTTATTAGTAACGTTAATATCTAAAATCTAGGCTTTGAACTTTCAGACTATGATTTGGAGACTATTCTTGTATATTCTAAGATAATATTCAGTCATAATTTATTTTATTTATCGTGTCGCATCTGACCGCGAATTGGCTTAAGATAAGCAAGGGGGTCGCAGAAGTGTTCCAAACTAATGTTTTCATATATTGTACAATCAATCAATCAAATTATCAAGCCTTTTTCTCACAGGAAGAGGCAGAGACGATAGAGAGAGAGACACTTCCTCACTTCCCTTACATCCATCATTATTTTCATACAAGCTCTTCGATTATCGCACTACGCAAACTAGCTTTCTTGAGGATGTCTCCGATTTGGTCTGTAAACACCCTCCTGGGTCTCCCTTGCTTACCGCATCCTTTTCATTTAGTACAAAAGAAGTAATAAAATGAACAGTAATAAAAAATAAGGTAAAATAACTGGTTAAAAACTTCACAAAAATTATAGTTCCCTGAAGATAAAAAGAGCGGTGACTTTTGAGCTGCGCAGTATAAATATCGCCAGATTAAAAGAACTCTGGACGACTGCGATGAAAGCAAGTGCGCCTAGCTATACTATCTAAAATGATAAATAATATTTTAAATTTTATTATTTATATTTATATACTTTATGCACTAGGTACAAAAGCGTACTTAATGTCGCTAAGCATTCTTACTAGCTTACCTTATAAACAATTTAACTTTTTTGAATGAGGTAGGTGCAAAATAAAATAGAAGCATTTAGTCTGAAGCATACTACTAATTCTTTATAATCCCTATCCCTATCCCTATAAATATATAAATGCGAAAGTGTGTCTGTCTGTTACGCTTTCCCGCTTAAACCTCTCAACCGATTTTGATGAAATTTAGCACAGACAATCTTTAGACCCTGAGAAAGAACATAGGCTACCTTTTATTGCGAAAAAAAGGTATACAATTTTTTTATACAAGGTATACAAAATCTTAACCACTGAACCTAGGAACATGATGTTTAGAAGTTTTGGGTGTATCAAGTTAAAAAAAAATTGGCTTTTGAAGTTAAAGTTCCTTTTAACGAATACTCTGCATCGCCGCCGCTGCCGTCAGTCGTCGGTCGTCGTCGCGCACATTCGCCGAAGTGTGGCGGCAGGCGACGGCGCTGTCGTGTGGTGGGGAAGTGCACGAATCTAACTATGCCTACCCTAACGGGCAGACACGTGAGGGCAGACGTCATTGTCGGACGCATGAGATTAGAGAAATTTGCGCTACAGAGAATTACATTTTTCGATCCAGTAAAATTATTTTATTGTTTCGTATAATTTTTTAAGTAAGTATTTTTTATTAGTTAGGTCCTGTAAATTAATTTTGTACATACTTAAAATTTCGGGATCTTTTAGTTCAAAGGTAATAGTAGGTTCCGTTACTTAAAAAAAAAACGATTTGCTTTTATATATAGTATATACATATATGTGTGTGTTGTGCCCATAACCACAGAGCCTGTATGAAGAGAACTGCGTATGTGAAGGAAGCAAGAAAGTTGTGTAAGGATCGTGGTAAGAGGCGCTCCATCGGCTCTGCCTATCCCTGTGGGAAAAAGGCGTGACAATTTGATTGATTGATTAATATATTTATGTTGTTTAAAAAATATCGAAATTGTTAATTAGGACCGCACTTCAGCTTAACATTAGGTGTTGTCATATGCCATATTTTAATGTCGAGTAATAATCCTTTCCTTATTATATTATAAGCGCGAAAGTTTGTGAGTATGGATGGATGGATGGATGTTTGTTACTCTTTCACGCCAAAACTACTGAATGGATTTTAATGAAACTTTACAATAATATAGCTTATACATCAGAATAACACATAGGCTACGATTTATCAGGATATTGTGTGAATTGTCCAAAATATGACGATAAGTATCAAGTAAGTCGGATAAAAATCTACCATCTGCGAGCTATTCTGGCGTGCGCTGCCAAAACCGCTAGAGTTACACATATATAATGTATGGTAAAAATGTGTATCTTAAATAGACCTACAAAAAAGCCCGCCACAGTATATATCTATATCTTATGTGTAAGCCATTATAGGCAAAATAGTGTAGCGTAAATCCTACGCACGGCGGGTGAGGTGGGGGAAGCAGTCGGTCACATCATTGAGTACGCGACTTGCGGCAGGCCAGGCAGTCGCGTGATGGCAAACGTCGTTGACGGTTGTGTCCGTTTTGCGAGTTTTCAAGCGATTTGTTAAAAACGCATTGTACTTAAAGTAATATATTTTTGGTTAAGAGTTACACGTACAAAAACATACTTAATTTTTAGTTTATTCATTTTTAATAGATGCGATGGTATTATAGAGTAGAGTCTGTCCAACCCGAAATGACGCGCCCCTCCACTGCATTTAAGCACACGTGCGACTATAAAATATGGATGCAACACACAAAAAATGAAATTGTAATTGGTCATTCAGTTGCTGGTTAGACACAAAAGGAGGATCACGATGATAAAGTATAGTAATATAGTTAGTAATATTTGTATTCACACATTTAAATAAACTAATAAAGTGGGAGGCGCGTCATTTATAGTTAGACAAGCTATACTATAATACCATCGCACTATATTACCGACAGTCACGTCAACATCCAATCCAATTAACTATACTATGAAGACTATACACTATGCTTTCCATAGACTATACTTTCAGCTGTTTGGAATTTATCTCTATTGTTATTTCCTTCTGTCACTATATGCATATCCTACTATTATTATAAATGCGAATGTGAGTTTGTTTGTTACGTTTTCACACAACAACTACTTAACCGATCATCATGAAACTTTGTACACATATTTTTGGAGGTACTACAAGTAACATAGGTTACTTTTAATTAAAATATTTTATTTTACTATAGTTCCCAATTGACTATAGTTTCAGCTATTTGGAATTATTCTATATTTATTTTTATTTCCGTCTGTCATTTTTATATTAGTTATATACAAAAAAGGCATATACAGTCGAGTTGAGAACCTCCTCCTTTGTTATGACTGTGTTATAAACCTAATTTTACGCGGGTAAAACCGCGGGCACAGCTAGTAATAAATACTTTGTAAAAAAATCAGTATACACTAAACATGTAGTATATGAATACATACACATAAATATACATACTACGTACAGTTGTTGGGAGCAATTTAGGAAATGTGTGAGACCATCTTTTTAAATAGTGATCTATTTGGGGTTTGTCGGATATCTACAGGCAGGTTGTTTCACAAGTTTGCGGCAACAACTGCAAACGATTTGTTATACACATTCGTAAAAGTTACAAAACAAGTTACTGCGCGGCTGCAATACCAGCGCTCTTTTTATCTGCCGGAAGATCTACCATAAAAGGTATTTTCAAATTAGGCGTGTATAAATTATCGCGAATTAGGCCCCAGGTCCTGTCATCGGTTATTCGGGAAAGGCCAATTTGTAACTGGAGTGCAAGTCTCTTATCTTTAATGGATCTCGGCGATGTGCCCATAAATTGTTCGATGGCTGGCGAATATCCAACAGGACGCAATGCGTAGATAGTGGGAACTGAACAAAATATTTCATGACAACAACTGCAAATTATATTACTAACAATTGCGGTATATATGTTATGTAAAACAAATTGTCACGCCTTTTTCCACAGGAATAGGCAGAGTGAAAATGCGTCACTTGCCACGATCCTGACACCACGATTCTCTTCATACAAGCTCTATGGTTAAGGGCACTAGGCAACCCAGCTTTCTTGAGGATGTCTCTGATTTGGTCGAAAAAAACCCTCCTGCTTTGTTTCCCCATTCATCCACATCAGATTTATAAATTCCTTTCGTCAATCCACTTTCACTCATCCTTTCCATGCGCCCAAACCATCGAAGCATTCCCTTGTCAATCCTTGTCACTACATCTCCTTTCAAACCACATCTATCGCGCACTGTGCTATTCCTTATTCTATCCGCTATCGTCACTCCAGATACACTCCTTAACGACCGCATTTCTACAGCGTTAATTCTACTCTCGTGCTTCTCCTGCCGCACCCAAAAGTCTGAAATATAAAGAAATTGTTTTAATAAATATTTTTTATTACTCGTATGTTTTATTGACGTCTAATAAACGGATAAATTCAAATCTCCATAGTCAAGCCAAGGATAAATTCAAGATTTATCCTTACTTATAATTGGACAAAAATATATTTAAAAAAACTTTAATTTGAGTGCTTAGTATTTTTTTGTTGTTGCACGTAATTGCTCTTGAAACGCGACACACTCAAGTCGCGGTCTTTATATTTTAAAGTGTTAGCACCTACTCTAGTTCGATAGACTATCCAATAATTGATCATAATCTGCATGTCAACTCTTTAAAACGAAATGAAACTAGGTTAGTAATAAACCCAATAGGCCGGCATAGTGGATGTGATTGCTACTCACAGTTATTTAACTGTAGTAGCAGTGGCATCCATTCATGGACCACACTCCAGCTTAACATCAAGCGGGGTGCTGTCAAATGTCGAGACACAATGAAAAAAATAATATAAAGATTACTCCAGTTGGAGTGTTATTTTAATATGTCACAATTGTCAAAGCCTTCTACAATTGTAAAAGTTCTGAAAACTTTCCAGTTTATTTTGAACAACCTACACTTATTTTGGCTTATACGTCCAGCAACTTTCGTAAAAATGTTACAAAAAAATAAAAAAGTGTAGTGCACACTTCCTTGTCTGAAACCGCGACACTTGTTATTTTCAGAAACGTGATTTTCCTGAAAAAGTCTAATTAGTGAGTATAGCATTACAAGGAGGCTAAAATAAAAGGAAAAGGAAGGTTTTACTCATACATGGTTTTTCATTAGGAATACTAGTTTATTTCAGTAAGGTTATGAAAAACCGGTTTAATTGGAATGTTAGTTCAACTTCGGTCTGACCGAATACTTCGTATGTTATTATTAATTAAATATTCAGATTCGACATCTGACCTTGACCCGCCTGATGGTAAGCAAGAAGAGAACCAAGAGTGCTGACGACTGCAAAAACCGAGTCTTCACAGCTGCCCCAGTCGCCGTCACTATACCGGCCAAAGGTGCTTTTTTACGCATCGCTTGAAGGATCCAAGGCTATAGGATGGAAAGAACACATGGGCTGGTAAAGCATTCCACTTGTACTTATTTAACTGTAGTAGCAGTCTCCTCTGGCTTAGAATCAGGTGGGATGCTGTCATTGTCTGAATCCATAATTTAAAAAAAACGAAGCAAAAAATACTGAAAATACATTAGACTGAGAGTGACGGCGACTGGCAGCCGTGAACTGATTCGATTTTTTCAGTCGTGCTCGAGGGTGCTCGGACCTTCATTATGCTTACCATCCAGGTCGAGGTCAGATGTCAAGTCACAATTAAAAAAAACTTATATTTGTTTGAGAAAGGTTATGTAGTGTAAATTTGTGAAATTTTAACCTGGTTTCTGAGAATTTATTATTTCATGTGTACGTCAAGGCAAACCTACGTTTTAATTAGTGAGGGCAAATATGGAATTGTGGACTGTTGAGTCAACAGTACGCTTTTTCTTTTATTTATTTATTTATTTATTATCTTATTTATTATTTTCTTTTTTTTGGAGTTGTATCAGGATCGTGGCAAGTGGCGCTCCATTGTCTCTGCCTACCTCCGTGGGAAAGAGGTGTGACAATTTTATTGATTGATTGTTTAAAAAAAATGAGGTAAAAATTTACAAGCAACGCACACAATGTCGAGACACAATAAAAAAAATACAAACCAATAATGAAGGCGACTGCTACTACAGTTAATTAACTGCAAGTAAAGTCGCATGCACTATGCCGGCCTAGTTGGAATCTGCCACGCAAAAGATCACCAGCTGTCTACAACTCCTAAATTTAAGTTATATTAAACCCCTCCAATAATTAATATAACAATATATATAACTATAATAGAATAATACCCCAAAACTCATAATGCAACGACCGCGCCGTGAATTGAACCGGAAAGCGATAGTGGCTAATTTATACCGTTACAAACATGAAATTTGCTGTTCGGTAAATTTAGAATTTATTATTAGGTAATATAATTAGTAGTATTAGTAGACCCGACGGCATGAGTGTTGGGCCGTGGAAACTTGGCAGGTCTCTGGTGTGGGATACGACTTGTGTAGACACATTAGCCCAATCTCACATCCAAGCGACCTCGTTAAGCGCGGGAAGTGCGGCGATTTCTGCTGAGTTCTCTGCGTATTCTCGCCAAATACACCAACCTCGGTGCTGGTTACGAATTTGCGCCGTTTGGGGACGAGACGATAGGCCCCTGGGGACCTTCAGCTAAGCACCTGGCCAAGGAGTTGTTCAAGCGGCTGACAGAGAAGTCTGGAGACAGAAAGGCTGGCGACACAGAAATTTTTGTGACACGACATTTGACCTCGTCCCACCTGATGGTAAACAAGAGAAGATCCAAGAGTGACGAGGACCGCAACATCCGATTTAGTTCGCGGCTGCCTCAGTCGCCGTCACTATGCCGGCCAAATGTGCTTCTTCTCGCATCGCTTGAAGGATCCAAAGTTGTAAGAGGGAGAGAACACGTGGGCTGGCAAAGCATTCCACTTGTCGATTGTTCTACAAAGAAAAGACGCACCGAACATTTTAGTTCGACTGCCGAAATTCAGTTTAATGAACAATTATTCTTACACATTCCCCGCGAACACATTGCTTTCACTATCGGTCAGAATACAATCATCCGAGGTCAAATGTCGTGTCACAATAAAAAAAATGTCTTGGTGTACGTGGCTGTTTCTGCGTATCTTACCAAAAGTTTATTCTAATATTTTTAAAACTATAGTGGTCGAATGGTAGATAAATAAATGTTTTCGACAACCAAGAGCCCTTGGTTCGAATTACTTTCCGGTACAAGCATGTTTAGAAACTTAGTAAAGAAATGTTAAAAAATAAATCATGAAATCGTCCATCTTGTGTATTTGAACTATACACCCCTTACATATTGATAATTATTCAATACATTTTTCTCCGTAAAATGTTAATGCAAAGAATCTAAAGACAGAGTAGTGACACTGAAAAACTCTTATTGTCGGTTATTTTAGGAGTTTCATCCTCAAGAAAGCTAAGTTGCCTAGTACCCTTAACCATAGGGCTTGTATGAAGAGAATTGTGGATTTGAAGGCAGCGAGGGAGTTGTGTCAGGATCGTGGCAAGTGGCGCTCCATTGTCTCTGCCTATCTCTGTGTATAAAAGGCGTGAGATTTTTTTAAATTATTTTTTAAATGGGTTATTTTCTTATGATGCTATTAGTTGAATTTAAAAATAAAATCTGATGTGGATAGATGCGTTTAACGAAGCAGACTTATTTGGTTACACTGTTTGTTTTTTTAAGTGTTTTTTGTTTTTGTTTTGAGTAAAGCACACCTGTTTTGGATTTAATAAAAGCTCTTTTGCGAACATGCGAAAAGTGCATTTTCCGGTTAAGTTCAGTTTTTGCACTCACGTACAGAATGTATGAAAAGTTACACCTGCGATGCCATACGGCCGTAAAGCGCTATTTCAAGTGCATAATTCTGTTCACTAAATTTACTATTGTTGTTTTTTTGTATTTTGTAATAAAGGCTGATATTTGCTTCAGGTCTGGTTTTTAAAGAGTGGTAGGCAGTGGTTCCCAGCCTGCTAATCCGGAGTAGTACAACCACTTGCAAGTATACAGACCGTGAAGTGATTTAGTCGCGTTTCGGGATCAGCTTGTAAGTTGCTGGTTGGCTGATGGCTAAAAGTCTAACATGTGGCGCTGCTCCACGTATCCCTGTGCTCTCAGAGGGATACGTGGAGCAGCGAGTTGATATGGTCATATGTGTTTTTGTTGGCCTCATGGCCAATACTTGACATTGGCAAAATGATATGGTTTTGTTTTAATGCAAACAACGCAGGCGCCATTAATTAAAAAGAAGAAGATATAGGTATAGTTAATATACCTATATCTCGAAAATTATTAATAAAAAGAGTAATAATATGTTCTATATCATTTAAACTATCATTGGTGGTGCAGAAAGTGTACCTGCATATTGCGGCGCGACGAATTGTGGTCCGCTTTAATTTGCGATGCGGTTTTACTCGCTTCTATTTCAACACGTTTCTGGACATTTTGACAATTGTGAACCTATTCTTGTTTAGTTTGTAAATCGTCTGTAATTTTATAATTTATTTATTAATCTCCGTCGTGTATGACTTTTTGGGGCAATCGATCAATTTCAAACGAAATGTAATTTGTATCCTGATATAAACGCATGAATTTCTATAGTAGCAGTGAATTTCTATCATGACCCCGCATTCCCGCTACATATGTCGGGGTGCTTAGGCAGGGTGCTGTCATATGTCGAACTACAATAACAACAAGTTATTTAAAAGCGACATTTAAACTCGGGGTCCCACAACTAAAAATGTGTATTTCCAACAAATAAAAAACGATCATACAAAAAGTCAAATTGTCACGCCTTTGGAAGAGACCAAGGAGCACCACTCGCCACGATCCTATACAATTATTGTATAAATAAAAAAATTAATATCCCAATTTAAGAATCTGTAAACCACTGTAGATTATGTTTGCCTTCTTTGTATTTCATTTAGGCTTCATCATCATCAGCCAGAATGCGTCCACTGCTGCTTATAGGCATCCCCCTTAGAACGCCATTTAAACTTACCCCCTACAATAAAACCATTAACTTTTTTTTTATTGAGACTCGATATCTGACGTTCACTTGCATGGTGGTAAGCAAAGGTTGGTAAGGGCACCGGTGACTAAAAAACCGTTAAGGTTTACGGCTGCCTCTGTCGCCGCCACCATGCCGGCTGATTTAGGTACTACCCAGACCGGTAGATTAGACAAATTACCACCAATCGTGTGCATATCATCCAAAAAAATTACATTACTCGTATATTTTCGTCGCATTTACAATCTAATAATACTTTTAAAAACAGTTTCTAAATTAGATTGGTATTATAATATAAGAATAGTCTTCTTGTAAATTTTGAGGAGTGACTTTTAAAGTACCGTCAGCAGGCGACTATAACAAAATTTGTGCCTCAATTTAATAAGATTAAATTGTTGTCGTTACACTCCGTCTGGACTACAATGCTGAATTGCCTAATTGTTTACTGCTGTTGGAAAAATCAGTTCATCTTTTGTGGTAATTTTGATTTGTATTAAATTATTAAAAAAAATGTATTATACAATTACATAACCATAGACGGGAAAGTGATGGTAGAGAAAGTGAGTGTTGACATGTCACAAAAAGCTTTGAAACCTACATTTTGGTCACAAGTCCGGAACGCTGCCTTCATTCTCCCGCCTGCCACGCGATGGATCCCGAAACGCGACCAAATTAATTCACGGTCTGTATACTTGTAAGTGTTGGTACTACCCCGAATCGGCAGACTGGGAACCACAGCCTACCACTCTTTGATAACCAGACCCGAAGCAAATATCCACCTCTGTTTTCTGATTGACAAGTATTTGAGATATTTATGGCCA
Organism: Tinea trinotella; assembly: GCA_905220615.1. Taxonomy (NCBI): domain Eukaryota; kingdom Metazoa; phylum Arthropoda; class Insecta; order Lepidoptera; family Tineidae; genus Tinea; species Tinea trinotella. The sequence goes on along the minus strand of HG992328.1, from coordinate 3,278,436 downwards.
CAAAGTGTGTTTAATTATTTTTCATTATGCATATAATAATGCTTTTCAGTATAGAAATGTAAAAACAAATTGAAATATTATATTTTGTCATAATTATAGCTACCCTTGTTAAAAACTCCCACCCTTAAGACCTGAACATAAACTTTTACGATGATAAACAGATAAATGCGAATTAAATTTTAAGTGAAAATTAAATTTTATGTCGAGAATACAAACAATTCGGCTTCGGTTCCAAGCTAAACCAGCGATAAACTTTAGCGTGATTAATATGTTGTTATTGTGGCATAAAATATGTAGTTATAATATTAACTAAAAGACGATCTAATAGTGCCAAAACTTGGACTAATTGGAATATAACAGATACTTAAGTACCTACTGTAAAACTACTTTAAATACAACAAATAAATAACTATCGCGGGGACATTATAATAAAGTACAATAGAATATGATGAGTTGCAATATGATTCAATATTTATTTATATATACAGAAGGCGACTGTGGTGTAGTGGTAGTGCAATGGTCACACAAACTGAGAGCACGGGTTCATAACCACTCGCCGGTACCAATGTATCTTTGATATATATGTACTTTGGTTGTCCTATTTCTATGATTCAAGCAATTTAGTAGCTTAGTATACAAATGTATAATAAAAAACATACATACGAGTATATTCATCTGAGATTTAGTTTTTTTTATTGGGGTTTGTCAAAATGACAGCACCCCGCCTGATGTTACATTGGAGTGCTGTTCATGAATGGAGGTTTCTTCTACTACAGTTAAAGAACCAAAAGTTTCAAACTGATCCCAAAGCCCTCATATCCGACTTAAAAACCCGACACTGAGCACATATGTGCTTATTTTATTTGTGCATGAAATAAAAACCACGCTGCATTAAACGCTCTATATAAAGAAAGCCACATCCTAAGATTATAAGCAAGTCATCTTACGTTTACGACTCAATAAAAAGATATTATAATGTGTCTACCTTCAGAAACATTTCGTTACAGAATAGGCAGTTATTTTTTTCCTACCTACTGAAATTCTTAATAGGAATAGGATTATGTTTATACTAGCTGACCCGGTGAACTTAATACTGCCTAAAAGTCAATGAATGTTGCGTTACAAATTAGCCGAACTTAAGTTGGGTGAATCAAAAATTTAAATCGATTTAAACCTTTGTTGTTAATTGAGTTTTTTTTTGTGACTCGACATATAATCGTTTCTCTTTATAAATAATACAACATAGGTTTTTGATCAATATATTTTTACTGATTATGCCAAAATTGACATTTTGTTTTCTATTCTCAACAGCTTAAAATATTTAATATAACTAAATATTAAAATATAACAGCGGAAAATGTTTTTTTATTTTATTTTATATTTTTTATTATTTACACAATATGTTTATAAATAATAGCCTATGTGTTACTCTAATGTATATTGTGATGTATTATTGTAAAGTTTCAATAAAATCCATTCAGTAGTTTTTGCGTGAAAGAGTAACAAACATCCATCCATACACAAACTTTCACGTTTATAAGATAAGTAAGAATTAGTAGGTTTTAGTAGGTTTAGTAGCTTGCGTGATGGTTAGCAAAGGATGTCCAAGAGCGACGACGACTGAAGAAGCCGTTACAACTTACGGTTATCTCAGTCGACGTCACTGTGCCGGTCAGAATGTTTGTGACATTCGAGTGTCAAATGCCACAAATCTGTTGGTTGACGTTTGCATAGTCTGAGTCTAAGTCAATCAATCAATCAAATTGTAACGCCTTTCTCCCACAGGGATAGGCAGAGACAATGGAGCGCCACTTGCCACGATTCCTACACAATTGCTTCCTTCATATCCACAATTCTCTTCATATAGGCTCTGTGGTTATGGGCACTAGGCTAAGTCACAATAATAAAAGACAGCCAAGTGACTTAGTCGCGTTTTTAATCTAATTTTAAATCGTAACTACATCATAGATTAATGATTGGAAGCGCGTCGAAGCGTCAGTGAGACTAATCATAAATCTATGTAACTACATCTTCTTTCTAAACACATTTATCACGCACAACTGAATCTTTTTTATCTGCAATCATTACGAGTACACGATTTTTTGTGCTAAGTAAAAATTCACGGTCCAAATTTTTCACAATGAAAACATTCTGAAGCGTTTAGGCGTCACGTGGTAAAGTGACGTCACAGCTGTAGCATGACATCCGAAAACAGCTATGTACGGAAATATTCGCATTTGTTACATTTAGAAGTTTCTCGCATGCCATTTTGTACGTTGGATTTTGTCATATTGTGTAAATGCTCTGTTTTTAGACATGTTTTGCTAATAAATCATTAATTTTATATGGGGACTTGGGCTTAAATGTATTAACAGTTTAATATGCATTTTAAAATAGTTTGATGAACGAAGATTAAAATGCAATTGGAATTTATGCTTTATTTTGCATAGTTTAGGTGTGCAAAATGATCAAACTATAATTTTGACAGTTCAAAGCAGAACAAATATGGCGTTGATTGACAGATAATACAAAATCCATATCTTATTTTCCAAATAACTCAATTGCACAGCAATTAAAAGCAAAAATGTTATTAGTTTTGTCAATACAAGTATCGAAACTATTTTTTTTATTTTTTCATCATTGGACATTACAAAACTAGTACAAAGGAGCCCAAAATGAATGATGTCCTTTATATTTTTAGAGTTACCACAGGGATACCCAGAGGCAAAGAAGCGCCGCTTTCGCTTTCCTCACATACACAATTATCTTCCTTTTCATACAACTACTATGGTCATGGGCACGGATGCGTATTTGTTCTTAAAGAATGGCCCAGATATATAGTTACCAGATTATATTTTCTACGGGAATAGCCAAAGACAATGAAGCGCTTCCCTCTCATACACAATTCTCTTCACATACACAATGTCTATGCTTAAGGACACTGCAGATGTGTGTGTGTTTTTTTTAAGAATGGCCCAGATTTTTAATCACAATAAAAAATGGCAGTTTTTTGCTAATAATTAATTGCAGTATTGCTTTTCCTAGTAAAGAAAAAGCTTTTACTTATTCCCAAGAAACCTTCAAAGCGAAATTAAGAAAACACAATTTATACAATTTTTTCTAAGAGAAAAACAATTCTTAAATTAAGCCACAAGTCGTGGCTATTCTGTCATCCATAAATTGCAGAGACGGTCACCGAAAGCCGTTGTCCCTCACAACGATCTACTTTAGAAATAGTTGCGGATTCCAAGTACCACTTATAAGGGGAACTAACAAGACCATAACAGTTCTCAAAATATCGTTATTTCAATATAAACGCTGTTGCAGGTTCTTACAAGGAAATTAAATAATCTTTTATGGTTTTCAGAAATATGTTTTTGTCGTTATCTCCTAATCGCACACAGACGATAGGCGTGACGCATTGGTTACAACAGTTTGTTAGTCTCAAGTCCCGGGTGCAATTCCCGGTCGGAGTAAACATTTATTCTTTTAATAATATTTTATTAGTAATATTAAATAAACATTACAAATATTTGTTTTTCAAAAAGAGGTGGATCAGGCTCTGGGTCAGGTTTTCAAAGAGTGGTAGGCAGTGGTACCCAGTCTGTCGATCCGGGGTAGTACCACCACTTAGAAGTATACAGACAACTGAAGTGGAATTTGAAAGTCTGATATTTGTTTAAACAAAAATCCTACTTCCTACTATTATTATAAATGTGAGTTTGTTTGTTACGTTTTCACGTAACAACTACTTACCGATCATCATAAAAATTTGTACACATATTTTTGGAGTAACTAGAAGTAACATAGGATACTTTTAAATAAAATAAAAAATTACTGTTGTTTCCAATTTATAGATTCAGCTGTTTGGATTTTTTCTATATTTTTTTTTTTTCCGTCTGTCATTTTTCTGAGTTATCAATACAAAAAAGGGACATACCGTCGAATTGAGAACCTCCTCCTTTTTTATGACTGTGTTATAAACCTAATTTTATGCGGGTGAAACCGCGGACACAGCTAGTAAAGATATAATTGTATTATAGAGATGATTACTGGAATGTACAATATTTCAAATTGAAAGGAACAGATTTAAGTTAACGGATAGTACTCGTGAGTGCTTGAATTGGGAATCTTGCTATCATATTGTTTATTGATTTTTAATAACAAAATTTAAATAATTGTTAATTATATTAGTATTATAATGTATTTAAATGTAATCGCAAATAAACGATTATAAACGATTTTAAATAATTTATTAAAATTAAAAAGTAGAAAATTATTAAGATTATAATGTAGATAAGTTAATATTTTTTAATTAAGCTAAACAATTTATTAAAAATTTAAGTTTATTTCTCTGCTAAACTATATAATCTGTGATAAGATTGCGACGATAGTTTTAAAGTTTGTAAAAGAAGTAATATCGGAAACCAGTGACCTGATTCAAAAGTTAATTTTACCGTTGGAAAGCTAATATCTGAGATGAGATCGGTAAAGATAATATGACACGATCACGGGAATTACACTAATTTTATATTATTTTTTATTAGGGCTCGACATATGACAGCACCCCTGCCTGATGTTAAGTTGGGGTGCGATCCATCAATGGAGGTGACTGCCACTACCGGTAAATACAGTTATTTACAGGAACGTGGACGAACGGTTTAGCGATTGGTTTGTTGCGCGTAAAGTCCCGGGTTCGATCCCCGGTCGGAGCAAATATTTGTTTCATAGCTTTCATTTGTAATATTTAATAATATTAAATATTTCCAATATTTGTTAATAAAAAAAGAGATGGATATTTGTTTCGGGTCTGGGTATCAAAGAGTGGTAGGCAGTGGTACCCAGTCTGCCGATCCGGGGTAGTACCACCACTTACAAGTATACAGACCGTGAAATGATTTGGTCACGTTTCGGGATCAGCTTGTAAGTTGCCGGTTGCATCTAGGCCGACATAGTGGATGTGATTGCTACTCACAGTTATTGAATTGTAGTAGCAGTGACATTCATTCATGAACCACACTTCGGCTTAACATCAAGCGGGGTGCTGTCATATGACGAGTCACAATAAAAAAAAAGTTAATAAAGGACGTTTTAAATAACAGTAATTCCACAAGGCCGGTCTGGTTGGAACCGGCAACTTTCAAGTCGATCCCGAAACGCGACTAATTCACTTCACGGTTTATTTTTTATGTTTTCATTATAAATTTGTATACTAAGCTACTAAAGTGCTTGTATCATAGAAACAGGACAACCAAAGTACATATATCAAAGATACATTGGTGCCGGTGAGTGGTTTCAAGTCCGTGCCACTCGGCTTACGTAGCCATTGCACTGCCACTACACCACGGTCGCCTTGTTTGGACAGTCAATAGTGGTTGTACTATTCCGTGCCTGTAGACTGGGCAAAGACCGCCAACCACTCCTACCATTGATTAACAGTAAATATTTTTAGTATAATTTTACAATTACTGTTTTCTTCAAGCAGTTTTATTACTAGTTTTTATTTAAGTTGTCTTGTTAGTATGGTTGAAATCTTGCAGCTGAGTTTTACCATTAATATCTCCAACGGATTATGCTGAAACTTTGCATATTTAGATGACAGTGCATTATCTTAAAAAGTATTATTTTAACTTAACGTAGATTTATTTTCATTTTAGTATTACTGAAATATTAAACAAAGACTAGTTTAGATATTTTTCAAAATTAACAAATTTATTTGGTAAACCTTATTTTGTTCACAACTCCATAGTAACATAGTAAGAAAAGATCAATCAAACTGTCACGCCTTTTTTCCACAGGGATAGGCAGACAATGGAGCGCTATCTGCCACGATCCTATCACAAATTTCTAGCTTTTAAAAAAGTCTAGATTGCTTGAGGATGCCTACGATTTGGTCGGAATACTTTCGCCAAATCCTTGTAACTGCATCTTTTTCAAATCACATCTCTTGCGCATTGTGATATTCCTCATTCTATGCCCTATCGTCACAATAACAAAAAAATTGTCTAAAGAGAATTTTGACATCCATAGGATGCGAGAGAGAGAGTTATATCAGAATTGTTTATTTATTAAGATTTTAATAAAAAAAGACGGTGGATTAGCCCCCTGCCTCTCCTATATGTAGCTGCCTATACGTAGCTAGGCAGTATTCACGGATAAAATGCTTACAAAATAGGAGGCGAACGTTAAGACGATTTATTCAGGATTTTCCTAAAAGTCTAATCTTAAGACTAAAATCCCAGGAACTAAGTGAGTTTCAGATATCCTTTTAGAGGTTTTACTTTACCATTCAATTTAAATGAATCCTTTTGATCAATTTCTATTTATAAACTTACATATATATAAAATAGGGTTTATTGATTTAGATTTTTTATTCAATTAAATAAGTGCTCTCTATCCGCATTTTAAGGCATCCAGGTATTTTTTATTTAGACGCGACATCTGATCTCGAGTTGCTTGGTGCTGTCTAATTATACAAGATTTTTATTTTGACTCGACATATGATAGCACCCCACCTGATATTAAGCTAGACTACGGTCCATGAATGGAGGTGACTACACATCCATTGTACCGGCCTTAAAGTTGATCTCGAAACGCGACTAAGTCACTTCACGGTCTGATATGTGGAGATACTATTCCGGGTCGGCATATTGGACAATTTGCTTACTATTGACGTCGTTATTAACTATAATTAAATAAAAAAATAGACATCAACCTTCATGAAATGAACATTCACACTTTACATGCATGTATGAAGAGAGTTATGGACTTGCTTAGTGATAACGGGGTGTCTAAGAGGGACGGCGACTTGAGAAACTGACTAAGATTAAGACTGCCTCTGTCGCCTACACTACGCCAGGACTAAATGTTCTTTTTTTTTACTTCGCTTGAAAGATCCAAGGTGCGGATGTATGATGCGGAGAAGAGAATAAGCTGGATATGGATTCCACTTTCGATTGCCCATTCTGTCGGCAAAATGAGAATGCCTTTTTCGAACTATGCGGGGTTTGAAATCACGATAATAATAAGACGAAGTAGGAACAAGAATGTAATAAAATAGAGATGCCAGGATTGTAGAAAGTGACGTGACACTTTAGTTAAAGAAAAATAATATTTCGTCCCGAATCTTATCTTGACTTGACCATCAATCAATCAAATTGTCACGCCTTTCTCACACAGGGCTAGGCAGAGACAATGGAGCGCCACTTGCCACGATCGTAACACAACTCCTTCGCTTCGCTGACATTCACAATTCTCTTTATACAAGCTCTACGGATATAGTCACTAGGCTCCTGGGTCTGCCATGTTTGACGCATCTATCCACATCAGATTTATTAATTTCTTTTGTCAATCTACTTTCACTCATCCTTTCCATGTGCCCAAACCATCGAAGCATTTCTTTGTCAATCATTGTCACTACATCTTCTTTCAAACCACATCTGTGCTATTCCTCATTCTATCCGTTATGGTCACTCCACACACACTCCTTATTGACCGCATTTCTACACTCATGCTTCTTCTGCCACTTTATGTTAGATAATAAATAAGCTCGACTTTATGTTAGAATGAATAAAATATAAAAGACGTGCTAAAAATTTAAAGTAGGGATTATAATCAACTTCCTAATAATTAATTATTTTCTTTAATAATTTCTAAAGTATTTCATTACAGCATACGAGATCACTAAAATGTTCGAAGAATTCCTGTTAAACATTATTGAGAATGGCAAAATGTAGGGTAATTGACACTCTACTTGTTACGGGAAATTGAATTTAACCGTCAAAAGAATTACTGTCAACTTTGAATTGGTCTACAATTTATAAGCACTATTATTTAGGCAGTGGTAATTTTTTTCATTTTTTTTTTTGTGGCTCGATATATGGGAGCTCAGACTGGAGTGCGGTTAATGAATAAAGGTATCTGCTATTTACAAGCTGATCCCCAAACGTGACTAAGTCATTTCACGGCCTGTTATACTTGTAAGTGGTGGTAGTACCTTGAATTGACGGTCTGGGCACCACTGCCTACCACTCTTAAACAACTAGATCCCGAGCAGATAACTTAGTCTATTATTAAATTCATTAAACATTCAATCTAAATAATTAATTCTGCTGAGAACTTCAAGCTGCGCAAATACGCTAACCTCTGTACAGGTTACGAATTTGCGCCGTTCGGAGTTGAGACGATGGGCCTTTAAGGACCCTCAGCCAAGCGCTTGGCCAAGGAGTTGGCCAAGCCTCTAACGGAGAAGACTAATGACAGGAAGGCTGACAATTATTTCTGCCAACGTATTAACCTTGCTATGCAAATAAAAGGGAAAATACTGCCAGTCTCCTCCTACACTCACTCATATCTCTGATGTGACGTCTTAGAAGATATTTTTATTTATAGTTTAATAATAGTTAATATACTTTTAATTTTATTTAAATAAATATTTTATTCTTGAATTAAATTTATTAAAAATGTAAATTAAATTCCTAATAAAAGTTATGACACAAATCTTAGCTCTGACCGGGAATTGAAGCTGTGTCTTTACACGTAACAGTTAAAGTGTTTTATGCAATAATGTTTTTAGAATAAGTCTGGACATATGTATAATATAATAAAAAGAATATTCTTATACATATATTACTTTATTTTTATACTTTGTTTTTTTATTAAACATTTCTATACTAAGCTACTAAAGTGCTTGTATCATATAACCAAACCAAAGTAAATTTCTGTACAAAAATTCCTGCAGTCTCTGACGTACTATGAAACTGAAAACCTCTTTACAGTCCTAACATAATAATAAATACATGCGTATGTACTTTAGGTAACACACACTCGGCACACATTCACCCAAACACACACACACACACACACACACGCACACACACCACACAATACACACACACACACCACACACAATACACACTTCTACTAACTATTCTATTAAATTTTAAATGTATTTTTTTTTAATTGTGACTCGACATATGACAGCACCCCGCTTGATGTTAAGCCAAAGTGTGGTCCATGAATGAATGTCACTGCTACTACAATTCAATAACTGTGCGTAGTAATAACATCCACTATGCCGGCCTAGATGGAACCGGCAACTTACAAGCTGATCCCGAAACGTGACCAAATCACTTCATGGTCTGTATACTTGTAAGTGGTGGTACTACCCCGGATCGGCAGACTGGGTAACACTGCCTACCACTCTTTGATAACCAGACCCGAAGCAAATATCCATTTTTTTTTAATAACAAATATTTGTAATATTTAATACTATTAAATATTACAAATAAAAGCTATGAAACAAATATTTGCTCCGACCGGGGATCGAACCCGGGACTTTACGCGCACAAACCAGTCGCTAAACCGTTCGTCCACGCCTGTGGTCAAATTAAGTAAAAACAAAAGGAAATAATATCAGATTTTGTATACTATCAATTTGTATTTAATAGATGAGAAGGTTGATATTTGCAGCACAGTACAAGTACTAGTGCAGGTATCATCGTTCATGGAAAACTGTAAACATTGTAGAGCAGCAAATAAAGTTTCATTATTATTATATCAAAGATACCGGTGAGTGGTTTTGAACCCGTGTACTCGGCTTACGTACCATTGCACTGCCACTACACCACTAAAATTGGTTATATTAAATGTATAAAAATGTATAATGTAGCTCTGTAAGTGATAAGTTTACCCCTCGTATGCACTAATTACACGAACATCAGCGGCTGTACATAACAGATGCATTTACCCCAGTGCAGTCGATTCAGGTCAACCGCTAATGAGATTTTCCGCCATTTATTGTAAGTGGGGTATTTTACTCCAACGTTTTATGGTGCAGATCATTATTAAGAGATACTATTTTTATGTGGATGCGTTAAACAAGGCAGTCCCAGATGGGTGTTTTCCGACCAAATCGGACATATCCTTAAGAAAGCTAGGTTGCCTCATGCCCATAACCTTAGAGCTTGTATGAGGAGAATTGTGGATGTGAAAGAAGCGAGGGAGGTCAGGATCGTGGTAAGTGTCGCTCCATTGTCTCTGCCTATCCCTGTGGGAAGAAGGCGTAACAATTTGATTTTTTATATTTTTTATTGTGGATAGTTGCGCTTCTTTGTTCCTGTCCATCCCTGTGTAAATTAGAGCGTGCTATTTTTTTTTATTGTGAGTCGACATCTGACCTTAGTAATTTCAAAAACAGCCGTCGGTTATATTATGTACTTAAGTCGTTTTGTTTCTATGATACAAGTACTATCAGTAGCTTAGTGTAGAAATGTAAATGATAAAACATATTTATATCTATTTTTTAATAAATATTAAACTCGACTGCGGCTTATGATTACAGGTGATTGCTACTTACAGTTAAATATCTGTAAGTAGCAGTCGCATCCACTATGCCGGCTTAGTTGAAACCGGCAACTTTTAAGCTGATCCTGAAACAGGACTAAATCGCTTTACGTACGCTTAATTAAGGCAAAGTACACTTTTCTAACCTTTCTAGGGGAAAAAATGGTTCCTTAAAAAAACACATGAAGGTAAAAGAGAATACAATTTTCGGCGGTACGGTCCGCAGCGGCAAGTGGCACTTTCATCCGAATTTGCATCGTTTAATTCAAAATTATGCAGTACAGGAGCCAAACTGGCTTTGCATAAGGAACAGAGCGGTAACGGCAGCAAAACTATGATCTCTATATCCATATTTACATGAATAGGTCTTTCAACTATGTATTAGTTGAAAAGACAAATATATTTATTGGTTTTGTTGAATGCACATATTTCATATTCATGTTACAATTTTAAATCCTCACTAATATTATAAACGCGAAAGTTTGTGAGAATGGATGGATGTTTGTTACACTTTCACGCAAAAACTACTGAATGAAAGCTGAATGAAGCTTTACAATAATATCAAAATAACACATATTGTGTGAATAACAAATAAAATAAAAAACATTTTCCCATACAAAACTGCGTGCGTTCAGAATTTTCTTTTTGGGTTAACTGAGGAAAATATCTCAAGCTGTTGAGAATTGAAAACAAATTGTCATTTTTGGCATATCGGTAAAAAAATGTTGCTCAAATACCTATGTTGTATTATTTATAAAGAGAAACGACGATAAAACGAAACGAAATATGTCGAGTCACAAAAAAAAGTCAAGTAACAAAACTCAATTCAAAACAAAGATATAAATCGATTTAAATTTTTGATTCACCCAACTTAAGTTCGGCTAATCTGTAACACAACATTCATTGACTTTTAGGCGGTATGAAGTTCGGTGGGTCAGCTAGTAGTTACATATCGATACTCGTACCTCTAAGCAAATTGTTGTATGAATATATATGTATGTGTATGAATATATAATTATGTATGTGTTATATATTTATGTATGTATGTAGGGCATTAAGGTTGGGTTATTAATTAGTATATAGGTGAGATTTATTCGTAATCAAAGAGTGGTAGGCAGTGGTACCCAGTCTGCCGATCCGGGGTAGTACCACCACTTACAAGTATACAGACCGTGAAGTGATTTGGTCACGTTTCGGGATCAGCTTGTAAGTTGCCGGTTCCATCTAGGCCGGCATAGTGGATGTGATTGCTACTCACAGTTATTGAATTGTAGTAGCAGTGACATTCATTCATGGACCACACTTTCGCTTAACATCAAGCGGGGTGCTGTCATATGTCGAGTCACAATAAAAAAAAAATGACAATTAAAAATAATATATGTTAAATTGGAATCCCGCATGACTCCAGCACGGGTTTTCCTAGTGGAGTATCCGGAAACAGCATGCTACGTCTCACCATGTACATATTATAAATAAATAAATAGTGATAAAGAACAGCAATTTGCTTCTTCTAATGTAATCATTAATTTATACGAAACTTCATGAACGATGCAAACGAGAAAACGGCCACCATAGCGTGCCGCTGGCGCTGGTGTAGTTTAAATAAAAATAAAGCAAAGATATAAATACACTTACTTATAAATTGGATATATTTATTGTCTTTGCAATAGGGAGAATATGTATAAAAAGTTTTGTGGGTGTGATTTTTTAATATACATTTCTATACTAAGCTACTAAAGTGCTTGTATCATAGAAACAGGATAACCAAGGTACATATATCAAAGAAGAAGTACCGGTGAGTGGATTTGAACCCATACCTCGGTCGCCTCAAAGAATAAAGCGCTTCATTGTCTCTGCAAGAAATGAGGCGATTGATGATGATGACACTTAAACCAACGACAAGTATTTAATACAAAAAATATAAATCTAATGTGGATGGATGCGTTATTCGAGGCAGACCTGTTCTCCGGCCAAACAGGAGACATCCTTAAAAAAGCTAAGTTGCCTAGTGCCCATAATAGAGCTTGTATGAAAAGAATCGTGGATGTTAGGGAAGCGAGGAAGTTGTGTAACAACCGTGGCAAGTGGCGCTTCATTGTCTCTGCGGGAAACCGGTGAGTATCCCAATCGTCTATGACTTGTCATGACTTGACAATTGATTGTTTGACGATCATGGTGTAGTATTAATGCACAATGGTATGATTGGGGAAATTGGGTATTGGATTGGGATCAACTTGGGAAATTAGTTATTTTTGTAATGTTTGGTCGGTATAGTGACGACGACTGACGTAACCGTAAGATTTTCTTTAGATGCGGCGTACTTCTACCTCCACCGTGCGTCCGACAAGTCGAGGTTAGTTAAAGTTCTTCGCCTGCGGATGCTTCCCACGGAATCACGGATTTTAAAAGACGAAGTATCAATTAGCCTAATTATTTATTAGTTGAACAAATACATACATTGAACGTTGTAGACATAACTCGAACAAGAGCCGTTGCATAATTACAGAAAGGTACAACACAAATGCAAAACGGGGTCTCGAACACGAGACCGTAGACCCCACACAGGCGCTCTTATTTGCATCGTATTAAACATAGCTTACTGAGATTCCCTGACGGAATCATTATTCTTGATTGATATAAGATTTTGAAACGATTTACAAAATATATGTATACAACTAGATGTGCCCGCGGTTTCACCCGCGTAAAATTAGGTTTATAACACAGTCATAAAAAAGGAGGAGTTTCATGATGATCGGTTACGTAGTTGTTGCGTGAAAACGTAACAAACAAACTCACATTCACATTTATAATAACAGTAGGATTAAGACGATGACTTATATGATGATAAGTAAGGAAAGATCCAAGAGTACCGAAGACTATGGAAAATCGATTCTAATCATTGAATTAATATTACTACGCTAGTAATATTAATTCAATGAATTTAATACGTTGCTGGCCAAAAGTTCTTACGCTTAGCTTGAAACTAAGCCATTTTTATAATCCAGTTCGAAGTGTTGCAGGTGTTGAAGTGTTGATAAACTAGATGTTGGGTTGGTTAACATTGCACGTTGCACATTGGTTAACATTCGAGCCCACTACGAGAGTAAGTCCCAAGAGTAAGAATAACAATTCAATCAAATTGTCACGTCTTCTTTCCTAGGCAGAGACAAGTCGATCGCTTCCTTCACATCTACAATTCTTTTCATACAAGTTCTACTATTATGTGCACTAGCCAACCCAGTTTTCTTAAGGATGTCTTCGATTTGGTCGGAAAAAACCCTCCTGCGTCTGCTCGTTTAACGCATCTATTTTAACAAATGGATTATCAATTCAAATACGATAAAGCCAAGAATAGTATGAAAACCTAATTAGTATGTAACTGGCGAATAGAAGAGAAGTTCAGTTCAACTTGTGAGGGGATGTGAAAACTTTTCTCACTACTCATATTTTAATACAACTACTACTATTGAATTCTATTTGAATTGATTTTGTTTAGCGGTAGACACTGGATTCAACTAGGTCGTAGTTGACCGATGTCCACGAAACTATATTCTATAATTGAGAAAATAATAACACAAGCATTGAGATATCATATATAATAAGCATATATCTACATAATATACTATGTATAAACAAACTTTATCAAATAAAAGATTTAAATAATGAATTAAACAAATTATATTATGGTTTATTTTGGTTTTCGATTTTACAATTAAACCAAAATAAACGTAAGACGCATTAAATCTATTTAATTCATTTTTAAAAAGATTTGATGTTTGCATTTATAATAATCTAAGTTATGTATTAGCCACTTAACCTTTGAGTAGATCTGTCTCTAGCTTATGCGGATGATTAATAGCTAAGTTAGGGCCGGTTCATCAACCCTGGATTAACCAAACACTCTTAGATATAGATCATTTTATCTAACCCTAATACAATCGTACATAATCACAATATTTTGGCGAAGTACAGGTTAAGGGAATCAACCGCATTCTGTCGACCAAATCAGTAGTCGAACAAAAAGACTTGGCACATCGTTTCTTCGTACACGTACCAAATTATACAAGTAGAATGCTTTACCAGTCTATGTGTTCTCCCCAGCCTATGGTAAGAGAAATAGTAGTTTTTAGTTTGCCATGCTAGTGGATTCGTTTGCAGTGGAAAATTCTTACAGGTGTCGATCTAGCTTTTTAGTTTGCCATGCTAGCGGATTTATTTGTGGTGGAATATTTTGCAGTTGACGATCTAGCTTTTTAAATTTGCCATGCTAGCGGATTCGTTTGCGGTGAAATATCCTTGCAGGTGTCGATCTAGCTTTTTAAATTTCTATGCTAGCGGATTCGTTTGCGGTGGCTCACCGTGTTATACATAAAGTTTAGCTTGAAACACCGGCCGTGAGGGACTAAACAAGTCGACATATTGAATCTCTAAAGACATGTGTCTGAGTGCCTACCTGGCTTAATTTGAATTAAAAGCTAATTGAGTTTGTAATAGAGGTACATAATATTCTAGAAATTTCAATATTTATTATTTTACATATCCAAATTAAGCTACTTAATTGCACCAATATACATTAATACCATGTCTACAGTGAAAAAAAAATTTTAAAGTTTGCGTAACCATTGCAATACCACTACACCACGATCGCCTTTAAGTGAATGGATGACATTCACTGAAGACATGTATTATTTTATTATTGTGGCTCGATATATGACAGCAGTCCTCCTAATGTTAGGCTGGATTGCGGTCTATGAATTGAGGTGACTAAATTGCAGTCACATCCACTATTATTTTCAACCGATTTCTTAAATATTAAAATACTTCAGTGTTTTTTCTTCATCCACCAAAGAAATTATAACTATTTTACGGAAGACTAGGCAGTATGAACTAAAATTCCTTTGCCTTCCCAGGATTAGAGGATTGAACTGAAGAATAATGGTACGTCAACTTTCATGTTTGTCACTTGAAATGGAAAACCCTTACACGTCTTTGGCAGAAATCTAATTGGGAAATGTGACGAAAGTAGATTAAAATCGTTCAC
The DNA here is from genome assembly GCA_905220615.1 of Tinea trinotella. Lineage (NCBI taxonomy): Eukaryota > Metazoa > Arthropoda > Insecta > Lepidoptera > Tineidae > Tinea > Tinea trinotella. Next base: position 3,263,051 of record HG992328.1, on the reverse strand, counting down.
ATTAACTAAATTTCAATTGGAGACTGTAAATTTAAATTAATAAAATATATATTCACATAAAAAGGTTTCTATATGTATAAAAATAATGATTTTTTATTATACAATTTTATTCTTTATTGCTCCATGTCTTTCTCACAAAGGTATTCATTGAAATATTTATTTTTATTTATTTTAGTTTAGCGCTACTCACTATATTTAAGAGGGGTTTGTGGACGTAGGTAGGCCTCCCACTAGGTGGACTGACGACATAGTAAAAGTCACGAATAACCGGTGGATGCAACTGGCATCTTGTCGTTCGAAACGGCGTTCTAAGGGGGAGGCCTATGTTTAGCCGTGGACACATTCTGGCTGATTATGATGATGATGATATGGACACTAGGAGGGGTAGTACTACACTTTCATGTGTGCGGACCGTAAGGTATTAGAACTGAAAGCCAACGCCCCATATCATTAGTTAAGCAGCGGTCCGTATCCAATGCTGATACAGCTTCAATAGCTAGCCAGAATTAATATATTAGGACGTTTACAGACCAGAAAGTCACTTAGTCGCGTTTCAGGATCAGTTTGTAAGTTGCCAGTTCCAACTAGGCCGATATTGTGGATGTGACTGCTACTTACAGTTATTTAACTGTTGTAACAGTTACCTCTATTTATGGACCGCACTCCAGCTTGCCATCAGGCGGGGTGCTTTAAATTAATCAAATTGTCACGCCTCTTTCCCACAGGGATAGGCAGAGATAATGGAGCGCCACTTGCCACGATCCTGACACAACTCCCTCGCTTCCTTCACAATCACAATTCTCTTTATACAAGCTCTATGGTTATGGACACTAGGCAACCTAGCTTTTTTGAGGATGTCCCCAATATTAGGTATAATATTAAGTCATAATAAAAGAAAAGTTGGGCAGAGACAACGAGAGCCTTCTACGATCCTGACAATCTTATGATCCGGTTATGGGCCACTGCGGACTTTTTTAAATAAATATAATAATTTTGCAGATTACGATTATTTATTCCGAATGAAACCAAATAAGCCTTCAGTCTTTGATGCACCTCAAGATATATTGGCAAATTACCAATCGACGTCAAGAGAATCCGAAAGTCACGCCGAATGCGATAACTTTGACGTGTATGCAGCTCAGTGTACGAAGAAGGCTGCATTCATTTACAACTCGCCTAAGAAAACACCGCCTTTGACTAAGAAATTTGAAGATTGGTGTAGGTAAAGATCAGGCTCTAGAATGTAACTTCACGACCAAAAACCACTTGTCAGCATGAATTCCGGCAGATAAAAATAGCGCTGGCATTCAAGCTGCGCGGTAACTTGTTTTGTTGTTGTACTGACTTCGTTTTTCGAATGTCTATAAAGGACATCATTCATTTTGTATGGGGACTTGGACTTAATGGTATTCAAAGTTTAATATGAATTTTAATTGGAATTTATCCTTTATTTTGAATAGTTTAGGTGTGCAAAATGATCAAACTATAATTATGACAGTTCAACGCAGAACAGATGTGGTGTTGATTGACAGACGATACTAAAACCATAACTTATTTTCCAAATAACTCAATTGCACAGCAATTAAAAGCTAAATTGTTATTAGTTTTATCAATGCAAGTATCGAAACTACCATTTATATATTTTTTCTTTATTGGACAATACAAAAGTAGTACATAGAAGCCCAAAATGAATGATGTCTTTTTAAAATATTATCAGTTATTCGCATTAGCAAGATAGAATAGATACGCGGACTTGCTCCTACCAATGTTGTCTAGCGCTCTTTTTCCAACCGGGATCTATACCAATATATCTTAAATATATGTACTTTAGTTATTTTTATTGTAACTCGACATAGGAGACGCCCCGCCTGATGTTAAGCTAAAGTGCGGTATCGATGAGTGCGGTCCATTAATGGATTACTAAAGTTAATTCACTGCAAGTAGCAGTTTCATCCACTGTGTCGGCCTGGGTGAAATCGGCAACATACAATCCGAAACCCGATTAAGTCACTTCACGGTCTTTTAGGTGCTGGTACAACCTCGGATCGGTAAGACGGACATCACTGCCTACTATCCTTTAAAATGTACTTTAAGATATTACACCACTTTCTTATGTTTTTTTTATTGTGACACGACATCTGACCTTGACCCGCCTGATGATAAGCAAGAGGAGGTCCAAGAGTGACGACGACTGAGAAAACCAAGTTTGTTCACAGCTGCCTCAGTCGCCGTCACTATGCCGGCCAAAGGTGCATCTTCACGCATCTCTAGACGGATCCAAGATAAAATGTAGATAAAATAAAATAAATAAGCCATTTATTTCCAATCTTAAATTACATGCATTTTAATTTTATTCATCCACACCGAAGATCGTAACCCCTGCTTCGGCATAGGCTTTCTCCAGCTTGTTCCAAGCCTCTCTGTCTATTGCTCTCTTTCTCCATTCGCTTCCTGCTAATACTTTTATATCTTCTATCCACCTTTTTCTAGGACGTAGTATTAAATTAATGTTCTAATAATATAGTCAAGTACGAGTATACCGTATTTTATTGTTAATGATTTTTTTTCGTAAATAAGTCCAATTTATTTTTAGATCACTAAAGTTTCAAGTAAGTTGCGCCAAAAAGTGGAATACTGAATGCACAGTTATTGGCGATAAATTATTTAACGTTGAAAATATAAAAGGAATGGAGCATGTTATTAAAAATCTATGCAATTCAAAAAATTTTACACGTGGTTAGTGATTTTATTAACACGCTTTCATTAGCTTGACTTGTATATGTACTTACCAACAGGCGGGTCAAAGTCAGATGTCGAGTCTCTTTACAAAAAAATAAAGTATACTGTGAGGTTGTCGATGAGATACCAAGCGAAAATATTATTCACTTTTTAATTCATAAGCGTTTTTTTTAACTATAGTTTTATTAATATATACTGGCCGAAAATACAAATAAAACGATTGCAGTGCTGTGTAATGTGACCATTTAGGAGCAGTCCAATGGCATGGTCAAATAAAATATTTGGAAAAAAACGTGACAATTCAATTGATTGATATCAAATTGGCGTTGCACATGAAAAACGAATGACATTTAGGCGTTGGTTGAGAGTTGGGTGAATAACCTGGGTTCCTACTTAAATAATATTGTATATCTTTTAATTTTAAAATAGTGTGGTACACCATCAATCAGTGTTTTCCAACCATTTTTAGGCCATGCCCCACCTCAACATTTCTAAAATTATTATGCCCTCCATACACAATTTTTAACCTTTAAAAAATGTTTTGTTCCCTTAAGAAATATAAATAACTACAGCATTTTTTTAAGAATTTGCCTTTTTTTGTTAAATTTGTCACCGATATCTAGCAATGCATTTAAATAACCCAAAGTGAAAGGGATAAAGTCGTGTCGTCCATTTTTATATTGCCCCCCTGTGGGGCGTGGGCCCCACGTTGGGAAACACTGGTGTAAAACATTGGGAAACGGACTACGTTGTAATATTTTAATCTCGAGGATGATCTTAACTTGCCTAGTGGTAAGCAAGAAGTGGTCCAAGAGCGCACATGACCGAATCAACCAACTCAGTTCACGGCCGCCCCAGCCGCCATCACTATGCCGGCCAGAGACGTTTATCTTGTGACAAACACGACGCATCGACGACGCAGGACACGGGACCTCCTTATAAAGTATTTAATTATTTTTTTAATAAACATTTAAATTGTTTCGCTTTTCTTAGAATAATTTAATGTTTACATATTTTGTACCAAATTCCAGAAATATTCTTAAATTTTGGAATAACTGATTTTCATTAGAAAATTAATTATTATTTATTGTGTTGTTGTAAATAAAATATTAACGCTGGAACATTGAGTTATTATTATATGTACTATAATAATAGATTTCTTAACCAGATTTTTATAAAACACAAGTCCACGCACTCTTATTTTTTAACCCCCGACCAAAAAAGAGGGGTGTTATAAGTTTGACTTGTCTGTGTATCTGTGTATCTGTGTATCTGTGTATCTGTGTATCTGTGTATCTGTGTATCTGTGGCTCTGTGTATCTGTGTGTCTGTCTGTGGCATCGTAGCTCCTAAACGAATGGACCGATTACGATGCGGTTTGTTTCATTTGAAAGCTGACGTGATCGAGATGGTTCTTAGCTACAATTGATGAAGATCTGATCAGGGGTTTCAAGGTCATCAGCTCGATTTGTTAGCTGCGGTAGCGATCTTAGACGCGCTGTTTAGAACGACAACCCTTGTACGTCGCTATGCGACGAAGATTGTTATTTTATGTCAAATAAATATGCCATTGTTAAAACACGTAAAAAATGTTATAATTTTTCCCTTAAAATATTCATATGGCGAGGTTGGTTTGCAGTTTAGATCGATTACCTTGATTGAATATTTTAGGGGAAAAATTATAACATTTTTTACGTGTTTTAACAATGGCATATTTATTTGACATAAAATAACAATCTTCGTCGCATAGCGACGTACAAGGGTTGCCCGTTCTAAACACGCATAAGGCTGGGAATACACGTCCGATATTGCTGAGCAAATTATTTACAAATCGGAAGTAGGAATCGGACGTCTATTTTGTTTCTGTATTTTGTATGAAAACTGCACCTTCAGACAATCGGATCGGCCATAAAATCATAAGCGCCTTGGCGTTGTTTCCGATTCTGACATCCGATCCGACTATCGGATCTGACGTGTATTAAGTATTCAAACAAATGTATGGCACGAGTGACTATCGGATCGGACTATCGGAGAGGAAAATCGGACTTGTATTCCCAGCCTTATAGGTATTTACTTTTAAACATATCTGTGACTTAACATTTGAAATAAAAACGTATACAAATACATGTGTGTTTTAACTGGTACCACTGAGTTACTCTGATGATGGAACTCGAAGGTAGGAGACGAAATCCTGGATGTGTTCAAACTTTTTTTTGGTATACTAAGTTTGGACTTATTAGATTTGTCTTGAAGGTAGGAAACTAAGTGTAGAAAAGTTAGTGCGATAAAATAAAACATTCCGGATCTAAAAAATCTGATCATGGATCCTCTCAGATCAGCAAATCAACAAGAAATGGACCTGTAGTGCTTTAACTAAAATTGTTACTCACTATGAGCCATTAGCTGGACCGTTATCAAATTAAAGACCGAGAGTATCTGATGACGCACCATCATGAATCCTCTCAGATCAGCAAATCAACAAGAGATAGAACTATAGTGCTTTCACTAAATTTGTTACTCACTAAGAGCATTTAGCTGGACCGTCATCAAATTGAAGACCGGGCAATCTGATGATGCACCATTATGAATCCTCTCAGATCAGCAAATTGATATCAATTGATCAGCAAAAAAAGAGATAGAACTGTAGTGCTTTAACTAGGCCTTTAGCTGGGCCGTTATCAAATTGAAGATCGGGAGTATCTGATTATGAATCCTCTCAGATCAGCAAATCAATAACAGATAATATCATAGTGCTTTAACTAAAATTGTTACTCTCTATGAGCCATTAGCTGGGCCATTATCAAATTGAAGACCTGGAGTAGTTATCTGATGATGCACCATAAGGATCCAAGGGATATTAAAGGGATATAACTATTGAGCCATGACTAATGTTGTTTATTACTATAAAGCTGATGATATGACCAAAGTGGTTCCAGGCGTTTCGGGGGTTCCTTTAAAATTTTAATTTTGATTTTATTATTAAAATTGTGGATCGACATCTCACTGCAACCTGCCTGATAGGTTTGAGTGAACCCGCAAGAGGAGGTCCAAAAATGCCGACGACTGCAAAAAAACGAGTTTTCACGTTTTCACCAGTCGCTTAAAAACGGGCGTAGTCGTAAATAATGTTTCTTTTCCTTCTATTAAATTACCATCGTTGAAAAGAATTTTTTGCAACGATGTATTTGCGCGACTGAAAGTGCGCGACTGTATTTTTTAGAGCGTTGACGTATTTTCCCCGTCGCGCCACACCTCATGCCACCGATTTGATCCGCAAATCGTTTACTGCGCAGGTAGGTCGCTCGGAGCTCTTTTTATATCAATCAAGTTATACCTCTGCAGACAATCAATATGAGCAATTAAAATTTTATACTATATTTTCTATATTTTGCGCAAACATTGTTTATTGAATTAAACATATTTTATTCGGCTTACTATCGCGTTTAAGATGGTTATTGATTTTTCCTTTTTTATTATTATTCCGACGTCTCGAGAGCTTTGCAGCCATCGTGGTCACGGAGAGACGCGATAGTAAGCCGCGCGAAATTTTATTTAATTCAATATCGTATTATGTTTTATTGTAGCTTATTCAAAAGTCGGGGAATGTTTGGAAAACGTTGAATCAGAATGGGAAAACTGCTACAAGAAATTTAAAAAAAGTATCGATGAGCAGCGAAACAAAGCTGATACATGGACTCACTATAGAACACATTTCTATTTGTGTTGGTATGTATTTTTTTATTATTTGTTGTTATTTGACATATGACAGCACCCCGCCTGATGTTAAGCTGGAGTTCCGTTTATGAATGGAGGTGACTGCTACCACAGTTAATTAACTGCAAGTAGCAGGCACATCCACTATTATCATCATCAGTCAGAAGGATCCCCCTTAGAACGCCATTTCGAACGATAAGATGCCAGTTGCATCGACTGGTTATTCGCTACTTTCACTATGTCGTCAGTCCACCTAGTGGGAGGCCTACCTGCGCTGCGTCTGCCGGTTCGTGGTCTCCACTCTAGAATCTTTCCTGCCCATCGGTCATTGCTACTTCAGCTCGCAAATCCTACGAGCTATTTTGGTAACTCTGGTTCTTTGACGAATATCCTCGTTCGGTATTCTGTCGCGCAGAGATACTCCGAGCATAACTTTCTCCATTGTCTGCTGAGCGACTCTGAGCTTTTCCAACAGGCCAACATTTAAGAGCCACGTCTCAGTGCCATATGTCGTTACTGACAACACACATTGGTTGAAGACTTTTGTCTTCAGGCATTGCGGTATGTTGACGAGAAGATATGACGCAATTTGACATCCACTATGCCAGCCTAGTGTTGTTCTTGTTTTGATACTATGGCTCGACATTTGAAAGCACTACGCCAGGGCATTCTCATAATACATAACAATAATACATAATACATAACAGCAAAATGGCTTGTCACTAAAACTGGGTATGTTGTTTTTTTATTGGGACTCGACATATGACAGAACTCCGCCTGATGTTAAGGTGGATTGCAATCCAAAAATGTAAGTGATAGGTATTCTGTTAAATAACTGTAAGTAGCAGTCACATCCATTTTGTCGGTCTACTTGGAATTAAGATAGCAAATCGGTTCAGCCGTTCTCAAGTAATGTTTTTACCAATTAACAGCATATAATATTTTCTTAGATTTCACATTAATTAATGATATAAACAAATTTTATGCGGCTTATTATCGCGTTTATTTTGGTTTTGATTTTATATTTATATTTTTATTCCGACGTTTCGAAAGTTTTGCAGCCATCGTGGTCACGGAGAGACTTTCGCACTAAGCCGCATAAAATTTGTTTACTTTATTAATGAACAGCATTTCATTTTACTGCATCCTTATTTTTAGTCATCAATCAGGCAAGGCGACTTCAACTGTTACATAACTGCAAGTAGCAGTCGCATTCACAATGCCTGATTAAACGCAACTGAGTCACTTCACTGTCTGTACACTTGAAAATGGTAGTACTACTCCGGTTCGGCAGATTGGTCAGTTGCCTGCCTACCATTCTAAAATAACCAGAGATATTTGATTCGATATCTGCTCCTTTTTTACTAACAAATAAATGCAATATATTGTATTGATATTAATATATTTTTATTTAAAATATTGTACATAATATTCCAAATATTATACAATATTTTTTATTATTTTATTTTTGATATTGTAATTTAAAATAAGTTATATAACAGTATTATAATTAAAAAAAAACAGTATGAATAATATATAAAAACAGTATGATTGTGGTCACATTAAAAAAAAATTGATTAGAAATTTTAATACGACAATATAATAATAATTTTAAAATATTTATATAATTTTTATTAATAATATATAAAATTAATTTATACAATAGTAGTATTAAATACTACTATTGTACAAATTAAATTTTAATTTGTACATTACTTTTATTTCGTGGTCAATACGATATACAATTTATAATTATAATAATTAAATATTACAAATAAAAGCTATAAAACAAACGGGAATCGACTTGGTAACGTGTAACCAACGCGCCCCTTAGGCTGCTTTCACACGAGCGTCTGCGCTCTGTTTGCGTTTAAGTAACGCATACGTAGACGCAATGTACACGTTGCGTTTCTTACCACGATTTATCAAACGTAATAAAAACGTGTGTGCTCAGTGCGTAACTGTTCGTAGTGAATTAAATGACTTTGTGAATGACTAATGACTAAATGTTCTAAAAACGCCGGTATTTATGCTTATTTGGTTTTCACATGAGAATCCGTGGCAGCCGTGAACTGACTTTTCAGTCGTCGGCACTCTTTGATTTTGGTAGGTCGAGGTCAGATGCCGAGTCACAATAATAAAAAAATCAATACTTATTCGTCTAAACTCTGCATTTCACGTCAACCTTTTACTATGACAGTCACAGACTAGCTCTTTTTTAAATATGCAGAGAGAACGTAAGACGTTTTTGTTGCGCTTATCGAATCGTTGTAGAAACGTTACGCAGCCTAAACACAAACGGAGCTTAGACATTCGTATGAAAGCAGCCTTAAATTATTTTCATTATTTTTAGTGCGCGTGTCCATTTCAGACGTTGTACGTTAAATACATTATTCACAGAGTTCTGTCTTAACGATGAGGCGATAACTTTGCAAAAGTATTCACTCATTATTTCAGATGGTGATGTTTATCAGGTAATCTTTTCTTTATTGGGACGTGATATTTTACCTCGACGTTGCTGATGGTGGGCAGAGCGCCGACGACTGAAAAACAAAACTATCCCATCTAACTGTTGCTCCAGTCGCCATTATTATGCCTTGAAGGATTTAAGGCGACCATGGTGTAGTGGCAGTGCAATGGTTACGGAAACCGAGAGCACAAGTTCGAGACCACTCACCGGTACCAATGTATCTTTATTGTATGTACTTTGGTTGTCCTGTTTCTATGATATAAGCACTTTAATAGCTTAGTATAGAAATGTAAATAAAAAATAATAAAAATAAAATAATCCAATATTATGAGCTGGACACATGAGAGGTTAGAGCATTCCACTTGTCGATTGTTCTACTAAGAAACAAAGCGCTGAATCATTCAGTTCGACTGTCAATTCAGTCGACAGAACGCAGATGCTTTCCCCGACCTGTGCTGGTATCACGGGATTTTTATTTGAAAGAGGATGTAGTGACAAAGAAAGAAAGATGTGTTGCGATGGTTTGGGCACATTGAAAGAATGAAAGGAGATTGACGAAAGAGATTTATAAATCGGAGATAATGATATGAGTGGTAGCCTTAGATTAAAACAAAAGGAGAAGATATGGCATTGTAACTGCGAACGCAATCATTTTATCACGTATTTAAAAAAAAATGAGACACTACATTTGACCTCCCGTCTGGTGATAAGCAAGAGAAGATTCAAGAGTAATGAAGACTGAAACAACCAATTTATGGCTGCCTCAGTCAACGTCACTATGCCGGCCAAAGATGCTCTTCACGCATTGCTTGAAGGATCCAAGGTTATAGGATGGAGAGAACACATGGGCTGGCAAAGCATTTTACTAGTCGATTGTTCTATAAAGAAAGTACGCACCGAACTTTTTAGTTCGACTGCCGATTCGGTCGACAAAATGCGAATGCTTTCTCTGACCAGCCCTCCTAGCTCAGCAATCCAATTAGAAAGATAAAGACCTGCAAAGATTATCATTCTAACTCATTTTAAACAACTTACCAGAACAGTGTATCAAAAAATATTTTTAAACGATCTGTAAAACTTCACACAATATGACGCTGAAAACTTTAATATTTTTTTAAACATTTTGGTGTGCCGGCCTAATTCGTTATTTAAAATGAGTTACCGTGCTCTTGGATTACCGTGATAGGGGTGCAGGTATGTTTAAAGAGCTCCCCGGAACATTTATTGACCCTCACATTAAAAGAGTCCTTTTAGTTACCCTGTAATCTAACCCAATTTCTTTACAGAAATGTGATAGCAAGATCGTGTACTCCGATTGTCCTGGTGGCGATGTCAGGTATCTTGAACCTCCATTCGCAAGATTTAAGAGATATCCGATGCCTCAAGAGACAGATATGGAAAACAATACGTATTATAATACATTTAATATTCATTTAATTTTACTACCAATAATATATCAATTATATTAATCAATTTGTATTTTTTTTATTACTTTGGCGCGACTTCGTATCCAATTGCTGATGGTAAGTAAAGGACCAAGCAGTGCCAGATTTAAGCCTATGCACCGCCACCACACCACAAAAAATAACAATAAAGGCTCAGCAAAAACAAAAAATATTGAGTTTTATTACAAGTTAGACGAAATTTTTTTTTGCTTTGAGCGGGTAAAGTTAACATTTAAACATTTAACCACAAACGATTTGAGAGCCTCCACCACATGCTCTGCCTATAGGCGGCCGAAGACAAAATCCGGCACTGGGACCAATAGTGCCGTAGACTAAAAACCTAAAAACTTCAGTCGCTGCTAAGTTTATACGCATCGCTCGAGATTTAATGTTAAAAGATGAAGAGAACTCATAGACTAGTAAAGCAACCCACTTGTCGTTTATTCGACCAGGAAGCGAGACGCTCTGAACATTCTGTTCCTTTTTTTACATTTCTATACTAAGCTTCTAAAGTACTTGTATCATAGAAACAGGACGACTAAAGTACATATATCAAAGATACATTGAAACTGGCGTGCTCTCGGTTTGCGTGACAATTTTACTAGCACTACACAACAATCGCCTTTAATATCAATTTATCTGTCTAATAATATTTGTACACCATATATTACAAGTATACAGACCGTGAAGTGATTTGGTCACGTTTCGGGATCATCTTGTAAGTTCCATCTAGGCCAGCATAGTGGATGTGATTGCTACTCACAGTTATTGAATTGTATTAGCAGTGACATTCATTCATGGACCACAATTTGGCTTAACATCAAGCGGGGTGCTGTCATATGTCGAGTCACAATAAAAAAATATATATCTACATAGCTTTTAAATGATTACTAGATAACTACACAAATAATTTAAAAGTGGACGAGTTTTTTTCAGTTGCAGTTTCCTGCTAAAACTCCTGTATTTTTTTATATTACACAGTACCAAAAAAGGCATGACTTAACGTCTTTGTAACGTAACATTTTTCGCGAGAAACCCTTTAAGTTTGATCTTGGCGTAAACTCGTTAAATGTTTCATTTTGATGGTTGTTTTCCCCTTTTCCCACCTCATACAATTTTACAAAATTGTTTGCTGAAAAGTCTGAAGTTAATTCATTAACGCGTCAACAGATGGCGCATTGGGGAGTACCTATTTTGTTTATGACAGAACCGCCTTTTTAAAGTTTGTCGACCCGTTGTTTATGTGCCTAAACTTTCTAAACCCAAGACAGTTTATACTAAGGTAATAAAATCTAGTGTGTTAATGTATATTCTTAAAAAGTCAATTTATTTTATCGTGGCTTGACTATGACAATATCGCGCCTGATGTTAGGCTGAAGCGAGGTCCATAAACGGAAGTGACTACTACTACAGCTAAATTACTACAATCGCATTCACAATACCGACCTAGTTGAAAATAGCACCTTTGAAGCTGATCCCGAAACGCACTAAATCGCTTTACGGTCCAAATCGGCAGCCTAAAAAGTTAATTATCTGTATTTTATTTAGCCAATTTTCATTACTAATTTATCATCAGCCAGAAGGCGTTCACTGCTAAACATAGGCCTCCCCCTTATAACGCTATTTCGAACGACAAGATGCCAGTTGCATCCACCGGTTATTGGTGACTTTCACTATGTTGTCAGGCCACTTAGTGGGAAGCCTACCCACGCTGCGTCTTCCGGTTCGTAGTCTCCATTCTAGAACCTTTCTTCCCCGTCGGTTGTTGGTTCTTCGAGTGAAGTGGCAAGCCCATTGCCACATCAGCTTCACCATTACTAATTAATACAATAATAATAGTTACAGACATACAGTCTGTGAAGTGATTTGGTCACGTTTCAGGATCAGCTTGTAAGTTGCCGGTTTTAACTAGGCCGGCATAGGGGATGTGATTGCTACTCACAATTATTGAATTGTAGTAGCAGTGACATTCATTCATGAACCACACTTCGGCTTAACATCAAGCGGGGTGCTGCCATATGTTGAGTCACCAAAATAAGTTATAATGATATAAGGAATAGCACAGTGCGTGATAGATGTGGTCTGAAAGAAGATGTAGTGACAAGGATTAACAAAGGGATGCTTCGATGATTTAGGCACATGGAAAGTATAAGTGAAAGTAGATTAACGAAAGCAATTTATAAATCTGATGTGGATGGACGCGTTGAACAAGGCAGGCCCTGGAGGGTATTTCCGATCAAATTGAAGACATCCTCAAGTAATCTGGGTGGCCTAGTGCCCATAACCGTAGAGCTTGTATGAGGAGAATTGTGGATGTGAAGTAAGCGAGGGAGTTGTGTCAGGATCGTGGCAAGTGGTGCTCCGTTGTCTCTGCCTATCCCCGTGGAAAAGAGGCGTAACAATTTGATTGATTAATTGATAATGATATAATATTATACTAATAGTCAACATCAGTAAACAGAAAGATATTAAATCATTTTATCTTTTATACTATGTAGATAATAACATTTCATTTTCCAACATTGTATGGTTTTCTTCAGAATTAAATCTTTAAAATGGACATACATAAAACATTTCTCCTTGAATAAATGTATACTGTTTTTCGCTTTATTTTGCTTTTCATCGTTTTTCAAGTCTTGGATTCGAGGGGGATTTGTAGGTTATTCAAACTGTTTTCTATTGAGTCATTTTACAACTCTTAAAGTAAACTTTTAGTAGATTACTATAAAACTACAAAGACACTGTGAACTTTTGATTCGAAACCACTTACTGGTATCAATGTATCTTTTTATTTTCTTTGGTTGTTCTGTTTCTATGATACAATCACTGTCAGTAGATTAAAGTATAGAAAGGTAAAACATTCTTGAGATAGTAAGCCTAAAACTTGTTTAATTCAGTAATCAATGTTTGGCAAAAATTTAAATAAATACTATAATATTTCTATACTAAGCTACTAAAAAAACTAAAAATGCTTGTATTATAGAAACAGGACGACTAAATTACATATATAAAAGATACATTGGAAAAGATACCGGCAAGTGGTTTTGAACCCGTGCTCTCAGTTTGCGTGACAATTTCACTACCACCATACAACAATCGCCTTTAATATCAATTTATCTGTCTAATAATATTTGTAAAAGCTTCAGATAACGTTGTTTGGATATGTTGTAGTTAATTAAATTTAATCGGCTATCAGTATAATGATTATATTTTTTTATATAGTGGCACAGTATACTCGTTTTTAAAGAGTAGTACCACCCCTTTCAAGTGTACTGTTAAGTGATTTAGTCGCGTTTCACAATAAACAAAAATATATAACGATTTATTTTAGGTACAGGCACTCTATTCCAATACTTAAAAAAAACAACGTTCTAATTTTAATTGTACATCTTATATCAATGAAATCGTCACGCCTTTTCCCCACAGAAATAGGCAGAGACAAAGGAGCGCCACTTGCCGCGATTCTGAAAAAAACTCCCTCGCTTCCCTCACATCCACAATTCTCTTCATAGAAGCTCTACGGTTATGGGTTCTAGACCACCCAGTTTTCTTTAGGTTGTCTCTGATTTGGTCGGAAAACCCCCTTCTGGGCTTTGTTTCCATCCATCCATCCACATCCGCTTCGTTATACATCTTTTGTGAAATTGTAACTCGACATATGACAGCAACCCGCTTGATGTTAAGCTGGCGTGTGGTCTATGAATGGATACCACTTCTACTACAATTTAATAATTGTGAGTAGCAATCACATCCACTATGCCGGCCTAGTTGGAACCGGCAACTTACAAGCTGATCCCGAAACGCGATCAATTCACTTCACGGTCTGTATACTTGTAATAAATGGTGGTACTCCCCCGGATCGGCAGACTGGGTACCACTGCCTACCACACAAATAGTTATTTGCAAGTAATCTGGATTTTCTATTGGACTGTAACATTATTAATTTAGTATTATGCTCACGCACAATTCGTATACAAGTAAATGTGTTTATTAAATTATATTTATATTTATAAAAAAAGGTTCAACCCTACTAAACATTCATGTTCCAACCTATCGAGATATAAATGTCTATGAAAATATGAAAATCCAATGTCAGTAATATTAGTGGATATACGAGTACATTGAGGATAAACAACTTTATTGTATTAAATACTATATATTGTAACTAAGTCACTTTACGGTCTCCACCGAGTCTTCACAGCTGCCCCAGTCGTAGGAACTCTTGGACTCTTGGACACACATCACACAATACACACACACACACACACACATCACAAAATACACACTTCTAACTATTCTATTAAATTTTAAATGTAAAATTAGTAAAAACAAAAGGAAATAAAATCAGATCTTGTGTACAATCAATTTGTGTTTAATGGAAGAGAAGGTTCATATTTGCAGCACAGTACAAGTTCTAGTGCAGGTTTCACCGTTCGTGGAAAACTGTAAACATTGTAAAGTACCAAATAATTTTTATTTTATTTATTTATTTATTTATCTCTTCTTGCTTGCTATCAGGCGGGACGAGGTCAGATGTCGTGTCACAATAAAAAAAGGCGAGACACATAATAAGAATATATGCGTCCATATTTAAACAGTGATTACGTTAACAATTTGGTAACGTAAGTGAAAGCCTAATTAATAATAGCTTGCCTAACCTAAGTTAGGTAACTTCTAAAAACTTGGAAACTTTGTATTTCACCCTTATGTTTAATTAAATACTTCTTTGTTAACAAATGTATAGATTTCACTAAATTGTAGAAGCTATGATTTGTGAAAGACGTCAATGACGCGGTTTTAAAAAGAAAATGGAATTAAGGAATAGAAGGGGCTCTAAAATAGCTACAAAATACAACCGTTTATACTATTTTCACTAATGGCATTAAAAAGAAGTCAAAAGGGGATGAATATATAATACATTTTTACATTCGTAATTTAGAAGGTTGTCACTAGTTTTGATGATCATTTGACAACCTAATTTGACACAATAACAAATGACATTAAAATACTTCAAAAAGGATGACGGCTACAAAAGGCTACTCGTACCACGTGACTTTTAATTATGCAGTATTAAAAGTCAACCAAGTGATTGTAATTAAAAAGAGTAGTGACAACCTTTGAAAGAAAGGAATTGAAGTACAAGTAGTTGTCTCTTTCAGTCACACGTGGTATAAATATAATATTAATAAGATAAATAACACAGCTTGTATTCTCCATATTCTTAGGGTTTTATCTTCCAATCATCTGTCCATCCGTCCGATGTTAGCTTTACATCAACAAGACAAATTAGTAGACCGTAGTATAGTGGAAGTGCGACGGTCGGGATCAGCTTGTAAGTTGCCGGTCTAACTAGGCCGGCATAGTGGATGTGACTGCTACTTACTTATTACTTACTTATTATTTGTACTGACTACTACTTAGTTATTAAATTGTAGTAGCAGGGACCACACTCCAGCTTAACATCAAGCTGGGTGCTGTCATATGTCGAGTCACAAAAAAAATATGTAGGTAACAAAAACACATTCGTTTATTTCTAAAAACGCTAATCTCAATGCAAGCCTAATCAGAATAAATAAAAGAGCATAGAAACAACATCGGCGATAAATTGTATCTTGGCAGAGTGAGAAAAGGCGTTTCGGGAATCGCTAAAAACCGCTGAAAGGCAATGTCACCAAAATTTTCATTTGTTTTAGATTTCAGATGAGTTTCTTTACATTTTTATACTAAGATACTAAAGTGCTTGCTTGTATCATAGAAACAGGACAACCAAAGTACATATATCAAAGATACATTGGTACCGGTGGGTGGACTCGAACTCGTGCTCTCGGGTTCTGTACATGTAAAACAAGTACAGTCATAGATTAATGATGGGTCTCGCTCCGATAATTCGGTCGAGCATGAAATCAGGCGGAATGCTGACGTGTTACAAAAATAAAAAGAAAAAACTGATAAAGATTTTAATATATTATAACGGTCTTACTACAATCATCCGACCGAATGTCGACCGAATCGGCAGTCCAATTAAAAAGTTCGGTGCGCCTTTTCTTTGTAGAACAATTGACAAGTGGAATGCTTGGCCAACCCATGTGTTCTCCATCCTATAACCTTGGAAGCGGAATAGTCACGGCGACTTAACTGACTCGGTTTCATCGTCATCGTCACTCTTAGACGTCCTCTTGCTGAACATCAGGTGGGTCGAGTTCAAATGTCGTGTCACAAAACAGTGTAAATAATTTGTATGCAGTCAAACGTCATTATATCATCGTCAGTACTAAATTGATTTAAATCATGCTCTCGACCGATAATTACGAGCCTGTGTGGTAGAGGCTTAAATCGTGCGTGTTTTTTCTTTTCAGAAAATTACCTAAAGCATTTCAGAAAATTATTTTGTAGGCTTGCTGCAAAGTTTCTTCAAAAAGTCTAATTATTTATTAATAGGTTTCTGCTGAAAATGTATATTATATGGAATTTAATATTTAAATATGAAACGTAGAGGTTGGCAGTTAGTTGCGTAGAAACGTGGCGTAGATTTTGAAAATTTTATTAAAGTTCGTCTAGAATGCATCACGTACAAATCAAAAGTTCTAACAAGTCACATATGGAAGCTAATAAAGAATATATATTGCGGTTTAAAGAAAAGGGACCTTTTTATTTACAAATGTTTTTATAATGATTTTATAATGATTAACCATGATTAATTACAGTTACGAGTAAGCGTGTAAAATGTGATTTGTCAGAAGATGTAGCAGGCTCGGCTCCGTTGCTCAACCATAAAAGACACATGGCTCGTGCATGGCCAGGTTTCTAGCCTTACACTTCATATTCATTGACACATTATTTGACTTAAAAGCCTCAATAAGGTACCTCAGTATCTTGGGAATCTTAAACTCAATGTTCTTGAAATTTGGTGTGGCGGGCAGCAATAATTTAGCACAAGATATAGGTATTAGAATTGTGTCGATAGTTCAAACCGTTGATGATATCTGATGGTGAGGCTTACAGGGTGAGCTTCATCCTGCAAGCCTCACCAGCACCTATGTATATCTCCGAAGATACAGTGGCTTTTAGGCACTAATTATCACTAATTCGGCAATTTTGGTACATTTGGTATCTTTAAATTATATGGTGAGGCTTACAGGGTGAAGGACACCTCGAACTCGCCGGTCCACCACTACACCACGGTCGCCTTCAAATTATGAAAAAGACCCCTTTTTTAGTGACCATATAGGGAAACGCAGTGCTGGTAGCATGTGAGCAGTAGAAGTTGTTTCCCGTTGAGAGTGGAGTCAATCGTAGATAAATATTTGTGTTGGCTTTGGAACTTCGTAGGCGGTATTCGTATTACGGTCACGTACTTGCATTGATTTCAAGCCGCATTGTATGACGATGTGACTCGACATATTATGACAGCATCCCACCTGATGTTAGGGAGTGTGGTCCATAAGGTAAAGCGACTGCTACTACAGTTAAATAACAATAAGTAAAGAGTGGTAGGCAGTCTGCCGATCCGGGGTAGTACCACCATTTACAAGTATACATCCGTAAAGTGATTTAGACGCGTCTCGGGATCAGCTTGTAAGTTGCCGGTTACAACTAGGCTGGCATAGTGGATGTGACTGCTACTTACAGTTATTAAAATTGTAATAGCATGGACCACGCTCGAGATTAACATCAAGCTAGATGCTGTCATATGTCGAGTCACAATAAAAAAATAAAGAAAACATGTGTAACATTCGCACCCAGTATGCCGGCCTAGTTTGAAAATATTTAAAAAATTAGGCTGTGTGAAAGATCTGAAGTTGACTAGGTTTTATTTTACTAACAAGGTAGCCTCAGACCTTGTCAATAACTAAGTCTGTTTTATTTCAGTTATTAGAACTGTTGGTCCTCCAACTATTAAACAAGTTTCTGACCTTAACTCGCGTCGCAATAAAATTAAAAAATCTCTTTTCTTAGAATTGTTCTCTAAAAAGAATTGTTTCTTAGAACTTTATCCTCTTGTTTCCCTTGCTATAAAAAATCCTGATTCAGAATGGTCCGATGGTATTTATGTTAGCTGTATATGTAGCAGTTAGGCTCGCATAACATTTTAGTCACGTCCGTGGTCTCCACTGTTGATCTCCTTTCCTTTCTTTGGCCGGCATTTTAAATTTTATCGTGACTCAACATTCGGACTTCGACCAGACCAATGGCAAGCAAGAGGAGGTCCAAAAGTGTCAACGACTGCAAAAACCTAGTCTTCACGGCTGCCCCAGTCGTCGTCACTATGCCGTCCAAAGGTGCTTCTTCACGCCTCGCTTGAAGGATCCAAGGTTACAGGATGAAGAGAACACAAGGGCTGGTAAAGCATTGCACTAGTCGATTGTTCTTTGACGGCAATCGAGACAACAGTAAACGAAGATAGTCATTTCTGTCAACAGTGCTCTTGGCCGTAATCTTGCTTACTATCTGGCAAGTCGGGGTTAGAGGTCACAATAAAAAATAAACAATAATAAATGTGATTTTTAAAAAATATGATTAATCACATTTTTATAAGTAAAACACATGATAAGACATATACATATACACTATACTACACTGTAAATGTAGGCTTTGTTATTTTCGTATTCACGAATTCATTAATATTTAAACAAGGGATGATTATGGATGAATTTTTTTAAAAAATCTTTAATTTAGTAGGTAAAAACACATATTCGCAGCTAAATAAATCATTGATTGTTCCCTATGACTACAATTAGAGCCTTCGAAACGTCGGATATTTTATGAATAATTTTCAGGCAAATCATCAGCACATTCTTTTTTACTAATAATACATCAAATAATCAAATTTACACGCTTTTTTCCCACAGGGATAGGCCGAGACAATGAAGCGCCATTTGCAACGAACCTGACACAACTCCCTCGCTTTCCTCACTTCCACAATTCCCTTCATACAAGCTCTAGGTTATAAGCACTAGGAAACTCAGATTTCTTAAGGATATCTCCGGTTTGATCCTGGTTAACATCTGTAACTCTAGTTTTATATCAGGCGGGGTATTATCATATGTCAGCCTACAATAAAATAAACTAAAAAGGTTGCATATACGGCTGCTATATACAAAAATTTAACGTATTAGCAGAAGTTTTTTTCGGGTACCTCACCTCTACTTAAAATCTGGCGAGGTGCTCTCATATGTCGAATCACAATAAATGTACGTATTGTATGTATAAGTATATTTTGTTGATCCTTCTCGCCGGACTTGTTATAACATGATTTCAAAGTGGAGAAAGCTATTATTAAACTTTTTAGATGCTTTCTAAAGTAAATTCACAGCTTAGCTTTTAATTATATTAAAATATTCTCGCGGAGATGTCTTCTGGGAAAAGTAATTTGATGGATTAAAACAGAGATCCGATATCTTTTAGGTAATAAGGTAATTTTGTTTCGTTTTGTAATATTATTTACAAAACGACATTTTAAGGGTTTTAAAGAAATAGAATCAAATGCTTTCGTCAAAAAACATAATCCAAATATCCCAATCTTAAAGACTGTTTAATAGTCAGGCCATAGTCACCTTTATATCGTCCTACAAATTGTATCGTAATCGCAGGTTTCGGTGCCAAACAGTAGTCATCGATTCCCAATCGCTCGATGTAGATGGGTGTGTTAAACGAGGCAAATCCAGAAGCGTGTTTGTCGATCACATTGGAGACATCCATATGAGCACTGGGTTCCCTAGTGCACATAACCGTAGAGCTTGTATGAAGAGAATTATGGATGAGGAAAGCGAGGGAGTTTAAGATCGATGGAAAATGTGCTGAATAGGATAGAAGTCTTATGGATGTCCTAATCTATGTGGAGTAATGATACCGGATAGAATAAGTAAAAGCACAATGCGCGATAAATGTGGTTTGAAAGAAGATGTAGTAACAAGGATTGACAAAGGAATGCTTTAATGGTTTGGGCACATTAAAGGTATAAGTGAAAACGAAAGGAATTTATAAATCTGATGTGGATTGTCGACAGCACTCTTGGACTTCCTATTGTGACTTTCCCCGGGGTTCTTAGGAATACAATTAAATACCAATTTCGTTGAAAAAGAGCTTAATCAGCACAGTCCAAATATCCAGATCGTAAGCACGGGCTAAGTTCAATAGTCAAGACACAATCGTCCTCAAAGTCGTACCGCAGTTCTCGTTATCTAAACCAAAATCCTAGTTTCCCAACACCAGTGTTCTGCCGGTTTTGCTGTCACTTCACTTAACGATTCGTTATGTTTCCTTTATTTGTCCATGGTTGCTTTTGTATCGAGCCTATTGTTCCGAGCCCGTGGTTGTTTATCTTTTCACATTAGAGGAATTTCAAGGACATTCCTGTGGGTGTATTTTTTGTCATTATTGTGTCTCTGACAGTACGTACAATATTACAGAAAAATATATACAAAATGTTATCAAATTAAATAGAAAAGATGGAGCGAGCCACGCCACGTATGTACTGTAAACTTTCCTTTAGTAAATAAATGTACGAGTAAGTCTGTATTAATATTTCAAAAGGAAATATGGAGAGAAATTTAAAAGGAATTTCTATTCGGAATAATGTAACCGACATTCGTTTTAGATTATATACACTATAATGTAGTTGCGTTGAAGTTTCCTTATTCGTCCAGTTCTTATCTTAACCCACCAGGCGAGTTTTGACAAATTATTCTTTAACTTTGCAGAGTGTAGTCTTTGTTGGGACAAATTGGAAGACCAACGTTTAGTAAGTCCCAGTTTTTTTTATAACTACTTATCTTAGTATTTTCTTAGATATTTTCTTAGCGAATATTGATTAATTAACTAAACAAATTTTATGCGGCTTACTATCGCGTTTATTTTTTGTTAATGATTGTACAATTTTCATTTATTTTAACTATTTTTCTTATTAATATACGAATCCTATTTTTGTGTACCAAATGTTTTTAAAAAAGGTTAGTTTCTTATTTTTCCTATACTTTCTGTAATACAAATGCTACTTAATTTTTACCTTTTGTTGTGCCCTAACATATGAGGGCACCCCGCCTGATGTTAAGCTGGAATGAGGTCCATTCCCGGAGTATAAATTCCTTTTATAGCTTTTGTTTGTAGAATATATTAAATATTTTGTTAGGATATTATAAGTATTTACTAATAAAAATCGGAGACATCCTCAAGAAAGCTAGGTTGCCTAGTGCCCACAACCTTAGAGCTTGTATGAAGAGAATTGTGGATGTGAAGGAAGCGAGGGAGTTGTGTCAATATCGTAGCAAGTGGCGCTCCATTGTCTTTGTCTTTCATCATTTTCCCAAAAGGTGTGACAATTTGATTGATTGATTAACTAAGAGCAGTAAGCAGCAGTGCCTAGTCTGCCAAACCAACGCTTTCACTTTCAAGTGTCCAAACCGTGAAGTAACTTAGTAGACTTTTTGGATCAGCTTGTAAGTTGCCGGTTCCAACTAAGCTGGCACGGTCTAAGGCAACCGTGGTATAGTGGTAGTGCAATGGTTATGCACCGAACACAATTAAAATTAAAGAGTGGTAGGCAGTTACAAGAATACATACCGTGAAGTGATTATTTGGTCACGTCTAGGCCGGCATAGTGGATGTGATTGCTACTCACAGTTATTAAACTGTAGTAGCAGTGACATTCATTCATGGACCACACTTCGGCTTAACATCAAGCGGGGTGCTGTCATATGTCGAGTCACAATAAAAAAAAACGAAAGCACGGTTCATGATCACCCACCGGTACCAATGTATCTTTGATATATGTACTTTAGTTGTCCTGTTTCTATGATACAAGGCACTTTAGTAGCTGAGTATTGAGATGTAAATAAATAAAAAAGTCAGTCCAGCTTACCATACAATATAAATATACGAACTGGTTCCAACCCTTAAAATACTCAGTACAAAGCTAATTAACTACTCACATACAGAAAGGGGTGCGGAAGGAGACTTTCTTGATGTTTGCAAAACTCTTTATGTATCACTCGGAAATTGTTACTCGTATAAATTACAACTACTCGTAATATGTGTTCTCTCCATTCTATAACCTTGAATCCTTTAAGCGATGTTACGCATACGAAGCACCTTTGGCCGGCATAGTGACGGCGACTGGGGCAGCCCTGAACTAACTCGGTTTTTCCAGTTGTCGTCACTCTTGGACTTCGATCCATCAGGTAGGTCTAAGTCAAACGTCGGGTCACAAAAAAAACAGAATTTTCTTAGATACGCAAACATGATTAAACAAATTTTATGCGGCTAACTATCGCGTTATCTAACCTACAAAAACTTAAGTCCCAGGTCCAGCTAACTGCCGAACCAGATGACGTCAGTTAAAATTTGAAATAACCCGACAACAAAAACCAAATCATAAATTAAATCATGAAACCTGGTGACCACAATGGCTGCAAAGCTCTCATAACGTCGAAATAAAAATATACAATCATTAACCAAAATTACCGCGATAGTAAGCCGCATTAAAATTTGTTACACGTTATATTATACCAGCCCCTAGCACGGCAATCCAAGAAGCAAAATAAAGAACTGCAAGGAATATTATTGTAAGTCATTTTAAATAACGTATTAGGCCGGCAGATCAAAATGTTTAAAAAAATATTTAAAAAGTTTTCAACATTGTTTTGTGTAATGTTTTACAGTAGCTTTAAATATCTTTTTCGATAGACTGTTCTAGTAAGTGATTTAAATGAGTTGGAATGATATTATTTGCAAGTCTTTATCTTGCTTCTTATATTGCCGTGCTGAGAGGGGCAAAAATATAAAAGATCGTTAAGAAAGCTCGTTTACCTAGTGAAGAAAGCAGGAGAGTTCTGTCGGGATCGTGAAAGCGGCGTCCCGTTGCCTCATCCGTCATGGGTATTACATGCAAAAGAGGCCGCAATTTGATAGAGAAACAATCTCCTGGAGAGTCCCTGTTTTATCAATCAATCAATCAAATTGTCACGCCTCCTGCCCACAGGGAAAGGCAGAGACAATGGAGCGCCACTTACCACGATCCTCACACAACTCCCTTGCTTCCTTTACATCCACGATTCTCTTCATAAAGGCTTTGTTTTATTTTTATAACAAAAAGAAAGTAATTCAAATAATACTCGTTTTAAACTCGTGTAAGTTTAACAATGTAACCGCTAAATCCTTATTTATGTTATTGGTAAAGAAAACTCAAATAAATCTTATTACTACATAATGTATTCGTATATAGGTACGTAAATAGACTCGGGTGACTACGAAGTTTATTTTATTATGTGAGACCATAGAGTTTGTATCAAGAGCTGGTTTTATTATGAGGCAAGTGAAATAGTTGTGTATGGGTCATTGAAAGCGGCTAATCCTATGGCCTCTCCAATAATTTGGTAATTTGATTGATTCAAGTGTAATATTATTTTAAAAATTAATTAATCTTACTGACACGCCTTTTTTTCCACAGGGATAGGCAAATACAATGGATCGCTACTTGCCACGATCCTGACACAACCCCCTCGCTTCCTTCACATCCTTAATTCTCTTTATACAAGCTTTGCATATATGGTGTTAAAATTGCCTTGTAATCTTTAGTTTTAACTGGTCATCTTGATTTCACTTTTAATATGCAACATTAATTATGAAGTCTCTGTCATGAATATACCACTAAATAAAACGGATGTTAAAATGTATTGTTCTTAATTTTCAGTAGATAATATTCAATAATACAAGTGCAGCAATTTTATTATATTGGTATTAGGCAACTTAGTTTTACATATAGTATAAGAATGAATTAAACAAATTGTATGCGGCTTATTATCGCGTTTATTTTGGTTTAGATTATATTTTTTTTTATTATTCCGACGTTTCTAGAGCTTTGCAGCCATCGTGGTCACGGAGTCTCTCCGCATACAATTTGTTTAAAATAATTAATCAATGTTCGCACAAAATCTAAGAAAATACTATAGTATAAGAATATAAAGAATATATTATTGATTTGGTTACCCTACATTTCAATACTAATACGATATCTCTTCATGTGTCTCGCAAATACGTGTCACTGAAAAATACATGAGCTTTTTCGTTAACGACGTTATGTAAGTAGATGTTACAAAGTACCATTACAGTTTCGCTACGACATACAATGTTGTTAACGATTTTGCAAATGTATTTACTTTGTTTACTTAAGAGTATATTAGAGAATACTCGCACAATTTTGTTTTAATTTTTTTACATTTCTATACTAAGCTACTAAAGTGCTTGTATCATAGAAACAGGACCACCAAAGTACATATACCAAAGATACATTGGTACCGGTGAGTGGTCTCTAACTCGTGCCCTCGGTTTACGTAACCATTGCACTGCCATTACACCACGGTCGCCGGTCAATCCATTTAAATATTACACAGATTGTTGAAAACTAAAACAAATCAAAAACAAACAAATTTAAACCTTGTTATGAACAAATTTTAAATCCTAAATATAAGATTGGTAGGCAGTGGTACTCCGCCTGCCGATTAGGGGCAGTACGAAAATTTTCAACAGTACAGACCCTAAAATAAATTATTCGCATTTCGGGATCAACTTAAAAGTTCAATTAGGTCGATAAAGTGGATTATACTGCTAATTGCAGTTATTTATCTGTATTTGTCGCCTGGACATGGACATGGACCGCACTCTAGCTTAACACCAATTTTATGCGACTTACTATCGCGTTTATTTTTGTTTTGATTTTATAATTTTATTTATCCGTGACCACGATAGCTGCAAAGCTTTCGAAATATCGAAATAAAAAACTTTAAAATAAAAAGCAAAATAAACGCGATAGTAAGCCGCATAAAATTTGTTTATTTCTATAAAAAACGTTCGCGCAAAATCTAAAAAAATACTAGTCAAGAGATGTCATATGTCGTGTCTCAATAAAAAAAACTTTTAAAGCTTTCGAGAAACACAATAGTTTAGGTGAAGTGTAAAACTTATCGTTCATATTTTGACAGGAAAATAATGTTTGCTCATTGCCGATCGAGGTCACTACATGAGTAGAATCAATAGGAGGTAAGCGCACTTAGTGTAGCCAGTTAAATATTATGTGACATAAAGTATAGCCGCCATGCTGTTTTGAAACGTGCACCGATATAGTGTCTGTTAAATAAAATGTGAATTCGCTATCAGTTTCGGTGCAGTGTGAATTATGAATTTATCAATAAAATTCCATTTATCAATAAATGTTTATTTATATAAGTTTTGTATTCTTTTATAACTCGAAATATAACGTCAATCAATCAATCAAATTGTCACGCCTTTCACGATAGGCAGAGACAATGGACGTGAATATAACGTGATTGCCATTTAATGACGTACCACCAAGTCCAAGCAGGTTTAAAGGATTCCTCTTGATGCGAATATTTTTCTGCTCAATCTCCTAATTGATGTGCGGGTCACCGGGATGCGAGAGGTTCGATGCGTTTCTATGCGAGTTCTCGCACGGAGAGCTTTGCGTCTTAGAGCAGAGACCGGTACAGAGAGGAATGCCATCGCCTGTCTGTCAAGGCGGCAGCGACAGACACTTCAGGCGTTCGCCATATTGGCTGAACAGCCGCGAACCAAGGCCACCAATCTGACGTCCGTAACAGACTGCGCCAATATTGGCGCAAACAGTTCTTTCAAACGTAAGTATTAAATTATACGAAACGTCAAAACGGTAATGGTCGTATTCCTGTAACTATAACTATTAAGGTACTTGCCCTTAGTGTCTCGTCTCAAAAATCCACCTGTTTAATATTTACTTAAAATAAGGCGACCGTGGTGTAGTGGCAGTGCAATGGTTACACAAACCGGAGAGCACGAGTTCGAGATCACCTACCGGCACCAATGTATCTTTGATATATGTGTACTTTGGTTGTCCTGTTTCTATGTATGATTCTTTAGTAGCTTAGTATAGGAATGTAAATTAAAAAATAAAATAAAAATAAAAACATAAGAGGTTGATATCCTCTAATATGTCGGGCATTACTTGCCATTTTTGCGGATTACTATATCGTTTATATTGATTATAGCAGGCCGCAAATATCTTCATAAAATGTTTAAGAGAGTGTATTAAAAAACTAAAATATGTTTTAATAAATCTAACACGTATTTTAAATACTTGTAGTGTTGTAGTAATTTGTCATACACAGTGTATCTTGACAGTTAAGTTATGAGTTTCACAAGTTAAAATGATCGATTGTTTGAGATGTTGTTGCACTGTATGTTCTTAAATTTTGCGCGAATATTGATTATTGAATTAAACAAATTTTATGCGGCTTACTGTCGCGTTTATTTTGGTTTTGATTTTACAATTTTTAATTATTTCGATGTTTCGTGACTACGATGGCTGCAAAGCTCTCGTTACGTCGGAATAATAAAAAAATGTAAAATCAAAACCAAAATAAACGCGAGAGTAAGCCGAATAAAATTTGTTCAATTCAATTTTGTTACACTTTTAAACTTATATTTTACACATGAATGGTTTACCTTACTTGTAAGTATAAACCTATCCAGCTTATTTATATTATTATAACTCTAATAAATATTGTTCAAATAATCAAGTAATGTTATTTAAATAAATGTTTTATGCACCCGTATAAGCTAAGTTGTCTAGTGCCCAAAACCATAGAGTATGAAGAGAATTGTGAAGCTAGGGAGTTGTGTCAGGATCGTGGCAAGTGCCGCTCTATTGTCTCTGCCTATCCCTGTAAGAAAAAGACGTGACAATTTGATTGATTGATATTAATAACTATAACAAAAACCTCGTTTTGTACTCACTGGTTATGTAACTAATAAATCTAGAAGAGTAGTGTCGCACAAATAAACCTCAAGCCTTACTACATATGTATTCTGTGAAGCAGTTTCCTTATAGCACTTGTCGTGTCCTAAGTAGCGGTGAAAATTGCAAGAATTCTAAATTTAAATTTTCAAATGCGAATTGCTGAATTTCATCACGTTCCTAAATGTCAGTTTTAGGAGACGTTTGGACGTTTTAAGAGATTTGTTTTGCAAGTTTGAGTGTAAAAATTTGCCATTGAAATATTACAATTTTAAAAAATTGGAAATTTATTGTTTGCCCAAGCTGTTAGTATTCCTTTTTTTACATTAATCAAATTGTCACGCATTTTTCCCACACGGATACTGCCTATGACAATGGAGCGCCACTTGCCACGGACTTGACACAACTCCCTCGCTTCCTTCACATTCACAATTCTCTTTATACAAGCTCTACGGGTATGGGCACTATAGGCAACCTAGCTTTCTTGAGGATGTCTCCGATTTGGTCGGAAAACACCCTCCTTGGCCTGCCTTGTTAAACCTTTTTTTATATAGTCGATTTTATATGTTGAGCTGGAGTACGATCCTTGTATGGAGGTGAATGTTACTACAGTTAAATATCTGCAAGCATCAGTTACATCCACTATGCTAGGCCGAACCCACAACTTACAAGCTGATCCCGAAATGCGATCGCAACTTCATGGTCTGTATACTTGTAAGTGGCACAACCCTGAATCGACAAAGTGGGCACTACTGTCTACCACAACCAGACCCGGAGCAAAGACCTGACTCTTTTTTTTTCAAAAATATTTGTAATGCTTCAAATTTAATTATTAATATTAATTAATAATTAAAATTAAATCTAATATAAAATATTTAATTTAAAAACGTCTCATAAAACAAAAGACCTTGATTTTTTCCATTTTATTGAGATGAAACATGTGACCTCGACCTGCTTAATAGTCATTAAAGGGGAGAGCGGTGACAACTGAAAAAAGTATTTTATCACAGTTGCTCCAGTCCCGTCACTATGCCAGCAACTATAACTTGCTACTGCTAATGAAGCTAATAAGCACGTTTATTGAGCTTAGTATATACATTTTTAAAATAAAAATATTTCTAAAAAAGGTACTTATTTTATGTGCTATTTGACCTTGACTTACCTAGGGCAAGACCAAGACTACCAAGGACTGAAAAAAAACGACTCAGGTTGCGGTTGCTTCAGTCGCCGTTAATATGCCGGCCAAAAAATACAGGAAGAAAGTACTTTATAGACCATTACTGCACCCTATACTTACTGTTTGCGCCAATATTGGCGCAAACAGTTCTTTCAAACGTAAGTATTAAATTATACGAAACGTCAAAACGGTAATGGTCGTATATAAATAGGTACAAATACACCTTTAGCTGATGCCTCTATGACGTAGATGTCGGGTCGCAATATAAAAATGGTAACAAAAGAATATAAAACTGTCAATGACAGCGCTATTTACCCCATAATTCCTTTACGTCATAAAACCACTCTATCATTTTCTTGTGATAGCATCAACTAAGCAAATACAGAGTTTATTTTAAAAACCTAAAGTGAATATTGTCTATGTGATATTATCTATATGAAAGTATAGGGTGCAGTAATGGTCTATAAAGTACTTTCTTCCTGTATTTTTTGGCCGGCATATTAACGGCGACTGAAGCAACCGCAACCTGAGTCGTTTTTTTTCAGTCCTTGGTAGTCTTGGTCTTGCCCTAGGTAAGTCAAGGTCAAATAGCACATAAAATAAGTACCTTTTTTAGAAATATTTTTATTTTAAAAATGTATATACTAAGCTCAATAAACGTGCTTATTAGCTTCATTAGCAGTAGCAAGTTATAGTTGCTGGCATAGTGACGGGACTGGAGCAACTGTGATAAAATACTTTTTTCAGTTGTCACCGCTCTCCCCTTTAATGACTATTAAGCAGGTCGAGGTCACATGTTTCATCTCAATAAAATGGAAAAAATCAAGGTCTTTTGTTTTATGAGACGTTTTTAAATTAAATATTTTATATTAGATTTAATTTTAATTATTAATTAATATTAATAATTAAATTTGAAGCATTACAAATATTTTTGAAAAAAAAAGAGTCAGGTCTTTGCTCCGGGTCTGGTTGTGGTAGACAGTAGTGCCCACTTTGTCGATTCAGGGTTGTGCCACTTACAAGTATACAGACCATGAAGTTGCGATCGCATTTCGGGATCAGCTTGTAAGTTGTGGGTTCGGCCTAGCATAGTGGATGTAACTGATGCTTGCAGATATTTAACTGTAGTAACATTCACCTCCATACAAGGATCGTACTCCAGCTCAACATATAAAATCGACTATATAAAAAAAGGTTTAACAAGGCAGGCCAAGGAGGGTGTTTTCCGACCAAATCGGAGACATCCTCAAGAAAGCTAGGTTGCCTATAGTGCCCATACCCGTAGAGCTTGTATAAAGAGAATTGTGAATGTGAAGGAAGCGAGGGAGTTGTGTCAAGTCCGTGGCAAGTGGCGCTCCATTGTCATAGGCAGTATCCGTGTGGGAAAAATGCGTGACAATTTGATTAATGTAAAAAAAGGAATACTAACAGCTTGGGCAAACAATAAATTTCCAATTTTTTAAAATTGTAATATTTCAATGGCAAATTTTTACACTCAAACTTGCAAAACAAATCTCTTAAAACGTCCAAACGTCTCCTAAAACTGACATTTAGGAACGTGATGAAATTCAGCAATTCGCATTTGAAAATTTAAATTTAGAATTCTTGCAATTTTCACCGCTACTTAGGACACGACAAGTGCTATAAGGAAACTGCTTCACAGAATACATATGTAGTAAGGCTTGAGGTTTATTTGTGCGACACTACTCTTCTAGATTTATTAGTTACATAACCAGTGAGTACAAAACGAGGTTTTTGTTATAGTTATTAATATCAATCAATCAAATTGTCACGTCTTTTTCTTACAGGGATAGGCAGAGACAATAGAGCGGCACTTGCCACGATCCTGACACAACTCCCTAGCTTCACAATTCTCTTCATACTCTATGGTTTTGGGCACTAGACAACTTAGCTTATACGGGTGCATAAAACATTTATTTAAATAACATTACTTGATTATTTAAACAATATTTATTAGAGTTATAATAATATAAATAAGCTGGATAGGTTTATACTTACAAGTAAGGTAAACCATTCATGTGTAAAATATAAGTTTAAAAGTGTAACAAAATTGAATTGAACAAATTTTATTCGGCTTACTCTCGCGTTTATTTTGGTTTTGATTTTACATTTTTTTATTATTCCGACGTAACGAGAGCTTTGCAGCCATCGTAGTCACGAAACATCGAAATAATTAAAAATTGTAAAATCAAAACCAAAATAAACGCGACAGTAAGCCGCATAAAATTTGTTTAATTCAATAATCAATATTCGCGCAAAATTTAAGAACATACAGTGCAACAACATCTCAAACAATCGATCATTTTAACTTGTGAAACTCATAACTTAACTGTCAAGATACACTGTGTATGACAAATTACTACAACACTACAAGTATTTAAAATACGTGTTAGATTTATTAAAACATATTTTAGTTTTTTAATACACTCTCTTAAACATTTTATGAAGATATTTGCGGCCTGCTATAATCAATATAAACGATATAGTAATCCGCAAAAATGGCAAGTAATGCCCGACATATTAGAGGATATCAACCTCTTATGTTTTTATTTTTATTTTATTTTTTAATTTACATTCCTATACTAAGCTACTAAAGAATCATACATAGAAACAGGACAACCAAAGTACACATATATCAAAGATACATTGGTGCCGGTAGGTGATCTCGAACTCGTGCTCTCCGGTTTGTGTAACCATTGCACTGCCACTACACCACGGTCGCCTTATTTTAAGTAAATATTAAACAGGTGGATTTTTGAGACGAGACACTAAGGGCAAGTACCTTAATAGTTATAGTTACAGGAAAACTTTCCAAGAAAACCATCCATAAATTTTTTAGGAAAATTTTCTTAACTTCACACACTTTGGAAAAAAGTTAGCAATAAAATTGTAATTTTACCCAATAACTTTTTTTGATACCAATTGAACCTGTTTCTTACAAAGATTAAAAGTCTACTGGACCGACTGAGGTTTGGGTAATAAAAATGGATGGAATGGATTAAAAAAAGTTATGGATGGTCTCCATTCTTGGTTTTGCTGTAACTGTTTTTTTTTTTTTTTTTTTTTTTTTATTGTGACACGACATTTGACATCGACTTGCCTGATGATAAGCAAGAGGAGATCCAAAAGTGCCGACGACTGAAACAACCGAGTTAGTACGCGGCTGTCTCACACGCCGTCACTATGCCGGCCAAAGGTGCTTCTTCACGCATCGCTTGAAGGATCCAAGGTTATAGGAGGGAGAGAACACATGGGCTGGCAAAGCATTCCACTTGTCGATTGTTCTACAAAGAAAAGATGCACCAAACTTTTTAGTTCGACTACCTATTCTGTCGACAAAATGTGAATGCTTCCCCCGACCAGTGCGGGTGTTACGGGTGTGAAAAGATGAGATAGGAACAAGGTTAAAGAGCTCCTCGGAACATTCCCCGTGGTATAGGCGATAGAGGACGCAAAGAGACGCCATGTCTCTGCGTAATTGCAGAGGCTCCAGAGTTCGCGTAACCTCTACATCTCCTATGATCCGGACAGCTCGGCGCTGCAATGAATCCAGGGCATTGAGAAGATACTTGGCAGAGCCGTCCCAAAGATGCGAACAGTACTCCGCGCAAGAGCGAATTTGAGCCTTGTATAAAAGCAGGCGAAGCTCTGGCGCGAAGAACCGCCGCACCTTGTTCAGGATGCCAAGTTTGCGGGAGGTGGTCTTAATAGCCCGCTCAATGTGATCCCTGTGATTCAGGTCGCTGCGAAGGGACATCCCTAAGATATCCAGTCTGTCCGAAGTACCAAGGGAAATGTTACGAAGAGAAGGAAGGGGGATAAACGGGGATTTTTTCGTCGAGAACGCGCACACCTGAGTCTTGTCTGCGTTGAACTGAACCAGGTTCTCGTCGCCCCAATGGGTAATACAATCAAGAACCCGGTTCAGCCCCGCTACAACAGACTCTCTCATATCGGCTATCTCCTGTTTTCCGGCTGCGGGGCGGGCAGTGTAGCATCCATGCACCGTGCTGTCGTCTGCATAGCAATGAATGTTGGATCCAAGGTCCAGCATGTCATTGATATGCAGTAGGAACAAGGTCGGCGACAGCACAGAGCCCTGAGGAACGCCAGCATTCACCGACACCCTACGTGACGCGCTGCCATCCACAACAACGCGTATGGAGCGGCCACGCAGGAAGTCGGCTATCCAGCCACGCAGACGGTCAGGTAAACCGTATGCCTCGAGCTTGGAAAGAAGGGCCAGGTGCCAGACCCTGTCAAACGCTTTGGAGATGTCCAAGCCGATGGCAAGGGCCTCTCCATTACCGTCCAACGCTTCACCCCAGACGTGCGTGGTATACGCCAGAAGGTCACCAGTTGACCGTTTCGGCCTAAAGCCATATTGACGGTCATTGATCAGCTGATGACCCTCCAGGTAGGCCATGAGGCGGCTATTAATTATCCGCTCCATGACCTTGCACAACACTGAGGTTACAGCTATCGGACGGTAGTTTGCAGGGTCCGAACGGTCACCTTTCTTCGGGACCGGTTGCACATTGGCCCCCTTCCAAGCCCGAGGCACACAGCCCGACGAGTATGAGAGTCGGTACAGCCTCGTCAAGACGGGAGTCAATTCCGCTGCACACATTTTAAGCACAAGCGCTGGGATACCATCAGGCCCACTGGACTTCCGGATATCGAGCAATCGTAGCTCCATGCGGACATCGCGTTGTCTGATACGGATATCAGGCATCGTATGCCCGCATGGACGCAAGGTGGGTGGCCTTGCACCACGATCGTCGATCCGTGAATTAACGGCAAAGAGCTCAGCCAAGAGATCGGCCTTCGCTTTTGCCGTATAAGTATGTAATGTAATGGGTAAGGTATCTTTTTTCGTGAGTCGTGAGGAAATCCTCATGGATACTTTTGGTTTCTCAAACAATGGTTAAGGTTCCTGCTCTTAGTGTCTCGTTTTATCTACCCGGCATTTTTTCCCGTATTATAGTTAATATAAAAAATATTTAGTTGATACTGACAATAAATTTCACCTAAAAGGTAAAAGGTTGTTGTCGGTTTCCACATTTTGTTTTGTCACAAATATGAGTGGTGATTCGTCACTGACAAGCATCGTCATCAGAGGATCTATTTATTTGGAGAAAACACTTGTTACAAATAAAGCAAGGAACAAGTTTTTTATAAACATATGCATATAAATGTTACGATATAACAAATTGTTATTATTTTTGTTATTTTGACTCGACATCTGAAGAGCAAGACGAGGTAACAAGAGTCCGACGAATAAAAAAATGGTTATCTTAATTGTCACGCCTTTTTCCCACAGGAATAGACATATACAATGGAGCGCCACTCCCCGCGATCCTGGCACAACTCTCTCGCTTCTCTACATCCACAGATCTCTTCATACATGCTCTACGGTGTCTCCAATTTGGTTTGTTTTTTATGGCAAGTGACGCTCTATTGTCTCTGCCTATCCCTGTGGGGACACCGGCGTGACAATTTAATTGATTGGTTAGTGGTTTTGAACCGGGAACTTTACTTGGGTTACCACTATACCATGGTTGCCTTATAACTCGCAGATTTAGAATTATAAAATTTATTTATATTTTACCTGTGACAAATTTAGCACTCGTAAATAAAATAAGCTCGGCACAAAGCCTGTATCGGATAAGAAAAATATTTCACGTTGCGCGGAAATAAATTGCATGGATGTTGGTTTTGTATTGTTTCTTTTTTCATGAGATTTCGACTCAACGAGGATGAATAATGATCTAGTTATTTCAACAATAATTCGGCCCATTGAACTTTGCATTTCTATTTAGAATATCTTTCAATGTTGTAAAATATTATCCTGAATGTTTTGGTAATGAAAATTGAATAGAAATTCACGCCTGTAAATCTTTCAGGTGTTACTGGTGACTGGCATAGTGACGACGACTGAAGCTATTGTAAAATGAAATGATTTTTAAGTCTTTAGTCGAGGTCGCTTCTAAACAGAAAAAATATTTTACATTAATAAAGTAATTAATGAATAATATGAATTATTAAAATTCTCATGAATAATAAGCAATATTTTTTTTATTGTGACTTGACGTATGACAGCACCCCGCTTGATGTTAAGCTAAAGGGCGGTCTATCAATAGAGGTAACTGCTCCTACAGTATAATACAGTATAAATAACTGTAAATAGCAGTCACATCCACTATGCCAGCCTAGTTGAAACCATCAACTTATAAGTTGTAACCAAAACGCGAATAACTCACTTCACGGTCTGTATACTTCTAAGTGGTGGTATTACTTCGGGTTGGATGACTGGGCACCACGGCCTACCACTTGATAAAAAGTAATAAACAAAGTATACAAGTAGGTAAATTTAAAAAATGGTAGGCAGACAGAATATGGACCATTTTCCCGGTCAGCCAATCCGGGGTTGTACCATCACTTTAGTAACTTGGTAGCTTTTCAACTAGGCCGGCATAGTGGATACAATTGATACTGGTAGTTCTTTTTACTGTAGTAGCAGTCGTCATTAACCGCGCTCAAGTTTATTATCAGGCGTGATGCCGTCATTATGTCAAACCACAATATTTTCTTATTGTGACTCGACATCTGACCTCGACCCACCTAATGGTAAGCAAGAGGAGGTCCAAGAGTGCCGACGACTGTAAAAACCAAATGTCTTCACGGTTGTCCTAGTCGCCGTCACTATGGCGGCTAAAAATAATTAAAAAAAAGTTTATTTTATTCTGGTATTATAGCAGGTGTTAAAATGAGTGCTGTGGTAATGACCTTTAAGCGACCAAGCATCAGGTAGGCCAGCATAGAGGATAGGACTATTCTTTTTTTACATTTGTATACTAAGCTACTAAAGTGCTTGTATCATAGAAACAGGACAACCAAAGTACATAATATATCAAAGATACATTGGTACCGGCAAGTGGTTTTGAACCCGTGCTCTCGGTTTGCGTAACCATTGCACTGCCACTACACCACGGTCGCCTTAGTGTTTTAAGACATTTATCTGTAGCAGTAGTAGTTGTTAATTGATCCTACTATAGCTTAATATCATCCAGTGTACTCATACGTTGCGTTGGGTCAATATAAAAAGTACCTAATGCTTGATTTTAAATGCAGTTTTTTTTTATTGTGACACAACATCTGACTTTGACCCATCATCAGGCGGGTCAAGCAAGTGGAGGTCCAAGAGTGACGACGACTGAGAAAACCGAGATTGTTCACAGCTGCCTCTGTCGCTGTTACTCTGCCGGCCAAAGGATTATCAACGTTCAGCCATAAATACATTATTACTGATACGAGACATAGTACGGCTCTATTTTAGAATCCAATTAGCATATACCATTAACACGGATCTGTCTCCTTGAATAAAATATACAAAAGCTTTATTCAATTCGAAAACTATATCCAAAATCAAATAGCAACTCCATATAGAAAGAGGCACGAATAAAAGAGAAAGCAAAATAAGAAAGAATTGGGAATAAACCGATTAAAATAGATATGCCTAATAAAAAGGCATGGCAAATGGCAAAGGTGTTTGAGAAAATTCAATCTGTTTGAATAGTCCGTGTGAACATAAAGGTGACTCGAATACAACACCCATCCCCTTGACTGTCGTTGATTACACGTGACGGTAACTACACACTAGAGGCGAACTGTTACTGCAACATTTGTAAAATTAGTTATGTGCATGTATTTTTATATATTATTCGATTATTTCTATACTAAGCTACTAAAGTGCTTGTATTATAGAAACACGACAACCAAAGTACCTACATATATCAAAGATACATTGGTATCGGCTAGTGGTTTATACATGTGCTCTCGGTTTGCGTAAGCATTGCACCACCACTACACCACGGTCACCTTGCCATGACATGTAACTGCACACAATCTGATGTTTAGTTAAAGTGCTACCCGTGAGGGATACCAAATATAAATCGCATCGCATACACTTTAGCGGTCTGGCTGAATTAAAATCCGTCAACTTTCAAGCTGTCTTTATCACTTCATGGTTTTCACGTAAGTTTGTTAAAATGCGTTGAAAGCCAATGGAAAACATACGGACTCATATCAAACTTAAAATTAAATTTGTCATAAGTATGCTCTTATTTATAATCAGTATAATTAGAGATTATAAATCAGTATAAAGAGTTCTAACTTTTACATTCTACGCTGATAACAAATTCAAAATTATGTATGTAATTTAAACAATATTAATAATCATTTAAAGCGTGAATTGATTATAGAAAGATTTTTTTTCAGTATTGTACCATCCAATACAAGTTGGTACAATTTCGGTTTCGGTTTACCTGATCGTCTGCGCGGCTGGATAGCCGACTTCCTGCGTGGCCGCTCCATACGCGTTGTTGTGGATGGAAGCGCTTCGCGCAGGGTGTCGGTGAATGCTGGCGTTCCTCAGGGATCCGTGCTGTCGCCAACCTTGTTCCTTCTGCATATCAGTGACATGCTGGACCTTGGATCCAGCATTCATTGCTATGCAGACGACAGCACGGTGCATGGACGCTACACTGCCCGCCCCGCAGCCGGAAAACAGGAGATAGCCGATGTGAGAGAGTCTGTTGTAGCGGGGCTGAACCGGGTTCTTGATCGTATTACCCAATGGGGCGACAAGAACCTGGTTCAGTTCAACGCAGACAAGACTCAGGTGTGCGCGTTCTTGACGAAAAAATCCCCGTTTATCCCCCTTCCTTCTCTCGGTAACATCTCCCTCGGTACTTCCGACAGACTGGACATCTTAGGGGTGTCCCTTCGCAGCGATATGAATCACAGGGACCACATTGAGCGGGCCATTAAGACCACCTTCCGCAAACTTGGCATCCTGAACAAGGTGCGGCGGTTCTTTGCGCCAGAGCTTCGCCTACTTTTATACAAGGCAAAAATTCGCTCTTGCGCGGAGTACTGTTCGCACTTGTGGGACGGCTCTGCCAAGTATCTTCTCAATGCCCTGGATTCATTGCAGCGCCGAGCTGTCCGAATTATAGGAGATTCAGAGGTCACGCGTACTCTGGAGCCCCTGCAACTACGCAGAGACATGGCGGCTTTGTGCGTTCTCTATCGCCTATACCACGGAGAATGTTCCGATGAGCTCTTTAACCTTGTTCCTACCTCGTCCTTTCACACCCGTAATACCCGCACAGGTAGGGGAAAGCATCCGCATTCTATCGATCGAATCGGCAGCCGAACTGAAAAGTTCGGTGCGTCTTTTCTTTGTAGAACAATCGACAAGTGGAATGCTTTGCTAGCCCATCTGTTTTCTCCATCCTATGACTTTGGATCCTTCAAGCGATGCGTAAGGAAGCACCTTTAGCCGGCATAGTGACGGTGACTGAAGAAGCCGTGAATAAACTCGGTTTTTTCAGTTGTCTTCACTTTTGGACCTTCTCTTGCTTATCATCAGGCAGGTCGAGGTCAGATGTCGTGTCACAATAAAAAAATAAAAAATCAGATAAATGAAGGACTGATGTCTGAATAATGACCTTGGATCCTTCAAGCGCTGCGTGAAGAAGCATCTTAGGCCGGCATAGTGACGGCGGCAGGGGCAACCGGGTACTTACTCTATTTTTTCAGTCGTCGTCACCTTTTCTTGCCTATCAGGCGGGGAAAGGTCAGACGTCGTGTAACAATAAAATAAAATTGGGTGTTGTGTAAATCACAAACCTGAGACCCTTATTATTCATAATCATCATTATCAGCTAGAAGGCGTCCGTCCACTGTTCCCCCTTGGAACGCCGTTTCTAAGGGGGAGATGTGTCAGTTGCATCTTAGTTATTCGTTCACTATGTTGTCAGTTCACTACGTTTGCTGGTTTTTGGCCTCCACTGCAGAACCTTTCTTTCCCGTCGGTTGTCGGTTTTTCGACCGATGTGATTATTATTGTAATATATATATATTCCTTTTTTTAATTTACTGTGAATGACCAGTATGAAAGAACTAATGTTCGTCGGACTAAAGTACAATCACCTTTATGTCATAGGTACTTGTTTTGTTATCTCGCTTTCTGCTTCCCCCATCTCGTTGGTTTTTCGGTAATTTTCTTTTGTATCATATAAGTTTGCGGAATAAGTTGTTCTAATCCTTACGTTTCGGGTAGTTCCATATTTTGTTTTTCATCTACATATTACTTCTTTGTTTGTTACTTTTATTTTATTTGTTGTTTTTAGATACAGTGTTTCTAATATTATATAAAAAGTGGTTAAATAGAACTGCGTGGGAGGTAAAAGTAGTGTCCGACAGGGTGCCATCATGGTAAGTACGACAGATTGACGACAGGCGTAGACGAACGGTTAGTGATTGGTTTGTTGCGCGTAAAGTCTCGGGTACGATTCCCGGTTGGAGCAAATATTTGTTTCATAGCTTTTATTTTTAATATTTAATAATTATATTAAATAATGCAATTATTTGTTAATAAATCAAAAAGAGATGGATATTGGTTTCGGGTCTGGTTATCAAAGAATGGTAGGCAGTGGTACCCATTCTGCCGATCCGGGGTAGTACCACCACATATAAGTATACAGACCGTAAAGTGGTCGCGTTTCGAGATCAGATTGTAAGTTGCTGGTTCCAACTAGGCCAGCATGGTGGATGTGGTTGCTACTTACAGTTGTTGTATTGTACTAGCAGTGACATCCATTCATGTCCCACACTCCAGCTAAACATCAAGTCAAATGTCGAGTCACAATAAAAAAGTACTTTCCTTTTATCATTCTGCAACAATCAACTTTTCGAGACTCCAGCAACTTTCTATGACCAAAGCAAGAGATCTCCATTCGGTCTGATATCGAGAGTGGATGAAAGCATCAACAATAGTTTTGCGTGGCGTGTGAAAACCTATTATGTAGCCATACAGTTCACTTATTTCTTAACTTAACCATTATATCTTCACCACGTCCAGCAAAGTGTGTGTCCCTTAATAAGCAGATAATTACAGCCGGTTGTACTAAGAATATTAATTTACGAATTTGTAAAAATTATCGTATAGGTACAAAAGAAAAATGGATTGCAACACTCTTTAACTTCCCAATTTACATTTACATTTAACGGATATTTTATACAGAGCCAAAGGACATCATTCATTTTGGGTTTCTATGTACTACTTTTGTTATTTCTAATGATAAAAACATATATAAATGGTAGTTTCGATATAAAATTATTAACAACCCAATTCACGATTTCGAAATAGTAAACGTAATAGAATAAATATAAAGTAAAACTAAATTCGTAAATTGAAACATTTTTGGTACAACCGGCTGTTAGTCTTCGGTTTGAATACGCACCGCTTCACCCGTTTTTTGGTCTATTTATAGCCACGATCCTGACACAACTCCCTCACTTCCCTCACCTCCACAATTCTCTTCATACAAGGTCTAAGGTTATGGGCACTAGGCAACCTAGCTTTCTTCTTATCTACCTATGATTAATAATTATTTTTTATTTAAGTTAGCAATAATATAACGCTGTATTCTGTTGTTGTGTTTCTTAAAGCTTAGGGTAAACTTAAACTAGAAATAAAGCCTTTTATTTCAACGCAAGAACTTTGAGCCCAGTTTGCCGATCCGGATTAGTACCATCCCTTTTAAGGTACAGACTGTGAAGTGACTTAGCTCGAGATCAGCTTGAAAGTTACCGGATCCAACTAGGCCGACATAGTAATCAAGAACTGCACTCCAGCTTTACATCCGACTGTCATTATGAATGACAGACGGTCATTCTTACGGTCTCTCATAAGAATGCCCTATTTAATAAAAAGTTTTTTTCTTTATTGTGACATGACATCTGACCTCGACCTGCCTGATGATAAGCAAGAGGAGGTCCAAGAGTGACGACGACTGAGAAATCTCAGTCGCCGTCACCATGCCGGCCAAAGGTGCTTCTTCACGCATCGATTGAAGAATCCAAGGTCATAGGATGGAGAGAACACATGGGCTGGTGAAGCATTCCACTTGTCGATTGTTCTACAAAGAAAAGACGCACCGAACTTTTCAGTTCGGCTGCCGATGTATTTAAAAATCCACATAACATAAAGTAAAAGGTTTTGCTAGAATTTCGTACCAGTTAACTTCGAAGCACATTTTTTTTCATTGTATTTTTTCTCTAACTTGATTTTTTCAGTCATTCAAATAAATACCGGGAATTTCGGTCCAGCGCGACAGAGTTTCGTTGTCGGAAATATTTCAAAATTGTAATCAGACATTCTGCCGAATCTAGACTTTTCTAAACATTAATTAAAACTGCAGAATTCACATAATGATCTAGGACATTCAAAATTAACTTCGATTAAATTTTTTTGATTGGTAGGCAGTGGTACCCAGTCTGCCGATCCTGGGTAGTACCACCACTTACAAGTATACAGACCGTGAAGTGATTTAGTCGCGTTTCGGGATCAGCTTGTAAGTTGCCGATCGCAACTAGTTGCCATCATGCATCATACTACATAAATACTTATCTAACCGTGCTACGGTCAGAATAATAACTCGCCTAATACAAGGGTAGACTACACGAGTGGCGCATTGGTTATAGCACTGGTACTTTGGGTCCTGACATTGATTATTTGGGCTGCACTCCACCTGATATTAAGTTGGAATGCGGTCCACGAATAAAGGTGACTGCTACTACAGTTAAATTACTGCAAGTAGCAGTTACACCCGCTATGCCGGCCTAGTTAGACCAGCAACTACAAGCTCATTCCGCAACGCGACTAAGTCACATCACCGTGTTTTTTTTATTGTGACGACATTTGATCTAGACACGCCTGATGATAAGCAAGAGTGACGATGGCCGCCTCAGTCGCTGTCACTATGCCGGCCAAAGTTGCTTCTGGTGGTACCATTTACAGGCGTGGTTCTGTCAATAAAAGACCTAGCTAAGTATAGCGTATATAAACATCTAACTATAATCAGTATACCTATTACATGTTAATTATACTAAAACACAAGTTAATTTAGAATGCACAATTTAAGAGCAAGAACGCTCGTTCTAGTCAAATCAAATTGAGTCCAATTTGCCCAATAAATCAGCCTCTGTTAAGGTTGTACTAATGAAGTCTACTATTTATTTGAATCAATGATCATACATAGTAAATACGATTTATAAATATTGTACGAGGCATGGTACAATATATACTATATCCCAACTATACTATATTCCATCTATTACTGTCCTTATTAAACTAAGTTTTTTTTTTCTTTATTTATTATACTTTTCTATACAAAGCTACTAAAGTGTTTGTATCATAGAAACAGGACAACTGCAGTACATTAATCACAGATACATTTGTACCGGCATGTGAATTAACCCGTGCTCTTGGTTTGCGTGACCATTAGACTGCCACTACCCCACGGTCGCTTTAACATATTATGTACTATGTATGTATTGTATATTATATATCCTATCAAAAATATAAAAAAACGTCAAGTCACGCATTACCTTGTACTTTTATCTTGGACATTTCTTTCGCTGCAAAAAGTTGTGAGATCCCATGTAAAATCACGTCAGTTATTTTTACAGGGTCTAAAGGGCTAAGAGTCGCTTTAGTAAAATGAAAAAAGTTGGCCATTCTATAACCTTAAAGGATCTAATGA
Source organism: Tinea trinotella (assembly GCA_905220615.1). Taxonomy (NCBI): domain Eukaryota; kingdom Metazoa; phylum Arthropoda; class Insecta; order Lepidoptera; family Tineidae; genus Tinea; species Tinea trinotella. Next base: position 3,221,086 of record HG992328.1, on the reverse strand, counting down.
GGCGACCGTGGTGAAGTGGCAGTGCAATGGTTAGGCAAACCGACAGCACGAGTTCGAGACCACCCACCGGTATCAATGTATCTTTGATATATGTACTTTGGTTGTCCTGTTTCTATGATACAAGCACTTTAGTAGCTTAGTATAGAAATGTAAAAAAAGGAAAACAAGTGAATACCTGGTTTAATAATGACAGAGATACAATACTATATAGAAATAATGTAGAAATGTAAAAAAAAGGTTATATATAGATGGGGAGAACACATGGGCTCTTATAGCATTCTACTTGTCGCCTGTTCGAGAAAGTAAACGACGCGCCAATTTGATCAATAGATTTCCGCAATTACTAAAGCCAGGGAAATCCTTTGCAGGCTTCCCCGACTACAGTTTGAAGACGAGGTAGGAGCAAGGTTCAATGATTATATTGTTTAGGCATAGAAACGCCTTTGTACTGGTTCACGCAACTTAATTGAATCCCGCACCTGCTGTAAATATTTTGTGCAACATGTACAATGCTTTTGTTGTTCAATGCAGTAGAAGTCATTCAAGTGTATTATTCCATTAGATTGCTTGTGGGCAAGCCAACGTCAAATATACCGATTTACTTTTTAAAATTACTTAGATCATGTCCCGGGTTAGATTTCCGGTAAGGGAAAATATTTGTTTCATAGTTCTATTAGTAACTAGCTGTGGCTGCGGTTTCACCCGGGTAAAATTAGGTTTATAACACAGTCATAAAAAAGGAGGAGGTTCTCAATTCGACTGTATATCCCTTTTTGTATTTATAACTCGATAACTCATATAAAAATGACGGATGGAAATAAAAATAAATATAGGAAAATTCCAAACAGCTGAAAGTGTAGTCAATTGGAAACTGTACTCAATTGGAAACTATAATAAAAAATATCTAATTTTAAAAATTAAAAGTATCCCTATGTTACTTCTTGCAGTATCTAAGGGTGTAGTTAGCAGTGGTGGCCAGTCTACCGATCCAATTATAAGTATGCAAACCGTAAAGCGACTTAGTCGCGTTTCGGAATTAGCTTGTGAGTTGCCAGTTTCAACTAGGCTAGTTTATTGATATGACTGCTAGTTTATTGATATGACTGCTAGTTTATTGATATGACTGTTACCTCCATTGATGGACGTTAAGCGGTCAGGCTAACGTCCATCAACATCATTAAACATCAAATATGACATAGTACATGTGACTGAGGTAACCGTAAACTAAATCTGTTTTTCAGTCAGCCTTGTTTTCCATCAGGCAAGTTGAGGATAGATGTCGTGTCTCAATAAAAAAGAATCTAGTAAAATATAAATATTTCCCTCAACTATCTATCCCTGATAGGGTCCTGTCTATATATTTTTTGTACTATGCGATTAAAGAGCTTGTATCATAGAAACAGGACGATCAAAGTACACATGTCAAAGATATATTGGTACCAGGAACCCGGGCTCTCGGTTTGAGTAACCATTGCACTACCACTACACTACGGTCGCCTTTCATTGTAAGTACATGTAAGTATCTATAGCTACATATAAATAAATAATATCTGAATCACAAAGACAATAGTAAACGTAAGTTAGGATATAATATATTTACATTTTCCTTCTCTAAGATATAAGTTGATTAATTATTCCTTTCTCGTAACTACTTCCCGTCTTTAGTAGTTTGTATGAGTAGTTTATTTCTTTAGAACTTTCAGCTGTAATTAAAAGGAAATTAATAAAATTTATCCGCCTTTTTTTTCTATTCTGACTCGACATCTGACCTGGATTAACTTGAGCAAGGATTAACTAAGCATGGGCAGGCCCAAGAGCGCTTACGGCTTATTCAGTTCACGGTTGCCTCAGCCGCTGTCACTATATCGGCAAACCCTTTTATTTAATGCCCATATGGGAGTGTATAAAAAATAAATAGTCCGCTATTTTTGGTAGTCCGCTATATTGTATTTAGAATGACGAAGACAGCCAACCAGATTTATAATCCAAACTCAGCGTATATGCAAAATTTTTGTTCAATCAGATGAGCATACTGTTTCACAATCCTGTTACAAAATTTGACCCAAACAAGGCAAGTTAAATATAAGCTTCTAATAAGCTCGTAGAACTGATAGCCATTGCAGCCGAAAAGTTCTCTAATGTAGACGTACGTACGTGTAATCGCTGAGTATATTGTCCACCCACAAGGACTGACGACCTGCTAAAGGTTGCAGGAAATGGCCTGATATCATTATGCAGAATTTTAAAAATCATTTCATTCGACTTTTCTTTGTTAAACAATCGATAAGTCGAATGCTTTAATTGATTATTTAAATTTAAGAAGCAACTTAATTTTTATTTATACACGTATTATATTTTTTCTCTTTTAAAATTATAATATGATTTTACTTGTGCAAAACATTAAAAGATATTTTTTTTATAGTTATGAATGAAGGCGATTACCATTACAGTAAAATTAATAAAGCAAACGCGACTTAGTCACTTCACGGTCGGTACACTTAAAAGTGATAGTAGGTACGGCTGGACAACAACACAACCGCTATTGATGCACCAATCGATTAATGATAGAATGGATTAGTAAATGTTAATCAATAAATTCTACCACACCAGACGAACGACGTCGATACGACGACAGATGTGGTGCACCCTAAAGTGGTGGAATGTTATTATTTAAAACAAACTCACTTTAAATGTACTATAGTTTAAGATTAAGTTATAAAGTTTGTAGTTTCTGCTACTTAACAACTTGCAAGTGCAAGGGACATTAAACAACAGGATTCTTTTCAAAGCTTACTATTGTACAAACAACATTTTAATCATAATAACTTTAATGGCCACAAAGAACTTTAGGTAAAAACATACTCTCTCCTCTGGATTAGTTGCAGACTATGGTTTCAAGCCATAGTGTGTCGACCGGCGATTGGGTGTAGTGGTAGTGCAATGGTTACGTAAACCGAGAACACGAGGTCGAGACCACCCACCGGTACCAATGTATCTTTGATATATGTACTTTGGTTGTCCTGTTTCTATAATACAAGCACTTAAGTAGCTAAGTATAGAAATGTAAATTTAAAAAATTGTCTTAACTCACATAGTGCTCTTCTGTTTCAAGGTAAAATCTTTGTCATGCCTGTTTTACATTCCTGTTTATTATTTCTATTTTTTTTTTCTACAATAATCTTTTTTATCGTAATTCGACATCTGACCTCGACCTGTCTGATGGCAAGCAAGAGGAGGAAGTCCAGCTTAACATCAGGCGGGGTGCTGTTCATATCGAGCCTAATAAATTAACAAGCAACTCGTTTTTTTTTAGTTGTCTACTCTATTATTGCTTTCATGCTTATGAAGCTGGTATAGGTCATAAAGGTGTGATTCCGATGGCGACCGCAGACTGCAGACTGCGTTTGTATGAGATTGATTAACTAAATATATAACTAAAAATGTATAAATAAAATTATCCCTAATAGGCAGAAAATAAAATAAAAAAGATTACAGAGGATAGCTACTAAAAATAAAAGGCAAAAACATAAATAAACTCCAAAGATAACGTAAATAAGAAAACGACATTTCGAAGACCCTATTTATTAGGCGAAAATGTATAGTTAATTAAAATTTTCGAATTGTGGCAAAATTCACAAACGAAATGCGAAATTACTTCTGAAGGAAAAGAAACAATTTGAACGACCTCCTGCCGAAATTAAATACATTCGAGAAACAATTTTGCTTTCACCTTTAGCCATATAAAGGCGTGTACAGGCTTAAATAATCGAAGTAAACAAACTTATACTACGGTCAAATTAATTCAAATTGTCAAATCTCACTTTTAACAGGGTTATGCAGAGACAATAGAGCGTCACATTCCATGATGATTATCGCTCATTGATCGCATTCTTCAAATTTAATTGATGCGATAAAATCTAAAAACTTTAAAATTATTGAAAAAATAAAACCGGATATTTACTAGAAAATAAATATTTTCGTCGCTAATGTCATAGCTACAGATTAAATGTAAATCAATAATTCTTTAAGGTCGCATTTTGGTAAGCAGCGAGGCGAACAGTGGACACGCTTGAACACTCTATTTAGAATTAAACGTTTAGAATAGGGGCAACAATTGTGGCAGGGGGAGCCGATAGTGTTATTGCGACACATTTACCCAATTTGCGTTTATCGCTAGAAAAAGGTGGTCAATGCGATAAAATCATGGTAAATTTAATAAATTAATTAATTTGTTAAATTTATATGAACCAAATTAATTAATCGAAAGAATAATCTTTAAATAAGTTAAAACGTAACTCTTAATAAGTTAAACGTGCTCGCGAACAGTTCGTTCTTAAAATAAAATCAGCCTTAGAAGGGACGGATTTACAATTTACATTTAAATCCGCTGACAACACTTAAAGGTAGAACCTTACGAAAATAAGACCCTTAGGTATATCAGCAGCACAGATCATTTGCCACTAGACTTTACTTTAAATCAAAAAATATACCTATAAGTAAAAAATATCACTAATATATGTTCCTCATTGAGTACTTAGGAAATAAATACAAAATTCGAGTTGTCAATATAACATTACTTCCTTATTTCCCATTCTTAATATCCTAAAGATTTGGCTATCAGAGAATGTTTAACGGCATTAAATCCGCCTTTGTACATAGCGCAATTAGGTTTTTAAATTAATGAATAAATAATATTTTCTTAGATTTGTGCGAACATTGAATAATGAATCAAACAAATTTTATGCGGCTTACTATCGCGTTTATTTTGATTTTATTTTACAATTTTATTTTAGTATTTCAATGTGTCGAGAGCTTTGCAGCCATCGTGATCACGGTAAAATCAAAACCAAAATAAACGTGATAGTAAGCCGCATAAAATTTGTTTAATTTATGAATAAATAACTTCACGATTATTATACAGTATCACCTAATAGGCATTTAGAAAGGCTATCTGATCATCATTATTGTCTATTATCAATCAATGAGGTTCTTATTCGTTCGTGTTTAATTATAAAAATGTAGCTTATACGAATTATTGACGTTACATGATTGGGTAGGTTAATAAATCAAAAACTACAAGAGCATTATTTACCCAATTTAGATATTACAAAACCCTTATAATCGCTGTCTATTTTATATATACTCTGCGATTGGAGTGATTTCGTTTCGTCGTGTAATAAATAGGTAATTAGAATGTCGCGTGTGAAATCGATTCTGGTAATAATGTATAATGGATTAATAATTAATTAGGGAGCGATGTTTAGACATAGCAATTTAATGGGTTTTTAGAATAAATTTGCAATGTTTTCAAGCCTATTTGTAATCAATGTTTATGTTTTAGGTTTTTCTTACAATTTGTATCTTGACATTTGACCTCAACCCGCCTGATGGTAAGGTCCACTATGCCAACCAAAAGTGCTTCTTCACGCATCGCTTGAAGGATCCAAGGATGAGGTAAACACATGGGCTGGTAAATCATTCCACTTGTCGATTGTTCTACAATAAAACATTGCACCGAAACTTTTAGTTCAAGTGCCGATTCGGTTGTCAGAATGCGGGCTTCTCTTGACCTGGTGGTGGTAAAAATGGTAAGAAGTCTCTTCAGTACTATCTGTTGCATTTATATAAATTCCTAATAAAACAACCTCTTAGAGGGAAACTAAGATACTGAATAGATTAAAAATACATTCTATATTTACGCTGAATAATTCGATTTTCAGGATTTCAAGATGAAATAGATTACACTGGGTACTAGATTACACAATACAAAAAAATGCCTTACAATATACTGAAACTTACGTAGACTTACGCCTAATGTAAAATAGATCCTTTACCCCTTCATGTGGGTGTAGCGCAATATTTGCTGTAAAACGTTCGCCGAAAGGTTACAAGTCTAATTTTCTTATATTTCAATCAATCAATCAATTTGTCACGCCTTTTTCCCACAGCGATAGGCAGAGACAATGCAGCGCCACTTACCACAATCCTTACACAATTCCCTTGCTACCTTCACATCCACAATTCTCTTCATACAGGCTCTATGGTTACATTAATTACCGATTATTCTATCTATTGGAAATATAAGATAAATCTGTTAATCTTATATTTCAAATAAAAAGAATAATCGGTAATTAATGCAAAGGTTATTTGACCAGCGACCAGTTGCAAGCGAGGGGTATGAGGCCTTTTGGAATACCCTTGTTTGCAATAATTATTAGGCAAAAAAGGACTTTAATAATTCCTAAAGCGAAAAGTAAAAAAGCACCTTTGGTTAAACCTCCCCTTGCTTACCTGCAGTCAAGGGTGCACGTTGCGGCACAAAAGAAAGGAAAAAACCTACTTATATTACATATTAATATATATTTATTTTTGAGTCTATTTGATTCTTTTTGATCTGTTTATCTTCGATCTCTTATCTACTGGACCAATGCGTAATGATGTCCATATAATGGTATAAATACAATATTAACATTATGTCAAAATAAACTTCAAAACGTTCATTATTGGCAAGATAGTTAGCAGACTCTTACGCGGAGGAGGTTTATTTACTAACAGCCGGTTGTACAAATTATAATTTACTAATTTATAAAAAGTATCGAATAATTAAAAAAAAAAAAGCACCACTCCTTAACTTCACATTTTACATTTACGTTTAACGGATATTTTATACAGAGCTAAAGGACATCATTCATTTTTGTTATTTCTAATGTTGAAAACATATATAAATGGTAGTTTTGATATAAAATTATTAACAACCCAATTCACGATTTCGTAATAGTAAACGTAATAGAATAAGTATAAAGTAAAACTAATTCGTAAATTGAAACTTTTTTGGTACAACTGGCTGTGAGTGTTTAAAACATGTACACATACTTACTAAAATAATAATGTTAATGGAAAACATAAATTGAATGTCTATGTCTATATCTAACACTAACATAGATTTGTTTATTGAATCAATAGGATTGTCTAAAAAAATCTATAGTTTGTTGTGATTTATATAGTTTTAGTATGTAATTGTAATTAATTGCATATTAGAAAAAGAACATAAATATGTCATTATTAATGTAAAATATGTTAACTGTAAATATGCCTAATAAATAAACAAATACATATCTACTTTACGCAAATGTTATCAAACCTTGATTAGTATAATCATTTTAACTATCGCACAAGTTTCCTTTGTCTTTAGTAGAAGTGGATAAACAATAAAGTTTTGAAGTACCTACCTACTTTGCTATAACTGTTGCTTCGTTTATTTATTTCTTTGTATCCGGAATCCGTGATCTATTCAAATTCACATCGATTCATGAGATATATGTTTTTTTTAATCAATATGAGAACTCTAATCCTAACTTGGCTGAGTGATATGTGGACTCTATAGTCTAAAAAAAATAAAAATGTTTAAGTGCCTTATTAGAAGAGAATATCCCAATTATATGATTTGTCACTCAGCGAGAAGATAACAAAACCTTAATTATTAATTTAACAAGAATTCCAAATAAATTTTTAGATATAATCTTAACATATTTCAATGCTCGAAAAGTTATTACAAAAAATATTTTTAAAATACTACTCCTTAAAATAGGCAACAATCTATAAATCTAATCTGCGATTTAAAGGTTGCAAGTATTAAATAATGGTATTAACCTGACAATATAGGACGTGAATCCAGCAGATAAAATAATACACAGCGTCGTAATCAGAGTGGTCGCGCGTTAAGCGACAGCGCCATGGTCAATTCCAGAAGCTGCCCGATGTGGTGGATCGGAACACGTTGTTTCTGCTTAGCCCTGTGGGAATTAGCCTGGAATTATTTAAAAAGGGTAATTGAAATTTATTAGGCATTAAAAATCTTTAGTCATGAGAAAGGTATAAATCAATCAGTTAATTATGAATTCAAAATGAAATGTTTCTTAGTATGAAAAAACGTGTAATCAATTAAACATTGAATTAATTACGCAAGCTAATTAAAAATAAATATTGCGTAGTAACTCAATGTAATTAAAGGATGTTATAAGAATATATAAAAGTTGGACATACATATTTTTGCCTAGAAGTACTTGTTTTCTGAAAAGACATTTGGTACAACGTGGGCGAATCGAGTTTTGCGGTCGGGAACTGACCGAGCATGATTTGCGGGAGAGAAAAATAGCCTGAAGAGATTAACATATATAGTACACTCTATAAAGCGTAACAAAGAAATAAAGTTTTTTATTGTGACTCGACATATGACAGAACTCCGCCTGATGTTAAGCTGGAGTGCGGTCCATGATTGGAGGTGACTGCTACTACAATTTAATAACTGTAAGCAGCTGTCACATCTAATATGTCGGCTAAGTTTGAACTGGCAACTTACTGGTGTAGTGGCAGTGTAGACAATGGTTATGCAAACCGAAAGAGCACGGTATCACTTGCCGTATCAAAACCACTTGCCGGTATTGCAATGTATCTTTGATATATGTACTTTGGTTGTACTGTTTCTATGATACAAGCACTTTAGTAGCTTAGTATAGAAACGTAAATAATATTTAATAAAAATGGTAAAAAAATATATATAAAGCTTTAGTTAAGTTTAGTAATAGCTTTAACAAGCGATTTGTTAAGGAATTATAGTCGAAAATGCATTCCAGACTTTGTAACTTAAAAACTAGTAAATCCTCTACATAAATTAGTATCGTCGGTAGACTCGAGCAGCGACATTTTAATTCGTCGTATTTCGTTGTAAAATAGCTAACAAATAAAGTTTATAAGAGTTTTATAAACTTTATTCTTGATACTTTATTTCATTTACGTTAAACTTGGCGTCAAAGCATAACTTTAAATACGAAAGACTGACTTAACTCACTTAACACAATTACTTCCTAATTATATTTGTAAATCTAACAAAGTGTCCGGCATAGTGAAGGCCAGAGCTACTACAGGACTGCTACTTACAGTTGTAAGTAACAACTGTAAGTAGTAGTCACATCCACTATGCCGGCCTAGTTAAAACCGGCAACTAAGCTGATCCCTAATCGAGAGTGTTATTTCACTACAGACCATACTTGTAAGCGGTGGTACTACCCCAGATCGGCAGACTGGGCAGCAGACTTGGTACGCGTAAAGTCCCGAGTTCGATTCCCGGTTGGAGCAAATATTTGTTTCATAGCTTTTATTTGTAATATTTATTAAATATATTAAATTTTCTAGATTAGGTAAAAGGTAGGTATTTGCTTCGGGTCTGGTTATCAAAAGAGTGGTAGGCAGTGGTACCCAGACTGCCGTTTCGGGGTAGTACAGACCGTGAAGTGATTTAGTCGCGTTTCGAAACCAGCTTGTAAGTTGCCAAGTTTCAACTAAGCTGGCATAGTGCATGTGACTGCTATGTACAGTTATCGAATTGTATTAGCAGTAACATCAATTCATGGACCGCACTCCAGCTTAACATCAGGCGGGGTGCTGTCATATGACAAGTCACATTAATAAAATACTCGTAAATGCATATTTAATCCTAAAAAAGTATCAAATACGAGTGTAAATAACATTTTAAAAAACAGTTTTTAATGTCATAAATAAGGATTATAGTGACAGGTTAGGGACCTTGTGACCAGAGCCGAGGTTTTGCTCACTGCGTTGATTTCATGAAATTGGACAGTCCGACCACAAATCGGTATTTCACGCTCAATGTGAACGGAGTTAGAATTTTTTAAATATTCTCTCATGAATATGTATTTGCCATGTGCCATGTGGCATTAAGTCCGCCTTTTGTAAGAAAAATAGAATAAATAAATAAATATTTTTATAAAATTTATGGTTTTTGGTGTTTACCAATAGTATTTAAAAAATAAAATTAAAATACTAATACACAGTGACGGCACTGAGGCAGCCGTGAACTGAGGCGGCTTTTTTAGACGTCAGCACTTTTGAATCTCCATCATGCTTACCAACAGATGTCAGATGTAAGTGACAATAACAAAAAAGCGGCATAGTGACGGCGACTGAGACAGCCGTGAACTAACGGTTTTTTTTTCAGTCGTCGTCACTCTTAGACCTCATCTAGATTACAATTAGGTAAGTCTGGATTAGATGTCGGGTCAAAAAAAACAAATAAATATCTTGTTTTATTTAATTCAGAATTTTTCAAATATTTTTTATTTTTTGTTTAACAATAGTATTTAAACCATACTGATGTGACCAAAGTAAATGTATCAGCGAATTTTGGCAAGCACAGTGACGGCGACTGAGGCAGCCGTGAACTGAGGCGGCTTTTAAGTAGTCGGCACTCTTGGACTACATCTTGATTACGGTCTGGGTTAGAAGTCGGCTCAAAATAAAAACAAATCAAATTCATGTGTTATTTAATTCAAATTCAAGCTACGTAAAAGCATGAGCTCGCACAATAGCTGTTGGATTGCTAACTATGTTACTCGTATACTCGCATAACTGGGATGCGACATTTTTTTTTAAACAAGCTAGTTCAGAGGCAAAGTTGGTAAAGCTACTGAAGCATAGACTACATTTCTACTAGACTTAACGAAAAAGACATATCGTATTAATGTATATCTCTAGCCAACATATGGTCTACTAGAATTAGCCAAGAAAATATTAGATTTCAGGGAAATTTCTATTAGCACATAAAAAAAAATCGGTAGATTTTTATAATTGAAATTGATTGTACTGGTTCCGAATCGACAAATGTCAGCCAATATAAAATGTTAAGATGGCCAAAACCTTTTTAATTTTTGTGTCTATAAGAAAAAGAAAACTTTGTAGCAAATAAGTAAAAGGAAAAAATGCGCAAGCTTAAGGCGAAGAAAATTTGACGAATTGGTCGAAAACTAGTCCAGCAGTTTTCTGTCATATCGAAAGAAACCTTTTTTAGACCGTTTTTTTTTAAACTAATAACTTTAATCAATATTACTAAAATACAGTGTAATGTAACCTTTAATGTGTAAACAAATTGTAGCAAAATCGGTTGTATACTTTTGGAGAACCGCTAAGGAAGGTAAAAATACGTCCACTCGAAAAACAGCTATAAAGTGTTATTGAACTCCATATATAGCAATTTTTTAAACGCGCTTCTCTTTGTCAATGATTACTTAATAACATGCTGTAATGCCGTTTACTTTCATCTACTGAAAGTATTTAAAAAATCCTTAAACCTTCAACCCACGAACGTTAAATCAAATGACGGCGCTATTTTGATAGAAGTTGAATAATCAGTAAATGAACCCATCTTATGCAATTTCTACAATTATAGTAGTACGACAAATGGCAGCATCCCTAATGTTAAGCTGGAGTATGGTACATGAACAACAGTCACATTTATTATGCTGGCTTAGTTGGAACCAGCAACTTACAAGTTGAACCTGAAACGCAGCAGTCACTTTTCGGTCAATATTCGCTCCGACCGGGAATCTATCCGGGACTTTACGCGTAAGGAACTAATGGTCAAACCTTAATTACACTTATCTACATGCGCCATTCAATCCTATCTGATCTGTGCTTTAGCTACTAAAATTTATGCTCGGATACAAAAAGTTAGTGACCACTTAAGTTGCAATTCAGAACTGAGAGGCTGGAGCCTGCACTCTATAAACACACTTCTTTAAAACAGGCATTGATTATTATGTGGCGCTCCTTTGTCTCTGCCTATCCTTGTGAGAAAAAGGCTTGATGCATTTGAAGAATTATTTGTACTGATATTTCACAATAACCTTATTAATTTTATTTTTATTATTGGAGAATGTGTTATTGAGATATTAATTCAATAACCGCCGCATAAATAAACAACCGTCCGATTCTTTTTTCAACTTATTATCATTAAATTCTCTTAGATTTTGCGCGAATATTGATTATTGAATTAAATAAATTTTATACGGCTTACTATCGTCTAACAATAAAACAATAAAATAAATTAAAACTTGAAACGGGGTAGTTTTGGAAATAATAACAGCATCGACCGATGGTTCGTCTCAGCTCACGGAGAACAGCTCAGTTTTTCCGTGACCACGATGGCTGCAAAGGATATAACAAAAATGTACAATCACTATCATAACCTCCCTTATATTTGAATAACAGTTGCAAAAATAAATTCCATTTACAAAACACTATTCCTAGCTACGGTCCTTTAAGTCTTTACTGATACTTACCTTAAATATGAATTCTGAAACTCCAATGTGACAAAAATAATACATAACATAGAATATTACTTGTAATATTATTCTTACGAGTATAATATTGTCAAAATAATCCTACCTTTGTATGGACATTTCTAAGTATATTTCTTTGCCACATGAAAGGTTCTAAGAATTCATTATTGCCAACCGAGTGCTTAGACATCAAAACAAGGGCCAATAGATTACTTGCTCACAAAATCGTCTACCTTTATGTTTTTGTATATTTAATACCTTTATAATATATTTTTAGGAATAATATGATAAAAAATACAGTATTTTCTTAGAGAGTTTGACGCTACGGTCAAGCACGTGATTAGGCGACCGTGGTGTATTGGCAGTGCAATGGTTACACAAACCGAGTGCACGAGTTAGAAACCACCCCTCGGTACCAATGTATCTTTGATATATGTACTTTGGTTGTCCTGTTTCTGTGGCACTTTAGTAGCTTAGTATAGAAATGTAAAATAAAAGAAATACGCAAGTTGAAATCAAGAAGAAGACTGTTCATTTTATTTTGACATAAATAACATAAAAACAAAAGAATGAATGTGTTGAAATGACAATACTTTTTTAATGAAAATGAATTGTTATAAATTTTAATGCGAACTTGAAAAAGGTCGGCACAATATTAAAAGTGCATCCCGTGGTCCCACAGACTGTGTCCTGTGGTGACGGCAATCACGCGCAGGTGATTGCTGGAGCTGCGCAGGTGATTGCTGGAGTTGCGCAGATGATTGCTGGAGGGGCTGCAGACACCCTTTTTAACGGGTGGTAGGCAGACAGTTGATGGCCCTGTTGATGTGTTCGCCCATGTTCGCCCGTGTACGCCTATTGTCTGGAGGCAGCCTTACAAGAGAAGAGACCGTGAAGTGAAGTTTCTAGTTTCAACTATGCCGATCTAATGGATGCGACTTCTACTTGCAGTTATGTAAATGTATTAGCAGTCACCACTATTCATGGGGCGCACTCCAGATTAAGATCAGGCGGGGTTCTGTCGTACATATGTCAAGCTACAATAATAAAAAAAAGAAAACAAAATATCTATCACAAACTCTGAAGTCAACGTTCTTGCTTTATATTGAAATAACGATGTGGTTTTTCTAAACGAAAAAAAAGTTTTCCGGTTTTCCTTCGCGTGTTTATTTTATGACACAAGCAGGGTTGGTCGTTAGTGGTACGAAATATCTCTACGGGTGTATGCCTCGCCCTTATATTTTATGTTGTTATGGATTTTCGATATCGTTTTCAATGTACGGTTTGACGTAATAGTTTTTGACAGTGTGCGTTTTTAAGGAGACTTTTAAATGACATTTTTGTAATTATCGTTTGTGCACGGATGTGTTAAACAAGGCAGGTCTAGGAGGATGAGACATCCTCAAGAAAGCTAGGTTGCCTACTGCCCATAGTGGCCGGCATAGTGACGGCGACTGGGGCAGCCGTGAACAAACACGGTTTTCTCAGTCGTCGTCACTCTTGGACATCCTCTTGCGGACATCATCAGGCGGGACGAGGTCAGATGTCGTGTCACAATAAAAAAAAAATAATAATAATAATAACCACAGAGATTGTATGAAGATAATTGTGGATGTAACGGAAGCAAGGGAGTTCTGTAAGGAAGGTGGTAATTGGCGTTCCATTGTTACTGCCTATCCCTGTGGGAAAAAGGCGTGATTATTTAATTGATTTTTTAATTTTTAATTATTCTGGATCGCTTATGACACACCGCCTGATGTTAACTGGAGTGCAGATCAAGAATAGCTGCTGCTACTACTACAAGCAAATAGCAAATAGTTGCATCCATTATGCCGGCCTAGTTGGAACCGGCGACTTACAAGATGATCATAAAACGTGACTAGGTTACTTTACGGTCTAAACATGTACGCGTTACGGACTGGTGTGCTAATGTTGTCATTGACTCCTCAATTTAAATTATGACGAGAGTGAATCCCTCCTATTTCCTATTTAATAGGCTTCCTTTACACACCCACTCACACACTCATAACATCCTATCATTTTCACTAAGAGAGGTTTTAACACAACACACATGTAACACTTTGGAAAAGCTCCTGACACCTGTAATACAGGTCAACTTAGTACGGGTGTCAAGAGTTCAACACTTGTTTTAGGTTTACTTTTTGGTTTCAAATAAATGTTATTTTATTTTTATTTTTTGTTGTATTTAAAAAATAATTTTAACTTATATTTAAATAAAATAAAATTGTGATCTTTTAAGCAATCTGGAATTTAATTATGTATCTTAGGGGCTATTGGGTAGGTATTATTTGTAAAGTGCAAAGATAATTCATAATTGCCGATAAACCACAGATGTTCTCTTAATATACTACTACTTATATAAAAATCTATTTCTAACAACAGTTTTGGGGTGATAAAAATACCTACGCAGGGAAATATACCCGAATAACTGGTTTTCGAGTCGGTATATTTCGTTGTTAGCCCAACCCTGGATCGTTACACCGAAAATAAATAATATATTTGATAGGAGTTCTGTTTTAGAAAACTTTTTTATTATTTATATTCAAAGTTTTATCTAACATATTCTTTAATATGATTTGTGTATTTCGATGCATCACAGTTCCCATTCCTAGTAAACATACTTCCCAAGTAAACAAATTGTTTGACTTGTTTTGTAAGATATTGAGAGAAGAGTGGTAACATAGTGAACGGTGCCATCCATAGTATAATGAACAGCCAAATAGTGTCCCAAAAGAAAGCTAGGTTGCCTAGTGTCCATAACCACAGAACCTGTATGAGGAGAATTGTGGATGTGAAGGAAGCAAGGGAGTTGTGTAAGGATCGTGATAAGTGGCGCTCCATTGTCTTTGCCTATCCCTGTGGGAAAAAGGCGTGACAAAATATGATTGATATTTCGATGCATGAAGTGTAAAATGTTATTCAGGCTCGACATATGACAGCACCCCGCCTGATGTTAAGATGAATGGAGGAATCTGCTACCACAGTTAAATAACAGTAAGCCAATCCCTGCGTCTAAGTCATTTCACGGTCTGTAAGGAGTTGTAAGTGGTGGTATTACCCCGGATCGGCAGGCTGGGCACCACTGTCTACCACTCTTTGACTACCAGGAGGCCGACCGCGCAACTTCAACGGGAATGAAAATGAAATACATTCGCAATTGTCAAAAAGTTCGGACAATGAGTTTTAATGAGCTTGAACTATTAATGAAAAAGAACATCAATTGTCAATGTTGCGCACGGTCGCAATTTTAATTTTGAAAATTTGAAAATGGAGTTTAATTAATGAATTAAACAAATTTTATGCGGCTTACTATCGCGTTTATTTTGGTTTTGATTTAACAATTTTTTATTATTCCGACGTTTCGAGAGCTTTGCAGCCATCGTGGTCACGGAGAGACTGAGGTGTTGGTCGTCCTATTGGTTGATGCTGTTATTGTTTCCAAAACTACCCCGTTTCATATTTTGTTTTTCTGTTCCGGGTTTATTTCAAATTTTTGCAAAAATAACTGACGGTGTCATCTGGTTTGGCAGTTTGCTGGACTTGGGACTTGAGTTTGTGAATTATGGGGTCCCATGTATATTGTACCATTCACACGTCATTTGTATACTCACCGATTACTCACCGGATTTGCCAATCAAATCGTATGAACTTTAACGTATTCGGTTTGCAGTGGCATCTGTCCTTTAGCCTTCTGAAAAGTGTATCCTTTACACGACACAATGTTAAAACGTTTTTTGTCAAACCAAAGTACGACCAAGCGTGGATCCATCATTGACGTCTACTCTCTGTGACAACTGTGTGAAAACTCCGGCTATCCGTTTTTGCACAAATAAAAATCTACCGGGGGTACGATGTCAGACTACCTCCTCGTGTGTCTGTCTGCTTGCCATATCGCTTTGGCAATACGGAAAGCAGATGGCCCGATGCATCCTGGACAACGGTCAATAACTTCCCTTAAAGGGGTTTTAATTTGTTGGCTGATGGCTAAAAGTCTGACGTGTGGCGCTGCTCTAGGTATCCCTCTGCACTCAGAGTTGATATGGTCACACGATTTTTTTTCGGCATTTTGGCCAAAAATTGACATTAGCAAAATGATATTGTTATGTTTTAATACAAACAACGAGGTGCCATCAATTAAGAGAAGAAGAAGAAGAAAAAGAAGAGAAAAGAAAAATTATACGTTAAAAAACCGAAAAATTCAATCCCAAATAAATGAAAAAATGTCGTGTCCGAATCGTGGAAAGTGTTGTTTTATTATTTAATAACCTTAAAATATATTTAGCTTCTATTGCGTCGTTCATCCATTTTCTGCCTGCTATTTGTATCTTTAATGTATGTAGGTATAGTTTCCGGCAGACAAAAAGAACGCTGACTTGTAAGCTGCGCAGTATTGAATATCGATACATAAGAAGAGCACTCAAAGACTGCGATGGGAGCCAATTCGCCTATTTATACAAAAATGCACATATAGTAGGGGAACGAGTTAAAGGAACGTGCGAGGAATGCAGTTGTGACGTCATGGTCACGTGTCTATTATGAATAGTGAAGTAACATGCAAAATGTCGATAACAATAAACACACACTTTACTTAAAATGCAAATAGATTTAGTTATAAAAAAATTTAAATGTGTATTAAATTGAAGTATATAAACATTAGACAGCAACAATTTTTAATGAATTATATATTTTTATAATTTAATTTTGAGAATAGTGACTGCATGTTTTTTTTTCTTTTTCACACAATTTATTCACGTTTCTAATAATGGTTCTAGCCTGAATACGGATGACGACTTTCTTTTATTCCATTAACTCACTAAATTTTCAATAATCAAACAATGAAAATATGGACACGTTTTTATCGATAATAAATGACATCGCCGAGCTATGAGCGTCACTAAAAGCGGCCACTAAGATACGGGTGGTGGTCGTCTCACGCCCCACCGCACCTCAGCCCCCGAATTTATTTAGCTCGTTCCCCAACTATAATTATTACTCTTTTAAATTTTATACACGCTACGAAAAGAGTGGTAGGCAGTGGTACCCATTCTGCCGATCCGGGGTAGTACCACCACTTACAAGTATACAGACCGTGAAGTGATTTGGTCACGTTTTGGGATCAGCATGTAAGTTGCCGGTTCCAACTAGGCCGGCCTAGTGAATGTGACTGCTACTTACAGATATTGAATTATAGTAGCAGTGACATCCATTCATGGACCACAGTTTAGCCTAACATCAAGCTGGGTGCAGTCATATATGTCGAGTCACAATAAAAAAAAGGTAACCAATTTTTTTTTCTGCCGGGATCTATACTTTGGTTATCATGTCTCCATGTTTGTTTCTACTTTTAGTAGCTTAGTATAGAAATGTTAAAATAAAATACTAGTTTTCATCCATGAAAATAGTTGCTTAAATCTATCCACTATATTTAAATAATGTTAACCGCAAGAAATGGCGACTTTTAATAGTTATAACCTAATGAATTAAACAATTTTTATGCGGCTTACTATCGCGTTTATTTTCGTTTTGATTTTACAATTTTATATTATTATTCCGACGATTCGAAAGCTTTGCAGCCATCGTGGTCACGGAGAGACTGCAAGCTTTTGAAACGTCGAAATCTATACATATAATAAAATTGGAGTGTCTGTTTGTAATATTAAAATAAACGTTTTTTAATAAATGTATATGAATATATATACGGTACAAACACCAAATTAACATTTTTTAAAATTTTTGTCTGTCTGTCTGTCTGTCTGTCTGTCTGTTTGTTCCGGCTAATCTCTTGAATGGCTGGACTGATTGTGACGGGACATTTATTGACAGGTAGCTGATATAACAAGGAGTAACTTAGGCTACGTTCATTTTAGAAAAAAATCTTTTATAATAAATAAAATAAAAGAAAAAACATTTTCCCATACAAAATTGCGCGTTCAGAAATTCATTTTGCATTCGTTCAGAAATTTATTTTGGGTAAACTAAGAAAAACATATCAAGCTCTTGAGAATTTAAAACAAATTATTATATTATATTAAATTATTATTATTATTATTATCGTACTATTATTATAAATGTGAATGTCCGTTAGTTGAAGTAAACGACAGTAAAAAGAGACAAAACATAAATTCATAAGATTTAACGTGGGAGAAAATGAGATAGAAATTCTAAAGAAATTGCTATAGAATTATGGGATTTATTACAATGATGTAAAGACGCTTTTGTTCTGAATAACTTAACTGACACTTGCGACATTCGTTGTGCATTCGTGTATACTCGGCATCTTACGGCATCTCGATAATGGCTGTAGAATTATGAGCTTTAATACAATGACATAGACTCGTAAGTCACAAAGTATCCGACGCGTCGCGACCTGTCAAATCAAATAGATCAATCGAAAACAATACTGTAGTAGTGTTTTGTTTGTACGTTTTTAAATCTGCCGAAAACAAATGCAAATTATTGTCGCAATTTTAGGAAAAAAAAACAAAAAAAGGAAAACAATATTAAAAAAACATCACAAAAGACAACAAAAAAGTTCAACGGAATGTGTTCGTGAATTTCGTGCATGCCGAAAAGCGTTATTAAATCATAATATACTTATCTCTATGTATTGAATGTCGAAATCAAAGTAAGTACTTATATATTTTCTAATCAACAACGGACATCATTCTTTTTGTATGAGGACTTGGGCTTAATTGTATTAACAGTTTAACATACATT
This sequence comes from Tinea trinotella, assembly GCA_905220615.1. Classification (NCBI taxonomy): domain Eukaryota; kingdom Metazoa; phylum Arthropoda; class Insecta; order Lepidoptera; family Tineidae; genus Tinea; species Tinea trinotella. Next base: position 3,202,214 of record HG992328.1, on the reverse strand, counting down.
TTAAAATAGTTTAGATAGGGTTAGGTTTAAATGATAAATATCAAAAGTGTATGTTTTAAGCTTCCTTAAGAAAGCTGTGTTTATATGCATACAGCTTATATGAAGAGAATTGTGGATGTAAAGGAATCTAGGTAGTTGTGTCAGGACCGTGGCAAATGGCGCTTTATTGACTCTGCCTATCCCTAGCGTGACAATTTGATTGATTGATGTTTTTTCTAATTTTTGTTGTGCATCAAATAACATATTTTTGTTGCTTTGCTCTTTTTATTGCAACTAAAAATAGATGTTGATGTGTTTTTATTTATTTATTTTAGAAAAGTTGTACATAGTAATATACATAATATGATGAAGAATGAACTCCTAAATCATTCTAGTGAAGCTAGTTAAATATAATCTAAGTGAGATTCAATGGACTTTCTATGTAGAAAATGGATCTTGAATTGAAGAGTCTCTCACGAGAAGAGGTTCGGCCTCGAAGACGACTTTTTCTTCAGATATTCTTATAAAGCTTTTATAAATAGGTTATAACTTCATAGATTTTGCGCGAACATTGATTAATCAATTAAACAAATTTTATGCGGCTTACTATAGCGTTTATTTTGGATTTGATTTTACAATTTTATTTTATTACTAGCTACCTGTTCCGGCTTCGCACGGGTGCTATGTGTGTACTAATGTGTTTTTATTATCAATGAATTGCAGACCATTAATACAGGCGACCACTACTACTATTAAGCAACTGCAAGTAGCAATCGCATCCACTATGCCGAGCTAGTGCTGATCCTACTTGCACTTGCAATCTGATCCTACACTAAGTCACTTCACGGTCTGTATACTTGTAAGTGGTGGTATATTTAACGCGGCTTACTATCGCATTTATTTTGGTTTTGATTTTACAATTTTATTTTATTATTCCGTCGTTTCGAGAGCTTTGCAGCCATCGGAATAATAAAATAAAATTGTATTATAAAATTAAACCCAAAATAAACGCGATAGTAAGCCGCATAAAATTAATTTAATTTATTCACCTATTCACTTGACAAATTTTTGGAGAAAATGGGAATAATCCGTCTATACTGTATATAGACGTCTATATATCATGTCATAATAAATAAATAAAAAACCTCACAGTATATCACAGTTACCTAAATTCATTGACCTACCCATCAAGTAAATCTCATACAATAATTCATACAAATTTGTTTTGCCACTTGCAAATGTACTTTCACAATAATAAAGCATAACAGCAATGAATAATGGACAACATGTATCTATTATGACAGCTGTCAAATTTAGGCGCCATGTTTTTTTTAGTTGGGGAACTCCCTCCTAACACCCTCCTTGGTCTGCCTCGATGAACGCATTCATTCACATCAAATTTATAAAGTACTACATTCATTTTGTATGGGGACTTGACCTTAATTGTATTAACAGTTGCATATTATACATTTTAAAATAGTTTGATGTACGAATACTCGTATTACAATGTAATTGAAACATATTCTTTATTTTGCATAGTTAGTTTATGTGTGCAAAATGATCAAACTATAATTATCACAGTTTAAAGCAGAACTGTTAATATGGTGTGTCTTTGTGATTGACAGACGATACAAAATCCATATTTCTTATTTTTCAAATAACTCAATTGCACAGCAATTAAAAGCAAAATTTTAATAAGTTTTATCAACACAAATATCGAAACTACCATTTATATATTTTTCCATCATTGGACCTTGTAAAATTAGTACATGATACCCCAAAATAAATAATGTCCTTTCTTTAGTCAATCTACTTTCACTCATCCACTGGGATGAGCACCAGGCTGGGGCACCTAGTGCCCATAACCGTAGAACTTGTGTGAAGAGAATTCTGAATGTGAAGGAAGCAAGGGAAGTTGTGTCAGGATCGTGGCAAGTGGCGCTATATTGTCTCTGTGGGAAAGAGGCGTGATATATATTTTTTTCTTTGCAAAACAGGATTTTTTTATTTAAAGTTGTTTAACTTTGTCTTATTAATAAGCGTCGAATTATGTCAGTTAGATGTTAAGCTGGAGTGCGGATGAATGCAAAGCAGTCGCATCCACTATGCCTGCCTATTTGTAAACGGTATAGTGACGGGGACTGAGATATCTGTATAATGAAACAAGTTATCAGTCTTCGGCGCTATTGGACTTCCCCTTGCAAGTCAAGGCAACTCGGAGTCAGATGTCGCAACTCAATAAAAAATGATCCATAACGCAATTCCATTTTATCTTGTCTGTTCTAATAAAATATTCTGCAAATAATAAATCTTAATAAAACAGTACTTAGGTAATAAGTACAAAAATACCATGTATTATATAAAACTGAAAACGGAATAAAAACCAAAAAAGGAAGTTTAAGAAATCGTAACAAGTTAGCATTTCAAACATAAACTATAAAGTAATAAAGACTCTGCGTTTTTACAATAATCTGTTAAATTATAATCGAGATTACGAAACTTGTGACTAAGAGACAACTGGGCCTCAATTCTTTTAATACACAACAGAGAATTGACGAACTTGCACTGATATTTGACATCTTCGGAACCAATCTAATAACAAATTAATTAATAAACTACGTTGATTAGTCACCATAATGATTTAGGAGAACCGGGGCCATAGTGGTTAAAGTGTATTGAATGCGACAAAGACCATTCGCAAGTGATTTATTCGCATTTCGAGATCAGTATGTAAGTTGCCCGTGTTCGTGAGCAAGGAAAGGTGCAAGAAGCCATTAAAAAAACGACTTAATTAAAATGCAAATAACAACTGTAGTAGCGTTCATTCATTCTTAGTGCGTTCGAATCCCATATTAACAATTTAAAAAATCTGCGATTTGATTAATACCTCAATATCAGATAAAAATATCAGGCCTAATATCATGGGTGGTGCTGTCCTATACTGAGCCACAATAAAAAAGTGTGGACCATTTTCTTTCATCCTATGAGAGTCTATTGTGTATTTTCTCTATGCATTTTTACGAGTACTAAGGATGGCAGTGTTAGTCTAAAGGAAACGTTTTCTTCACTTAGGTGCAAGCTTGATTTATGCTTTCCTCCACGAAACAAAATAGAACAAAGGACTCTGGTGCTGCTTTACACTTAACCGCTTTATATTATTAGTTATACAGTGTCAAGTGTTAAGTGGTATTTAAACATTAACATTATGTACTTGCAAATATAAAATTACGCGCGCATTTCTTTTTTATTGAGATGAGGCATCTGACCGTTATATTTTCTCGTCAAACATCCCACAGTGCCTGAAGATAAGGGTCTTCAACCAGTAATGACATATGGCACTGAGACGTGGCCCCTAAATGTTGGCCTGTTGGAAAAGCTCAGAGTCGCTCATCGGGCAATGGAGAGAGCTATGCTTGGTGTGTCTCTGCGCGATAGAATCCGGAACAAGGATATTTAAAGAGTTGTAGGCAGTGGTAACCAGTCTGCCGATCCGGGGTAGTACCACCACTTACAAGTAAACAGACCGTGAAGTGATTTGGTCACGTTTCGGGATCAGCTTGTAAGTTGCCGGTTTCATCTAGGGTGGCATAGTGGATGAGATTGCTAATCACAGTTATTGAATTGTAGTAGCAGTCATATGTCGAGTCACAATAAAAAAAAAATTCGCCAAAGAACCGGGGTTACCGACATTGCTCTTAGTATTTGCGAGTTAAAGTGGCAATGGGCTGGCTACATCGCTCAAGGAACCGACAACCGATGGGGATGAAAGGTTCTAGAGTGGAGACCACGAATCGGAAGACGCAGTGTGAAAGTCATGAATAACCGGTGGATGCCACTGGCATCTTGTCGTTCGAAATGGCGTTCTAACCACCAACGACGTATTCGTAACCTGTACCGAGGTTGGCGTATTTGCGCAGCTTGAGGTTCTCAGCAGAAATCGCCGCACTTCCCGCGCTTAACGAGGTCGCTTGGATGTGATATGGGGTTAATGTGTGATGGCATCTAGACTTGACTCGTCTGACGGTGAGATAGGATAGGTCCAAGAGCGCCGGTGACTTATAAATAGATTAAACTTACGCTTCAGTCATTGCCACGTCACATCACGTCGCGGTGTAAAATGTATACCGACTTAAAAAAAGGAGTTTATACGAGTTTTTCAATCAAACAATCAATCAAATTGTCACGCCTTTTTCCCACAGGGATAGGCAGAGACAATGGAGTGCCACTTACCACGATCCTTACACAGCTCCGTTGCTTCCTTCACATCCACAATTCTCTTCATTCAGGCTCTGTGGTTATGGACACTAGGCAACCTAGCTTCTTTACGAGTTTTTATATAATATAATAATAGTTAATAATAATATAATAGTTTCTGTCCAAAATTGATCGAATTGCGAGCAACAGAAAATCGTTCTATTAATTTTGTTTCGTCTTAGTTCATACAATGATTGACAGAGAACAAATCTTCCCTTATAACGATCTGTCTTCACATACACAAACATCGAAACACATATTCCTGTATTAAGTACTTAACACTTATAATCTGTGTAAGAAATCAGCCACAAGAGACTGCAGTTGTTTCAGCAATTCTTGTAAAAAAAAAATTCAGGAAATGGTCTATCTCTTTAGTTTAATTCAAACATTTTGTTCTCCGAGAGGTTAAATTGTTACTTTGTAATTAATGTGGTCTGTTAAAACTGCTGTATTTAATTGTAAGTGATTTTTAAAATTAGTATTTTTTTTATTTTGACATGACATATTATGACAGCACCCTGCTAGACTTTAAGCTGGAGTGCGGTCCATGGATGGAGGTGATCAAGGGGGGTGCTGTCTTATGTTGAGTTACAATAAATAGCCCATGTGTTCTCTCCATCCTATGACCTTGGATCCTTCAAGCGATGCGTGAAGAAGCACCTTAGGCCGGCATAGTGGCGGCGGCTGGGGCAGACGGGAACTGACTCGGTTATTCCAGTCGTCGTCACTATTGGACCTCCTCTTGCTTATCATCAGGCGAGTCGAGGTCAGATGTCGTGTCACAATAAAAAAAAAGTTGGAACCTGCAACTTACAAGCTGATCCCGAAACGCGACCAAATCACTTCACGGTTTTTTCACTTATATGGTGGTACTACCCCAGATCGGCTGAGTGGGCACCACTGCCTAGCACTTTTTTCTTTTCTGTAAAAAGCGAGTCTTCATGGTTGCCCGGATCCTTCACACATCGCTTAAAGGATCCAAGGTTATACGAGTATGATGGAATGAACACGTAGGCTGGCAATTGTCGATTGATCTTCGAAGAAACGACGCACCGAACCTTTCTTCTGCTGATTTGGTCGACAGAATGCAAATTATTTGCCCGCCCTGTGCGGGTATTACTGGTGTTAAAAGACGAGGTAGGAACAGGGTTAAAGAGCTCCTTGGAACATTCCCCGTGGTATAGGTGATAGAGGACGAACATGGAGCGCACTTTAGCTAAACATCAGGCATGGCTGTCAAATATCGGGACACAATAAAAGGGAGTTTTGACGGGCAACTACAAGTGACAGGACGCGCAATTACGAATTATGTGAAAGGCTTGTGTGTTTCATAAATATTAATGTGTAATAATGGTGGAATTGTTATCCTGTAATCATTTTTAAGTTAATCGAGTAAACAAGTAATTTAAAGCTGTGAAAAGTGTTTCTTCGTGTTACCTCCAAGACTCCTTCCGAAGTTTTATTAAAGGCTTTCCGCCGCTTTACCAAAACGATGATCATCAACCTCACTATCATCGTCATCTTGTGATGAACTCGCGTGGTTCATCTTCATCTTCATATTTACTTGACAATGTTTTAACATTGAACTATATACTTTTACTTTGACAGTGGCATGTTAAATACTAAACCTTTAAACAAGAAAAAAGAAAAGAAAAACACACTAAATAAAAAAATCCTATAATTACAGTTAAGAATTAAAATAATCTAAAAGGCTGTCCCTTTGAAGTTCCACGAATAGATGCTAATCTTAATCGATTTGAGAGAGGAATTTTAATCAAAGAATTCGGAATCTGGGCCCCTGTAATTTGCAAATCTGCATCGAACCATCAATCCTTAACAGATTAAATTATGATTCGGAAACTTGGATGATTGATGATTTTGTATGAACCTCGCAACTGACCCCACTGGCTCATTTATTGGTAGGGTTGGTTTTGGTAATACCGCAGAATTTAATCCAATTACATCGACTTATTAGGGTATCTATCTACGTATAAGTGGATAGGTCTGTTAATAACTGATTTTAGAATCTAAATTATAGTTATTCAAAATTTATTGAAATCATAAATTTAATTTCTACTTTAAAAGTCCCCAATTCGTTTCCCGGTCGTATCAAAGATATGTTTTATAGCTTTTATTTGTAACAATAAAATTGAATATTACAAATATTTGTTAATAAAGGCAAACAATTGCTTCGGCTCTGGTTTTCTAAGAGCGCCGATTACTGACAAAACTAACTTTACGATTGCCTTAGTCGCCGTCACTATGTCGTCCCAATTTTAAAAACAATATATTTTAACTGGACCAAACGAAACTATCCAAAACGAACCACAAAATATAAATAAGAATCCCTTAATACCAAGTAATATTAGCTAATATGATTTGTATAGATTGGGGACTATTCAATGCCCAATGATTGAAATATTTTTTGGGTTTCTTCAGCTATTATGTTACTTGATTAATTGGATACGCCAGGTTAGGGACTAGTTTAATTTTATATTCTGTGTAATCTTTCAAATTACACAGAGTGACCATGGAATTTTTTTTTAAATCCTTTATTGCACCAAAATAAAATAATTGTCTGCCGATTCAAGGTAGTACCACCACCTACAAGTATACAGACCGTGAAGTGACGTAGTCGCTTTTCGGGATCAGCTTTAACTAGGCAAGCATGGTGGATGTGACTGCTCCTTGCTGTCATAAATGTCAAGCCACAATAAAAAGACACTACCAGCAATATAACAATAAACAATAATCTTTTTATCTCTTTAATCACGTTGGTACAATGGTACAACCTGATAATATATTTTTCTAGATAATAAATAAAAGAAAGAACTGTTTCTTTTTTCACTGCCAAAACAAGCGAGCTTAACACTTTATCCACACGTTAAAGGCATACAATAAGGAAAGCTTGTACAAACGGTCAGGGACGTAATTAAAATTCCATTGTATGAAAAGACCCGGATTTTAGCGCCCCAGCCGAAATCGGAAGCGTGCTTTCATTTAAAGTTGGACTACATTAATAAAAAGTATTTTAACATTTATATATTACGACTTATACTTTAATTTTTGATCTTGTGTTTTGAATATAAATAATTTGATTATATTCAAAACAATTCTTTTGTTTTGAATATAAATGTTTGAACTATAGTTCAAAACACGCTTAAAAGTATTATAAGTGTGTAAAAGTAAAATAAAAGTAAATAAATGGCGAGACAGAGGAGGTCCAAGAATGGCGTGGACTAAAAAAACCGAGTAAGTTCATGGTTTTTTTTTGTACAATTTTATAGTACAGATTTCAAAAAAATTCTGTACTAAGCAACTAAAGTGTTCGATTATAGAAACAGGACAACCAAAGTACATATATCAAAAATACATTGGTACCGGTGGGTGGTCTCGAACTCGTCCTCTCAGTTTGTGTGACCATTGCACTGCCACTACACCACGGTCACCTTAATAATAAATACATATTATTTAGCATGATACTCATGGTTAGGCTCGCCAAGGCATCATGCCACATCCTTCCATATTAAAGTGGAACATGGAAATTTAAAAAATCTCTTCAGTCGTAACTTGTAAAGTACATTTGTATAAAGGCAACGAAACTGTCTCTTGAATGGAAATGGCTTTTTGGTGGTTCCCATTGTAATGTAGATCGTTCCAAATAACTGTTACATTCTACAATGAAATCTCTTAGATTAGCCAAGTTGGGGAAACTGTGAGCTAGTATTTCAACATACCCTATCTGACGTTTTTAATTAGCTGAATTGGCACATAGCTTTTATTTTGAATAATTAGAATGAACAGTTAATGAATTAAAACAAATTTTATGCGGCTTACCATCGCGTTTATTATTTTATGTATGTTCTGTTTATACAATGTTATGTATATTCTGTTTATATACTGTTATATATGTTCTGTTTATATACTGTTATATATGTTCTGTCTTTACACTGTTATGTATGTTCTGTTTATATACTGTTAACTATGTTCTGTCTGTACACTGTTATGTATGTTTTGTTTATATACTGTTATATATGTTCTGTCTATACACTGTTATGTATGTTCTGTTTATATACTGTTATATATGTTCTGTCTATACACTGTTATGTATGTTTTGTTTATATACTGTTATATATGTTCTGTCTATACACTGTTATGTATGTTTTGTTTATATACTGTTATATATGTTCTGTCTATACACTGTTATGTATGTTTTGCTTTTATACTGTTATATATGTTCTTTCTATACACTGTTATGTATGTTCTGTTATCCTTATATTATTTAAGTGACCCTTGACTGTTCGACTTTCGATTGGGATATTTAGATTGTGTAAATAAAGTGCTTCTTTGACAAAATTGGCCTTTGATTGTATCCTTTTAAAAATTTTCCTGTATTCTTTATAACAATATCAATCATTCAAATTAGAACGCCTTTTTCCTATGGGGATAGGCAGAGACAATGGAGCGTCACTTGCCACGATCTAGTCACAACTCCCTCGCTTCCGTCACATCCACAATTCTCTTCATACAAACTCTAAGGTTATGGGGACTAGGCAACCTAGCTTTCTTGAGCATGTGACCGATTTGATCGGAAAACACAAATAAAAAAACATAATAACGTTGTGAAATTCTACCTTGACACATTCTAGTTATCTGTTTTCAGTTCAAGATCGCTTGATATTAATAGATTACTTTTACTTATCGATACCAAGTACTACTACGTCTTAACCAATTTAATATTCTTTACATTGGAACACATGTTTCGATATTCCAAGAAAAACAATTCCAAAAACTCAAGTTTCAACTAAGGATATAAGACTGCTATTTCGACGCCTACTTAGACAGACGGATTAAATTGTTGCACACACTATTATATTAGTTCGGGGAAAAAGTTTCTTCTCATTTTATATGAAATTTCAAGACATTTTTTTTTTCAAAGTTTATTTACATTATATTACAGTATATATAATACAATAGATACATAATAGATTTGAATAACAATTATATGTATGTATATAGGCGACCGTAGTGTAGTGGTAGTACAATGGTTATGCAAACCGAGAGCACGCGTTCAAAACCACTTGGTACCAATGTATCCTTGATATATGTGCTTTGGTTGTCTTGTTTCTATAATACAAGCACATTAGTAGCTTAGTATAGAAATATTAATAAAAAATAAATAACAAGTTGTCATCACTAAGAAACGATATCTTTCAGAAAACCTTGAGGCTTATTTTTATTGTGATTTGATACTGCCTGATAATGAGCTAGGGTTAGCCCGTTGCCTCAGTCGCGTTTCCTATACCGGGCAGAAAGCCTTTTTTACGCTTCACCTAAAAGATTCGTAAATGAAATTTTTAAATGAAAAAATGAAAGCTTTGAAATGAAATGAAATGAAAAAAAAACGGCTTTTGCGCCTTTTTTTTCGTCTAGACAGATTCAATTTTTTTCTTTCCCGCTCCGTCTAGTATTTGATCGCCTTTTATATTATTTTATAAGTATAACGCCAAATTGAAAGGTATTCTATTCGGATGACTGGAAAACAGTGCACGAAAAAAGCATTATTCGATTAAAAAAACAATGATTAATAAAATAAACAAATTTTATGCGGCTTACCATCGCGTTTTTTTCGGTTTTGATTTTACATTTTTTTTATTATTCCGACGTTTCCACGATGGCTGCAAAGCTCTCGAAACGTCGGAATAATAAAAAAATGTGAAACAACGTCATAAGATAATATATAAATTAAACATAATAAATTAAAATTTTAAAGGAACCCCCGATTTAAACAACTTTAGTCATAGCACTATTGTAATATTTCTTAAATATCCCTTCCATCCTCATGGTTCATCATCAAGTACTCCAGGTATTTAATTTGATAGCAGTCCAGCTAAGCCTTATAGTAAGAAACAACTTTAGTCAGAGCACCATAGTTATATACCTTCAACATCCCTTGCATCCTCGTGGTGCATTATCAGATACTCAAGGTCTTCAATTTGATAACAGCACAGCCGAAGGCTCATAATGAGTAATAATTTTAGTTAATGCACTATAGTTCTATATCTTCTTGATTTTCTGATCTAAGAGGATCCATGGTGGTGCATAATCAGATACTCCAGGTCCTCAATTTGATATCGGTCCAGCTAAAGGCTCATAGAAACTGTCTCATAGAAATTGGCTCATAGAAATTGTATAAACAGAACATACATAACAGTGTATAGACAGAACATACATAACAGTGTATAGACAGAATATACATAATAGTGTATAAACAAAACATACATAACAATGTATATACAGAACATACATAACAGTGTATATACAGAACATACAAAACAGTGTATAAACAGAACATACATAACGACATATAACAGTGTATGTGGAGTGACGATAGCGGATTGAATGAGGAACAGCACAGTGCGCGATAGATGCGGTTTGTAATATGTCAAGGATTGTCAAAGGAATGCTTCGATGGTTTCGGTATATGGAACGAATGAGTTTGAATGAAGTGAGTAGATTGACGATAGGAATTTATGAATCTGATGTTTATAGATGCGTTAAACGAGGCAAATCCAGGAGGGTTTTCCGACCAAATTAGAAACATCCTCAATACGATTTACTGATGCTAATCATGGGGAGATCCAAGAGAGCTCGTCGTCACTATGCCGGCCAATGCTATTTATATGTATAATGAATGAATGCAAGTTGATTATCGACAATTTAATCAGTCACTTAAGATAGAGAATGGTGTGAAGGGCAATTCATATCTAAATGCTATTAAAAGATAATTATGTTGACCTAATAAAAAATTACTTCAGTTTTGTAATTCTTCAGGTATAAATTGAGTTAATTAATGGAATTCTATTTACTTTTTAGTGTCTTAGCAACATGATTAGGGCCGCCGCGTGTTTTTTGTGTTTCGTTGTTATTGCTGGTGAGTGGTCATTTTTATCATTACTATTAAAAGTTTTAAACCTATTTTATTTATTTATATATATGTGAATAGATACGTTAAACAAAGCAGGCCCATAAGGGTGTTGACCGATTCGGAGACATCCTCAAGAAAGCTAAGTATTCTTATGTACCTTAGCTTCTGCTAAACGAATAGACCGATTTAAATATATATATATATATATATATTTGTATTCGAGTGGGTCCCTAGTTAGTTTAGATAAGGATCCAACTTTAATTCTTTAATTATCGTTAATATTATTCACAATTATTTGTTTTGTAATCTTTTAGTTTTTCTAAATGTCCTAAAAATACAGTACCTCTAATGAAATAGAAGAAATTATTAAAATAAATTGAGTTATATTAAAAATAACCAATGCTAATTTGGCCGACATAGTGGTTTTTCAGTCGTCAAGGCACCTGACGGCTGAAAATCCACTCCGAGGCAAGTTGGGGTCAAATATCGCGTCTTAATAAAAAAATCGGTTGTCTGTAAAGTCGGTTTACTGACGATAGTTGAACGTGACAACGTCATAAGAAAACTCACGTTCAAAAGAAAATTTTAATTTTACTTGTTCGATAGATATTTTGTATGGATATGGAGAAGGAGGAAAATGGAAATCACAATTGAATTGATCAAGTTACATTTATTTGTACGCATAAATACAATTATGTATTTTTTATATTGTATTATATATTAAATGGTATTTGACGACAGGCGTGGACGAACGGTTTAGCGACTGGTTTGTTGCGCGTAAAGTCCCGGGTTCGAACCCCGGTCGGAGCAAATATTTGTTTCATAGCTTTTATTTGTAATATTTAATAGTATTAAATATTACAAATATTTGTTAATAAAAAAAAGAGATGGATATTTGCTTCGGGTCTGGTTATCAAAGAGTGGTAGGCAGTGGTACCCAGTCTGCCGATCCGGGGTAGTACCACCACTTACAAGTATACAGACCGTGAAGTGATTTGGTCACGTTTCGGGATCAGCTTGTAAGTTTCCGGTTCCATCTAGGCCGGCATAGTGGATGTGATTGCTACTCACAGTTATTGAATTGTAGTAGCAGTGACATTCATTCATGGACCACACTTTGGCTTAACATCAAGCGGGGTGCTGTCATATGTCGAGTCACAATAAAAAAAAAAAAAATATTAATAGAACGCATCGCTCACTCAAGTAGAAGAGAGACAGATGTCGTACGCCTGCCGAACGCGGGGGCCGATTGTGCATCTTTGTCGCTCGTTCCGCGCTCTCGCTTGTACTTTAAGCCTTAAATGGAACGCGCGAGGTAACGCCGCATGAGTCATGATTTTTCGTGCGTGCAGCCGGCTACATCGAATTATAAGACGTTGTCACGTCAAAATAAATCTATTCTTATGTAAGAGTGGTAGGCAGGGGTACCCAGTCTGATGATCCGGGGAAGTACACCACGTGAACTGACTTAGTCGCGTTTCAGGATCGGTTTAAAAGTTGCCGGGTTTAACTGGGCCAGCATAGTCGATGCGACTGCTACTTGCAGTTAACTGTACTAAGCAGTAACTGTAGTAGATGCCGTTATAATATAAAAAATACATATATATGGGTATTCTACATGTATAAATAAAATACATCTATAATTTTTATATGTCATCCCCAGGTTCTGTACCAACAATAAAATTGAAGGAGGACGTGCGTATCGTGGGTGGCTTTGAAGTGGACATCAGTGAAGCGCCATATCAGATTTCATTGCTTTCACGAGGAAGACACACATGCGGCGGCTCCATTATAGCAAATGACCTCATTGTCACGGCAGCACACTGTGTCGTTGGGTATGTCAACTATTATTATTGAATTAAACATATTTATGCGGCTTACTATCGCGTTTATTTTAGTTTTGATTTTACAATTTTATTTTATTTTATTATTCCGTGACCACTATGGCTGCAAAGCTCTAGAAACGTCCGAATAATAAAATAGAATTGTAAAATCAAAACAAAAATAAACGCAAAAGTAAGCCGCATAAATTTGTTTAATTCATTCATTTGCACAAAATCTAAGAAAATATTATTATAATCGTTTTTTTTATTGTGACACGACATCTCACCTCGTCCCGCCTGATGATAAGCAAGAGGAGGTCCAAGAGTGACGACGACTGTGAAAACCGAGTTTGTTCACGGCTGCCTCAGTCGCCGTCAATATGCCGGCCTAAGCTGCTTCTTCACGCATCGCTTGAAGGATCCAAGGTCATAGGATGGAGAGAACACATGGGCAGGCAAAGCATTTCACTTGTCGATTGACCTACAAAGAAAAGACGCACCGAACCTTCTAGTTCGACTGCTGATTCGGCCGATTAAATGCGGATGCTTCCCCGACCTGTTTTTTTTTTTCATTGTTATATTTATTGAATATATTTCTTATTTATATATTACATTTTTAAAATAAATAAATTAAAAATTTAAAATATTGTTGCCCACTGGTATTGGAAACAATTGTTATTGTTATTATTAACAATTATTATTCTTATTGTTATTCCCAATAATTAATAATATTATTATTCTTATTCCACAAACGCGATTGAGTCACCGTACGGTTGCTTTTCGACGTGAGCTTGTTTGTTTATTTTTAAATTTCTAAAAATACTTGTGTAATAGAAACAGGACAAAGTACTGCCAAATGGAGGGTTTTAAACAGGGATATTACCACACTTAAAATATATTTAAACAATAAAAAAGGTAACTTAAAAATGAACCACTAAAAATAATCCAAAATAGTGAAGAAAATCTTGTGAAAGAAATGGAACGATAACATAAAACAATCCACAATCAGAATATAAAAAATAATCTGTTGAAAATACACTCTTTGTCCATTTTCTACTTACAATTCCTTTCTCAATTTCACTCTGGATAAAGACGATACTCCACTTTTTTTTATTGTTGACTTGACATAATTTATGACAGTACCCGCCCGATATTAAGCTGGAATGCGGTCCATGAATGAAGGTGACTGCTACTATAGCTAAATACCTGTAACAGCAGTCGCATCCACTATCCAACCCTATTAAAACCGGAAACTTACAAGCTGATCCCGAAACGCGACTATGTCACTTCACGGTTTGTATAATTGTAAGTGACAGTACTGTCTCGATTGGCACCGCTCTTTGACAACCAGACACGACGCAAATATTCGCCTCTTATTTATTAAGTAATAATTTTTTTGATCTTTTTTGTCAAACGCTCCCAATAAATAAAGATAAAAAAGAAGTAATCTTTTTTTGTTTTAATCCTACGAAACTGTAGTAGTAATTATAATGTGTACGAAGTAAGTAGTTATCAAATTGTATTATCAGTCACTTTCACATTCACCGCACACCCGCTTTACATCAGGCGGAGTGCTGTCATATCATCATCAACAGCGTGCACTGCTCATACTTATGACAAATACCACCGGTTATGACTCATACTATGTCATCTGTCCATCTAGTGGAAGGCCTACCTACGCTGCGTCTTCCGGTTCGTAATCTCCACTCAATAACCTTTCTTCCCCATCGGTTATCAGTTCTTCGAGCGAAGTAGCCCATTGCTAGCTATGTCGGTTGGTTCTTCGGCGAGTATCCTCGTTTCTCATTGCCCCATGTCATTGCCATATGTCATCACTGGCAACACAGTGTAAAGACCCTTGTCTTTATGCACTGCGGGATGTTTGACGAGAAAATACGACGCAATCAAAAATGCTGTATATCAAGTCACAATAAGAAATCGGTTATCTGTAAAGTCGGTTTACTGACGATAGTTGAACGTGACAACGTCATAAGAAAATACTAATGGAATGGTTGCACTTTTCAAAAGAAAAATTTATTTCTTTGATAGATATTTTGTATGGATATAGAGAAGGAGGTAAATGGAAATCACAATTGAATTGATCAAGTTACATTTATTTGTACGCATAAATACATTTTTTTTATTGTATATTAAAATGCTAAATATTAATAGTACGCATCGCTCACTCAAGTAGGAGAGAGACAGATGTCGAACGCGGAGGCCGATTGTGCCTCTTTGTCGCTCGTTCCGCGCTCTCACTTCTCACTTGCTCACTTGCTTCTCACTTGCACTTCAAGCCTTAAATGCAACACGCGAGGTAACGCCGCATGAATCATGATTTTTCGTTCGTGCTGCCGGCTCCATCTAATTATAAGACGTTGTCACGTCAAAAAACTATCTGAATTGTCAGCGAATGGGTCCGAAATTATTTATGTCCCAAACATCGCCTACCTAATGTAACAGAGGCTTTATTCAAAAAATAATACCTTTTACCTGAATGTTTATCGATGACAGTAGCCCATTTTGTGGTTATTTTTAGTTGTTACATGGAAATTTAAATGTAGCTATATTATCTCTGCAGATTGTTTTTTTAAACTTGTACTGCTCTCAATTAATTTAAATGAGAAATTCTTTTTAAATATATAATGTTCGAGTTTTTACTAATGTTATAACGTATTGTATTTTTAGTAGTTACAAAATAAATAAAAAATGTGTACTATAATATTTTCTTAATGTACCAGAAGATTTCTAAAGAAACTTAAATCCCAAATGTAATTTTTGTTTGAGTTAAGACATTTGGCAGAAAGCCAACTACTTTTTTTTACCTACAATGCGTCGGTTATAAATCACAACCATTATTTCAAGCTTGTAATTTTAACTCACTTGTATTATAAGAGTGCTTGTATCATAGAAACAGAACAACCAACATACACAATAAACCCAATAAGGTACCTATATCAAAGATTTTTTTTATTGTGACTCGACATATGACAGCACCCAGCTTGATTTTAAGCTGGAGTGTGGTCCATGAATGGATGTCACTGCTACCACGATTCAATATCCATAAGTAGCAGTCACATCCACTATGCCGGCCTAGTTACAACCGGCAACTAACAAGCCTATCCCAAAACGTGACTAAATCCCTTTACGGTCTGTATACTTGTAAGTGGTGGTACTACTCCGGATCGGCAGACTGGGTACCACTGCCTACCACTCATTATATAAGGCTTATATCGGTACAAGATACATTGGGCATATATCGGTACAAGATACATTGGGCATATATTGGTACAAGATACATTGGGCATATATTGGTACAAGATACATTGGGCATATATCGGTACAAGATACATTGGGCATATATTGGTACAAGATACATTGGGCATATATCGGTACAAGATACATTGGTACCGGCAAGTGATTTCAAACCCATGCTTTCGATTTTCCTAACCATTGCACATTTATTCTTTACTTTATCTGCATTTGTTACCCTACATACACTCCTTAATGATCGCATTTCTTATATAATAAATCCTAGATTTTAATATCATATCATAAATAATAGCGTAAATCCTAGAAAGTGACTAGTATAGTATGCCAATATTTTATAATCCTTTAAAATACAGGTCACGGGCATCAGATTTCGAAGTAAGAGCCGGTTCATCATCAAGCAAAAGTGGAGGCGTCACTGTCAAAGTCAAAGACATAGTACCACACGAAGGTTTCTCCGTATCTAATTTAGACAAAGATATTGCGTTGGTTCAATTGGAAGAACCTTTAAGTTTCGACGATAACATCGCTCCGGTAAAGTTGATGGATCTGGATGAAGAGCTTGAAGATGGAACCATGACTACTATCACTGGATGGGGATATTTGAAGGTAAATCTTTTATATATTTTTATTTTCATTTTTATTGTAACTCAACATCTGACCTCGACCAGCCTGATGGTAAGCAAGAAGAGATCCAAGAGTGCCCAGTTGCCGCCACTTTACTGGCCAAAGGTGCTTCTTCATGCATTGCTTGAAGGATCCAAGGCTTTAGGATGGAGAGAAAACATGGGCTGGTGAACATTCTACTTGTCGATTGTTCTGCAATTTTAAAGTGACTGTGGTCTAGAGGTTATGAATGGGCAGGTAAACCGGTTCTACCGGTTCAAAACCACATGCCAGAAACAATGTATCTTTGATTCAATTTCTTTGGCTGGCATAGTGACGGAGACTGTAGCAACTGTGAACACTCGGACCTCAGGCGGGTCGAAATAAAAAAAAACAATAATTAGGTCCAAAGGTCTAATAAAAAAAAACATTGTACTTTTTATAGTTGCCTATAACAAACTATTAAACTTGCTTGTATAATAGCACGTATTTAGTATAATAAAATACCTAATAATAAATATACATTGGTAACGGCAAGTGGTTTTAAACTGGGGAGGGTCGGGGGTTCGCTTTAAATCCTACATTTATTTAAAAAGATGTTTCAAATAATTTTTCTTACTTGTATGTTATTCCTTTTAAATCACAAATTAAAAATGAACAAAGCAAGACAAACTAACATTTTGTTGTAACAGGAGAATGGCGGCAGTTTGCCAGAAGCCTTACAAATGGTAGTGATTCCAAAAGTAAACGAAAAAGAGTGCATGGAAGCTTACCTACCGTACTACACTATCACACCGAGAATGTTGTGTGCTGGTATTCCTCTGGGAGGAAAGGACGCTTGCCAGGTAAGTTGAATTTAGGAAAATTCATTTATGAATTAAACAAAGGACATCATTCTTTTTGTATGGAGACTTGGGCTTAATTGTATAAACAGTTGCATATATATTATATATATTTTATATATAAGAGTTGGCATCTAACTCGGATAAAAAATTAGTCTAGCTATTCAAAGGGGGAACGCTGCCAGTATCTTCGGAACCTTGCCTAAAGGGACTCCTTTTAATAATGTATCTTGGTTAATTTTTTTATCAATATATGTATTAAATATATTATATTTACTTAAATTTCTTAGGTAATAAATAGTTGTTAAGTAAATGAATAAATTTTAATATGGTTTGATGTACGAATATTACAATGTAATTGGAATATATACTTTATTGTGCATAGTTTAGGTGTGCAAAATAATCAAACTATAATCAAAGCAGAACTGTTAATATGGCGTGTCTCCGTGATTGGCAGACGACACAAAATCCATATCATATTTTCCAAATAACTAAAACAAAAGCAAAACTGTTATTAGTTTTATCAATACAAGTATCGAAACTACCATTTATATATTTTTTCATCATTAGACATTACAAAGAAGCCCAATATGAATGATGTCCTTTTATGCGGCTTACTATCGCGTTTATTTTGGTTTTGATTTTACAATATTATATCTAATTTTATTATTCCGACGTTTCGAGAGCTTTGCAGCCATCGTGGTCACGGAGAGACATATTTGTTTAATTCATTAATCAATGTTCGCGCAAAATCTAAGAAAATATTAAAATTAATTTAGCTCATCTCATACCAGAGGTCTAGGGCAAGCATTGAGTTTGCGCCCCTTTGTAAGTTACCTAAATATAATTAAACATCTTAAATCTTGCTTAAGATTTGGTCGCATTTTGGAATCAGTGTGTAAGTTGCCGGTTCCAACTAGGCCAGCATAGTAGATGTGACTGCTATTCACAGTTATTGAATTGTAGTAGCAGTTACATCCATTCATGGACCAAACTTTACCTTAACATCTAGCGGGGTGTTGTCATATGTCGAGTCACAATTAAAAAAACGTCAAATTATTTATATTTTTCAGGGTGACAGCGGTGGTCCTCTAGTGCACGACGGTAAACTAGCTGGTGTGGTCTCGTGGGGAATCGGATGTGCCAGGCCTAACTTCCCAGGTGTATACGCTAAAGTATCCTCTTTGAGAACATGGATCGACAAAAATTCAATAGTTCTACGTACTAAGACTATTTTAAGATCATTGTACCGTTGAAGCTTTGGTAAGTTATCGATAATAATATGTATTATTATAGCATAAAGCTTGTATGAAGAGAATTGTGAATGTGAAGGAAGCGAGGAAGTTGTGTCAGGGATCATGGCAAGTGGCGCTCCATTGTCTCTGCCTATCCCTGTGGGAAAAAGGCGTGACAATTTGATTGTTTGATTGATATAGCGTCAAAATCGTCGAATGATAGAAGTTTGTTTATTGAGACGTGGAAACGCTTCGACTTGCCTGATGGTAAGCAGTGCACCGATGACTGAAAATCAGTTTTATTTTACGGTTGCATCAGTCGCCGTCACTAGGAATGTTCGATATCTTTTTTACCTTAACTTCTAATATGAAAAATGAAATTATTTTACTATAACTATACTATACTGTTCAACCCTCGTGTCAGTAAGACGTGTTATCCGTGACTTCGTAATAAATAATAAAAAACAGTGGTTAAAGTTCGTGTTTAATCGTGAATTTAGTGTCTAGATGAAGTATAAAGTGCAGTGTATTGAATTCATAAAAAATTGAGACAGGATATTCACAATTGTATCAATAAAACTTAAAAAAACAACAGTGAAAATCGACGTTAATATTAGACGACAAAATTAAAAAGTACGGTGTATTGTGTCGGGGAATGTGATTGGTGCAATCGTTGTCAACAAATAACACACTATCGGTTGACAGCTGTCACTAGACATTTAAAAAAAATTCGATTGAATTTTGCGTTCAACGGCTACCGACAAACTGAATGATACTGTAATTTTCGGCACAGCAAGAGACTACCACTTTGGTCTAGCGCCAGGGACCCAGACATAGATTGGAGTATCGCCGGTTCGATCCTTACTTCGTGCGAACATTTATTGTAAATTTTTTATATGTGAATTTTCTTAAACATATTATTTACATAGACCATTTACAGATATTTCATAGATAGCGACACCTAGTGGCATAAATTGTAACTATAAATATTTGGACCACCTAACGAAAAAACATGGAGACGTTAAAAACGAATTCAACCACTGAACTTAATTGTAAAGTATGTGACGGGTGTATTGTAGATAAACAAGTTCTACATTGTGGGGAATGTAAACAACATTACCACATAGCTTGCACAAATGTATCCGAAAAAAGATTTCATTTGATGGAAAAAGATAAGAAAGCGAATTGGAAGTGTAACCAATGTACAATGGGAGCATTGCAGGAATCACAAGACAAGACATCAACGCCAATCAACAATATTACTAAGCGTAGGAAGAATGTTGCATGTATTTCGTCCGATTATTTGTTTCAATCAGCTGAAACTATTGACTCCAATGATAGTATTACCCCGGTATACCCCAATGACAATGATAACGGTGAAGATACACTGAACATACAAGAAATGCAAAAGATAATTCAAAACCTGGGAGCTAGATTAACGAAAATGGAAAAAAAATTTGAAGATGTAATTACAGAAATTAATTTATTAAAAAGATATATTAAAGAAAATGAAATTAATTGTAATATTCCGAAAAATAATTTGTCTGTTTCACACATACATAGATGGGAAAGGAATACACAGGAGAAAGTACATGTAACGCAGCAGAACCAGAAGGATTCTCCTCTAAGAAGCAATCCATCTGTAGACAATACTCATAAACCAAACATATATATAATGGGCGGACAGCAAAATGTAGGTCTTGCATCTCAGCTAGTAATAAGTAGACAATCTTCAAGGTTCAAAGAATATAATATTTACTCTATAACTAAGCCAAATGCAAGCACACGTGAAATATTAAAATTCTGTTACAAAATCAATCCTTCTACTTCGGATTACGTGGTAATTTGTGTTGGGGAAAATGATAAAAATCCCACATTACTTGCATATGAAATAAATGCGGCTCTCAAACATTTAGAGAATACAAATGTATTATTGTTAAAGGTTGATAAAAGTGAACACTTAAATGAGGAAACACTTAATAATATGCTTAGAACACTGTGTTTCAATCTTAATCATTGCACTTTTATTGATCTTCCAAACAAATTTAGTGTATATAATGAGATTTTTTTGAGTAGAGTCTGCGATATGCTAAATTATAACATTGCTGTACATACTTATGAAAATGGTTTTTTACCTATGTTTAAAAATCGATACCAATCAAATCTCATAGATTTTAAGGAACATGCTGGCATTGATAACTCACAAAAACATATAAACAGAAAAAGACACGTACGTTCAAACAGACAAAATCAGTTTTTTCGATACTAGTGGCACTTTGACATTGATGCACCAAAATATTCAAGGACTTTTAAATAAACAGGACATTTTAGAAATATGCATTGACGATATGACTGACATTAATAAATATATAGACATAGTATGCCTAACGGAAACATTTATAAAACAGGGAAGCGAGCAAAACATTAGATTGAAAAGTTTTAATTTAGCAGCATCTTTCTGTAGAAGGGACAAAAAGCGCGGTGGTTCCTGTATATTAATCCGTAAGCCGATAGAATATAAATTAATAAAAAGTATAGAACAAGTATCAACTGAGAAAGCATTTGAGTGTTGCGGCATTGAACTTCCAAGATATAAATGTAGTATTATCTGCTTGTATAGAGTACCTGACAGAAGTAATATTGATTCTTTCTTAAATAAATTAGAGTTAATACTGCATAAACTTACCTCTAAAAAAGATCACAAAATTATTTTAGCGGGTGACCTTAATATAAACACCGCTAAAATAAACAAAATATCAAATACTTTTAAAAATTTATTGCTTAACTATAATATGAAATTGCATATAAATTCACCAACAAGGCTGGATTCATGTATTGATCACATTGCAAGTAACTGTGATGATCCGAAGGGCAGCGTTCATAAGGTCTATCTTTCCGATCATGACACTTGCCAACACTAGAAGTTATGACGCGTGATTGTCAACCACAGTATGCGTATTGGTATATTAATAAAAGAGACTACAGTGAAGGTAATATAAACAAATTCATAGAATGCTTATCTAGTCTTAGTTGGTCTGAGTCTTATGTTGAATCTGATGCCAATAAAGCTTTTCAGATTTTTCACGAGATGTTTTGTTTAATGTATAATCTTTGCTTTCCTAATTATAGAATAAAAATAAAAACAAATAATTCAAAACCAAAATGGATAACAAAAGGACTTAAAAAGTCATATAAGAGAATTAAGATTTAAATACTATAAAAATAAAACTCTTCAAAATAAAATAGCATATAAATCATATAATAAAAGGTTTAAAAAATGTATAATAAAATTACAAAGATCTCAAAATATAAAATACTTATTAAAATCAAAAAATAAATGTAAATCATGCTGGAATATAATACAAAATAAAAATGATGCTGTTAAAACGTTTGAATATATAAAAGCAATCAATATAAAAGGAGAAACAATTACAAGCCCTCAAGAAATAGCGAATAGATTTAATGAATATTTTATTAATATGGCTAAATGTAATAGTAAGGGAAAAACCAACACAGAAAGTATACCCTTTAACGCCCACAGCATTTTTCTCTCCCCCTGTACGGAAACTGAAATTGCTGGCATAATAAAATCATTAAATAGTACAAAAGCGGTAGGTTCTGATGGTATTGCAACAAAAATTATAAAATCATGTGCAAATGTTATTGCCCCTATACTTTGCAGTATAATAAATAAATCGTATTGCCAGGGTTGTTTCCCTACAAGTCTCAAAGTATCTATTATAAAACCTATACATAAAAATAATGACAAAAAAGAATTATGTAATTACCGGCCTATTACCTTAATTCCTATATTTTCAAAAATTATAGAAAAAAGCATGCAAAAAAGAATATATAATTTTCTTAATAAGCACAGGGAAAACTGATGACAGGACACGTGGCACCTGGACCTCAAATGTTTGGATGTGACTTAAAGGGTACTCACGCAACTCCTGGAGTCAAATCCCTTCCACAAATCCTTTAATTAAACTGATTGTGGGCTACCAAAATTGTACAATGTTAAATTCCCATTAATCCATAAATTTAATATTCCATATGAATTTGGATGTGAAAATCTTTATGACGTACTTTATGATGAGGCACTGCAAGGTTCTGGGGTTAACTAGCCCCAGAACAAGGCCTATAATAATACTATAGTCAATTCAAGACTGGAGGAAGACTGCCGAATTCTGGGCTTTGCCTGCTTATATAGGCATAAAATCTTTCCATTCCAAAATCAAATGAAATTGGTAAAATAATCCAATTTCAAATGCAATAAAAACGATATTATGCCAAAAGTGGTCAATTTTTGTGAAATAGCCTTCATACAGGCGTATTTTGGACCAAATTAAGAAAAATACCGGGTTGTCACGTATCAATGACATAAATGTCAAAATATGTAAACAAAGTATAAAAAGTGTATTATCAGGCTTATTTCAGTGATAATCTAATAAAATAAATAGTGAAATATGTGGAAAAATATAAAGGCTATCGATACGTAAAAACCCGTTTACAGAAGTATATTATAAGTGATAAAAATATTAACATTAAGGTATGTAACGCAATTATTCACAAATAAACACAAATAGAACTAGTATAACATAATTAATTAGCTTAAAAATGAATTTTGTAAGACCGTGTAAAAGCACGGCGCTACATTTCCCCCACGACCCCAGAAAATTTTTATACTCAGAGAAAAATTTTGAGGTTATGGGCATCTTCTCTACTCTTTCATATCATCCTTTCATAAGTCATTCATTCATCATTCACGCTGTCTTCTTCCAGAGCAAGGGGTAGGGCTCACAACTTATGGCTCCTACTCCAAGAGAAGTACCTTTATTACGCGACAGTTGGCTTTTTTATAGAGTCTATCATTCCGCTCTCGTATGAAATCCCTAGTATAATGAGATGATAAAATATATACAAATGATGAAGTAATGTCATTAAAATTATAGTCAAATTGGTATTTCGACATAATTGAGCTAAGAAAAGCTCTAATAGTTTTCCCATATGGGATGTTCAAACGAACATAGCGTTACGCTCATTAAAAGCGCACACGATTGAGCTAAGAAAAGCTCTAATAGTTTTCCCGAAATGGGATATTCAAATGAACATAGCGTTACGCTAATTAAAAGCGCACACAATTGACCTAGGCTTCTTTAAAATGAGTTATCATCCGCTCATATGATAGAATATAGAATGCTGAAGGGTATTAGCATTCCAAAAATATATTTTTTTTTTAATTAAAATATTTTTTTGGTTTTCCATAGTCAAAAGAAACTAGGTCCACAATTTTTTAGTTTGGCTTTCAGAAGTCAAAAGACACTAAGTCCAGATTTTTTAAATTTTCCTAAATTTAAAATTTTTTTTAGTTTTCCAAAACCAAAGGAAAGTAAGTCTAT
The DNA here is from genome assembly GCA_905220615.1 of Tinea trinotella. NCBI lineage: Eukaryota > Metazoa > Arthropoda > Insecta > Lepidoptera > Tineidae > Tinea > Tinea trinotella. The sequence goes on along the minus strand of HG992328.1, from coordinate 3,177,878 downwards.
ATAGCTGCGCCGTGCTTTTACACGGTCTTACAAAATTCATTTTTAAGCTAATTAATTATGTTATACTAGTTCTATTTGTGTTTATTTGTGAATAATTGCGTTACATACCTTAATGTTAATATTTTTATCACTTATAATATACTTCTGTAAACGGGTTTTTACGTATCGATAGCCTTTATATTTTTCCACATATTTCACTATTTATTTTATTAGATTATCACTGAAATAAGCCTGATAATACACTTTTTATACTTTGTTTACATATTTTGACATTTATGTCATTGATACGTGACAACCCGGTATTTTTCTTAATTTGGTCCAAAATACGCCTGTATGAAGGCTATTTCACAAAAATTGACCACTTTTGGCATAATATCGTTTTTATTGCATTTGAAAATGGATTATTTTACCAATTTCATTTGATTTTGGAATGGAAAGATTTTATGCCTATATAAGCAGGCAAAGCCCAGAATTCGGCAGTCTTCCTCCAGTCTTGAATTGACTATAGTATTATTATAGGCCTTGTTCTGGGGCTAGTTAACCCCAGAACCTTGCAGTGCCTCATCATAAAGTACGTCATAAAGATTTTCACATCCAAATTCATATGGAATATTAAATTTATGGATTAATGGGAATTTAACATTGTACAATTTTGGTAGCCCACAATCAGTTTAATTAAAGGATTTGTGGAAGGGATTTGACTCCAGGAGTTGCGTGAGTACCCTTTAAGTCACATCCAAACATTTGGGGTCCAGGTGCCACGTGTCCTGTCATCAGTTTTCCCTGGTCGAGTGAGCCTCCAAGCCGCCGACCTTTATTGGGATTTATCGTATTGTGGACGTCTTAAGGTCGTTTACATAGATTATATATATTTTATAAAATTATCTGTCATTTATATAGACTTTGTAATTAGTATTTAGTTATTTTTAATATATTATCAATCTAATTCAAGTCTATTTATTTCACGACAAGCAGTTACCTAACTGACCGTAAACAATGTGTAGAAATAAATAATTTAAATATAAAACAGGAAGTTGTGTCATGTAGATCTCCATTTCAAATAAATGGAACAGGGGTACCGCAAGGAAGCGTACTAGGACCATTATTATTTTTAATTTTCGTAAATGACTTACCCCTCGTAACAAAACATAAAATAATATTATTTGCAGATGATATATCAATTATTATAAATGACGAAGGAAATCCTGATAAATATAATAATGACATACAATCAACAATACAATCAATAGGTAAATGGTGTGACATAAATAAAATAAACGTAAATTTAAATAAAACTAGTTATATACAATTTAGAAATATTAAGACTAATAACTTAAATTTAAAAATTGAGTACAAGAGCCAAAGAATTAATGAAGTCTCAGAAACTAGATTTCTAGGCATTACAGTAGATGAACACCTTAGTTGGAAGTCACATGTAGATCTGCTGTGTACTAAGCTTGAGCGTTTTATATACGTCTTAAAACGACTGACATATATTAGTGGTAGAGAGACGTCCCTACTGGCATATCACGGATATGTTGCGTCAAGACTAAGATATGGTATAATTATATGGGGTAATTGTGTAAATGTCACTAGATTGTTTTTGGTGCAAAAAAAGTGCATAAGAGCTATATCTAGAGCGGGTCCGCTAGATTCCTGCAAACCGTTGTTTCGGCAATTAAATATTCTATCCCTGACATGTATGTACATCTTTGACATAAGTGTATTTGTAAAAAATAATCCTGACTTTTTTAGGAAAACTGTAGTACATACAAGGTTGCGTACGAGGGATCCTACAGAGTTAGTAATGCCAGTATGTGCCAGTGCACTTTGTAGATCTAATTGCTACTGTATGGCAATAACGGTTTTTAATAAATTGCCACTTGTCATAAAAATATTACCCTTAAAAAGTTTTAAAAATGCATTACATCAGTGGTTGACAGAACAATGTTTTTATAGTATTAAAGAGTTTTTAGAATGTAAGTGGTGACATAATAATTTGATAATAATAATTGACATTTAATTAAATAATAATAATATTTGCATGCCAAATCATTGGCGAATCATGTGAACTTGTTTATATATATATATAAAATATCTCCACACCATGTATTCTGGCAAATAAAGACATTTCATTTCATTTCATTTCATTTCATTTCATATAATTAATAATTTATTAATTTAATTAATTAATGCAGCTAGGTTGCCTAGTGCCCATAACCATAGAGCTTGTATGAAGAGAATTGTGAATGTGAAGGAAGCGAGGGAGTTGTGTCAGGATCGTGGCAAGTGGCGCTCCATTGTCTCTGCCTATCTTTGTGGGAAAAATGCGTGAAATTTGATTGATTGAATTATTAAATATTACAAATAAATTCTACAAAACAAATATTTGCTCCGACCGAGAATCAAACTCGGGACTTAAGCGTAACAAACTTACCAATGGGCCGCGCCTGTCGTCTAATATTCTACACTATTTCAAAATAATATTTGCGTAACCCTGGCGACCTAATCACGGAACCCACTTCAGGAGTCGTTAAATTAGACAAATGACCAACCGACTGCCTACTTACTGCTAAAGTTAATTTTCTACAATTTCTACAATAAAATTCCATACAAACAAAGTACATTATTACTGTAGAAATAATTCTAGTATTATGTGGATAAAATTGTGAGCCACCGAGCTATTTACGGCAAGATGGATGCGCAGGAAGAAATGCAATGGCCATTGTAACTGAGAAGGGGCAACCAGGAAACTCTGTATAAAGTTTAGGATAGTTATACATAGTGGACGAACCGATGTTGCGAACGCGACATATGACAGCATCCCGCCTAACGTTAGGCAGTCTATGAATAAAGGAGGCTGATACTACAGTTAAATAACTGCAGGTTACGGTTGTATTAACTAAGTTAAAGCTAATATTTTCTAAGCTAATACTTTCTGTTATATTTCAATGTAAAAATAATTATTTCATTAAATTTATTTTATATATCAATTGGTTTTTAAGTTTTGATGTTAATCTAGTTAAATTATGCATGCCGTGGTTATCGTTAAATAAAATAACACTTAGATTTAAGTATTTTGTTATTATAAGTGTCAAGTTGTATCGGTGTATATTTAGTAGATAACCCATTAATAAATAAATATATAAAGACCAAAACAGAATTTAGGTTTTAAAAATACTAGTTGCCGTGTAACACCAGGTGTAACAATTTAATTCTACATGTGTGCACTGCTTTATACAAAGAGACAAAATTCAAAAGTTATTTTCTCGTACCCACGCTTCCGTACCGTCGCACCGTCCGGTATATTCGTTTTTTTTACGTTAAAGCGGCAGATTGTGCACGATTTAAAATAGTGACCTTTAAAATTCATAGAATCTAAAATTTCTCTGAGTAAATAAAATTTATACCGTGGTCTAGTGGTAGTGCAACCGAAAACCACTGCTGGTTCAAAACCGCTTGCCGGTGCCGCTGGTTTAACCTTTGATACGAAAATAATTGTGGATATGAGGGATTCGAGGGAATTGTGTCATGATCGTGGCAAGTGGCGCTCCATTGTCTCTGCCTATCCCTTTGTCACGTCGAAAAAGGCGTGACAATTTGATTGATTGATTTATACGAGTAATGTACTTTAGTCATTCTGCAATAATAATAATAATGAAATAGTAAAATAAAAGTTATTTGCGACCTATTATCGCTATTATTTTAAAAGTATTAATCCGACGGCGACATTTAGAAAACAAAAATAAACAAATAAACAAACAAAATAGTAAATTTCTTTTATATAATGAAAGTAAGGGTAATACATTAGTGAAAAGAATTAAGGGATCAAAAAAAAATTTCAAATTTCGTAAGATCTCGAAACTAGAATCTTCGAGCTTTAAATTTTTTTTTTAATTCCAGTATGACCATTTTTAAGGGAAATACAGCCACATGAAAAACTTGAAAAATTTGAAATTTTTTTCGATCCCTTAATTTTTTCCACTAGTATATTTATTTATTTCAGACCTAACATCATATTTCACACAATCTATCATTCGTAGAAGCAAGAACCGTCTATCTCTGTTTACATAATCGTTTATATACTCTAAATATAACGTTAAAATCAATTTATAATATTCTTCTCTTAATGTATCGTCATTTTTTGTTTTTTATTGTGACTTGATTATTACAAACTGATCCCGAAACATGATCAAATCACTTCACGGTCTGCATACTTGTAAGTGGTGGTACTACCCCGGATCGGCAGACTGGGTACCACTGCCTACCACTCTTTGATAACCAGACCCGAAGCAAATATTTGCAATATTTAATATTATTAATGAACAAATATTTGCTCCGACCGGGGATCGAAGTCGAACCCGGGACTTTACGCAAACAACCAATCGCTAAACCGTTCGTCCACGCCTGTCGTCGATATAATGGTTATTATTATTAATGAGTCTTCTCGTGATAAAATTAAAGCAATCAGGAAAATAAAACTTATTTATATATATTATTAAATAAATTAAGAGAAAATATAAATTAAACAAAGTCTTTAAGATTGCTTAAATGAAGATAATTATACAAATATACTTTTTTTTAATCTATCCCTATATTTTTCTATCTATCCAAGTTTCCCAAAATTGACCATTAACTGCAGTCGCTAATGACCTCCGATGTTGGAGCGACTTAAAAAATACCTTAGAATGTATTTAGAACTTTATTTAACAAGTTTGTTATCGCCATCTGTGCTGAAGAGTTGTAGGCAGTGGTACCCTACCCAGTCTGCCGATCTGCAGTAGTACTACCACTTACAAGTATACAGACCGTGAAATGGCTTAATCGCTATTCAGGATTAGTAATTTGCTGGTTCTAACTAAGCCGGCCGTTATTAAACTGTAGTAGCAGTCGACTGCATTCCAGCTTAACATCAGGCGCGGTGTTGTCATGTCGAGTCAACAATAAAAACTGTCTTTAACTTTCTTGATGGTTAGCAAGGGAAATCCAAGAGTTTAATCCTCAGGTTGCCAGCCCTATGCCGGCCAAAGGTGCGTTATCACGCTTCACTTGAAGAATAAATATAATTAAATCAATCAATCAATCAAATTGTCACGTCTTTTTTCCACAGGGATAGACAGAGACAATGGAGCGCCACTTGCCACGATCCTAACACAATTTACAATCTAAATGAGTATAATAAACATATAGTTAAATAAAATAAGCATAATAAATATATTTGGAGTTGTGTTAGGATCGTGGCAAGTCGCGCTCCATTGTGTCTGCCTATCCCTGTGAGAAAAAGGCGGATAATTTGATTGATTGATTGATAAAATATAGTTTTATTTTCAGATAATCTGCCAAAATAAACACCGGACAAAGAAGACTGCTTAATAATAAAACTAATGCCCAATGTTGCAATAAATAGATTTTAAGAAGAATTTTTATTAGGTTTTGTACTTTATTTTAAATAAATAAATAAAATAATATTGTATGGTTTTATTATAAAAATCCAGAGAATCGTGGAATCGTGGCAAGTGGCGCTCCATTGTCTCTGCCTATCCCTGTGGGAAAAAGTCGTGACAATTTGATGATAATGATTAAAACCTTAAATTTTATGCCGAAAACCTACCCCTTATGTTAAACGGATTCATGAACGACGACTGCTACTACTGTTAAATAACTGGAACTAGCTATCGCATTCACTATGCTGGCCTACTTGGAACCGGCAAGTTGACCCTGAAACGTGACCAGGTCACTTCATGGTTTATTAATGTTGGAAAGTACGACTTAGACTGCATAGCAAGCTTATAATTTTGGAGTCAAAAGAATTAGCCGGCATAGTGACGGCGACTGAGGCAATAGTCAAGGCGTTTTTATTCAGTCTCTAGCACCATTGCTTATCATCAGGCAAGTCCGGATCAGATGTCGATATAAAATAAAAAAATATTTCATAAGATAGTGATGAAGAGATTTACTGATAATGCGTGAGCTTTTTTACGCCCAGATACATATCAATCAATAAAATTGTTACGCTTTTTTCCCATGTGGATAGGCAGAAACAATGAAGCGCCACTTGCCACGATCCTGACACAACTCCCTGGCTTCCTTCACATCCACAATTCTCTTCATACAAGCTCTAAGGTTATGGGCATTGGGCAACCTAGCTTTCTTGAAGATGTCTCCGATTTGGTCGGAAAACACCCTTTTTTTTTATTATTGTGACTCGACATATGACAGCACCCCGCTTGATGTTAAGCCAAAGTGTGGTCCATGAATGAATGTCACTGCTACTACAATTCAATAACTGTGAGTAGCAATGTGATTACTATGCCGGCCTAGATGGAACCGGCAACTTACAAGCTGATCCCGAAACGTGACCAAATCACTTCACGGTCTGTATACTTGTAAGTGGTGGTACTACCCCGGATCGGCAGACTGGGTACCATTGCCTACCACTCTTTGAAAACCAGACCCGAAGCAAATATCCATCTCTTTTTTTTTTTATTAACAAATATTTGCAATATTTAATACTATTAAATATTACAAATAAAAGCTATGAAACAAATATTTGCTCCGACCGGGGATCGAACCCGGGACTTTACGCGCAACAAACCAGTCGCTAAACCGTTCGTCCACGCCTGTCGTCAAAAAACCCTCCTGGGCCTGCCTTGTTTAAGGCATCCACCCACATCAGATTTATAAATTGTTTTCGTTAATCTACTTTCAGTTACAGACGTTTGTGTATATTACAGAAAAGAGAAAGATATGTATATATACACATATGTAAGTTACCACATTATTATTTTAAATAAAAATAATAATTGGAGAGTAGTTAAAATTATTGTTTTTTTTTTAATATATTGAAAATAATAATTTCTAATACAAATATTTATTTATATATTTACTTATTTATATACAAATATACAATATACATACAGAAATACTTACAAAAATACAATAAATTCTTCCTAAAAATATTTCTTTCCAACTCATACATAATTGTAAAGGTAAGAAGTTTTTACTTGTGACGTGCATTCAAACTATACGGTTGATTCACTTTTTTTATTATTAAAACACAACCTCGTCTTGCCTAAAGTTAACTTTTATAATGTGGGTAGTTTTATAAATATGAGTTAACAAGGAAAAGCGGCTGCACTCGCGCCGTCAGTCGAATACAAGTCATGGTACCATACGCACGTATGGGAGATGCAAGCGCCGACGAGTAAATATGCAACCGTAAAAAAAAATGTTTTTATTTTAGGTTTACCTCAGTTGCCGTGATTATTTTAAAACTAACGCAGGTTACTAAAGTATAATAATGATGAAAAAATTATCATTATTATACTTTAGATTCCTGGTAACAATATTTATGGCAAGATGTATGTAAGTATTTTTATTTTAGGTTTACCTCAGTTGCCGTGATTAATACAAAGCTAACGCAGGTTACTAAAGTATAATAATGATAAAAAATTATCATTAGGTATTATATGTATAAATATATTATATATAATTGCTTACATGGTCACAAAGGTTTGTTAGTAATGAACGGCAACTTTAAAATTTATAAAATATTTTTTAGCCGGCATAGTGACGGAGACTGGCATCTATCTGTTAACTGATTTGTTTTTTTAGTCGTCGGCGCTTTTGGACCTAGTCTTGCTTACTATTAGGTCAGATGTCGAGTCGCAATAAAATAAACTTAAATATCATACTATTAATTTATTTCTAGATATAATAAAGTTATCGTAGAAATTCGGCGTTCAAAGTACATAAAGATCAAAAATATATTGGTAACGGTAATAGGTTTTAAATCCGCGCTCTCGGTTTACGTGACCATTGCACTACCACTACACCACGGTCGCCTTAATTTAGTGATCGTCCTAATTAAGTACCAATACCTTTAAGAAATAAATATTAATTTAAGAAAGAAATGTAACAATACAAAAAATGTTAACCTCGAGGCGTTAATTTATGAACATGTTGGAAAAGAGGAAATCCAATTTAAATGGAATAATAGGTTAAGAAAAAACGCGACTCCTTACAATTTCTCTTTCTCAATGATATTCAAATAAGGCAAAATAATGAGTTTAATGTTTTGGGAGTTTTTTTTATTGTGACTCGCCATATGACAGCACCCCGCTTGATGTTAAGCCGAAGTGTGGTCCATGAATGTCACTGCTACTACAATTCAATAACTGTGAGTAGCAATCACATCCACTATGCCGGCCTAGTTGGAACCGGCTAGTTACAAGCTGATCCCGAAACGTGACCAAATCACTTGTATACTTGTAAGTGGTGGTACAACCTCGGATCGGCAGACTGTGTACCACTGCCTACCACTCTTAAACCAACCTAATAACACGAACTAGATTTTAGCTATACTTACCTATTTTTTATATTTTATTGTGACTCGACATCTAATAGCAGACAAGAAGATGTCCAAGAGAGTCGACGACTAAAAAACAGACTCAGTTTACGTTTGCCTTAGTCGCTCTCCATATCTTTATACATGTTATATAGGACATATTTTTATATATTTATAGGACAACGGTAGTATAACGGGTATACGAGACAATTTTCTTAGCTTCCATGGATTCTCCGTTAGGGTGCCGCCGGGTTTATCGGCATCTTCACGTTCGAAATGGCGTTCTAAGAGAGGCCTACGTTCAGCAGTGGAAGTGTAATGGTTACACAAACCGAGAGCACAAGTTCGAAACCACCCACCGGTATCTTTGATGTATCTTTGTACTTAGGTTGTCTTGTTTTTATGATACAAGCACTTTAGTATAGAAATGTAAATAATAAAAATGTATGTATGCATTAGGGGTTTCTCGGTTTGCGTGATTCATTGCAATACCTTTGCATCACCATATTCATAAATTCATTTATAAGGTCATTTATAAATTCTGAAAAGTATTAATTCCAGTGAATTTCACACACTACATGATTAATTCAGTAATTTTGACTGTAAGACTGTATATACTATATATATACTAGAGTTAATTCTTATTTAAGGTTATTCCCTGTTCGACCACCACAGAACCTAAAGAACTTTGTCTAATTATACATTTATTTTTAAAATCCATGTGCTCATATTTTTGTGAAATAAAAACATAAATACACATGGAAAGACGGCAAGAAGGTGGGTTTGTTTATTTAGGTACTCGTATACCAGATATTCCAAGACTAATCAAAAAGACATTTCGTGTAGTATTTTGTGTTTCCTAATTTCGATATTTAGATAAATATTTTTTTGTTAGCACAGAACACTTTAAAGTAACATAGTAATTAGGAGCTTTACAAAGCGTCACCCTTGGACCTCCTCTTGCTTATCATCAGGCGGGACGAGGTCAGATGTCGTGTCACAATAAAAAAATAATAATAATATACAAATTTAAAAAAAATATAAAGAAATTACATTATTCCACACAGAATAAAACACGCTTATAGGTGTTAGCTTCCTAACTGGGGTAGTACCACCACTTACAAGTATACAGACCGTGAAGTGACTTAGTCGGGTTTCAGGTTCAGCTTGTAAGTTGCCGGCATAGTGGATATGACTGCTATTTACAGTTATTAAAACTGTAATATCAGTGACATCCTATCATAGACCACACTCGAGCTTAACATCAAGCTAGGTGCTGTCATATGTCGAGTCACAATAAAATAAAAAATAAAAAAAAATGTACCTAAGTGCAGAATGGTCTAATAAATCCCAAATCGGATCATGCAAATATTGTCAAAACTACTCGTACCTTTTGTCCCACAAGGGGGATAAATAATAAGACCAAATTAAAATAATCCCTTTCTTATATTTTATTCACGAAGTACCCTTACAAGTAGATTCTTAAGTTACGCTTAACACTATAACGAAAGTGACATTACTACAAAGGGTTTTGTTCATTTATGGATTTAACAGTTTAATACAGTTATATTTGTTTGAAAGCTGATATGATCGAGATGGTTCTTTGCTACAATTGATTAAGAGATGTTGAGGCGTTTTAGTGTCATCAGCTCGTTTCGTTAGCTGCGGTAGGGATATTAGACGCATAATGGGTATTTACGAGTATTTTACTTTTAAACATATCTGTGAACTAACTTTTGAAACACTTATGTAACAGTACTTTAAATGGGTGTTTCAACTTCACTGGGCTACTCTGATAATGAAGCTCGAAGGTAGAAGACGAAATCCTTAATCTTGATGGGTTTACTAAGTTTGGGCTCAATAGATTTGTCTTGACTGTAGGAAACTTACTGTAGGAACTTAGATACGATGACAGAAAACATCTGATCTGGATCTGAAGAACCTGATCATGATCTGAAGAACCTTTCAGATCAGAAAAACAACAAGAAATAGAACTAACTATAGTGCTCTAACTAAAAGCTTAAGCATTTCTTTTTTGGTGGCTTTGGGGTGTCCCCCGTTAAGCCGCTGTTATTCTCAGCGGGCAACGGCCCGCTGGATGCTTATTTTTCCTCGGTCTGTGTAGACCGGGAATGGTAGCCACTTTCTGTGGCACCTCTGGACTGTTTCTGTATAGGGGCCGGGGTATGGCCCCTATGCGGTTGTTTTCTTCACCTCTCGGGGCAGGGGACTGCCCTCCGGTGGTCGTCCGCGGTGCGGTGCGGTACGATACCCTGGAGATGAGTGTGACGGCTGTGGTCGGCTCGATCGAACATGGTCTCCGAGAGCCTGGCCACAAACCGCTTGATGGTTTCCATCTCCAGGTCTTCATGCAGGTTGGTGTTGCGCACAAACCACGGGGCGCCCACGGCCGCGCGCAGAGAGATGTTCTGCTGGGCCTGGATCCTCTTCTTGTTCGTGGCGGACAGTAGATGGTGACACGCCGGAGCGGCGTATGTGAGGCGTGAGCGGACAAAGGTCTTGTATATATGTTGACCTTTACCCGGGGCGGTAGGGACGAGTTTAGCAGCGGTTTCAGCTAGGCCCTGGCTGCCTTCGCTCTTCCGATAGTGTGCGAGGCCATGGGGCCCATGCGGAGACGGCGGTCAATGACGCACCCCAGGTAGGTCACTGTGTCCGCCCAGCTCACCCTCTGTCCACGGAACAGGAGCGGCTTTGGCGCGGCGCGGATGGTGGCGGTCTTCCCGACGTTCACCGACATCCGCCATCTGTCCAGCCACGGCGGTAGGAGGTCCAGCAGTTTCTGCATCTTCCCTGCGGCGTTGACTGGCGCGCCTCACTTCCGCCGGCGAAATGAAGTAGTGTCCCGGGAGGGGGCCATCTCCTCCTGCAGCATGTTCCGCACACGCTCCTCCGTGCGGTCATTGAACTCCTTGTCGACGACTGGGATGGGGCTGAACTGCCCCTCAAGGTGCTCCTCCAGGAGTTCCGCCCTGTTCTTGGCAGCTTAGTGGCGAACTCCAGCGTCGCCGACAAGGGGGTGTGTGGGCAGGGGGCTGTTCATCAGCCGCCTTGTGATGCGATACAGAGACGTATCGTATAAACCCTGTTCGTCCGTGATGTCCTCCATAATCCGCTCCCACGACTGGCCACGGTAAGCTGCGACCTCCAGGGAGATCTCGGCAGAAAGCGTGTTTAATTTGTTTTTCGTCGCCGGAGGTAACCGGATTAGTGCTCCGGTCACTGCAGCAACGGGGTCGACGCCCGACGTCAGGGCCAAGATGACGTCTAGCAGGATCTGGAACGCCACTTGGAGGTCGTACGGTGGTTGAGGGCGATCGGGTGCCGGGTCTTTTGTCCGGTGCCGCGATCGCGGTTCCGCCTGTTGTGTGGCCACGGGGGCCGCGGGGTGGGTAGGGGCAGCTTCCTGCGCCCTCGCGTTGCGCGGCGCTGCCTTGTTTGGTGATGGCCCGGGGGCTGTTTGCACCCTGGGCTTGGGGGTCACCGTTGGTGGCCGTAAGGGCTGCTGGGTTGTCCCATTTGATGGAGCGACCCTCGGTTGATAAGGTGCTGCTTTGCGGGACACGCCTTGGCTGTTGGGTGGTGGAGCTATCGTGCTGGGCGGGAACTGGTGTGGCTCCTGTGCTACGGTTTTCCGTTTCCTTTTCCTCCTCTTCCAGACCCTGCGGCCGTCCCTTGGAGGATTCGCAGGCGCCATCAGGTTGGCAGCCTGTGTTTCCACCGAGTCTGTAACCGATACAGGTGTTGGTTGGGCCGGTTTTCGTGTCGGCACGGGGGGGTGGAGTGCGATCCCGCGGCGTCTGGTCATACGCTTTAGGGCTGGACACGCCTTTCTGTTAGCCGGGTGGCTACCCTGGCAGTTGGTGCAGCGGCACAGGGTATCCTGTTCGCAGTCGGCGACTGCGTGGGGTTCCGCGCACCGCAGGCACCTGACTTCCTGGAAGCAGCCGGAAGAGGCGTGTCCGAATGCCTGGCAGCGGTGGCATTGTGGGGAGAGAGGCCGACGGACTCATTTCTTCACCTCGATCCCGGGCACGCACATCAGTTCGTCGACTGCGTAGAGTGTTACAACTGTTCTCGAGAGAGGTGGGGGAATTCGACGAAATACGTCGTCTTCGGCCGGCTCCTCCTTGGCGGGATCTCCTTTATGTGGTTTGGGGCCACACCGACCACTCTTTCGAACTCCGCTTTCAGCTCCTCCAATGGTGCGTTGCGGGGTAGGTTGTGCAGCGCCACCTTGTGTGGGCGCTCCTCCGGCAGGGCGTAGGTGTGCCTTGGGTCCCGACGGCGCGCCTTGTGCACCCGTTTTTGTTGTTTGGGGAATGGTGCGGGGTTGATCAGCCTCCATTCCCCAGAAATGAAGTCTCGTGACTCTGAAGGGCTGCCGTTCCCCGTCGTTAGATTAAATGAGACGCGGTGAACATCCCTCAGGCAGCCGGTGTCGCGGACGGCTTTGTGTTGCCGGATTTTTCGGTTGGTCCGGTTTTGTTGCGGTGGAGCCCGGGTCCGAAACAGGGTAAGCAGGTCCAGGCTTCGGCTCCATGCTCCCCTCTGCGATCTTCTTCGGCGGCATTTGAAGTTTTCTTCATCTACCCACAACTGAAAAATTTGTGGGTAGTTTTTAGGAAAGATTTTTCTGTAGTTGTGGTTGGGGGTAGTTTCAAGTTTTGAACACCTGTTGTTGTTCTGTTTTGTGCGCTTTAACTAAAATTGTTCCTTACTGTAAGCCATTAGCTGGGCTGACTGGATTGAGAGACCTAGGGACAAATATGAGATATAACTAGGATGCTATGACTAAAGTTATTTGAGGCTCCTCAGAATATTCCAGACACAATACTTCTGCATCGTGCGCTAGCAATGTTTGTATAAGGGCACCGCTTTTTGTGTTGTGGATGCGAATGTTACCTGCACGATCGCCACTTGCTACGTGGGAGCCGTCATGGGACAAGCGAACGCATCTGTGGAGAACACATATATACTATATGCGACTGCCACTTGTAGTTATTCAAGTGTAGTGGCGGTCGCATACAAAAATACTTATATGTAATTGTCATACCTGACGCCAGTCTTGTCATCGTAAGATTTAAATTTTTCCTTCTCGTTACCAGCCGCCAGATCGATGTTTTTCAGATATTTCAAATTCTGATCTATGTATATTAATTTTGTGAGCTCCTGAATAAATGCCCAGGCTTCAGCTGGGCTGTTATTAAATTCAAGATCTAAGCACCTAACGATACACCATGAGGATGCAAAGAATATTTAAGAGATTGAACTATGGTGCTTTGATTAAAGTGTTTTTTTTACTATATCACCTTACGACTAAAGTTAATTTAAGTCGAGCCACAATAAATAAAAAATACTTTATTCTTAAATATGTTCTTTCGAATAAAACTATCATCGTTCATTTATCCTTCTCAGTACGCTACAAAAGATTTTATACAGCCCGTCGTTCAAGTATTAGGTACTATAAAGTTTAATCCTTCTATCTGTGAGATTTTGATAAGAAGTTTTAAGTCTCTGGTATCATCTAGAACGAACAACTTACTTTCTTACTTACATCTTTATTCTTTTACTTATAATCTTTATTCAAGTGTCGTGTTACATTTTTATTTATTTAAGAGTTATTGGACAACTTTCGGCTAAAAAGTCAGATAGAAACAATAAATATTTAAAGACAAGGCCACTTACAAGTTGTCGCAAATAAGAATGAACTAAAACACTTAACAATAATACTATATAACTAAAACCTTACTTACATAAACCTACACACACATAAACAAACCATCACCTTATAAAAAACTATAACATTAAATGAAGTAAAATAAAGTAAAAAAAAACACAGTATAAATTAGTTAGATAGCGTCTTGGATAGATAAGATAGTTAGATAGATAGGCTTGGTACAAAATATGTCCAGGTCCGAGCAAAATCTATTAAAATAGTCACTACTCCTCCCTATATAGGTATTACGTTTGTAATTAGTGTATGCAAATGGTAGGTTCAACACTGCGGTACTCTTGGTTCTAAGGTTGTTGGTTTGCAGACCAATGCTACCAAGGAGCTCCGGAGAGTCGACCCCACCATTTAATGTTTTGAGTAGAAAAGTATCATCTGCAATATCTCAACGGACTGCTAATGGCAATATATTATGTTGCTTTAGACACTTTTGTCTGTAAGAAAAATTCATCTGACCGGTCCGATAAGCATGTACCTTAGAAAGCGCTTCTGTATATTTTACACTCTTGCCCTATTTTATCTATCAACATTACAAAGTTACTGCGGGTGTGCCTATAGAAAACACGCCTATCGAAAATACGCCGAAGATATCCGTGGAAGGAGACCGTGGTGTAGTGGCAGTGCAATAGTTACACAAACCAAGAGCACGATTTTGACACCACTCACCGGTACCAAGGTATTTTCGATGTGTGTACTTTATGTACTTTGTCCTGTTTCTATGATACAAGCACTTTAGTAGCTTAGTATACAAATGTAGAATAAAAATATTAAATATATATCAAATCACATACAAAAATTGGCATAAAGTAACTAAACATGAAGTTTAGTTACTTAGCAATTTTGCTTTTAATTGCTCTGCAACTCAATTGCACAGAAAGTAAAAGCAAAATTGTTATCAGTTTTATCAATACAATCTGTGTTATTTCTCGCGTGGTTTCCTAAAGTTTTTGTAATAATGTAATTTGTAACTAACTCTGATATAAGGATCTAATACTGGTACACAAGTATTGGGTTTAACTATGTGTAACCCTTGAATCAAAGGATTAAAGTTTAATTAACGATCTTATCCGTTTGAAACCACTCTCTGTCCGGTTGTAAGAGTACACAGACCAACTACCTTTTAACACAGACCTCACCAACTTTAAAAGTGTGGTAGGCAATAGTGTCCAGTCTGTCGGGTCATTGCGAGGTAGTTATACTTCTACTTAACATCAGATAGGGGCTGTCGTATTTGTCGAGTCACAACAAATAAAAACCTAACTAGTATTTCAACTAAATGAGTTTTTAGTCTCTTTTTTATTGAGACTTAACAACTGACCTCGACTTGTCTCGAAAAAAAGGACTTCCATATGGACTGTAGCAAGGGAAGGTCCAAGAGCGCTTACGACTGAAAAATAATTTCGTCTTACAGTTGCATCTATTGCCGTCACTATGCCGGCCAACATATACATACTTTTAGAACAATAATATCCTACTATGTAGAATGTGACTTTTCGCTAAAATATGATTTTAAAAGTCGATGTTTGATCCACAGTGCAACGATAGCTCATCCATTTGGTGTCTATAAGATTGTCTTTCTATACAAAACGGTCAATTAAATTATTAATAGTATTGTATGTCCATCCGTCATGGAATAGTTTCTATGATAAGGGTTAGAATATGTTTATATTCTATTAAGTACCTAAAAATATAAGCTAAAATATTCGCAGGTATTTTTTTCATAGGAATTGTGGATGTGAGGGAAGCGAGGATGTTATGTCGGGATCGTGGCAAGTGGCTCTCCATTGTCTCTCTCTAAAAAGACGCCACATTTTTATTTAGAAAAACATCTAAATTTTATACATATTGATCTTGGGGTTTACGATAGAACTTTGGCCGGGATAGTGACGGCGACTGAAACAACTCTAAACCCTCGCTTCCTTCACATCCACAATTATCTCCATACAAACTTTTCAGTTATGGGCACTAGGCAACCCAGCTTTTTAGAGGATGTCTCCGATTTGGTCGGAAAACACCCTCCTGGGTCTAACATAAACATTGTTTAACATCCATCCATCCACATCATAATATAATTATAAAAAAATGAATCACAATCTAAATTTGACTAAAAATACACCAAAAAATGACTTTCTGTTTAAGAGAGCGTATGAAAAGAATATGATTTCTGATGCGGAAACCCCACCTTCCTTTCGCATGCTTGCATGAGCAGTCTGTGGTTTTTTGGCAAGACCTTTCTACCTATATAATACATACATCTTTCACGCCTTTATGCCTTAGGGCCTTTTCACACGAGGCGTATTTTCGGCGCGGACATGCGGACATGCGGCTATATTAAGTTCATGTGCGTAAGTTCATAGCATCATTTGGTATATCTGTCATACTATGATGTCATAATATATTATTATTAATACATATTCCTGGAATTTGGGTTCAATTTACAGCTCACTTACTCGTAAATAAAGGACATCATTTATTTTGGGCTATTATGTACTATATTTGGACATTACAAAAGAAGTATTTAATAGCCCGATATAAATGATGCCCGTAGTGATGATGCCTGTAAATGGAACCCAAATTCCAGGAATATGTATTAATAATAATATATTATGACATCATAGTATGACAGTAAGTATAATATATAGTATATATATATATATATATATATATATATATATATATATATATATATATATATATATATATATATAGTCGCTTTATACATTAATACATCATACATTTTCATACAAGGCGTGTTTTCATCAATCCTCAAAAAACACAAAATTTACGCGTCGAATCTTATCGGATTTCGACAGGTAGGTCATTAGACCTCTCTTTGCCTATTCCACTGAAAATGAAAAATCTCACAACTTTTTTCCACGGGGATAGGTAGGCAGAGACAATGGAGCGCTACTTGCCCCGCGTCCCTCACATTTACAAATAGTTAAAATAGTTATTTTAAGACGTCAAAGTAAACAAACTTTATAAATCAAGAACTAGCTGCGGCCCTGAAAAGGACCTTTGTGTAGTCCTAAAAAGGACTTTTTTTTAAAGAAAGCTCAACAATTTCCTACTGCTATTGAAAGCATTTGGGCAGAACATACACTTCCCACCCGCCATCTTTGGTTTGCTGAACTTTTATCCTCGTTTCCCGCTCGAGCTCTTCGTAAAACCAGCGCCAGTCTTTCGCAGGAGTCTTCTCATAAGACGTTGAAAACGCAGCTTGTGAAGTTGTGTCGCCTTTAACAGAGAAAGACTCCTCACGTAAAGGCGACAAAGGTAACTGGGTGTTCAGATGTTCTAATTTACTATGGTGATCCTTTATACGTGCTGTGTGGTCGATGTCTAGTCCTAATTGTATCCAGACTCGATGCTCTGGCGCTGGTATGTAGAACATAGTTGCCTTTCGGATGATTCTTGGTAAAAATGCCATCTTAATAGTTTCACTGCTAAATCACAACTGAATTTGTTTGCAAGTTTAAATAATATTTATCTACCAGTAATTTTTATAATAGCCTGATCAGGTAATTTAAACCCTTTTGTCTATTATGCGTAATCCTTAGGTAGTTTTTACCGGAATCTTTAATAGTAAATATTTTTTTAGAATGTGTCTTTGTTATTTTGGCCGTTACGTTTTTAGGAGAATTTTATTTTGTGTGTTTTAAAAATGAATATTTAGGTAGCAACGCATAATACGAAGAATGGGACTTATCACAAAAGCAAGTGCGTTATATAGCTGTCAAGCCCGTGGAAACTCAACTGAAGACTAAAAAAGTATTATTAAAAAATGCCTAATAATAATAATATATTTATAGGTACTTGTAATATTCTATATTTGGTTGAGGTTATGTATTTTTGGAAGAATATCGCCTATATTTCCGACAGCGATAGTCAGACAATGGAGCGCCAATTGCCACGATGCAGACACAACTTCCTCGCTTCTCTCATGTTTACAAATAATTAAAATACATATTGGTAAATTTATAAATTAAAAAATGGCTGTGTTCCTGAAGGACCTTTGTGTAGTGCTAAAAAGAACTTTTTTTAAAGATTTTGAATAAAATTTCAACATTTACGTACCGCTATCGAAAGCATCTGAGCAGAATGTATACTTACCAACCGCCATCTTCGTTTTACTTACCTTCACAAAACCCAAGCCAGTCTTTCGCGGGAGATTTCTCACAACACTTAGTAAAAGGAGCTTGTGAAGTTTTGTCGCTTTTAACAGTGAAAGACTCTTCACGTAAAGGCGGCTATGGTAGCTGGGTGTTCAGATCACACAAACACGGTGAAGGAAGCCTTATGTTCCGATATTCTAATTTTATTTATTGTGACTCGACATAATATGACAGCACCCCCCTTTGATGTTAGGCTGGAGTGTGGTCCATGAATGGATTTCACTGCTTCTATAATTCAATTACAGTAAGTAGCGGTCACATTCACTATGCCGGCCTAGTTGAAACCGGCAACTTGCAAGCTGATCCCGAAACGCTACCAAATCACCTCACGATCTGTATACTTGTAAGTGGTGGTACTACCCCGGATTGGCAAACTGGGTACCACTGCCTACCGCTCTTTGATAACCAGACCCAAAGGAAATATCCACCTCTTTTATTATTAACAAATATTTGCAATATTTCATATAATTATTAAATATTACAAATAAAAACTATAAAAAAATATTTGCTCCGACCGTGAATCGAACTTCACTTAGTAAAAGGAGCTCGTGGAGTTTTGCCGCCTTTAACAGTAAAAGACTTTACATAAATGAGGATATGGTAGCTGGGTGTTCAGATCACACAAAGACGGTGAAGAAAGCCGTATGTTCTGATTCACTTGTATGATCTTTTACTACTGTTCTGTTGTAGACTTTATTGTTACCAAACTGGATACTCTAGCGCTGGTATCTAGAACAAAGTTACCTTGTGAATGAAAACGTCACCATCTTGATAGTTTCACTGCTAAAATACAACTGACTAAGAGTAATTTATATAATAGTCTGATCATTTATCGGAAATCTTAAAATTGAATATTTTTAAGGTTTTCTTTTGGGGTGGCTTTGGGGTGTCCCCCGTTAAGCCGCTCTTCCGCGGACAACGGCCCGCTGAATGCTTATTTTTCCCGGTCTATGTAGACCGGGAATGGTAGCCACTTTCTGTGGCACCTTTAGGCTATTTTTATATAGGGGCCGGGGTGTGGCCCATATGCATTTGTGTTCTTTACCTCTCGGGGCAGGGGACGGCCCTCCGGTGGTCGTCCGCGGTGCGGTGCGATACCTTGGAGATGGGTGTGGCGGCTGTGGTCGGCTCGATCGAACATAGTCTTCGAGAGCCTGGCCACAAACCGCTCGATGGTTTCCATCTCCAGGTAAAAAAATTGTCTCTGATGAAAGTACTAGCTCGTGTAGCCTTAAAAAGGACCTTTGTGTATAGCCCTAAAAAGGATTTTGAATAAAAGCTCAACAATTTAGTACCGCTATCGAAAGCATCTGGGCAGAATGTATACTTCCCATCCGCCATATTCGTTTTGCTGAACTTTTATCCTTGTTTCCCATTCCAGTTCTTCGTAAAACCAGCGCGAGTCTTCTCACAAGTAGTAAATGGAGCTCGAGAAGTTTTACAGCCTTTAACCGGGAGTGACTCTTCACGTAAAGGCGATATAGGGTGTTCAGATCAATGCAGGCGTGTTCAGATGTTCTAATTTATTTTCGTGTTCCTTCACTAGTGCTGAGTCTAGTAGTGATTTCTAGATTAAAGGTAACCAGACTGTATGCTCTAGCGCTGGTATGTAGAACTTAGTTGCCTTGCGAATGATTCTTGCTAAAAACGCCACCATGTTTTTTCTCTGATAAGAAATATAAAAAATTTACGCGACGAGGTCTTTTGGATTTCAACGGGTAGGTCATTAGTTGTTTAGATTTTATTTATTTATTTGGCCGGGATAGGGACAGTGACTGAGGTAACCGCAAAATGAAACGGTTTTGTCAGTTGTCGGCGCTCTTGGGCCTCTCTTTGCTTACCATCAGGCAAGTTGAAATCAGATGTGAAGTTTCAACGATTTTTTTTGATAAACTAATTGCTATACACTGAAAATTCTAATAAAATAAAATAAATGTCATGCCTTTTTTCCACAGGGATAGGCAGAGACAATAGACTCTTCACGATCCTAACACAACTCTCTCGCTTCCCTCACATCTACAAATAATTAAAATACACATTGGTTATTTTAAGACGTCAAAGTAAACAAACTTTATAAATCAAGAACTAGGTGCGGCCCTGAAAAGGACCTTTGTGTAGTCCTGAAAAGGACTTTTTAAAAAGATTTGGAATTAAGCCGCTATTGGAAGCATCTGGGCAGAATGTACACTTCCCATCCGCCATCTTCTTTTAGCTTAACTTTTATCCTAGTTTCCCGCTCTAGTTCTTCGTAAAACCAGCGCCAGTCTTTCGCAACAGTCTTCTCACAACACGTAGTAAAAGGAGCTTGTGAAGTTGTGTCGCCTTTAACAGTGAAAGACTCTTCACGTAAATGCGACAATGTTAGCTGTGTATTCAGATGTTTTAGTTCACTGTGGTTATCCTTTACTCGTGATGTGTGGTCGATGTCTAGACCTAATTGAATCCAGACTGGATGCTCTGGCGCTGGTATGTAGAACTTAGTTGCGTTGCAATTGATTCTTGGTAAAAACGCCATCTTGATAGTGTCACTGCTAAAACACAACTGAATTTGTTTGCCGGTTTGAAATATATTTATCTATCGGTAATTTGTATAATAGCCTGATCAGTTAATTTAAATTGCCTGATCAGGTAATTTAAACCCTTTTGTTAGTATTAACCGGAAAGAATAATAAATAATTTTTAGAAATTATGTCTTTTAAAACTGATTATTTAGGTAGCGCTACTACAAATTCCGGGAATCGATTACGCGGCAAATACGGGACACTTCGTAACACAATAATGATAATGGGGCTTGTGACAAAAGCGCGTGCGTTTTGTAGCTGATTGAACCCGTCGCAACTCAACTTAAGACTAAAACAATATGCCCAATAAAATAATATATATTAAAGTACTAATAATTAGGTAATTGTATTAGGTAGGTAGGTAATTGTATGTTTCTACATTTGGTTGAGGGTAGTTATGTATTTTACTTATCAAGAAGATGCGAATATAGCTAACGGGAAAATATATGATATAGCTGTTTAAGCCCGTGAAAACTTAACTTAAGATCAAAAAGATATTAATAAAATATGCCTAATAATATTTATTTATTTGGGTCAACCACTGATTCTAATATTTTGGAGAGGAAGGGGAATATAGGGGAAAATTATGATATGATGCAATAATGATAACAATGCCTCTGATGTAAAAGATGTCATGTCAGCCGGATGTCAGGATAGCGGCGGTCTCTGATGCAAGAACTAGCTGCGGCATCGAAAAATACCTTTGTGTAGTCCTAAAAAAGACTTTTAAAAAAATAATTTGAATAAAAGCTTAACAATTTCGTACCGCTATCGAAAGCATCTGGGCAGAATGTATACTTTCCATCCGCCATATTCGTTTTGCTGAACTTTTATCCTTGTTTGCTGTTGGTTCTGGTTCTGGTTCTTCGTAAAACCAGCTGGCGCTGGTCTTCCGCAAGAGTCTTCTCACAACAGTTAGTAAACGGAGCTCGAGAAGTTTTGCCGCCTTAAACCGGGAGAGACTCTTCAAGTAAAGGCGACTTAGGCAGCTGAGTGTTCAGATGTTCTTATTTACTTTCGTGATCCTTCACTCATGCTATGTTGTCGATGTCTAGATTTAATGGTGACCAGACTGTATGCTCTGGCGCTGGTATGTAGAACTTAGTTGCGTTTCGTATGATTATCGGTAAAAACGCCACCATCTTTATAGTTTCAGTGCTCAAACTGTATTTGTTATAACATCTTGCGCAATCTTCACCAAAAATATTTTTTCTAAGAATTTTGAAAAAAATCCGCGTCAAGGTCTTTTGGATTTCGACGGGTAGGTCGCGCTGACAAATAATTTGTAATAATGCATTAATTTAGACCAAATTTAACTATCATAAAAACGGTTATTGTGAGTTAATCTTAAAAGATAGACATATACGGTCGCGGACATTTTTTTAGATAATTTAAAGAGGAATAATTCTTTCATACATATTTTTTGGGTATCTCGAACGGTTTTCACAGCGCACGCAACGGAAACCCTCAAAGACGAATAATATTCCCCGTTTTTTCCACATTTTCGACTGTTTCTTCGCTTCTATAAGTCGCAACGTAATGTTTTATAGCCTAAAGCCTTCCTCTATAATTTATCTATCCAACACAAAAAGAATTTTTCAATTCGAACCAGTAGTTCCTGAGATTAGCGCGTTTAAACAAACAAACAAACAAACTCTTCCGCTTTATTATATTAGTATTAGTATTAGTATAGATTTGGCCGGCATAGCGACGGTGACTGAGGTCACCGCAAAATAAAACGGTTTTGTCAAAGTCAGCAATAGGACTTATCAAATGTTGATAAACAAGTTTTTTGAAAGTGAGTCTATTTGGCGCCTGTTTGATTTTAAGTGGAAGTTTGTTCCACTATTACAAATGATTTATTGACTAAGCCCGAGCTATGTGAAGTAAAGGTATAGAAAGAAGAGAATTCTGTGACGAACAAAGAGCCCTGTCATGAAAAGAACAAAGATAAGAACACTTGCATTTAAGACTAAAACAAAATGCCCAATCAAATAATATATATTAAAGTAGGTAATTGTATGTTTCCATATTTGGTTGAGGATAGTTTCGTATTTTACTTATCAAGATGATACGAAGAACGGAATATAGCTAATGGGAAAACGCATGATATAGCTGTTTAAGCCCGTGAAAACTCAACTTAAGACCAATAAGATATTATTAAAATATGCCTAATCATATTTATTTATTTGAGTGAACCACTGATTCTAATATTTTGGAGAAGAAGGGGAGTATAGATATAGGTCCAAAGTGATATATAAAAGCAGGTGCGGTATTTTTGGTATTGGTGTTACAAAGGCTTGTCGCAAAATTGTAGGGAACTGACCAGATTGTAGGGAAAAAAATATGATATGATGCAATAATGGTAACAAGGCCTCTGATGTAAAAGATGTCATGTCAGCCGGATGTCAGAATAGCGGCGGTCTCTGATGCAAGAACTAGCTACCTTTGTGTAGTCCTAAAAAGGACTTTTTTAAAATAATTTGAATAAAAGCTCAACAATTTCGTACCGCTATCGAAAGCATCTGGGCAGAATGTATACTTTCCATCCGCCATATTCGTTTTGCTGAACTTTTATCCTTGTTTGCTGTTGTTTGCCTCTGGCGCTGGTATGTAGAACTTAGTTGCGTTTCGAATGATTATCAGTAAAAACGCCACCATCTTTATAGTTTCAGTGCTCAAACACAACTGTATTTGTTATAACATCTTGCGCAATCTTCACCAAAAATATATTTTCTAATAAGTATTTTGAAAAAAAATCCGCGTCAAGGTATTTTGGATTTCGACGGGTAGGTCATTAGTTGTTTAGATTTTATTTATTTATTTATTTGGCCGGCATAGCGACGGTGACTGATGTCACCGCAAAATAAAACGGTTTTGTCAGTTGTCGGCGCTCTTAGACCTCAGTTTGTGAGGGCTGCGTTGAATTCAGTATAGAAAAAGTTATATAGTTCGTTTTTTAGTGCATTCAGTGTAAGTAAATTTTGGGATAACCATGTTATCTTTAAACTATAATAACTTTAGTTAATTCTGTTTCTGTAGTTTTACTGGTTAGTACTGGTTCCTTCTTTAAAGCCAAACTGTTGGTCGGGTAATAAATTATATTTATCTAGGAAATTATATTTATCTAATTTAAGGCAGTTATTTATTGCCTTTTCTAATACACTAGTGGAAAAATTAAAGGATCAAAAAAACTTTCAATTTTTTTGAAGTTTTTCAAGTGGCTGTATTTCCCTTAAAAATGGTCATACTGGAATTTTTAAAAATGAATTTTAAAGCTTGAAGTTTTTAGTTTCGAGATCTTACGATAAAAATAATTTTCAAGTAATGTGTTACGCTCAATCCTAAGGAAAACCGAGAAAAAAAATAGAAATTTTTTCGGCTCTTTTTATTGGTCTACGAACTTGGAACACATTTTTTCAATGAATTAAACAAATTTTATGCGGCTTACTATAGCGTTTATTTTGGTTTTGATTTTACAATCAACGCGATAAAACCAAAATAAACGCGATAGTAAGCCGCATAAAATTTGTTTAATTCATTTTTTTTTTTTTTTTTTATTGTGACACGGCATCTGACCTCGACCCGCCTGATGATAAGCAAGAGGAGGTCCAAGAGTGATGACGATTGGAACAACCAAGTTAGTTCCCGGCTGCCCCAGCCGCCGCCACTATGCCGGCCTAAGGTGCTTCTTCACGCATCGCTTGAAGGATCCAAGGTCATAGGATGGAGAGAACACATGGGCTGGCAAAGCATTCCACTTGTCAATTGTTCTACAAAGAAAAGACGCACCGAACTTTTTAGTTTGACTGCCGATTCGGTCGATAAAATGTGGATGCTTTCCCCGACCTGTGCGGGTATTACGGGTGTGGAAGGACGAGGTAGGAACAAGGTTAAAGAGCTCTTCGGAACATTCTCCGTGGTATAGGCGATAGAGGACGCACAAAGCCGCCATGTCTCTGCGTAGTTGCATGGGCTCCATAGTTCGCGTGACCTCTGCATCACCTATAATTCGGACAGCTCGGCGCTGCAATGAATACAGGGCATTAAGAAGATACTTGGCAGAGCCGTCCCAGAGGTGCGAACAGTACTCCGCGCAAGAGCGAATCTGAGCCTTGTATAATATCAGGCGAAGCTCTGGCGCGAAGAACCGCCGCACCTTGTTCAGGATGCCAAGTTTGCGGGAGGTGGTCTTAATGGCCCGCTCAATGTGGTCCTTGTGATTCAGGTGGCAGCGAAGGGACATTCCTAGAATGTCCAGTCTGTCCGAAGCACTGAGGGAGATGTTACAGAGAGAGGGAAGGGGGGTAAACGGGGATTTTTTCGTCGAGAACGCGCATACCTGAGTCTTGTCTGCATTGAACTAAACTAGGTTCTTGTCGCCCCAGTGGGTAATACGATCAAGAACCCGGTTCAGTCCCGCTACAACAGACTCTCTCATATCGGCTATCTCCTGTTTGCCAGCTGCGGGGCGGGCAGTGTAGCGTCCATGCACCGTGCTGTCGTCTGCAATGACATGCCGGATCCAAGGTCCAGCATGTCATTGGTATGCAGAAGGCACAAAGTCGGCGACAGCACAGAGCCCTGAGGGACGCCGGCATTTACCGACATCCTGCGCGATGCGCTTCCATTCACAACGACGCGTATGGAGCTATCCAACCCCGCAGACGGTCAGGTAAACCGTGTGCCTCGAGCTTGGATAAAAGGCCCCTGTGCCAGACCCTGTCAAACGCTTTGGAGATGTCCAAGCCAACGGCAAGGGCTTCTCCATTACCATCCAAAGCTTCACCCCAGACGTGCGTGATGTACGCCAGAAGGTCACCAGTTGACCGTTTCGGCCTGAAGCCACATTGACGGTCATTGATCAGCTGGTAACTCTCCAGGTAGGCCATTAGGCGAACATTAAGTATGTATGAGTATGAGAGCCGGTATAGCCTCGTCAAGACGGGAGTCAATTCCGCTGCACACGTTTTAAGTACAAGCGCTGGGATACCATCCGGACCACTGGACTTTCGGATATCGAGCTATCGTAACTCCGTGCGGACCTCGCGTTGTCTGATATGGATCTCAGGCATCGTATGTCCGCACGAACGCAAGGCGGGTGGCCTTGCACCACGATCGTCGATTCGCAAATTAGTGGCAAAGACTTCAGCCAGGAGATCGGCCTTAGCCTTCGCCGTATGCGCCAGTGAGCCATCAGGTTGTCTCAGCGGTGGCAGTAAGGAACGACAGAAGTTAGATTCTACAGTCTTGGCGAGACTCCAAAAGCTGCGACTACCCGTTGGGTGCGCTAATAGACTCTCGCCAATCCTGTAAACGCGCTGTGCCTCCGCTCTTCTAAAGACCTTTCTGCAAGACTTGGTGGCACGATTATAGGCTGCTTTTAACTGGTCCACGCGAGGGTCATGATTTTTTCGACCCCTGACCCAGGCACTCTGAGCTGCGTTTTTCGCTGAAACAGCAGTTGCACATTCACCGTTGTACCAGGGCCTGCTCCGGTCGTTACGAGATGCACAGTTGGATGGAACGTAATATTCCATCCCCAGTGCTATCTCGTCAGCAACGGCCGAGGCACACGTAGACGGGTCATTAGATTTAAAGCAGCGCTGCCACCAAGGGAGCGAAGCGAAATAATTTCGCATTCCCTCCCAATCCGCCGACCCGTAGTGCCACAAACGCCGCACCTCTTTCCTGGCAGGTGGAGGCACGGTGCGCGGCACTGTCGTCTCGACCAGGCAGTGGTCCGAAGTCCCTAAAGGGGCCTTGACCGAAATTTAATACCCGGTCGGACGATTGGTCAGTAGAAGGTCCAGCAGAGAGGGGGCATGACCGACAATATCTGGTACCCGGGTGGGCTGGGTCACCAGCTTTGTCAGGCCATGCAAAAGGGCGTATGCGTGAGCGGCCCTTCCCGCGTGGTCAGTCCTTTGGGACCCCAACCATATCTCATTGTGTGCGTTGAAGTCCCCCAAGACTGCGACCTCCGCGGTCGGGAGCCGCTCCAGCGCTTCATCTGTCGCCCGGCTTAGAGAATCGAAGAGCCGGGTTGTCTCCGAATCCCTGTGGTGGGAACGATAAAGGCACCCGTAGATCCTGGCTTGGGAGCCAAGGTTTACGTGTACCCAGAGGATAGATAGGGAGGATCCACCAAGCAAAGCAGACGGCGACAACAGATATCGGACCGGATGTACACGCATACCCCGGCTTTCGCGAGGAATCTTTCCTCAAGCGTCTAGCCGGGGTATAGAAGATATCAAGTGTCAACCGGTTCCTTTATCTGCGTTTATAACAAATGTCATTTAAAATAATATTAAAGGCTCGGTCAAACCGAATGCGTGAGCGTGGCGTGGCGTGCACAGGCACCGGTTATAATGTATGAAACTCTATGAGAGATGACACACTGGATGCGTTACTTGTGCGCGTGAACTTGCTGTCACGCGCACGCCACGCATTGCTGCACGGCGCCTACAAACAGGGTCCTTGCACGCGCTAAGAGAAGCGGCAACGTCGCACTCAATCTAACTGCAATGACGTTGTATTATATGGCATTCCCCGTTAGGCGTCAGACCGAGCTGTCACCTGCCTTGGCTGCACAGTAACTGCGTCAGCAGCGTTGTATATTTTTACAAGTTTTGAAGTGAGTTTTGTGATATTTTATATATTTATTTTGTGATATACAATGGACAAGGAAAAATTAATTGAAGCAGTGCGTAAATACGAATGTATTTATAATACAAAACACAAAGAGTACAAAAATAGTATTTATAAATCATGATATCGTTATAAATATCATATCGTACAATAATGCTTCTTCATCAGAAGAACTGCTGCTTTCCAACATCTTTTCGCCAAATGCACACAATATGGCTTCTGTCAAAGTAGCTTGCACGCATCGATACTCTGCGTGACGTGTTCAGCTGTCCGTGATGTATGCAGCTCTGCGTGACGTGTGCGTATGCAGCAATCCGGTGTGTCAGTGCTGGAACGCACACGCATAGGTTGCGAACACGCACACGTCACGCGCTGCGTTACGTCTGACTCAACCTTTAATCTTTATAATAAATGGTTTGCACCTAGCCAATCACAGCACTACACAACAAAGGTTAGCTGGTAGATAATGCCTAAGGCATTAAGCTCGCTTATGTACCTTATTTTTGTGCAATAAAGAGTTTATAAATAAATAAAAAATAACATAGGTTACTTTTAATTAAAATATTTTTTTACTATAGTTTCCAATTGACTATAGTTTCAGCTATTTGGAATTATTCTATATTTATTATACTATTTTTATTTCCGTCTGTCATTTTTATATTAGTTATATACGAAAAAGGCATATACAGTCGAGTTGAGAACCTCCTCCTTTTTTTTTATTGTGACTCGATATATGACAGCACCTTGCTTGATGTTAAGCCAAAGTGTGGTCCATGAATGAATGTCACTGCTACTATAATTCAATAACTGTGAGCAGCAATCACATCAACTATGCCGGCCTAGTTGGAACCGGCAACTTACAAGCTGATCCCGAAACGTGACCAAATCACTTCACGGTCTGTATACTTGTAAGTGGTGGTACTACCCCGGATCGGCAGACTGGGTACCACTGCCTACCACTCTACCACTCTACCTTTGTTATGAGTGTGTTATAAACCTAATTTTACGCGGGTGTAACCGAGGGCATAGCTAGTTTCTAACAAAATAAAATTAACAGTTTTTTTATTTTGTTCTGAATTTAGTTTGTATTTATATTTTTATTCCACATTCCTTTTAGAATTTTGTGTTAGGGCAAAAAAATATACTTTGTCGGTTTAAATTTAGAGAATACTTTTAACCAGATTTTATTGATTTAGGACACAACGAGCATTCCTTTTTCACAATTTAACCACATTTTAGATAAGCTAATACACTATTGTCTTTGAAACTGTATGTCAGCATTCCTGCTGTAATAAATAATTTTATTACATACTAGCTGTGCCCGCGGTTTCACCCGCGTAAAGTTTGGTTTATAACACAGTATGACTGTGTTATAAAAGGAGGAGGTTTTCAATTCGACTTTTTTGTATTTATAATTCAATAACTCATATACAAATAACAGACGAAAATAAAAATAAATGTATATTCCGAACAGTTAAAACTATAGTCAATTGGAAACTATAGTAAAATATATTTTTTTATATTTATTATAATTTTTTATATATAATAAATATATTTATTATTATTTATTTATTATATTAAAAGTAACCGTGTTACTTCTTGTACCTCCAAAAATAAAAAAAACGTAACAAACAAACTCACATTCACATTAATAACAATAGTAGCATATGCATATAGTAACAGAAGGAAATAATAATAAAGAAAATTTTCAAACAGCTACACTATAGAAAGTATAGTGTATAGTCTCCATAGTACAGTTGATTGGATTAGATGTTGACGTGACTGTCAGTAATACAGTGCGATGGTATTATAGTACTCAGGGTTTGAACCAACGCCTTGCATCTATTTTTATAATAGGAAAAAAAATTGACAAAACTTTGTTATATTTCGTAAAAAAAAATGTATAGTATGTTACTTCTGATACCTCCAAGAATATGTATACAAAGTTTCATGATGATCGGTTGAGCAGTTTTTGCGTGAAAGCGTAACAAACAAACAGACATTCACATTTATAATAATAGTGGGATAATAATAAAATGTTAATATAATATAATAATTTGTTTTCAATTCTCAACAGCTTGATATATTTTCCTTAGTTTACCCAAAATAAATACCTGAACGCACGCAATTTTGTATGGGAAAATGATTTTTCTTTTATTTTATTTATTATAAAAGATTTTTTCTAAAATAAACGTAGCCTAAGTTACTCCTTATTACATCAGCTACCTGTCAATAAAAGTCCCGTCAAAATCGGTCCAGCCATTCCAGAGATTAGCCGGAACAAACAGACAGACAGACAGACAGACAGACAAAAATTGTAAAAAATGTCATTTTGGTGTATGTACCGTATATATATTCATATACATGTATTAAAAAACGGTTATTTTAATATTACAAACAGACACTCCAATTTTATTATATGTATGTATAGAAAAATATTGACGATAAAATATAGAACCTTGCTAATACATGAAAATTTTGTGGTCCTGAAAAGGACCTTTTAGACCGAAAGTCTGTTGAGACATCATATGGGTATAGAGCATCTGGGTACCACGTAACTGTCCCATTTACCCATTACATTATGCGTCACTTTGAGTCGCCCTTCATTCTTCAAATCTTCGGAGAACTGCCACCACTTTAAGGAGCTGCCACGATAAATGGATATTTCGAGAAATCAGGTGGATTCTTCCGATGTTATCCCTTGCTCAATAAATGGCGACGATAACTGACTAATATTCGGGAGTATAGTTAGCGGAATATGATAACAGAAATATTGGAAGTTAATCGTATACAGTGGGTGCAACATTTGCACATACCCTGGTTGAGGTACAAATTGATTGTAACAATTGGGGTAAATGGGATACTGTGGCACAACGTAGTAAACTGGAGCCATGTAAATCATAGGTGTTGCTTCCATCTTGCTTGCTTGTTTAATGTCGACTGATTGATGCTTCCTAATAACTCGGCTATTTATAATTTAACGATACTATTTATGACTAACCAACTAATAATAATATAAATAAAACTTAAGTTTAATCCACCTTATTCTGTTTATGAATTCTCAGAAATCAATAGCAGTGGTTCAATTGTTGTATTAACGGTGTGCACGACGCCTCACATGTAAATATAGTTTATTAATTAATACGACATTGCATTTTGTATATAGATAGGTATTCAACCGAATAGTCAAATAGTTTCGCATGTAGGCGTACCGTTGGAATGCTATTGTTCGCGAATGTTCCCACGTCGACGAAATTCCTGTCTCACGGCGCGCTTATAAATAGGGCGCACAGAGCACAGCCGCTCAATGCGCCGCCCGCACCCGTAGAGAGAGGACGTCATTGCTGTGCCCATCGTCGCTACGCCCACGCCATATAAGAACAAAGGACCCTTGAAGGATATCTTGAAGACTTCACGTCGCGTCAAGAAAGAAACTGGGCACAGCACTCCTCTCTCACAAACAGCTCTTTTCAGAGCTACTACGTGTTATACGGGTGCTAAAACAGCTCTTTTCAGAGCTATCGACAGGACGGCGCATTTCCTCGGTTTCTGCTCTTGACGTCACTACAAGTTTCTCTGCTCTGATCGTCAATGTAGATAGATAGTCGCAATGTCATAGGTAGGCGTTCTAGATATAAGTCGTCTTACAATAATAGGTAGGCGTTCTAGATATAAGCTGTTAGGTAATAGGTAGGCGTTCTAGATATAAGCCGTTAGGTAATAGGTAGGCGTTCTAGACATAAGCTGTTAGGTAATAGGTAGGCGTTCTAGATATAAGCCGTTAGGTAATAGGTAGGCGTTCTAGACATAAGCCGTTAGGTAATAGGTAGGCGTTCTAGATATGAGTCGTCTTATAGGCATAGGTAGGCGCTTTAGATATAACTCGTTTAGTTATAAGCCGTTAAAAAAGTATAGTTAATAAGACGTATCGCACATAGTTATAAGTAGACGTCTAGTCTTAAGTCGCGTCACGTTTAGCTTAGTTTTTAATCACACATAATTAGCACATTCGAGAATACGAATCTATTATTACGTATATAGACTAGCATAACGTATCAATAGATAATAATTTAGCCCGCCACAAACACTAAATGTTCGTAAGATAGATTTCGCCTGCTTCAGGGAAATATAATAGTTAGGGCTTAAATTATTAAGTTCGGTTCTTTAAAAGAACAAATAGTTTATCTACCACTACAGGGTCGATATACGTACCAAATCACATAGATGTGTGATTTGGTAACATAATTTATCAAATCACGTTATCGTATAGCATAGAATAGATATGTGATTTTGATCATGTAATTATGTTTATAGAACAGGAAAACCTGCAATGGCCTTTTCTAGTACAGCTTGGTATTTTCCAACAGGAATAGTCAATAGGAAAATACCAAGCTAAGGTGCAATAACGGCGCGCTGCTTTCACGCCATTAGCTGATAATGTAAGCGCTGCCATTGGTCGGCGCAATAGACTTGAATCCTTGCCATTGCAGTGCTAATAGTTTTATAGTGATACCTATTATTTTATGTGGAATTGGATAGTTCTAATATAGAATGATAGACGATATCTCATTTTATGTAAAGACACTTAAATAAGAGGTAATATTAAAACCTAGTCAGCATTAGGCATACTAGAATGTTCGGACCTAATTATAGAGTTTAAGTATTAACTTTTCTACTTTAGGTCTTAGTATTTAGATAGATTATAGCTTCTACTACACTTATAGATAGTTAAATTGGTAAAAGCAACCAATGTAAAGTGTATAGAGCTACTTAAGCATATTGGATTATTCGGACGCGATTTAAGGCTAGGCATAGAGTTTATAGACATTGTAAATAGGAATAGGATAGATTTAAGCTCTTTGTATAGTTATAAGCACTTAGTTAGCACCACTTAGAGCTTAGAATAGTCACTTAGAATAGTTATAGTATAGAAGAATGGTTTCTTATTAGATTTATGTAAATTCCAATAGTTTATAGATTAATATAGATATAATAATAATTGTTAATAGTATAAGAGAATTGTAAATATAAATAAATAGTATTTTCGTACAATTTTCTTATCCCCATTCTTGGTTGATCGGCGAATACTCGACGCTCATTGGCTCTCGCGTCGCGGCATGCGAGAGTCACCGAGCGCCGGGAGAGGTGGCGAATAAATATAGGCGGCCTAGCACGCAAAAATCAGTTCGAAGTTTACCACCGCCGCACACGCCACCTCACCGCCATCCGACCAAGACTGGGGACTATAGAAGAGGAACGAAGCCTGAACTCTCAAGATCTGGTGTTTCATTTCATCGCATCACCACCCATCGTGCACCCCGGCATTTCTTCGGTGCATCGGACCGTTCGTCGGCAAGCCCAAACTCACCGGTACTCTCCAGCTCTAGGCTAACGTACGTTGGTCCTCTGGAGAGACCACTGGTGAGCGCGGGAGTCAGCCTGCCGTAGAATTGGAAACCCGTAGATCGACTTTCGTCGTCACGGCTGAGCTCGTCTTTCGACGGCCGCGTTTCCAAGTTCTGCGGAGGTTCGATTTAGTCGACCCGGTCCCGCACATTTTGGTCCTTCGAGCCGGATCCGTGCACGATGCCGATCACCAGATCGAAGAGGGGGAGGGACCAAGGCGAGGCTTCACACGCAGAGTCATTCGACATCCCGTCGTCGCGAGACTATCGCCCTGTCAGACGCACGCCACCGATGACCCCTGCACCGCTCGCGCCGCGCGCTACGTCGCCGATGCCACAAGCAACCTCGTCAGCGCCGCGCAAGACCTCGTCAGCGCCGCGCAAGGCCTCGCCAGCGTCGCACAAGATCTCGCCCGCGCCGCGCACGAACTCGCCAGAGCTGCGCACAACCTCGCCAGAGCTGCGCACAACCTCGCCTACGATACGTACAAGCTCACCGACGCCACATGTTTCAAGACACGAAATCACATCTCAACACGAGCTACGTGTCGCACCTACGTCGTTTGAATACTACGCATCTACGCCGACCGCCTCAATACCTGCGCCGTTAGCCTCAACTTATGACATGGCCGCGCCGCAACATAGAAAGAAGAGATCATCAAAAGAGGGACGAGACGAAAATCGCCGACTCGCCCAAGCGCTAGAAGATATAGCCCTAGCTCAACTCAAGCTGTGCGAACTCCGAGCACATAGATTACAACTCGAGGCCTCCGAGTCAGAAGAATATAGCTCCAACGAGTCACAGCAAGAAGACGATATCTCTCAACACTCTGTCAACAAGTCTTGGTCGGATGACAGAGTCACGGCAGAAGCAAATAGAAGAAGCACCTCACACTCACGAAAAGAAGTGAAATCGCTTATTAAGGAAGAAAGGGACAAATGCAAATATAAGGCATCGCAACCGAAGTCGGAAGAGCTGAAGCCGACCGAACAACCTCCTACGAACCCTCACGGATCTTCGCAAGGACTCACAGACTTAGCTATGGCAATTACACAAGCTTGCCGTATCAGTCAACCCACGCAAAATGTCACAAGATATACAATGGACCTCCCACCATTCAACGGTTCATATACACAATGGTTGACGTTTAAAGCAGCATTCGATGAGTCAGTCGAACACTTGTCAAAGGTCGAGAACACGGCCCGTTTAAGAAGAGCCCTGAGAGGAAGAGCGAAGGAAACAGTGCAGCCCCTATTAATAGCGAATGCCGACGCTCGAGAAATCATGATAGAATTAGAAGAGAGTTTCGGACGTGCAGACGCCATTGCAAAGGCGGAGATGGCTAAACTACGTGGCATTGGGAGAACTACGGACTCACCCAGAGATATATGTCTCTTCGCAAGCAAAATTAGAAACAGCGTAGCTACACTTAAAATATTAAAGAAATCGCGCTACCTGTATAACCCGGAGATAATTCAAGACATAGTGGACAAATTGACGCCTGCTCTACGATACCGCTGGATCGATTTTTCAAGTAATAGAGCCGAAGACGAGCCAGACCTTGTTCAATTCGAAGAATTTATCAAAAGGGAAGCGAAAATGTGTGGAAGATTCGCCCCACCAGAAGTCATAACAGACGAAACTCTTATATCAAATAGAAGGTTTCAGCGGTCGAATTACATCGAAGAACAAACAACTGTGAAACAACAAAAGAAAATTGAGAATAGCGACAACAATAGGCATAGAGGACCCATAAAGTCATCAAGTTGTTCTCTTTGCAAGAAGCAAAACCACGCAGAACACGACTGCGAGATATTTAAGAAAGCGGACTCAAAGACAAGGTGGGAATTGGCAAGGAAGAATAGAATGTGTTATCGCTGCCTACAATATAAAGCAGCCAAGCACACTTGTCCCAAGAAGAGGTGCGAGAAAGACGGGTGTCTCAGAACTCATCATTCTCTTCTACATTTCGACCCACCTAGCACAGAGAAGAACGAAGTAGTGGCTTCTACTTATTCCCGAACTTACACATATTTGAAAATAGTTCCGATCAAGTTAACGGGACCCAAAGGATCCGTCGACACCTTTGCACTGCTTGACGATGGATCAACGGTCACCCTCATAGATGAACGCATAGCTCAGCGTATCGGCGCAAAGGGACCAATCGACCCCTTAAATATAGAAGCCGTCGCCGGGAAACAAACAAAGGCGACGCGCTCTCGACGAGTCTCTATCAATATTAGCGGTCAAAAGAAGAGTTTCGAGTTGAAGGCTCGCACGATCCAGGGACTCAAGCTGTCGCCGCAAACAATAAAACTTGAAGATATAAGAGGATGTCGTCATCTCAAAGAAGTGGAAAGTTACTTGCACCATGGGAAAGCAACGCCTACGTTGCTGATAGGCCAAGATAATTGGCACCTGTTAATGGCCCAGCAGACGAAGACAGGACCGCTTAACCAACCCGTAGCCTCCTTAACAGAACTGGGTTGGGTTCTGCACGGAGCAACGACTCGACAGCTGGGACATAGATTAAATTACGTGGTCGAACGAGTATACACTCAGAACTCAGATGAAGATATCAACGAAGAGATAAAAAAGTATTTCGCCATAGACGGATTGGGGATAACGGCCCGCCAAACACGCGCGGATCCCGAGAAACGCGCTATAGAGTTGCTGAACAAAGAGACCGTGAGGTTACCGTCAGGTTGCTACGAAACTTCGCTATTATGGAAAGAAAAGGAGTCTCGACTGCCGAACAACTTCGATAATTCTCTAAAACGACTCTATACGATAGAGAAGAAATTAGACAAAGAACCCAACATGAAGATCGAATACAACAAACAAATAGAAAACCTGTTAGCAAAGGGTTACGCCGAACCCGCCACCGCTGTTCCTACACCGGGAAAGACATGGTACCTGCCTCACTTCGCGGTTACTCACCCAGCAAAGCCAGGAAAAGTACGTGTTGTATTCGACGCGGCCGCACGCACAGGAGGGACGACCCTTAATGAGCACCTCCTTACTGGCCCTGATTTATTGCAATCGTTACCTGGAGTTCTAATGAGATTCAGACAACATAAGATAGCTGTAGCCGCCGACATAGAAGAAATGTTTCTGAGAATTGGAATAAAAGAGACCGACAGAGACGTCCTTAGATTCCTTTGGCGCGCTGACCGGCGGGAGGGCCCACCCAACGAATATAGAATGCGGTCAGTTATCTTCGGTGCGGCGTGTTCCCCCAGCATCGCACTATACATAAAAAACACGCACGCTGAAAAATATAGAGAAGAGTACCCGCTAGCTGTAGAAGCAATAATATCCAACCACTACATGGATGATTATCTACACAGTTTTAGAAGCGTTGGCGAAGCCATCGAAATATCTAAACAAGTAAAGAAAATACATAGCGAGGCGAATTTCAACTTAAGAGGTTGGACCTCTAATAGCGACGAAGTTGTGGCGGAGTTTCAAGAAGTTACAGAAAGCCAAATAACAGATCGTCATCTAGAAGACGGAAATAGAATAGAGAAAATATTAGGCCTTATATGGCGGCCTAAATTGGATACCTTAGGGTTTAACCTGAACTTTGCTAGGGTACCCAAGGAGATCACCGATGACTTAAAGGTCCCAACAAAGAGGGAAGCTTTAAAGACAATCATGTCGGTATTCGACCCACTGGGCCTAGTCTCGCCTATAACAGTCCAGGCGAAGCACATTATTCAAGTGCAAACGCCAGGAACCTTCGACGAGCGCGGTCTGAACCATAAATCACACTGGCGCCGGGCTCAGCAACTCGCCAATCATTTCTGGTCGCGATGGCTCAGAGAATATCTGCCCGACCTACAAAATCGGCGGGAGCCAAGGAGCAAGGGAGCGGCGTTAAAATTAGGAGACGTCGTCCTGACCTTGCCCCGCAATACCTGGCCAAGGGGTAAGGTAGTGGCAACATATCCGGGCAAGGACAACATTGTACGAGCCGTGGACGTGCAAACTAAGGGTGGAGTTCTAAGGCGTCCCACAAAGAAGCTCATCGTCCTGCCAACCGACTACAAGCCAGACGTCGTGACACCGGTAGCAGAGGATGCAGCGCCATAGTCAACCAACAGCAGCCTACGTCACTGCACGGCGGGAGTATGTGCACGACGCCTCACATGTAAATATAGTTTATTAATTAATACGACATTGCATTTTGTATATAGATAGGTATTCAACCGAATAGTCAAATAGTTTCGCATGTAGGCGTACCGTTGGAATGCTATTGTTCGCGAATGTTCCCACGTCGACGAAATTCCTGTCTCACGGCGCGCTTATAAATAGGGCGCACAGAGCACAGCCGCTCAATGCGCCGCCCGCACCCGTAGAGAGAGGACGTCATTGCTGTGCCCATCGTCGCTACGCCCACGCCATATAAGAACAAAGGACCCTTGAAGGATATCTTGAAGACTTCACGTCGCGTCAAGAAAGAAACTGGGCACAGCACTCCTCTCTCACAAACAGCTCTTTTCAGAGCTACTACGTGTTATACGGGTGCTAAAACAGCTCTTTTCAGAGCTATCGACAGGACGGCGCATTTCCTCGGTTTCTGCTCTTGACGTCACTACAAGTTTCTCTGCTCTGATCGTCAATGTAGATAGATAGTCGCAATGTCATAGGTAGGCGTTCTAGATATAAGTCGTCTTACAATAATAGGTAGGCGTTCTAGATATAAGCTGTTAGGTAATAGGTAGGCGTTCTAGATATAAGCCGTTAGGTAATAGGTAGGCGTTCTAGACATAAGCTGTTAGGTAATAGGTAGGCGTTCTAGATATAAGCCGTTAGGTAATAGGTAGGCGTTCTAGACATAAGCCGTTAGGTAATAGGTAGGCGTTCTAGATATGAGTCGTCTTATAGGCATAGGTAGGCGCTTTAGATATAACTCGTTTAGTTATAAGCCGTTAAAAAAGTATAGTTAATAAGACGTATCGCACATAGTTATAAGTAGACGTCTAGTCTTAAGTCGCGTCACGTTTAGCTTAGTTTTTAATCACACATAATTAGCACATTCGAGAATACGAATCTATTATTACGTATATAGACTAGCATAACGTATCAATAGATAATAATTTAGCCCGCCGCAAACACTAAATGTTCGTAAGATAGATTTCGCCTGCTTCAGGGAAATATAATAGTTAGGGCTTAAATTATTAAGTTCGGTTCTTTAAAAGAACAAATAGTTTATCTACCACTACAGGGTCGATATACGTACCAAATCACATAGATGTGTGATTTGGTAACATAATTTATCAAATCACGTTATCGTATAGCATAGAATAGATATGTGATTTTGATCATGTAATTATGTTTATAGAACAGGAAAACCTGCAATGGCCTTTTCTAGTACAGCTTGGTATTTTCCAACAGGAATAGTCAATAGGAAAATACCAAGCTAAGGTGCAATAACGGCGCGCTGCTTTCACGCCATTAGCTGATAATGTAAGCGCTGCCATTGGTCGGCGCAATAGACTTGAATCCTTGCCATTGCAGTGCTAATAGTTTTATAGTGATACCTATTATTTTATGTGGAATTGGATAGTTCTAATATAGAATGATAGACGATATCTCATTTTATGTAAAGACACTTAAATAAGAGGTAATATTAAAACCTAGTCAGCATTAGGCATACTAGAATGTTCGGACCTAATTATAGAGTTTAAGTATTAACTTTTCTACTTTAGGTCTTAGTATTTAGATAGATTATAGCTTCTACTACACTTATAGATAGTTAAATTGGTAAAAGCAACCAATGTAAAGTGTATAGAGCTACTTAAGCATATTGGATTATTCGGACGCGATTTAAGGCTAGGCATAGAGTTTATAGACATTGTAAATAGGAATAGGATAGATTTAAGCTCTTTGTATAGTTATAAGCACTTAGTTAGCACCACTTAGAGCTTAGAATAGTCACTTAGAATAGTTATAGTATAGAAGAATGGTTTCTTATTAGATTTATGTAAATTCCAATAGTTTATAGATTAATATAGATATAATAATAATTGTTAATAGTATAAGAGAATTGTAAATATAAATAAATAGTATTTTCGTACAATTTTCTTATCCCCATTCTTGGTTGATCGGCGAATACTCGACGCTCATTGGCTCTCGCGTCGCGGCATGCGAGAGTCACCGAGCGCCGGGAGAGGTGGCGAATAAATATAGGCGGCCTAGCACGCAAAAATCAGTTCGAAGTTTACCACCGCCGCACACGCCACCTCACCGCCATCCGACCAAGACTGGGGACTATAGAAGAGGAACGAAGCCTGAACTCTCAAGATCTGGTGTTTCATTTCATCGCATCACCACCCATCGTGCACCCCGGCATTTCTTCGGTGCATCGGACCGTTCGTCGGCAAGCCCAAACTCACCGGTACTCTCCAGCTCTAGGCTAACGTACGTTGGTCCTCTGGAGAGACCACTGGTGAGCGCGGGAGTCAGCCTGCCGTAGAATTGGAAACCCGTAGATCGACTTTCGTCGTCACGGCTGAGCTCGTCTTTCGACGGCCGCGTTTCCAAGTTCTGCGGAGGTTCGATTTAGTCGACCCGGTCCCGCACAAACGGTAAAACAGATTTCTATTGTTATACATTATTTGATTGAAATGTGTCATTGTTGTAATTATGGGTATTAAAGTTGTTGAAAAATAATGTAGAATGTATTTTGTAAAATTAGGAACAAGACAATTAATATTTAAGGTATAGGTTCTAGTATAGGAATACTAAATTTTTTGGAAATTAAAATATCAATTACTAAGTTTTTAATTTTGTTCTAAATTTAGTTTGTATTTATATTATTATTCCACATTTCTTTTAGGATTTTCCTTTTTCACAATATAACCACATTTTAGATAAGCTAATACACTATTGTCTTTTAAACTGTATGTCAAAGTTCCTGCTGTGATAAATAATTTTATTACATAAAATATTGACGATAAGATATAGAACCTTGCAAATACATGAAAATTTTTTGGTCCTGAAAAGGACCTTTTGGACCGAAAGTCTGTTGAGACATCATATGGGTGTAGAGCATCTGGGTACCACGTACCTATCCCATTTACCCATTACATTTTGCGTCACTTTGAGTCGCCCTTCATTCTTCAAATCTTCGGAGAACTGCCACCACTTTAAGGAGCTGCCACTATAAATGGATATTTCGGGAAATCTGGTGGATTCTTCTGATGTCATCCCTTGCTCAATAAATGGCGACGATAACTGGCTAATATTCGGGAGTATAGTTAGCGGAATATGATAACTGAAATATTGGAAGTTAATCGTATACAGTGGGTGCAACATTTGCACATACCCTGGTTGAGGTACAAATTGATTGTAACAATTGGGGTAAATGGGATACTGTGGCACAACGTAGTAAACTGAAGCCATGTAAATCATAGTTGTTGCTTCCATCTTGCTTGCTTGTTTAATGTCGACTGATTGATGCTGCCTAATAACTCGGCTATTTATAATTTAACGATACTATTTATGACTAACCAACTAATAATAATATAAATAAAACTTAAGTTTAAACCTTATTCTGTTTATGAATTCTCAGAAATCAATAGCAGTGGTTCAATTGTTGTATTAACGGTAAAACAGATTTCTATTGTTATACATTATTTGATTGAAACGTGTCATTGTTGTAATTATGGGTATTAAAGTTGTTGAAAAATAATGTAGAATGTATTTTGTAAAATTAGGAACAAGACAAATAATATTTAAGGTATAGTTTCTAGTATAGGAATACTAAATTTTTTGGAAATTAAAATATCAATTTCTAAGTTTTTAATTTTGTTCTAAATTTAGTTTGTATTTATATTATTATTCCACATTTCTTTTAGGATTTTATGTAAGGGCAAAAAAATATATACTTTGTCGGTTTATAATTAGAGAATACTTTTATCCTGATTTTATTGATTTAGGACACAACGAGCATTCCTTTTTCACAATATAACCACATTTTAGATAAGCTAATACACTATTGTCTTTAAAACTGTATGTCAGCATTCCTGCTGTAATAAATAAATTTATTACACAAAATATTAACGATAAGATATAGAACCTTGCGAATACATGAAAATTTTGTGGTCCTGAAAAGAACCGTTTAGACCGAAAGTCTGTTGAGACATCATATGGGTGTAGAGCATATGGGTACCACGTAACTGTCCCATTTACCCATTACATTTTGCGTCACTTTGAGTCGCCCTTCATTCTTCA
Organism: Tinea trinotella; assembly: GCA_905220615.1. Taxonomy (NCBI): domain Eukaryota; kingdom Metazoa; phylum Arthropoda; class Insecta; order Lepidoptera; family Tineidae; genus Tinea; species Tinea trinotella. The sequence continues at coordinate 3,136,742 of HG992328.1, read as the reverse complement.
AATGTTCGGAGAACTGCCACCACTTTAAGGAGCTGCCACGATAAATGGATATTTCGGGAAATCTGGTGGATTCTTCTGATGTCATCCCTTGCTCAATAAATGGCGACGATAACTGGCTAATATTCGGGAGTATAGTTAGCGGAATATGATAACAGAAATATTGGAAGTTAATCGTATACAGTGGTGCACCATTTGCACATACCCTGGTTGAGGTACAAATTGATTGTAACAATTGGGGTAAATGGGATACTGTGGCACAACGTAGTAAACTGGAGCCATGTAAATCATAGGTGTTGCTTCCATCTTGCTTGCTTGTTTAATGTCGACTGATTGATGCTGCCTAATAACTCGGCTATTTATAATTTAACGATACTATTTATGACTAACCAACTAATAATAATATAAATAAAACTTAAGTTTAATCCACCTTATTCTGTTTATGAATTCTCAGAAATCAATAGCAGTGGTTCAATTGTTGTATTAACGGTAAAACAGATTTCTATTGTTATACATTATTTGATTGAAATGTGTCATTGTTGTAATTATGGGTATTAAAGTTGTTAAAAAATAATGTAAAATGTATTTTGTAAAATTAGGAACAAGACAATTAATATTTAAGGTATAGTTTCTAGTATAGGAACACTAAATTTTTTGGAAATTAAAATATCAATTACTAAGTTTTTAATTTTGTTATTTTAATATTGTCTTTTAAACTGTATGTCAAAGTTCCTGCTGTGATAAATAATTTTATTACATAAAATATTGACGATAAGATATAGAACCTTGCGAATACATGAAAATTTTGTGGTCCTGAAAAGGACCTTTTAGACCAAAAGTCTGTTGAGACATCATATGGGTGTAGAGAATTTGGGTACCACGTAACTGTCCCATTTACCCATTACATTTTGCGTCACTTTGAGTCGCCCTTCATTCTTCAAATCTTCGGAGAACTGCCACCACTTTAAGGAGCTGCCACGATAAATGGATATTTCGGGAAATCTGGTGGATTCTTCTGATGTCATCCCTTGCTCAATAAATGGCGACGATAACTGGCTAATATTCGGGAGTATAGTTAGCGGAATATGATAACAGAAATATTGGAAGTTAATCGTATACAGTGGTGCACCATTTGCACATACCCTGGTTGAGGTACAAATTGATTGTAACAATTGGGGTAAATGGGATACTGTGGCACAACGTAGTAAACTGGAGCCATGTAAATCATAGGTGTTGCTTCCATCTTGCTTGCTTGTTTAATGTCGACTGATTGATGCTGCCTAATAACTCGGCTATTTATAATTTAACGATACTATTTATGACTAACCAACTAATAATAATATAAATAAAACTTAAGTTTAAACCTTATTCTGTTTATGAATTCTCAGAAATCAATAGCAGTGGTTCAATTGTTGTATTAACGGTAAAACAGATTTCTATTGTTATACATTATTTGATTGAAACGTGTCATTGTTGTAATTATGGGTATTAAAGTTGTTGAAAAATAATGTAGAATGTATTTTGTAAAATTAGGAACAAGACAATTAATATTTAAGGTATAGTTTCTAGTATAGGAATACTAAATTTTTTGGAAATTAAAATATCAATTTCTAAGTTTTTAATTTTGTTCTAAATTTAGTTTGTATTTATATTATTATTCCACATTTCTTTTAGGATTTTATGTAAGGGCAAAAAAATATATACTTTGTCGGTTTATAATTAGAGAATACTTTTATCCTGATTTTATTGATTTAGGACACAACGAGCATTCCTTTTTCACAATATAACCACATTTTAGATAAGCTAATACACTATTGTCTTTAAAACTGTATGTCAGCATTCCTGCTGTAATAAATAAATTTATTACACAAAATATTAACGATAAGATATAGAACCTTGCGAATACATGAAAATTTTGTGGTCCTGAAAAGAACCGTTTAGACCGAAAGTCTGTTGAGACATCATATGGGTGTAGAGCATCTGGGTACCACGTAACTGTCCCATTTACCCATTACATTTTGCGTCACTTTGAGTCGCCCTTCATTCTTCAAATGTTCGGAGAACTGCCACCACTTTAAGGAGCTGCCACGATAAATGGATATTTCGGGAAATCTGGTGGATTCTTCTGATGTCATCCCTTGCTCAATAAATGGCGACGATAACTGGCTAATATTCGGGAGTATAGTTAGCGGAATATGATAACAGAAATATTGGAAGTTAATCGTATACAGTGGATGCAACATTTGCACATACCCTGGTTGAGGTACAAATTGATTGTAACAATTGGGGTAAATGGGATACTGTGGCACAACGTAGTAAACTGGAGCCATGTAAATCATAGGTGTTGCTTCCATCTTGCTTGCTTGTTGAATGTCGACTGATTGATGCTGCCTAATAACTCGGCTATTTATAATTTAACGATACTATTTATGACTAACCAACTAATAATAATATAAATAAAACTTAAGTTTAATCCACCTTATTCTGTTTATGAATTCTCAGAAATCAATAGCAGTGGTTCAATTGTTGTATTAACGGTAAAACAGATTTCTATTGTTATACATTATTTGATTGAAATGTGTCATTGTTGTAATTATGGGTATTAAAGTTGTTAAAAAATAATGTAGAATGTATTTTGTAAAATTAGGAACAAGACAATTAATATTTAAGGTATAGTTTCTAGTATAGGAATACTAAATTTTTTGGAAATTAAAATATCAATTACTAAGTTTTTAATTTTGTTCTAAATTTAGTTTGTATTTATATTATTATTCCACATTTCTTTTAGGATTTTCCTTTTTCACAATATAACCACATATTAGATAAGCTAATACACTATTGTCTTTTAAACTGTATGTCAAAGTTCCTGCTGTGATAAATAATTTTATTACATAAAATATTAACGATAAGATATAGAACCTTGCGAATACATGAAAATTTTGTGGTCCTGAAAAGAACCGTTTAGACCGAAAGTCTGTTGAGACATCATATGGGTGTAGAGCATCTGGGTACCACGTAACTGTCCCATTTACCCATTACATTTTGCGTCACTTTGAGTCGCCCTTCATTCTTCAAATGTTCGGAGAACTGCCACCACTTTAAGGAGCTGCCACGATAAATGGATATTTCGGGAAATCTGGTGGATTCTTCTGATGTCATCCCTTGCTCAATAAATGGCGACGATAACTGGCTAATATTCGGGAGTATAGTTAGCGGAATATGATAACAGAAATATTGGAAGTTAATCGTATACAGTGGATGCAACATTTGCACATACCCTGGTTGAGGTACAAATTGATTGTAACAATTGGGGTAAATGGGATACTGTGGCACAACGTAGTAAACTGGAGCCATGTAAATCATAGGTGTTGCTTCCATCTTGCTTGCTTGTTGAATGTCGACTGATTGATGCTGCCTAATAACTCGGCTATTTATAATTTAACGATACTATTTATGACTAACCAACTAATAATAATATAAATAAAACTTAAGTTTAAACCTTATTCTGTTTATGAATTCTCAGAAATCAATAGCAGTGGTTCAATTGTTGTATTAACGGTAAAACAGATTTCTATTGTTATACATTATTTGATTGAAATGTGTCATTGTTGTAATTATGGGTATTAAAGTTGTTAAAAAATAATGTAGAATGTATTTTGTAAAATTAGGAACAAGACAATTAATATTTAAGGTATAGTTTCTAGTATAGGAATACTAAATTTTTTGGAAATTAAAATATCAATTACTAAGTTTTTAATTTTGTTCTAAATTTAGTTTGTATTTATATTATTATTCCACATTTCTTTTAGGATTTTCCTTTTTCACAATATAACCACATTTTAGATAAGCTAATACACTATTGTCTTTTAAACTGTATGTCAAAGTTCCTGCTGTGATAAATAATTTTATTACATAAAATATTGACGATAAGATATAGAACCTTGCGAATACATGAAAATTTTGTGGTCCTGAAAAGGACCTTTTAGACCAAAAGTCTGTTGAGACATCATATGGGTGTAGAGAATTTGGGTACCACGTAACTGTCCCATTTACCCATTACATTTTGCGTCACTTTGAGTCGCCCTTCATTCTTCAAATCTTCGGAGAACTGCCACCACTTTAAGGAGCTGCCACGATAAATGGATATTTCGGGAAATCTGGTGGATTCTTCTGATGTCATCCCTTGCTCAATAAATGGCGACGATAACTGGCTAATATTCGGGAGTATAGTTAGCGGAATATGATAACAGAAATATTGGAAGTTAATCGTATACAGTGGTGCACCATTTGCACATACCCTGGTTGAGGTACAAATTGATTGTAACAATTGGGGTAAATGGGATACTGTGGCACAACGTAGTAAACTGGAGCCATGTAAATCATAGGTGTTGCTTCCATCTTGCTTGCTTGTTTAATGTCGACTGATTGATGCTTCCTAATAACTCGGCTATTTAAAATTTAACGATACTATTTATGACTAACCAACTAATAATAATATAAATAAAACTTAAGTTTAATCCACCTTATTCTGTTTATGAATTCTCAGAAATCAATAGCAGTGGTTCAATTGTTGTATTAACGGTAAAACAGATTTCTATTGTTATACATTATTTGATTGAAATGTGTCATTGTTGTAATTATGGGTATTAAAGTTGTTGAAAAATAATGTAGAATGTATTTTGTAAAATTAGGAACAAGACAATTAATATTTAAGGTATAGGTTCTAGTATAGGAATACTAAATTTTTTGGAAATTAAAATATCAATTACTAAGTGTTTAATTTTGTTCTAAATTTAGTTTGTATTTATATTATTATTCCACATTTCTTTTAGGATTTTCCTTTTTCACAATATAACCACAATTTAGATAAGCTAATACACTATTGTCTTTTAAACTGTATGTCAAAGTTCCTGCTGTGATAAATAATTTTATTACATTAAATATTGACGATAAGATATAGAACCTTGCAAATACATGAAAATTTTTTGTGTCCTGAAAAGGACCTTTTGGACCGAAAGTCTGTTGAGACATCATATGGGTGTAGAGCATCTGGGTACCACGTACCTATCCCATTTACCCATTACATTTTGCGTCACTTTGAGTCGCCCTTCATTCTTCAAATCTTCGGAGAACTGCCACCACTTTAAGGAGCTGCCACTATAAATGGATATTTCGGGAAATCTGGTGGATTCTTCTGATGTCATCCCTTGCTCAATAAATGGCGACGATAACTGGCTAACATTGGGGAGTATAGTTAGCGGAATATGATAACAGAAATATTGGAAGTTAATCGTATACAGTGGGTGCAACATTTGCACATACCCTGGTTGAGGTACAAATTGATTGTAACAATTGGGGTAAATGGGATACTGTGGCACAACGTAGTAAACTGAAGCCATGTAAATCATAGTTGTTGCTTCCATCTTGCTTGCTTGTTTAATGTCGACTGATTGATGCTGCCTAATAACTCGGCTATTTATAATTTAACGATACTATTTATGACTAACCAACTAATAATAATATAAATAAAACTTAAGTTTAAACCTTATTCTGTTTATGAATTCTCAGAAATCAATAGCAGTGGTTCAATTGTTGTATTAACGGTAAAACAGATTTCTATTGTTATACATTATTTGATTGAAACGTGTCATTGTTGTAATTATGGGTATTAAAGTTGTTGAAAAATAATGTAGAATGTATTTTGTAAAATTAGGAACAAGACAATTAATATTTAAGGTATAGTTTCTAGTATAGGAATACTAAATTTTTTGGAAATTAAAATATTAATTTCTAAGTTTTTAATTTTGTTCTAAATTTAGTTTGTATTTATATTATTATTCCACATTTCTTTTAGGATTTTATGTAAGGGCAAAAAAATATATACTTTGTCGGTTTATAATTAGAGAATACTTTTATCCTGATTTTATTGATTTAGGACACAACGAGCATTCCTTTTTCACAATATAACCACATTTTAGATAAGCTAATACACTATTGTCTTTAAAACTGTATGTCAGCATTCCTGCTGTAATAAATAAATTTATTACACAAAATATTAACGATAAGATATAGAACCTTGCGAATACATGAAAATTTTGTGGTCCTGAAAAGAACCGTTTAGACCGAAAGTCTGTTGAGACATCATATGGGTGTAGAGCATCTGGGTACCACGTAACTGTCCCATTTACCCATTACATTTTGCGTCACTTTGAGTCGCCCTTCATTCTTCAAATGTTCGGAGAACTGCCACCACTTTAAGGAGCTGCCACGATAAATGGATATTTCGGGAAATCTGGTGGATTCTTCTGATGTCATCCCTTGCTCAATAAATGGCGACGATAACTGGCTAATATTCGGGAGTATAGTTAGCGGAATATGATAACAGAAATATTGGAAGTTAATCGTATACAGTGGATGCAACATTTGCACATACCCTGGTTGAGGTACAAATTGATTGTAACAATTGGGGTAAATGGGATACTGTGGCACAACGTAGTAAACTGGAGCCATGTAAATCATAGGTGTTGCTTCCATCTTGCTTGCTTGTTGAATGTCGACTGATTGATGCTGCCTAATTACTCGGCTATTTATAATTTAACGATACTATTTATGACTAACCAACTAATAATAATATAAATAAAACTTAAGTTTAATCCACCTTATTCTTTTTATGAATTCTCAGAAATCAATAGCAGTGGTTCAATTGTTGTATTAACGGTAAAACAGATTTCTATTGTTATACATTATTTGATTGAAATGTGTCATTGTTGTAATTATGGGTATTAAAGTTGTTAAAAAATAATGTAGAATGTATTTTGTAAAATTAGGAACAAGACAATTAATATTTAAGGTATAGTTTCTAGTATAGGAATACTAAATTTTTTGGAAATTAAAATATCAATTACTAAGTTTTTAATTTTGTTCTAAATTTAGTTTGTATTTATATTATTATTCCACATTTCTTTTAGGATTTTCCTTTTTCACAATATAACCACATTTTAGATAAGCTAATACACTATTGTCTTTTAAACTGTATGTCAAAGTTCCTGCTGTGATAAATAATTTTATTACATAAAATATTGACGATAAGATATAGAACCTTGCGAATACATGAAAATTTTGTGGTCCTGAAAAGGACCTTTTAGACCAAAAGTCTGTTGAGACATCATATGGGTGTAGAGAATTTGGGTACCACGTAACTGTCCCATTTACCCATTACATTTTGCGTCACTTTGAGTCGCCCTTCATTCTTCAAATCTTCGGAGAACTGCCACCACTTTAAGGAGCTGCCACGATAAATGGATATTTCGGGAAATCTGGTGGATTCTTCTGATGTCATCCCTTGCTCAATAAATGGCGACGATAACTGGCTAATATTCGGGAGTATAGTTAGCGGAATATGATAACAGAAATATTGGAAGTTAATCGTATACAGTGGTGCACCATTTGCACATACCCTGGTTGAGGTACAAATTGATTGTAACAATTGTGGTAAATGGGATACTGTGGCACAACGTAGTAAACTGGAGCCATGTAAATCATAGGTGTTGCTTCCATCTTGCTTGCTTGTTTAATGTCGACTGATTGATGCTTCCTAATAACTCGGCTATTTAAAATTTAACGATACTATTTATGACTAACCAACTAATAATAATATAAATAAAACTTAAGTTTAATCCACCTTATTTTGTTTATGAATTCTCAGAAATCAATAGCAGTGGTTCAATTGTTGTATTAACGGTAAAACAGATTTCTATTGTTATACATTATTTGATTGAAATGTGTCATTGTTGTAATTATGGGTATTAAAGTTGTTGAAAAATAATGTAGAATGTATTTTGTAAAATAAGGAACAAGACAATTAATATTTAAGGTATAGTTTCTAGTATAGGAATACTAAATTTTTTGGAAATTAAAATATCAATTTCTAAGTTTTTAATTTTGTTCTAAATTTAGTTTGTATTTATATTATTATTCCACAATTCTTTTAGGATTTTATGTAAGGGCAAAAAATATATACTTTGTCGGTTTATAATTAGAGAATACTTTTATCCTGATTTTATTGATTTAGGACACAACGAGCATTCCTTTTTCACAATTTAACCACATTTTAGATAAGCTAATACACTATTGTTTTTAAACTGTATGTCAGCATTCCTGCTGTAATAAATAATTTGATTACATAAAATATTGACGATAAGATATAGAACCTTGCAAATACATGAAAATTTTGTGGTCCTGAAAAGGACCTTTTAGACCAAAAGTCTGTTGAGACATCATATGGGTGTAGAGAATTTGGGTACCACGTAACTGTCCCATTTACCCATTACATTTTGCGTCACTTTGAGTCGCCCTTCATTCTTCAAATCTTCGGAGAACTGCCACCACTTTAAGGAGCTGCCACGATAAATGGATATTTCGGGAAATCTGGTGGATTCTTCTGATGTCATCCCTTGCTCAATAAATGGCGACGATAACTGGCTAATATTCGGGAGTATAGTTAGCGGAATATGATAACAGAAATATTGGAAGTTAATCGTATACAGTGGTGCACTATTTGCACATACCCTGGTTGAGGTACAAATTGATTGTAACAATTGGGGTAAATGGGATACTGTGGCACAACGTAGTAAACTGGAACCATGTAAACCATAGGTGTTGCTTCCATGTTACTTGCTTGTTTAATGTCGACTGATTGATGCTGCCTATTAACTCGGCTATTTATACATGTTGTTATGTTATACATGTTGTTATGTTATACATGTTTAAGTTTTCAGCATCCACGAGACACACTCCCTAGCCAGAACCCAGTACCATCGCCATATTTTAAACAAGAACAAACATCAGCGGGGTTCAGGTCATAGAAAAGTTAAATCAACTGATTTTTACGGTCCAAAAGGTCCTTTTCAGGACTGCATATCTTTCATTATCGACGGAAGTTTCTTTTCACATGAATGTCAATGATTTAAAAAATATATAAATTACCATAAAGGATATTGTTAGTTGCAAATATACATGTTATATAACTATCACCAAAAAACAGTAACGAATAAAACACCGCATTGTAGTATCTAATTTAGTGCTCAACCTTAGAAAATTTATAACAATACATTTATTTAATTGGCATAAAAAAGATTCCTTTATTTAGTCCCTTATTTCTGAGAATTTTCATAAATGGTTTTTGGGAAATTACTATAACGGTTTATTTTTACTGTTATCACTGGGATATAAATAACCCCTTAAGTTGGCAGTGCCAGTCAGTCTGCATTTGACAAGCAAAGAAGATGGAAGCAGCACGTGTTGTGTATATTGTACCAAATTACTACATCGTGCCACAGTATGCAGCATACCCGGTTGGGACCACTAATTATGTACCTCAACCGGGGCATGTGCAAAGTGTTCACCCACAGTATGCAACGAGCTACGCATTTTTAAGTTCCCAGGATCCACGAGTCACATTCCCTAGCCAGAACCTAGTACCATCGCCATATTTAAAAGAAAACCAAACATCAGCGGGGTTCTCAAATTTTACCGAAAACTCCGAGTATTGTGGTAGCGACTCAAACGTATCTTCACCGTTGCCGGATACCAGACAGTCGTCATCCAGAGATTGGCGATGGTTTTACGAAGATCTGGAGAAAGAAGAGCGTCTTAAAGTCAGACGAAACGACAGTGAAGAAAGGGGAATGTTACATCATGCGCAAATGCTTTTCATCGAAAAGTTAAATCAACTGATTTTTACAGTCCAAAAGGTCCTTTTCAGGACCGCATATCTTTCAATTACGACGAGAGTTTCTTTTCACATGACTGTCAATGATTTAATAAAAATTAAAACTACCATAAAGGATATGGTTAGTTGCAAATATACATGCTATATAACTATCACCAAAACAACAGTAACGAATAAAACACCGCATTGTAGTATCTAATTTAGTGCTCAACCTTAGAAAATTCATAACAATACATTTATTTAATTGGCATAAAAAACATTCCTTTATTTAGTCCCTTATTTCTGAGAATTTTCATAAATGGTTTTGTGGAAATTACTATAACGGTTTATTTTTAACCCCCGACCCAAAAAGAGGGGTGTTATAAGTTTGACTTGTCTGTGTATCTGTGTATCTGTGTATCTGTGGCTCTGTGTATCTGTGTGTCTGTCTGTGGCATCGTAGCTCCTAAACGAATGGACCGATTACGATGCGGTTTGTTTCATTTGAAAGCTGACGTGATCGAGATGGTTCTTAGCTACAATTGATGAAGATCTGATCAGGGGTTTCAACGTCATCAGCTCGATTTGTTAGCTGCGGTAGCGATCTTAGACGCGCTGTTTAGAACGACAACCCTTGTACGTCGCTATGCGACGAAGATTGTTATTTTATGTCAAATAAATATGCCATTGTTAAAACACGTAAAAAATGTTATAATTTTTCCCTTAAAATATTCATATGGCGAGGTTGGTTTGCAGTTTAGATCGATTACCTTGAATGAATATTTTAGGGGAAAAATTATAACATTTTTTACGTGTTTTAACAATGGCATATTTATTTGACATAAAATAACAATCTTCGTCGCATAGCGACGTACAAGGGTTGCCGTTCTAAACACGCATAAGGCTGGGAATACACGTCCGATATTGCTGAGCAAATTATTTACAAATCGGAAGTAGGAATCGGACGTCTATTTTGTTTCTGTATTCTGTATGAAAACTGCACCTTCAGACAATCGGATCGGCCATAAAATCGTAAGCGCCTTGGCGTTGTTTCCGATTCTGACATCCGATCCGACTATCGGATCTGACGTGTATTAAGTATTCAAACAAATGTATGGCACGAGTGCTTTCCGATTGTCTGATCAGACAATCGGATCGGACTATCGGAGAGGAAAATCGGACTTGTATTCCCAGCCTTATAGGTATTTACTTTACTTTTAAACAAATCTGTGACTTAACATTTGAAATAAAAACGTATACAAATACATGTGTGTTTTAACTGGTACCACTGAGCTACTCTGATGATGGAACTCGAAGGTAGGAGACGAAATCCTGGATGTGTTCAAACTTTTTTTGGTATACTAAGTTTGGACTTATTAGATTTGTCTTGAAGGTAGGAAACTAAGTGTAGAAAAGTTAGTGCGATAAAATAAAACATTCCGGATCTAAAAAATCTGATCATGGATCCTCTCAGATCAGCAAATCAACAAGAAATGGACCTATAGTGCTTTAACTAAAATTGTTACTCACTATGAGCCATTAGCTGGACCGTTATCAAATTAAAGACCGAGAGTATCTGATGAGGCACCATCATGAATCCTCTCAGATCAGCAAATCAACAAGAGATATAACTATAGTGCTTTAACTAAAATTGTTACTCACTAAGAGCATTTAGCTGGACCGTTATCAAATTGAAGACCGGGCAATCTGATGATGCACCATTATGAATCCTCTCAGATCAGCAAATTGATATCAATTGATCAGCAAAAAAAAGAGATAGAACTGTAATGCTTTAACTAAGCCTTTAGCTGGGCCGTTATCAAATTGAAGATCGGGAGTATCTGATCATGAATCCTCTCAGATCAGCAAATCAATAACAGATAATATCATAGTGCTTTAACTAAAATTGTTACTCTCTATGAGCCATTAGCTGAGCCATTATCAAATTGAAGACCTAGAGTAGTTATCTGATGATGCACCATAAGGATCCAAGGGATATTGAAGGGATATAACTATTGAGCCATGACTAATGTTGTTTATTACTATAAAGCTGATGATATGACCAAAGTGGTTCCAGGCGTTTCGGGGGTTCCTTTAAAATTTTAATTTTGATTTTATTACTGTTATCACTGGGATATAAATAATCCCTAAGTTTACAGTGCCAGTCAGTCTGCAATTGACAAGCAAAGAAGATGGAAGCAGCACGTGTTGTGTATATTGTACCAATTTACTACATCGTGCCACAGTATGCAGCATACCCGGTTGGGACCACTAATTATGTACCTCAACCGGGGCATGTGCAAAGTGTTCACCCACAGTATGCAACGAGCTACGCATTTTTAAGTTCTCAGGATCCACGAGTCACATTCCCTAGCCAGAACCTAGTACCATCGCCATATTTAAAAGAAAAACAAACATCAGCGGGGTTCTCAAATTTTACCGAAAACTCCGAGTATTGTGGTAGCGACTCAAACGTATCTTCACCGTTGCCGGATACCAGACAGTCGTCATCCAGAGATTGGCGATGGTTTTACGAAGATCTGGAGAAAGAAGAGCGTCTTAAAGTCAGACGAAACGACAGTGAAGAAAGGGGAATGTTACATCATGCGCAAATGCTTTTCATCGAAAAGTTAAATCAACTGATTTTTACAGTCCAAAAGGTCCTTTTCAGGACCGCATATCTTTCAATATCGACGGGAGTTTCTTTTGGACGCACAGTTTTGGAGGTAGTTCCCAAAAACTAACACCTGTGTGCAAAAAACTACCGGAAGAAATTTATTTAAAAACTACCCACAACTTTTATTAGTTGTGGGTAGACAAAAGAAAGCGTTAATGCCACCGAAAAGGACCGCAGAGGGGAGCAGGGAGCCGAAGCCTGGACCTGCGCACCCGGATTCGGACCCGGGCTCCACCGAGACAAGGCCGAATCAGCCGAAGGATTCGGCAACTCCAACCCGTCCGCGACACCGGCTGCCTGAGGGATGTGTGCCGCGCCTCATCCAATCCGACGATGGGGAGCGGCAACCCTTCAGACAGGTGGTGTCGCGTGACATTATCTCTGGGGAATGGAGACTTATTAACCCAGTTCCAGTACAAAAACAGCAGAAACGAGTACACAAGGCGCGCCGTCGGGAGCCGAGGGAAGAGGAGGAGGACTCGGGCGACGACACGACCTCACACCACGACCCGCCCCCAACCATGAAGTTCAACATTGTGGAGGGGGTTAGGCCACGCGCTGAAAAACGCGCTAAGGACGTGTCGGCATCCGACGACGTCCCTCCGACGCAGAGGCGGCATCTACGGATGTCCCCCGGCAGCCCCTCGGTTCCAGGTCCGAGGTGCACCTCGTCGCCCCGTAGGACCCAGCCGGCGAGCCCCGAACTGGCCGCCAACACCGACGCCGCCTCACAGATGGAAGCAGCAGCAGGCAGGACCCATGCCCAAACCAACCCACCGGCCTCCACTACGTACAGTGCAGTAGTGTCGAGGCCGGCGAACCCGCCCTCCCCAATGCAGACGGAACCAAGCACCGCCGCAGCGACCCCCAAAGCCCCTAAGATCCCGCCAATCCTGGTAACAGTGTTACCAAATTGGCCGGCTCATTTTAGGGAGCTTAAGACTCGCTTGGGGGCCCCACCGTGTGCGCGCCCTCTTGGACAGGGGGTCAAGTTCATGCCGAAGACGTCGGAAGAGTTCCGGACGGTCCAGGCGTACATTGCCGAGGCCCGAGTCCGGGACCCTACCATCACAGGATACACCTACGCCCTGTCGGAGGAGCGCCTACACAAAATGGCATTGCACAACCTGCCCCGCAATGCCCCACTGGAGGAACTAAAGGCGGAGTTCCAAAGAGTGGTCGGTGTGGCCCCAAATCACATCAAGGAGATCCCGCCAAGGAGGAACCGGCCTAAAACGACATACTTCGTCGAATTCCCCCACCTCTCCCGGGAACAGCTGGCAACAGTATACGCAATCGAAGAACTGATGTGCGTGCCCGGGATCGAGGTGGAGGAATGGGTCCGCCGACCTCTTCCACCACAATGCCACCGCTGTCAGGCATTTGGACACGCCTCCGCCGGCTGCTTCCGGGAAGTTAGGTGCCTGCGGTGCGCGGGACCCCACGCGGTCGCTGACTGCGTACGGGACACCCAGTGCCGCTGCACCAACTGCCAGGGCAACCACCCGGCAAACAGCAAGGCATGCCCAGCCTTAAAGCGGGAGGCCAGACGCCGCGGGATCTCACTCCACCCCCCAGTGCCGACACGAAAACCGGTCCCACAAACTCCGCCACCAGTCACACACTCGGAGGAAACGCAGGCCGCCAACCTGATGGCGCCTGCGAACCCACCAAGAGGCGGCCGCAGGACCTGGAAGAGGAAGAAAAAGAAAACCTCAACGCAGGAACCTCACCAGCCCACGCCCAACAGGGCGGACCAACCGACAATAGCGGCCACACCCAACACCCAAGGCGTGCCCCGCAACGCAGCACCGCCACAGCCAAAGGCCGCTCCACCAAACGGGGCGGGGAAACTGCCACTACGACCACCTACAGTGGCCCCTAAGCCCTGGGGACAAACAACCCCCGGGCCAACTCCAAACATGGCAGCGCCGCGCAACGCGAGGGCGCAGGAAGCTGCCCCTCCCCATCACGCGGCCCCCGTGGCCCCACAACAGGCGGACTCAAGAGACCGTACCACCCGTCCTTGGGCGCGCCAAATTGAAGACACCGTAGCTGGCACACCCCCGCAGCCGCACGACCTCCAAGTGGCGCTCCAAATTCTACTGGACGTCATCTTGGCCCTGTCGTCGGGCGCCGACCCCGTTGCTGCAGTGACCGGAGCACTAACCCGGCTACTGCAGCACCTGCAGCGCGGTGTGTGAACTAAGGGTCATATACTGGAACCCGGGAGGGGTCCGGTCAAACCTGGCAGAGCTCCGTCTTCTGGCCCAGGAGCAGCGTCCACACGTGCTGCTCCTCGGGGAGACAAAGCTCCTTCCTTCGAGCCCACTCCGTGTGCCGGGTTACTCCGTGTACCGACGCGACGAGCTGACCCCGGAGGGACGCGCCTTCCGCGGGACGGCAGCCCTCGTCCGCCTCGACGTGGTGCACGAGGAGCTCGCCTTTGCGGAGTTCTCTAGCACACGCACCACCGGAGTGAGGGTCAAGACCGGCGACGGGGAACTGGCCCTACTCGCGGCCTACCGCCCACCCGGGACAGAGATGCACGTCCAGGATCTGGTCCAGGCCTTCGATGAAAGGGCCCCCTCCTTAATCATCGGGGACCTCAACGCAAAACACACCGCTTGGGGTTCCCGTATCAACAACAGGGCAGGAGTGGCCCTATACAATGCGTCGGACAGCCTGGACTTCGAGGTGCTCGGACCGGACACGCCCACGCATGTACCCACGTGCACCAACAACTCCGCGGACGTGTTGGACATTGCAGTGTCCCACGGCCTAAGGTCGCCCGTTCACCTGGAGGTGCTATACGACACTAACTCCGAGCACCTCCCGCTCCTGGTGATCGTGGCATCGACCGCGGGCACCCGAACTCCGAAGGCCAGGACCAGGACAAACTGGGCGGTGTTCGATGAGGCCCTTAAGAACTACCGCCAACCCGGACCCATCGCGACCCCGGACGAAGTGGAGGACGCCACCAGCCGCCTTATGAAGGCGATCAGAGACGCGCAGACAGCCGCCACGACCACCCTCCCGGCCGACCACCCGAAGTGCCGTACAGCCCTCCCACACCATATCAGGGAAATGATCCGGCGGAAACGCGACCTTGCGCGCCGCTGGACGCACTCCCGATGTCCGGCGACGAAAAGCAAATTAAACACGCTTTCCGCCGAGATCTCCCTGGAGGTAGCAGCCTACCGCGGCCAGTCGTGGAAGCGGCTTATGGAGGACATCTCGGAGGAACAGGGAGCGCATACGTCTCTGTACCGCATCACAAGGCGGCTGATGAACAGCCCCCTGCCAACACACCCCCTTGTCGACGACGCCGGAGTCCGCCACTACGCTGCGAAGAACAGGGCAGATCTCCTGGCGGAGCACCTCGAGGGACAGTTCAGCCCCTTCCCGGTCGTCGACAAGGAATTCAATGACCGCACGGAGGAGCGTGTGCGGGACATGCTGCAGGAGGAGATGGACCCCCTCCCGGGACATTACTTCTTTTCGCCGGCGGAAGTGAAGCGCGCCGCGAAAAGGTTAAACCCAAAAAAGGCCCCGGGACAGGACGCCATCTCCAACGTGGCACTCAACCGGCTGCCACGCAGAGCACTTGTGGCTTACACAAAGCTCTGCAACGGGATTCTCCGCACCGGCCATTTCCCCAGCGCCTGGAAGCTGGGGAAAATAATTGCCATCCCCAAGCCGGGGAAGGACCGCCGGGTCCCCTCCAGCTACCGACCCATCACCTTGCTGCCGCACCCCGCAAAGTTGTTCGAGAGGCTGCTCCTCCGCCGGATCCGAGACCCGCTGACCCCGAGACCGGAGCAGTTCGGATTCCGCGGAGAACATAGCACCACACTCCAACTCACGCGGGTGCTGCACTACCTGGCGTCGGAGCTTAACAAGGACCGGTGCTCTGTCGGCGTCTTCTTGGACATGGAGAAGGCGTTCGACAGAGTGTGGCACGCTGGCCTCCTATCCAAGCTCCACGACGCCGGGTTACCACCTATGGCAGTCAGGGTGCTGTATTCGTTACTGGAGGGGAGGCGCTTCTTTGTCCAAATGGACGAGGCAACGTCTTCGGAGAAGCCCATCACAGCCGGCGTCCCGCAGGGGAGCTGCCTGTCGCCGACGCTGTACGCCACCTACACGGACGACATCCCTACACTGGCCGGACACCTGCGCAGAGGTGAGAAGGATGTCGTCCTGGCGCTGTACGCCGACGACAGTGCATTCTTCACCTCATCGGGGAAACCAATCAACGCCGCAGGGAAGATGCAAAAACTGCTGGACCTCTTACCGCCGTGGCTGGACAGATGGCGGATGTCGGTGAACGTCGGGAAGACCGCCGCCATCCTGACATCCGGCCGCGCCGCGCCGGAGCCGCTCCTGTTCCGTGGACAGAGGGTGAGCTGGGCGGACACAGTGACCTACCTGGGGTGCGTCATTGACCGCCGTCTCCGCATGGGCCCCATGGCCTCGCACACAATTGGAAGAGCGAAGGCAGCCAGGGCCCAGCTGAGACCGCTGCTCAACTCATCCCTACCGCCCCGGGTAAAGGTCAACATATACAAGACCTTTGTCCGCTCACGCCTCACATACGCCGCTCCGGCGTGGCACCACTTACTGTCCGCCACGAATAAGAAGAGGATACAGGCCCAGCAGAACATCTCCCTGCGCGCGGCCGTGGGCGCCCCGTGGTTCGTGCTCAACACCAACTTGCACGAAGACCTGGAGATGGAAACCATCGAGCGGTTTGTGGCCAGGCTCTCGAAGACAATGTTCGATCGAGCCGACCACAGCCGCCACACACATCTCCAGGGGATCGCACCACACCGCGGACGACCACCGGAGGGCCGGCCCCTGCCCCGAGAGGTGAAACACACTTCCGCATAGGGGCCACACCCCGGCCCCTATATAGAAATAGCCCAGAGGTGCCACAGAAAGTGGCACCATTCCCGGTCTACTTAGACCGGGAAAAATAAGCATCCAGCGGGCCGTTGCCCGCTGAGAACAACAGCGGCTTAATGGGGGACACCCCAAAGCCCCCATAAAAGAAAACTCAACGAGTTTCTTTTCACATGACTGTGAATGATTTAATAAAAATTTTAACTACTATAAAGGATATTGTTAGTTGCAAATATACATGCTATATAACTATCACCAAAACAACAGTAACGAATAAAACACCGCATTGTAGTATCTAATTTAGTGCTCAACCTTAGAAAATTCATAACAATACATTTATTTAATTGGCATAAAAAAAATTACATTTTGCGTCACTTTGAGTCGCCCTTCATTCTTCAAATCTTCGGAGAACTGCCACCACTTTAAGGAGCTGCCACTATAAATGGATATTTCGGGAAATCTGGTGGATTCTTCTGATGTCATCCCTTGCTCAATAAATGGCGACGATAACTGGCTAATATTCGGGAGTATAGTTAGCGAAATATAGTAACTAAAATATTGGAAGTTAATCGTATACAGTGGGTGCACCATTTCCACATACCCTGGTTGAGGTACAAATTGATTGTAACAATTGGGGTAAATGGGATACTGTGGCACAACGTAGTAAACTGGAACCATGTAAACCATAGGTGTTGCTTCCATGTTACTTGCTTGTTTGATGTCGACTGATTGATGCTGCCTATTAACTCGGCTATTTATACATGTTGTTATGTTATACATGTTGTTATGTTATACATGTTTAAGTTTTCAGCATCCACGAGACACACTCCCTAGCCAGAACCCAGTACCATCGCCATATTTTAAACAAGAACAAACATCAGCGGGGTTCAGGTCATAGAAAAGTTAAATCAACTGATTTTTACGGTCCAAAAGGTCCTTTTCAGGACTGCATATCTTTCATTATCGACGGAAGTTTCTTTTCACATGAATGTCAATGATTTAAAAAATATATAAATTACCATAAAGGATATTGTTAGTTGCAAATATACATGCTATATAACTATCACCAAAAAACAGTAACGAATAAAACACCGCATTGTAGTATCTAATTTAGTGCTCAACCTTAGAAAATTTATAACAATACATTTATTTAATTGGCATAAAAAAGATTCCTTTATTTAGTCCCTTATTTCTGAGAATTTTCATAAATGGTTTTTGGGAAATTACTATAACGGTTTATTTTTACTGTTATCACTGGGATATAAATAACCCCTTAAGTTGGCAGTGCCAGTCAGTCTGCATTTGACAAGCAAAGAAGATGGAAGCAGCACGTGTTGTGTATATTGTACCAAATTACTACATCGTGCCACAGTATGCAGCATACCCGGTTGGGACCACTAATTATGTACCTCAACCGGGGCATGTGCAAAGTGTTCACCCACAGTATGCAACGAGCTACGCATTTTTAAGTTCCCAGGATCCACGAGTCACATTCCCTAGCCAGAACCTAGTACCATCGCCATATTTAAAAGAAAACCAAACATCAGCGGGGTTCTCAAATTTTACCGAAAACTCCGAGTATTGTGGTAGCGACTCAAACGTATCTTCACCGTTGCCGGATACCAGACAGTCGTCATCCAGAGATTGGCGATGGTTTTACGAAGATCTGGAGAAAGAAGAGCGTCTTAAAGTCAGACGAAACGACAGTGGAGAATGGGAATGTTACATCATGCCCAAATGCTTTTCATCGAAAAGTTAAATCAACTGATTTTTACAGTCCAAAAGGTCCTTTTCAGGACCGCATATCTTTCAATTACGACGAGAGTTTCTTTTCACATGACTGTCAATGATTTAATAAAAATTAAAACTACCATAAAGGATATGGTTAGTTGCAAATATACATGCTATATAACTATCACCAAAACAACAGTAACGAATAAAACACCGCATTGTAGAATCTAATGTAGTGCTCAACCTTAGAAAATTCATAACAATACATTTATTTAATTGGCATAAAAAGATTCCTTTATTAAGTCCCTAATTTCTGAGAATTTTCATAAATGGTTTTTGGGAAATTACTATAACGGTTTATTTTTACTGTTATCACTGGGATATAAATAATCCTTTAAGTTGGCAGTGCCAGTCAGTCTTCATTTGACAAGCAAAGAAGATGGAAGCAGCACGTGTTGTGTATATTGTACCAAATTACTACATCGTGCCACACTATGCAGCATACCTGGTTGGGACCACTAATTATGTACCTCAACCGGGGCATGTGCAAAGTGTTTACCCACAGTATGCAACGAGCTACGCATTTTTAAGTTCCCAGGATCCACGAGTCACATTCCCTAGCCAGAACCTAGTACCATCGCCATATTTAAAAGGAAACCAAACATCAGCGGGGTTCTCAAATTTTACCGAAAACTCCGAGTATTGTGGTAGCGACTCAAACGTATCTTCACCGTTGCCGGATACCAGACAGTCGTCATCCAGAGATTGGCGATGGTTTTACGAAGATCTGGAGAAAGAAGAGCGTCTTAAAGTCAGACGAAACGACAGTGGAGAATGGGAATGTTACATCATGCCCAAATGCTTTTCATCGAAATGTTAAATCAACTGATTTTTACAGTCCAAAAGGTCCTTTTCAGGACCGCATATTTTTCAATATCGACGAGAGTTTCTTTTCACATGACTGTCAATGATTTATTAAAAATTTAAACTACCATAAAGGATATTGTTAATTGCAAATATACATGCTATATAACTATCACCAAAACAACAGTAACGAATAAAACACCGCATTGTAGTATCTAATTTAGTGCTCAACCTTAGAAAATTCATAACAATACATTTATTTAATTGGCATAAAAAGATTCCTTTATTAAGTCCCTAATTTCTGAGAATTTTCATAAATGGTTTTTGGGAAATTACTATAACGGTTTATTTTTACTGTTATCACTGGGATATAAATAATCCTTTAAGTTGGCAGTGCCAGTCAGTCTTCATTTGACAAGCAAAGAAGATGGAAGCAGCACGTGTTGTGTATATTGTACGAAATTACTACATCGTGCCACACTATGCAGCATACCTGGTTGGGACCACTAATTATGTACCTCAACCGGGGCATGTGCAAAGTGTTTACCCACAGTATGCAACGAGCTACGCATTTTTAAGTTCCCAGGATCCACGAGTCACATTCCCTAGCCAGAACCTAGTACCATCGCCATATTTAAAAGGAAACCAAACATCAGCGGGGTTCTCAAATTTTACCGAAAACTCCGAGTATTGTGGTAGCGACTCAAACGTATCTTCACCGTTGCCGGATACCAGACGGTCGTCATTCAGAGATTGGCGATGGTTTTACGAAGATCTGGAGAAAGAAGAGCGTCTTAAAGTCAGACGAAACGACAGTGGAGAATGGGAATGTTACATCATGCCCAAATGCTTTTCATCGAAATGTTAAATCAACTGATTTTTACAGTCCAAAAGGTCTTTTTCAGGACCGCATATCTTTCAATATCGACGGGAGTTTCTTTTCACATGACTGTCAATGATTTATTAAAAATTTAAACTACCATAAAGGATATTGTTAATTGCAAATATACATGCTATATAACTATCATCAAAAAACAGTAATGAATAAAACACCGCATTGTAGTATCTAATTTAGTGCTCAACCTTAGAAAATTTATAACAACACATTTATTTAATTGGCATAAAAAAGATTCCCTTATTTAGTCCCTTATTTCTATGAATTTTCATAAATGGTTTTTGGGAAATTACTATAACGGTTTATTTTTACTGTTATCACTGGGATATAAATAATCCCTAAGTTGGCAGTGCCAGTCAGTCTGCAATTGACAAGCAAAGAAGATGGAAGCAGCACGTGTTGTGTATATTGTACCAATTTACTACATCGTGCCACAGTATGCAGCATACCCGGTTGGGACCACTAATTATGTACCTCAACCGGGGCATGTGCAAAGTGTTCACCCACAGTATGCAACGAGCTACGCATTTTTAAGTTCCCAGGATCCACGAGTCACATTCCCTAGCCAGAAACTAGTACCATCGCCATATTTAAAAGAAAACCAAACATCAGCGGGGTTCTCAAATTTTACCGAAAACTCCGAGTATTGTGGTAGCGACTCAAACGTATCTTCACCGTTGCCGGATACCAGACAGTCGTCATCCAGAGATTGGCGATGGTTTTACGAAGATCTGGAGAAAGAAGAGCGTCTTAAAGTCAGACGAAACGACAGTGGAGAATGGGAATGTTACATCATGCCCAAATGCTTTTCATCGAAATGTTAAATCAACTGATTTTTACAGTCCAAAAGGTCCTTTTCAGGACCGCATATTTTTCAATATCGACGAGAGTTTCTTTTCACATGACTGTCAATGATTTAAAAACTATATAAACTACCATAAAGGATATTGTTAGTTGCAAATATACATGCTATATAACTATCACCAAAACAACAGTAACGAATAAAACACCGCATTGTAGTATCTAATTTAGTGCTCAACCTTAGAAAATTCATAACAATACATTTATTTAATTGGCATAAAAAAGATTCCCTTATTTAGTCCCTTATTTCTAAGAATTTTCATAAATGGTTTTTGGGAAATTACTATAACGGTTTATTTTTACTGTTATCACTGGGATATAAATAATCCCTTAAGTTGGCAGTGCCAGTCAGTCTGCAATTGACAAGCAAACAAGATGAAAGCAGCACGTGTTGTGTATATTGTACCAATTTACTACATCGTGCCACAGTATGCAGCATACCCGGTTAGGACCACTAATTATGTAGCTCAACCGGGGCATGTGCAAAGAGTTCACCCACAGTATGCAACGAGCTACGCATTTTTAAGTTCCCAGGATCCACGAGTCACATTCCCTAGCCAGAACCTAGTACCATCGCCATATTTAAAAGAAAACCAAACATCAGCGGGGTTCTCAAATTTTACCGAAAACTCCAAGTATTGTGGTAGCGACTCAAGCGTATCTTCACCGTTGCCGGATACCAGACGGTCGTCATCCAGAGATTGGCGATGGTTTTACGAAGATCTGGAGAAAGAAGAGCGTCTTAAAGTCAGACGAAACGACAGTGGAGAATGGGAATGTTACATCATGCCCAAATGCTTTTCATCGAAATGTTAAATCAACTGATTTTTACAGTCCAAAAGGTCCTTTTCAGGACCGCATATCTTTCAATATCGACGGAAGTTTCTTTTCACATGACTGTCAATGATTTAATAAAAATTAAAATTACCATAAAGGATATTGTTAGTTGCAAATATACATGCTATATAACTATCACCAAAACAACAGTAACGAATAAAACACCGCATTGTAGTATCTAATTTAGTGCTCAACCTTAGAAAATTCATAACAATACATTTATTTAATTGGCATAAAAAACATTCCTTTATTTAGTCCCTTATTTCTGAGAATTTTCATAAATGGTTTTTGGGAAATTACTATAACGGTTTATTTTTACTGTTATCACTGGGATATAAATAATCCCTTAAGTTGGCAGTGCCAGTCAGTCTGCAATTGACAAGCAAAGAAGATGGAAGCAGCACGTGTTGTGTATATTGTACCAATTTACTACATCGTGCCACAGTATGCAGCATACCCGGTTGAGACCACTAATTATGTATCTCAACCGGGGCATGTGCAAAGTGTTCACCCACAGTATGCAACGAGCTACGCATTTTTAAGTTCCCAGGATCCACGAGTCACATTCCCTAGCCAGAACCTAGTACCATCGCCATATTTAAAAGAAAACCAAACATCAGCGGGGTTCTCAAATTTGACCGGAAACTCCGAGTATTGTGGTAGCGACTCAAACGTATCTTCACCGTTGCCGGATACCAGACGGTCGTCATCCAGAGATTGGCGATGGTTTTACGAAGATCTGGAGAAAGAAGAGCGTCTTAAAGTCAGACGAAACGACAGTGGAGAATGGGAATGTTACATCATGCCCAAATGCTTTTCATCGAAATGTTAAATCAACTGATTTTTACAGTCCAAAAGGTCCTTTTCAGGACCGCATATCTTTCAATATCGACGGGAGTTTCTTTTCACATGACTGTCAATGATTTAATAAAAATTAAAATTACCATAAAGGATATTGTTAGTTGCAAATATACATGCTATATAACTATCACCAAAACAACAGTAACGAATAAAACACCGCATTGTAGAATCTAATGTAGTGCTCAACCTTAGAAAATTCATAACAATACATTTATTTAATTGGCATAAAAAAGATTCCTTTATTTAGTCCCTTATTTCTGAGAATTTTCATAAATGGTTTTTGGGAAATTACTATAACGGTTTATTTTTACTGTTATCACTGGGATATAAATAATCCCTTAAGTTGGCAGTGCCAGTCAGTCTGCAATTGACAAGCAATGAAGATGGAAGCAGCACGTGTTGTGTATATTGTACCAATTTACTACATCGTGCCACAGTATGCAGCATACCCGGTTGGGACCACTAATTATGTATCTCACCCGGGGCATGTGCAAAGTGTTCACCCACAGTATGCAACGAGCTACGCATTTTTAAGTTCCCAGGATCCACGAGTCACATTCCCTAGCCAGAACCTAGTACCATCGCCATATTTAAAAGAAAACCAAACATCAGCGGGGTTCTCAAATTTTACCGAAAACTCCGAGTATTGTGGTTGCGACTCAAACGTATCTTTACCGTTGTCGGATACCAGACAGTCGTCATCCAGAGATTGGCGATAGTTTTACGGAGATCTGGAGAAAGAAGAGCGTCTTAAAGTCAGACGAAACGACAGTGGAGAATGGGAATGTTACATCATGCCCAAATGCTTTTCAACGAAATGTTAAATCAACTGATTTTTACAGTCCAAAAGGTCCTTTTCAGGACCGCATATCTTTCAATATCGACGGGAGTTTCTTTTCACATGACTGTCAATGATTTATTAAAAATTAAAATTACCATAAAGGATATTGTTATTTGCAAATATACATGCTATATAACTATCACCAAAACAACAGTAACGAATAAAACACCGCATTGTAGTATCTAATTTAGTGCTCAACCTAAGAAAATTCATAACAATACATTTATTTAATTGGCATAAAAAAGATTCCTTTATTTAGTCCCTTATTTCTGAGAATTTTCATAAATGTTTTTTGGGAAATTACTATAACGGTTTATTTTTACTGTTATCACTGGGATATAAATAATCCCTTAAGTTGGCAGTGCCAGTCAGTCTGCAATTGACAAGCAAAGAAGATGGAAGCAGCACGTGTTGTGTATATTGTACCAATTTACCACATCGTGCCACAGTATGCAGCATACCCGGTTGGGACCACTAATTATGTATCTCAACCGGGGCATGTGCAAAGTGTTTACCCACAGTATGCAACGAGCTACGCATTTTTAAGTTCCCAGGATCCACGAGTCACATTCCCTAGCCAGAACCTAGTACCATCGCCATATTTAAAAGAAAACCAAACATCAGCGGGGTTCTCAAATTTGACCGGAAACTTCGAGTATTGTGGTAGCGACTCAAACGTATCTTCACCGTTGCCGGATACCAGACGGTCGTCATCCAGAGATTGGCGATGGTTTTACGAAGATCTGGAGAAAGAAGAGCGTCTTAAAGTCAGACGAAACGACAGTGGAGAATGGGAATGTTACATCATGCCCAAATGCTTTTCATCGAAATGTTAAATCAACTGATTTTTACAGTCCAAAAGGTCCTTTTCAGGACCGCATATCTTTTAATATCGACGGGAGTTTCTTTTCACATGACTGTCAATGATTTAATAAAAATTAAAATTACCATAAAGGATATTGTTAGTTGCAAATATACATGCTACCTAACTATCACCAAAACAACAGTAACGAATAAAACACCGCATTGTAGAATCTAATGTAGTGCTCAACCTTAGAAAATTCATAACAATACATTTATTTAATTGGCATAAAAAAGATTCCTTTATTTAGTCCCTTATTTCTGAGAATTTTCATAAATGGTTTTTGGGAAATTACTATAACGGTTTATTTTTACTGTTATCACTGGGATATAAATAATCCCTTAAGTTGGCAGTGCCAGTCAGTCTGCAATTGACAAGCAATGAAGATGGAAGCAGCACGTGTTGTGTATATTGTACCAATTTACTACATCGTGCCACAGTATGCAGCATACCCGGTTGGGACCACTAATTATGTATCTCACCCGGGGCATGTGCAAAGTGTTCACCCACAGTATGCAACGAGCTACGCATTTTTTAGTTCCCAGGATCCACGAGTCACATTCCCTAGCCAGAACCTAGTACCATCGCCATATTTAAAAGAAAACCAAACATCAGCGGGGTTCTCAAATTTTACCGAAAACTCCGAGTATTGTGGTTGCGACTCAAACGTATCTTCACCGTTGTCGGATACCAGACAGTCGTCATCCAGAGATTGGCGATGGTTTTACGGAGATCTGGAGAAAGAAGAGCGTCTTAAAGTCAGACGAAACGACAGTGGAGAATGGGAATGTTACATCATGCCCAAATGCTTTTCATCGAAATGTTAAATCAACTGATTTTTACAGTCCAAAAGGTCCTTTTCAGGACCGTATATCTTTCAATATCGACGGGAGTTTCTTTTCACATGACTGTCAATGATTTAATAAAAATTAAAATTACCATAAAGGATATTGTTAGTTGCAAATATACATGCTATATAACTATCACCAAAACAACAGTAACGAATAAAACACCGCATTGTAGTATCTAATTTAGTGCTCAACCTTAGAAAATTCATAACAATACATTTATTTAATTGGCATAAAAAACATTCCTTTATTTAGTCCCTTATTTCTGAGAATTTTCATAAATGGTTTTTGGGAAATTACTATAACGGTTTATTTTAACTGTTATCACTGGGATATAAATAATCCCTTAAGTTGGCAGTGCCAGTCAGTCTGCAATTGACAAGCAAAGAAGATGGAAGCAACACGTGTTGTGTATATTGTACCAATTTACTACATCGTGCCACAGTATGCAGCATACCCGGTTGAGACCACTAATTATGTATCTCAACCGGGGCATGTGCAAAGTGTTCACCCACAGTATGCAACGCGCTACGCATTTTTAAGTTCCCAGGATCCACGAGTCACATTCCCTAGCCAGAACCTAGTACCATCGCCATATTTAAAAGAAAACCAAACATCAGCGGGGTTCTCAAATTTGACCGGAAACTCCGAGTATTGTGGTAGCGACTCAAACGTATCTTCACCGTTGCCGGATACCAGACGGTCGTCATCCAGAGATTGGCGATGGTTTTACGAAGATCTGGAGAAAGAAGAGCGTCTTAAAGTCAGACGAAACGACAGTGGAGAATGGGAATGTTACATCATGCCCAAATGCTTTTCATCGAAATGTTAAATCAACTGATTTTTACAGTCCAAAAGGTCCTTTTCAGGACCGCATATCTTTCAATATCGACGGGAGTTTCTTTTCACATGACTGTCAATGATTTAATAAAAATTAAAATTACCATAAAGGATATTGTTAGTTGCAAATATACATGCTATATAACTATCACCAAAACAACAGTAACGAATAAAACACCGCATTGTAGAATCTAATGTAGTGCTCAACCTTAGAAAATTCATAACAATACATTTATTTAATTGGCATAAAAAAGATTCCTTTATTTAGTCCCTTATTTCTGAGAATTTTCATTAATGGTTTTTGGGAAATTACTATAACGGTTTATTTTTACTGTTATCACTGGGATATAAATAATCCCTTAAGTTGGCAGTGCCAGTCAGTCTGCAATTGACAAGCAATGAAGATGGAAGCAGCACGTGTTGTGTATATTGTACCAATTTACTACATCGTGCCACAGTATGCAGCATACCCGGTTGGGACCACTAATTATGTATCTCACCCGGGGCATGTGCAAAGTGTTCACCCACAGTATGCAACGAGCTACGCATTTTTTAGTTCCCAGGATCCACGAGTCACATTCCCTAGCCAGAACCTAGTACCATCGCCATATTTAAAAGAAAACCAAACATCAGCGGGGTTCTCAAATTTTACCGAAAACTCCGAGTATTGTGGTTGCGACTCAAACGTATCTTCACTGTTGTCGGATACCAGACAGTCGTCATCCAGAGATTGGCGATGGTTTTACGGAGATCTGGAGAAAGAAGAGCGTCTTAAAGTCAGACGAAACGACAGTGGAGAATGGGAATGTTACATCATGCCCAAATGCTTTTCAACGAAATGTTAAATCAACTGATTTTTACAGTCCAAAAGGTCCTTTTCAGGACCGCATATCTTTCAATATCGACGGGAGTTTCTTTTCACATGACTGTCAATGATTTATTAAAAATTAAAATTACCATAAAGGATATTGTTATTTGCAAATATACATGCTATATAACTATCACCAAAACAACAGTAACGAATAAAACACCGCATTTTAGTATCCAATTTAGTGCTCAACCTAAGAAAATTCATAACAATACATTTATTTAATTGGCATAAAAAAGATTCCTTTATTTAGTCCCTTATTTCTGAGAATTTTCATAAATGGTTTTTGGGAAATTACTATAACGGTTTATTTTTACTGTTATAACTGGGATATAAATAATCCCTTAAGTTGGCAGTGCCAGTCAGTCTGCAATTGACAAGCAAAGAAGATGGAAGCAGCACGTGTTGTGTATATTGTACCAATTTACTACATCGTGCCACAGTATGCAGCATACCCGGTTGGGACCACTAATTATGTATCTCAACCGGGGCATGTGCAAAGTGTTCACCCACAGTATGCAACGAGCTACGCATTTTTAAGTTCCCAGGATCCACGAGTCACATTCCCTAGCCAGAACCTAGTACCATCGCCATATTTAAAAGAAAACCAAACATCAGCGGGGTTCTCAAATTTGACCGGAAACTCCGAGTATTGTGGTAGCGACTCAAACGTATCTTCACCGTTGCCGGATACCAGACGGTCGTCATCCAGAGATTGGCGATGGTTTTACGAAGATCTGGAGAAAGAAGAGCGTCTTAAAGTCAGACGAAACGACAGTGGAGAATGGGAATGTTACATCATGCCCAAATGCTTTTCATCGAAATGTTAAATCAACTGATTTTTACAGTCCAAAAGGTCCTTTTCAGGACCGCATATCTTTCAATATCGACGGGAGTTTCTTTTCACATGACTGTCAATGATTTAATAAAAATTAAAATTACCATAAAGGATATTGTTAGTTGCAAATATACATGCTATATAACTATCACCAAAACAACAGTAACGAATAAAACACCGCATTGTAGAATCTAATGTAGTGCTCAACCTTAGAAAATTCATAACAATACATTTATTTAATTGGCATAAAAAAGATTCCTTTATTTAGTCCCTTATTTCTGAGAATTTTCATAAATGGTTTTTGGGAAATTACTATAACGGTTTATTTTTACTGTTATCACTGAGATATAAATAATCCCTTAAGTTGGCAGTGCCAGTCAGTCTGCAATTGACAAGCAATGAAGATGGAAGCAGCACGTGTTGTGTATATTGTACCAATTTACTACATCGTGCCACAGTATGCAGCATACCCGGTTGGGACCACTAATTATGTATCTCACCCGGGGCATGTGCAAAGTGTTCACCCACAGTATGCAACGAGCTACGCATTTTTAAGTTCCCAGGATCCACGAGTCACAGTCCCTAGCCAGAACCTAGTACCATCGCCATATTTAAAAGAAAACCAAACATCAGCGGGGTTCTCAAATTTTACCGAAAACTCCGAGTATTGTGGTTGCGACTCAAACGTATCTTCACCGTTGTCGGATACCAGACAGTCGTCATCCAGAGATTGGCGATGGTTTTACGGAGATCTGGAGAAAGAAGAGCGTCTTAAAGTCAGACGAAACGACAGTGGAGAATGGGAATGTTACATCATGCCCAAATGCTTTTCATCGAAATGTTAAATCAACTGATTTTTACAGTCCAAAAGGTCCTTTTCAGGACCGCATATCTTTCAATATCGACGGAAGTTTCTTTTCACATGACTGTCAATGATTTAATAAAAATTAAAATTACCATAAAGGATATTGTTAGTTGCAAATATACATGCTATATAACTATCACCAAAACAACAGTAACGAATAAAACACCGCATTGTAGTATCTAATTTAGTGCTCAACCTTAGAAAATTCATAACAATACATTTATTTAATTGGCATAAAAAAGATTCCTTTATTTAGTCCCTTATTTCTGAGAATTTTCATAAATGGTTTTTGGGAAATTACTATAACGGTTTATTTTTACTGTTATCACTGGGATATAAATAATCCCTTAAGTTGGCAGTGCCAGTCAGTCTGCAATTGACAAGCAAAGAAGATGGAAGCAACACGTGTTGTGTATATTGTACCAATTTACTACATCGTGCCACAGTATGCAGCATACCCGGTTGAGACCACTAATTATGTATCTCAACCGGGGCATGTGCAAAGTGTTCACCCACAGTATGCAACGCGCTACGCATTTTTAAGTTCCCAGGATCCACGAGTCACATTCCCTAGCCAGAACCTAGTACCATCGCCATATTTAAAAGAAAACCAAACATCAGCGGGGTTCTCAAATTTGACCGGAAACTCCGAGTATTGTGGTAGCGACTCAAACGTATCTTCACCGTTGCCGGATACCAGACGGTCGTCATCCAGAGATTGGCGATGGTTTTACGAAGATCTGGAGAAAGAAGAGCGTCTTAAAGTCAGACGAAACGACAGTGGAGAATGGGAATGTTACATCATGCCCAAATGCTTTTCATCGAAATGTTAAATCAACTGATTTTTACAGTCCAAAAGGTCCTTTTCAGGACCGCATATCTTTCAATATCGACGGGAGTTTCTTTTCACATGACTGTCAATGATTTAATAAAAATTAAAATTACCATAAAGGATATTGTTAGTTGCAAATATACATGCTATATAACTATCACCAAAACAACAGTAACGAATAAAACACCGCATTGTAGAATCTAATGTAGTGCTCAACCTTAGAAAATTCATAACAATACATTTATTTAATTGGCATAAAAAAGATTCCTTTATTTAGTCCCTTATTTCTGAGAATTTTCATTAATGGTTTTTGGGAAATTACTATAACGGTTTATTTTTACTGTTATCACTGGGATATAAATAATCCCTTAAGTTGGCAGTGCCAGTCAGTCTGCAATTGACAAGCAATGAAGATGGAAGCAGCACGTGTTGTGTATATTGTACCAATTTACTACATCGTGCCACAGTATGCAGCATACCCGGTTGGGACCACTAATTATGTATCTCACCCGGGGCATGTGCAAAGTGTTCACCCACAGTATGCAACGAGCTACGCATTTTTTAGTTCCCAGGATCCACGAGTCACATTCCCTAGCCAGAACCTAGTACCATCGCCATATTTAAAAGAAAACCAAACATCAGCGGGGTTCTCAAATTTTACCGAAAACTCCGAGTATTGTGGTTGCGACTCAAACGTATCTTCACTGTTGTCGGATACCAGACAGTCGTCATCCAGAGATTGGCGATGGTTTTACGGAGATCTGGAGAAAGAAGAGCGTCTTAAAGTCAGACGAAACGACAGTGGAGAATGGGAATGTTACATCATGCCCAAATGCTTTTCAACGAAATGTTAAATCAACTGATTTTTACAGTCCAAAAGGTCCTTTTCAGGACCGCATATCTTTCAATATCGACGGGAGTTTCTTTTCACATGACTGTCAATGATTTATTAAAAATTAAAATTACCATAAAGGATATTGTTATTTGCAAATATACATGCTATATAACTATCACCAAAACAACAGTAACGAATAAAACACCGCATTTTAGTATCCAATTTAGTGCTCAACCTAAGAAAATTCATAACAATACATTTATTTAATTGGCATAAAAAAGATTCCTTTATTTAGTCCCTTATTTCTGAGAATTTTCATAAATGGTTTTTGGGAAATTACTATAACGGTTTATTTTTACTGTTATAACTGGGATATAAATAATCCCTTAAGTTGGCAGTGCCAGTCAGTCTGCAATTGACAAGCAAAGAAGATGGAAGCAGCACGTGTTGTGTATATTGTACCAATTTACTACATCGTGCCACAGTATGCAGCATACCCGGTTGGGACCACTAATTATGTATCTCAACCGGGGCATGTGCAAAGTGTTCACCCACAGTATGCAACGAGCTACGCATTTTTAAGTTCCCAGGATCCACGAGTCACATTCCCTAGCCAGAACCTAGTACCATCGCCATATTTAAAAGAAAACCAAACATCAGCGGGGTTCTCAAATTTGACCGGAAACTCCGAGTATTGTGGTAGCGACTCAAACGTATCTTCACCGTTGCCGGATACCAGACGGTCGTCATCCAGAGATTGGCGATGGTTTTACGAAGATCTGGAGAAAGAAGAGCGTCTTAAAGTCAGACGAAACGACAGTGGAGAATGGGAATGTTACATCATGCCCAAATGCTTTTCATCGAAATGTTAAATCAACTGATTTTTACAGTCCAAAAGGTCCTTTTCAGGACCGCATATCTTTCAATATCGACGGGAGTTTCTTTTCACATGACTGTCAATGATTTAATAAAAATTAAAATTACCATAAAGGATATTGTTAGTTGCAAATATACATGCTATATAACTATCACCAAAACAACAGTAACGAATAAAACACCGCATTGTAGAATCTAATGTAGTGCTCAACCTTAGAAAATTCATAACAATACATTTATTTAATTGGCATAAAAAAGATTCCTTTATTTAGTCCCTTATTTCTGAGAATTTTCATAAATGGTTTTTGGGAAATTACTATAACGGTTTATTTTTACTGTTATCACTGAGATATAAATAATCCCTTAAGTTGGCAGTGCCAGTCAGTCTGCAATTGACAAGCAATGAAGATGGAAGCAGCACGTGTTGTGTATATTGTACCAATTTACTACATCGTGCCACAGTATGCAGCATACCCGGTTGGGACCACTAATTATGTATCTCACCCGGGGCATGTGCAAAGTGTTCACCCACAGTATGCAACGAGCTACGCATTTTTAAGTTCCCAGGATCCACGAGTCACAGTCCCTAGCCAGAACCTAGTACCATCGCCATATTTAAAAGAAAACCAAACATCAGCGGGGTTCTCAAATTTTACCGAAAACTCCGAGTATTGTGGTTGCGACTCAAACGTATCTTCACCGTTGTCGGATACCAGACAGTCGTCATCCAGAGATTGGCGATGGTTTTACGGAGATCTGGAGAAAGAAGAGCGTCTTAAAGTCAGACGAAACGACAGTGGAGAATGGGAATGTTACATCATGCCCAAATGCTTTTCATCGAAATGTTAAATCAACTGATTTTTACAGTCCAAAAGGTCCTTTTCAGGACCGCATATCTTTCAATATCGACGGAAGTTTCTTTTCACATGACTGTCAATGATTTAATAAAAATTAAAATTACCATAAAGGATATTGTTAGTTGCAAATATACATGCTATATAACTATCACCAAAACAACAGTAACGAATAAAACACCGCATTGTAGTATCTAATTTAGTGCTCAACCTTAGAAAATTCATAACAATACATTTATTTAATTGGCATAAAAAAGATTCCTTTATTTAGTCCCTTATTTCTGAGAATTTTCATAAATGGTTTTTGGGAAATTACTATAACGGTTTATTTTTACTGTTATCACTGGGATATAAATAATCCCTTAAGTTGGCAGTGCCAGTCAGTCTGCAATTGACAAGCAAAGAAGATGGAAGCAGCACGTGTTGTGTATATTGTACCAATTTACTACATCGTGCCACAGTATGCAGCATACCCGGTTGGGACCACTAATTATGTATCTCAACCGGGGCATGTGCAAAGTGTTCACCCACAGTATGCAACGAGCTACGCATTTTTAAGTTCCCAGGATCCACGAGTCACATTCCCTAGCCAGAACCTAGTACCATCGCCATATTTAAAAGAAAACCAAACATCAGCGGGGTTCTCAAATTTGACCGGAAACTCCGAGTATTGTGGTAGCGACTCAAACGTATCTTCACCGTTGCCGGATACCAGACGGTCGTCATCCAGAGATTGGCGATGGTTTTACGAAGATCTGGAGAAATAAGAGCGTCTTAAAGTCAGACGAAACGACAGTGGAGAATGGGAATGTTACATCATGCCCAAATGCTTTTCATCGAAATGTTAAATCAACTGATTTTTACAGTCCAAAAGGTCCTTTTCAGGACCGCATATCTTTCAATATCGACGGAAGTTTCTTTTCACATGACTGTCAATGATTTAATAAAAATTAAAATTACCATAAAGGATATTGTTAGTTGCAAATATACATGCTATATAACTATCACCAAAACAACAGTAACGAATAAAACACCGCATTGTAGTATCTAATTTAGTGCTCAACCTTAGAAAATTCATAACAATACATTTATTTAATTGGCATAAAAAGATTCCTTTATTAAGTCCCTAATTTCTGAGAATTTTCATAAATGGTTTTTGGGAAATTACTATAACGGTTTATTTTTACTGTTATCACTGGGATATAAATAATCCTTTAAGTTGGCAGTGCCAGTCAGTCTTCATTTGACAAGCAAAGAAGATGGAAGCAGCACGTGTTGTGTATATTGTACGAAATTACTACATCGTGCCACACTATGCAGCATACCTGGTTGGGACCACTAATTATGTACCTCAACCGGGGCATGTGCAAAGTGTTTACCCACAGTATGCAACGAGCTACGCATTTTTAAGTTCCCAGGATCCACGAGTCACATTCCCTAGCCAGAACCTAGTACCATCGCCATATTTAAAAGAAAACCAAACATCAGCGGGGTTCTCAAATTTTACCGAAAACTCCGAGTATTGTGGTTGCGACTCAAACGTATCTTCACCGTTGTCGGATACCAGACAGTCGTCATCCAGAGATTGGCGATGGTTTTACGGAGATCTGGAGAAAGAAGAGCGTCTTAAAGTCAGACGAAACGACAGTGGAGAATGGGAATGTTACATCATGCCCAAATGCTTTTCATCGAAATGTTAAATCAACTGATTTTTACAGTCCAAAAGGTCCTTTTCAGGACCGCATATCTTTCAATATCGACGGGAGTTTCTTTTCACATGACTGTCAATGATTTAATAAAAATTAAAATTACCATAAAGGATATTGTTAGTTGCAAATATACATGCTATATAACTATCACCAAAACAACAGTAACGAATAAAACACCGCATTGTAGTATCTAATGTAGTGCTCAACCTTAGAAAATTCATAACAATACATTTATTTAATTGGCATAAAAAAGATTCCTTTATTTAGTCCCTTATTTCTGAGAATTTTCAAAAATGTTTTTTGGGAAATTACTATAACGGTTTATTTTTACTGTTATCACTGGGATATAAATAATCCCCTAAGTTGGCAGTGCCAGTCGGTCTGCAATTGACAAGCAAAGAAGATGGAAGCAGCACGTGTTGTGTATATTGTACCAATTTACTACATCGTGCCACAGTATGCAGCATACCCGGTTGGGACCACTAATTATGTATCTCAACCGGGGCATGTGCAAAGTGTTCACCCACAGTATGCAACGAGCTACGCATTTTTAAGTTCTCAGGATCCACGAGTCACATTCCCTAGCCAGAACCTAGTACCATCGCTATATTTAAAAGAAAACCAAACATCAGCGGGGTTCTCAAATTTGACCGGAAACTCCGAGTATTGTGGTAGCGACTCAAACGTATCTTCACCGTTGCCGGATACCAGACGGTCGTCATCCAGAGATTGGCGATGGTTTTACGAAGATCTGGAGAAAGAAGAGCGTCTTAAAGTCAGACGAAACGACAGTGGAGAATGGGAATGTTACATCATGCCCAAATGCTTTTCAACGAAATGTTAAATCAACTGATTTTTACAGTCCAAAAGGTCCTTTTCAGGACCGCATATCTTTCAATATCGACGGGAGTTTCTTTTCACATGACTGTCAATGATTTATTAAAAATTTAAACTACCATAAAGGATATTGTTAATTGCAAATATACATGCTATATAACTATCACCAAAACAACAGTAACGAATAAAACACCGCATTGTAGTATCTAATTTAGTGCTCAACCTTAGAAAATTCATAACAATACATTTATTTAATTGGCATAAAAAGATTCCTTTATTAAGTCCCTAATTTCTGAGAATTTCCATAAATGGTTTTTGGGAAATTACTATAACGGTTTATTTTTACTGTTATCACTGGGATATAAATAATCCTTTAAGTTGGCAGTGCCAGTCAGTCTTCATTTGACAAGCAAAGAAGATGGAAGCAGCACGTGTTGTGTATATTGTACGAAATTACTACATCGTGCCACACTATGCAGCATACCTGGTTGGGACCACTAATTATGTACCTCAACCGGGGCATGTGCAAAGTGTTTACCCACAGTATGCAACGAGCTACGCATTTTTAAGTTCCCAGGATCCACGAGTCACATTCCCTAGCCAGAACCTAGTACCATCGCCATATTTAAAAGGAAACCAAACATCAGCGGGGTTCTCAAATTTTACCGAAAACTCCGAGTATTGTGGTAGCGACTCAAACGTATCTTCACCGTTGCCGGATACCAGACGGTCGTCATTCAGAGATTGGCGATGGTTTTACGAAGATCTGGAGAAAGAAGAGCGTCTTAAAGTCAGACGAAACGACAGTGGAGAATGGGAATGTTACATCATGCCCAAATGCTTTTCATCGAAATGTTAAATCAACTGATTTTTACAGTCCAAAAGGTCTTTTTCAGGACCGCATATCTTTCAATATCGACGGGAGTTTCTTTTCACATGACTGTCAATGATTTATTAAAAATTTAAACTACCATAAAGGATATTGTTAATTGCAAATATACATGCTATATAACTATCATCAAAAAACAGTAATGAATAAAACACCGCATTGTAGTATCTAATTTAGTGCTCAACCTTAGAAAATTTATAACAACACATTTATTTAATTGGCATAAAAAAGATTCCCTTATTTAGTCCCTTATTTCTATGAATTTTCATAAATGGTTTTTGGGAAATTACTATAACGGTTTATTTTTACTGTTATCACTGGGATATAAATAATCCCTAAGTTGGCAGTGCCAGTCAGTCTGCAATTGACAAGCAAAGAAGATGGAAGCAGCACGTGTTGTGTATATTGTACCAATTTACTACATCGTGCCACAGTATGCAGCATACCCGGTTGGGACCACTAATTATGTACCTCAACCGGGGCATGTGCAAAGTGTTCACCCACAGTATGCAACGAGCTACGCATTTTTAAGTTCCCAGGATCCACGAGTCACATTCCCTAGCCAGAAACTAGTACCATCGCCATATTTAAAAGAAAACCAAACATCAGCGGGGTTCTCAAATTTTACCGAAAACTCCGAGTATTGTGGTAGCGACTCAAACGTATCTTCACCGTTGCCGGATACCAGACAGTCGTCATCCAGAGATTGGCGATGGTTTTACGAAGATCTGGAGAAAGAAGAGCGTCTTAAAGTCAGACGAAACGACAGTGGAGAATGGGAATGTTACATCATGCCCAAATGCTTTTCATCGAAATGTTAAATCAACTGATTTTTACAGTCCAAAAGGTCCTTTTCAGGACCGCATATTTTTCAATATCGACGAGAGTTTCTTTTCACATGACTGTCAATGATTTAAAAACTATATAAACTACCATAAAGGATATTGTTAGTTGCAAATATACATGCTATATAACTATCACCAAAACAACAGTAACGAATAAAACACCGCATTGTAGTATCTAATTTAGTGCTCAACCTTAGAAAATTCATAACAATACATTTATTTAATTGGCATAAAAAAGATTCCCTTATTTAGTCCCTTATTTCTAAGAATTTTCATAAATGGTTTTTGGGAAATTACTATAACGGTTTATTTTTACTGTTATCACTGGGATATAAATAATCCCTTAAGTTGGCAGTGCCAGTCAGTCTGCAATTGACAAGCAAACAAGATGAAAGCAGCACGTGTTGTGTATATTGTACCAATTTACTACATCGTGCCACAGTATGCAGCATACCCGGTTAGGACCACTAATTATGTACCTCAACCGGGGCATGTGCAAAGAGTTCACCCACAGTATGCAACGAGCTACGCATTTTTAAGTTCCCAGGATCCACGAGTCACATTCCCTAGCCAGAACCTAGTACCATCGCCATATTTAAAAGAAAACCAAACATCAGCGGGGTTCTCAAATTTTACCGAAAACTCCAAGTATTGTGGTAGCGACTCAAGCGTATCTTCACCGTTGCCGGATACCAGACGGTCGTCATCCAGAGATTGGCGATGGTTTTACGAAGATCTGGAGAAAGAAGAGCGTCTTAAAGTCAGACGAAACGACAGTGGAGAATGGGAATGTTACATCATGCCCAAATGCTTTTCATCGAAATGTTAAATCAACTGATTTTTACAGTCCAAAAGGTCCTTTTCAGGACCGCATATCTTTCAATATCGACGGAAGTTTCTTTTCACATGACTGTCAATGATTTAATAAAAATTAAAATTACCATAAAGGATATTGTTAGTTGCAAATATACATGCTATATAACTATCACCAAAACAACAGTAACGAATAAAACACCGCATTGTAGTATCTAATTTAGTGCTCAACCTTAGAAAATTCATAACAATACATTTATTTAATTGGCATAAAAAACATTCCTTTATTTAGTCCCTTATTTCTGAGAATTTTCATAAATGGTTTTTGGGAAATTACTATAACGGTTTATTTTTACTGTTATCACTGGGATATAAATAATCCCTTAAGTTGGCAGTGCCAGTCAGTCTGCAATTGACAAGCAAAGAAGATGGAAGCAGCACGTGTTGTGTATATTGTACCAATTTACTACATCGTGCCACAGTATGCAGCATACCCGGTTGAGACCACTAATTATGTATCTCAACCGGGGCATGTGCAAAGTGTTCACCCACAGTATGCAACGAGCTACGCATTTTTAAGTTCCCAGGATCCACGAGTCACATTCCCTAGCCAGAACCTAGTACCATCGCCATATTTAAAAGAAAACCAAACATCAGCGGGGTTCTCAAATTTGACCGGAAACTCCGAGTATTGTGGTAGCGACTCAAACGTATCTTCACCGTTGCCGGATACCAGACGGTCGTCATCCAGAGATTGGCGATGGTTTTACGAAGATCTGGAGAAAGAAGAGCGTCTTAAAGTCAGACGAAACGACAGTGGAGAATGGGAATGTTACATCATGCCCAAATGCTTTTCATCGAAATGTTAAATCAACTGATTTTTACAGTCCAAAAGGTCCTTTTCAGGACCGCATATCTTTTAATATCGACGGGAGTTTCTTTTCACATGACTGTCAATGATTTAATAAAAATTAAAATTACCATAAAGGATATTGTTAGTTGCAAATATACATGCTACCTAACTATCACCAAAACAACAGTAACGAATAAAACACCGCATTGTAGAATCTAATGTAGTGCTCAACCTTAGAAAATTCATAACAATACATTTATTTAATTGGCATAAAAAAGATTCCTTTATTTAGTCCCTTATTTCTGAGAATTTTCATAAATGGTTTTTGGGAAATTACTATAACGGTTTATTTTTACTGTTATCACTGGGATATAAATAATCCCTTAAGTTGGCAGTGCCAGTCAGTCTGCAATTGACAAGCAATGAAGATGGAAGCAGCACGTGTTGTGTATATTGTACCAATTTACTACATCGTGCCACAGTATGCAGCATACCCGGTTGGGACCACTAATTATGTATCTCACCCGGGGCATGTGCAAAGTGTTCACCCACAGTATGCAACGAGCTACGCATTTTTAAGTTCCCAGGATCCACGAGTCACATTCCCTAGCCAGAACCTAGTACCATCGCCATATTTAAAAGAAAACCAAACATCAGCGGGGTTCTCAAATTTTACCGAAAACTCCGAGTATTGTGGTTGCGACTCAAACGTATCTTTACCGTTGTCGGATACCAGACAGTCGTCATCCAGAGATTGGCGATAGTTTTACGGAGATCTGGAGAAAGAAGAGCGTCTTAAAGTCAGACGAAACGACAGTGGAGAATGGGAATGTTACATCATGCCCAAATGCTTTTCAACGAAATGTTAAATCAACTGATTTTTACAGTCCAAAAGGTCCTTTTCAGGACCGCATATCTTTCAATATCGACGGGAGTTTCTTTTCACATGACTGTCAATGATTTATTAAAAATTAAAATTACCATAAAGGATATTGTTATTTGCAAATATACATGCTATATAACTATCACCAAAACAACAGTAACGAATAAAACACCGCATTGTAGTATCTAATTTAGTGCTCAACCTAAGAAAATTCATAACAATACATTTATTTAATTGGCATAAAAAAGATTCCTTTATTTAGTCCCTTATTTCTGAGAATTTTCATAAATGTTTTTTGGGAAATTACTATAACGGTTTATTTTTACTGTTATCACTGGGATATAAATAATCCCTTAAGTTGGCAGTGCCAGTCAGTCTGCAATTGACAAGCAAAGAAGATGGAAGCAGCACGTGTTGTGTATATTGTACCAATTTACCACATCGTGCCACAGTATGCAGCATACCCGGTTGGGACCACTAATTATGTATCTCAACCGGGGCATGTGCAAAGTGTTTACCCACAGTATGCAACGAGCTACGCATTTTTAAGTTCCCAGGATCCACGAGTCACATTCCCTAGCCAGAACCTAGTACCATCGCCATATTTAAAAGAAAACCAAACATCAGCGGGGTTCTCAAATTTGACCGGAAACTTCGAGTATTGTGGTAGCGACTCAAACGTATCTTCACCGTTGCCGGATACCAGACGGTCGTCATCCAGAGATTGGCGATGGTTTTACGAAGATCTGGAGAAAGAAGAGCGTCTTAAAGTCAGACGAAACGACAGTGGAGAATGGGAATGTTACATCATGCCCAAATGCTTTTCATCGAAATGTTAAATCAACTGATTTTTACAGTCCAAAAGGTCCTTTTCAGGACCGTATATCTTTCAATATCGACGGGAGTTTCTTTTCACATGACTGTCAATGATTTATTAAAAATTAAAATTACCATAAAGGATATTGTTATTTGCAAATATACATGCTATATAACTATCACCAAAACAACAGTAACGAATAAAACACCGCATTTTAGTATCCAATTTAGTGCTCAACCTAAGAAAATTCATAACAATACATTTATTTAATTGGCATAAAAAAGATTCCTTTATTTAGTCCCTTATTTCTGAGAATTTTCATAAATGGTTTTTGGGAAATTACTATAACGGTTTATTTTTACTGTTATAACTGGGATATAAATAATCCCTTAAGTTGGCAGTGCCAGTCAGTCTGCAATTGACAAGCAAAGAAGATGGAAGCAGCACGTGTTGTGTATATTGTACCAATTTACTACATCGTGCCACAGTATGCAGCATACCCGGTTGGGACCACTAATTATGTATCTCAACCGGGGCATGTGCAAAGTGTTCACCCACAGTATGCAACGAGCTACGCATTTTTAAGTTCCCAGGATCCACGAGTCACATTCCCTAGCCAGAACCTAGTACCATCGCCATATTTAAAAGAAAACCAAACATCAGCGGGGTTCTCAAATTTGACCGGAAACTCCGAGTATTGTGGTAGCGACTCAAACGTATCTTCACCGTTGCCGGATACCAGACGGTCGTCATCCAGAGATTGGCGATGGTTTTACGAAGATCTGGAGAAAGAAGAGCGTCT
This sequence comes from Tinea trinotella, assembly GCA_905220615.1. Classification (NCBI taxonomy): domain Eukaryota; kingdom Metazoa; phylum Arthropoda; class Insecta; order Lepidoptera; family Tineidae; genus Tinea; species Tinea trinotella. Next base: position 3,095,598 of record HG992328.1, on the reverse strand, counting down.
TAAAGTCAGACGAAACGACAGTGGAGAATGGGAATGTTACATCATGCCCAAATGCTTTTCATCGAAATGTTAAATCAACTGATTTTTACAGTCCAAAAGGTCCTTTTCAGGACCGCATATCTTTCAATATCGACGGGAGTTTCTTTTCACATGACTGTCAATGATTTAATAAAAAGTAAAATTACCATAAAGGATATTGTTAGTTGCAAATATACATGCTATATAACTATCACCAAAACAACAGTAACGAATAAAACACCGCATTGTAGAATCTAATGTAGTGCTCAACCTTAGAAAATTCATAACAATACATTTATTTAATTGGCATAAAAAAGATTCCTTTATTTAGTCCCTTATTTCTGAGAATTTTCATAAATGGTTTTTGGGAAATTACTATAACGGTTTATTTTTACTGTTATCACTGGGATATAAATAATCCTTTAAGTTGGCAGTGCCAGTCAGTCTTCATTTGACAAGCAAAGAAGATGGAAGCAGCACGTGTTGTGTATATTGTACGAAATTACTACATCGTGCCACACTATGCAGCATACCTGGTTGGGACCACTAATTATGTACCTCAACCGGGGCATGTGCAAAGTGTTTACCCACAGTATGCAACGAGCTACGCATTTTTAAGTTCCCAGGATCCACGAGTCACATTCCCTAGCCAGAACCTAGTACCATCGCCATATTTAAAAGAAAACCAAACATCAGCGGGGTTCTCAAATTTTACCGAAAACTCCGAGTATTGTGGTTGCGACTCAAACGTATCTTCACCGTTGTCGGATACCAGACAGTCGTCATCCAGAGATTGGCGATGGTTTTACGGAGATCTGGAGAAAGAAGAGCGTCTTAAAGTCAGACGAAACGACAGTGGAGAATGGGAATGTTACATCATGCCCAAATGCTTTTCATCGAAATGTTAAATCAACTGATTTTTACAGTCCAAAAGGTCCTTTTCAGGACCGCATATCTTTCAATATCGACGGGAGTTTCTTTTCACATGACTGTCAATGATTTAATAAAAATTAAAATTACCATAAAGGATATTGTTAGTTGCAAATATACATGCTATATAACTATCACCAAAACAACAGTAACGAATAAAACACCGCATTGTAGTATCTAATTTAGTGCTCAACCTTAGAAAATTCATAACAATACATTTATTTAATTGGCATAAAAAAGATTCCTTTATTTAGTCCCTTATTTCTGAGAATTTTCAAAAATGTTTTTTGGGAAATTACTATAACGGTTTATTTTTACTGTTATCACTGGGATATAAATAATCCCTTAAGTTGGCAGTGCCAGTCGGTCTGCAATTGACAAGCAAAGAAGATGGAAGCAGCACGTGTTGTGTATATTGTACCAATTTACTACATCGTGCCACAGTATGCAGCATACCCGGTTGGGACCACTAATTATGTATCTCAACCGGGGCATGTGCAAAGTGTTCACCCACAGTATGCAACGAGCTACGCATTTTTAAGTTCTCAGGATCCACGAGTCACATTCCCTAGCCAGAACCTAGTACCATCGCTATATTTAAAAGAAAACCAAACATCAGCGGGGTTCTCAAATTTGACCGGAAACTCCGAGTATTGTGGTAGCGACTCAAACGTATCTTCACCGTTGCCGGATACCAGACGGTCGTCATCCAGAGATTGGCGATGGTTTTACGAAGATCTGGAGAAAGAAGAGCGTCTTAAAGTCAGACGAAACGACAGTGGAGAATGGGAATGTTACATCATGCCCAAATGCTTTTCAACGAAATGTTAAATCAACTGATTTTTACAGTCCAAAAGGTCCTTTTCAGGACCGCATATCTTTCAATATCGACGGGAGTTTCTTTTCACATGACTGTCAATGATTTATTAAAAATTAAAATTACCATAAAGGATATTGTTATTTGCAAATATACATGCTATATAACTATCACCAAAACAACAGTAACGAATAAAACACCGCATTGTAGTATCTAATTTAGTGCTCAACCTAAGAAAATTCATAACAATACATTTATTTAATTGGCATAAAAAAGATTCCTTTATTTAGTCCCTTATTTCTGAGAATTTTCATAAATGGTTTTTGGGAAATTACTATAACGGTTTATTTTTACTGTTATCACTGGGATATAAATAATCCCTTAAGTTGGCAGTGCCAGTCAGTCTGCAATTGACAAGCAAAGAAGATGGAAGCAGCACGTGTTGTGTATATTGTACCAATTTACTACATCGTGCCACAGTATGCAGCATACCCGGTTGGGACCACTAATTATGTATCTCAACCGGGGCATGTGCAAAGTGTTCACCCACAGTATGCAACGAGCTACGCATTTTTAAGTTCCCAGGATCCACGAGTCACATTCCCTAGCCAGAACCTAGTACCATCGCCATATTTAAAAGAAAACCAAACATCAGCGGGGTTCTCAAATTTGACCGGAAACTTCGAGTATTGTGGTAGCGACTCAAACGTATCTTCACCGTTGCCGGATACCAGACGGTCGTCATCCAGAGATTGGCGATGGTTTTACGAAGATCTGGAGAAAGAAGAGCGTCTTAAAGTCAGACGAAACGACAGTGGAGAATGGGAATGTTACATCATGCCCAAATGCTTTTCATCGAAATGTTAAATCAACTGATTTTTACAGTCCAAAAGGTCCTTTTCAGGACCGCATATCTTTTAATATCGACGGGAGTTTCTTTTCACATGACTGTCAATGATTTAATAAAAATTAAAATTACCATAAAGGATATTGTTAGTTGCAAATATACATGCTACCTAACTATCACCAAAACAACAGTAACGAATAAAACACCGCATTGTAGAATCTAATGTAGTGCTCAACCTTAGAAAATTCATAACAATACATTTATTTAATTGGCATAAAAAAGATTCCTTTATTTAGTCCCTTATTTCTGAGAATTTTCATAAATGGTTTTTGGGAAATTACTATAACGGTTTATTTTTACTGTTATCACTGGGATATAAATAATCCCTTAAGTTGGCAGTGCCAGTCAGTCTGCAATTGACAAGCAATGAAGATGGAAGCAGCACGTGTTGTGTATATTGTACCAATTTACTACATCGTGCCACAGTATGCAGCATACCCGGTTGGGACCACTAATTATGTATCTCACCCGGGGCATGTTCAAAGTGTTCACCCACAGTATGCAACGAGCTACGCATTTTTAAGTTCCCAGGATCCACGAGTCACATTCCCTAGCCAGAACCTAGTACCATCGCCATATTTAAAAGAAAACCAAACATCAGCGGGGTTCTCAAATTTTACCGAAAACTCCGAGTATTGTGGTTGCGACTCAAACGTATCTTCACCGTTGTCGGATACCAGACAGTCGTCATCCAGAGATTGGCGATGGTTTTACGGAGATCTGGAGAAAGAAGAGCGTCTTAAAGTCAGACGAAACGACAGTGGAGAATGGGAATGTTACATCATGCCCAAATGCTTTTCATCGAAATGTTAAATCAACTGATTTTTACAGTCCAAAAGGTCCTTTTCAGGACCGTATATCTTTCAATATCGACGGGAGTTTCTTTTCACATGACTGTCAATGATTTAATAAAAATTAAAATTACCATAAAGGATATTGTTAGTTGCAAATATACATGCTATATAACTATCACCAAAACAACAGTAACGAATAAAACACCGCATTGTAGTATCTAATTTAGTGCTCAACCTTAGAAAATTCATAACAATACATTTATTTAATTGGCATAAAAAACATTCCTTTATTTAGTCCCTTATTTCTGAGAATTTTCATAAATGGTTTTTGGGAAATTACTATAACGGTTTATTTTTACTGTTATCACTGGGATATAAATAATCCCTTAAGTTGGCAGTGCCAGTCAGTCTGCAATTGACAAGCAAAGAAGATGGAAGCAACACGTGTTGTGTATATTGTACCAATTTACTACATCGTGCCACAGTATGCAGCATACCCGGTTGAGACCACTAATTATGTATCTCAACCGGGGCATGTGCAAAGTGTTCACCCACAGTATGCAACGAGCTACGCATTTTTAAGTTCCCAGGATCCACGAGTCACATTCCCTAGCCAGAACCTAGTACCATCGCCATATTTAAAAGAAAACCAAACATCAGCGGGGTTCTCAAATTTGACCGGAAACTCCGAGTATTGTGGTAGCGACTCAAACGTATCTTCACCGTTGCCGGATACCAGACGGTCGTCATCCAGAGATTGGCGATGGTTTTACGAAGATCTGGAGAAAGAAGAGCGTCTTAAAGTCAGACGAAACGACAGTGGAGAATGGGAATGTTACATCATGCCCAAATGCTTTTCATCGAAATGTTAAATCAACTGATTTTTACAGTCCAAAAGGTCCTTTTCAGGACCGCATATCTTTCAATATCGACGGGAGTTTCTTTTCACATGACTGTCAATGATTTAATAAAAATTAAAATTACCATAAAGGATATTGTTAGTTGCAAATATACATGCTATATAACTATCACCAAAACAACAGTAACGAATAAAACACCGCATTGTAGAATCTAATGTAGTGCTCAACCTTAGAAAATTCATAACAATACATTTATTTAATTGGCATAAAAAAGATTCCTTTATTTAGTCCCTTATTTCTGAGAATTTTCATAAATGGTTTTTGGGAAATTACTATAACGGTTTATTTTTACTGTTATCACTGGGATATAAATAATCCCTTAAGTTGGCAGTGCCAGTCAGTCTGCAATTGACAAGCAATGAAGATGGAAGCAGCACGTGTTGTGTATATTGTACCAATTTACTACATCGTGCCACAGTATGCAGCATACCCGGTTGGGACCACTAATTATGTATCTCACCCGGGGCATGTGCAAAGTGTTCACCCACAGTATGCAACGAGCTACGCATTTTTAAGTTCCCAGGATCCACGAGTCACATTCCCTAGCCAGAACCTAGTACCATCGCCATATTTAAAAGAAAACCAAACATCAGCGGGGTTCTCAAATTTTACCGAAAACTCCGAGTATTGTGGTTGCGACTCAAACGTATCTTCACCGTTGTCGGATACCAGACAGTCGTCATCCAGAGATTGGCGATGGTTTTACGGAGATCTGGAGAAAGAAGAGCGTCTTAAAGTCAGACGAAACGACAGTGGAGAATGGGAATGTTACATCATGCCCAAATGCTTTTCAACGAAATGTTAAATCAACTGATTTTTACAGTCCAAAAGGTCCTTTTCAGGACCGCATATCTTTCAATATCGACGGGAGTTTCTTTTCACATGACTGTCAATGATTTATTAAAAATTAAAATTACCATAAAGGATATTGTTATTTGCAAATATACATGCTATATAACTATCACCAAAACAACAGTAACGAATAAAACACCGCATTGTAGTATCCAATTTAGTGCTCAACCTAAGAAAATTCATAACAATACATTTATTTAATTGGCATAAAAAAGATTCCTTTATTTAGTCCCTTATTTCTGAGAATTTTCATAAATGGTTTTTGGGAAATTACTATAACGGTTTATTTTTACTGTTATCACTGGGATATAAATAATCCCTTAAGTTGGCAGTGCCAGTCAGTCTGCAATTGACAAGCAAAGAAGATGGAAGCAGCACGTGTTGTGTATATTGTACCAATTTACTACATCGTGCCACAGTATGCAGCATACCCGGTTGGGACCACTAATTATGTACCTCAACCGGGGCATGTGCAAATTGTTCACCCACAGTATGCAACGAGCTACGCATTTTTAAGTTCCCAGGATCCACGAGTCACATTCCCTAGCCAGAACCTAGTACCATCGCCATATTTAAAAGAAAACCAAACATCAGCGGGGTTCTCAAATTTTACCGAAAACTCCGAGTATTGTGGTAGCGACTCAAACGTATCTTCACCGTTGTCGGATACCAGACAGTCGTCATCCAGAGATTGGCGATGGTTTTACGAAGATCTGGAGAAAGAAGAGCGTCTTAAAGTCAGACGAAACGACAGTGGAAAATGGGAATGTTACATCATGCCCAAATGCTTTTCATCGAAATGTTAAATCAACTGATTTTTACAGTCCAAAAGGTCCTTTTCAGGACCGCATATCTTTTAATATCGACGGAAGTTTCTTTTCACATGACTGTCAATGATTTAATAAAAATTAAAATTACCATAAAGGATATTGTTAGTTGCAAATAAACATGCTATATAACTATCACCAAAACAACAGTAACGAATAAAACACCGCATTGTAGTATCTAATTTAGTGCTCAACCTTAGAAAATTCATAACAATACATTTATTTAATTGGCATAAAAAAGATTCCTTTATTTAGTCCCTTGTTTCTGAGAATTTTCATAAATGGTTTTTGGGAAATTACTATAACGGTTTATTTTTACTGTTATCACTGGGATATAAATAATCTCTTAAGTTGGCAGTGCCAGTCAGTCTGCAATTGACAAGCAAAGAAGATGGAAGCAGCACGTGTTGTGTATATTGTACCAATTTACTACATCGTGCCACAGTATGCAGCATACCCGGTTGGGACCACTAATTATGTACCTCAACCGGGGCATGTGCAAAGTGTTCACCCACAGTATGCAACGAGCTACGCATTTTTAAGTTCCCAGGATCCACGAGTCACATTCCCTAGCCAGAACCTAGTACCATCGCCATATTTAAAAGAAAACCAAACATCAGCGGGGTTCTCAAATTTTACCGAAAACTCCGAGTATTGTGGTAGCGACTCCAACGTATCTTCACCGTTGCCGGATACCAGACGGTCGTCATCCAGAGATTGGCGATGGTTTTACGAAGATCTGGAGAAAGAAGAGCGTCTTAAAGTCAGACGAAACGACAGTGGAGAATGGGAATGTTACATCATGCCCAAATGCTTTTCATCGAAATGTTAAATCAACTGATTTTTACAGTCCAAAAGGTCCTTTTCAGGACCGCATATCTTTCAATATCGACGGGAGTTTCTTTTTACTTGACTGTCAATGATTTATTAAAAATTAAAATTACCATAAAGGATATTGTTAGTTGCAAATATACATGCTATATAACTATCACCAAAACAACAGTAACGAATAAAACCCCGCATTGTAGTATCTAATGTAGTGCTCAACCTTAGAAAATTCATAACAATACATTTATTTAATTGGCATAAAAAAGATTCCTTTATTTAGTCCCTTATTTCTGAGAATTTTCATAAATGGTTTTTGGGAAATTACTATAACGGTTTATTTTTACTGTTATCACTGGGATATAAATAATCCCTTAAGTTGGCAGTGCCAGTCAGTCTGCAATTGACAAGCAAAGAAGATGGAAGCAGCACGTGTTGTGTATATTGTACCAATTTACTACATCGTGCCACAGTATGCAGCATACCCGGTTGGGACCACTAATTATGTACCTCAACCGGGGCATGTGCAAAGTGTTCACCCACAGTATGCAACGAGCTACGCATTTTTAAGTTCCCAGGATCCACGAGTCACATTCCCTAGCCAGAACCTAGTACCATCGCCATATTTAAAAGAAAACCAAATATCAGCGGGGTTCTCAAATTTTACCGAAAACTCCGAGTATTGTGGTAGCGACTCAAACGTATCTTCACCGTTGTCGGATACCAGACAGTCGTCATCCAGAGATTGGCGATGGTTTTACGAAGATCTGGAGAAAGAAGAGCGTCTTAAAGTCAAACGAAACGACAGTGGAGAATGGGAATGTTACATCATGCCCAAATGCTTTTCATCGAAAAGTTAAATCAACTGATTTTTACAGTCCAAAAGGTCCTTTTCAGGACCGCATATCTTTCAATATCGACGGGAGTTTCTTTTTACTTGACTGTCAATGATTTATTAAAAATTAAAATTACCATAAAGGATATTGTTAGTTGCAAATATACATGCTATATAACTATCACCAAAACAACAGTAACGAATAAAACCCCGCATTGTAGTATCTAATTTAGTGCTCAACCTTAGAAAATTCATAACAATACATTTATTTAATTGGAATAAAAAAGATTCCTTTATTTAGTCCCTTGATTCTGAGAATTTTCATAAATGGTTTTTGGGAAATTACTATAACGGTTTATTTTTACTGTTATCACTGGGATATAAATAATCCCTTAAGTTGGCAGTGCCAGTCAGTCTGCAATTGACAAGCAAAGAAGATGGAAGCAGCACGTGTTGTGTATATTGTACCAATTTACTACATCGTGCCACAGTATGCAGCATACCCGGTTAGGACCACTAATTATGTACCTCAACCGGGGCATGTGCAAAGTGTTCACCCACAGTATACAACGAGCTACGCATTTTTAAGTTCCCAGGATCCACGAGTCACATTCCCTAGCCAGAACCTAGTACCATCGCCATATTTAAAAGAAAACCAAACATCAGCGGGGTTCTCAAATTTTACCGAAAACTCCGAGTATTGTGGTAGCGACTCCAACGTATCTTCACCGTTGCCGGATACCAGACGGTCGTCATCCAGAGATTGGCGATGGTTTTACGAAGATCTGGAGAAAGAAGAGCGTCTTAAAGTCAGACGAAACGACAGTGGAGAATGGGAATGTTACATCATGCCCAAATGCTTTTCATCGAAATGTTAAATCAACTGATTTTTACAGTCCAAAAGGTCCTTTTCAGGACCGCATATCTTTCAATATCGACGGGAGTTTCTTTTTACTTGACTGTCAATGATTTATTAAAAATTAAAATTACCATAAAGGATATTGTTAGTTGCAAATATACATGCTATATAACTATCACCAAAACAACAGTAACGAATAAAACACCGCATTGTAGAATCTAATGTAGTGCTCAACCTTAGAAAATTCATAACAATACATTTATTTAATTGGCATAAAAAAGATTCCTTTATTTAGTCCCTTATTTCTGAGAATTTTCATAAATGGTTTTCGGGAAATTACTATAACGGTTTATTTTTACTGTTATCACTGGGATATAAATAATCCCTTAAGTTGGCAGTGCCAGTCAGTCTGCAATTGACAAGCAAAGAAGATGGAAGCAGCACGTGTTGTGTATATTGTACCAATTTACTACATCGTGCCACAGTATGCAGCATACCCGGTTGGGACCACTAATTATGTATCTCAACCGGGGCATGTGCAAAGTGTTCACCCACAGTATGCAACGAGCTACGCATTTTTAAGTTCCCAGGATCCACGAGTCACATTCCCTAGCCAGAACTTAGTACCATCGCCATATTTAAAAGAAAACCAAACATCAGCGGGGTTCTCAAATTTGACCGGAAACTCCGAGTATTGTGGTAGCGACTCAAACGTATCTTCACCGTTGCCGGATACCAGACGGTCGTCATCCAGAGATTGGCGATGGTTTTACGAAGATCTGGAGAAATAAGAGCGTCTTAAAGTCAGACGAAACGACAGTGGAGAATGGGAATGTTACATCATGCCCAAATGCTTTTCATCGAAATGTTAAATCAACTGATTTTTACAGTCCAAAAGGTCCTTTTCAGGACCGCATATCTTTCAATATCGACGGGAGTTTCTTTTCACATGACTGTCAATGATTTAATAAAAATTAAAATTACCATAAAGGATATTGTTAGTTGCAAATATACATGCTATATAACTATCACCAAAACAACAGTAACGAATAAAACACCGCATTGTAGAATCTAATGTAGTGCTCAACCTTAGAAAATTCATAACAATACATTTATTTAATTGGCATAAAAAAGATTCCTTTATTTAGTCCCTTATTTCTGAGAATTTTCATAAATGGTTTTTGGGAAATTACTATAACGGTTTATTTTTACTGTTATCACTGGGATATAAATAATCCCTTAAGTTGGCAGTGCCAGTCAGTCTGCAATTGACAAGCAATGAAGATGGAAGCAGCACGTGTTGTGTATATTGTACCAATTTACTACATCGTGCCACAGTATGCAGCATACCCGGTTGGGACCACTAATTATGTACCTCAACCGGGGCATGTGCAAAGTGTTCACCCACAGTATGCAACGAGCTACGCATTTTTAAGTTCCCAGGATCCACGAGTCACATTCCCTAGCCAGAACCTAGTACCATCGCCATATTTAAAAGAAAACCAAATATCAGCGGGGTTCTCAAATTTTACCGAAAACTCCGAGTATTGTGGTAGCGACTCAAACGTATCTTCACCGTTGTCGGATACCAGACAGTCGTCATCCAGAGATTGGCGATGGTTTTACGAAGATCTGGAGAAAGAAGAGCGTCTTAAAGTCAAACGAAACGACAGTGGAGAATGGGAATGTTACATCATGCCCAAATGCTTTTCATCGAAAAGTTAAATCAACTGATTTTTACAGTCCAAAAGGTCCTTTTCAGGACCGCATATCTTTCAATATCGACGGGAGTTTCTTTTTACTTGACTGTCAATGATTTATTAAAAATTAAAATTACCATAAAGGATATTGTTAGTTGCAAATATACATGCTATATAACTATCACCAAAACAACAGTAACGAATAAAACCCCGCATTGTAGTATCTAATTTAGTGCTCAACCTTAGAAAATTCATAACAATACATTTATTTAATTGGAATAAAAAAGATTCCTTTATTTAGTCCCTTGATTCTGAGAATTTTCATAAATGGTTTTTGGGAAATTACTATAACGGTTTATTTTTACTGTTATCACTGGGATATAAATAATCCCTTAAGTTGGCAGTGCCAGTCAGTCTGCAATTGACAAGCAAAGAAGATGGAAGCAGCACGTGTTGTGTATATTGTACCAATTTACTACATCGTGCCACAGTATGCAGCATACCCGGTTAGGACCACTAATTATGTACCTCAACCGGGGCATGTGCAAAGTGTTCACCCACAGTATACAACGAGCTACGCATTTTTAAGTTCCCAGGATCCACGAGTCACATTCCCTAGCCAGAACCTAGTACCATCGCCATATTTAAAAGAAAACCAAACATCAGCGGGGTTCTCAAATTTTACCGAAAACTCCGAGTATTGTGGTAGCGACTCCAACGTATCTTCACCGTTGCCGGATACCAGACGGTCGTCATCCAGAGATTGGCGATGGTTTTACGAAGATCTGGAGAAAGAAGAGCGTCTTAAAGTCAGACGAAACGACAGTGGAGAATGGGAATGTTACATCATGCCCAAATGCTTTTCATCGAAATGTTAAATCAACTGATTTTTACAGTCCAAAAGGTCCTTTTCAGGACCGCATATCTTTCAATATCGACGGGAGTTTCTTTTTACTTGACTGTCAATGATTTATTAAAAATTAAAATTACCATAAAGGATATTGTTAGTTGCAAATATACATGCTATATAACTATCACCAAAACAACAGTAACGAATAAAACACCGCATTGTAGAATCTAATGTAGTGCTCAACCTTAGAAAATTCATAACAATACATTTATTTAATTGGCATAAAAAAGATTCCTTTATTTAGTCCCTTATTTCTGAGAATTTTCATAAATGGTTTTCGGGAAATTACTATAACGGTTTATTTTTACTGTTATCACTGGGATATAAATAATCCCTTAAGTTGGCAGTGCCAGTCAGTCTGCAATTGACAAGCAAAGAAGATGGAAGCAGCACGTGTTGTGTATATTGTACCAATTTACTACATCGTGCCACAGTATGCAGCATACCCGGTTGGGACCACTAATTATGTATCTCAACCGGGGCATGTGCAAAGTGTTCACCCACAGTATGCAACGAGCTACGCATTTTTAAGTTCCCAGGATCCACGAGTCACATTCCCTAGCCAGAACTTAGTACCATCGCCATATTTAAAAGAAAACCAAACATCAGCGGGGTTCTCAAATTTGACCGGAAACTCCGAGTATTGTGGTAGCGACTCAAACGTATCTTCACCGTTGCCGGATACCAGACGGTCGTCATCCAGAGATTGGCGATGGTTTTACGAAGATCTGGAGAAATAAGAGCGTCTTAAAGTCAGACGAAACGACAGTGGAGAATGGGAATGTTACATCATGCCCAAATGCTTTTCATCGAAATGTTAAATCAACTGATTTTTACAGTCCAAAAGGTCCTTTTCAGGACCGCATATCTTTCAATATCGACGGGAGTTTCTTTTCACATGACTGTCAATGATTTAATAAAAATTAAAATTACCATAAAGGATATTGTTAGTTGCAAATATACATGCTATATAACTATCACCAAAACAACAGTAACGAATAAAACACCGCATTGTAGAATCTAATGTAGTGCTCAACCTTAGAAAATTGATAACAATACATTTATTTAATTGGCATAAAAAAGATTCCTTTATTTAGTCCCTTATTTCTGAGAATTTTCATAAATGGTTTTTGGGAAATTACTATAACGGTTTATTTTTACTGTTATCACTGGGATATAAATAATCCCTTAAGTTGGCAGTGCCAGTCAGTCTGCAATTGACAAGCAATGAAGATGGAAGCAGCACGTGTTGTGTATATTGTACCAATTTACTACATCGTGCCACAGTATGCAGCATACCCGGTTGGGACCACTAATTATGTACCTCAACCGGGGCATGTGCAAAGTGTTCACCCACAGTATGCAACGAGCTACGCATTTTTAAGTTCCCAGGATCCACGAGTCACATTCCCTAGCCAGAACCTAGTACCATCGCCATATTTAAAAGAAAACCAAATATCAGCGGGGTTCTCAAATTTTACCGAAAACTCCGAGTATTGTGGTAGCGACTCAAACGTATCTTCACCGTTGTCGGATACCAGACAGTCGTCATCCAGAGATTGGCGATGGTTTTACGAAGATCTGGAGAAAGAAGAGCGTCTTAAAGTCAAACGAAACGACAGTGGAGAATGGGAATGTTACATCATGCCCAAATGCTTTTCATCGAAAAGTTAAATCAACTGATTTTTACAGTCCAAAAGGTCCTTTTCAGGACCGCATATCTTTCAATATCGACGGGAGTTTCTTTTTACTTGACTGTCAATGATTTATTAAAAATTAAAATTACCATAAAGGATATTGTTAGTTGCAAATATACATGCTATATAACTATCACCAAAACAACAGTAACGAATAAAACCCCGCATTGTAGTATCTAATTTAGTGCTCAACCTTAGAAAATTCATAACAATACATTTATTTAATTGGAATAAAAAAGATTCCTTTATTTAGTCCCTTGATTCTGAGAATTTTCATAAATGGTTTTTGGGAAATTACTATAACGGTTTATTTTTACTGTTATCACTGGGATATAAATAATCCCTTAAGTTGGCAGTGCCAGTCAGTCTGCAATTGACAAGCAAAGAAGATGGAAGCAGCACGTGTTGTGTATATTGTACCAATTTACTACATCGTGCCACAGTATGCAGCATACCCGGTTAGGACCACTAATTATGTACCTCAACCGGGGCATGTGCAAAGTGTTCACCCACAGTATACAACGAGCTACGCATTTTTAAGTTCCCAGGATCCACGAGTCACATTCCCTAGCCAGAACCTAGTACCATCGCCATATTTAAAAGAAAACCAAACATCAGCGGGGTTCTCAAATTTTACCGAAAACTCCGAGTATTGTGGTAGCGACTCCAACGTATCTTCACCGTTGCCGGATACCAGACGGTCGTCATCCAGAGATTGGCGATGGTTTTACGAAGATCTGGAGAAAGAAGAGCGTCTTAAAGTCAGACGAAACGACAGTGGAGAATGGGAATGTTACATCATGCCCAAATGCTTTTCATCGAAATGTTAAATCAACTGATTTTTACAGTCCAAAAGGTCCTTTTCAGGACCGCATATCTTTCAATATCGACGGGAGTTTCTTTTTACTTGACTGTCAATGATTTATTAAAAATTAAAATTACCATAAAGGATATTGTTAGTTGCAAATATACATGCTATATAACTATCACCAAAACAACAGTAACGAATAAAACACCGCATTGTAGAATCTAATGTAGTGCTCAACCTTAGAAAATTCATAACAATACATTTATTTAATTGGCATAAAAAAGATTCCTTTATTTAGTCCCTTATTTCTGAGAATTTTCATAAATGGTTTTCGGGAAATTACTATAACGGTTTATTTTTACTGTTATCACTGGGATATAAATAATCCCTTAAGTTGGCAGTGCCAGTCAGTCTGCAATTGACAAGCAAAGAAGATGGAAGCAGCACGTGTTGTGTATATTGTACCAATTTACTACATCGTGCCACAGTATGCAGCATACCCGGTTGGGACCACTAATTATGTATCTCAACCGGGGCATGTGCAAAGTGTTCACCCACAGTATGCAACGAGCTACGCATTTTTAAGTTCCCAGGATCCACGAGTCACATTCCCTAGCCAGAACTTAGTACCATCGCCATATTTAAAAGAAAACCAAACATCAGCGGGGTTCTCAAATTTGACCGGAAACTCCGAGTATTGTGGTAGCGACTCAAACGTATCTTCACCGTTGCCGGATACCAGACGGTCGTCATCCAGAGATTGGCGATGGTTTTACGAAGATCTGGAGAAATAAGAGCGTCTTAAAGTCAGACGAAACGACAGTGGAGAATGGGAATGTTACATCATGCCCAAATGCTTTTCATCGAAATGTTAAATCAACTGATTTTTACAGTCCAAAAGGTCCTTTTCAGGACCGCATATCTTTCAATATCGACGGGAGTTTCTTTTCACATGACTGTCAATGATTTAATAAAAATTAAAATTACCATAAAGGATATTGTTAGTTGCAAATATACATGCTATATAACTATCACCAAAACAACAGTAACGAATAAAACACCGCATTGTAGAATCTAATGTAGTGCTCAACCTTAGAAAATTCATAACAATACATTTATTTAATTGGCATAAAAAAGATTCCTTTATTTAGTCCCTTATTTCTGAGAATTTTCATAAATGGTTTTTGGGAAATTACTATAACGGTTTATTTTTACTGTTATCACTGGGATATAAATAATCCCTTAAGTTGGCAGTGCCAGTCAGTCTGCAATTGACAAGCAATGAAGATGGAAGCAGCACGTGTTGTGTATATTGTACCAATTTACTACATCGTGCCACAGTATGCAGCATACCCGGTTAGGACCACTAATTATGTACCTCAACCGGGGCATGTGCAAAGTGTTCACCCACAGTATACAACGAGCTACGCATTTTTAAGTTCCCAGGATCCACGAGTCACATTCCCTAGCCAGAACCTAGTACCATCGCCATATTTAAAAGAAAACCAAACATCAGCGGGGTTCTCAAATTTTACCGAAAACTCCGAGTATTGTGGTAGCGACTCCAACGTATCTTCACCGTTGCCGGATACCAGACGGTCGTCATCCAGAGATTGGCGATGGTTTTACGAAGATCTGGAGAAAGAAGAGCGTCTTAAAGTCAGACGAAACGACAGTGGAGAATGGGAATGTTACATCATGCCCAAATGCTTTTCATCGAAATGTTAAATCAACTGATTTTTACAGTCCAAAAGGTCCTTTTCAGGACCGCATATCTTTCAATATCGACGGGAGTTTCTTTTTACTTGACTGTCAATGATTTATTAAAAATTAAAATTACCATAAAGGATATTGTTAGTTGCAAATATACATGCTATATAACTATCACCAAAACAACAGTAACGAATAAAACACCGCATTGTAGAATCTAATGTAGTGCTCAACCTTAGAAAATTCATAACAATACATTTATTTAATTGGCATAAAAAAGATTCCTTTATTTAGTCCCTTATTTCTGAGAATTTTCATAAATGGTTTTCGGGAAATTACTATAACGGTTTATTTTTACTGTTATCACTGGGATATAAATAATCCCTTAAGTTGGCAGTGCCAGTCAGTCTGCAATTGACAAGCAAAGAAGATGGAAGCAGCACGTGTTGTGTATATTGTACCAATTTACTACATCGTGCCACAGTATGCAGCATACCCGGTTGGGACCACTAATTATGTATCTCAACCGGGGCATGTGCAAAGTGTTCACCCACAGTATGCAACGAGCTACGCATTTTTAAGTTCCCAGGATCCACGAGTCACATTCCCTAGCCAGAACTTAGTACCATCGCCATATTTAAAAGAAAACCAAACATCAGCGGGGTTCTCAAATTTGACCGGAAACTCCGAGTATTGTGGTAGCGACTCAAACGTATCTTCACCGTTGCCGGATACCAGACGGTCGTCATCCAGAGATTGGCGATGGTTTTACGAAGATCTGGAGAAATAAGAGCGTCTTAAAGTCAGACGAAACGACAGTGGAGAATGGGAATGTTACATCATGCCCAAATGCTTTTCATCGAAATGTTAAATCAACTGATTTTTACAGTCCAAAAGGTCCTTTTCAGGA
The DNA here is from genome assembly GCA_905220615.1 of Tinea trinotella. Classification (NCBI taxonomy): domain Eukaryota; kingdom Metazoa; phylum Arthropoda; class Insecta; order Lepidoptera; family Tineidae; genus Tinea; species Tinea trinotella. The sequence goes on along the minus strand of HG992328.1, from coordinate 3,079,279 downwards.
CCGCATATCTTTCAATATCGACGGGAGTTTCTTTTCACATGACTGTCAATGATTTAATAAAAATTAAAATTACCATAAAGGATATTGTTAGTTGCAAATATACATGCTATATAACTATCACCAAAACAACAGTAACGAATAAAACACCGCATTGTAGAATCTAATGTAGTGCTCAACCTTAGAAAATTCATAACAATACATTTATTTAATTGGCATAAAAAAGATTCCTTTATTTAGTCCCTTATTTCTGAGAATTTTCATAAATGGTTTTTGGGAAATTACTATAACGGTTTATTTTTACTGTTATCACTGGGATATAAATAATCCCTTAAGTTGGCAGTGCCAGTCAGTCTGCAATTGACAAGCAATGAAGATGGAAGCAGCACGTGTTGTGTATATTGTACCAATTTACTACATCGTGCCACAGTATGCAGCATACCCGGTTGGGACCACTAATTATGTACCTCAACCGGGGCATGTGCAAAGTGTTCACCCACAGTATGCAACGAGCTACGCATTTTTAAGTTCCCAGGATCCACGAGTCACATTCCCTAGCCAGAACCTAGTACCATCGCCATATTTAAAAGAAAACCAAATATCAGCGGGGTTCTCAAATTTTACCGAAAACTCCGAGTATTGTGGTAGCGACTCAAACGTATCTTCACCGTTGTCGGATACCAGACAGTCGTCATCCAGAGATTGGCGATGGTTTTACGAAGATCTGGAGAAAGAAGAGCGTCTTAAAGTCAAACGAAACGACAGTGGAGAATGGGAATGTTACATCATGCCCAAATGCTTTTCATCGAAAAGTTAAATCAACTGATTTTTACAGTCCAAAAGGTCCTTTTCAGGACCGCATATCTTTCAATATCGACGGGAGTTTCTTTTTACTTGACTGTCAATGATTTATTAAAAATTAAAATTACCATAAAGGATATTGTTAGTTGCAAATATACATGCTATATAACTATCACCAAAACAACAGTAACGAATAAAACCCCGCATTGTAGTATCTAATTTAGTGCTCAACCTTAGAAAATTCATAACAATACATTTATTTAATTGGAATAAAAAAGATTCCTTTATTTAGTCCCTTGATTCTGAGAATTTTCATAAATGGTTTTTGGGAAATTACTATAACGGTTTATTTTTACTGTTATCACTGGGATATAAATAATCCCTTAAGTTGGCAGTGCCAGTCAGTCTGCAATTGACAAGCAAAGAAGATGGAAGCAGCACGTGTTGTGTATATTGTACCAATTTACTACATCGTGCCACAGTATGCAGCATACCCGGTTAGGACCACTAATTATGTACCTCAACCGGGGCATGTGCAAAGTGTTCACCCACAGTATACAACGAGCTACGCATTTTTAAGTTCCCAGGATCCACGAGTCACATTCCCTAGCCAGAACCTAGTACCATCGCCATATTTAAAAGAAAACCAAACATCAGCGGGGTTCTCAAATTTTACCGAAAACTCCGAGTATTGTGGTAGCGACTCCAACGTATCTTCACCGTTGCCGGATACCAGACGGTCGTCATCCAGAGATTGGCGATGGTTTTACGAAGATCTGGAGAAAGAAGAGCGTCTTAAAGTCAGACGAAACGACAGTGGAGAATGGGAATGTTACATCATGCCCAAATGCTTTTCATCGAAATGTTAAATCAACTGATTTTTACAGTCCAAAAGGTCCTTTTCAGGACCGCATATCTTTCAATATCGACGGGAGTTTCTTTTTACTTGACTGTCAATGATTTATTAAAAATTAAAATTACCATAAAGGATATTGTTAGTTGCAAATATACATGCTATATAACTATCACCAAAACAACAGTAACGAATAAAACACCGCATTGTAGAATCTAATGTAGTGCTCAACCTTAGAAAATTCATAACAATACATTTATTTAATTGGCATAAAAAAGATTCCTTTATTTAGTCCCTTATTTCTGAGAATTTTCATAAATGGTTTTCGGGAAATTACTATAACGGTTTATTTTTACTGTTATCACTGGGATATAAATAATCCCTTAAGTTGGCAGTGCCAGTCAGTCTGCAATTGACAAGCAAAGAAGATGGAAGCAGCACGTGTTGTGTATATTGTACCAATTTACTACATCGTGCCACAGTATGCAGCATACCCGGTTGGGACCACTAATTATGTATCTCAACCGGGGCATGTGCAAAGTGTTCACCCACAGTATGCAACGAGCTACGCATTTTTAAGTTCCCAGGATCCACGAGTCACATTCCCTAGCCAGAACTTAGTACCATCGCCATATTTAAAAGAAAACCAAACATCAGCGGGGTTCTCAAATTTGACCGGAAACTCCGAGTATTGTGGTAGCGACTCAAACGTATCTTCACCGTTGCCGGATACCAGACGGTCGTCATCCAGAGATTGGCGATGGTTTTACGAAGATCTGGAGAAATAAGAGCGTCTTAAAGTCAGACGAAACGACAGTGGAGAATGGGAATGTTACATCATGCCCAAATGCTTTTCATCGAAATGTTAAATCAACTGATTTTTACAGTCCAAAAGGTCCTTTTCAGGACCGCATATCTTTCAATATCGACGGGAGTTTCTTTTCACATGACTGTCAATGATTTAATAAAAATTAAAATTACCATAAAGGATATTGTTAGTTGCAAATATACATGCTATATAACTATCACCAAAACAACAGTAACGAATAAAACACCGCATTGTAGAATCTAATGTAGTGCTCAACCTTAGAAAATTCATAACAATACATTTATTTAATTGGCATAAAAAAGATTCCTTTATTTAGTCCCTTATTTCTGAGAATTTTCATAAATGGTTTTTGGGAAATTACTATAACGGTTTATTTTTACTGTTATCACTGGGATATAAATAATCCCTTAAGTTGGCAGTGCCAGTCAGTCTGCAATTGACAAGCAATGAAGATGGAAGCAGCACGTGTTGTGTATATTGTACCAATTTACTACATCGTGCCACAGTATGCAGCATACCCGGTTAGGACCACTAATTATGTACCTCAACCGGGGCATGTGCAAAGTGTTCACCCACAGTATACAACGAGCTACGCATTTTTAAGTTCCCAGGATCCACGAGTCACATTCCCTAGCCAGAACCTAGTACCATCGCCATATTTAAAAGAAAACCAAACATCAGCGGGGTTCTCAAATTTTACCGAAAACTCCGAGTATTGTGGTAGCGACTCCAACGTATCTTCACCGTTGCCGGATACCAGACGGTCGTCATCCAGAGATTGGCGATGGTTTTACGAAGATCTGGAGAAAGAAGAGCGTCTTAAAGTCAGACGAAACGACAGTGGAGAATGGGAATGTTACATCATGCCCAAATGCTTTTCATCGAAATGTTAAATCAACTGATTTTTACAGTCCAAAAGGTCCTTTTCAGGACCGCATATCTTTCAATATCGACGGGAGTTTCTTTTTACTTGACTGTCAATGATTTATTAAAAATTAAAATTACCATAAAGGATATTGTTAGTTGCAAATATACATGCTATATAACTATCACCAAAACAACAGTAACGAATAAAACACCGCATTGTAGAATCTAATGTAGTGCTCAACCTTAGAAAATTCATAACAATACATTTATTTAATTGGCATAAAAAAGATTCCTTTATTTAGTCCCTTATTTCTGAGAATTTTCATAAATGGTTTTCGGGAAATTACTATAACGGTTTATTTTTACTGTTATCACTGGGATATAAATAATCCCTTAAGTTGGCAGTGCCAGTCAGTCTGCAATTGACAAGCAAAGAAGATGGAAGCAGCACGTGTTGTGTATATTGTACCAATTTACTACATCGTGCCACAGTATGCAGCATACCCGGTTGGGACCACTAATTATGTATCTCAACCGGGGCATGTGCAAAGTGTTCACCCACAGTATGCAACGAGCTACGCATTTTTAAGTTCCCAGGATCCACGAGTCACATTCCCTAGCCAGAACTTAGTACCATCGCCATATTTAAAAGAAAACCAAACATCAGCGGGGTTCTCAAATTTGACCGGAAACTCCGAGTATTGTGGTAGCGACTCAAACGTATCTTCACCGTTGCCGGATACCAGACGGTCGTCATCCAGAGATTGGCGATGGTTTTACGAAGATCTGGAGAAATAAGAGCGTCTTAAAGTCAGACGAAACGACAGTGGAGAATGGGAATGTTACATCATGCCCAAATGCTTTTCATCGAAATGTTAAATCAACTGATTTTTACAGTCCAAAAGGTCCTTTTCAGGACCGCATATCTTTCAATATCGACGGGAGTTTCTTTTCACATGACTGTCAATGATTTAATAAAAATTAAAATTACCATAAAGGATATTGTTAGTTGCAAATATACATGCTATATAACTATCACCAAAACAACAGTAACGAATAAAACACCGCATTGTAGAATCTAATGTAGTGCTCAACCTTAGAAAATTCATAACAATACATTTATTTAATTGGCATAAAAAAGATTCCTTTATTTAGTCCCTTATTTCTGAGAATTTTCATAAATGGTTTTTGGGAAATTACTATAACGGTTTATTTTTACTGTTATCACTGGGATATAAATAATCCCTTAAGTTGGCAGTGCCAGTCAGTCTGCAATTGACAAGCAATGAAGATGGAAGCAGCACGTGTTGTGTATATTGTACCAATTTACTACATCGTGCCACAGTATGCAGCATACCCGGTTGGGACCACTAATTATGTACCTCAACCGGGGCATGTGCAAAGTGTTCACCCACAGTATGCAACGAGCTACGCATTTTTAAGTTCCCAGGATCCACGAGTCACATTCCCTAGCCAGAACCTAGTACCATCGCCATATTTAAAAGAAAACCAAATATCAGCGGGGTTCTCAAATTTTACCGAAAACTCCGAGTATTGTGGTAGCGACTCAAACGTATCTTCACCGTTGTCGGATACCAGACAGTCGTCATCCAGAGATTGGCGATGGTTTTACGAAGATCTGGAGAAAGAAGAGCGTCTTAAAGTCAAACGAAACGACAGTGGAGAATGGGAATGTTACATCATGCCCAAATGCTTTTCATCGAAAAGTTAAATCAACTGATTTTTACAGTCCAAAAGGTCCTTTTCAGGACCGCATATCTTTCAATATCGACGGGAGTTTCTTTTTACTTGACTGTCAATGATTTATTAAAAATTAAAATTACCATAAAGGATATTGTTAGTTGCAAATATACATGCTATATAACTATCACCAAAACAACAGTAACGAATAAAACCCCGCATTGTAGTATCTAATTTAGTGCTCAACCTTAGAAAATTCATAACAATACATTTATTTAATTGGAATAAAAAAGATTCCTTTATTTAGTCCCTTGATTCTGAGAATTTTCATAAATGGTTTTTGGGAAATTACTATAACGGTTTATTTTTACTGTTATCACTGGGATATAAATAATCCCTTAAGTTGGCAGTGCCAGTCAGTCTGCAATTGACAAGCAAAGAAGATGGAAGCAGCACGTGTTGTGTATATTGTACCAATTTACTACATCGTGCCACAGTATGCAGCATACCCGGTTAGGACCACTAATTATGTACCTCAACCGGGGCATGTGCAAAGTGTTCACCCACAGTATACAACGAGCTACGCATTTTTAAGTTCCCAGGATCCACGAGTCACATTCCCTAGCCAGAACCTAGTACCATCGCCATATTTAAAAGAAAACCAAACATCAGCGGGGTTCTCAAATTTTACCGAAAACTCCGAGTATTGTGGTAGCGACTCCAACGTATCTTCACCGTTGCCGGATACCAGACGGTCGTCATCCAGAGATTGGCGATGGTTTTACGAAGATCTGGAGAAAGAAGAGCGTCTTAAAGTCAAACGAAACGACAGTGGAGAATGGGAATGTTACATCATGCCCAAATGCTTTTCATCGAAAAGTTAAATCAACTGATTTTTACAGTCCAAAAGGTCCTTTTCAGGACCGCATATCTTTCAATATCGACGGGAGTTTCTTTTTACTTGACTGTCAATGATTTATTAAAAATTAAAATTACCATAAAGGATATTGTTAGTTGCAAATATACATGCTATATAACTATCACCAAAACAACAGTAACGAATAAAACACCGCATTGTAGAATCTAATGTAGTGCTCAACCTTAGAAAATTCATAACAATACATTTATTTAATTGGCATAAAAAAGATTCCTTTATTTAGTCCCTTATTTCTGAGAATTTTCATAAATGGTTTTCGGGAAATTACTATAACGGTTTATTTTTACTGTTATCACTGGGATATAAATAATCCCTTAAGTTGGCAGTGCCAGTCAGTCTGCAATTGACAAGCAAAGAAGATGGAAGCAGCACGTGTTGTGTATATTGTACCAATTTACTACATCGTGCCACAGTATGCAGCATACCCGGTTGGGACCACTAATTATGTATCTCAACCGGGGCATGTGCAAAGTGTTCACCCACAGTATGCAACGAGCTACGCATTTTTAAGTTCCCAGGATCCACGAGTCACATTCCCTAGCCAGAACTTAGTACCATCGCCATATTTAAAAGAAAACCAAACATCAGCGGGGTTCTCAAATTTGACCGGAAACTCCGAGTATTGTGGTAGCGACTCAAACGTATCTTCACCGTTGCCGGATACCAGACGGTCGTCATCCAGAGATTGGCGATGGTTTTACGAAGATCTGGAGAAATAAGAGCGTCTTAAAGTCAGACGAAACGACAGTGGAGAATGGGAATGTTACATCATGCCCAAATGCTTTTCATCGAAATGTTAAATCAACTGATTTTTACAGTCCAAAAGGTCCTTTTCAGGACCGCATATCTTTCAATATCGACGGGAGTTTCTTTTCACATGACTGTCAATGATTTAATAAAAATTAAAATTACCATAAAGGATATTGTTAGTTGCAAATATACATGCTATATAACTATCACCAAAACAACAGTAACGAATAAAACACCGCATTGTAGAATCTAATGTAGTGCTCAACCTTAGAAAATTCATAACAATACATTTATTTAATTGGCATAAAAAAGATTCCTTTATTTAGTCCCTTATTTCTGAGAATTTTCATAAATGGTTTTCGGGAAATTACTATAACGGTTTATTTTTACTGTTATCACTGGGATATAAATAATCCCTTAAGTTGGCAGTGCCAGTCAGTCTGCAATTGACAAGCAATGAAGATGGAAGCAGCACGTGTTGTGTATATTGTACCAATTTACTACATCGTGCCACAGTATGCAGCATACCCGGTTGGGACCACTAATTATGTATCTCACCCGGGGCATGTGCAAAGTGTTCACCCACAGTATGCAACGAGCTACGCATTTTTAAGTTCCCAGGATCCACGAGTCACATTCCCTAGCCAGAACCTAGTACCATCGCCATATTTAAAAGAAAACCAAACATCAGCGGGGTTCTCAAATTTTACCGAAAACTCCGAGTATTGTGGTTGCGACTCAAACGTATCTTCACCGTTGTCGGATACCAGACAGTCGTCATCCAGAGATTGGCGATGGTTTTACGGAGATCTGGAGAAAGAAGAGCGTCTTAAAGTCAGACGAAACGACAGTGGAGAATGGGAATGTTACATTATGCCCAAATGCTTTTCATCGAAATGTTAAATCAACTGATTTTTACAGTCCAAAAGGTCCTTTTCAGGACCGCATATCTTTCAATATCGACGGAAGTTTCTTTTCACATGACTGTCAATGATTTAATAAAAATTAAAATTACCATAAAGGATATTGTTAGTTGCAAATATACATGCTATATAACTATCACCAAAACAACAATAACGAATAAAACACCGCATTGTAGTATCTAATTTAGTGCTCAACCTTAGAAAATTCATAACAATACATTTATTTAATTGGCATAAAAAAGATTCCTTTATTTAGTCCCTTATTTCTGAGAATTTTCATAAATGGTTTTTGGGAAATTACTATAACGGTTTATTTTTACTGTTATCACTGGGATATAAATAATCCCTTAAGTTGGCAGTGCCAGTCAGTCTGCAATTGACAAGCAAAGAAGATGGAAGCAGCACGTGTTGTGTATATTGTACCAATTTACTACATCGTGCCACAGTATGCAGCATACCCGGTTGGGACCACTAATTATGTATCTCAACCGGGGCATGTGCAAAGTGTTCACCCACAGTATGCAACGAGCTACGCATTTTTAAGTTCCCAGGATCCACGAGTCATATTCCCTAGCCAGAACTTAGTACCATCGCCATATTTAAAAGAAAACCAAACATCAGCGGGGTTCTCAAATTTGACCGGAAACTCCGAGTATTGTGGTAGCGACTCAAACGTATCTTCACCGTTGCCAGATACCAGACGGTCGTCATCCAGATATTGGCGATGGTTTTACGAAGATCTGGAGAAATAAGAGCGTCTTAAAGTCAGACGAAACGACAGTGGAGAATGGGAATGTTACATCATGCCCAAATGCTTTTCATCGAAATGTTAAATCAACTGATTTTTACAGTCCAAAAGGTCCTTTTCAGGACCGCATATCTTTCAATATCGACGAGAGTTTCTTTTCACATGACTGTCAATGATTTAAAAACTATATAAACTACCATAAAGGATATTGTTAATTGCAAATATACATGCTATATAACTATCACCAAAAAACAGTAATGAATAAAACACCGCATTATAGTATCTAATTTAGTGCTCAACCTTAGAAAATTCATAATAATACATTTATTTAATTGGCATAAAAAAGATTTCTTTATTTAGTCCCTTATTTCTGAGAATTTTCATAAATAGTTTTTGGGAAATTACTATAACGGTTTATTTTTACTGTTATCACTGGGATATAAATAATCCCTTAAGTTGGCAGTGCCAGTCAGTCTGCAATTGACAAGCAAAGAAGATGGAAGCAGCACGTGTTGTGTATATTGTACCAATTTACTACATCGTGCCACAGTATGCAGCATACCCGGTTGGGACCACTAATTATGTACCTCAACCGGGGCATGTGCAAAGTGTTCACCCACAGTATGCAACGAGCTACGCATTTTTAAGTTCCCAGGATCCACGAGTCACATTCCCTAGCCAGAACCTAGTACCATCGCCATATTTAAAAGAAAACCAAACATCAGCGGGGTTCTCAAATTTTACCGAAAACTCCGAGTATTGTGGTAGCGACTCAAACGTATCTTCACCGTTGTCGGATACCAGACAGTCGTCATCCAGAGATTGGCGATGGTTTTACGAAGATCTGGAGAAAGAAGAGCGTCTTAAAGTCAGACGAAACGACAGTGGAGAATGGGAATGTTACATCATGCCCAAATGCTTTTCATCGAAATATTAAATCAACTGATTTTTACAGTCCAAAAGGTCCTTTTCAGGACCGCATATCTTTCAATATCGACGGGAGTTACTTTTCACATGACTGTCAATGATTTAATAAAAATTAAAACTACCATAAAGGATATTGTTAGTTGCAAATATACATGCTATATAACTATCACCAAAACAACAGTAACGAATAAAACCCCGCATTGTAGTATCTAATTTAGTGCTCAACCTTAGAAAATTCATAACAATACATTTATTTAATTGGAATAAAAAAGATTCCTTTATTTAGTCCCTTGATTCTGAGAATTTTCATAAATGGTTTTTGGGAAATTAATATAACGGTTTATTTTTACTGTTATCACTGGGATATAAATAATCCCTTAAGTTGGCAGTGCCAGTCAGTCTGCAATTGACAAGCAAAGAAGATGGAAGCAGCACGTGTTGTGTATATTGTACCAATTTACTACATCGTGCCACAGTATGCAGCATACCCGGTTGGGACCACTAATTATGTACCTCAACCGGGGCATGTGCAAAGTGTTCACCCACAGTATGCAACGAGCTACGCATTTTTAAGTTCCCAGGATCCACGAGTCACATTCCCTAGCCAGAACCTAGTACCATCGCCATATTTAAAAGAAAACCAAACATCAGCGGGGTTCTCAAATTTTACCGAAAACTCCGAGTATTGTGGTAGCGACTCCAACGTATCTTCACCGTTGCCGGATACCAGACGGTCGTCATCCAGAGATTGGCGATGGTTTTACGAAGATCTGGAGAAAGAAGAGCGTCTTAAAGTCAGACGAAACGACAGTGGAGAATGGGAATGTTACATCATGCCCAAATGCTTTTCATTGAAATGTTAAATCAACTGATTTTTACAGTCCAAAAGGTCCTTTTCAGGACCGCATATCTTTCAATATCGACGAGAGTTTCTTTTCACATGACTGTCAATGATTTAAAAACTATATAAACTACCATAAAGGATATTGTTAGTTGCAAATATACATGCTATATAACTATCACCAAAACAACAGTAACGAATAAAACACCGCATTATAGTATCTAATTTAGTGCTCAACCTTAGAAAATTCATAACAATACATTTATTTAATTGGCATAAAAAAAGATTCCCTTATTTAGTCCCTTATTTCTAAGAATTTTCATAAATGGTTTTTGGGAAATTACTATAACGGTTTATTTTGGCAGTGCCAGTCAGTCTTCAATTGACAAGCAAAGAAGATGGAAGCAGCACGTGTTGTGTATATTGTACCAATTTACTACATCGTGCCACAGTATGCAGCATACCCGGTTGGGACCACTAATTATGTACCTCAACCGGGGCATGTGCAAAGTGTTTACCCACAGTATGCAACGAACTACGCATTTCCCCCAGTTTTGCTAAAAGCTCTGACTATAGCAAAAGTCGCTCAAGCGTTTCTTCACCTGTTTGTTGTTCTGAGATTGGCGATGGTTTTAGGATTATCTGGAGGAAGAAGAACGATTGTGTGCAGTGTGCAACAATTTTATTTTTTAGACGTATGACAGCTGGGGAGCTGTCCATGAAATAAGTTGACTGCTATTTCATTCAATTAGTTGTAAGTATCAATCACATCCCCTATACCGGCCTTGTAGTGCAGTCATTGAAGCGAAAAATACGGTCTTACCTCCGATTTTTTTTACTGTGAACCGATTTGCATGAAATTTTGGAATTAGGCTCATCTTATCCATCTTATCTCACGGTGGTTGCGGAGTTCAAATCATTTTCACTTTTGAAGTTAAGGGTAAGATGAACCTAATTCCAAAATTGTATGCAATTAGGTTCACAGTAACAATATTCGGAGCAATAATGCTTCAATGACTGCATTATTGTTGAAACCAGAAACTTACAAGCTTATCCCGAAACGCGACTAAGTCACTTCACGGTCTGTTTACAGGTAAATAACTGCATGTAGTAGCCGCATCTACTAGGCCGGCCTTGTTGAAATTATGATTTACAAGCAAACTTTACGGTATGTACGTTCACTGTAGAAAATATAACTTAGTAAGATAAGTAACAACAGCTTCTTGGTGTAGTAGAAATAATTTGTTAAAATGTTCGGTAATTATGCAACATGACTAGCATGCCCCTGAGATATCTTCTCCAGCTACGTTTACACGACCCTCAACAATTTTGCTTTCAGTACTACTGGAATTTTCGTCTCATTTTTTATTTTTATTTTATTATACATTTCTATACTAAGCTACTAAAGTGCTTGTATCATGGAAACAGGACAACCAAAGTACATATATCAAAGATACATTAGTACTGGTGGGTGGTCTCGAACTCGTGCTCCCAATTGCGTAACCATTGCCACTACACCACGGTCGCCTCAAATTATTATTATTTTTTTATTTTGTTATAATTTTTTATACTAAGCTACTAAAGTGAATCATAGAAACAGGACAACCAAAGTACATACATTGGTACCAGTGAGTTACCTGTGCCACGCGGCTTACCTAGCCATTGCAGTGCCACTACACCAGGGTCGCCTTATTTATAAATTTTATTTTCGTCACACAGTATTATTTTGTTTCAGGTTGGTATAGTTCCCGGTAAATTAAGAGAGCGCTGGAAGTAAGATTATTTTATCTACCGGGTACTATACTTGGCATGGCTGGTATCAACACACTTCTAAAATACAAAAACACAATTGATAATTCTGGGCAAAGCTGAATTATTAATCGAAAATCAAAGCTGTTTAAACAATAGACAACAGGACGGCATAATCACTGCACTAAATATTTTTATCAAATGTCCCAGTATATCTATAAAAATACTATAATGCAATAAACGTACGCAGTGGTTAATCGATCGATAAAATTGTTACGCCTTTTTCTAACAGATATGGGCAGAGAAAATGGAGCGCCAATTGCCATGATCCTGATACAACTCCCTCGCTCACATCCACAATTCTTTTCATACAAGCTCTGCGATAGGGTTTTAGGTAACCCAGTAGTGTTGCCAAGTCTAATATTTGAAATGCTCATTTTGTCACAGAATCGTGACAAAATCAGACAGTAAATGGGGTACAAAACCCAACTATGTTCCCTAAAACTAATATTTTCTGAGATAACCTGATAGCACGAAGCTTTAGTTTAATCTTGTGAAGCCGAAGAATTTACAACTCACAAAAGCATAGTTTAGAGGTTATGTAGGCTTTTGAGGACACCGGCCTTCACACACACAATGAGATAGGTTTTGCTTATTTACCTACATACAAGTATACAGATCGTAAAGTGATTGAGTCGCGTTTTGGGATCAGCTTGTAAGTTGTCGGTTCCAACTAGGCCGGCATAGTGAATGTAACTGCTACTTACATTTATAGAATTGTAGTAGCAGTAATATCTATTAATGGACCACACCCCAGCTTAACATCAAGCTGGGTGCTGATGTTAAGCTGGAGGACTAAAGCGTTGAGCACTAAAACAACTGCTTCGGTTTACGGTTGCTTCTGTCGAAATCGCTATGCACTATTAATAAATATATGAACAGAATAAATAAGTAAATATATAAAAACTCTATTAGACAACCTATGTTTTTTTTTATTGTTACTCGACATCTGACCGCAACCTGCCTGATGTCAAGCATGATGATCTACCATCAGGCAAGGTCTAAGAGTGCCGATGAGTGAAAAAACCTAATCAGTCCACGGCTGCCACAGTCTCCGTCACTATGCCGGCCAAATGTGCTTTTTCACGCATCGCTTACTATTATATTCCTTACTAATATATTATTATTATCGTAACATTTTGAATACTGTGATGTTTATGTTGGTCCCTAGGGTTAATATTTTTAGCGGCATTAAGTACGCCTTTGAAAAAGTACACAAAGTTGAAAAAAAATCGAAACTTTCATCTTTATTTTTCTTATAACGACAATGTTAAAAAAATAATATAAATATAAAGCCAACAACGATATTATAAAGATAATTATAAATAATATTAAACATAAATTATAAATCAAAATAGGAATTATCATAATATTAACATTAGGTTAACCAGAAAATAATTCTTATTAACATCTAGATTTAGGTTTATAATTAATCACAAATATATTTAGTATTCCGGCATCGCGCCAAATAAACCTCCTAATGTTTAATTTATTGTTAATTTATAAGGCAATTTCGCCCAATTATTTATTAATAATTACAAATTATTACACTGAATTTTATTCCTAAGCCCGCAGCCTCACATTTGACGAGGGGTGGAAAGAAATAGGCAGAGTCATAGTATGTCTGCGTTATAATGCGATTAAAATTAGAATAGGACGGAATCGGTGCCATTATGTGACGTCTAGCTATCCAACCAACTTGACTTTAGTATGGTGTCTTTTTATTTGCGGACCGTCAAGAAAAGACACCTTTAAATCAGTCAAGTTAGTCAACAGCCCGTCCTATTCTTATTCTAATAGCATGCTGCTCGTCCTGCCGCGGATCCTGCCCGCCAATCCATTTTTTGTCGGTTTTTTAGTGCGGGTCAAAGTTACAATGTTGTCGTCCACCGAAGCAACGTGATGAACATCGCGTGTAGAGGAGTATGTGGCTGTTAGGACAATATTCGCGGAAGCATAGTGTGGCTGTAGCATACGGCTAATATAATTATTGAAATATTCTTTGGGTGGACGCAGTCACCAACTATAAAGAGTACTAAAGTACAGACGATATTTTCGCATACATCTTTTTAACACGCTTTTATTCGCTTGACTTGTATATTTCGAATTAATTTTTAATCACTTCTAGAGATCAGAATAACTTGAAAATCTGTACTCGTATTAAAAGCCGATGACAATACAATAGTTTCATTGAATATTTTTTCTGACAGGCATAGTATTGGCCACTGAAGTAACCGTGAACTGACTCAGTTTTTTCTTCGACTCGACCTCCCATTGCTTATTATTTATTTACTTTTTAGTCTACATTGTCATATAAGAATGTTTTTAGTTTTTATTTAGGTTTTATATATTACTTTTCTAGGTGGCAAATCAAGGTAGGAGAATCGCGTGACAGAAAATAACAATTGTCAGATGGAAACAAATTCAATACAAAGAATACAAGTATGAAATTGAATATTTCATATAAATAAATCCCATACAAGTACCTAAATAGTTTTTTTATTAATATAGAAATCTTTGGCAAATAAAAAAGGCTTGAAAATTTTTCATTAGAGGAAAATGAAACAAATGGGACAAAATTTTGATCCTTTCATATATTTTGATCAAAATTATAATGATGAAAATTACTCACTTCTACCATATGACGCTACTTGGTTAAATTGTTTCATTTCCTTTAGGATTAAAGGCCTAAATGTATAAATGTAATTCTTACAAATTACATTTTTAAAACCCGTTTGAGGACCATTTATATAAGGCGGCCGTGGTCTAGTGGTACTGAAAAGGTCTCGCAAACAACAAGCCCCTGTTTCTAAACCACTTTTCCGCACTAATGTTTCTTTGATACATATACCTCGGTCGACTAGTTTCTAGAATACAAGCACGTTTAGCTAACAGTGAAGAGAAAAAAACGTGCTTCGAAAAGTAGCGTATCTTTATAGGTTTCACAGTATCTATACATTTTCTATGATTTAATAGTTTCCACAAACAAAATCTTTCCATAAACAATCCATAATTTTTAACCTACTTGTAAAACTTTAATTAAATTTTGTAAAGACATAAAATGAAAACTATATTAACTATAATTAAAGTATAATTTAAAAATATCATCTAATGACGTCGCATCATAGATAGGGACTGGCAACATTTTCCCTTTGTATAGCAAGGCAGAAATAATTGCCAGCCTTTCTGTCTCCAGACTTTTCCGTCAGCCGCTTGAATAACTACTTGGCCAGGCGCTTAGCTGAAGGTCCCCAAGGGCCCATTGTTTCGACCCCAAACGGCGCAAATTCGTAACCAGTACCGAGGTTGGCGTCTTTGCGCAGCTTAAGGTTCCCAGCAGAAATCGCCGCACTTCCCGCGCCTAACGAGGTCACCTGGATGTCCGATGGGGTTAGTGTGTCTACACAAGTTGATTTGGATTCCAGAGACACCAGCGATCTGCCAAGTTTCCACGGCCCAAAAGTCATGCCGTCGGGTCTCTTGCCGTCGCTCCGCGTAATACTAAAGGGCACTCCAACAGAGACATAAGCCCTTCGGGTGATATCGTTGAGTGCCGCGTGACGGGGGATGCGTCCGGCACTTCTAGCACAAGAAAGCCCGTGGTGTCCAAGATGATTCATCGGTTCTACACACCGACACTGGTGTTGTGAACAGTCCGGGCTCCGAGACGAGAGCACACCGCCAGGGTCAGAGTATTTCTATCAAGGAGTGTCCCAACCGATGAAGAAGGAAAAGCCTGCAACCAGAAACCCGACTCCCTAGTGAAGACGGCTATGAGGCGAGCCCGCTCTTTCATGTTACTGAAAGATAAAATATCTTCTATTACCATTTTGCAGAGCGGCTCGATCCGTAGTTCCCATAGTTTTGGCGGAATTGGTAGCGAAATATTGGGGCACGCAACTGACCAGGCATCTCTGGCATCCGACATGTTCGCCGGCTTCACCGAACCCAGAGATGGGTTTGTGATGCTTCCGTAGAGCTCGACGTTTCGGCTTTACTATATTCGTGCTACCTATACTTGTAGGTTTAATTTTTACATTTCTTTTATTGACATCTCTATACTAAGCTATTAAAGTGTTTGTTTCTTAAAAACAGGACAAGCAAAGTTAATATATCAAAGATACATTAGTACTGGTAAGTAGTTTTGAATCCGTTCCCTCGGTTTGTGTAACCATTGTACTACCACTATACAACGGTCGCCTTATGTTTTATAAAAATCTAGCTTTATAATGTGGTCCAGTCATCCCTATAGTACTATGCGAATTTAATAATTTAATCTGAAAAGGCCGACATTTCTTACAACCATTTGTCAGCGTCAAAACCTGACTGATTCTATAAAGAGATAATCCTAGGTACGCGATATCGTGCGACAAAACATCGTGTCTAATTTTTATTTGTATAATTACACGAAATAAAAAAGTAAGAGTTATTTTTTAGTTATTACGAATAATAATACTAACATCAATATCCTACTGTTTATGTACTTATCTCATTCCAGTACAAATGAAATAAGCATTTTGAACTTCAAAAACCAACATTCTCTAGTTATTTGATGAATTTTCGATGCTTATTGTAGTCAGATATAAATTTATAATATCGAAAGTTCACATTTTTAAATGTTCGATTCATGTTCGTGTTTTTAAAAGATAGGCGGTACGTGACAAGTATTAGTATATTGAAAAATATTGTGGCATTTAAAAATAAAATGTTGAATATTCTGATGGTTTGAGGACTATGACTAAAATTGTGGAAGTAGTAAAGAGTAAAAGCCTGCAAGTGAAAATGATAAAGTAAAATTTACCTTACGTTATGAAATTTTTTATCGAGAAACAGAATAAATTAAAAGTATAATTAAACTATAAATAAAAAAATATCATCTAATGACGTTATTGTTTACTTTATCAGTTATCATTACAAATGCCAGACTTTAATTTTGGTAGTTAAATGTCGTTCCAGTAGCTTAATTGTTGACAATACTCACATAGCTGTACTGAGACGGAAAGCTGCGCTAGTATTTCATAATGTTAAGAAGTTCTAACCATATAAGACTCACCTATAATGACTTTAACATATGTATTTTAAGTAAGTCGCATAAACTACGCAATTGTCGCATATAACTACCCACGTGGACCATAGTAGGTACAAAGAATCCGCGAGCGATTTTGTGAAAATCAATAAAGCTGACTGGCTTATGTGGGGGAAGATGTAATACTCTGTTTGGCCTTTCGAGAATACATCTGTAACAAAATGAAATTGATCCCCTATGCAATATTTCTTCCTTTTGCGTACATAATAAATTGTATTGTTACAACGTATGAAAACAAAACATAAATAGTGTTTTGTAATCAACGCCTTGTGTTTGTTACGCTATTTCTCTCTCAGTGAATAATACTTATTATTATATTTCTCATACACATGGGAAACGTGGCGAGAGAATCTTTGCATTTTTGGTCGTCCAGTTTCTTTAATACAAGCACTGTTGGTAGCTTAGTATTGAAATGTAAGAAAACATTAATATTAATGTTATAGGCTGGAGTGCGGTCCATTAATTTAGAATCTGAGGGACGATGTTGACATTAATAGGGAGCGCAGAGCTGAGAGCTGGAATTTGATTGTCCACAGGTTTAGACAGTGTACGGCGCAAGTCAAACTAACATTATTCAGGGCATACTGCACGACATTCTATACATCTAGCCTGTGAACTTCATATTGGCACAAATCATTGAGCGCTCTGCGCGTTCAGTATAACAACGCATACAGGGTGCTGTTGGGGTTGACACGCTTCTGCAGTGCGTCAGGCATGTTTGCGGATGCCTGCGGGTTGATGGATTCAATGCCATACTCCGTAAACGGTGTGCCGCCATGCTGTTCAGAGTGCGGGACAGCACCAACAGCATTTTGGCCATGGTTGCTGGCAGATTGGACAGTCGCTTTATCAAGCACTGGACCATGATGCATTTTAGTATATATTTTTTTTTATTGTGACTCGACATATGATAGCACTACGCTTGATGTTAAGCCAAAGTGTGGTCCATGAATGAATGTCACTGCTACTACAATTCAATAACTGTGAGTAGCATGGATGGTAATGGAGAAGCCCTTGCCATTGGCTTGGACATCTCCAAAGCGTTTGACAGGGTCTGGCACAAGGGCCTTTTATCCAAGCTCGAGGCATATGGTTTACCTGACCGTCTGCGGGGTTGGATAGCTGACTTCCTGCGTGACCGCTCCATACGCGTCGTTGTGGATGGAAGCGCATCGCGCAGGATGTCGGTGAGTGCCGGCGTCCCTCAGGGCTCCGTGCTGTCGCCGACTTTGTTCCTTCTGCATATCAATGACAGGCTGGACCTCGGATCCGGCATTCATTGCTATGCGGACGACAGCACGGTGCATGGACGCTACACTGCCCGCCCCGCAGCCGGCAAACAGGAGATAGCCGATATGAGAGAGTCTGTTGTAGCGGGACTGAACCGGGTTCTTGATCGTATTACCCACTGGGGCGGAAAGAACCTGGTTCAGTTCAACGCAGACAAGACTCAGGTTTGCGCGTTCTCGACGAAAAAATCCCCGTTTACTCCCCTTCCTTCTCTTTGCAACATTTCCTTTGGTACGTCGGACAGACTAGACATTCTAGGAGTGTCCCTTCGCTGCGACTTGAATCACAGGGACCACATCGAGCGGGCCATTAAGACCACCTCCCGCAAACTTGGCATCCTGAATAAGGTGCGGCGGTTCTTCGCGCCAGAGCTTCGCCTGCTATTATACAAGGCGCAGATTCGCTCTTGTGCGGAGTACTGTTCGCACCTCTGGGATGGCTCTGCCAAGTATCTTCTTAAAGCCCTAGATTCATTACAGCGCCAAGCTGTCCGAATTATAGCTGATGCAGAGGTCTCGCGAACTCTGGAGCCCCTGCAACTACGCAGAGACATGGCGGCTCGGTGCGTCCTCTATCGCCTATACCACGGGGAATGTTCCGAGGAGCTCTTTAACCTTGTTCCTACCTCATCTTTTCACTCCCGTAATACCCGCACAGGTCGGGGAAAGCATCCGCATTTTATCGACCGAATCGGCAGTCGAACTAAAAAGTTCGGTGCGTCTTTTCTTTGTAGATCAATCGACAAGTGGAATGCTTTGCCTGCCCATGTGTTCTCTCCATCCTATGACCTTGGATCCTTCAAGCGATGCGTAAGGAAGCATCTTAGGCCGGCATAGTGGCGGCGGCTGGGACAGCCGGGTACTGACTCGGTTGTCCCAGTCGTCGTCACTCTTGGACCTCCTCTTGCTTATCATCAGGCGGGTTGAGGTCAGATGTCGTGTCACAATAAAAAAAAAAAGCAATCACATCCACTATGCCGGCCTAGATGGAACCGGCAACTTACAAGCTGACCCCGAAACGTGACCAAATCACTTCACGGTATGTATACTTGTAAGTGGTGGTACTACCCCGGATCGGCAGACTGGGTACCACTGCCTACCACTCTTTGATAACCAGACCCGAAGCAAATATCCATCTCTTTTTTTTATTAACAAATATTTGCAATATTTAATACTATTAAATACTACAAATAAAAGCTATGAAACAAATATTTGCTCCGACCGGGGATCGAACCCGGGACTTTACGCGCAACAAACCAGTCGCTAAACCGTTCGTCCACGCCTGTCGTCAAAATGTACTATGTAGATAACTAACATAGTCTAAGAAGATTGTTTACTAACAAATATGATTGTTTGTCTGAATTAAAAGTTTTATTATTATTATTAATAATGAAAGCTACTGCTACTATAAATAGTTACTATAATAAAGTAGTGGCACTACCCCGGATCGGAAGGCTTTTATAAATTATACGAGCACTACAAAGTAATTTCAATTTACGCAGTTTGTTTTGAGGAATCAGCCCATATGGTATTAGGCATGTCTTCATAATATGCGTATCATTAGTGAGTCTCGACATCGGATTCCGACCTCAGGGCTAGTGACGGTAATTGAGGCAGTCGTGAACTGAGACGGTTTTTCACCCATTCTTTCCATGTGCCCAAACCATCGAAGCAACCCTTTGTCAATCCTTGTCACGACATTCTAAAATATACACAGAAAACAGAGTCGTTAATTTCCCTACTTTTTCAGAAGCTTCTTTTTAAAGGAGACGAAAAAATCAATCGAGTTCGCCAACGTGTCGCGCGAGTGATAAAATTCAGCGTGGTGTGGGCTTATAGCAATTTTTCTACTTTATTGCAGCACTAAATCGGGCGTAACGTTCAACGAACAGTGTGAATACGCCGCCGGAATCTAAAAGAAAAAATACGCATCATTTTACTAATATAAACTTCTCGCCGAATTCTTTGTATTAAAATTTGTACGTATTATGGGACAATAGACCTTACTGTCTACACTGTAAACAATCTTACTGTCCTTGTGTATACTCTTATAAAGGAGTTGGAGATAAAATATAAACGCGATACGCATTAGCGCTCTGGTTTAACGCGTGAAGTCCCGGATTCGATTCCCGCTCAAAACAAAAAAAAATGTTTTATAGCTTTTAATTTGAATATTGCAAATTTTGTTAATTAAAGATGTTGTCAAAGAGTGGTAGGCAGGCAGGCAATACGGAGTAGCACCACCACTCACAAGTGTATAAACCTTTTTTTTTATTGTGACGTCACTCGTCACACTTTTTTACAATCGTCGTCACTCTTGGACCTCCTCTTGCTTATCATCAGGCGAGTCGAAGTCAGATGTCGTGTCACAATAAAAAAATATATAAAATAATAAAAAACTCGAAAGATTTATGAATAGATTTTTGGTACATAATACAAGTATATGTCCTTTTTATGATCCAATTTATTGTCACAACATAGAATAATAAATTTACAACACAAAAACAAGTTGAGTGTTAATAAAAATATAAAAAAAATTAAAAAAAACGCAATTTATTAATAAAACCTAAAGAAACAAGAACGCAGAGAACTCACAAACCTAAAGGTCAAACAGGTCTGGTTATCAAAAAAAGTGTATGGGGAATATACGTATATATATATGTGGCGGATTCAAAAGGATTTTGTTCGTTGGCAGCCATTACGCTTTCTTTTTAAATGAATCAGTGCGCACACCCGGCGCAGTCAACCCTCAAACTTCAAGTGATCTTGACAGTTCTCTTGAATTGAACTACTGACCCAAGGAAACTAACAATTCATTCACTTTCGTTCAGCAATTTATCATTTGTTCATTCATTTTAAATGTCAAACACTAGTACGTGGATCTCTCAATAGTTGGCGTTGCTCTTAATCGAACTGTCAAATATAGTTCTCAGTAAATTCAAGAGATGGCGTGGAAATCAATACGAAAATATCCTTTATATTTTATTCTCCGACACGGCCATTCTGACAAGAAGCGCGTTCTCGCGCGTTTTCTTTCGTTAGTGTAGATCAATACATTTACAGCCCTGTACGAAGCACTGAACTTCCAATACGGTTATCAAGCTTGCATTAAGCGATAGACTTTTAAAGTTACAAACATAACATAACGTTCAGATAAGAACACTTGCATGAAGCGCGGAGTTCCAATGCAACAAACTCACGTGCATGTAGCGCGGGGCTTCCAATGCAACAAACTGATATGCATGAAGCGCGGAGCTTCCAATGCAACAAACTCGCGCGCATGAAGCGCGGAGTTTCCAATGCAATAAACTGACATGCATGAAGCGCGGAGCTTCTAATACAACAAACTCACGTGCATGAAGCGCGGAGCTTCCAATGCAACAAACTCATGTGCATGAAGCGCGGAGCTTCCAATGCAATAAACTGACATGCATGAAGCGTGGAGCTTCCAATGCAACAAACTCACGTGCATGAAGCGCGGAGCTTCCAATGCAAGAAACTCACGTGCATGAAGCGCGGAGCTTCCAATGCAATAAACTGACATGCATGAAGCGCGGAGCTTCCATTACAATAAACTCACGTGCATGAAGCGCGGAGCTTCCAATGCAACAAACTCACGTGCATGAAGCGCGGAGCTTCCAATGCAATAAACTGACATGCATGAAGCGCGGAGCTTCCAACGCAACAAACTCACGTGCATGAAGCGCGGAGCTTCCAATGCAATAAACTGACATGCATGAAGCGCGGAGCTTCCAATGCAATAAACTGACATGCATGAAGCGCGGAGCTTCCAATGCAATAAACTGACATGCATGAAGCGCGGAGCTTCCAATGCAACAAACTGACATGCATGAAGCGCGGAGCTTCCAATGCAACAAACTCACGTGCATGAAGCGCGGAGCTTCCAATGCAATAAACTGACATGCATGAAGCGCGGAGCTTCCAATGCAACAAACTGACATGCATGAAGCGCGGAGCTTCCAACGCAATAAACTGACACGCATGAAGCGCAGAGCTTCCAATGCAACAAACTCACGTGCATAAAGCGCGGAGCTTCCAATGCAATAAACTGACATGCATGAAGCGCGGAGCTTCCAATGCAATAAACTGACATGCATGAAGCGCGGAGCTTCCAATGCAACAAACTGACATGCATGAAGCGCGGAGCTTCCAATGCAATAAACTGACATGCATGAAGCGCGGAGCTTCCAATGCAACAAACTGACATGCATGAAGCGCGGAGCTTCCAATGCAATAAACTGACATGCATGAAGCGCGGAGCTTCCAATGCAACAAACTGACATGCATGAAGCGCGGAGCTTCCAATGCAACAAACTGACATGCATGAAGCGCGGAGCTTCCAACGCAACAAACTCACGTGCATGAAGCGCGGAGCTTCCAATGCAATAAACTGACATGCATGAAGCGCGGAGCTTCCAATGCAATAAACTGACACGCATGAAGCGCGGAGCTTCCAATGCAACAAACTCACGTGCATGAAGCGCGGAGCTTCCAATGCAATACTTGAACCATGCATAAAAGAAAACACTCTAATAAACCGCAACCTATTTATTTGGTTGATTATTAATTTCAAGCCGAGAGACAATTATCACGTCGTGGGGTAAAGCGTGAGAGTCTACGATGACAAAACTAACTTCCACGTGTACGTCATCGATTTCAATAGGTAACGTAATCCGCGAAAAGGAATAGGCGGAAGCAGAGCCAATGCCCGTAAGACGAGTAAATACAAAATCCCGAGTACCCGTCATTTCATCAACAACCTGTTTACGAATAAGCGAACAATCAGATCCGCTGTCGACAATCCGCCTCTTATTTTAAGCACATATTAACTGACTTACTAGCACTCGCGGCCTTGAATTTTTCGTCTCTTTGTTTAGAGAAACATACTTGTTTCGTGTGCCCCAATTTATGGCACTAAGAACACTCAACACTCGTATTAGCAGGTTTAACTGACGTCTGAGAAACGTTGGCACTCGTTAAATCTTTATAAAAAAAACGCGCCGTACAATTTCGTTTGTAGTGTAGTGTGGCACACACTGGGATCATTTGGACCTGTCCTACGCCGTTTATGGTCGCTTGAAACGGCATGAAAAGACAAAGGACTTTTGATTTTTGGATAAGTGCCCAGGTGTCTATCGAGTGCGACAAAGTCAGTGGGGGTATTCTTTAATAAATCTGAACGTACCTGATCGTCGGAAATACCTGAGATGACGACTTCAATTTTATTCGCCTTGCTCCAGCCAGTCTCCAGTTGCTCGATCATCGCCAATTTATTTGTGGAGTATTCAACGTATGACGACGCACGGTCACTCGTGTACTGCACTAAATCTCTAAAGATGTCATGAAACCTCTTCGTTGTGGCAAACTGACGCGACAGGTGTTTCTTAGCTTCGAGCCATGTATTGCACAGAGAGTAGGATTTCGAAGCCCACTTGCGAGCACGGCCACGCAGGTGAGTGAAAGCGGCGTTTCTTGTTTCATAGTCAGACCATGAATTTTGTTGTCTATGATTTTCTAATTCATTACACCATTGTGCTGCCGAAAACTCGCAATCGTCCGGATCGAAATAAGGAATGTACACGTCGCTTGGTTTCATTTTCTAAACGGGGGCTTTGGATGATAACAACCCGGTTTGATTTTCTTGAAAAGTGTTAGCCATGCCACGAAAAAAAATGATGCCCACAATTCAGACGACGGGTTAAATGCGTTGGTGTTAGCGGGTGGCGGTATATCTTCGCTTTCCCGCGGCGTCGCGTGCTCGTGCCGGCTCTTTGTCTTGTCACCTTCATTTTCAGGAAATTTTCGCATTTAATCCCAAAAATAAGCATTGCTTGAGGTAGATGGCGGCTGTTGGATCGTACTAGAGGAATGTTGTTCCGATCCCACCGCTGCTGTCGCGGATTCAAAAGGATTTTGTTCGTTGGCAGCCATTACGCTTTCTTTTTAAATGAATCAGTGCGCACACCCGGCGCAGTCAACCCTCAAACTTCAAGTGATCTTGACAGTTCTCTTGAATTGAACTACTGACCCAAGGAAACTAACAATTCATTCACTTTCGTTCAGCAATTTATCATTTGTTCATTCATTTTAAATGTCAAACACTAGTACGTGGATCTCTCAATAGTTGGCGTTGCACTTAATCGAACTGTCAAATATAGTTTTCAGTAAATTCAAGAGATGGCGTGGAAATCAATACGAAAATATCCTTTATATTTTATTCTCCGACATATATATACGATCTATTTGCTAGATGCACGTGGCACTGTCTCGAGCGTATCGCAGAACACGAGTGCCCTGCGACGGGTAGACGTGTGTCATAATACGTTGGCGAGCCTGTCATTACAGTAATCCTTCGTTATCTGTGTTACTACTGCATGAGGTACAATGCAAACACTACAGGCGGTATCACCATTTACAAGTATACAGACCTTTGGGTTACTTAGGAGCGTTTCGGTATCCGCTTGTAAGCTTCCGATTACAACTAGGTCGAACAGTGGATGTAACTGCTACTTACAGTTATTTAAGTGTAAGTATTAATCGCCTCTATTTATCGACCGAACTCCAGCTGGTTAGGTCATATTTAAAAATATTCTACCTTTAATATAACGGTTTAGCGATTGGTTTGTTGCGCGTATAGTCCCGGGTTCGATTCCCGGTCGGAGCAAATTTCATACCTTTTATTTGAGATATTTAATAATATTAAATATTGCAAATATTTGTTATTAAAAAAAAGAGATGGATATTTGTTTCGGGTCTGGTTATCAAAGAGTGGTAGGCAGTGGTACCCAGTCTGCCGATCCGGGGTAGTACCACCTCTTACAAGTACAAGTTGCCGGTTCCATCTAGGCCGGCATAGTGGATTTGATTGCTACTCACAGTTATTGAATTGTAGTAGCAGTGACATTCATTCATGGACCACACTTCGGCTTAACATCAACCGGGGTGCTGTCAAATGTCGAGTCATAATAAAAAAAAAATTGATTTGACGTTCTCAGGAATTCCCCTTGTTTTAATTTTCTACGTAAAGTAATATGAGTAGGTAATATATATAAGGAATTTTTAATAATATAGGTACTCAATTTCGCCATTTCTTCTCTTCAAATCTTCACAATAAAAATTATTTTGTTTTTTGGAGTTCACTCCCCAAGAATTGATTTTCATATGAGGCCTCCTGTATGCAAATTTTATGAGGAGTAGAATTAGTACAAGCGTTAAATCAAAAGCGTTACGTTTTATGTTTTGACGACACGTGTGGCGTAGTGGTTGGTAGCAGTAACACCAGTATGTTACGCGGAAGTGCCGGGTTCAATTCCCAGTCGAAGCAAATATTTGTTTCATAGCTTTTATTTGTAATATTTAATAATGACATTAAATATTGCAAATTTTTCTGGTTATAGAGTGGTAGGCGGTGGTGCCCGGTCTGCCGATCCGGGGTAGTACCAATACTTACAAGTACGCTTTTCGGGATTAGCTTGTAAGTTGCAGGTTCCAACTAGGCCGGCATAGTGGATGTGACTGCTACTTACAGTTATTTTACTGTAGTAGCAGTTACCCTCATTTATAGACTCCAGCTTAACATCAATCGGGGTGCTGTCATATGTCGAGTCACAATAAAAAGAGAGGCGGTTTCAACACGCAAAATATTTTATTGCATAACGTTACATTCAAACTCATATGTGGATAATTTCTACTTATCTACAACCGCATTCGAAAATGGGAGCACAAAGCTCGTATCATTGACACAGTTTGCCTCTACACGGAACACATCTGCCTAATTATAATCATTCTCGCTTAATACTCGCTAATCTACCGTGGTGTAACCGTTTAGCAACGCCGAAATCACACAAACTTTGAATTTAGTAATACAGTTCTAATGTACGGAATATCTATTGTATAATGTTTAATGCGACCGTGGTATAGTGGATGAAATGATCACGCAAACCGAGAGCAACGGGTTCGAAACCACTTCCTGGTAACAATGTATCATTTTTATTTACTTTGGTAGTCCTGTTTCTATGATACAAGCACATTTAGTAGCTTAGTATAGAAAACAAAATAAAAACAAATGCAACAATGGTGACCACGATGACTGCAAAACTCTCAAAACGTCGCAATTGTACAATCATTAACCTTTAATAAACGCAATAGTAAGCCGCATAAAATTTATTTATTCATTATTCAATGTTCGCACAAAATCTAAGAAAATAATAAAAAACTTTAATCGACCAATTTGTCACGCCTCAGTACCCGCAGGAATAGGCAAAGACAACAGAGCACCACTTACCACGATCTTGGCACAACTCTCTCGTTATAGAATTTGTATAAGGATATTTATATATGTAAATTTGAAGTTATTTATATTCATAATATTTTCAGGAGATGCGTATCGTTCATGAACTTTACCGATTTCAAACATCCCTAGTTTAAATTATGCCAAATTAATTGATATCAATACATAACTACATATATATTATATATATGTATACATATTAACTACACATATACATATATATAATAATATTATACTGGTAGATACAAATAAACTTCCTACTTTACATAATGTCAATACGAACCACAGACCATATACGTCTAGACACAACAAAGGTTATTTGGAATAATTAAACTAAACGATAAATTAATATCATTATGATTAACATCACGTTTTGTTAATGACTTTAACTTTAGAAGGATTACATGACGTATGCATTTAAATCAAAAGAGCTGGTACTTAAAAATATATATGAGTGAACGTCCACTTTTATTACTTTTTACATGATTTGTCTTATCTATCAATTGTAATATGTAATTGTAAGTATTGCGTTCTGACATTGGCAACTCTTTTTCTTGTTCGGTGATCGGAGAAGTATTTAATTTTAAACATATAACTGACAGAAGAGTATGTGGAGTGACGATAGCGGATAGAATAAGAAATGGCACATTGCGATAGTTGAAAGAAGATGTTTTGAGCACATGGAAAGAATGAGTGAAAGTAGATTGAGGAAAGGAATTTATAAATCTGATATGGATGGATGCGTAAAACGAGGCAGACCCAGGAGTGTTTTTTCCAACCAATACGAAATTCAATTCACTACAATTCAATAACTGTGAGTAGCAATCACATCCACAATGCCGGCCTAGATGGAACCGGAAACTTACAAGCTGATCCCGAAACGTGACCAAATCACTTCACGGTCTGTATACTTGTAAGTGGTGGTACTACCCCCGATCGGCAGACTGTGTACCACTGCCTACCTATCATTTGCTTGAGTATTACAAAATAGATAATTACCTTACAAATAGATTTTATATTAAAATATTTAGTACTATCGTCAAAACGTACGATATTATGTACAACGTTCTGCATATCGTCTGCATATTGATTCCGTCTCAGTAATTATGGCACCTTTTATTCTATCGGAGACATCCTCAAGAAAGCTAGATTGCCTAGTGCTCATAACCATAGAGCTTGTATGAAGAGAATTGTGAATGTGAAGGAAGCGAGGGAGTTGTGTCAAGATCGTGGAAAATGGCGCTCCATTATCTCGTGACAAGTTGATTGATTGTTTATTCTAAATTAGAAGAGTCTAGTTGTATTAGTTCCGTAATAGAAACTAATCAAGTTTATATAAGTAATATATCTATTACTAATTGAGTTATAGCTGTTTAAATCTGTTGTTAATAGGACACGTTGAGAGGCTTAATGGTTAATTATGGAAAATTGTCAGGGGAATTGTAGTGTTAAGTCACCGTACTGAAAAGCTATAAATTAAGTACATCAACCAACTTCTCGTGGCGGTGTACTTAAAGGAGAGAGCAAATGCATCATAGGTTTAATAATTTATTTTTGTTCGTTGTATTCTATTTTCGTGTGAATTGTTTCTTATGTTTTGTATTACTAGCCTTATCCACATTATATCTGTATGAGCTTGTATTTGTAAATAGTCTGGGTTTGGTTTATAATGGGAATGGCATCGCCATTTTATGTGCGTAATTCCCCTAATAAAATTGATAAAAAAAAACAACTTCTACTGAGACAGTCTCCTGTAGCGATAATTACGAGTTAAACATATCCAGCCAAATACAATTAACTTAAATTATTATACGGCTAAAACGATACTAATAAGCAATTAAAATTAGTCGGATTATATATGTATTATAGCGATATAAAGCGCTGTCGTTTATTGTTATGAGTTAAACATTTATTAATTCGATGCGTTAAACAAGGCAGGCCCAGAAGGGTGTTTTCCGACCAATTCGGAGACATCCTCAAGAAAGCCGGGTTGCCTAGTGCCCATAACCATAGAGCTACGAAGAGAATTGGATCCTTCAAGCGATGCGTGAAGAAGCATCTTAGGCCGGCATGGTAGCGGCGGCTGAGGCAGCCGGTAACTGACTCGGTTTTTCCAGTCTTCGTCACTCTTGGACCTCCTCATGCTTATCATCAGGCGGGTCGAGGTCAGATGTCACAATAAAAAAAATGTGAATGTGAAGGAAGCGAGAGAGTTGTCAAGTGGCGCTGCTTTGTCTCTGCCTATCCCTGTAGGAAAAAGGCGAGACAATTTGATTTCATTTGCTAGTTCGATGCCTCATGCGCCTGCGCTTATTCGTGTTTCGATGAGCATGAGGTTGCTTGTTATAGTTTTGCTTCAAATGTTGTGAATCTTAGATTGATTGTTTACAAAATTTGTATCTTATCGTGACGGAGACTTTACTTAGATTGTACTTTTCGTTGCTTATAGAATGCAAATGATAAATGTAGATTCATTGTCTCTCCGGCTTGAAAATTATTAATGTACAATAAAATTTAATATTATGAGTTTGAATAAATGAAAAATACACTAGATTTTTTTTTTTGTAGCTCGACATATGACAGCAACTAGACTGATGCGGTCCATGAATGGATGCCACTGCCACTACAATTCAATAAATAATTCAGGCGGGACGAGGTCAGATGTCGTGTCACAATAAAAAATAAATAAAAAAGTAACAGTGACACCAAATATGCCGGACTGGTAAGAACCGGCAACTTACAAGCTGATTCCGAAACGCGACTAAATAACTTGTAAGTGGTGGCCTACTACTCCGAAATCAAACTAAATATACGTACGTAAAATCGTACAAACAAAACGTTTGAAGTATATTTTTTTTGTGAAAGTACCAAACGAAATCAAGGAAGTCGAAGAAAAGCTTTTTAAAATTACGAGGAACTGAAATTCGCGTAATCTCAATAGCTACCGCTCACCTTTAGCTTAACCAAATCATTCGATCAAAAGAGCCCTATTCTTTTTACCAATCGTAAAAAATCATAAACCCATTTTCATTTGTGATTCCATGAATCGAGACAATAACAGTTAAAGAATTGAAAGTAGAAGTCGCATCCATGATGCTGGGCTAGTTAGAACTGGAAAAGATAATTCTGAAATACGACTTAGTCACTTCACGGTCTGTACTCGTACACTTGAGAGTGTGGACTACCCCGGATCGGCAGACTAGGAAAGTGACCACAAACTATCGGATTGTTCCGGGATGACCGGCTCATATTTTTGAGCTCCCGTAATTTATAGAACCGCCACGGCTACAACCGTCACTACAAGACTTGACAGCGCTCTCCTATCATTTCGAATAAATTTTATTCAAAGAAAACGAAATTTCGTTGGTAACGCGACCGTGGTGTAGTGGTAGTTCAGTGGTTACGAAAACTCAGAGCACGAGTTCAAAACCACTTGTCGGTACCAATGTATCTTTGATATGTACTTTGGTTGTCCTGTTTCTATGATACGAGTAGTAGCTTGGTTTAAAAATGTATTAATTAGAATGGTAGCAATTAGCTTAGTATAGAAATGTATATAAAATAACAAAATAAAGTCTAAAAGTCTAAATTAGTTTGTAGATTTTAAACAAAATATAGTCTTTAGTTAACCATATATAATTCTGTTGGAGTATCATTAATAGGGATTCAAAATGGTGATTTTTAAATTGTGAGTCGATAAATGACAGCATAATTCAGTACAGTTAAATAACTGCAAGTAGCAGTTCGACTAAAGACTTTGAAATAAGATATGTGAAGTCGGCAACTTCATTTTTAACTGTCAGAGTTCAAAATAAAATTCTCTTTAAAATACAAAATAGACAGATCGACCGGCTACCTTCTTCGATTCGTTTGCAAGTCAGAAGTTAGACTCCTGTTACACGTCGACACTTTAACGAGATTTCTCTGTTGCAATTTTCAACTTTGAACTTTTAGAACAATTGCAAGGCGAAGTTTGTTTGTTATCCGGTCGAGGTTAACTTTATAACAGTTTTGTACAATGGATCTTAATCTTTATTTACTTTAGTGTTCTAGTAAATTACAAGTTTAAAAACTAGTGCTAAGATAATTACTGATACGGAATCCAAAAACGCTATGGAAGGCAGACTGTTAGTTGATAGCCAAAGCTGATTCTGTTTATAGCTGGTGAAAGGTATAAATATCGTGAGGTGACTCAAGTTGCGTTTTGACATCAACTTAAATATTGCCGGAGTAGATGCAAATCTAACGTAATTATCGCCTCGAAATAATCGAGCACTAGCTGCATTTGCTCTTTTCTTTGGTTTACAAAAATTTAATATATTATTTATTCTAATTATTAAATTTACTTTCTTTACGTTCAAAATTCTCTTCATACCAGAGAATTCATATGTCTTATTTTCCTTTCTTCCTTCTTCCTTTCTTCGCCTCTGATTTTTAAACCTCTTTCATCAATCCCACAGGGATAGGCACATACAATGAAGCGCCACCTGCGACGATCCTGACACTCCTTTGCATCCCTCACATCCACAATTATTTCAAGCATGCTATTCTTTTAAACTGCCTAAACCATAATTTATTTTACAATTGTTGCAAACAGTATGATGATAAATAATGGGCTGAAAATAATTTATCTACTTATTACATGTTCGCCGCGTGAAGGAGGCGGATAACCGCAACGGACATGCCTTGTTGACAAATTAGCAATTTAGGTTGACACCGGATAACCGTATATGACGACAACCTATTTGATATGTTTTAGTGACAATAATTTTAGATAAGCAATTTAACTTACTTTTCTTTTTTAATTTTATTTTGGTTAGCCAAATATTTGTTATAAAAAATTTTGCTCAAAGGTGGAAATTTGCTTCATGACTGGTTATCAAAAAGTGATAACCAGTCAGAGTGATAACCAGTCAAAAGAGTGATAACCAGTCAAAACATTTTAAGAATGAAGTACCTAAGATTTTTTTAGGTTTAGTTTCAGCGCCTATTTCTTCTGTATTTGTTAGCACAAGAACCAACGCTTAAAGTGTTTACCGATGTTACAGAGTACCTTCTATAAGGGTTGCTCTTTCTCAAATCTATTTATTGATTTAAACATATAATTTACCTCCTAACTAAACTTCTGTTGAAACCAAATCGTACAAATAAGGTTTGATAATAGTTGAGAGAAGAAAGAAATAAAAAATTAAATGGAGTGCAAGTTTCACCTAATTCTATAGTTTTACTTTCAATTTGATTGTTTTACTATCAAGCTATTCCTATTCTGCGTAGGATTACTATAGAGAACTAATTTTTCCTACTTTATACATTAACAAAATCTAAAATCGTCAAATATAAGGTACTTATATCAATTTTAAATAATCCTTAAATTTTGTTGTGACCATGCATTAGTTGATTCATCATTATCGTCACTTCTTTTACATTAAGCATTGCGATTTCGCAATCAAAAGAGGACATACTCGTAAATATTTGATTGCAAAAGTTGTGACATTATTGCATGTCCTATAAAAGGTTATCGCAAGTCCTACGACTATTGTCTCTAGTTTAACCATTTACTGTCAAAACTTAGTGGACATCGGACTAACTGGAAAACCACATTGAATAATAGACGTTGCTGTCCATCTACAGTTATAGTCGCTAAACAAATTTAACTTCATCTCGTGTTCAATGGGTCGTTACTATGAACGTTTGTTTCTATTACTCGAATATTATTGTGATTCGACATCTGACTTCGACTTACCTAAGCCAACAATTAAAAAAGTGTCTTAATTTACAGTTGCCTTAGTCGCCGGCTAAAGGTTCACGCATGCATGGTTATTGGATGGGGAGAACACATGTGCTGGTAAAGCATTCCACTAGTCGATTGTTCTACAACTTCACATCGAAGCTTTTATTTTAGCATATGATGATATATTATGTTTTTAATATTATGTATTGTTATGTTTTTTTAGACAAAATGCATTTGTCGATAGGAGAAAATGGAATAGGTACTCACTGTTTTGCGGTGAAAGAACGTCTGTCAGACATCTTGGTTTTTGACATCTGTGCGGTATAAAATATACAACAGGCGCCATCTAGTGGCGCTCGTGGGATTCACGATGAATTTAATACTTTGCGGATGCGGATTTAAAAGGATATCGATAAATGCGTATTTACTTAAGTCTAAATATAACTGAATTCAGGCGCGAACAATTATTATTTTCATTTCTATACCCGTGAACTAATTCGTTTTTTTCAGTCGTCGTCACTCTTGGACCTCCTCTTGCTTATCATCAGGCGGGTCGAGGTCAGATGTTGTGTCACAATAAAAAAGTTACAGTTACCTTATGAGCTTACAAGCTATATATACACAATATATACATATATACAAAAAATGCATTATGTACGTTATGTACGTACACTAGAATATCGGTCAATAGTAAACGTCATAGTACTCGTGCTAGCAAGTTTATTTAACCAACAACAGCATAAACATAGTTACTAGTTCTTTGGACTTTGTTCTTGTTAATCAACCAAAGACTTCTGTTTTTGGCGTAAAAGATTCACGTTTTCTTTCATTATATTTCCTTTAACTAATATTATTTTTTTATGAGGGTAGTTGTTTTATTTTCACATTTCGAATTTGTGGGTGAAGTGACGATAGCGGATAGAATGAGGAATAAGCACATTGCGCGATAGATGTGTTTTGAAAGAAGATGCAGTGACAAGGATTGACAAAGGTATGCTTCTATGGTTTGGGCACATGGAAAGGATGAGTGTTTGTATTTATTAATACATAATATAAATAATGCGTTTAAGAGTGGTAGGCAGTGGTACCCAGTCTGAGGTTCTGGGGTAGTACCACCACTTGCAAATGTACAGACCGTGAAATAACCTAGTCGCGT
The DNA here is from genome assembly GCA_905220615.1 of Tinea trinotella. Classification (NCBI taxonomy): domain Eukaryota; kingdom Metazoa; phylum Arthropoda; class Insecta; order Lepidoptera; family Tineidae; genus Tinea; species Tinea trinotella. Next base: position 3,045,723 of record HG992328.1, on the reverse strand, counting down.
TTTGGGATCATTTTGTAAGTTGCCACTTCCATTTAGGCTGACATAGTTGGTGGGAGTACTGCCTTAATTTATGGATCACTCTCCAGGGGGCCGACCGCGCAACTTCAATGTAAATGAAAATGAAATTCATTCCTATTTGTCAAAAAGTTACGCGGTCGCTGTTAGCCTCAAAAAGCCTTTTATTCATTCGGACAATGAGTTTCAATGAGCTTGAACTGTTAATGAAAATGAACATCGATTCTCGATGTGTGGCGCGATCGCAGTTTGAATTTTGAAGCTCATTAACGGAGTTCAACTGTCAAAACGAAGCTCATTGTCATTGAGTTACGCGGTCGGCCCGCACCTTAACGTTAGGCAGGGTGTTCGCATATGTCGCGCTACAATACATAAATATTATTAAACAAGAGACACTCCATTAATATATTTCCTATTGTTTCCAAGACGTTGCTATAGGAGTTGTTTTTAATAAGAAATGCGTGATGTCGTCTCGAAGCTAAATTGGATTTCAATGTCAGCCGTCCTTCTATTTTGCTGGGTCGTACGCAGAATTCTAATAACTCAGGGGCATCGCAAGGTTCACTACGAAGGATTTATTGTATTTCCTTTTAATACACTCGTTTTAAAAGGGAGAAGTATTATTGGGAATTGTTATTAAAAGGGATTTGTGTGTGTGCGTTCGTGCGTGCGTGTATGTAGCTTTATTAAGACTTGTTTTATAAGTCTGAACATCTGACCTTGACTTGCCTGATGTTAAGCAATCGAAGGTCTAATAGTGCCAAAGACTAAGAAAACCGTCTCAGTTCACGATTTCCTTCTCACTTATTCATACCTTGAGATTTTCCTTTGTATTCTCATGGTCTTCTGCACTAAAACTATTTGTGATCTAACGCCTTTAGTCGCTATATTAACGACGACCGAGGCAACCGTAAGTTAGAAGTGTTATTTTTCTTCTTCAGTCGCGACACTTCTCCTCGACTTGAATCATGGTAAGAAAGGGGAAGTCCAAAAGCGCCGACAACTAAGAAAACCGATTCAGTTTTCATTTCCCCCAGTTAGTACATTGTCGATTCTAATTAGGCCGGCATAGTGGATGTGACTCCTAGTTTCAATTATTTTAGTGTAATAGCAGTAGTTTCCATTTACAAACTGCACTTCAGTCTAATATAAGGCGGTTTGCTGTCACATGTCCAGCCACATTCATCGTCATCAGCCAGAAAACGTACACTGCTAAACATAGGCCTCCCCCTTAGAACGCCATTTCGAACGACAAGATTCCAGTTGCACCCACCGGTATTTTGTCGTTCGAATTGGGGAGAGGGTGTCATAATTCCCACGCTTGGCAGGCGGCTTGGGGATCGCAGTATACTTACTGCACCTTAACCTTTGCATTCTATCGACCGAATCGGTAGTCGAACTAAAAAGTTCGGTGCGTCTTTTCTTTGTAGAACAATTGACAAGTGGAATGCTTTGCCAGCCCCTATGTTCTCTCCATCTTATGACCTTGGATCCTTCAAGCGATACGGCCGGGAACTGACTCGGTTTTTTCAGTCGTCATCACTCTTGGACCCCCTCTTGCTTATCATCAGGCGGGTCGAGGTCAGATGTCGGGTCACAATAAAAAAATTAAAAAAAATGCTCCTGCTCATTCTACTGGTAAGACTGGTCAAGTTTTGGAATAACCGGGTCGTAAGCCACAATAAAATAAACTGTTAGTTTCGCCCTTGTAGATATTATTGTAATAAGCTGTATAACTCACGTATTTTCATGATATAGGTAAATTATTACGAAAGGCTTTCGTGAATCCTGAAACGAACAGTTACGCATTCTATACTATGAAAATTTTAAATAGGATATTCCAAAGTTGTAATAAATATTTTAGAAAGCTAGGTTGCTTTGTGCCTATAACTGTGGAGCATGTATAAAGAGAATTATGGATGTGAGGGAAGCGAGACAGTTGTGTTAAGATCGTGGCACTCTTTACCTCTTATTAAAAGTATATTGTTAGAGAATTATTGGTCTTCGTATATTTTTTGTTACCCCCAATTTCAACCTCTTTAGGTTTACTACAAGTTTAACTTCTTTTAATATTTTTGACGTGGCAACGTCTTATAATTCGATGGAGCCGGCTGCGCGCACGAAAAAACATAACTCATGCGGCGTTACCCCGCGCGTTCCATTTAAGGCTTGAAGTGCAAGCCTCTGCGTTCGGCAGCGTTCGATATCTGTCTCTCTCCTACTTGATTGAGTGAGCGATGCGTACTATTATTATTTAATATTTTACAATACAATAAAAAAAAAATGACATAATTGTATTTATGCGTACAAATAAATGTAACTTGATCAATTCAATTGTGATTTTAATTTACCTCCTTCTCCATATCCATACAAAATATCTATCAAACAAATAAAATTTTAATTTTCTTTTGAAAAATGCAGCCATTCCATCCGTATTTTCTTATGACGTTGTCACGTTCAACTATCGTCAGTAAACCGACTTTACAGACAACCGATTTTTTTATCCTTAGTTACAACCTCTTTAGGTTACCTACTGAAGTTTAATACCCGTACATATTGACCTACTGAAGTTTAATACCCGTACATATTGGATAGGTAACGGTAGCCAATGTTCTTCTTAAAGATACAATTTATCTGTATACCAAAATTTATCTAAATTGGTTTAGCGGTTTAGGTGTGAAAGCGTAACAAACAAACAAACAAATTTACTTTCGCATTTATAATAAATTAGTATGGATAGTATGAAAGTATGGAATTAGGTTTTACTATTATGTAAATTAATACTTACTTACTTATTTACTTACTTGCAGCCATACTTACGCCAGACTTTACCAACAAACAATCACCAGGGTCATCGTCCTCCTATATCTTAAAAATGATCATCGTTAAATTAATTAAAGGATTTCTATAGTCCATTTCAACCAATAAACTTTAAAAATATAAGCAGACCAACAGTCGCCTTTCATCCACATCTATGAAACGTAAAGTTTTCAACTCCTAAGCCGTGTGTCTTTGCGAGTACCCAAAAGAAATTATCGAAATCATGATATCCTCCATATACCATTGGCTACCACTAATTATAGAAAGTTCTCATTCTTTATTCGATCGGCAAAAACTTTTAATACATACTCTCCAACCATGGACCTGTACTGTAGCAATATTGATCAGATTGTCCGTCAGAAACACTTGTCCGTTGTATTACTCAATGAAAAAATATCTTATTATTTAAATTAATGCATATATAAAGAAATATAACACATTGATAAGAAAAAAAAGAAAAAAGAAAATTAACTAAAATACATTATTAAAAGGAGTCCCTTTAGGCAAGGTTCCGAAGATACTGGCAGCGTTCCCCCTTTGAATAGCTAGACTAATTCTTTGTCCGAGGTAGCTGCCAACTCTTCGGTCTCCTGTGATGTCGACTAACCTTTTTGATATTTCCTTAAAAAGCCTTAAAGCGCTAGGACCCCACGGACCAAGGGTCTCGACACCGAATGGGACAAAATCATACTCGGAGCCTAGACCCCTGTATTTGCACGCTTTAGCTTTTTCAGCCGCTTCACAAGCCGCACCAGCTCTGCTGTTGGTTCCATGTAGATGGGAAGGTGCCAGCGTGTCTGAACAGGTTGCATCCCATACCAGCACCCGGCCCATCTTCCATGGAATCAAACTCATACCATCCGGTCTCTTACCATCATCTCTTGCAATACCAGTCGGCTCAAGTAGACTTGGCACGTTGACGGAGGCAAGAGACCGGCGTATGATATCGTTAAGTGCGGCATGTCTCGAGAAGCGGCCTGCACTTTTTTGGCATGACAGTCCGTGATGTCCTAGCTTGTCGACATCACTGCCACAGGGACATTTATGAGGAGCGCAGACCGGAACCCCAAGCCGTAGACAAGTTGCGATTCGGAGCGTGTCAGGCTCAAGAAATGTTCCTGTATTTGACGAAGGGTACGCGTGAAGCCAGTAGCCGGCCTCATGCGCACCCACGGCCAAAAGCCTAGCACGCGCCGAACCTGTACTACTGCTCAAAAGATTGTCATAAGTCAATTTACAGTTTATGTCGTCCCAGCTCCTCTGTGAATTTGGAGAAATTGAAAAATTTTGACCTGGGCATGCAATTAAGAAAGCGTTTCTAGCTTCTTCCAAGGCAGCAATCTCAAAGTTTGAAGGGGTTGCCCTTAAAATTTTACCTATGAGATTTGCTGAACTATGGACAGAAGATAGAAAGGCAGGTAAAGCTACACTGGAAATTTTGCGAATCCCTAAACCACCATAACGGATGGGTAGGGATGCTTGGGTCCAAGATTGCTCGTTCAGCTGCATATTAAGAATTGATTCTAAACTATTTTTTATTAAGTTGTCTACATGTTTTAAAAGATCTGGGTAATTCCAAAAAGAGCAGCAACGGAGCACATACGTGAATTTTGGGACGAAAAGACAGAATTTTAAGATGCAAAGTGCATAATGTGGACTAATTTCAAGGAGACGATCAGCAGAATTTTGAAATTTATTAATTGAATTTTTAATATATTCAGAAATAGATTCATCAAAAATTGGAGAACCTAAAAGGTAAAGTGAATTACTGTTAACTATTTTAATATTTGGAGCCAAAATATTAAATTTTTGTTTTACGTCGTTTAAATTTAAGGCGCAGTTATTTATAAAAAGTTCGCATTTGCTAAAATTAAGCTCCAAACCAATGGCTTCAAATTTACTTTTGATTAAAAAAAGGTCCGAAAACACAGTATTCACATCACCTCCTAGGGTCCCGTCGTCCAAATACCAAACGTTGAAATTAGAATTTAAATTTTTGATTATAGGATTTATAGCCAAACTAAAAATTGCAATGAATATATGCCTTAAATTATATTTTATGTTAATGCCAAGATATTTTTATTGTAGTAGTTAGTTGTTTTGTAGTGTTTTAGGTTGATTTTCCTTTGTTATTATATATAGGTGGAAACTAATTAGGCTTAGTTTTATTATAGTTTGTATCTAGATTTATAAAATAGCTGTAAGTTTCCCTAAAATAAATAAATAAAGGAATACAATATTAATACTAGCAGGGCCGTCTTAAGCATATTCAGCGCCGGGGTGCGAAAGTCAAGGTTCCGCTCGCGTGGTCTCAGTATAGTAGGTACCTATCGAAATTTATGGCGGTCGGCATGCGCCCCCTAGGACACTGCGCCCGGGTGCACTGCACCCCTTGAACCCCCGGAAGACGGCCCTGAATACTAGTATAGGTATATGAGGATTTTGTGTACGAGTAAAATGCTATTTACAATGAATATTCAACTCACAGTTTAGTTTTGTAAGCCGGATTAAATTCTCGTTTAGTGCTAACAAACTTTTCGAATGAAGCGTTCAGTTAGAATGAATGGAAAAAGAAAAACTTTTTAACTATCAGGAGATGAGTCTAATCTAAAAATGTATCTTTTGATCTTCAAAATGGCAGCAATCTACCTAATGCCGGGCTGGAATGCAGTTCGTAAATGAAGGTGTAAATAAATAAAAGTAGCAGTCCTACCTATCCACTATGCCGACCTATGCGGAACTTTCAAGTCGTACCCAATGCGCGACTGAGTCGCGTTGATCAGCAGACAGGGCAAATTGCCACCAACTGTCTGCCTACCTACCACTCTTAAATTCAGTTTAATAGATAAACTGAAATTTCTATTAACAAATATAAGTAAGTTGTGCCAGGATCGTGGCAAGTGGCGCTCCACTTTCTCTGCCTATCCCTGTGGGAAAAAGGCGTGACAATTTGATTGATTGATTGAAATATTAGTAATACACAATCTAAATAATAAATATTACAAATAAATGCTATGAAACATATCTTGGCTTGACCGGGAATCGAACCCGGGACTTTACGCTTAGCTGACTAAAGTGTACCAATTTATCATGACACGCGCATCTGAACATAATTAATATTAAAAAATACACGAGAATGCCAAGTAACATCGCAAAATATCATTGACTTTTCGTCTTCATAAATATTATTATTAAGACTAATATACTCGTAAAAGTCACTTCGATAATGACATCGTAGACAAAGCATTTCGCTATCGTGTATTAAGAGAATCAGGATTTTCAATAACTTTCAAAATAATTATATTTTATTACCTATGTATACCTTTCAACTATTTACATCTTATTAAGCTGACGTAGTGCCTCAGATACACACAATGGTCACGTAAATCGAGAGCACGGGTTCAAAACCACTTGCCGGTACCAATGTATCTTTGATATATTATATACTTTAGTAATTTCATAAAATGTAAGAATAATAAATATTTAGTGTATAGACTTTTGGCGCGCAGTTGAAATCTGTCCTTGTGTTTTCCATAGTAATAGCCTTACCCTAAACAGCCATATTTTTAACAGAAAATTGTAACTTCCTGATAGAGAAATTAATATTTCTATGGAACTCCAGGGTCATGTTAGAACGGATGCCTTTATAGTTTTATCTATCACTGCTTTCGTGGAAGCATGAAAGCATTTTGTGGATCTATTGCCAAGTATGAACTGTTTAACTTGATCAATCCTCATCACAGCCACTGCTGTCTTTAATTCTTAAATAATAAATTCTTCTTGGCCATGTAAAAATATATCCGATAAAACACAATAAATAATTCCAAGCTCCTATTTCATAAAAGCAAAATTGAATTCGCCTTAGCCATCCGCTTCCGTTTCTGAACGCTTTAGGAATTCAAATAACTGTCTGCAACCAATATACTTTGCCACGACTATACGTGGCTATTTATTGAAAAGATTTATATGCACTCAACTTTATAAATTCTTTATTACGAGATTCTAATTTTAAAAGTTTACTTAGTTGTAGGTCAATGCCTAGTTTGCCGATCCAGAGTAAAGCAGGGATTCGCTTAATACACGACAGCGAATAGACGAACTTGCACTGATATTTGAAATCTTTGTCACCAATCAGCGAATAACAAATCAATAGGTAAACTACGTTGATTGGTCACTTGAAATAATGAATGTCTCAAGAGAATTGGGACCCAGAATTGGGACCCAGGGACCATTTTTTTTATTGTGGCACGACATTTGACCTCGACCTGCCTGATGATAAGCAAGAGAGATCTTCTCTTGTTAGACTGTGGGAGAGTGACGACGACTGAAAAAACCGAATAGGCAGCCTCAGTCGTCATCACTATGCCGGCCAAAGGTGCTTCTTCACCCATCGCTTGAAGGATCCAAGGTTATATTATGAAGAGAACACATGGGCTGGCAAATCATTCCACTTGTCGATTGTAGGTGATGGTAATCTGGGATAAAGTGACTTAATCGCTTTTCGGGATCATCTGAAAATTTCCGGTAACAACTAGTTATGCATAGTGCATGCGACTGGTACTAGCGTAGGTAGGCCTCCCACTAGGTGGACTGACGACATAGTGAAAGTCACAAATAACTGATGGATGCAACTGACATTTATTCGTTCGGAATGGCTTTCTAATGGGAGGTCTATGTTCAGCAGTGGACATCTTCTGGTTGATGATGATGATGACTTAAACTTCAGGCAAAAAAACCTCAGGCGGGATGCTGTCATAATGTAGCCACAATAAAATTATATTTTATTAAAATTTCTATACTAAGCCACTAAATTGTTTATATCATTGAAACAGGACAACCAAAGCACATATATCACAGATACATTGGCACCACGGTCGCCTTTTATAGTAGAATAACCGTTCAAAGTCTCAGAAGATAATCTAATTATTCTTTCTTTTTTAATTCTACAAATGTCTTACGCGCCATTATCTCTGAACAAGCGCGGATTTCGTGATGAAGGGAATTAAATAGAGCACTTTACAACTCCTCGGCTGTACCTAATGTTCGTTGTTAATGACAATTAAACTTAAAAGATTCATCATGGCGGGCCTTTTGCGAATCTTCGCTTAATTTTTCTTATTATAGAAATTGTTCTAAACGTAAAGCGGGTCTTTTTTAAATTGAGACTCGGCATCTAACCCAGACTTGATAAGCAGGGAAAAATCCAACAGCGCCGATGACTAAAAAACTATTCCATTATACGGTTGCCTTAGACGCCGTCACTATGCCTGCTAAAGGTATCACTTCTTTGCTTGAAAGAGACAAGATTATAGGATGGGAAGAACACATAAACAGATGAAGCATTACACTTTTCGATTGTTCTACAAAAAAACGATGCGTTGTACCTTTTAGGTCGACTGCCGATTAGGTCGACAGAATGCGAATGCTCCTATTATAGAAATTGTTTTAACGAATCGTGAGTGGACCTGAAATTATAATAGCAATCGTAATTAGTCGAGCATAGTGTCAGTAACTGAAATTTAATAGGTTTTTTCAGTTGTCGACACTCTTAGACGACGTTTTATCTTGCTTAACATTAGGTAAAATAGTGGTAGATATTGAAGCCCAGTCTGCCGATCCGGGGTATTCCCACACCACTTACAACTAGTCGTATACAGAACGTAAAGTGACTTAGTCGCGTTTAGGAATCAGCTTGTATGTTGCCGATTTTAACTAGGCCGGCATAGTGGATGTCTACTATTTACAGTTATCCAACTGTAGTAGATGTCGCCACATCCAGCTTAATATCAGGCGAAATGCTAATATGTCGAACTACAATAAAAATAAACTGTCTAACACTCTTCAACACTTCAATCATTCAATCAATCAAATGGTCACGCGATCGTGTTACTTGCCACGATCCTGACACAACCCCTCGCTTCCCTTACATCCACAATTCTCTTCCTGCATGTTTTACAGTTATGGGCACTAGGCAAAACTTAAAAACTTCTGATCTAAAATTATCAATAACAGGAATAGATAATATATTTTACGGAAAACTATAAATTATATTAACCCATATCTTTGTGAATTTGTGAGAGAAGTATAAACAAAATTAAAAAGGAACGACAATAACATGCAGGCGTCCCTCTCGAAGAGGCATAAAACCACAATGGGTGGATATTCTGATGGTTTATGTCTGACAGCAGTCACTTGTCGAGTGCACGGAGCCGTAAATCTGTGAAGAATTACTCGCCGCACAAAAAAGGATAGTAATAACGAATAGATATTCCTAATATACTTTCGAAATTACTTACGTCGTGTGTTTTAAAAGTAAAAGTGTGAGTAAAATTACTTTTAAAAGTGATTGACTGATGTGATTGACAGTTGATAACTGACAGGCCAAACACTTAGGGCTGGAAGCCTAAAATTTCGCATACATATTCCTTTTATGACGTAGGCATCCACTAAGGAAGGATTTATCAAAATTCCACCTCCGAGGAGGTGAAATAGGAAATAAAAGTTTGTATGAATTACTTGGACATATTTGCATGAAATTTCGTATGAATTGAGTACAGCGATAATAATGAGTTACGTATTTTTCTAAAATTCAACAAAATCAAAATATTTTATCGCAAACATAGGTATTTTTATGTGTACTTAAATGCATGGTCCTCTATGTTTCACCCATCGGGCATTCAATAATTTAAGTATTTATGTCAAATTAAATTAAATGTCAAATAAAAATTAAAACAAAATATAGTCACAGAATATTAAACCAAAAAAATAACAATATAAAATTATAAATTAAAAAAAACTATTAAACTACCTTATAATGTACATTACAGTATTTTATTTAATATGGCTACTACTACCTACATTTTTGTCATTAAGAAACTCTTGCGTTGAGTAATATGCCTTATTTAATAACAATTTAGTCAATTTTATTTTAAACATATTTATGTTAAGGTTTTTAATATCGTCAGGTATATGGTTAAATATTTTTATGGACATTCCAATGACACTTTTCTGTAAGAGTGCTGTATTGGCTCTTACAGGCCACAGTTTATGTTTATTTCTTAGCGTCCTATTATATGTGTGGTGCGAAGATAAGAAAAGATTTGAATTATTTTTGACGAGCAGCGCAATTTCTAATATGTATAAACAGGCCAATGTTAGTATTCGTTTTTCCATAAAAATCGGTTTACAACTGTCTGTTTGTCTTAAGCCGAATATTGCTCTAATGCACCTCTTCTGCGTTTTAAATACAGTCTCCTTGACAGTTGAATTTCCCCAAAATATAACCCCTAATGAGTAATAGTGGACAGGCCCATATTAACTTAACTTAACTAGAAACTTAAAATTTCGTACACGTATTCCTGTTATGACGTAGGCATCCACTAAGGAATATTTTAGGGGGATCTAAGTTTATATAGAACTTTATATTCCATATTATTCTTTTTCGGGCAGGACAAGGTCGGCCGGGTCTGCTAGTATTCAATATTCAAGCGAATGGAAATGGAAAAAAAACAATTCTTTTTTCAGGTAAAGTGGATATAGTGGATGCGACTGCTATCTGCAGTTACTTAACTGTAGTCGTAGTCGCCTCCATCTATGGACTGCACTCCAGCTTAACATAAGGCCATGTTCCAAAATCTCTAGGCAACTATCTCGTTTCCTTCACATCCACAATTCTCTCCAGACAGAATTTATAGTTATCGCTCGCCATAGTTTAGAATATATAGATATTTTAATGCCTTAAAAAATTAAGGATGTCCCTGAAGATAAACAATCACATGGGTCGACCCTGTTTTATCCTACCAGTCACCAAATCCTTCACCACCAATTTATAAACCTCTTTCGCCAGCCTCCTTTTATTTATACTTTCAATGTGCCCAAACCTATGCAACATACCTATTTTATTATTCTTAGTACATATCCTATTCACTACATTTTTCAAATCACATTCATCACGCACAATTGTATTCTTCACTTTAATAATAATAAATACAAATAAGTATTTAAGTAATAATGTATGGAAGTGAAGGTTGGGTTTGGCAGAAGAAGCATGAAAGTAGAATTAACGCTGTAGAAATGCGCTCGTTAAGGAGTGTATGTGGAGTGACGATGGCGGATGGAATAAGGAATAGCACACTGCGGGATAGATGTGGTTTGAAAGAAGATGTAGTGACAAGGATTGACAAAGGAATGCTTTGATGGTTTGGGCACATGGAAAGAACGAGTGAAAGTAGATTGAAGAAAGGACTTTATAAATCTGATGTGGATGGATGCGTTAAACAAGGCAGGCCCAGGAATGTTTTCCGACCAAATCGGTGACATCCACAAGAAAGCTAGGTTGCCTAGTGCCCAAAACCACAGAGCCTGTATGAAGAGAATTGTGGATGTGAAGGAAGCAAGGGAGTTGTGTAAGAATCGTGGTAAGTGGCGCTCCATTGTCTCTGCCTATCTGCCTATAATTTGAATGAAGCTTTCATCGATAATTTTGAATAATTTTAAAAGTAGACAGTGATTTCAAATATAATGTAATGATGAAAAGAAAATTTGAATTTATACATATTTGTTCTTTGTTGTAGCTAGTTGGTTAGTAATAAGTTGACAATGCAAGTATGGAGCAGCTAATTAAAAATTGTTAAATATATTTTTAAGATTAACAATGTGTTTTTGCAGCTATTATGAATTAAATAATATTTAATTTTATATAATTGTTTATATTGACAAGGCCAATGTTCGGCAGCAATAAAATTTTAACCATCAATGTATTCGACGTGTAAAAGTGCAGTGTGTCTGCCTACTTACTAAATATAAAAATACAAAATACAAAATATCGCTGTGGAAAAAGGCGTGACAGTTTGATTGATTGATTGATTGATATATAAATAAAAATCCTAACAAAATTATTTATATTTCTTTTACATATTTCATAAACAATTTCTCTTACAATTCCATTCAAAGTCAAATAATAACATTTAATCAAAATGATTGACGACGCGAAAGTAATTTTAACAATAAAAGATTGTTGACTTCGTAAATTTCCGGATCGTGTATGTAGCTTATATTCCGAAATATCTATTCGGATTATTTGTATTAATACAATTCATAATGCGTAAAACGTTGTAGGAAATTTTTTTTAATAGCTTTTAAGGGCAATAAACTTTTCATTAATTCTTTCGTTCATTCATTTCTTTTTTTATTTTACTACGTCTGTCGTCAAATTAATTTTAAACTTTCCAAGGGTGCTGGTAACAATACTAATATCTTTAACTTAGTCAAATTAGTTTGGAGACGTTTTTGCATTAGTATTAGTGCGCACGTTATTAACATATTCCATTATTAAGACACGTTACAAAAACGTGTCATTAGGTTTTTAATTGAAAGCAAACAGGAGATAACCGGAAACTTTTACTGGAAAAGCACGAAATTCCGTACTTACGAATTAACTATTTAATATTTAATAAAAAATTCAAAATATGGTGCACAAAACCGACTAATTGTTTTCTTCGACGCAACTCGTACATTTGTCACATACTCTTGGTTAATGTAGCAAAATTTTACATTAACCAATTTGCAGATAAACTATTTACAAGTTTAAATCAAACTATTCAGTATCCTAACTATAATATTACATGACAAACTCGGCGATTAATGGCAAAACTCATTAAGTTTTTTTTTTCATTTTTATACTTAGCTACTAAAGTGCTTGTATCATAGAAACAAGACAACCAAAGTGCATAATTATATCAAAGTTACATTGGTACCGGCAAGTGGTTCTGAACCAGTGCTCTCGGTTTGCGTAACCATTGCACTACCACTAACCACACTAAGCTACTAAACGCGGTTGTATCATAGAAACTAGGCGACCAAAGTACATAATATCAAAATTGTGACCGATAAATTAAATGGACACGAAATTACAGACGCGACAAACGCGATTTTTATAAATCGCTGGTTGCTTCGAATATTACAACGATTTGATGTCAAAATGTAACGTCTACATCGAGACGTAAAATATATTTTGTTTATAATTAATAAATTGATCAGTTTACTATCTACTATACGATACTATCTACTATACGATACCGGGTAGCAGTATGCGACACAAGATCGTGCAGCAGGGCCGTCTTTACCCGGGGGTTCAAGGGGTGCAGTGCACCCGGGCGCAGAGTCTTAGGGGGCGCATGCCGACCGCCATAAATTTCGATAGGTACTACACTGATACCACGCGAGCGGAGCCTTGACTTTCGCACCCCGGCGCTGAATATGCTTAAGACGGCCCTGTCGTGCAGCATAGTGTCGCATCGTATCGAGTTGTGTCGGTCACGTCGCATCGTCTCGCGTTATTCGCTCACGCAGGAGAAGTTGACGATAGCTAGTTATTAAGATATTAAATCATTACTAATTTCCTCGCGTTGTTTTTTCTTTCGCCTTTAATATCTTACTATTTTATCATTAAACCACGTAGCGACATTAATTGCTTAACTTTTGATGGATTTGTAATCAAAGAGGGACCGCGATATGTATGCAGGTGTATTTATTGCCGCGGGGACTTAATCCTGAGTTTGTTTTATGAACTACCTAACTATGACAATCTACTTCTATAGATAGGAAAAGCTATATGTTTACTTAGGAAAAGCCTAAAAATGTTAGATAATTGTACTGCTTGAAATGAATGGAAGTAGGTAAGTACTAAATAAATATATAAATATTTATTTAGTAGTACATATTTATTTAGTAGTCTCGCCCAAAAGTAAAGCGCCACCTACCTGGTCAAATTATGAATCAAAACAATTCACCTGAATTGGTACCTCACTTAAACAAGCATTATATATTTATTATTTAACATTATATATTTATATATATAATATATATTTATAAAAATTATATATTTTATTTAACATTATATATTTATCTTAACATTATATATTTATGTAAATCTGTTCCGCCATTTCGGAAGATTTTAGTTATACAAACAAGGACAGAAAAAATAGATAAAAAAGAGATAGACAGAGACAGTGGAGTGCCACTTACCACGATACTGACACAACTCCCTTGCTCCCTCACATCCACAACTATCTTCATAGCAGCCCTACGGTTATGTGCACTAGGCCGTACCAGTAAATATACCAGTATAAACATGATTTCAGTTTTACTTTTTTTTACTATGAAAATCGTATCTAGCCCTAAATCCATATACAGGCGATAAAAAAATGTAAGTAAGAAGGATTTATACAAGAAATAAGGCACGTGTTAATATTTAGCTTACCATAAAACGCACAGGTGAAATATTAACATTTTCTTTGCATTATCAGAGACCGAAGCCGCATTTACACGGGAGGATTTATATTCCAAAAATAAATAGTGAACTAAAAAATATAATATTATATGTAAATAAGCAAATTTTGCGACTTGCCTGGTTGTATGTAAATGGAGGTTTAAAAGCGCTGACAACTATAAAAAATACTTTACGGTTGTTTCAGTAACCCTATTTCTATATATAGGGATAGGGAATAGGAATGTAAATACTAGGACTAGTGAAGTAGTCCATTTGTTGATTGTTCTACAAAGAAACAACACGTTGCACATTCTACGCTCATGCTTCTTCTGCCACACCCAACATTCATTTTTGTACATTTTAACAGGAACAAGTACCGCATACTTCACGACATTCTATACATCTAGCTTGTGGACTTCATATTGGCACAAAGGACATCATTCATTTTGGGCACTACTTTTGTAATGTCCGATCATAACAAAAATATAAATGGTAGTTTTAATACTTGTATTAATAAAACTAATAACAGTTTTACTTTTAATTGCTGTGCGATTGAGTTATTTGGAAAATTAGATATGGATTTTGTATTATCTGTCAATCAGCGCCATATTTGTTCTGCTTTGAACTGTTATAATTATAGTTTGATCATTATGCAACCTAAACTATGCAAAATGAAGGATAAATTCCAATTACATTGTAATCATCGTACATCAAACTGCTTTAAAATGCATATTAAACTGTTCATACAATTAGGCCCAAGTCCCCATACAAAATGAATGATGTACTTTAGCGCTCTGCGCGTTTAGTATTACAACGCATACAGGGTGCTTTTGGGGTTGCCACGCTTCTGCAGTGCATCAGGCATGTTTGCGGAAGCGCATGTTGATGGGTTCAATGCCACACTGCGTAAACGGTGTGCCGCCACGCTGTTCAGAGTGCGGGACAGCACCAACAGCATCTTGGCCATGGTTGCTATCAGAATTGATAGTCGCTTTATTAAGCACTAGACCACGATGCATCTTAGTATATAGGTCACTAAAATAGTCTTAGAAAATTGTATACATTTTTGTCTGTACACATTTTACAAAGGATTTGTATGAATTAAAAGTATTTATTTTATTATGAAAAGCCAATGAACTTATTATGAACTTGCACATCAACTTGAACTAAATTGCGAATGTCATGTAAGGAGTGCACAGAATAGATTCGATGCTAGAGTACGTATAACTTGTTTACATTGTGCCTAATGGTGTGTGAAATAATATGGATGGCCTAAAAAAATGCTATTAAATGTAAGTATATTTTCTTATAATAGTGCTTGGAAGTTCATTGCGCTGTTCTTTGAGAAATGGATAGGTAGATTTGTTGTTTTTCTAATAAACGAGAAAGAACAATTTGTTTTAGTAAATTTAAAAATAATAATAAAAATATTTAAAAAAATTAGATGTTTAATACGATTTTGCACGAACATTGATTAATAAATTAAACAGATTTTATGCGGCTTACTATCGCGTTTTCACGCATCGTGGTCTCTCCGTGACCACAATGGCTGCGAAGCTCTCGAAACGTCGGAATAAAAAATTGTACAATCATTAACCAAAAATAAACGCGATAGTAAGGCGCATAAAATGTGTTTAATTCATTAAATTCTAGATTTGTTTTATAGTTTTTATTTGTAGTACCTTATAATATATTTTTAAAAAATATTACAAGTATTTGGTAAAAAAAGAAAAATATAATTTAAGAAATTAAATTAACCAAAAATAAACGCGATAGTAAGGCGCATAAAATGTGTTTAATTTATTAAATTCTAGATTTGTTTTATAGTTTTTATTTGTAGTACCTTATAATATATTTTTAAAAAATATTAAAAGTATTTGTCGATAAAAAAGAAAAATATAATTTAAGAAATTAAATTAACCAAAAATAAACGCGATAGTAAGGCGCATAAAATGTGTTTAATTCATTAAATTCTAGATTTGTTTTATAGTTTTTATTTGTAGTACCTATTTAATATATTTTTAAAAAATATTACAAGTATTTGTCGATAAAAAAGAAAAATATAATTTAAGAAATTAAATTAACCAAAAATAAACGCGATAGTAAAGCGCATAAAATGTGTTTAATTCATTAAATTCTAGATTTGTTTTATAGTTTTTATTTGTAGTACCTATTTAATATATTTTTTAAAAATATTACAAGTATTTGTCGATAAAAAAGAGTCCGCTATTTGTTCTGGGTCTGGTTGACTAAGAGTGGTAGGCATTAGTACCCATTCTGCTGTCCCAGGGTTGTACCGCCACTTACAAGTGTACAGATTGAAGTGACCTAGTCGCGTTTCGAGATCAACTTGTAAGTTATCGGTTTCAATTAGGCCGGCATAGTGGATGTGACCACTACTTGCAGTAGTAGCAGTCGCCTTCATCCATAAACCGTACTCCAGCTTAACATCACGTGGGATGCTGTCTACATTGTCATATGTCAAGAACCAAGAAATTAAAAAAAAATGGATACACATTCGTTGTTTTCGTCAAATTCATATATTATTTGTATTTGTTGTTCTTTATTATGCATTCATTAAACCTGTTTTAAAGAATAAAATGGCCAATCCTAAATTTATCTTAAAGCAAGCAAATTAGGTAATTGTTAAAGCTATTTCTATGGTAATTTCTAGGGCAAAGGTCATTTATCATCTTGTAATCCTCTCAAAATTGCCCGAATTAAATGTTACGAAACCTAGTTGCTTTCAGCCATGACCCTCAGAATATCTCTTCAGATAGTACACTTGTAAACACAATTAAAATAACAAATGATTTATTGTATATATTTTTTTGCAATACATATTTTTTTGTTGTGACATGACGTGGTTATCAAATTTAAGTGAATTCTGATTTGTACGGTTTATGTTATAATTCTGAGGAATCTTTTTTTTTATTCTGAGAGTGATTGCGTATACATTGGCACCGGCATGTGCTTTTGAACGTGTGTTCTCGGTTTGCGTGACCTCTTTACTACCACTACACCACAGTTACCTTTGTCCAAACCAAACCAGAGTCGTCGTATAGTGTTAAATTATAAAGTGCTATAATATATGAAAAGAATAGTGGTGGTAACAAAAGTAAAAAGAGAGTTGTGTCAGACTAGTAAAAAGTAGCCCTTTAGTGACTGAAGACATCAAGATTTTAATTTGGTAAAATGTCTCTTTTGTATAAAATAAAATAATATTTCTCTTAAATTAAAGTAAAATTAGTAATTTTAATTAATATGACACATAGTTTATTTTAAGGCAAGTCGACATAGACTGCAACTTGCCTGATGGTAAGCAAAAAAAAATAAACTCCAAGAGCGTCGATGATTTAGAAAGAAAAAAAAAATCATAAAGAAATTATCATAAATGTCAATATAAATTAATGACATGTAATGATTCGATGAATTTAAAATTTCTTTACACTGGCTTTTAGTTTTTCCCGCGAGTGTAAATTGTAAACTTTCCTAATACATGCCTATGTTTGCAAATTAGTTTAATTTAACAAATTCCAATAAATTTATGGGATACAATTTTTTTTATTTAATTATAATTAGATTTTTATTTTGTTTCTTATAATTTTTTATTTTTATCGATTTAGGTACGAGTATATTATTATTACAAAATAAATACCACAGATCCCAAACATAATTTAAAAAATCCATTATAATATTTAGGCATTTTTGGGTTGAAAACAAATCCAAAAATGTATACACAAAAATAGTTCGCTAAACAATAACATACTGTAGCGATATGTAGCTCCACGTTTCACCAAGTCCGTCAGATTGTAGCGGAACTTGGTGATAGGGTATTGAAAGTAATTTGATTTGTAATTGTAATTGACGTTTATTGACTATTTGCAGTGCTAGTGGGTCCGCCAATAATGTCTAAACTCAGCAGAACTACGCGATCAGAAGGTGTTTAAAATGAAGCGCCCCCATGCACATAGGTACTGAGCTCAGAGAATGTACTGGTCACGCTTAAGAAGAGTTTTGTGTGTCCAGGCTGGTCACAAGGAAGCGGCTGTGCGCAACAAAATTAAATCAAGCGTAAGTGTGGAAGGTAGAATGTACTCGATTGCGTGTGAACTCAAAACTGCGCTTTATATCGAAGGAGTAGGTGCAAACCGCTCTGCACAAAAATGTGGGTAGTTTCGTGCTACAATACTGTAAAATGTAAAATTGCATAAAAATAAAATTAAAGATACTTATAAAGATAAAATTAAACTAGGTACGATTGCTAGTTGGAGCGAAGATTTGTTTCATAGTATTTATTTGTAATATTTAATAATTAGAATATTTATTATTCAGAATAAAAGAGACTGAAATTTTCACTAGGCTTTGGTTGTTTAAGAGTGGAAAGCAGACAGCGGATGGTCATCCTTACAAGTGTACAGACAGTGTTTAAGGAATAGCTTGTATGTTGTCGATTCCAACTAGGACGGCATAGTGGATGCGACTGGCAATTGCAGGTATTTATTTATAGTAGCAGTCGCATCCATTCATGGACCGCTTTTCAGTTTAACACCAGGCGGACGCAGGCATGTGTTAGGCCTCAATAAAAAGAATATACAATATAACAATGAATTAAACTCATGAACTTCGAAACACATATCCATTTCATTCAATGCAGTCTGACACTTCAATTAAGCAATGTACACTCGCTGCAGGTAGACAATGATGCAGTAACTGGCAATTAAACAATCCAGATTGGTTATCTCGCCTTTATTAAGTTTTTTTAAAGCGGATCTAAATGGCTTTTTTTGTTTGTCGAAGAAGATGTAGTAACAAAGATTGAGTTGACGGGTATTTGGCGGCGGTTTAGCCACAGAGAAAAAATGAATGAAAGGAGATTAAGGCGACCCTGGCAATGGTTACTTCCGATATCCGATACATCCCGATATATTATGTACTTTGGTTATCTTGTTTCTATGATACAAGCACTTTAGTAGCTTAGTATATAAATGTATAATTAAAAAATAACCGGGACGACCCAAAAGACAGTTCCTTGATTAATTAGAGAAATTCTTAGTAAAAGGAATTTCCTTAACGTCCTCGGCATCGTATTCTCATATTGCTCTATAAACATATTTATGATGTAGAAAAAGTGTGCCAAAGAATTAGATATGCCACAGCTTTCTATTGGCAATTATTCGAGTCAGCTGCCGAATGATTGACAAAATAGACCGAATCAACAGCCGAATACTTGCCAAATGGAATGCTATTGACCGAATCAACAGCCGAATAATTGCCAAATGGAATGCTATTGACCGAATCAACCGCCGAATAATTGCCAAATGGAATGCTATTGACCGAATCAACCGCCGAATAATTGCCAAGTGGAATCCTATTGAATTCTTCAAGCGAACGTGAAGGCGAACTGAAGCGGTTTTAAAGGTAAATCCGTAATTGTTCGCGCTAAACAAGCTGAATCCAACAAAGTATTCGCACAATTATCTGCGTCGAAATAATCGACCGTAGATAGAATACTATGCGAATTTTGATGATCTTAATTAGTAAAATGATAATTAGGTAAATTACTAGTTTTACCCCCAATATAGTAAATGAATCGAGCTAAATTCAACACAAATTAGTGGCGTACCAGAAACTTACTGAAAGCTATAATTTAAACACCACCTATTAATAGATAAGTCGCCCATTGATGTGACAGAATCGGGTTGCATAAATTCAAGAGTTAATTTACGACAATTTGTCCAGTATGGTCTGTTTGAGGTAGATTTTTTGACCTGCTTTTTAAATATTTATTTGAAAAGTCGCAGCGTCATATAATACCTACCATATAGTGATGCTAAACAAAAGTCAAAACGACTATTACATATAGGAATAATTACAATACAAGTACATCCTAAACAAACAAAAAACAAGAAAAAAGTAAATCAATTAATCAAATTGTCACGCCTTTATCCCACAGGGATAGTCACAATGGAGCGACTCACAATTCTCTTCATACAAGCTCTATGGTTATGGGCACTAGGCAACCTAGTTTTCTTGAGGATGTCTCCGATTTGATCAGAATACACCCAAAAAAGTAATGTATTATAATTTAAAATTGACAACAAAAAAGACATCTAATCCTACATCATACCATCTCCGCCATACACAAATTAATTGCAATAATTATTAACTCACTTATATATGAATAAACAACCCAAAAGTGATGAAGATGTAAACACATTGGGTACAGTAATGGAAACTTTTACAAAAATTTTAAATAACATGACCAATAGTAAAGAAGTAAAACAAAAACCTATTTGGCTCAGTATCTCCGCCACTACAACGGCTGCAAAACTTTCAAAAATTCGAACCAACTTGTATCATTTAAGTCAAGCGTTAAAGTATCCAATTTGATTTTAATCTTTCAGTCGTCTGCACTCTTGGACCTCCCTTTGCTTATCATCAGGCAAGTCGAGGTTAAAATAATAATAAAGAAAATTAATAATAGCGTCTTAATATAATTTAAAAAATATCACAACGAAGATGCTATTTACAAATATATAAAGGGGACCGTAGTAGTGTAATGGGTCCCCGGTTTAAACCACTTGCCGGTACCAATATATCTTTGATATATGAACCTTGGTCTTGTTTCTTGTTTTCTTGTTTTCTTTTACAGTCGGTTGTACCAAAAATTATAATTTACGAACTTGTAAAAAGTATCGTATAAGTAAAAGAAAAAGGAAAAATGGGTTGCACCACTCTTTAACTTCACATTTTACATTTACGTTTAACAGATATTTTATACAGAGCTAAGGACATCATTTATTTTGGGCTTCTATGTACTGCTTTTGTAATTTCGATACTTGTATTGATAAAATTATTAACAACCCAATTCACAATTTCTTAATAGTAAACGTAATAGAATAAGTATAAAGTAAATCTAAATTCGTAAATTGAACCTTTTTTGGTACAACCGGCTGTTAGTAGTTTGGTGTGTAAATTAGGATAGATGTGTAAATAAATAAAAAGTTTTAAGGACACTACAGGTCAAACTATTAAAGTTGAACTAAACATTTTTATTTCTTTAGAAATTATTACTACTAAAGGTAAGGTTTCTTCTTAAGAAATATTCAAATTTTAGTCCACCATGGAAATTTTAGAACTTCATTTTCCCAGAAATGTTTTAAATATCAAAACATAATTTGAATGCTAGATTTTCTTTAGATATTCTAAAGTATTCTATTCATTCCGAATGGTAAAGACATGCTATTTAATTAAAATAACGATAAAAATTACTTCTGCAAAATTTAGCTAAAGATAAACTGCCGTTTGAGATAAATCCAAGGTACCGTGGTACAGTGGCATGCAAACAAAGTGGCATGGGTCAAAACCACTTACCGGTACCAATGTATCTTTCATAATATGTACTCTGTTTGTCTTGTTTTGTTTGCACTGTACTATACAAGCACCTAGGTAGCTTAGTATATAAAAAATGGATATTAATCATAGTATAATTATTAAGAATATATAACCATCCTCAATAATGAATTAAACAAATTTTATTCGGCTTACTATCGCGTTTATTTTGGTTTTGATTTTACATTTTTTTATTATTCCGACGTTTCGAGAGCTTTGCAGCCATCGTGGTCACGGAGAGACTGAGGTGTTGGTCGTCCTATTGGTTGATGCTGTTATTGTTTCCAAAACTACCCCGTTTGATATTTTGTTTTTCTGTTCCCGGTTTATTTCAATTTTTTGCAAAAATAACTGACGGTGTCATCTGGTTTGGCAGTTTGCTGGACTTGGGACTTGAGTTTGTGAATTATGGGATCCCAGGTGTTAGATAACATCCTCAATAACAAAATAATCAATCAATCAATTTGTATTTTTATTTACGTTTCTCATAAAATTTGCCTTACAAGAAAATCGATTCTTGCCACACTCTAATTTTTGACCTGCGTCTTAAATATCATTAATTATTTTTCCGAATTTACCATGGCTTCAGGAAGGAGTTGAATTTTATGAATGTCTTACTAAACTATTATTTATTAATCGTAAATTAGAAAATGAATGCACTAGCACAAAAACTATAAGTAACATCCAACCATCAATATTCAGTATCCAAACAAGCAAATCGACATTTTGGGGATAATGGTAAAATAGCAACGTCGCACGCATAAATTCAGTAGGATTTACGAGGTGCGATTCCACAAATAATGATAGCAATTGCGCACTGGGCCCTTGCGCTATTTGGTAATGCTTAACGGAATGCATAAAAAAAACTTGTCGGTACAAAAGTATCTTTGATATACATGTATTTACTTTGGATTTTAATAGTTAATGAATCAAACAAATTTTATGCGGCTCACTATCGCGTTTATTTTAGTTTTGATTTTACAATTTTATTTTAATATTCCGACGTTTCAAGAGCTTTGCAGCCATCGCGGTCATGTGGCTGCAAAGCTCTCGAAACGTCAGAAATTCATGTTTGCGCAAAATCTAAGAAAATATTTTAAAAGTTTTTAATATATAAGCACGTTTATTAGCTTAGTTTAAAAATGTAATAAATTAACCGTGGTCTCTTGATTTGCGAGAATATATTTGTATTATTAACATATTGTATTATTATTTTTCTTTTTATGTATTGTATTTTTATGAATATACTTCAATTTAACATGTATACTTTTACATTATCCATCAAACGAAGCCACGATTTTGTATGTAATGAAAGGGAATTATGAATCCTTTTTCGACAAATTTCAGGTGGGTAAATTAGGTTTATTTAAACATATCTTATTATATAGTCAGTGTCCCTAAATGATTAGGGGATTTCTCTATCAAAATAAAAGGTAAATTAAATTCTTTTTTTTCCTTATGACACGACATTTGATCTTGATCCTCCTGATGATAAGCAGGAGGTGGTCCAAGAGTGACGACGACTGAAAAAGCCGGATAGTACACGGCTGCCTCAGTCCCCGTCTCTATGCCGGCTTCTTTACGCCTCGTCAATTCATTTTATTTATGCAATATTGTCATAAATAAAATGAATTCACGAAAGTTTTTACATGAAACCGGAATTGCGAGTTTTCTGCACCGTAATACAGTAAAACATAGATTTTGAGCAGCTCAGTTTTATGTTCAAGAAGAATAGAATAATAATAACTTCTTTGTTCCTTTGATATCTACAATGTTTATATTTACAATTTACATTGTTTTTAAATATTTGAGATCTCTTAGTTTCATTGTAGAGTATTTTTTTATTCTGGTTCGGCATGTTATAGTACCCTGCTGGATGTTAGGCTGTCGTGCGTCCTATAAATCAAGGCTACTGCTATAACTGTACCGACCGTGGTGTAGTGGCAGTGCAATGGTTACACAAACCGAGTGCACGAGTTCGAAACCACCCACCGGTACCAATGTATCTTTGATATATGTACTTTGGTTGTCCTGTTTCTATGATACAAACACTATAGTAGATTAGTATAAGTATTTGGAATTGACAAACTTTAAGCTGATCCCAAAACGCAACCGAATCACTTTACGGTTTGTATCAATCAATGGTTGACTCAACAGTGTTTCTATAATGTGAAAGAATATTTGGAGTGTAATGACTGACAACATGTTTTATAATTAGTTTTAACATTAATTTTATTAATTGAAATATATATTTAAAAATTTGCATGCCAACCCCGAGAGGATGTTTTCCTACCAAATTGGAAACATTTTGGTAGGACAAAACTAGATTTACTTTTTTATTACAGTTTTTATAGTTAACAATAATTCCAGGCAAATTATACTTTATACAATAATACGTGCTACATTAGACAATTATATGTGTGTTTATTTGCAGTGAAAGATATGAGATATATAATTATTTTATTAAAATATATATAAAATAATTAAAGTCTTTATCATGAATAATTTTTGGTAAGTACATATAGTTTAGGTGCGTATGTGTGTATGTTCGGCATCACATGTTGAGTCAATATAAAAAAAATATTATAAATCTGCAAAGAAAGTTTAGTATTTTCTTAAATAAAGATTTATAAAAAATAACTTTAAGCGTTTTATAAATATACTGCGCTAAGCACAAAATGCATTGTGTATATAAATATAAAAACGCCATAAATATGTTTATCAGGGAGGAGATCACGCACGGAATGAATAACGTTTTTCATCAGAAGCAAAATTTATGTTAAAAGAAAATATTTCCATAAATCTTCTGGTACATAGCCAGCTGGTACCCAAAGGGTTTCATAGTGAGTCTCAGACGTTCCTCTGCAATAATATTTGTATATTATCCGTTGTCTTACGTACGTGTTTTTATGCAATCAGACATTTAGTTGCTTGCTTACTGCATCATTACATAAGAAGTTATTTATTCTTCATAATGGAATTAAATTCATAATTTTTACATGTTTATTATAAATAATAAGTTCTGTATTTATTTTATTAATTTATGGATGTAAGTCTTTTGTGTCCGATTATGTGTATAATGTTTTTTTTTTACTTTCTGCAATGGATGAGGTGCTGATCAAAATCAAAGGTTGTGTATCTTGTAAACTTTGTAGGTATTGCTGCAGTAAAATGTTTAACTATTATTATCATTTAAATAGACATTTTAATTCACATAAGCCTTTTACATGATAACTAGAAATCCAAGTTATAGATATCTCTGTTTCATCAGGCTAGAAAGAAGGTCACATTTTTTTATAATTTAATAGATTATAACATAACAGTGTATTAATAATTATAGTTTATAGAGTAAACAACAAAGTGTTAAAATACAAAACAGATCTGTAGGTTTCAATTTGTTTATTTGTATCTTCAAACTTAATAAAAGTCGCATTTAACCGCTTACTGAGTACAAGGTTCTATAGTGCATTAGTATTCTCTTGGTGTACATCGCGAATGACAGCGAACTGGTGGGTTGGGGAGTGTGGAATTTCATTTATAAGAGACCGCACTACTTCAAGGAACTCTGTTCCTTGTGACGCAATTCCCAGCTGCAAATTGGTTAAAACAAAGTTCCTTTTTCCGTTAATCATTGTCACTTCTTCCCGTAATTATAGTTGCTTTTAGTTCAATGTTATGGTTAACTTCTTTGAATACTATTTTAAAAGTAACTAAAGGTAAAGTATATAATATATATAAATTATAGTTAATATACTTTAATTTAATCTGTTATAAATTATAAAAATTAAAACTACAAATAAATGACGTCGCATTAGAGATAGTCCCAAGGAGATTAGCAACTTTCCCCTTTATATAGCAAGGCTGATACGTTGGCAGAAATAATTGGCAGCTTTTCTGTCTCCAGACTTCTCCGTCAGCCACTTGGACAACTTCTCGGCCAGGCGCTTAGCTGAAGGTCCCCAAGGGCCTATCGTCTCGACCCCAAACGGCGCAAATTCGTAACCAGTACTGAGGTCAGCGCATTTGCGCAGCTTGAGGTTCACAGCAGAAATCACCGCAATTCCCGCGCTTGACGAGGTCGCTTGGATGTGAGATGGGGCTAATGTGTCTACACAGGTCGCGTCGCACACCAGAGACCTGCCAAGTTTCTACGGCCCAAGAGTCATGTCGGGTTCTAAAATTGCATTTCAATGTAGTGGCTAACCCTAATAAGCAGACTAGGCAACTGTCTGTTTATCACTTTTGTGCATTTGAGTTAAAAACAATTGTGTCTAAGTTTAATTGGACTAAATACAAGTTAGACCAAGAATTCTACATTTTTCCTTGCTTGGCAAAAGTAGTAAACAAACTTTCAGCTTAATGACGGCTTAACGATAAAAAACAATTACCACTGACGCGAATCAATAATAATATTAAATATCTATGAATTATTGTAAAAAATGATTTTATTGTTATTATTATTGGTGCACAAAAATTGTCATGTGTGAAGTTACCGTTTCCAAATGAATAGTTTTTGATAAAAATAATCTACATATGTGTGTGATTTTAATAACTTTTGTGCATTTGTTATGTTGTGTATGTTTATTATACCTATATGTATAAAACAGTAGTAAACAGTTTTCTTTGATGAAAGGCATGGGAAATAGTGATTTTCATGTATATTTACTACTTTTTTATTATTGTGACACGACAACTGACTTCGTTCCGCCTGATGATAAGCAAGAGGAGGTCCAAGAGTGACGACGGCTGAGAAAACCAAGTCTGTTCACGGCTGCCTCAATCGCCGTCACTATGCCGGCCAAAGGTGCTTCTTCACGCATCGCTTGAAGAATCCAAGGATAGAGAGAACACAATATGGGCAGGCAAAGCATTCCACTTGTCGATTGATCTAAAAAGAAAAGACGCACCGAACTTTTTAGTTCGATTGCCGATACGGTCGATAGAATGCGGATGCTTTTATCGGACAAGGTTAAAGAGCTCCTCGGAACATTCTCCGTGGTATAGGTGATAGAGGACGCACAGAGCCGCCATGTCTCTGCGTAGTTGCAGGGGCTCCAGAGTCCGCTTGACCTCTGCATCACCTATAATTCGGACAGCTCGGCGCTGCAATGAATCCAGGACATTAAGAAGATACTTGGCAGAGCCGTCCCAAAGATGTACTCCGCGCCAGAGCGAATCTGAGCCTTGTAAAGTAGGAGACGAAGCTCAGGCGCGAATAACCGCCGCCGGGAGGTGGTCTTAATGGCCCGCTTGATGTGGTCCCTGTTTTTTCTAACTTCTGCCAAGTAAGAAAAAACACAGTATAGTACCTACCTATTTATCTAAGCGTTGCCTGATTTAAAACACAAGTAAATAATGTTCTCTAATGGACGTTGAAACAACAATAATGTGCTAAAACAAATATTACAATATAGCTGCAAAGATATATCTACCCGTTTGTAGACAAATTGCTACGTCGTTAATTCAACTTGTCGTCACTCGAGCTAAAAGTGTGCAATTTAAACATGCATACAATTTTATGGAGTTTTAAAAGAAACTGCTAAATTATTTGCAACTTAAAGTTTCTCCTGCAGCATAAAGTTGTTATGTCATTTTTTACAACTCTTGGATAAGCACTTGACCTGCGACATTTTCTAGGGAAAAGCTCATGGACATAAGCGATTTGAATTCCTCTTGCATCCAGAACTATTTTATCTTGTTAGAGCGTTTAACCTTGCGTTTATCTAATAATAGTTATTTGATTATCGATGTTAGAGTCAGACTGACTGACAGATAAATATCTTTATTGTGCAAAAAATAATAGAAAAGCTTAAGAAAAGCATGTGCAGAAAGTACTAATTTTATCGATAAATTATATATAAGTCGACATATTAAAGCATTGATGTTAAGCTGGAGTGCGATCCATGGACTGCTACTATAGAACAATAACTGTAAGCAACCGGCACAGTGGCGGCCTGGTTGTTACCTTCCAGTCCCTTCACGGTCTGTATATTTGTAAGTGGTATCGGCAGACTGGGTACCCCTGCCTACCACTCTTTAATAACCAAACCTGGAGCAAATATAAGCTTCTTTATTTTTTTCATCACAAATATTTGTAATATTCAATGTATTTTTTTATTATGCTAAATAAAACTTGTGTGCCAACTAACCAACTAGCTACGCCTGTTGTAAAGAGAAAAAAGAATTATGGGTAATAAAAACACAATAGGAATAAGATCGATTTTGTACAATTTAAGGCCAAAATATTCATTAAACCTTGTTCATATATTTATGAAATTGTGACCGAACCTTGAACATAACCACTTATCACTATTGCTGCTTCGTTAAATAGTAATAAAGCATACTTTGACGTGTTACTTCATTAATTACTAAAGCATTTCCCGGTCGCTTGATACAATAATACAAGATAAATCGGCAGCAACAATTCAGAATACAATACAATACAAATACAAGGCGACCGTGGTATATTGGCAGTGCAATGGGTACACAAACCGGAGAACACGAGTTCGAGACCACCCACTGGTACCAATATATCTTTGATATATGTACTTTAGTTGTCCTGTTTCTATAATACAAGCACTTGAATAGCTTAGTATAGAAATGTAAATAATCAATTGTCACGCCTCTTTCTCACGGGGATAGGCAAAGACAACAGAACGCCACTTGACACTATCCTGACACAACTCCTTCGCTTCCTTCACATCCACAATTCTCCTCATACTAGTAAAGCTCTACGGTTATGGGCACTAGGCAATCCAGCTTTCTTGAGCATGTCTTCGATCATGTAAATAAATATAATATATTTTAAGGTAACTAGTTTGAGTATTTTTATATTATTTATCTAAAATATTCGCTCGTCCATTACGGTTCGTTCTTAGTAACCAAGTGAAGCCAACGCCGAAACCTGTCAGCTTAGCCAACACGTCAACGTCAACATGACGGCACTCTCCTAACAATATTTAGAAAAATAATCACTGGGTTATGATCCAGTCATAAATCAGTTTAATGACAACAAATCAAGTTGTAAATCAATTTAGAACACTTTGCAAGATTGAAAACCCATGCAGGTCAGGCGAAGCATCCGCATTCCGTCGAGCGAATCAGCAGTCAAACTAAAAGGTTCGGTGCGTCGTTTCTTTGTAGAACGATCGACAAGTGCTTGGCCACCCTTCATACTATAGCCGTGGATCTTTCAAGCGATGCGTGAGAAGCATTTTTGGCCAACATAATGACGGCGACTGGGAGAGCAGTCGTCACTAGTCATTTATAACTTTTACATATATGTGGTGCAAATTGTTTATTATCTAAAGTTAACGATATTTTTTATGGTTTTTATTTAAAATTATTTAATTAACATGTACTGTGTTTTGAATAATGCGTCCTATATAAATGATCCTTTGTATGCTACGTCGATTTCAATCATCCATCTATGTCACGAGTTTCTTAGTAGCTTCTGTTTAAGATTATTATTTACACAAGTTATACATATTTGTTTACGCCGTCGTAATTAGTTGAGTCACTTCTGTTATAATTACTTATGTAGTTGTTTGTTATTGTTTATCGTCTTAGCATACAAGTTATGACCCCGGCAGTTACTAAGGCGCTCAAACTTTGTTAAAGTTACAAAACGTGACGAATTTAAGAAATTGTGATATTGAACCAGAGGGCAACCGCGCAACTTCAATAGGAATGACAATGAAATTCATTCTCATTTTTCAAAAAGTTACGCGGTCGCTGTTAGTGACAAAAACAACTTTGATTCGTTCTGACAATGAGTTTCAATGAGCTTGAACTGTTATTGATAATGAACGTCGATTCTCAGTGTTTTGCGCGGTCGTAATTTTAATTTTGAAGCTCAATAATGGAGTTCAAATGTCGATGCTCATTCTCATTGTCATTGAGTTACGCGGTCGGCCTGCGATGGCATTATCCATTTGTATGACGACGTCACGATACAAGCGCATTAATCCGGGCCATTAAGACCACCTCCCGCAAACTTGGCATCCTGAACAAGGTGCGGCGGTTCTTCGCGCCAGAGCTTCGCCTGATATTATACAAGGCTCAGATTCGCTCTTGCGCGGAGTACTGTTTGCACCTCTGGGACGGCTCTGCCAAGTATCTTCTCAATGCCCTGGATTCATTGCAGCGCCGAGCTGTCCGAATTATAGGTGATGCAGAGGTCACGCGAACTCTGGAGTCCATGCAACTACGCAGAGACATGGCGGCTTTGTGCGTCCTCTATCGCCTTACCACGGAGAATGTTCCGAAGAGCTCTTTAACCTTATTCCTGCCTCGTCCTTCCACACCCGTAATGCCCGCACAGGTCGGGAAAAGCACCCACATTTTATCGACCGAATCGGCAGTCGAACTAAAAAATTCGGTGCGTCTTTTTTTGTTGAACAATTGACAGGTGGAATGCTTTGCCAGCCCATGTGTTCTCTCCATCCTATGACCTTGGATCCCTCAAGCGATGCGTGAAGAAGCACCTTAGGCCGGCATAGTGGCGGCGGCTGGGGCAGCCGGGAACTGACTCGGTTTTTCCAGTCGTCGTCACTCTTGGACCTCCTCTTGCTTATCATCAGGCGAGTCGAGGTCAGATGTCGTGTCACAATAATAAATAAAAAAACTGCCGGCAACATTTTTTTTTTTAATCTATTTTAAGATATCATAGTACTCTTTGGGAACGCAGCCAGCGTCTTAAACAATGTATAACTCCTTCCCCATTTCTCACCTTATGATTAATGTCCATATCTGTTTTTATACATTGAGGTTGTCAAAAATCAGTAAATTAAATATTGTGCATAAAAATATATACACAATATAGGAACTATAAGATTTCCTATTATAGTTTCTACATAATTGAAATAAATATCTAATATAATTATGTATTTGCAAGTTATTATTAGGATAGACTAGACTATATATACAAATTAAAGTATAGTAAGGGTCTTTGTTATTTCTCTAACTCCTTTATTATGCTAAGTGGCATAAAGGTAAGGCCCAAGGGCTTTAAGTTAACCTTTAGATTTATAAAAAAGAAATAAAGGTTGTATTGACATAAACAATAACAATATATGTCCTGAATGAATAAAATAAATATTTTTAAAAGTGATAGGCAGTTGTGCTTAATCTGCTGACCCGCGATAGTACAAGTGATGATGATGATCGTCTTTTCACTCCCGTAATACCCGCCAGGTCGGGGAAAGCATCCGCATTTTATCGACCAAATCGGCAGCCGCACTAAAAAGTTCGGTGCGTCTTTTCTTTGTAGATCAATCGACAAGTGGAATGCTTTGCCTGCCCATGTGTTCTCTCCATCCTATGACCTTGGATACTTTAAGCGATGCGTGAAGAAGCACCTTTGGCCGGCATAGTGACGGCGACTGAGGTGGCCGTGAACAAACTCGGTTTTCTCAGTCGTCGTTACTCTTGGACCTTCTCTTGCTTATTATCAGGCGGGACAAGGTCAGATGTCGTGTCACAATAAAAAATTAAAAAATGATCTTGCCTGGCAACAGCGACTCCTCAGTACTATGATGCGCTCTAATGTGACTCGTAAAACCCATTTTAGTTTTAAATGTGCGGTTGCAGGGTACACAAAAGAGTTGTCCATTAGCGTTATATGTATAATGATAGCTACGTTTGGGGTCTAGATTTTTTAACATGGCGCTTTTACTCTTACGTATACATACCGTAAAGTGACTTAGTCGCTTTCTGGATCTAGGATGATAAGGCTTATAAGATGCCGGTTTCAACTAGGCGTTCTTCTTACAGTTATGTAAGAATTGTAATCGCCTCCATTCTCTAGTTTAAGATCAGGGAGAGTATCAAGACACAAGAAAAAAATATCAATCAATCAACTTATCACGCCTTTTCCCACAGGGATAGGCAGTGACAATGGAGCGCCACTTGGCACGATCCTGACACAACTCCCTCGCTTCCTTCACATTCACGATTCTCTTCATACAAGCTCCATGGTTATGGACACTAGGCAACGTAGCTTTCTTGAGGATGTCTTGATATTTACACAAAGTACAATGATAATTTAATATATAATTTAAAAAAAGACTTACTACCTTCCGGACAATAAAATGGAAGCAATCATTACGAAGAAAAAGCAAATTATGCAGGAAGCCCGAAGAAATGAACCGAAAATGCGATTATTTCTCTTACAAATGCAGCCTATATATAACTAGACTTCATTTTAAATTCGGAAGATAACTTAGTAAATAACGATAGAATATGGAAGTGAAAAATGGTCTGTGATCGGTAACGGTTTATTTAGGAGTGGTAGACAGACAGTTGGTAGGCATTAGCACAGTCCGACGCTTCGACCCGGGGCAGCACAACTTTCAAGTGTACCGTAAAGAAAATGAGTCGCGTTTCGGATTCAGCTTGCGAGGAGAGGTGTCTATTATTTATTTAGTGAGACGATGATACGTTGCTGATCTAAAATATCGAGTCCGAAATATACCATTAGATTGGCTGTGTATGATTGTCGGTTAAGGACTGTAGTGTCTATAATTTATTTAGTCAGACGATGATACGTTGCTGATCTAAAATATCGAGTCCGATATACACGATTAGATAGGCTGTGTATGATTGTCGGTTAAGGGTTATAGTGTCTATAATTTATTTAGTAAGACAATGATACGGTTCTGATCTAAAATATTAATTCCGAAATATACGATTAGATTGGCTGTGTATGATTGTCGGTTAAGGACTGTAGTGTCTATAATTTATTTGGTCAGACGATGATACGTTGCTGATCTAAAATATCGAGTCCGATATACACGATTAGATAGGCTGTGTATGATTGTCGGTTAAGGGTTGTAGTGTCTATAATTTATTTAGTAAGACAATGATACGGTTCTGATCTAAAATATCAATTCCGAAGTATACGATTAAATTGGCTGTGTACGATTGTCGGTTAAGGACTGTAGTGTCTATAATTTATTTTGTCTACATGTACAAATTTTGTTACGAAAATAATACGTTTTATTTTAACGGCAGGGACTTGCCAAATGATGTAAATTAGCATATCTGTAATTCAGGTCGCTGTTTATTTGTCGAATAATTTGTTTCGTGTTTTGATGAATAATTCACGTTTATATTTTACGCTAATGTTGTCTATTTGTTGAATACCATAATGTATTTTATACTACTCCATTATTTAAGCTTCAAACAATAATAACATTAACAATTCAGTTATAAATTATAGATATTTTACATTCTTGGAAACGGTCCTTACTTATCCATTATTATTTTTGGTATAAAGTTTTTATATTTATAAGAATACAAAAGGATTGTTGAATTGTTATGTGGATTCTGACCTCGACTTGCCTGTTGTTTAGCAAAGATAGGTCGACTACAGCAAACCGGTCTAGTTTACGGATCTTCACGGTTCACGGTTCACTTTAAGGACCCAAGGGGTGCTAGCCAAGATGTCATCGCTCGGTATCGATTCTATTTCTACAATCGTTAACGCTCAAGCGTTTTGACTGTTGATTTGATCAATGATTATTTGGTCCCGAAACGCTCTTGCAATAAATAGACCTGCAATAGAAATGTTGAGCTAAAAAAATATGCCCAATAAGCGATAAGACCCGTAATAATCTATTCCAATTTAAATTTCGACGACAAGCGTGGACGAACGGTTAGTGATTGGTTTGTTGGTTGGGCGTAAAGTCCCAGGTTCATTTCCCGGTCGGCGCAAATATTTGTATAACAGCTTTTATTTGTAATAATTTTAGGTGGATTTTTGCTTCGGGTCTGGTTATTAAAGAGTGGGAGGCAGTGATACCCAGTCTGCCGAGCCGGGGTGGTACCACCACTTACAAGTATACAGACTGTGAAGTAATTTGGTCGCGTTTCAGGATCAGCTTGTAAGTTGCCGGTTCCAACTAGGCCGGCATACTGGATGTCGTTGTTACTTACAGTTATTTAATTGTATTATAGTAGCAGTGGCATTCATTCATGGACCACACTCCAGCTTAACATTAAGGGGGGTGCTGCCAGATGTCGAGTCACAATAAAATAATAGCGTAATTTTTACCTAGTTATTAAAAAACCAAGTTACTTATCTCCCTAAACTTTAAGACTGATCCCAAAGGTGACTGCGTAACCTTAAATGAAAGGACAATTTGGAATTGTTTGCAATATTAGGTTATTCCTTGTATATTCTAATTAACGCAACACCTACACGAAATTTAGTTTATTTATTTAGTTTCATTTAGTACATAAATAACATTATTATACAATTTAGTTTATTAGCAAGCAAATCGCCCACTTGTTTAGCCAGTTTATTGTACTAATGAATTGTATACTCTTCTTAAACCTATAGTATAGTATTCAAGAAAATTTATGAATATTCGCTCGATATCATAGATATCTAATACACCAATGTTTTTTACCTATAGACGGACACTATAACTTTTTCTATTCCTATTTAATAAGCTGGTAAACACGAAATAAATACAAAAAATATACCTTGATTAAATAGATATAGTTTAGGTAGTATACATGACTTAGACAATACATATACCTATAGACAATACATGACTTAGTTTTATGATGATAAAAGTATTTGTTTTACCCTCATTTCCTTATATTTAGTGTTA
Organism: Tinea trinotella; assembly: GCA_905220615.1. Taxonomy (NCBI): domain Eukaryota; kingdom Metazoa; phylum Arthropoda; class Insecta; order Lepidoptera; family Tineidae; genus Tinea; species Tinea trinotella. The sequence continues at coordinate 3,011,604 of HG992328.1, read as the reverse complement.
TATATTAAGTTGCGCTTTACTTGACTTTAGTTTTTTTTATTGTGACACGACACGACATTTTTACATCGACACGCCTGATGATAACTAAGAGTAGGTCCAAGAGTGACGACGACTGAAAAACAGACTAGGTCATGGCTGCCTCAATCTCCGTCACTATGCCGGCCAAATAATTATATTTTAATTGCCTGTGGGAAAAAGGCGTGACAATTTGATTGTTTGATTAATTAAATTAAAGAGCATTTTAAATCATTAAGCGTTCATTTTCTTTCTTATTGACTGTAAGAGTTATCAAGTTGTTGACATCAAAGTTGTTCGTCTTTGAAATGTCAATTACATGTAAAAATGTTGTTTTTTGTCGATGTAAATAATCAAAATCCTGTTAAATTTTTTAATATAATATAAAAGTTATGTCGCTTCTACTTCTGTTGGCTTGCAGAAGCTTAGCCTTTGACAATAAAGGAACAAGTTAAATTTCTATTCAGCTTCTAAAAAGACAAAAAAAGAAGTATTTTTCTCTTACGAATTTTAGCTTTATAATTTAATTATTTAAAATGGAAGTACATTTTAGCTTACTTTGCTTTTAATTACGATGTCGCTTGCTTTTAATTACAATGTGGCTAAAATATTATTATTAAAAAAAGGCTATTGTTTATGTGAATGCGATACAACTAAAAGGCAATAAGTAGTCTGTCTCCTCAGTGTCTTTATAATATATCCTTTTGTTTCTATTAAGTCCCATGTTAGGCTGGAATGCGGTCCGTAAATGGATGCGACTGCTACTATAGGTAAATTATTTCGAGTAGCATTCGCTCCATTAAGTCGGCCTAGTTGGAACCGGCAATTTCCGACCCCGAAAAGCGAATCTATCAGACAACTCGTGGGTAAATCTAAAAGTAGCGCTTTTACCTATTTAAGTTTTCGATTAGCTATAAAGAAAAACTAAATAAGTTAAACTATATCGCCACATTAGATAAGCATCGACTACATTAGATAAAAGCAACTTACAAGGCGACGGTGGTGCAGTGTCAGTGCAATGGTTACGCAAACCGAGAGCACGGGTTCAAAACCACTTGCCAGTACCAATTTATTTTTGATATAATAATATGTGCTTTGGTTGTCCTGTTTCTATGATACAATCACTTTGATAGCTTAGTATAGAAATGTAAATAAAAAATGTCTTATTACTTCAAAGACAGCAATCTAACGAAAATAAAAGTTGATAGAAATATTTGATAAATCGATAACAATTTAAACGAGCCATTTATTTATAGATAGCTATAAAATACGTTATGTATCTTTGTTATCCCCGACGTGACTTTCTACGATTTATATTCCAGAACACAAAGAAATAGTAAATGGATAATAAGGCATAATGTTACAGAATAACCTTTTATAAATTACCAACTAATTTACCAATTGTGGATGTTAAGGAAGCAAGGGAGCTGTGTAAGGATCGTGGTAAGTGGCGCTCCATTGTCCATTGATTGATTGATTGAAATTACCAACTATTGCTTTTAATTTACGATTTATTAAACATGCAGTATCGTGGCAAGTGGTACTCCATTGTTTCTGCCTATTCCTATGGGTAAAAGGCGTGACAATTCGATTGATATTTTTATATTGTCTCTACTTGCCATCAGGCAAGCAGAGGGAGGTCGAAGAGTGCCGACGACTAAAGAAACCGACTCAGTTTACAATTGCCTTAGTCACCGTTACTATGACGGTCTAGGTTGTAGGAAAACGCATGGGCTGGTAAAGAATTCCTCTCATCTATTTTGCTACAAACTGCACACGCACCGAACTGAACCCGTGGGTCAACAGAATGTTGATGCATCCTATAGCGGGTATCACGAGTATGAAATATCACGAATTAGGAACAAGGATCTCGGAACGGAACAAAGATATTCGACAAGCCCCAAATAAATCACTATTTAAAAAGATGGTCTTCACTTCACACATTTGGTCTAAATAGCTTCCAACAACTGTAAGTATATTTATGTGTATGTATTTACCACAGAGCCTGTATGAAGAGAATTGAGGATGTGAAGGAAGCAAGGGAGCTGTGTAAGGATCGTGGTAAGTGGCGCTCCATTGTCTCTGCCTATCCCTGTGGGAAAAAGGCGTGACAATTTGATTTTTGATTGATTATTTATTGTATAATATGTATTATTAGTATGATTAGTGTATACTGATTTATTATAAAGTATATTAGAATTAGTAGTAGCTTTAGACTAAATGTTTTATAAAAAATAAATATTTTATTTTGCACCTACCTCATACAAAAAAGTGCGTTAATTTCCTAAAGTAGGCTAGTAAGAATGCCTTGCGCCTCAAAGTCTGCCTTTGTACCTAGTGCACAAAGTTTTTAAATTATTCAATAAATCAAAGATAGCGACGACCTAGAAGATTGTTCCTCGGTTAAATTGTAATCTCAATCAAAGCATTGGTCAGCAGAGCCTGAAACCATAAAGCATATGCAGATAATAATTTAATGTACATTATCCATATATAATATGAAGTCCCGTGGTGTAGTAGCAGTGCAATGTTACGCATACCACCCACCCACCGGTACCAAAGTATCTTTAATATACAATATGTACTTGCATATATTAACTTATATTTTACATTTTTTTTACTTATAAAAGAGACAAAGTATCTAGTCTACGAGTAATTTAATTACAATTTAGAATAAAATTAAAGTTTTTTCAACTAACAAAAGAACTGTAGATCAACATTATGTTTTCGGCGACATTTCTCTTCGCATGTACTACATTAGCTTTTATTACTATCGCGGCAATTCATAAATTATCACGCGCCGTAAAACAGTATACTCGTAGTAACAAAATTTATAAACAACAATTGCATTTAATTGTCAACTCTAATGTTTAGTAAGGTAGAGACTATAATTGTACGGACGATATTGTAGGCTACAATGTACGTGATGGACAAAATATGTTAATAATTAATGAAATGGACCACGAATTAGAAATTTCGTTTAATTGCAATTTACTCGTAATTGTTAATTTTATTGTAAAATGGGTTCCACCTTTGTTTTATATATACTCATATTGATTTATAGCCACATTTATTCATGACAAAACTTTATTTTAACACAGTCATAAAAAAAGGAGTTTCTCAATTAGACTGTATATATTTTTATGTATATATTTATAACTCGATAACTCATATAAAAATAAAAATAAAAATGGAAAAATTCCAAACAGCTGAAACCATAGTCAATTGGAAACTATAGTAAAAATAATATATACATATATATTTTTCAATTAAAAGTATCCTATGTTTCTTCTAGTACTCCGAAAAATGTGTGTATATAATTTCATGATGATCGGTTGCGTGAAAACTTAATAGTAGGATGAAAAATAATAGTAGGATAGATAAACTTGGACATTCTTTGCCAGAACAAGAGAGAAATATCATTTCTGCTTAGGTAGAAAGATTAAAAATAACTCAAAAGATTCATTGCAGCGCCGAGCTGTCCGAATTGTAGGTGATGCAGAGGTCTCGCGAACTCTGGAGCCCCTGCAACTACGCAGAGACATGGCGGCTCTGTGCGTCCTCTATCGCCTATACCACGGGGAATGTTCCGAGGAGCTCTTTAACCTTGTTCCTACCTCGTCTTTTCACTCCCGTAATACCCGCACAGGTCGGGGAAAGCATCCGCATTTTATCGACCGAATCGGCAGTCGAACTAAAAAGTTCGGTGCGTCTTTTCTTTGTAGATCAATTGACAAGTGGAATGCTTTGCCTGCCCATCCTATGACCTTGGATCCTTCAAGCGATGCGTGAAGAAGCATAGGCCGGCATAGTGGCGGCGGCTGGGACAGCCGGGAACTGACTCGGTTGTCCCAGTCGTCGTCACTCTTGGACCTTTTTCATTTTCATTTTTTTTTTTCATTTTATTTAATAAGTAAGTCGGCAGATATTCTGCACTTTTACACGTCAATACAAAAAAGCGTCAATACAATACAAATTAACTATAAATGTTCATGTCTAATGCAGCCACAAATGGGCATTGTCAACTTATAAATATAAACAGATTATAAATTACACAGATGTAAATTCATGTCTCTAGCAGCCACACATAGGCATTGTCGTCTTATAAATATAAACAATAAATTATTACATACAAGTAAATATAAAAAATCATATTTGATATTTCAAATATAACTTAAGGCTTATCAGTAAACTTATCAGTCATAGCGTCTTTTAGATTATAGTAAGTTTTGTCAATTAATATTTTTTTAATGTTAGCTTTAAATTCTAGACAGTCTAACTTTTTAATGTCATTTGGTAAGTTGTTATAAAATTTTACACAATTGCATAAATAACTCTTTGTATATTTTTGAAGTCTCTGTGTAGGGTGCATTACCAAGGCTTCCTTGCGACGAGAGTTCTCTCTCAACACTTCAATAGGATATTCATTTAGGTGTTCCTTGAAGTATTGCAGACTCATCATGATATATGCGCTATATAGTGTCATGATTTTAAGTTCTTTGAATGCCGCCCTACAGCTTTCCGACCTTTTTAGTCCGTACAAAAAGCGCACTGCCCTTTTTTGTAGACTAAATATCCTATGGGCTTCAGCTGCTGTACCCCAAACCAGTAGACCATATGTCATAAGACTATGAAAATATGCAAAGTATACAGACCGAGCTGCTTCCTTTCCACAATATTCTTTGACCTTTCTAATTGCATAGCAGGCAGAACCCAACTTTTTAGCAAGTGCATCGATGTGGTCTTTCCATGTCAACCTCTCATCTAACACTAAGCCGAGCATTTTTGCCTCCCTATTAATATTCATTGAATTTTCTTCAAGGAATTGTTTTAACTCGTCGGTATTCTGTCTACCGTGTGTATCTAGTGAAAAATTTATTAAGTTAGTTTTATCTAAGTTTAACAACAAATTATTAGTGGTAAACCATTGCTGAAGATTAATAAGCAGAAGTTTCAATTTATTCACCACTTCAGTTTTATTTACGCAGTTAATCACCACAGAAATATCATCAGCGAACATAACCAATTTTAGTCCTTGTGGTATACATACAGATAAGTCGTTTATGTAGATTAGGAAAAATAGTGGTCCCAAAATTGATCCCTGTGGGACGCCCAATTTTACAAATTCCTCAGAAGATTTTGTATTTTTTATTTCTACAATTTGTTTACGGCTTTCAAGATATGACTTCTTCTCTGCTTATCATCAGGCGGGTCGAGGTCAGATGTCGTGTCACAATTTTTTTTTTTATTATATTTAATTTTGTTTAATTTAAAGTGTTACGTTAATGCATGATGTGATTACCTATAAGTGGAAAAATATTCAGCAAGTGCTGTATAAGTGCTATTGTTTTTTTATTGTGTCTCGACATACTTGATGTTAAGCCAAAGTGTGGTCCATGAATGAAAGCCACTGCTATTACAATTCAATAACTGTGAGTAGCAATCACATCCACTATGCCGGCCTAGATGGAAACGGCAACTTACAAGCTGATCCCGAAACGTGACCAAATCACTTCACGGTCTGTATACTTGGGCAGACTGGGTGGTACCCAGTCTGCCCGAATCGGCGGACTGGGTACCACTACCTACCACTCTTTATTTCAGTATTTAAGCTTTATTTTAATTAAAACGTAATTACTAAAAAAATGCGTCTAGACATCTTGTTTATTAGTTTGTTTTAGTTTTATAAGCTCATATTTTAAACAATTTATAAGCTATATAAGTCTAGATTTTTATAAGCTATAAAAGCAAGGATTTTTGTGTCTGTTTGAAGTCATAAATGTGGTTATTGCGTATTATTATTGTACTATTTTTTTCTATACGAAAAGTGTGAACTATTATAAAAGTGCTTGTATAATAGAAACAGGATAACCAAAGTACTTATATAAAAGATACTTTAGTACCGGCATGTGGTTTTGAACCCGTGCTCTCCGCTTGCGTAACCTTTGCACTGCCACTACACCACGGTTGCCTTATTCAGAGAAGTAGTCAGCTGTTAGCGCTGATACCTAAGGTTCTGATGTCGTTTGTTGAGTCTTGAAAAGAATGTCATTGCAGCAGTGAGTTATTTAGTGGGTTATTATTTAACGTCAAAAAAAATTTTCCCATAGGGATAGGCAGAGACAATTGAGTGCCTGTTTTCTACGATCCTGACACAACTTCCTCTCTTCCCTCACATCCACAATTCACTTCATACAAGCTGTACGGTTAGGAGCTCTAGTCAACCCAGCTTTTCTTTATAAAACGTCTCATTACAAAATCCGTATATTTAGATATCCTAATATGTATAAGATATTTCAATATGTCGTCTCCATTTATGAAACATTTGCTGTCATTTAAAAAACAAGGTACTGATTAATACTGTACCACTAGTCAATCAATCAATTAAATTGTCAAGCCTTTTAAACGAAAAGGGCTTCCAAATCAGAGACATTCTCAAAAGAACTGGGTCGCCTAGTGCCCATAGTCGTAGAGCTTGTATTAAAATAATTGAGGATGTGGGGGAAGCGATGGAGGTGTATCAGGATCGTGCCAAGTAGCGCTCTATTTTATCTGCTTATCCCTGTGGGTTAAAAGCGTGATAAATATAAAAGAGGAAAAAAATTAACTCATTTTATTTTTAACTAATATAATTAAACATATTAAGCTTATTTTAAACCAAAAATAATTAACAATATTGTATTAAATTTACATTACATATCTCTGAGAATTCATATATTTTCATGTAAAGTTAATTACGTTTGGAATACCTTAAATAATTTAGATAATTTATTTTACATTTATAGTTTGAATATTTTATTAACTTTTAATATTGTTTTAAATACAATGCCTATCTCCTATGCCTATCTCAGTGGAAATTATGGCTGACAATTGATGACATCAGATGATGATACGAGTACTCTACTCTAGTCTACTCTAGAAGTTCTTGACTACTATGAGTACTTCGGGCAGATTGTCCAGTTAGGTAGGTACAATTTCGACGAAGAGGTCGCTTGAAGAATCCAACTCGGATGGGCGGCGTTCATATCTTCTTGTCAAACATACCACAGTGCCTGAAGACAAGGGTCGTCAGCCTTTTTTTTGTGACACGACATTTAACCTCGACCCACCTGATGATAAGCAAGGAGGTTATGATAAGGAGGAGGTCCAAGAGTGGCGATGACTGATAAAACCGAGTTAGTTTACGGCTGCCCCAGTCGCCGTCACTATGCCGGCCGAAGGTGCTTCTTCACGCATCGCTTGAAGGATCCTAGGTTATGGGATGGAGAGAACACATGGGTCTATGCAGTCAAATCCAAATTTGGACTTGCCGTAGTAGGGTAACAAATAAAAATAATAGGATGTACAAATTATAAACATGAATGTAGACAAAAATAATTGTCCCATATAGCACATCTTATAATTGTCACCCTGTGTTTGTTAAGCCATTGAAGAGACAAACATTCTCAGGTAGAAGTAATTTTGTTTGTACTTCTCTCAAGTATAAGAATAGCTCATGTATTAATAGACGCTGCTTCGTAACAGTAATGTTTTATAAATGTATCTAAAATAACAGGGGTCCCTATAACCGTAGATTCTGTATGAAGAAAATTGTATATGTGAAGGAAGCGACAGAGTTGTGTCAGGATTGTAGAAAATGTCACTCAGTTGTCTCCGCCTATCGCTGTGGGAAATAAGCCGTGAATAATGTTGATAACAAAAAGCTTGGCAAAAAATGCAATTGGTAATTAAAATGAGGTTTTGCCACAAGGTCAACTGTTCTTCACGCATCGCTTAAAGGATCCAAGCTTATAGAATAGGGAAAACAGATAGGCTAGTGAAGCATTCTAGTTGTCGATAGTTCTCCAAAAAACGATGCACCTTTTAGTTCGATTTGGTAGACAGAATGCGGATGCTTCCACCGTCGTATGTGGGTGTGAAAAGACAAGGCTTAAGAGCTCTTCAAAATATATCTTTGTGGTATAGGCGATAAAGGACGTGTAAAGCCTCTGCGAAAGTGCAGGGACCCCAGAGTTTTCGTGACTTTTGCTTTTCTTATAACTTGGACAGCTCGGCGCTGAAATGAATCTAGGGCACCAATAAAATAAACTGAATAAAAACGTTGGTTCGAAGTTATAGATAAATTGCTTTCAAATCACCAGTGACTTAACAGCTTTACAGCGGCGTCTATTGGATATATTGTCAATGAACAAAAGACAAACGAGTCTGTTGGTAAAGGAATCGAGTGTATTGTCAACATTTAATACAAGCTGTACTGCGCCTGTTTACATCTACGCTACAGTAACAAAATCACAATCAATTTTCAAACGGATTTCTAAGCTCAACTACAATTCTTACACATATCTATCTAAATTTTATATAATATCTAATAAAATCTATATAAATCTATAAATACAGTACATAATCTATAAAATCTATATAAAATCCCGTATCTAAATTTTCTATGGTTTATTTGGTGTTTTTTTATTTTTTTTATTGTGACACGACATCTGACCTCGACCCGCCTGATGATAAGCAAGAGAAGGTCCAAAAGTGACGACAACTGAAAAAACCGAGTTTATTCACGGCTTCTTCAGTCACCGTCACTATGCCGGCCAAAGGTGCTTCTTCACGCATCGCTTGAAGGATCCAAGGTCATAGGATGGAGAGAACACATGGGCTGGCAAAGCATTCCACTTGTCGATTGTTCTACAAAGAAAAGACGCACCGAACTTTTTAGTTCGGCTGCTGATTCGATCGATAGAATGCGGATGCTTTCCCCTACCTGTGCGGGTATTACGGGTGTGAAAGGACGAGGTAGGAACAAGGTTAAAGAGCTCATCGGAACATTCTCCGTGGTATATGGTTTTATTGGTGACCGGTACACTTTATTATTGATCTTTATCTACGAGCAGTGGCAGTGAAATGGTGTCTCAAATAAAAGCCCACATTTAAAAAAAATGCGGTCTATTATCGCATTTTTTTATCAATTAATTAAATCAGAGCGACGCGACGGCGATGTTTCAATAGTCATCGTAGTCGCGGGAAGACCAAGTAAAGTGTTGGTCGTCAAGGTGGTGGTCATCCTATTTCTATGATACCAGCACTTTAGTAGCTAGGTTTAGAAATGTTAATAAATAAATAGAAGTTGACATTTCTGTAAACGTTTCCTAAGAAACCTACTAAGACGACGTAATTAAACATTTATAATAAACGTTTTTATTGTTATACATAATATTATCATAGAAACAGGACAACCAAAGTACATATATCAAATAATACATTAGTACCGGTGAGTGGATTTGAACCCGTGCACTCGGCTTGCGTAACTATTGCATTGCCACTACACCACATCTTTTATAATAATTAGTCGCCCAGTTTCTATAATACAAACACATACATGTAGTGTAAACGTGTAAGCATTGTAAATAAATTAATGGAGATCAACATGATGTTTAGTGAATAATTGAAATAAACTTTATAATTATATGGAGAGAGGAGTGACTAAATACATAAATTAATATGTGGCTCGATATACAGCACCCTGAAACGAGACTTAATCACTTCACGGTCTGTGTACTTCTAAGTGTATTACCTCGGATCGGCAGACTTGACACCACTGTCTACCACAGAACGCATAAATGATACAACCAAACTCGGAGCAAATACCCGTTTTTTTTTTCATAAATATTTGTAATATTCAATTTTGCTTATAAAAATAATACGAGTAGCTATGAAAAAAATATTTGCTCTGATCGGGCATCGAATCCAGGTCTTTTGGAATAACGAAGTGGTGTACCAATGATAACCAACGCGCCACACCTTCTGTCGTCAAAATGATGATGACTCAATTAATCAATCAAACTATCACGATTTATAAATAAATAAATAAATAAAATCACGTCTTTTTCCGAGAGAGATAGGTAGAGACAACGAAACGGCACTTACCACGATCTTGACACAACTCCCTCGCTTTCCTCACATCCACAATTCTCAAGCTCTACGGATACTCAAGGAGTTATTAATATTTACAAACAATTCAACGTAGAAACATAACTACGTTCTGTGTCCGTTTTTATTTTATTATGAAAAGAAACAACGTACTTATGTTATTAACGACAATAAAATGATAAATAACTAAAAGCGACAGCGGCCATCATAAATAATAAACACCTAAAACAACCAAAAAACCCTCTTTCAAAGAGACACATTGTTGAAATATATATTTTATTATTTTCTAATAAAAACCTTTCAATATTAACGAGAGGTAAGACATTTACCCAGGTCGAAAAAGCATCCGCAATCTGTCGAACGAATAGGCAGTTCGTTGCTTCGTTTCTTTGTAGAAAAAATCGACAAGTGGAATGCATTACCAGTCTATGTGTTCTTCCATCCTAGAACCTTGGATCCTTCAAGCGATGCGTGAAGACGCACCTTTGGCCGGCATAGTGACGGCGACTCGGGCAACCGTGAATACTAGGTTTTGAACAGTCGTCGGCATTCTTGGAAGTCACAATAAAAAAAAACAATCAATAAAATTATCACGCCTTTTTCCCAGGCAATGGAGCGCCACTTGCCACGATCCTGACACATCTCCCGTGCTTCCCTCACATCCACGATTTTCTTCATACAAGCTCTAGGGTTCCAAATACCGGCATAGTGTCTGCCTATCTCTGTGGGAAAAAGACGTAACAATTTGATTGATTGATTGTTATTAAGCTTGTCAATAGATTTAAGTTTTTCATCTGTTCTATCGTATAGCCTTGAATCCTTCAATCGATGTTTGAAGAAGCACCTTTGGCCAGCATAGTGACGGCAGCCCTAAAGACTCGGTTTTTGCATTCGTCGGCATTCTTGGACCTCTTCTTGCTTACTATCAGGAGGGTCGATGTCAAATGTCGAGTCACAATAAAAAAAATATTCGCTTGCAAGGTCCCGTGAGTCCGGTAATACCTAGTGTGGGACAACCAGTACTACTCGTATTGTTAGTGAAAATGAGTTATTAAACATATTTGTATATATCCTACTATTATTATAAATGTGAATGTGAGTTTGTTTGTTACGTTTTCACGCAAAAACCGAACCGATCATCATAAAACTTTGTACACATATTTTTGGAGGTACTAGAAGTAACATAGAATACGTTTAATAAAAAAAAAAATATATTTAAATAAAAATATATTCATACAATACAATTGACTATACTTTCAGCTGTTTGGAATTTTTCTATATTTATTTTAATTTCCGTCTGTCATTTTTTTTGAGTTATCGAGTTTTTAAATACAATAAAGGAATAGTTAGTCGAATTGAGAACCTTCTCCTTTTTATGACTGTGTTATAAACCTAATTTTGCGCGGGTGAAACCGCGGGCACATCTAGTAAGTATAATAAAACTATATTGAGGCCTAATAAAATATGTACGCGCCCCTAATTTTATCCTTTCTATTACTGAAAATGCTAATAGCTATCCACGTCACTACGTCACTAACATCAGGGAAGCTGGGCGTCGTAGTAACGCACAGTAGTCGACTCCCTAGCGTCGCGATCGGTGCACGTAAAGTCATACGCTACGGTCTATAGATGCTTCGCTCGTAGCGAATTCTACGCGTAATTCGTTGTTAAATTTACTTGTACTGTTTAATTAAAAAATAATAAACCAAGTGTATACAAATAAATTGTGTTTAAAAATACTGTGTCTTTAAAAAGTGTTTGTGATTTTTACTGAAAAAGTTTTTTTAGTATAAAGTTTTTTCGATTGTTCTTTTTTCAAATTTGGTGTTTGGAATTTCAGTGAATAATCTTCGGAAGTGTTTTGAAACTTTTTGTTTCAGTGTAGTTGTTTTTGAAGAATTGTTATCTGAAATATCCACGTTAATTGCTGTAAGTTATTAAATTTATTTAATTTAATATACATTTGTGTGTTACATAACGATTAAGAAATAATCACATACTTCATAACAATTTAAAAAGGCTCTACTATCTTTATTATAATGTTTAATTAATATATCAAATTGTCAAGCCTTTTTCCCACAGCGATAGGCAGAGACAATTATAATTTTATTATTCTATTGGACCTGGTATTTTTTTAAATAATAATATGACAAGACTATTTAGTGACTGCGACTGAGGCAACCGTAAGTAGAATCGGTTTTTCAGTCGTCGACACTCTTGGACTTCCCCTTGCTTACCATCAGGCAAGTTGCGGTCAGGTGTTCAGATTCTATGAAAAATAAGAAAAACGGCAAATATATTTCAGAAAACAAGTTAGTTCATGTATAACTGACTAGTGTAAGATTGTCATTAGACGTTTACCTCCTGGACGTTTTAAATAAATGAAAATATAAACTTAGGTTTTAAATTTATTATATAAAATTTATTTGAAAAATAAAAAAAGCAATTGTCTTGCAAGTCACATAAAAACGATATGTTTGGTTGGGGCACATGAAAAGGATAAGTGAAAATAGATTGACGAAGGAATTTATAAATCTGATCTGGATGGATACGTTAAACAAGGCAGTGTTTTTCAACCAAATGGGAGACATCCTCTAGAAAGCTGGGTTGCCTAGTACCCATAACCGTAGAGCTTGTACTAAGAGAATCGTGGATGTGAGGGAAACGAGGGAGTTGTGTCAGGATCGTGGCAAAAGGAGTCGCTTCTTTATATATTTTATATTTATTGTAAGAACACACTTCGGCTTAACATCAAGCGGGGTGCTGTCATACGTCGAGTCACAATAAAAAAAAATATAAAAAAAATTGTCAGAACAAATAATTAAATCCTTTTACCTCTGATTTCTAAATCTCTATATTTCTATCTAAATTTTGTCATTCTTATAGTTTGTTTTTTATTGTGACTCGACATCTGACCTTGACCCGCCTGATGGTAAGCAAGAAAATATCCAAGAGTACCGACGACTGCAAAAACCGAGTCTTTGCAGTTGCCCCAGTCGCCGCCACTATGCCGGCCAAAGGTGCTTCTTCAAGCATATGAACTGACCATATAGAAATATTTAAATAATTAGTAAATAATTATTACTCCCTCAGAGGATACATTTTTGATTACATAATAACAAGTTTTACTTGAACGAGCGACAATTACCTACCCTCCTGAAATTGCTTGAAATTACATGAAAACTAGCAGCATGAACTAATTTCCTTTCATTTTACATGTACGCTACAAATTGGCTAATTTACATTAAGGTTTTATTTTTATTACATTTGTTTCTTTTTTTAAATTTTGCCTATATGACGGCACCTCGCCTCACGTTAAATAAACTGCGGTGTTTCCAGAAGTCATTTTAATTTTTTAATTTTTTTACATGTCTGTACTAAGCTATTAAAGTTCTATACAAAGATACATTGGTGCCAGCAAGTGGTTTTGAACCCGTACTCTCGGTTTGCGTAACTACCACTACACCACATTCGCGTTAAAGTCGAATGCTATGCATGAGGCGACTGCACCTTAGAAGCACGTTTAGCCGAAACAGTGACGGCGACTGAGAAAATCGTACAATGACTCGATATTTTCAGCCGTCGGCACTCTCGGACCATATACCTTGAATACCATACCTTCTCTTAAGTCATAATAAAAAAGTAAACTCATATTATTATGATCTCCTTTTGTCTGGCAACAGCAACTCCTTAGTACTGGTAGTCAGTACTGGGTTGTGTTCTAATGTGACTCGTAAATTTCAGTTTTAAATGTGCGGTTTTAATTTGCAGACCTGGAGATTATATCCACCTTTTTTATAATAGTAATAATCCAATTTAATTAATAAATAATAAAAATAAAATCTTATATTTATATTTAAATATTTTTAAAGCTTATAATACAAATATTGCTTCGACTGGGAATCGAGCCCAGGATTTAACGCGTGTAAGAAACTGGTGTGCAAATTAATTCCACTGTCGTGTAGTAGAACCAATACCGTGTATATTTTTGGATATGGTTAGATTCACGAAAAGAATTTATAAATCTCATGTGAATGGATACGTTAAACAAGGCAGGCCCAGGAGGGTGTATTCCGGCCAAATCGGAGACATCCTCAAGAAAGCTAGGTTGCCCATAACCATAGAGCTTGTATAAAGAGTGTGCTTCCTTACATTGTGAATGTAAAGGAAGCAAGGGACTTGTGTCAGGATCGTGGCAAGTGGCGCTCCATTGTCTCTGCTTATCCGTATGGGAAAAGGCGTGACAATTGGATTGATTTGATTGTGCTTGTCGTTTTGACGATATTGATAATTTTCTTTTGCCATAATATCGTTACCCAAATGGTAAGAAATTTTTTAACGTTATAGGGCAAAAAAAAACCGTAGACTGGTAAAGTTATTCGCAAGTATTGACATATTTGATACCTCTTTAAATAAGTTTAAATCACTTGTTTTGCAGTCTTTGTAGATTAATAATTGAGACAATGTTTTAATATGTATATATAAATATGTATATGTAAATATAAATAATCATTATATCACATTGCATCGTGTTAATTATATATTATGTATTTGTGTGTGTGTATTTATGTGTATGTATATATCCTAATATATATTTTATACATATATGTATATGTATGTACGTATATATGTGTTTAAAGTACTTTAAACTCATTATTATTAAAGTATTATTTGTAGGTACTTATGTTTTTGTTATATTTTAATTAGTTTTAACTTCGGCACTATAAGGTCTTTATTTTGCATATTATTAAATAATTTCTTTTTATGTATGACTGTTGCCTAAATAAATAAATAAATAAACTTGTAGTTGTTCGAAAAAGAAACACGCGCCAAACTGTTTAGTTCGCTATCGATGCGAAAGCTTTCTTTAATCCATGCAGGTATCACAAGAGAACAAAGAGTAAAAGTTGTAGGAACTTTCTGAAAGAGCTCCTCAGATAAGGCTACCGTAGTCTAGTGGCAGTGCAATGGTTACGTAAACCGAGATTACGGGTTCAAAACCACTTGCCGGTACCAATGTATCTTGGATATAATAGTATGTACTTTGGTTGTCTTCTTTTTATGATAGAAACACTTTCGTAGCTTAGTATAAAAATGTAAATAAAATTAAAAAATTTACATCATTCTCTGTGATATCCGATATAATTTTAAACCATATACTGACAAAATAAATTAATTTTCTCTCGACTCCACTCCAAAGTAGAAAGATAATTAAGTTGTTACGTCTGTATGTGTTTTCAAATTATATTTGTCTTACGCAGTGGTAACCAGAGGCAGTTCCGCGCATTTGTACTGTCTCTGTTGTAAAGTGCATTAAATAATATTATTTAATGTGAATTATTTATTATAATTATTAAATATTACATATAAAAGCTATGAAACAAACATTTGTTTCGACCGGGAATCGAACCCGTGACTTTACGCGCAACAAATCAATCGCTAAACCGTTCGTTCACGCCTGTCGTCATATTTACTTTTATAAGGAAATATAATATCTTAATAAAGATATAAAATATGTGCTTACAGCAGCGTAATATTTAGGTCATATTGTGCAGTATAAAATGATTACCTTCGCGTAATGAAGGCATAAACCAAGACAGGTACTTTACTATTTCATACTAAGTAATAAAACTCGGTTTACCATTTCAGATATATATATTTACTAACCGTATTATAATTTAAACGAGTAAATAGATAAAACAGGGACGATCAAAATCAAATGGGGCAAATTGTCACACTTTTTCCCCACAGGGATAGGTAGAGACAATGGGGCGCCACTTGCCACGATCCTGACACAACTCCCTCGCTTCCCTCACATTTCTTTTCATACACTCTCTACGATTATGGGAATTAGGCAACCCAACTTTCTTGAGGATGTCTTTGATCTGATCCTTATTTATGTTTACTCAAATCATTTTACACAAATAATATTTGTTATATTTCTATACTAAGCTACTAAAGTGCTTGTGTTCTATGAAGAAACAGGACAACCAAAGTACATATATTAAAGATACATTTGTAGCGGTGGGTGGTTTCGAACTCGTGCTCTCGGTTTGTGTAGCCATTGCACTGCCACTACACCCCGGTCGCCTTGTGTGTATCATAATGATATACAAAGAAATATACATAATACAAACATGTCCACTTGTGGTTTTTAGAACAATCGAATTTTACATATTATATAACATAGTAGGTAGGTATATGTATAATATTTATTCTCAGAGGAATTTCCTTCATGTAAACGAGGCATTATGTCATTGTTTTTGTGGCTTTTCCTTAAGAAATAATGACAGTCTGATTGTGGAGCCTCCAGGCGCTTGAATAAGGAATGTTTCAATCAC
Organism: Tinea trinotella; assembly: GCA_905220615.1. NCBI lineage: Eukaryota > Metazoa > Arthropoda > Insecta > Lepidoptera > Tineidae > Tinea > Tinea trinotella. Next base: position 2,995,318 of record HG992328.1, on the reverse strand, counting down.
CCCCTCAAGGCTTAGTGACGTGGCTTCATCATTATATCGATATTTATTTATTTGTAAAATTTATAGCATACAATCTATCATTATATATTATATTAGCATTAGTATATAAATATACTAATTAATATTAATGAATTAAACAAATTTTATGCGGCTTACTATCGCGTTCATTTTGATTTTGATTTAACAATTGTTTATTATCTAATACCTGGGACCCCAAAATACACAAACCCAAGTCCAGCAACCTGCCAAACCAGATGACACCGTCAGTTATTTAAAATTCAATCAAATCAGGATTAGAAAATCAAAATCAAAACATCAAACAGGGTTGTGTTGGAAACAATAACAGCATCAACCAATAGGACGACCAACACCTCAGTCTCTCCGTGACGAAACGTCGAAATAATAAAAAAGTAAAATCAAAACCAAAATAAACGCGATAGTAAGCCGCATAAAATTTGTTTAATTCATTAATCAATGTTCGCGCAAAATCTAAGAAAATGCTATACTAATATTATAAAGCTAAAGATTTTTAAAATTATTTATTATTCTGACTCGACACCCTGGCTGATGACTTAGCTGTTTTACGAGATCAGCTTAAAAGTTGTCGGTTCCAACTAAGCATGCATGCTACTTAAAGTAAACTGTACTAAGTTGTCTACATTATTGGACCACACTCCAACCTAACATCTGGTGGGCTGCTGTCATACGTTGAGCCAAAATAAACATTTAGCAAAAGTAACGCTTTATTTATTATCTCTACTTATCGAGTCGGAATTAAGGCGTGATTATTACATAGAAAATAAATCATAAATTATCTTTAAAAAGTAGCGAATATAAGTGTAAAAGCGCTTTATTGAAATCAATATTAGGCAAATAAGTTACGCTTGAATCTAGATAAACCCTAAAGCGTTGTTGCTTTATAGTAAAATGGATTTGTTCCTTATTCGTCGGGTTCCTAACTCGTCGTATTCCTGATTCGTCGATAAAATGAAACAAAGAGGCGGCACCCAATAGTTGTGGATTTTTTGTTAATGAGATCAACAATGATCTCCTTTTCTTAAGAGGTTTTATCATTTATAAAGAGTTATATTAAGATGGGAAGGTAGATAGACGAAAGAAATTTATAAATCTGATGTGGATGGATGCAACAACAAGGCAGGCCCAGGTGTTTTCCGACCAAATCGGAGACATCCTCAAGAAAGCTGGGTTGCCTAGTGCCCATAAAACCACAGAGCCTGTATGAAAAGAATTGTGGATGTGAAGGAAGTAAGGGAGTTGTGTAAGGATCGAGGTAAGGGCGCTCCATTGTCTCTGCCTATCCCTGTGGGAAAAGGGCGTGACAATTTGATTGATTGATATATGAAGATTGCACGTATTAATGTATTAAAATTTTACGTACGATTGTACGGATTATGACGAATTTGGAATACGACAAATCTGGAATACGACGAGTTAGGAACAAGACGAATACGGAACAAATCGTAAAATGATATAAGTTAGCTTAAAGCGCTTTACAACTCCCAATCAAATCTGAAATTCAATAACATTCTCTATTTCAGAGCACTATCTTCATAATCTTTAACGTAATAATTTGTTATTAAGATATTATGTTTTAAGCTAGGCAAGGCATTGGCGTGGGATCCTAGTTACTTGGGTTCAATGCCTGTCATTTTTGAGTGGAGGCGAAGTGACGATAGTGAATAGAATGAGGAATAGCACAGCGCACGATAAATGTAGTTTGAAAGAAGTAGTAAAAGGATTGACAAAGGAAAGCTTCGATCGTTTGGGCACATGGAAAGGATGAGTGAAAGTAGATTGACGAAAGGAATTTATAAACCTGGTGTGAAAGCGTTAAACGAGGCCTATTCTGTGGATAATACCTAGGAGGGTACTTTTTTTGACCAAATCAGATACATTCCTAAAATGCTTGGGTTGCCTAGTGTCCATAACCGTAGAGCTTGTATGAAGAAAATTGTGAATCAAATGAATAAAATTTTTCCCACGGAGATAGAGATAATGGAGCGCCACTTAGCACGTTCCTGACAACGCCCTCGATTCTCTTACATCCACAACTCTCTACGCTTATGTACACACACCAGGCAATATCTATATTTAGTACTAAATGTAATTTAGTATAATGACAAATACTATAATTTTAGTGGTTAGATAGTAGACGAGTGGCCGAACAACATTAATCAAAGACGCCCTTGTCTTGTAAAGGTCAGTTTGTGATCTGACACGAGCATACACCATATATCTATAGACGCTTCATAAGATATTTTATTTACCTAATATTTCTATTAAAACCATAGAAATGATCTGAAGTTAAAAGTATTTTACTCTACTCATGTATAAATAGGTATACCAGCGGCACGCTATAAATTATTAATTACGTTTGAAGAAGGAATTGTTGTTCTTTATAGTGATAATAATAGACAACAACTTGTCTATTATTAATTTATACGAAACTTCATGAACTGTCAAACATGAAAATGGCGATTATAGCGTGTAGCTGCCATAGGTAACTTTACTGTTGTTTATCCATAATCCGTTGAAACTTCTAAACTTCTGACTTGTGACTAACTTGTGAAAAATTGTGATTCAAATTCTATCATCAATACTATCTTTATAAATTGCTGACTTTAAACAATATAATGAAATGTCCTAATTTTAAATACCAATTTATATATTAAATTATGTAATAATTATGATTTATTATCATTGTTATATACTGCGTTAAAACTTATCAAACACTAATTAGTGTTCGTTAAATTTATTTAATATTGCTATATTTGTCATGCTTCAATTCTACAGGTATAGGCATAGACAAAGAAGATCTCGTGGATACACTATCCGAACATACTTTCTCCCTTCTTCGCATCCACTCTTCATACAAGGCTATTCATACAAGGTACTAGATACTAGTCTTTAGAATACATATATCGTAGAAAATACGACCAAGTGACAAGGATTGAAGGTGGTATATAGCATTGATGTGGGCACAATAAAATTATAAATGTAATAGATGACGAGAATTTGATTGTAAACCAAATTAACATCAAGCGGGGTGCTGCAATATGTCGAGTCACAATAAAAATAATAATAATAATGTTTCTCATCATCATCATCATCAGCTAAAAGACGTCCACTGCTGAACATAGGCCTTCCTCTTAGAACGCCATTGCGAACGACAAGATTCCAGTTGCATCCACCGGAAATGTTTATTTTTCTCACTTAGTTTATAAATGACCATCGATGTACATGACTGATAAGTGGTCTGTCTTCGCATGTGGTGTCTAATGCGTTGTGGTCTATACAAACGATATAGTGTCAAGTAAAATTGAGGGTATTAATTCCAGTGTTATCTTGACGAGATATTTAATACGTCTTCATGTAACCTAAGCTGAGGGGCACTGAAACTTTTTCTTTTCACAACTTATATTACGTTTTATTTATATACGAAAGCAACTGTCGCGTTGCTATGAGCACAGTTACATTGGAAAACTAGAGAGTTTTCCGGTTTTAAGTTTTTAGGTTTTAAGGTTAGGAAGATGTCTCCTATGTAATTAGGTAGTATTTTCTTAGATTTTGCGCGAATATTGATTAATGAATTAAACAAATTTTATGCGGCTTACTATCGCGTTAAGTTTGGGTTTTAATTTTACAACGTCGGAATAAAGAAAAAATGAAAAATCAAAACCAAAATAAATGCGATAGTAAGCCGCATAAAATTTGTTTAATTCATGAAATTAGGTTTTACGAATGAAAACGGATTAGTCGTTTTCGTCATCTTAATTTTCATTTTATCTACAATTTTCTATAGACAATGGTTATAGACTCTGAATTCATAAGACTTTCTCCGATTGTGTAAATAAAAATTCATCTGATTTTTTTAAAATTTGTGTCTCGACATATGACAACCTCCCGCCTGATGTTAAGCTCCACTATGCCGGCTTAGTTAGCACTACTTACAAGTAGATCCTGAAACGCGACTAAGTCACTTCACGGTTTGTATACTTGTAAGTGGTAGTACTACCACGGATCGGTAGACTGCGTACCACTGCCTACCACTCTTTTCAAGGGTCGTCCCTATTATTATCCTCCACTTATTTCCGATTATTTATAAACCTCTTTTGTTAATGTCCTTGCGTTTATCAAATTAATAATAATGATAATAAATTCTTTAATTTGAATAAATTGTTTCGCATTTTACTTCCTACCCTAAAACTTACAAACTTATCCCTTGGAGTTTTGGCGGGAAAATAAAAAAAATGAAACAATTTCTTAGCATCCATGGATTCGCCAGGTCCATCGCGTGGCAGGCGGGAGAATGAAGGCAGCGTTCCGGTCTTGTGACCGAAATGTAGGTTTTAAAGCTTTTTGTGACATGTCAACACTCACCTTCACTATCCCCTCTACCCAACCAAATATTGTAAGACCCCACCAATGCCGCCCTCGCATTAGATCTAAATGTGATTACGGCTGACCTTGGGAGACCAAGATTCAATTGACAAATCGTGTAAAATGACGTAATATAAAGATCATTAAGTTGACAAGGAATTTAAAGCTGTAAAACGTGTGCCTTTTTACAGCTTTTTTGTTGTGCCCTAGACTGATTCGAAAGCTTTATGAGTAGTAAAGTCTTTGCCGCTTCACTAAAACCATTATTACCAACCTCACCAGCGTTTTTTTTTTATTAAGGCTCGACTTATGACAGCCCCCTGCCTGATGTTAAACTGGAGTGCGGTCAATAAGTAAAGTAAAGCTACTACAGTTAAATAACTGCGAGTCGTCTTTAGAATGTTTTATCTTTAAATTTATTTTTACTTGACAAAGTACAACGGCTAAGGCGACCGTGGTGTAATGGTAAGAGAATGGTCACGCACGAGAGTCTTCGGTTCAAAACCAGGCACCGGTATTATTGTGTCTTTGGTCGTCCAGTTTCTATCATAAAACACTTTTAGTAGTTTAGTATAAAAATGTATAAACTAACCAATAAATCAAATTGTCACGTTTTCCCCACACGGATAGGCAAAGACAATGGGGCGCCACTTGCCACGGTCCTGTTACAACTCCCTCGCTTTAATCACATCCACAATTCTCTAGAACCACTTACCTCGATCCTCACGCAACTCCCTCGCTTTGCTAACATCTACAATTTTTTCATACAAGCCCTACGGTTATGGACACTAGGCAACCCTGCTTTCTTAAGTATGTCTCTGATTTGGTTGGAAAACACCCATATCATTCATATCATATTTATAAATTCCTTTCGTCAATCTACTTTCATTCATCCTTTCCATGTGCGCAAACCACCGAGGCATTCCTTTGTCAATCCTTGTCACTACATATTCTTTCAAAAGAAATACCACTTCATAATATTGTTTAGTGGATACTTCTAACGCCCGGTTCCTATATCTGTCAAACGGATCGTTTTAGATACGAAATTATCTACCAACCGTACGTCAAAATCGTTCTTATAAAATACCCCTCGTAAGTCAATTACTAGCATATAGTATGAAAAAGAGTAAAACTGTGTTTTTAAATATTATTTTCCAAACATCAGTGAATTGTGATGTGAATAACGAATGGTTACAGTTACCGATGACGGATAGTTAATTATAGAAACCGGGCGTACGACTACTAAAGCCACTTAAGATAGCGTCTAAGACTTGCGTAATAGTAAATATAACAAAAAAATATTTGTCATTGTCCAAAGAGACAAGGCTTTGAATGATAAATTAAGGAAGCGTCTGCCTTTTTTGCGCTAGATATAAAATGAGTTTAGCTAAATGAGCTTGTGTGGCGGGTGCGTAAGTTTATGCTGAGAAAAGTATATTTTCATCGTGACACAGAATAGCAAAATACAGCTAATTTATTTTTTCAATTTATTTGTATACTGATTTTATTATTGAGACGCAACATAGACTATTATTAATTGCAACTAGGGCCGGTTATATCATTGGAATTTTCTAGCTTAGGAGCTAACATTTTTTTTAACATTTTTATTAAATTTGACTTACATGTATTATTGTTTGCTCACTTACCACGATCTTGACATAACTCCCCCGCTTCCTTCACATCCACAATTATCTTCATACAAACTCTAAGGTTATGGGCAATAGGCAACCTTCGTGGCTAGTGGCGCTCCATTGTCGCTGCCATTAGAAAAAGGCGTGACAATTTGATTGATTGATTGTTTGTACAATAAATATTTTTTAAATATGTCTTTTTCTCTTTCCGTGTGCTCGACATTGACAACACCTTGCCTGATGTTAAGTTGGAGTGCGCTCTATGAATGAAGACCAACTGCAAGTCGCCGCGGTCGCATTCATATACCAGCCTAGTTGAAACCGGCAACTTACAAGCTACCTACCATATTTAGACAATCAGACCCAAATTAAATATAGACCTTTTTTTTCAAATCAAATCAAATCAAATTTTTTTTATTGTGAAAGCAGGTTACAAAATATATCTTGACTAAGATAGACCACTACCTTGGGTAAATCGTTGATATAGCTAGGAAAAAGCAAAGGGCCTAACATGCTCCCCTGTGGAACACCGTAATTTACTTGGCGCTTATCAGATAGGTAGAGTATTTCCTTTTGACTATGTGGACATACTCTGCTGATTAGTACTTGCTGATTTCTGTTTTTAAGTTTAATGGAATGCCTCTAATTCCGTATGAACATAGCTTATATAGTAGCAATTCATGATCTACAAAATCAAAATCAGATGACAAGTCCATAAATATGCCGCATACAGGCATATTTATCAATATTATCAATATTAAACATAGTTTTCTCCAATAATTCATAGATGGCCCTATTAACAGACATACCCCGACGAAATCCTTTTTGTTGAGAGCATAAGATATTGGTAACTTCAAAAAAAGAATAAAGTTTATTGTAAATGATTTTTTTATATATTTTTGAAATTACTGCACAAAGTGCTATTGGCCTGTAATTTTTCATGGCATTTTTGTCTTCTTTTTTTAAATAGAGGTTTTATAATTTATAACTTCATGTTTTCAGGATAGATTCCTTGCTCAAGTGTTAAATTTACTAAGTGTGCAATAGGTTTAGAAAGAAGATCAATATTATTTTTAATAATTTTTGTACAAATCCCGTCATGTCCAACACTGTTCGTAGGTTTTAAAGATTTGGTACATTTTATAATGTCAAAAGGTGCAATGGGTGTAAAATAAATGGAAATATTAAGGGTAGTTAATTTAGTTTCTAACGTCATTATATTAAAAATGTCCATAGGTTTAGATTTTTTTTCAATTTTGTCAATAAAATAATCATTCATACAATTAGCAATGTCATGAGGTTTGGTTACGATAATGTCTTTTTCTATAATTTGATTAATTTGTCGAGGAAGATTTAATTTATTATTATTGATCACTTGCCACGTAGCTTTAGTTTTATTGCAAGAGTTTTTAATGTAATAATCATTCTGTGACGTTTTTTGGAATACGTTTTTAGAGTAATTTTGTTAGCTTGAGTAGGTCTAGATCGAAATATGCCTAAAAGCTCTCTTTTCCTTTTACAACACTTACGTATGCCACGTGAAAGCCACTTAGGACGTCTATTCACTAATATTGTTTTAGTTATGTGGGGAAAACAAAGATTATAGAAGAGACAAATGGCATTCATAAACATGTCATACGCTCTATTTGGATCATTACTCTCGAAAACATCTGCAAAGGATAAGCTTTCTATGCACTCTCTGAACTTTAAGGAATTACCGTTACTATAATCGCGTTTGTCCAATTTCCAGGACTTCAAAATGATATGTTTTCTAACAGGACAAGTTAGCAACTGAGTGGTGTGATCAGACAATGCGTATTCGAGTACATTCACTTTACATCCACGAACATTATCAGCAAAATTATCTATGCAGGTGTTACTTAATAATCTAGTAGGTTTGTTAATTTCTAATTTTAAATTAAAGTTGGATAACAGGTATTCAAAATTTAATGACAATTTATTCCTTTTGAATCTATTTATGTTAAAATCACCACACAATATTATTTTAATGTTACGATTCGTTAATTTGTTAAGTATTACTTATTACTTTTTAATTAAAAAATATATATGTAATATTCAATTTATTTAACAAAAACTACAAAAAATGCTAATTTTAACGCGTAACTGGTGCGGTAATCAACGCGCTATGCGTGTCGTCAAAAATAAGTATTTTTTTATTGTGACACGACATTTGACCTCGACCCGCCTGATGATAAGCAAGAGTGACGACGACTGAAACATCCGATTTAGTTAGCGACTGTCTCAGTCGCCGTCACTATGCTGGCCAAAGGTGCTTCTTCACGCATCGCTTGATATTACAATTTATATCTGTATTTATTTATAATACAGATTTGAATGAACAATGAATATATGACAAAAATGGCGCCGAACATTTTTTTGGCGTGTATTGTTATGTTATGCGTAGATGTTGAGGCACTGGAACTCGCTGTTTCATAGCCAACACTTTTGCTTTTTATTTATACTTATAGCTACATGTTGACATTTATATCCCCCTTTCAAGCACGGTCGTAGACTCCAGCTTATTAGTGTGCGATCATTAGTCGTGCCTATATAGAAAAAAAAAACTAACAAAAATATTATTTTATTACTACGTGACAAGTGTCCTCGACTTGCTTGATCGTAAGCTGACAACTGAGAAATGTCAGAGAGAGCCGAACGACCGAAAAAATCTAGTTTACGGTTGCCTCTGTCGTCGTCGTTTTGCCAGCCAAAAAATATTTTAGGGATCTTATATAAAAGTGGAGACCACGAACCAGAAGACGCAGCGTAGGTAGGCCTCCCACTAGGTGGACTGACGACATAGTAAGACAAATACCTGGTGGATGCAACTGGCATCTTGTCGTTCGGAATGGCGTTTAAAGGGGGACATTGTCTGGCTGATGATGATAAAAATTATAAAAATTTTAGATCTAAGAATAATTGATATATTTTTTTATTACTGATATTTGTGTGTTTCTGTATTAGTTATTATTTATCCATTTTTTTTTAAATTTACGTTTATTAGTTAAGAATCGGTGCGTACTGTGGTTTCCTATTTTAGGTCGTGCAATGTCTATAATATGTAAATGTTCGTGCGTGATATGTGCATTGATTTGTTGGTAGCCCAAATAAATAAATATTTATTGATATAACTCTCGATATAAATACTGGCTAAAAAGAAGTTCATTCCACGTCAAATACAGCAGTTGAGTTGAGAAAAAAAACAAGCGTTTAAAAGCGAAATTTCATTGAATTTTTCTATTGTTAAACTTAATATTCTCCATTCCTTTTCTTATTTAGAAAATTTCCACGCTCACACAGATTATAAACTGTTTAAGACGGCTCCATTAGAAATTCGTCCGAAAGATACTTTGGAAATTTGTGTTACTTGAGTGGTAAGCAGACCAGCCGGCATAGTGACAGCGACTGTGATAGCCGTGTAGCATCCGGTTTTTTCAGTCATCGTCTCTCTTAGGCCTCCTTCTGCTTATCATCAGGCGGGTCGAGGTCAGATGTCGTGTCACAATAAAAAAAAGACAATTGCTGGTCATTTGCTCATTGCTGGTGACGATCCAGGGTAGTTACCACCCTGGATACATTCTTTCCATGTGCCAAAACCATCGAAGCATTCCCTTGCCAAGCATTTCTATGGGTTGGCTAGTACCCATAACCGTAAAGAGTATTGTAGATGTGAGGTAAGCAAGGGAGTTATGTCAGAATCGTGGTAAGTGGCGCTCGATTGATTAAATTTACAAAATAAAATTTATTTACTAGTATATCTATATTAAAGTAAATACATTATAATTTTAAAAATAAATAATGATTTTTTTTAGATTTATTGAACAAATAATTGTTAATTTTGTGCCGACCTTTTTCAAGTTCGCACTAATATTTTTAACAATTCAATCAATCAATCAAATTGTCACGCCTTTTCCCACAGGGATAATTCTATAATAATTCATTTTCATTAAAAAAGCATTGTCATTTTAACACATTTATTCTTTTGTTTTTATTCCATTTATGTCAAAATAAAATTAAACAGTCTTTTTTACGATTTAAACTTGAGCGTTTCATTTATTACGTTACTGACCACGTAGCGTCAAAATTATAACAGTATTGACTTGTTATGTTGTCTAGAATTTATAACCTGTGTTCGTTTAGCACTGAAAAACCTCATTTGATATACAAAGAAAGCATTGGAGAACTCAACGTACGCCTTTGATTGAAACTTTTCCCCTGTGACGATTTACAAATACATTTGTAGAAAGTATTTAAGTGCATTTATAGGTACATATTTATGAAACTTATTCAGTGTTTTTCCGTTCGTCTGTGTATAATTTATTCCTCACACTTCTGGATTTGTGAGGGGACCGATTTAAGGCGACCGCGGTCTAGTGGTTCTAAATTGATCTCATAAGCCAAGAGAACCCGGTTCAGAAATACTTGCCGGTTTTGATATCAATTTTGGTCACCCAGTTTCTATCATACAAGCACGTTTAGAAGCTTAGTATAATAATACTAACTAGATAAAATTGTAGGAAAAATCTTGGAGTCATAAGCTCACTTAAAATTTTCAAAATACTTACAAGCTACTGTCAGGATTTTTTGTCTTTGTATATGTATTAAAGCATAATTTGGATTGGAATCGTACATAGAGATTTTAGATGTTTAAATTAAGCTAAAATCAGTTATTAGAAAAGAAAAATTGCCTTGTTTTTTTCGATTTACATTTCAAAGCTTAGTATAGCTACTAAGAATAAAAAAAACTAGGCGACGAAAGTTCTTTTTATCAATGATAGATAGTGGTTATAACCAAGATCTCTTCGTTTAAAAAAATATTATATATTACATCCACTAGCCCACGGCTATCTTAACATTGTTGAAATGTTACATTGTATAAAACAAAATATCAACCATATGTAATGAATTAAACAAATTTTATGCGGCTTACTATTGCGTTTATTTTGGTTTACATTTTACAATTTTATTTTATACGATTATGCAGCCATCGTGGTCACGGAGAGACTGAGGTTGTTGGTCGTCCTATTGGTTGATGCTGTTATTGTATCCAAAATAACAGTATGTTCGATGTTTTATTTTTCTGTTCCCAGTTTAATTTATTTTTTAGCAAAAATAACCGATGGTGTCATTTGGTTTGGTAGTTTGCTGGACTTGGGACTTAAGTTTGTGTATTATGGGGTCTCAGGTGTTAGAAAATAGATAGTAGGCCGCATAAAATTTGATTAATTCATTATTCAATGTTTGCGTAAATCAAAAAAATACAATCATACGTTATTTAAAACGAAGCCATATTATTTATGAAATGTATACATTACACTTGCACGTAATCCGTATAAAATCTCCTCCGCCTTCCTCTCTTTTAAATTAGTATTGAGATCGCGTACATAGAACGTGTTTGCTGCGGGGATATAATCGCTTAGCTTTATATTAAGTCATAAATTTTACACTATTATAAACTTCGCACTTATTTTCTTCCTGAGTTTAATTTTGTAACACATTTGTTTTTTATTGTAAAATGACAGCTAACCTTAACTTGCCTCCTAGTCGCTTCCTTCACATCCACAATTCAATTCATACACGCTCTTCTTGAGGACATGCCCCTAAGTCTGCCTCTACATTTTTTTTACTAGTTTTTCAATATTATAATTTAACTAATATTTATTTTTTTATATTCAAACATATTTCTTTATTTAATCTGGAATTTAAATAAGCATAAATCTTTTAATAAATATTTCAAAACCCTTAACTATAACGACCTAAGAACAACACTCAACAAAATTGTGTTTGAAAACCGCCTAGATGTTATTCTCGTCCTATAACCTTGAATCCTTTAGGCGAAGCGTAAAAAACACCTTTTTTATATTGTTTTTATTGTGCGTCTACATCGACGAGAATCATTTTTTTTATTGTGACTCAACATTTGACAGTACTCCGCCTGAAGTAAAGCTGAAGAATGGAGGTGACTGCTACTACAGTTAAATACTTGTAAGTAACAGTCACACCTACTATAACGGCCTAGTCGAAACCGACAACTTACAAGCTGATTCCGAAACGCGACAAAGTCACTTCTCGGTCTGTACCCTTGCTTGAACTCGGGCAGATGTCATAATAAAATAAAGGGTTTTTAAATCGTTCCCTTAGGATTAAAACGAGGTATAATTAAATAGATGCAACAATTATGCTAAAAAATATGTCTCGAAAACTCCTGAAAACGGAGGCCTAACCTATAAACTTTCGTTGGTCATAACTTGGGCACAATATCACAGAAATTCTGTCCCCTCGAGTCCCCTAGTAGGCCGAATACTTACTGTGGAAAATTTAATTATAATTTTATCACCTTACCCAAACCGCAGACATAGTATATTTTACTACAGTAAGTTGACTCGTTTATATTCATTTATTTATATATATTAATATTATTTACTAAGGAAATTGTCATCTCATTGCGTAGATTACTAGATACATAAAATTCAAACCAATTATATTTCATTATTGTATAGATATACTAAAATACTTTTAGATATGTGTATATATTATACATGTGTATATGTGTATTATATATGTATATAGTACAATATTAAGGTATTGTAGTATCTATATTTTTAGTACTATATAGGTATATACGAGTATTATAGTACATTTTAGTATTTTTTATGTTTGTCTCTCTTGTTCCTGGGGTAGACTGGCATAGCATGCCTAAAAGTATTAGGGTCACTTGTTGTATGCACTATTAGGCTTCAAATAAAATAAAATAAAACTATTAGATTGTAAACGTATATTCTTAATAGTTAACCTACTATTTGAATATTATACTGTGTCCTCCATGAGTTTGGGAAGACCGACTGCATTTTAGGACCGAGTCGCTCGTTAAAGTAAAAGCTGCGAAGAGCTTTTCTTAGTAGATTTTCCAACTTTTTTTGCCATTTTTTCCCCTTTTCTATTTCCCACGATGGAAAGTAACAGTGAAGGGTTTTTTGAGTGTAAAAGTGCCTTACAATTAGCTTCGACTCTATTGTTCTTGTAATATCATTTAAAAGTAAATTTTAAACCTTTTTTGTTATAAAATTATTATAACAAACCAACTAGACCGGCATAGTGGATGTGACGGCTACTTACAGTTACTGAAGTGTAGTAGCAGTGACCGCAATTCATGGACCGCACTTCAACTTAACATCAGGAGGGGTTCTATCATATGTCCGCACTCCAGCTTAATATTCTAGTCCAGTCTAGTCTAGTCTGTCCGAAGTACTAAGGGAGATGTTGCGAAGAGAAGGAAGGGGAGTAAACGGGGATTTTTCGTCGAGAACGCGCATACCTGAGTCTTGTCTGCGTTAAACTGAACTAGGTTCTTGTCGCCCCAGTGGGTAATACGATCAAGAACCCGGTTCAGTCCCGCTACAACAGACTCTCTCATATCGGCTATCTCCTGTTTGCCAGCTGCGGGCGGGCAGTGTAGCGTCCATGCACCGTGCTGTCGTCTGCATACCAATGAATGCCGGATCTAATGTCCAGCATGTCATTGATATGCAGAAGGAACAAAGTCGGCGACAGCACGGAGCCCTGAGGGACGCCGGCATTCACCGACATCCTGCGCGATGCGCTTCCATCCACAACGACGCGTATGGAGCGGTCACGCAGGAAGTTAGCTATCCAACCTCGCAGACGGTTAGGTAAACCGTATGCCTCGAGATTCTTGTTTGTCTATAAATATAATCGCTGTGTATGCATATATTCTTATTATACCTATTTTAATTTTTTTCTTCTAGTTGTTCCGATCGACAAGTGGAATTCTTTACCAGCCCATGTGTTCTCTCCATCCTATAACGTTGGATCCTTCAAGCGATTCGTGAATAGTGACGGCGACTGAGGCAGCCGTAAACTAACTCGGTTGTTTCAGTCGTCGTCACTCTTGGATCTACTCTTGCTTATCATCAGGCGGGTCGAGGTCAAATGTCACAATAAAAAAATATGTCTTGTTTTGTTTCTTTACTGTCCACTTGTATAAAAATATATATACATAATTACGACAGGCGTGGACGAACGGTCAGCGATTGGTTTGTTGCGCGTAAAGTCCCGGGTTCGATTCCCGGTTCATATGTCGAGTCACAATAAAAAAACCTCTAATTATTATTATAACCTAAACAAATAAAATTATACTCCTATATAAATTTAGAAATGATAAACGCGCAGATGGCGTAACCCGCACTTATTTACAGCTTTATTTCACTGTAATGACGTCCCCTCGGTTTGTTTGGTTAATTTTATATAAACATACGAAAGTAGGGTTTATTTTTTGTCCCCGAATGAGTAATGTGTTAAGAGAAAAGGTTGTACCTATACCAAGAATCGCAAACAAAAAAAATAAACTTTTTTTTTATTGTGACATTTTTATTATAATATTTTCTTAGATTTTGCGTGAACATTGATTAATCAATTAAACAAATTTTATGCGGCTTAATATCGCGTTTATTTTGGTTTTGATTTTAGAATTTAATTTTATTATTCCGGCGACGTTTCGAGAGCTTTGCAGTCATCGTGGTTTTCATTATTCTATATATACTTTCCTGATATGAGCAAGTGGAGGTCCAAGAGTACCGATGACTAAAAAAATCGACTCAGTTCATAATTGTGGCATATGCCGGCTAAAGGTAAACGCCTTTCTTTAAGGATTTAAATTTTAAAATGGGCAGACCATCTTAAAATTTACTATCGCGTTTATTTTTTGAAACGTCGAAATAATAATAAAAAATAAAAAACCGAAATAAACGCGATAGTAAGCCGCATAAAATTTGTTTAATTCATGTTTACAAATATTGACTATGTTATATTAACAGCGACCTTCCCATGGTAGAGGCACATAGGAAAATTAAATACGACCATCGCGGTTTTTACACAGATAAAAATAAAATGGGTTGGTAATACACACGGAGTGTCACTTTAAAATTGTATATTGTATAATTTTTTATTGTATAATTGTATATTGTATAAATGTATTTGTGGTAAGCAAACAGTTGGTTCACCAATCCACGGTAGTATACTTTCAAGTGTACAGACCGTGTAGTAACTAAGTTGCGTTTTGGGATTAGCTTGTAAGTTGCCAGTTCCAATACAGTTCCAATTTTATTTACATTCCTATAGTAAGCTACTAAAGTGCTAGTATAGGAAAGTGCTTGTATGATAGAAACAGGACAACCAAAATACATATATCAAAGAAATATTAGTACCGGCAAGTGGTTTTAAACCCGAGTTCTTAGTTTGCGTAACCATTGCACTGCCACTACATGACGGTCGCCTAACAACCTTTTTGGTTTTGGGATTAGCTTGATTAATTACCGGTTCCAATAAGGCCAGCATAGTGGATGTGACTGCTACTACAGTTAAATAACTGTTAGTATCCACTACTTATTTATACAAAAATTGGTTAATTACTTATTTACCTTTTAATAACCTTATGGTTAAAACCCATCTATTGATTTTCGTTATTTCAAACACTCATGCCATCCCATTCGGGAATAAGGTATGAATTAATGTTTATGAATAATGTAAGGGTAGGTTTACACTTGGGAATGGACTTCTAGATTACGTCGCAAAATAATAAACCTACCTATTTATTCGACCCATGTTTGCTTGAAAAAGGTTTGAAAGAAGTTTTTCATGAGTGACACTCGCCTTAATCTTTGTCCTGAATAAAGTTGCAAAGAAATAGGTTTATTACAAATACTTTTTCTTTTTCTTATCCATTCATACGCACCAGATATTATCATCAGCCAGAAGACGCCCACTGCTGAACATAGGCCTCCCCCTTAGAACGCCATTCCGAACGACAAGATGCCAGTTGCATCCACTGGTGTTTTGTCGTTCATAATGGGGTTTTGCCATAATCCTCACGCTTGTAAGAGTCTGTCAACCGCACGTTGACAGGACGCCCCTGCCCATCCTCTGGTGAGACAGGTCGGGTTTTAGGAAATCCCGGTTCCTTATACGCACCAAATATGTAGATATATTTTTATTTAAGTAGTAGGCAGTGGTACCTAGTCTGCCGATTCGGATAGTACCACCACTTGCAAGTGTAAAAACTGTCAATTGTCTAAGTCGAGTTTTGGGATCAGTTTGTAAGTTGGCGGTTCCAAATAGGCTGGAATAGTAGATTCACTCAGCTAGTGCCCATAACCATAAGGCTTGTATAAAGAGAACTGTGGGCGTGAGGAAAGCGAGAGACTTGTGTCAGGATCGTGGCAAGTGGCGTTTCCCACAACAAAGCGCTATTTTACTAGATATAAAGTGTAAAATATAAAACTTGCAAATTAATCAGGTTCGAATCCCGTCCCATACCATTCTAACTGCAATAAAGAACACGACCGTTTTACTAACAAAAACACTAATTCTCTCACATGTTTTGGTTAGCATACAGGCTACATATTATTAGACACTACATACACTCTGATTAGTATTCTTATTACACGTAAATTGAGATTTGCCGGGTGTTGGAACAATTAACAAGGGCAATGCTTTAGCTGCCTCTGTTTTTTTCCATCGTTTAACATTTGATCCTTTAAGCGAAGCGTGAATAAGCACATCTGGACGGCATAGTTCAGAGACAGCCGTGAACTGAGCCCAATAACTAAAACTCTATGTTCGTGTGTAGTGCTTGTATCATAGAAACAGGACAACCAAAGTACATATATATAAAATATATACATTGGTACCGGTGGGTGGTCTCGAACTCGTGCTCTCGGTCTGCGTAACTATTGCACTGTCACTACACCACGGTCGCCTCGAAATTGGACGCCGAGTTTCGAGTTTTAGACGCAACTTGTTTTTATCAATTAAATTGTCACGCCTTGATTCCAGCAAAGATAAGCGCTACTTTACATGATCCCCACACAACTCTCTTGCTTCCTACACTCAATTCGAAATATTTCTAACCATATCGATATGGACGGACACTTTGAATTCCTGCTTTTTTTTTAAATATTACTGATTTTCCAATGTGGTTCTATTCTTTTTACTTAATTCTAGTTAATTCTCGTTTATAAATCTCTTTTGTCAATTTCCTTTAATCCGATTAATCCCGTTCAGTAACTTCATGAACTACATATTTGTCATACCGATATGAATTTCTATTGATGCGGCTGGCGTCTAGTAGTATTTAGTCAATAGGTTAGAATAAATTGAGGTCGATCTACACCCTTTCACTATACCGATACGGGTAAACTCTTGACCCTAATTCAAACGAAACTTGACTTCAATCTGGTATAAGTGACGTGCAAACTTTTTGTTTATTTAATTTTTTATTGATTAATCAATTTATTAGCCTTAGGCCCTTATGGATAGGCGTAGAAAATAAAATGTCACTTTTAATGATCCTGTCAGATCTTTCCCGCTTCCTTCACATCCGCATTTTTTTAGAGCTATAAATATTATAATGACAAACATTCGCTGTCTACTACTTGACTTAACAAAACGTCTCCCAGATATCTTCACAGTCGCCTGCTGAAAGCGACCTGTATTTAGCGGTTTCTGTAAGTGTTTCGATAGCAGTTTCCGGCTAACTTCAACTCTATTAATGGACCGCACTTCAGTTTAACATCAGGCAGGGTGCGGATATATGTGGAGCCGCGATTTTAGTCGATTTAAATATTAGGTTTACTATATGTAGTATATGTCACCATATAATTGTGAATACCGTTAGTTTATGATCTATCTCGCGAGATTGTAAACTGTCGATAAATTGTAAACTGAACCATACTACCTACAATATAAAGTATATATTTTCTATAGTTTATAATCTATCCATATATAATTATATATCTATATCTATTATAATGATAGATTATAATAGGTATAGAACTATCGTAAAATAATATGTTGTAAGTTCACAATTTATGTACAGTTTACAATCTCGCGAGATAGATTGTAAACATTATTAAAATTTACAATTATACGGTGACTATAAATACATATGTATAGGAAATAAAATATTAAGAATCCAGGATATCGTGATACGCAGGTAAAATAACAGAATGGGATCCGTCCCTCGATTGAGAGTTTTCGAATTAAATGTGGCCATGTACGAGTTTGGACAAATTTTTGGTAAATTTTATTTGTTTGGAGTAAGGCTTGACATATCCCGACGGGCGTGAATTAGCCCGTGTCGTATCAATTCTATTTTTATAAAACTTTTTGCATAAAGGTTTTTAGGTGTTTTAAATATTTGATTGCTCGACAGTGTTAAGTAATAATTCAAAAAATTTTTTTTTTACAAAATCATTTTTTATTGAGTTCATTTTTATTGTGACCCGACATCATCCTGCTCAAGCTGGAGTGTGGTCCTGGAATGAAGGCAACTTTTACTACATTAGATAGCTGTAATGAGTAGTCGCATCCTCTAGGCCTGCTTAAAACCGACAACTTACAATCTGATCCCAAACGCGACTTAGTCGATTCACGATCTGTATACTTGTAAGTAGTGGTACTACCCTAGATCGGCAGAATAGGCACCACCTCTTTTTTATTATTATATATTACGGACAAAAACTATGAAACAGATATTTGCTCTGACCGGGAATCAACCCGGGATAATCCGCGTTATGGACTAGTCTGCTAACCAATACGCCACGACTATCGTTAAAAGGTTTTTTTTTATTATTTTTTATTGTGACTCGACATATGACAGCACCCCGCTTGATGTTAAGCCAAAGTGTGGTCCATGAATGAATGTCACTGCTACTACAATTCAATAACTGTGAGTAGCAATCACATCCACTATGCCGGCCTAGATGGAACCGGCAACTTACAAGCTGATCCCGAAACGTGACCAAATCACTTCACGGTCTGTATACTTGTAAGTGGTGGTACTACCCCGGATCGGCAGACTGGGTACCACTGCCTACCACTCTTTGATAACCAGACCCGAAGCAAATATCCATCTCTTTTTTTTATTAACAAATATTTGCAATATTTAATACTATTAAATATTACAAATAAAAGCTATGAAACAAATATTTGCTCCGGCCGGGGATCGAACCCGGGACTTTACGCGCAACAAACCAGTCGCTAAACCGTTCGTCCACGCCTGTTTACATTAAATATAAAGCGAATAAAGGTGTCATTAGGACATTAAGAAATTTCATTAGGACAACGGAACCGACTTGGAAGTGTTCTATTAAAATTTTATCACCGCCTCGTTCGAAACAGGAAGTTCATTATAATAGGTAAGAACGTCTCATAAAAACCAATATCACGTATCGATAACTTAATAGGCATTAGCCTACTTCTTCATTACTTTTTATTCTTCTGCAATACAGGCATATTCAGCGTCTATACGATCGTCCGTCTGTGTAATAATTCACAAGGTTAAAATGTACTACAATTCAATAACTGTAAGTAGCAATCATAACCACTATAGTTGGAACTGGCAACTTACAAGCTGAACCCGAAACGCGATCAAATCACTTCACGGTCTGTTGGTTGTCTCGTTTCTATGATACAAAAACTTTATTAGCTTAGAATAAAAATGTAAATAAAAAACAATTAAACACATTTTTTTAAATGTTATGCACTTAAATGAAATTGTCACATTTTTTCACCACATGCATAGGCATAAACAATAGAGCGCCACTTGCCACGATCCTGACACAATTCCCTCGTTTCCCTCACTTCCACAATTCTCTTCGTACACGCCCTACGGTAATGGGCACTAGGCGACCCAGCAACCCAGCTAGGCGGCAGCATATAAAATACCTATTATCTTCAGCAATCAAGAGGTTTAAACTTCAGGGAATACTAAAAACTTTAATACTAAATATCCTTTAATATAGTTGCTGAAAGATCTTAAATATCCTTTTGTATTAAGATACAAAACTTTACGAATAATGATCTCCCTGGGGATCTATACGATTTAAGTTTGTAGAACAAATACGTTTTATTGCGTACCTTTTTATAGTAATAAAATACAATATTACATCGACAGGCGTGGCCGATTGTCCAGCGATTGGTTTGTTACGCGTAAAGTCCTGGATTCGATTCCCGGTCGGTATAATTATATTATTTATAGCTATTAATAAAAAAAAGAGGCTGATATTGATATATTGTGGTAGGCCACCACTTACAAGTATACAGACCGTGAAGTGATTTAGGCAACTCAGCTTTCTTAAGGATGTCTCCGATTTGGTCGGAGAATCCTTTTGGGTTTGCCTCGATTAACGCATCCATTTACATAAGAAGAAGAAGGAATCGTCCAGTGCTAGATAGATGTGGTTTAAAAAAAGATGTAGTGACAAAGGCACATGAAAAGGATGAGTGAAAGCAGATTTTCGAAAGAAATTTATAAATCTTAATTTATAAGTATTAAGAAATTGTATAATAAGGAACTAAAGCAAATCTCACGGACTTGGGAGGAAATTAATTAAACGAAATGTAACAATACAAATTCAGAGTAGCATGTAAGTAATTCGTATCACAAGGTTTAGGGTTCATATATTTTTGTTGGAGAGCAATAAAATTATGCGAACATTCATTTCTGAGCACGAAGCGTCGTAAAAGCAAAAGATAAAGTACTTAACGAAAACCTCTATACATATTTCTTTTAGTGGATTTACTTTTTTTACTGCGCTTTAGGGTTCCGAGCGATTCACAAAGTTATGAATCAAACAGATTACGAAGAACTTACGTGGTAGTTAGTTTACGGTATTCTTTACGAATTAAACAAATTTTATGCGGTTTACAATTTTTTATTATTGCGACGTTCTGAGAGCTTTGCAGCCATCGTGGTCACGGAGGTGTTTTTATTGCCCGGTTTAATTAAAAATTTTGCAAAAATAACTGACGTTACATCGATTGACGGTATCATCTGGTTTGGCGTAACGAATAAATTTGTTTTTATAAACCACAAAAATGACTGTACAAGGGTTATAAATAATAGACACTAACGATGTAGTCACGAGGTATGTACACCACATATCACTAGACTCCACTTTATTGGTTATTTGTATAACAAATGAATAACACAAATTGATCATTTATTCGTCAAAGATCCAAGTAGACAACGCTATAATGCTTTTAATGAGAAGTCCCAGCTCACTGGTATCATAGAAATTATTATACTAGACAAAATACAAGTTACTAACTGTTGGAAAGAGGAGATTGCAAAAAGTAAACTTTCCAAACATAATATACGTTTTTATTCGGACATGGTACCCACAGTTTTTATAACACTAAAATAATTTCGACATACAAATAGAAAAAATAAAAAGATACACGTAACCAAAAGTACAATAATTGGTTTCGATAACACCACTATAATCTATGTCTGTGCCCAGTATCTAATTGATGCCCTGGATTCATTAC
Source organism: Tinea trinotella (assembly GCA_905220615.1). Classification (NCBI taxonomy): domain Eukaryota; kingdom Metazoa; phylum Arthropoda; class Insecta; order Lepidoptera; family Tineidae; genus Tinea; species Tinea trinotella. The sequence continues at coordinate 2,973,917 of HG992328.1, read as the reverse complement.
AGCGCTCAAGTTATTAATAGGCAATAATGTACTGATTTCATCTGCATCTTATAAATATTTACCGAATAAAGGGTGTAATGCTTTATCCGCGCAAGGATTTTCTTCAACCTTGGGTCCTTCAAATAAAAAGTAAATTTCTTAAAAAGTAAAAACCTCTATACATATTTCTTTTAGTGGATTTACTTTTTTTACTGCGCTTTAGGGTTCCGAGCGATTCACAAAGTTATGAATCAAACAGATTACGAAGAACTTACGTGGTAGTTAGTTTACGGTATTCTTTACGAATTAAACAAATTTTATGCGGTTTACAATTTTTTATTATTGCGACGTTCTGAGAGCTTTGCAGCCATCGTGGTCACGGAGGTGTTTTTATTGCCCGGTTTAATTAAAAATTTTGCAATAATAACTGACGTTACATCGATTGACGGTATCATCTGGTTTGGCAGTTTGGTATTCTTCATGTTAGAAATTTGTTGCTGAAAATTTGGCTTTCTATAATTGGTATACTTCTTGCAAAACCGAATCATTGCATTTAATACTCGTAACATTCTGTTGACCGAATCTAAAATTTACTAAAAGGTTCGTTGCGTCGTTTATTTGTAGAACAAATGAATAGTGAAATGCTATACCAGCCCATGTGTTCTCCTTATCCTATACCTTCAAGTGTTGGACTCTTCAAGTGTTAGCCTAATAGTAATCAAGGAGAGGTTAAAGAGTGCCGATAACAAAAAATATTCAGTTTACGTGCCTAAGGTGCTTTTTCACTCCTCACTTCAAATATCCAACGTATAATATCGGGAGAAGCATAACCAATTCTTAGTATCAGTAACGTTCTAAATAGGGTCACTAAATAATTAAATCTAGCAAGCAATAACATTCTTTATTTCAAATATCGTAACGAATAAATTTGTTTTTATAAACCACAAAAATGACTGTACAAGGGTAATAAATAATAGACACTAACGTAGTCACGAGGTATGTACACCACATATCACTAGACTCCACTTTATTGGTTATTTGTATAACAAATGAATAACACAAATTGATCATTTATTCGTCAAAGATCCAAGTAGACAACGCTATAATGCTTTTAATGAGAAGTCCCAGCTCACTGGTATCATAGAAATTATTATACTAGACAAAATACAAGTTACTAACTGTTGGAAAGAGGAGATTGCAAAAAGTAAACTTTCCAAACATAATATACGTTTTTATTCGGACATGGTACCCACAGTTTTTATAACACTAAAATAATTTCGACATACAAATAGAAAAAATAAAAAGATACACGTAACCAAAAGTACAATAATTGGTTTCGATAACACCACTATAATCTATGTCTGTGCCCAGTATCTAATTGATGCCCTGGATTCATTACAGCGCTCAAGTTATTAATAGGCAATAATGTACTGATTTCATCTGCATCTTATAAATATTTACCGAATAAAGGGTGTAATGCTTTATCCGCGCAAGGATTTTCTTCAACCTTGGGTCCTTCAAATAAAAAGTAAATTTCTTAAAGGCATTCTTTAGTTGACATAGTGACGGCAACTATGGCAGCCTTAAACTAAGTCAGTTTTTAGACGCATCAGGTGTAGCGTCACAATAAAATAAAAAAATAAAGGCTAAATGACTATATTACGTTGACAGAGGAGATTCCAATGTATGACGCTTGTGATAGTTGTTTGTCTAAAATGATGTAAGATTGCAAAGTAAACACAGGGCCTATTCGAAGTGATTGGCTTCCACATTCCTTCTTTTGCGCCGTCTATTTGTTCATGTTCTGTACACGAGTTATGACGGTGAGCGGCATTTTGACAATTCAACACCATATATTTTTAACCCCCAAAAATATTATCCCTTGGTAATGGAAAAATGTCAAATTTAAATTAATGTTTTACGCTAATAGCCCTTTTATTGTTATTGATTACTTTTTGTTTAAATTAATATGTTATTTGATGATGTTATTTACTTGTTATTTTACGATGTATGTTTTTAAATTTTGAAATAAATTCTATACCAGGAAAACTGGTTGTGACGTCATCAGCTTTAAACGGGCCAAACATATCGAAAACGTCGACTCGTACCACGAAATGTGATTTTATTTCTCAATTGTGATGTATTTTGTTGTTTACTTAAATAAACGCGACAATCAAGCGATGTTTACATTCTTGAGTATATCCATTTTGACAGAACCCTCTAAAATTAAGCTATATGACGGTCCATTAATGTAGGCGACTGCTACTACTTAGAATAATTGCAAGGTTCTTTTATGTCTTTTATTTTTCAAAGAGTGGTAGGCAGTGGTACCCAGTCTGCCGATCCGGGGTAGTACCACCACTTACAAGTATACAGACCGTGAAGTGATTTGGTCACGTTTCGGGATCACCTTGTAAGTTGCCGGTTCCATCTAGGCCGGCATAGTGGATGTGATTGCTACTCACAGTTATTGAATTGTAGTAGCAGTGACATTCATTCATGGACCACACTTTGGCTTAACATCAAGCGGGGTGCTGTCATATGTCGAAACACAAAAAAAAAAAAATTAAAAAAAATGTCGTGACTCGCTTAATGTTAAGCTGAAGTGTGATCCATGAATTGATGCCACTGCCACTACAATTCAATAACTGTAAGTAGCATTCAGATCCACTAAGCCGGGCTAGTTGAACCGGCAACTTACAAATTGATCTTGAAACGCGACCAAACTGGTGTGCGGTTCATGAACGAAGGTGACTGCTAGTACAGTTGTGACTCGACATCTGACCTCGACCCGCCTGATAGCAAGCAAGAGGAGGTCCAAGAGTGCCGTCACTATGCCGGCCAAAGGTGCTTATTCACGCCTCGCTTGAAGGATCCAAGGTTATAGGATGGAGAGAACACATGGGCTGGCAAAGTCCATCCATTATGCCGATCTAGTTAGAACCAGCAACTAGCATTGGAAAATGAATTTTCTTTTTATTGTGACTGGAGGATTCTAACAGTGTCAACGACTGAAAAACCGACGGTTGCCTCGTCGCTGTCACAATGCTGGCCAAAGTATATACATCTGTTATCTTATATAGCTACGTCATACACCTCTTTCTTATGAATATGATAATTTAATCACCGACAAATGTGATAACTACGAATTCCATTTGTCAGATTGACGGCTTGAATATGAATATAGTCTGCCCACGTTAAATACAAAATTATATTATTTAATTAACTAATTTATATATACATTGATACTTTAAGACTTAAATGAGCTTATGACCTTATAATAATGACTTTAAGCCTTAATGAGCTTATGTCCTTATAATAATGACCTTATGACCTCATAACCTTATAATAATGACCTTATGACCCCATAATCTTATAATTATGACCTTATGACCTCAAAATCTTATAATAATGACCTTATGACCTCATAACCTTATAATAATGACTTTAAGCCTTAATGAGCTTATGACCTTATAATGATGTCTTAATTAAACAAATTTTATGCGGCTTAATAAAAAAGTGAAATCGAAACCAAAATAAACGCGATAGTAAGCCGCATACAAATTGTTTAATTCAAATATATTTTGCTCTACTTCGCGACACTGAGTTCAGCATAATTTCAACTTGCCTTGTTCAGAGTGCGTATAACATGCGTATAGTATAAATTGTGTCTATGATATAAGCACAAATTATACTATAAGCGTACTATAAGCGTGTGTTAATAAATTTCTCTGAAAATTTCATGTACTGCGAAAACTACAGGCGTAAAGTATACAACAATAGAGACATGTACACTTTTGGCAAAAGTTATTCGGCCAATCGTATCCTCCTTTATTCGCAAAAGAACAAAAGCAATACAGTATACACCACAAATTCTAGTCATATAATTTTTGTTCACAATTGTTTTACTGTTGGTACTACTACAAAAACATAACCACCGTCTACATTGAGTACTATCTAGAGATTTTATTTACTTATTTTGGCGCAAACATAGGCACTCGATAGCTTAGTGGTCTCAGGGAAATTGTATTACATGGCACCCCTTCCGCATTGCTCTACTATATTGGAAATAATAAACAAGGGACTTCTCTGAATTGTCGATTTATAAACAATAATAGTATCCTAAATATGCTAGAACGGTGTTATATTTAAAATTGTTTTTCTAAATATTCAACACTTCCCCTTAATTTTAAATCTCAATCAATCAATCAAATTGTCACGCATTTTTCCCACAGGGATAGGCAGAGACAATGGAGCGCCACTTACCACGATCCTTACACAACTCCCTTCCTTCCTTCACATCCACAATTCTCCTCATACAGGCCCTGTGGTTATGGGCACTAGGCAACCTAGCTTCCTTAAGGATGTCTCCGATTTGGTCGGAAAATACTCTTCTGGGCCTGCCTTGTTTAATGAATCCATTCACATCAGATTTATAAATTCTACTTTCACTCATCCTTTCCATGTGCCCAAACCATCGAAGCATTCCTTTGTCAATCCTTATCACTACATCTTCTTTTAAACCACATCTATCACGCAGATGTTATAATATCTAAATAAATTAAAACTAAATAGACTAACTTAAATAGAACTTACATTTCTAAACATTCTATTTCTAAAACATAGGAATATTATAACTTATATAGCTATATAATAAAACTACCCATATTCTGCGTCAGAATATCCATATATTACTTTTGTTCCTTTGTACTTTATAAACAAATTTTTGGTGTCCTTCAAATAATAACTATATTATAAAACTACCCATAATCTGCGTCACCGCCGGGACCAACTCAGTTAAGCGCTATGCCAGGACCTCGATTCTCTTACTACATAATAATAATACGAATAATAAATCAATAGGTAAACTACGTTTATTGGTCACTTGTGTCCGCGACGCAATTTCACTGCAATCGTCAGCATAATGTATTTATCCTCAAGAAAGCTGGGTTTCCTAGTGCCCATAACCGTAGAGCCTGTATTAGGATAATTGTGTTTGTGAAGGATGCGAGGGAGTTGTGTCAGGATCGTGGCAAGTGGCGCTCCATTATGGAGGCAACCGTGGTGTAGTGGCAGTGCAATGGTTACGCAAATCGAGAGCACGGGTTCGAGATCACCTACCGGTACCAATGTATCTTTGATATATGTACTTTGTTTGTCCTGTTTCTATGATACAAGCACTTTAGTAGCTTAGTATAGAAATGTAAATAAAAAATATAAAAATATCCTTTGGAAAAAGGCGTATTTAAGGCAATTTGATTATTAAATTATTGTGACTCGTCATCTGCTAAGCAAGAGGAGGTCTAAAAGTGCCGATGGCTGCAAAAACCAAGCCACGGTTGCCTCAGCTGCCACTAAAAGAAACGCTAGACAGCATGCGTTTTTCTATGTTATTTCTTTCCTAGATAAACAGGAAGCAAGCAAGAACAGCTTGTAGTAGATCTACGAATAAAACTAGTAGGAACTGTATTACAATTTAGTCGTACGATGACCTGAGAATTGTGTGACTGCCAACAAAGTTCCGGGATCGATTTCCGGTTGAAGGAAGTGTATTTGTTTCATGTCTAAGTGCGAGTTTTCTTCTAGAAAGTTCGTAATACTGCAGATGTTCAAACATATTTTTGTTATGATATATTCTCGTAATAATAAATTATGTTTTATTTTATTCTACACTTTATGTTCGGAATGCGTTTCTATGTATTTTGTGAAACATGACAACATATAACAGCGCCCCGCCTGATGATAAACTGGAGTTTGGTCCCTGAATAGAGGTGACTACTACTATAGTTCACTAAACCTGTAAGTTGGAGTCATGTCCACTTTGTATCTTCGCATCCACATCAAACACTGTTATTTTTGTGACTCGACATATGACAGCCGGAGTGTGGTCCACTAATGGATGCCACTGCTACTACAATTCAATAACTGTAAGTAGCAGTCACCTAGTTAGAACCGTGACTAAACCTTCACGGTCTGTATAAAAATCCTTGCTCCAACCGGGCATCGAACCCGGGACTTTTCGCGCAACAAATCAATCGCTGTCAATCGGCGTCGTTTCTTTGTAAAACAATCGACAAGCCTTTACCAGACCGTTCTTCAAGGTAGAGTGATATATAATAAATTATAACATATTCAATACAAAATTATTTAAGGCCACCGTGGTGTAGTGGCAGAGCAATGGTCACGCAAACCGAGAGCACGGGTCATTACTACTTGCCGGTATCAATGTATCTTTGATAAATGTACATTGGTTGTCATGTTTCTATGGTGCAAGTACTTTGGTAGCTTAATATAGCTTAGTATATAATAATAAAAATGTAAATTTAAAAAAATACCTGTTTAAATACGAGTTGCTTTCTTTGTATTGAAATTTTTCAATTAAAAATATATGTCATTCACGGATCAATAACGGATTACAAACGAGCTATTCAAACCAACAGTCAAAAGGTAGGTAAGGGATAATTAGTATTGCTATATGACTATTTATTATATGTTATGCTGGAACGTAAACTATTATCCGTAATACTATACTATATCCATATTATATCTGATATGGATGGATGCGTTAAATGAGGCAGAACCAGGGGTTTTTTTCTGAACAAATCGGAGACAACCTCAAGAAAGCTAGGTTGCCTAGTGCCCTTAACCATAGAGCTTCTACAATATGAAGAGAACTATGAACGTGAGGGAAGCGAGGATGTTGTGTCAGACCTGTCGACCATTGTCGACCAGTGGGAATAGGGCGTTACAATTTAATTGAAAAATTGATTGACATTTAAAGTAATTGGATTCAGATGTTTATAAGCATTTATTATGCATGCATTTTACTAAATATTGATTATTGTATTCGATTTATTGCAATTATATCGATTAACACAAATAGAGTGGTAGGCAGTCGTACTCAGTCTAGAACGGGGTAGTACCACCACTTACAAGTATAATATATAGACCGTAAAATTATTAAGTCCCGTTTTGGGATCAGCTTGTAAGTTGCCGGTTCCAGCTAGGTTGGCATAATGGATGTGACTGCTATTAACAGTTTTTAAATTGTAGTGACATTGACCTCCATTCATGGCCCGCACTCCAGTTTAACATTAGGCGGGGTGCTGTCATATGTCGAGTCACAATTTAAAAATAAAAAGTAGACTGTAGAGCAATCTTACTTCTGAGCCTCGTACGCGATAATGTGCGGAGAAAGATCTTATTTTTCGTGTCCAACTTGTTTGAATCAATTCACAACTTTTAATTATCTTCTAGATTCTAGATGCTTTGAAACTTTCAAAAATGTTAGGTTATTAGTTTAATTTATTACTTAAAGTTTATCAATTAGCTGTAACAATAATTTATACGAGTAACTATTATTAGATTTGTTTATAGAATTTTCTTTGTTTTAGATTTTTATTAAAACTATTAATTTTTATTAATCATTCAATCAAATCGTCACGCCTTTTCCCCAAGGGTATTGGCCGAGACAATGGAGCTACACTTGCCATGATCCTGGTGCAACTCCCTTGCTTCCTTCACATCCACAATTCTCTTCATACAAGCTCTAAGGTTATGGGTACTAGGCAACCTAGCTCTCTTTAGGATGTCTTAGGATGTTTCTTTTTTAAATACAAATATACTCACAAGTATATAGACAGTGAAGTGACTTAGACGCGTTTCGGGATCAGCTTGTAAGTTGTCAATTCCAACTAGGCCGGCATAGTGGATATGACTTTTATTCACTTTCTAACATCAGGCGGAGTGCTGTCATGTCGGAAGAATGTTCCCCAGCTCCCAATCTCCAGCGTGTGTGCTGAAGGATGAAGGCCACCGTGGGGTTTAACCGGTACGAGTGAAAAATGTCTTATATCTAATACTTAGATATAAGACCCTTTTTAAGATTCAGCTGCTAAAGGATAATATGCAAAAAAAACGAATGAATATAAAATAAGTATATAGTAATTAAGATTAGATAAACTATAGATATAAGACAATTAAGTCAATTACAAAGTAAAAAAGTAGATAATAATAAAAATTTTTTAACACAAATCTAATAAATGAAAGTACAAAAGTAATAATAGTAAAAAGTAAAATAAAATAAAATTATAGTATTAAAAAAAGACTGAATAACATGTAAATCAGAGGAAAAGGTTTAGGTACGTTTAAAAAAAACGGTACGAGTCTGGCATAACCCTGGTCACTACCCCGAGATACCAAGAGTATACATGAGCATTTCCCCACGAAAAAAAGGGCGGGATGCTGTCATATTTAAAGTTACAATATGAAACAAAAACAATAATTTGAATATTATCAATAAATCATTAACAAACGTTGAAAATCCATCCGTAAATTTCAAACGTCTCTACCAATTTACAAAATAATTTACAATATCATTCCGAGAGGTAAATAATTTCGCAGCTAATTTGTTAAGTTAACAATTAAATAAGAATTAAATCAAATTGTGTATTAAATTAGAAAACTCAGCGGAAGTTAATTTGTTATTGTGGTTTGCTCCTGCCAGTAAACAGTGTTTTATGAAAATTTTGATTTAGAACATTTTACGCATTTTTTTACGCAGTAGAAGTTTGTGCAAGGGGAATAGCAGCAAAAACCTGGCATCATCTTTTAAAAAATTTGGCCTCCCAAGGTCCGCTGAAACCACATTTTTAGATCGTATGTCGAAGTCGGAATTGGTGGGGTCTTACAATATTTGGTTGGGTAGAGGGGATAGTGAAGGCAGGAAAGGTGAGTGTTGACATGTCACAAAAAGATTTGATACCTACATTTCGGTCACAAGTCCGGAACGCTGCCTTCTGTTGGGTATTTGTAAGTTAGTCATTTTGTATGTGGGTACATCAATAAAAATCAGTTCTAAAATGGCCACTGTAGTTTCCGTTCACATATCCAACTGGCGACGAGTTAATAATTATTTTCACGCTTGTAAACTTAATAAATCAACATGCCTTTCGGGAAAATAGATACCTTCGACGTTTCTTCGCGAAAGTGGACTATGTATATAAGTCGAGTGAAACAATTTATTGTACTAAACGGTATCAAGGAGGATTTGCATGTGGCGACATTGATCACGTTGGCGGGGGAGCCCACGTATGATTTGATGTTCGACCTATGTGCGCCGGTGAAACCTGAAAATAAAACCTTCACGGAGCTGGTCGAAATTGTGAAAAAACACCTGGAACCAAGGCGATCAGATATCGCGGAAAGGCATATATTTCGGCAACGAAGACAAAGGCACGGCGAACAGCTTATGGAGTACTTGCAAAATCTGAAACACCTGGCAAGTACGTGCAACTTCGCGAACTCCTTAGAAGAAAACTTAAGGGACCAATTCGTATCGGGTCTGGCTAGCGAGGAGATGCGTAGTCGCTTGTTCGCCGAGGTGAAGCTGGACTACAAACGGGCGGTAGAACTGGCGCTGGCGCTGGAGGCGGCTGAAAGGCATGCAGAGACGAGCGCACGCGGCGAGGCGGCGGAGGCCGGCGGCAGTGGCGAGCTGGCGTTGCATCGCCTAGGTGCAGCGAGAGCGACGGGAGCGGCCGGCGCGAGGCGGTTCGGCGCCAATGGCGGCGGCAACAGAGCGGGTGCGCGGGCGCCGCCGGCCGTCGCAGCCTGTTGGCGTTGCGGACGGCAGCACGGCGCGGATCGATGTCGATTTCGGCATTATAATTGTGATGTGTGTGGCGTTAAAGGTCATCTTAAAGTGATGTGCAAAGCAAATAAAAGTAATACAGTGTCAAAGGGCAATAATTTTTTTCTAAATAGCAATTCTAACAGCGATAGTGATAGTGAATTCTATAATATATATGATATGTTTGTTATGCAGGATAAACCTTATGTTATTAGGGTATTTGTAAACAATGTACCGTTATCATTTGAGATAGATACCGGTAGTAGAATTTCCGCCATTAACGAGGGTATGTACAATCAATATTTTAAAAATTGTAAATTACATAAAGATGATTTAATGTTAAAATCTTATACGGGCGAAACTATTCAACCTATGGGTTTCGTCACTGTTTCTGTTTCATTGCCGGCGAACACAGATGTATGTAAACAATTGCAGTTGTTTGTAATATCAGGCGGGGGGCCGCCGTTGTTAGGTCGGGCGTGGATTCGCAAATTAGATTTATTTCAACGTATCAATTACATAAATAATAAAATGATAAATAATGTAGATCGTGACGAGACCGATAGTTTGATTGATAGGCTGAGTAAAGAATTTCACGGGGTGTTTTCTCCCGGTTTGGGCACATGTACAAAGACATTTAAATTGAAATTAAAGCCTCATCTTCCGGTGTTCTGTAAGGCTCGCACTTTACCGCTTGCGTTGCGCGGCGCAGTCGAAAGAGAGTTAGAACGGTTGCAAAACGAAGGAAGCATTATTAAAGTAGATGGTTCGGAATATGGTACACCGATTGTACCGGTGATTAAAAAAAATGGTGACATCCGTATTTGTGGGGATTACAAGACCACTATTAATCCTATATTGCAGCGAGAACCGTACCCATTGCCACGTATAGAAGAGTTATTCGCGGCCCTAAGCGGAGGGCAAAGGTTTTCAAAAATAGATCTTTCGCACGCTTATCAACAGGTCGTTTTGGACGATGAGTCACGCCCCTGCACTGCTATTAGCACACACATAGGTACTTTTAAATATGTTAGAACGCCGTTTGGGTTAAATTGTATTCCAGAAATGTTCCAGAAACTTATGGAGGAGACATTGCGAGGCATCCCTAATACTGTGGTATTTTTGGATGATATTTGCATCACCGGGTCTAATAAAGATAAGCACATTCAAAATTTACGCTTAGTTCTTGGCAGGTTAAGCGACATGGGTCTCAAAATTAAATTAAGCAAATGTGATTTTTTTAAAGAGCGCTTAAATTATTTAGGTCATGTGATCGACGCTCGAGGTTTGCAGCCGGATGACAATAAGGTGCGTGCGGTGGCCAATGCCCCCCGTCCCGAGGACGTGACGCAACTAAAAGCCTTTTTAGGGTTAGTCAATTACTATGGGAAATTTATTTTTCAATTAAGCACATTATTGCATCCATTGTATAATTTGTTAAAGAAAAATGTCCGATGGCTGTGGACCGGTGAGTGTGAAAAAGCATTTAGTAAGATAAAAAAAATATTATGCAGTAGCAATGTGCTGGCGCATTACGACGCGGAGCTACCTATTGTGTTGAGCGTGGATAGCAGTGCTTATGGGGTAGGCAGCGTGTTGGCGCACCGTTATCGCGACGGAAGTGAACGACCAATCTGTTACTCATCGAGAACGCTGAACGATGCCGAGAGGTCGTATAGTCAATTAGACAAAGAGGCGTTGGCAATTTTTTATGGAGTTACAAAAAATCACCAGTATTTATATGGCCGGCGGTTCATAATTCGCACTGATCATAAACCATTGTCACACATATTTGGGGATAAACTGGGCATCCCACAAACGGCGGCAAGCAGGCTGCAGAGGTACGCCGCCCGACTGGCGGCATATGACTTTCAGGTGGAATGGGTACGCACGGATCAAAATGGCCCGCCCGATGCGTTATCGAGATTACCATTAAGTAATAATTTTAAAAATAAGGACTCAAGTTGCGTTTCTTACTTATATTATGTTGAAAATGAATTTCCTATTAGTCATAAAATGATCGCGGAAGCCACAAAAAGAGATCCAATTTTAGCCAAAATTTATGGATATATTTTGTTTGGGTGGCCAAATAAAATAGATGATATTCACGAAAAATCTTATTTTAACAGAAAAAATAATTTATTTGTCGAACAAGGGTGTATTGTTTATAATTATCGAGTAGTTATTCCTAATAAATATCAAAAGTATATTTTGAAAGAATTGCATGATGGACATTTAGGTGTAGTAAAAATGAAAAATTTCGCGCGTAACTACGTATACTGGCCCGGGTTAGATAACGAAATAGAAATGTTGACACGTTCTTGCGAGGCATGCAAGCAACAGTGGGATGCTCCGCCGCATGCCCCGCTTACGCCGTGGACATTTCCCGCGCGGCCGTGGCGTCGTTTGCATGCAGATTTTGGCGAATACAATGGCAAACATTATTTAATAATAGTTGACGCATACTCGAAATGGATTGAGGTTTTTCAAATGGCAACCACCACGGCCACTAATGTTATTTCAAAACTTCGTGAATTATTTGCCCGATTCGGTCTTCCGGTTCAAATGGTTACGGATAACGGACCGCCATTCTCATCTAAAGATATTCAAACGTATTTTCAATTGAATGGCATAGTACACACATTGACAAGTCCATATAGGCCACAAGGGAACGGGGCAGCTGAAAACGCAGTCAAAACTGTAAAAAAGTGCATTAAAAAAGCGGTGTCAGAAAAAGTGGACATCGGTACGGCAATCAACAAAACATTGTTTCAGTATAGGAATTGCGAGCACGCCACAACTGGCGTAGCGCCTGCAATGGCTATGTTCGGTCGCTTGCTGAGAACCAGATTGGATGCGCTGCGACCTGAGACAGGCGGGGAACAACGCGTAATAGAAGCACAATCGCGGCAGGTGGCGCGCGCGGGCGGTGTCCAGCGAGATGTGCGCGAGGGAGATAGGGTGTTAGTTAGGGATTACACGAAGTCTAAAAATAAGTGGATTGAAGGTCAAGTTAAGGAGACGGTCGGTCCCGCCTCTTTCAGAGTAGACGTTGCGTCGGGTGTAGTGAAGCGTCACGCGGATCAAATGATACAAATGCAACCACGCACACGATTCTCACTCTCTCGCGCTAAGCCTATAGAACCGCAACCAGAGCTAACAAGTGACGAAGAGACAACCCTGGAGTCCTCTCCAAAAGTCCTGTCTTCGGTCACAGATGTAAGCAATAACAAAGAGACAACCCTGGAGTCATCTCCAAAAGTCTTATCATCGGTGACCGAGGATAATGCGACGACTATGCCAATGGGGCCGACAGCGTCGTCCTCTGCGGAGCCGAATGTTGGAACACGACGGTTAAGACCCAGACCAACTAATCCCTCTAAACATTAGGTTAAATATTATAATTTAGTTGTTAATTATGTTTTGTTATATTATGGTAGTAAGTTGTGTTTTGTTTGTATTTTTATTGTTTATTTAGTAAGGAGGTGTTGGGTATTTGTAAGTTAGTCATTTTGTATGTGGGTACATCAATAAAAATCAGTTCTAAAATGGCCACTGTAGTTTCCGTTCACATATCCAACTCCTTCATTCTCCCGCCTGCCATGCAATGGACCCGGCACCCGCACGGAGAATCCATGGATGGTAAGAAATTGTTTCATTCAACTTATGACAGAACTCCGCCTGATGTTAAGCTGGCGGTCTAGGAATGAAGGTAAAAAATTAGTATTAAAAATTGGTGAGAATAATATTATATTTACGCGTGTAAATCATTCATCTGCGACCGAAAATCAATCTCGGTGTCTGTCAATCAATCAACTTTTTTTCAATCTCAAAAAGAGTGTAGGCAATGGTGCCCAGTCTATTGATCCGAGGTGGTACGAGCTGAAACGCGGCTAAGTAACTTCACATCACCTCACGGCACCTTGTAAGTGGTGGTACTAACCCGGATCAGAAGATTGGGTACCACTGCCTACCACTCTTCCCAAAATTACTTGAATACAAACTGATCCCAAATAATTTTTTTCTACAATAAATTTCAGTACTTACTACTGTGATCAAAAAGTAAGGTGAAATTGTTATTTTAAAACTCCCGGGCATCAGGAAGGCAGGTATTTTTTTCCTAGGCTGGTAGGACTGTCTATAACATTTTCTAAGTGTCTGTTTGTCTAAACCAGTGTTTTCCAACCTTTTTTAGACCATGCCCCACCTTAACATTTTTTATGCCCCCCATACATATTTTTACCTTTAAAAATTGTTTTGTTCTCTTAAGAAATATAAAAAAAATATAAGTTTTAGGAAGAAATCACTATGAAATTGTTATCGAAACATATCTATTAAAATATATCTAGCATTGCATTTAAATAATTAAAAGCGAAAGGGTTAAAGTTGTATGGCGTCCATTTTTAAATTGCCCCCCTTTAACTATCAAATTGCCCCCCTGTGTGGCGTGGGTCCCACGTTGAGAAACACTGGTCTAAACGTTTAATCATCTCCTAGTTACACGTGTTGTTATATATACTTATATATGAAACTTATTGAACCACAAAGAATAGAATATTTTCCGCCACAGTAAAGATGACTGAAGAAACCTTGAACTGAGTTGCTTACAAACCAGCAACTCAAGGTCAAATATTGCGTAACAAATAAAAAAATATCAATACAAAATAATATTTTATTCATAATTGTATATTGTGTCTCCATATGACAGCACTTCACCTAATGTTAAGCTGGAGTGCGATCCATGAATAGAGGTCAATCTACAATTTAACTGTTAATAGCAGTCACATCCACTATGCTGGCCTAGTTGGAACCGGCAACTTACAAGCTGATCCTAAAACGCGACTAAATCACTTCACGGTCTTTATATTTGTCAGGGGTGGTACTACCCCGGATCGGCAGAATGGGTACCACTGCCTACCACTTTTACTTGGATATTTAGTAAAGTGCTTTAAGAGTCGTCTAATCCAATTACTTTAAATGTCAATCAATCAATCAAATTGTAACGCCTTTTTCCCACAGGGATAGACAGAGACAATGAAGCGCTCCTTGACAAACTAATGTTAGGGCAAAGTTGTGCGGTCCATGAATGGAGGTAACTGCTACTACAGTTAAATATCTGTAAGTAGTAGTCACATCCACTATGCCGGCTTAGGTGAAACCGGCATCTTACAAGTTGAAGAGTTTGTTTGTTTAAATTACATTTCTATACTAAGCTACTAAGAGACGACTAAAGATTATATACCAAAGATACTGTGGAAACTGCTAGTGGTTTGGAACCGGGGTTCCCGGTTTGCGTGACCATTGTACTGCCACTACACCACGGTCGCTGATACTTTACGGTATCTATACTTGTAAGTGGTGGTTCTAGACTGGGCACCACTGCCTACCACTCTTAAAGTAATAAATTGTAATCGTATTTTCTTAGTTTTTATTTTTATTTTTATTGTGACTCGACATATGACAGCACCCCGCTTGATGTTAAGCCAAAGTGTGGTCCATGAATGAATGTCACTGCTACTACAATTCAAAAACTGTGAGTAGCAATCACATCCACTATGCCGGTCTAGATGGAACCGGCAACTTACAAGCTGATCCCGAAACGTGACCAAATCACGGTCTGTATACTTGTAAGTGGTGGTACTACCCCGGATCGGCAGACTGGGTACCACTGCCTACCACTCTTTGATAACCAGACCCGAAGCAAACATCTCTTTTTTTTTATTAACAAATATTTGCAATATTTAATACTATTAAATATTACAAATAAAAGCTATGAAACAAATATTTGCTCCGACCGGGGATCGAACCCGGGACTTTACGCGCAACAAACCAGTCGCTAAACCGTTCGTCCACGCCTGTCGTCAAGTCTATAGGTTGATAGGTTGATGCTGTTATTGTTTCCAAAACTACTCCGTTTGATGTTTTGATTTTGTTTTTCTGTTCCCGGTTTATTTAAAGCTCTCGAAACGTCGGAATAATAAAAAAATGTAAAATCAAAACCAAAATAAACGCGATAGTAAGCCACATAAAATTTGTTTATTTCAAAAAATTGTAATGTTAAAAAAAAACACAAGCATTGTAAAATAAATCCATTACAAAACAATCCACATCACGTACGTACTCGTACGTATAAAGTATTCTAAATTATTCAGAACAAGTCAAAACTTTTTTTCCAATTTCTTCAACCTTCCGACCCCTAACGCAAATGTCAGAACAATCGGCTCTGCCAAACTTTTCTAACTAGAAACCGGCTCTGCCAATTTCAGCAAGTCACTTTTTCTTAAGTCTTGTGATATATTTCGTTCAAATTCAAAGCTACACGCATTTTTGAAATAACTTAAATCTTATTCAATCAATTAATCAAATTGTCACGCCTTTTTCCCATGGGGATAGCAAGAGACAATGGAGCGCCACTTGCCACGATCTTGACACAACTCCCTCGCTTCCTTGACATCCACAATTCTCTTCATACAAGCTCTATGGTTATGGGCACTAGGCCAAATCTAATTCAAGAGGTGTTCTTTTGTGAAATTTTGCTGTAAATCAGTAATATTTTATTCTTATTCGACATCTGACCTTGATTTGCCTAAAATTGATTGCCTACGATAGGCGTGCGTATTGGCTAGTCCCGGATTCAATTCCCGGCCGGAGCCAATATTCATTTCATAGCTTTTATTTGTAATATAGTAGTTTTTGTATATAAAAAGAGGCAGATATTTGCTCCGGGTCTCAAAAAGTGTCAGGCAGTGGTATCCAGTCTGGCGATTCGGGGTAGTTCAACCACTTACAAGTGTACAAACCGTGAATCGATTTAGTCGCGTTTCGGGATCGGGGCAGCTTGTAGGTTGCCGGTTCCAAGTAGACCATCATAGTAGATGTGACCTCCATTCATGTACTCCAGCTTAAAATCAGTCTAGGTGCTACCATTGTCACAATGAAAAAAAAAACGAAATAAATACGTGCGCAGCCGAGGCGGGTTGCTATATTTATATATTTTTTATTTTGACTTGATATATGACCTCGACTTGCCTGATGGTAAGCATAAGCAGGTGCAAAAGTGCCAATCACTGAAAAGACCGACTCAGTTCACGGTTGGCTCAGTCGCTGTCACTATTACAATAGTTTGGGGTACGAAGATTACAATGTAATTGGAATATATTCTTTATTTTATATAGTTTAGCAAAATGATCAAACTATAATTAAACTATAACTTCAAAGCAGAACTATTAATATGGCAAATAACTCAATTGCACAGCAATTAAAAGCAAAATTGTTATCAGTTTTATTAACACAAGTATCGAAACTACCATTTATATATTTTTTTATCATTTGACATTACGAAAGTAGTACATAAAAGCCTAAAATGAATGATGTCCTTTAATGCGATCACACAATACATTCCATGGAACAGCTTCAACGTTGTCTAGTAAAAATATCACCATTTGGATTCGTGAGAAACGACCTCTCCCCACTTTCACAAAACTGGGAAATTATTCATGAAGGCCCCGTCACATGGAATGAAAGTTATTTGGAAGGCTCCTCATTTCCCTGCTTTGAGCCTCGAGGCAAATTTCCACAGTTCCCTAGTACTTTTGGATTTATATCTCAGAGATCAGGGCCGTAGATTTTGCAAAGAAAAATAAAATTAACAAAAATCCTAAAAAAATATTTGGACAAAGATTTCGTTCAATCGCCTAATTGAATTTTTGTTTTTGTTAAAGAATTCAATTATTTTTCGTAATTATAATTAGAAATTAATAAAGTATAAAATAGAAAAATATAAATATATATATCTAATTTTAATCAAAATCTTGCGATGTTTTAACAGGAAAATTATGATAATAATTATACGTACGCGTGGGTTCGTATTGTGGATGTGAAAAAAGCGAGGGAGTTGTGTCAGGATCGTCGCAAATGGCGCTCCATTGTCACAATTTGATTGATTGATTGGATATTTTGGATTTCTTGGTAGGTAATATCTGGTGTAAACTGCCTAAAATAACTGATCTGATACCCTAACATTAAAACTATTGCGTTCTATTTATGCTAATGGACAAATAGAGCTATTGGTAAAAAAACCGATAAGCTCTGCAATAGTAATAAAATCGAAAATTATAATATAACTAAATTGTCACGCCTTCTTTCCACAGGGATGGGCACCCTGTGGAAAGAAGGCATGGATGGAGCGCCACTTGTCACGATCTTGAAACAACTCCCTCGCTTCCCATACATCCACAGTTATCTCTTCAAACAAGCTTTACGGTTATGGGCACTAGACAATCCTGCTTTTTTGAGGATGTCTCTGATTTGGTTGGAAAAAACCTCCTGAGTCTGCCTCGTTTAACGAGAATTAATTTAAATTATTATACAAAAGATAACATTTTGTAGTGTAAAATATCTTTTTTATTTTCTAGTCCTAGCTAGTGCCCTGCTAAAGGATAGAAGTGTAAGGATACAAACGCAAGCCATCAATGGAACTGTTTGTTAGGAATATTGTTGCGGCGATGCTACCCACTTATTTCGTTTTTGCTTAATCTAATACTTTACATGTTTCATTGTTAATAGAATTGGCTTTGGCTTTGAGTCAATTACTGAGTTTATAAGCTCGTCTGAATACAGTATTAGCGACAGGCGTGGACGAACGGTTTAGCGATTGGTTTGTTGCGCTTAAAGTCCCGGGTTGGATCCCCGGTCGGAGCAATTATTTGTTTCATAGCTTTTATTTGTAATATTTAATAATATTAAATATTGCAAATATATGTTAATAAAAAAAGAGATGGATATTTGCTTCGGGTCTGGTTATCAAAGAGTGGTAGGCAGTGGTACTCAGTCTGCCGATCCGGGGTAGTACCACCACTTACAGGTATACAGACCGTGAAGTGACTTGGTCACGTTTCCGGATCAGCTTTTAAGTTGCCGGTTCCATCTAGACCGGCATAGTGGATGTGATTGCTACTCACAGTTATTGAATTGTAGTAGCAGTGGCATTCATTCATGGACCACACTTCGGCTTAACATCAAGCGGGATTGTGACTTGACATATGACATATGTCAAGTCACAATAAAAAATATAAAAAAAGAATATTGGTCATAGTATTTGTGAAGAACTATTAAGATGATTGTAATTTAACTTTTTATATATTTGTTTAGCATCAGTTTTCCAATAAATCTTTATTGAACGAGATAGGTTTTGGTTATTATACATTTTTGTTTATACATTTCTATGAAGACATTTATACATCTTTATTACTACTGTTTATTACTACGTGTTTTCGTAATAAGGTTTAGCTCATAAAGTCAACGAACTTTATATTTATAACAAACTAAAAATATAGTGTTTTTTGAGGTTTTTTATATTAATATTTATTAATAAAAATATATTATATATGAAATTACAAGGGTTAGTAATTTCATATATATAATAATATATTATATACAACGCTCTTGAAATTACAATTTCAAGAGCGCTGATGCAATATATGAAAAACCTATATTATTTTTATCTAGATCCAGTATTTGCGTATGGAGGTAACTGCTACCATTGGTAAAACACCTTTAAGTAGCAGTCAGATCCACTATGTCGTTTTAGGGTCATAGTGGATGCAACTGCTACTGACAGTTAAATAACTGTACAAGTTAAATAACTGTACAAGTTAAATAACTCTATATATTAACCGCACTCCAGCTTAACATTAGGCAGGGTGCTGGTCAAGCCACAATGAAAAATAGTAATGAAAATATCCATGTTTAGCAATTCTCTTATCCTCAGCGCTCATGCTATCTATCCTCTATGATTTACTACCAGGTCTACAGAAGATAAAAAAGTAGGTCGGTAACTATTCCCATATCCTAATCTCAAACTTAAAGTATTATAGGATTAGAAAGAAAAGAAAAGAAATATGTCAAGTGAGGATTTATTTGTAGCACGAACGGGAAGCGATTTAGGATCGCACGTCTTCCTTTAATACAATAGGAGAGAACGAGATAGAGATAATACATCTTATTTCAAGTTGCATCTATCACGCGGTACACTATTCGTCATTCTGTCCGCTAACTTTATTCAACATACGCTCGTTATATGTTAAGTGATACGAAAACGTATCCATTCACATGAGATTTATAAATTCCTTTCGTCAATCTACTTTCACTCGTAGCCAAACCATCGTAGTATTCCTTTGTCAATCCTTGTCACTACATCTTCGTTAAACAAGACGGGCCGAACAGGGTGTTTTCTGACCAAATCGGACACATCCTCAAGAAAGCTAGGTTAATATTTTCTTAGATTTTGCGCGAACATTGATTAATGAATTAAACAAATTTTATGCGGCTTACTATCGTGTTTATTTTGGTTTTGATTTTACAATTTTATTTTATTTTTCCGACGACAAAGCCTTGTTGCCTAGTGCCCATAACCATAGAGCTTGTATGAAGAGAATTGTGAATGTGAAGGAAGCGGGGATTGATTAACGCATCCATCCACATCAGATAGAATAACGATATAAGAGTATTGGGTAAATATTTATGGAAACAGTCTTAAATAAAATACCCTATAATGTCTTTTAATGAATGAAAGAATAATTTTGATCCAATTTTAAAACTAATTACAAGAGACAATTTCGTATAGCTATTAATTACCTTGTGTTTTAATTAATTTAATTACGACAATATTAAATTTAACATAATAGCAAAACGTGTGGGTAGTGTTTGAAGTTTTCTTTTTGAAATTACTCCCTATATATTGATAGGGAGTATCGACTCATATTCTATAAGGCCCCATGTATGCAAAATTTATGAGAAGAAAAATTAATACATATTTTAATTCAAATGTTTTTCGTTTTTCTTATGTTAAGCATTAAGCTTTAGGCCGGCATAGTGACGGTGACTGACAGCCGTAAACTGACCCAGGTTTGTCAGTCGTTGACACTTTTGGACCTCCGTCAAGCTCCGGCTGATCGAATCACAATAAAAAATGCGTATACGTATTAATATTATTTTGTTAATGTTTTTGTTATTACATTTTTTTTTAATAATGATGTTATTAGATTCTTATACAGTGCTTTATCATAGTATTGTAGTTTCGAATTTGTGCTCTTGGTCTGCGTAACCATTGTAGTACCACTATACCACGGTCGCTTTTGAAACTAAATACAATCTGAAGAAATATTTTTTAAAAAGCTGTGGCCAGCAGTGCCCATAATTCTCTATGAAGAGAATAATTGTGGATATAATTTTATAAAAGTTCTTTATAGATAATCAGATAAAATTTAATCAATCACTCAAATTGTCCACGCCTTTTTCCCACAGGGATAGGCAGAGACAACGGAGCGCCACTTACCACGATCCTTACACAACTCTCTTGCTTCAGATAAAATTAAAAGTATATTAACTATAAATAAAAAATATCGTGGAATGACGTCCCATCAGAGATAGAGATTGCCGCCAGGATAATGAAATCGTACGCCGTTGTCTTTCCATATTTCTTTGGGAAGTAAGCCCTAACTATTGATAAAATAGTGTTCTATCGACAGATACAACTTTTAGATAAACTTTTCTAAATTACTTTTAGCAGCTAACCCTAAAGTTAAGACAAACTAATTTTAATTTAACACGTTTGTTGTGATATTTAGCTTCTAGTTTTGTTGTAGGATAGTTCAAACCATACTTAGTGTCGTACTTAGGTTCATTGGTAACTTAAGATTAGATTAAGACATATCAGTGTTATTGTATATTTATTGATCATCATTATCAAATAAAAGGCGACTGTGGTGTAGTGGCAGTGCAATGGCTACGTAATCCGAGTGACACGGGTTCGAAACCACTAACCGGTACCTATGTATTTTTGATATATGTACGTTGGTTGTGCTGTTTCTATGAGCACTTTAGTAGCTTAGTATAGAAATGTATAATAAAAATAATAATAATAAAAATGTCACGCCTTAATTAACACATGGGTAGGTAGAGTCAACGGAATGCAAATTTCCTTGGCACATCGACAATAATTCTAATTAATCTGATTCTATGGTTATGGGCCCTTGGATTTTTATTGATCTTACTTAGATAACTTTAAACTAAAAATATCTATAAGTTGGTATAATACGCTTATAAAAAACAATATTAAGTAATATTTTGTTTCAATATACATTAATTTCGTATGTCCTAATTTTTATACCTAACATTTTCTATATTTTTAATTTGATTATTTTTAACATAACCCAGATTAATACTGTAGGTTATAAATGAAAATGATTAGAAAAGGTATCTTTTTTTAATTAGGCTAGTAGCAACGCCCTCTCTTATTGAACCGCAAAACTTATTAAAAAACTCGATAAGAATAAATTGAATGTAGTTTAATGGATAAAATAAGGATAAAATGGGAACGACAAAAAAATCGTTTAAGGCACTGGAGCCTGCAGTGGAAATGACAATTGTTATGGATGTGAAGGAAGTGAAAAAGGTATGTCAAGAACTTTAAAAGTCGCGTTCCATTATTTCTACTTATTATTGTGAGAATTCAGGCGGGACATTTGGATTTGTTTTAAATGTTGTTAGTGTGTGTCTAAACACAAGAGGTGACTATGTAATATTATATGTTAGTTTTTTTTTATTTATTATTTATTTACATTTCTATACTAAGCTACTAAAGTGCTTGTATCTTTGTACATATAACAAAGATACATTGGTACCGGTGGGTGGTCTCGAATTACTGCTCTTGGTTTGCGTAACCATTGCACTGCCACTACACCACGGTCGCCTTAGTTATGTTTTATAAAACAGCCTTTACTTCTAGTTTTGTGTTATGTGCCCAAGCTACGTAATTCTAGGGATCTCTCGCCTCGTTAGACAAATGCGGTCGAAATTTCCGTCAAAACTTTATAGTAATTTTGTTTATATTAAGTACTAGACGAGGTAATGTTTAGGTTTTGTATTATATGCAAAGTTTAAATTAAAAAGAGTTTCTATGGAGAGAGAATGGATATGGAGGCAAAAGTTGCGTCAGAATCGCGGATTAACTATTCTATGCCTCGGTTAAAAGACAACATTTAGGCAAAGTTATTTTTAAAGAGTGGTAGGCAGTGGTACCCAGTCTGCCGATCCGGGGTAGTACCACCACTTACAAGTATACAGACCGTGAAGTGATTTGATCACGTTTCGGGATCAGTTTGTAAGTTGCCGGTTCCATCTAGGCCGGCATAGTGGATGTGAATGCTACTCACAGTTATTGAATTGTAGTAGCAGTGACATTCATTCATGGACCACACTTCGGCTTAACATATGACAACGGGGGGCTGTCATATGTCGAGTCACAATAAAAAAAACTGTCGTGGGTGAATGCGTTAAACGTGACAGATTCAGGAGGGTGCTTTCCGACCAAATCGGAAACATCATCAAGAAAGCTAGGTTGCTTGGAGACCAGAAATGTAGAGCTTGTCTGGAGAGAATGAAGAGAAGTCTGGATGTGAGGAAAGCTAGTCGTGGGCCCACAATGCTCTGCCTGTTGATAGGCTGAATAAAGGCAAGACACTTTAAGTAAAAATAGAATCCTCTCTACCACTAGTTCTACCCCTCATTTTTTGCTTTCGATGATTAATTCTTTATTTTTTTTTATGCCTCGACATCTGACCTCGACCCGCAGCGAAGGTTTTTACAATGCCTTCACCTCTTGCCATAGTCGCCGTCACTATGCCGGCTAAATGATTACATAGTTTGTTTCGGTCCATTATACCGTGTGTACATTTTACATGCTAAAGCAGCCACAAGAACTCTTTATAACTTTTCAGTAATTAGTTTGATACCTCAAAATGTGTACTTTCATTGTAATGAAGTTTAGTCGCTGTTTTGCGTAATTAATTTTACATGTCAATTAAACTTATTATAACTATTAAAACTCATTATTTAAGGCAACTGTGCTGTAGTGGTTGTGCAATCGTTACGCAAACCGAGAGCACGGGTTCAAAACCACTTCCAATACCTACGTAGAGTCTGTATCTTTGAATCTACTAAGAACTACTAAGAAGTGGCTTAATATAGAAATGCAAATATAAATAATTAAATTAAATAAAAACCAGCACATTGTGTCAGGATCGTGGAAAGTGTGGCTTTGTTTACTTCTATCCGCCGAACGGTTAGCGATTGGTTTGTTGCGCGTAAAGTCCTGGGTTCGATACCCGGTGGGAGCAAATATTTGTTTCTTAGCTTTTATTTGTTAAATTTATTAATTATATTAAATATTGCAAAAAATTGTTAATAAAAAAAGAGGTGTTTTGAGGTCATCTTGTAAGTTGCCGGTTCCAACTAGGCCGGCATAGTGGATGTGACTGCTACTTACATTTCTTAAATTGTAGTAGCAGTGACATCCATCCTTTAACCACACTCCAGCTTAACATAAAGCGGGGAGCTGTCATAAAATATGACGGGTCACAATAAAAATTAAATATCAATGGTCCTAAATTAAAATAGGTGATATTTAAAATACATTCAAACAAAAATTTTCAAGCTTTACTTTAACCGGCATAGTGACGGCGACCGAGGCAACCGTGAAACTGTATTTTCAGTCGTCAACGTATTTGACCTTGCCCTCGTCGATGTCAGGCAAGTGGAGGTCAAACGTCGCGTCTTAATAAAATAATAAGTCTTTTAAAAAGCGTGACTCGTATTATTAACGAATATAACTTCTAAATAACCTTAATTACAAAGTAAAAAAGGCGGAAACCTAATAACTGTAATACAGTGGATGTACAAAAGAAACTGTATTTGAATGAAAATGAACTAAAAACATCATCAACAAATTCGAAGACAAAGTGATTGGTTTGCGTGAAATTGTACTACGGAGTGACATCTATTATGTATTGTTCTTATAAACGGTATTTGTTTCTTTTAATAATAAAGATTCTTTGGATTATGTGAAACTTCCATCTATATTTCATCTACCTTTGGTATACCATGTATCCTGCAAATAAAGTTATTTTCATTCATTCTGAATTGATAAATCGCATGTGAATGGGCAGGCCCGGGAGTGTGCTTGTCGACCAAATCGGAGACATCCCCAAGAAAGCTAGGTTGCCTAGTGCCCATAACCACAGAGCTTGTATAAAGAGTGAATAATATATAAATTGTGAATGTGAGGGAAGTGACGGGCCACAATAAATAATCAATCAATCAAATTGTCACGCCTTTTTCCCACAGGCAGAGACAATGTAGCTCCAATTGCTACGATCCTTACACAACTCCCTTGCTTCCTTCACATCTACAATTCTCTTCATTAATAAAATCTATACATAATAATAAAATTGGAGTGTCTGTTTGTAATATTGAAATAACCGTTTTTTAATACATGTATAGTATATGCATATATATACGGTACATACACCAAAATAACATTTTTTACAATTTTTGTCTGTCTGTCTGTTTGTTCCGGCTAATCTCTGGAATGGCTGGACCGATTTTGACGGGACTTTTATTGGCAGATAGCTGATGTAATAAGGAGTAACTTAGGCTACTTAGATAACTTTTTTTGAAAAATTCCTTTATAATAAATAAAATAAAATAAAAACATTTTCCCATACAAAATTGCGTGCATTCAGAAATTTATTTTGGGTAAACTAAAAAAAATATATCAAGCTCTTGAGAATTAAAAACAAATTATTATTATTATTATCTTACTATTATTATAAATGTGATTGACCGTTTGTTTGTTAAGGTTTCACGCAAAAACTGCTCAACCGATCATCATGAAATGTTACATATTCTTGGAGGTATCGGAAGTAACATAAAATTTTAATAAAAAATAATAATAAAAATTACGAAAAATAAAAAAGTTGTTTGGCAAAATTTTATTTTTCCTTTTATAAAAGTTGGTTCAAACCCTGAGTACTATATACCATCGCACTGCATTACCGTCAGTCACTTCAACATCTAATCCAATCAACTGTACTATGGAGACTATACACTAAACTTTCCATAGACTATACTTTCAGCTGTTTGAAATTTTTCTTTATTGTTATTTCCTTCTGTTACTATATGCATATTCTACTATTGTTATAAATGTGAATGTGAGTTTGTTCGTTACGGTTTTTATTTTTGGAGGTACTAGGAGTAACACGGGTTACATTTAATTCAAAAAAATTGACTATAGTTTCCAATTGACTATAGCTTTAACTGTTTGGAATATATTTTTATTTTTATTTCCGTCTGTCATTTTTATATGAGTAATTGAGTTATAAATACAAAAAAGTCGAATTGAGAACCTCCTCCTTTTTTATGACTGTGTTATAAACCAAATTTTACGCGGGTGAAACTGCGGGCACAGCTAGTAATATATATCAATCAAACGACATTTGACAAATATGTTACACGTGGCAAACGGCGCTCCATTTTCTCTGTGGGAAAAATGTGTGACAATTTGATTGATTGATTGTTACATAAATATCCAGATCGACACCGTAGGCCGATGGGCCTCGAAAACGACAGGGTGGGGGTAAAGATCTACCTTTCCGCGTCCCACAAATTGTCATTGTGCTATTTAATGAAGTACCTAAGTGGTGGTTTATACAGACTGTGAAGTGATTTGATCACGTTTCGGAATTAGCTTGTAAGTTGCCGGTTCCAAGTAGGCTGGCATAGTAGATGTGATTGCTACTCACAGTTATTGAATTGTAGTAGCAGTGACATCCATTCATGGACCACACTCCGGCTTAACATCAAGCGGAGTGCTGTCATATGTCGAGTCACAATAAAAAAAGTTAATTGTTGCTACTAAAGGAGGCTTTATTACTAAACAACAATCTCTTTCAAACAACCTTTAACTAAAAAGGATAACTTCTATATGAAGGTAAAAGTAACTTCGAGTATTCGATATAGGGTTTAGCGAAGTTAGCATAAAGATTATAACTCTTAATAGAGGCTCAAAGCTCAAGTAACTCGTTGAAAGAATGACCAAGCATAATGTCAATCACAGCCTTTTGTTAGAACATAGCCGGAAAAAAATGGCGCCCGGAAATTTTAAAAGTAAGGAATATGGCGTCTATAAATTATAATGACGGCTATAATTATTAGGATAACGTGGTGTAATAGCAGATAAATTGTCTTGTAACCTGAGAGCTTTGGCCGGCATAGTGACGGCGACTGAGGCAGTCGTAAACAAACTCGGTGTTTTCAATCGTCGTCACTCTTGGACCACCTCTTGCTTATCATTAGGCGGGACGAGGTCAGATGTCGTGACACAATAAAAAAAAGCTCCCGGTTCAAAACCTCTCATCATCAGCCAGAAGGTGTTCCCTGCTGACCATAGGTCTCCCCCCTTAGAACGCCATTTCGAACGACAAGATGCCAGTTGCATCCACCGGTTATTCGTGAATTTCACTATGTCTTCATTCCACCTATCAATCAATCAAAACGCCTTCCTCCCACATGGATAGGCAGAGACAACGTTTAGCTTAGTATACTAATGTGAAAAATTATCTACGTAGATTATTCGTTTAAGATTATAATTTTAGGTTAAAGCTATCTTTTGAGAGTATTTATTTGTCCTATTGTGGCTTCTCAAATTATGGCAGTACCCTGCCTGATGTTCAGTAGGATTACGGCCTACAGTTACGTAAGAAAGTATCCGGTTCGGCCTAGTTGGAACCGGCATCAGTCAATCGGATATCGACACGCGACCGAATCACTTCACGGTCTGTATACACTTAAAAGTGGAAGTACTATCCTATTAAAAAAAAACAAATGACCGCCATCTTTATTCCCACCTTTCTTGTAAGGCTGGTATGTAGCTGTTTAGTAGGTATATATTTTTGAAATATGTTTGCACACCGCCTGGCCATCCATCACCAACCGTCTGCGATGTTTACCCACTACTAATATGGATGTTTCTAGAACCTCGAGCTATTTTTAGTATTACATTATTGACTTTAGTAAACAAACATGTAACAGGCAATAACTCAAATATATCCTTCAATTAGAACCTAACTAGAAACTAGTTAACACTCCAATTAAATAAACTTTTAATTGATACTTGATACTTTACCTATATGTCACGCAATCCTATAAATGGTAACATATAGATGTTTGTTTGTTTGTTTGTATGTATGATCACGCCTAAACGGCTAAACCATATTGGATGATATTAGGTACTCAGATAGAAGGAAATATAGGCTACATTGAGTTATTATTCATTACTGATAGGTTGTCGTCTTCCTGCGTCAAACGCTGCGTTTTCCTGCCCCACCGAGCAGGTTGTCAATCCATAAGCGTCCAACGCTGTGTTTTTCTGCCCTATTTAATAGGTTGTCTATTCACCTGCATTCAACGCTGCGTTTTCCTGACCCATTTAACAGGTTGTCAGTCTACCTGCGTCCAACGCTGCGTTTTCCTACCCCATTTAACAGGTTGTCAATCCACCTGCATTCAACGCTGCGTTTTTTCCCCTTTAGCAGGTTGTCAGTTTACGTGCGTCTACGCTACGTTATCCTGCCCCATTTAACAGGTTTTCAATTTATCTGCGTTTTCATTATCACTTTTCATTATCAACTTTCATTATCAAAAAGTTCATTTGGAAAAAAAGGAGTTAAGAGCTTGGCAACTCTAGCCAACATTATTTCTTTTTTATGTTTCAAGGTACCATACTCGTATTGCGTGTCGGAATATTAGAGATTTATGTAATCGATACAGTTTGGTAAAAAATGGCCTGAAAGCCTTTTACGTTTTTTTTGTTTTGTTGTGATTTAATGCCTTTTTCAGTTATTTATTGCTCCGCCTAAGGGTTTGTGAAAATGTGAACTTTTATGCTTTCCCTGACTTTTGCCTTCTAAAAACTGGTTCATGTGATTATAACAAGACGATAAGATAATTCTCAAAGATGAAATAAGTCTTATCTACTTTCGTGACACGACATTTGACCTTGACCCGCCTGTTGATAATCAAAAGGACGTCTAAGAGTGGTGACGACTAAAAAAACAAATTAGTTCCCGACTGCCTCAGTCGCTGTCATTATGCCGGCCTAAGGTGCTTCTTCACGCATCGCTTAAAGGATCCAAGGTCATAGGATGTAGTTATTTTACCTGTAGTAGCAGTTGCCTCTATTCATAGAGCGTACTTAGCTTAAAGTTAGAGTGTATCTGTTAGAGTGTAAAAATAAAGTTATATATCGATCCTAATTAAAAAAAAAATGATGGGAGATTTTTGCCTAGTGCCCGTATAACCGTAGAGCTTGTATGAAGAGAATTATGGATAGGAGGAAATCGAGGAAGTTGTGCCAGGATCGTGGCAAGTAACGCTCTATTGTCTTTCCTATCCCTGTAGGAAAATTACGTGACAATTTGCTTGATTGATTGGTTGATATATTATTTAATAATGATACTCCCATCGCTGAGACAAGTTAATAACTGAAAAGATATCATATAATAATATATTCAGTTCTGACTTCATCTGCGAAGTATTTCATTATATAAAATATCCATATTTCAGGGGATAAAAACAAATTATACCCAACCAGTATACGCTTCAGGCATTTTCTCAATTACCTCTAGAATAAAAACATGCATAAATTACTTACTTTTTATGTTGGCTATGTTAGCAAAGTTTTGATCGTACCTCCTAACATACCTTTATATTATGTATATATTTCTTCTGTCTGTGTGTATGTAACTGCATTTCGTGTATAAAACTGTCCGTCAGGGTAAAGTGGTCAAGTAGCATTACAAATTACTGCTCTGTTCGCTTGAAGCATTCGCTAATAGTGCTAGGACCAAGGTTTTTTATTTCTATTTTTTATAGGTTTTGTCTGACTTAGACCTATCTGATGATAAGATAGATTAATGTCCAAGAGTATAGTTCAGAGGTGCGATTCAGACTGCAGACATTAGCTGTAGTCTAAATACGCGGACAGCTACACAGTTACGCAGTCAGACAATCATCTTTTGTTACTTTTATTAGAAGAGGAGAAGGACGAGGATTTATTAATGTTATTACATACTACAATGAATAGAAAATCAGCTGATCCTATATTTAAATGCATAACACACAAAGAAAGTTAATCAATCAATCAAATTGTCACGCCTTTTTCCCACTAGGATAGGTAGAGACAATGGAGCGCCACTTACCACGAAGTTATTCAATACTAATTAAAAAGCATTTGATCAACATTGAAGAAAAGTTTAGACTATTGTCGTTTAAATAAAAAAAAATACAAATTGATTTTACTCTCAGTTTTATTCGTGTAAACGCTCTGCGGTCAGCGACATGACTTGTACTACGGCCAGCTGTACTAGTACAGTCGCGACATGCAGCGGCTGCAGACTGCGGTGTCACCTTGCACGGAATCGCACCTTTAAAGGCTGAACCGATTTTAATGTAAAAGTTTGTGTGTACTTAAGTGGGTCTTTGAGTTAAGATACACACTAGGACCAGGGGCCTTCCACCAACTTTAAAAAACAAGCATGTTTCAAGACAGTACTGTTTGATGTACAAAACAAGATTACTCAATCTTCTCTTATTTGCAATTTTGTTTTATTCCTTCAAATTCATTCCTTCATTCGCATAGATTTTACGTTCAGAAACGTATTGCCACTGCATTTAATAATTAAAAACTAAATTATATTTTGTAATTACAGCGGTGGTGCGCTTTAGAGGAATGAATATTAATGTGACTTCACAAAACTGTCAAAAGTAATTTTATTTAAAAATGTATATTTGACGTACGAATTGACATTTGACAATTAAAACAATAATGCTATAAAAAATGGTGATACGCCCGCTGATAGGAGCACTGCAATGAGTTTCAATTGAAAGCAAAGGTTTTATTTAAACCAATCATAATGTCCTACCTAATCCTACAGAGATAGACAGAGAAAATAGACTTAACAATTCTTGCACAACTCTCTCGCTTCCCTCACATCCATGTTTTTTTGTTAAGCTTCACATATGAAAGTATTTCGCCCGATTTTAAGCTGGATTGCGGCTCATCAACTTTTAAGCTAATCCTGAAACGCGACTAAGTCACTTAACGGTATGTACACTTGACAGTGGGGGTACTACCCCAGTCTGCAATTCTCTGCCTACACTCTTATCTTAAGCATAAAAATAAAGAAATGTTTGCTTTTATTTATTTGAACTATCATTTAAACTGGAGTATTGTAGAATAAGAGTTCCTTTTGTAGACGCTAGAGCTGAAATCTGAACATTGGAGTTAAAAGTTAAAGTTAAAGCAACAAAAGGTGATTTGACGCTATTGTGAAAATCTATCCAGAATTGTTTGAGGAGAGATTTCGCTTTAATAAAAGCACTTTGAAGTTGTCATATAAAGCTTTTAAAAATTTATTACTGGATTGTACATTATTTCAAAGTGAAAGGCACATATATAAGCTACCGGATAGTAATCGTGAGTGCTTAAATTGGGATAATTTAGCTACCACAAGTTGACGACCGGCGTGGACGAACGGTTTAGCGATTGGTTTGTTGCGCGTTAAGTCCCGGGTTCGATTCCCGGTCGGAGCAAATATTTGTTTCATAGCTTTTATTTGTATATTTGTTAATAAAAAAAAGAGATGGATATTTGCTTCGGGTCTGGTTATCAAAGAGTGGTAGGCAGTGGTACCCAGTCTGCCGATCCGGGATAGTACCACCACTTACAAGTATACAGACCGTAAAGTGATTTGGTCACGTTTCGGGATCAGCTTGTAAGTTGCCGGTTCCATCTAGGCCGGCATAGTGGATGTGATTGCTACTCACAGTTATTTAATTGTAGTAGCAGTGACATTCATTCACAGACCACACTTCGGCTTAACATCAAGCGGGGTGCTGTCATATGTCGAGTCAGAATAAAAAAAAAGTTTTTTAAAGTTTATTAATTTTTATAACAAAATTAAAATTATAAAATGTATTATAATGTATTTGAATGTAGTCGCAAATGACCAAGCTGTTTATAAGCGACTTCAAATAAATAAATAAAAACATAATAAAAAAATAGTTTCTTATTTTTTTATTGATGTCTATTTATTTATTTATTTAAAACTTTATGCACAATGTACAAAGGCGGACTTAATGCCGCTAGGCATTCTTACTAGCCTACCTTAGAAACAATTTAACGCACTTTTTGTATGAGGTAGGTGAAAATAATAAAAAAATAAAAAATAGAAGCATCTGATTCTAACTAATTCTAATATACTTTATAATACACTAAACATACTACATACCAAAAATTAGTAATTATTAGTAAATTAAATAAAGTAAATTTTAAATACCTTGGGTATTTAAACACTGAAATGTTTTTTTTATATTGTGACTCGACATATGTCAGCACCCCGTCTGAAGTTAAGCTGAAGTGCGGACTATGAATGGAGGTAACTGCTACTTTAGTCATTTTTTTATATTTTATTTAATTATGACACCACACTTGACCTGGAACCGCCTGATGATAAGCAAGCGTCGGTCCAAGAGTGACGACGACTGAAAAAACCGAGTTAGTTCCCGGCTGCCTTAGTCGCCGTCATTATGCCGGCCTAAGGTGTTTCTTCACGCATCGCTTGAAGGATCCAATTAATTGTAAATAGCAGTCATATTTACTATGTGGGCCTAGTTGGAACCGGCAACTTTTAAACAGATCTTGAAACATACCACCATTCAATCAAATTGTCACGTCTATTTCACACAGGAAGAAGAAGAGACAGTGGAGCACCACTTGCTTCGAACCTGGTATAACTTCCTTGCTTCCCCTTCCTTCTCTTTGCAACATCTCCCTTAGTACTTCGGACAGACTAGACATTCTTGGAATGTCCCTTCGCTGCGACTTGAATCACAGGGACCACATCGAGCGGGCCATTAAGACCACCTCCCGCAAACTTGGCATCCTGAACAAGGTGCGGCGGTTCTTCGCGCCAGAGCTTCGCCTGATATTATACAAGGCTCAGATTCGCTCTTGCGCGGAGTACTGTTCGCACCTCTGGGACGGCTCTGCCAAGTATCTTCTCAATGCCCTGGATTCATTGCAGCGCCGAGCTGTCCGAATTATAGGTGATGCAGAGGCCACGCGAACTCTGGAGCCCATGCAACTACGCAGAGACATGGCGGCTTTGTGCGTCCTCTATCGCCTATACCACGGAGAATGTTCCGAAGAGCTCTTTAACCTTATTCCTGCCTCGTCCTTCCACACCCGTAATACCCGCACAGGTCGGGGAAAGCATCCACATTTTATCGACCGAATCAGCAGTCGAACTAAAAAGTTCGATGCGTCTTTTCTTTGTAGAACAATTGACAAGTGGAATGCTTTGCCTGCCCATGTGTTCTCTCCATCCTATGACCTTGGATCCTTCAAGCGATGCGTGAAGAAGCACCTTAGGCCGGCATAGTGGCGGCGGCTGGGGCAGCCGGGAACTGACTCGGTTGTTCCAGTCGTCGTCACTCTTGGACCTCCTCTTGCTTATTATCAGGCGAGTCGAGGTCAGATGTCGTGTCACAATAAAAAAAAAAAAAAAAAAATCTCGCGTTGAGTCGAACGCGAGTTGACAATAACTATCATAATAGTTAGTATTACCTCAAAGATTTAAAAGACATACTATGAAATATCACATATCTACAGTATTTTCCGTTTGGATTATTTCGGCTTTACCTCTTAACTTTTCCTCTCGTAACAAATCACTTGGATCCAGAACAAGGTACGCCCGTGAAATTGCTATTCGGCAATAGATCTCTTTCGAATTATCTGACCATTTTCTTTTGTAATAAATACCACTATTATGAGAATAAATTGCTTTGATAGCTTTAAGGCGACCGTGATGTAGTAGTAGTGAAATGTTCACGCAAATTAAGAGCCACTGATACGAAACCACCTTCTGGTACCAACGTATCCCTGATATAATTGTACTTTGGTCGTTCTGTTTCTATGATGTAATTACGTTTAGCTTAGTTTTGAAATGTTTAATATCTTTTAATATCTTAAAAAAAAACTTTTTTTGTTATTTTATTACTGAACTCGACTTGCATTAAGGTAAGAAATAAATCCGATTGAGTTTGTCAGTCGCCTTCACTATGTAAGTCACTATGATTTAGTTAAAATATATGTATTTACTTAAATTTGTTTATTGAATTAAAAATATATATATACTATCGGGTTACTATCGGGTTTATTGTGGCTAATATTTTACATTTTTTTTATTACGATGTTTCGAACGCTTTGCAGCCATCGTCTCAGCCTCTCTGTAACCACGATGGCTGCAAAGTCGCATAAAATTTGTTTAATTCAATAATCAGAGCTTGCGCTAAATCTAATTAATTTAATTAATTAATTAAAATTGTTGTAATCCATGTATTTGTATTTAATTAAATTTGTGCGAGAATCAAGAGATATTTCGTTAGCACAAAGTTAATTATTACCTAAGATACAGATCTTGCCACAATTTGTGCCAAATCGATTAATCCCAACCCTTATTGTTCGCCCTTTGATTCATATTAATTACATTGAAATTCACAGCTTATATTTCTTTATGTCTTTGTCCTACCTTTTTGGCGGGATCAGTCTGAGTACCATCACTTACAAGTATACAGACTGTAGTGACTTAGTTGCGCTTCAGAGTCAGCTTGTAAGTTGCCAGTTCCAACTAGGCCGTCATAGTGAATGTGACTACTGCTTGACAGTTATTTAACTGTTGTAGCTGTTACCTCTATTCATGGACCGCACTTTAGCCTAACATCAGGTGGGGTTCTGTCATATATGGAGTCACAATAAATAAACCTAAATTAATTTGAAGAAACTTTTTTTTTGTTTTTTGTTTCGTTGTCTGACATAGTAGCAGGGACCGAGGCAGTCGTAAACTGAAACGGTTTTATCAGTCGACGATGCTCTTATGCTACAGCCACACTATGCTCTTCGCACTGCTCCGCGCGCTGCTCCTCGAGCTGCCGTGAATATTGCCCTAACAGCCACACACGGGTTCATCGCGTAGATCCGATGGACGACAACATTGTTACTTTGACTCGCACGACGAGCAGCAAGAGGAATAACGCAGCCACACTATGTCTCTGCTCATTTCCCTTGCTATTTCTCTCGCCACTCGTCGAGTGTGTGGCCGTAGGGTTAGACCTGCCCTTGCTCACTACAGTAGAGATAGAACGTCGCGTCTTTAAAAAAAAAGCACTATCTATGGATACGTACTATGATTTATTAAATTCTATAAATGGTGATTGATAATTGGTTTACAATGTAAAAGGAAATATTACAAAGATACTAACTGAATTTTTATATACTAAAATTCAATAAAATCTGCAATGCAAATTAAATGAAAATCCCTTTGAAATGGAAAACTGGTTAATAAATAATTCTGAATACGTTATCCTTTTTATTTAAAGGATATGACGTCATTAACATTACGGGTCTCTATTACCTTTATTTTACATTTCTATACTAAGCTACAAAAGTGCTTGTATCATAGAAACAGGACAACTAAAATACATATATCAAAGATACATTTACAGATATTGTGTTTATTTACAATATACACATAGGCGATGCAGAGGTCACGCGAACTCTGGAGCCCCTGCAACTACGCAGAGACATGGCGGCTCTGTGCGTCCTCTGTCGCCTATACCACGGGGAATGTTCCGAGGAGCTCTTTAACCTTGTTCCTACCTCGGCTTTTTACTCCCGTAATACCCGCACAGATCGGGGAAAGCATCCGCATTCTATCGACCGAATCGGCAGTCGAACTAAAACGTTCGGTGCGTCCTTTCTTTGTAGATCAATCGACAAGTGGAATGCTTTGCATGCCCATGTGTTTTATCCATCCTATGACCTTGGATCCTTCAAGCGATGCGTGAAGAAGAAACCTTTGGCCGGCATAGTGACAACGACTGAGGCAGTCGTGAATAAAATCGTTTTCTCAGTTGTCGTCACTCTTGGACCTCCTCTTGCTTATCATCAGGCGGGACGAGGTAAGATGTCGTGTCACAATAATAAAAAAAACACAATATTCTTGTTCCAACAGGGCCAGTATGGTAATACTGTAGTAGCAGTCGTCTCCATTCATTAACCGCACTTCAGCTTAGCATCAGATGAGGTCCTGTCATATCGTTTCTATGTTGATCAATCGACAACTGGAATGCTTTACCTGCCTTAGTTTAAGCACCTTAGGCCGGCACAGTGACGACAACTCTAAGTTTTTTCAGTCGTCGGCACCTTTAAAGTTTCCCTTAAATACCACTAGCCAAGTTTATGTCAGATTGCGCATCTCAATAACAACGTAAAAACAATAAATTACAATCAACAATAAATTATTAAAAAACATTGAAAGAAACGTACAATCAAATCAATCAAATTGTCACGCCTTTTCCCACAGGGATAGGCAGAGAAGCGCCACTTGCCACGATCCTGACAGAACTACCTCGGTCCCTTCCGATTCACAATTCTCTTCATGAAAGCTCTATGGTTATGGGCACTAGGCAACCTAGTTTTCTTGAGGATGGCTCTGATTTTGTTGGAAAACACCCTCCTG
Source organism: Tinea trinotella (assembly GCA_905220615.1). Taxonomy (NCBI): domain Eukaryota; kingdom Metazoa; phylum Arthropoda; class Insecta; order Lepidoptera; family Tineidae; genus Tinea; species Tinea trinotella. The sequence goes on along the minus strand of HG992328.1, from coordinate 2,937,830 downwards.
GGCCTGCCTTGTTTAACGTATCCATGAACATGAGTTATATAAACTCATTTCGTCAATCTACTTTCCTTCATCCTTTCTATGTGCCCAAACCAAATAATCATTATTAATTTAAATATTCTATTATTCATTCAATAAATTTAAAAGAAGTAATCGGAGGATCTTTTTTTCCAATTTTTTAATTAAAAAAAACATTCCAGTTCTTTGAGTGCCTTATTGAGTGGAAAAGATTTTTTAAGTATATTTTTTTATAAGCTGTTTTAGGCATTGCTATTTTTATTCTTACAGTAATTATACTCGTATACAGGTGACCCAAAAAAATGAAGCCAACCTGAAAAAGGTACATGATACCCGTTGGCAAAAAATTTCATTATATTTTAATGAAAGTTAACCTTCTTAGTCATATTTGCCAAAACTGCCACCCCAGGGTGATAGTTTTTTTTATAGTTTTTTTTTATTGACTCCAAATTTGACCGCCAGATTGTAAGCATGACGGAGCCTCGACGCACGGCTGGAGAGTCCTTTTTAGTAATTAAATAAAATTATCATATCACTACAATAATCAGCCAAAAGACGTCTGCTGGCCTCCCCCTTTAGAACGCCATTCCGAACGACAACTGTCATAGTTGCATCCACCGTTTACTTTTGACTCTCGCTGTCGTCAGTACACCTAGTGGAAGGCCTACCGACGCTGCTACTTCTGATTCGTGGTCTCCACTCTAGAACCTTTATATTAAATAGGTTGTCGGTTTTTTGAGTGGACAGACTATTGCCACTTCAACTTGCAAAACCAAGGAGCTCACTATTGAACCTCCTCTTGCTTATCATATGTCGATAACTCTGGTTCTTCGGCGAATATTCTCGCGCAAAGATACTCCAAGCATAGCACTCTTCTTTGCCCGCTGAGAGGGTCTGAGCTTTTCAAACAGGCCAACAGTTTAGGACTTTCTTTCCTGTCATTTGTCAGATCTTCAGGCGATATGTAATACAAAGTAATATTAATATAGTTCTAACTTTCTAAACTAGAACCTATATTAACAGATACAGGTGTGGACATCATAAATTGCGGTTAAACTTCAGATAGCAAATCCCGGACAATAGCCATTCACAGAATATTGGCCATAACTAACAAACTGACCAACATTATCTGCAGTCAAGCGTGTGACTATAATTACTGATCGAAAAATAATTAAGGTCGTTACAGTGCAAGAGACACGCAAACTAGGAGCACAGGTTCAAAACCACTTGCCGGTACCAATGTATCTTTTATTTATTTTTATTTATTTATAAACTCTTTATTGCACAAAAATAAGGTACATAGGCGAGCTTAATGCCTTAGGCATTATCTACCAGCTAACCTTTGTTGTGTAGTGCTGTGATTGGCTGGGTGCAAACCATTTATTATAAAAATTTAATATTATTTTAATTGACATTGGTTATAAAAACATATATATATATATATATATATATATATATATATATATATATATATATATATATATATATATATATATATATATATATATATATATATATATATATATATATATATAAGCAATACATACATTAGGCAACATATACACAAATATACATAAGATTAAACACATGTATGAGATAATAAGGATGTTATAAGGTTTGTTTATTTAAAAAGTGATTGGTGAGTAGGTGTTTAAAGTTGTTGATAGTTGGGGCTTGTCTAATAGTCAGGGGAAGCTTGTTCCACTGGTGAGCTGCAGAGACTGTAAAAGATTCGCCGTAAGCAGAGGAAGAATGAGTTGGAATTTTTAGTTGATTATTTTGGGATGAACGAAGAGAAAGCTGGTGGGAGTTACAGAGGAATTGAAATCGGTTTTTTAGATAAACAGGAGACAATGGATTGTAAAGGATATCATAAAGGAAGGTAAGGAGATGTGTTGACCTGCGAAAGCGTATGTTAAGCCAATTTAACTGAGTTCGATAAGCAGAGACGTGATCATACTTACGCAAACCAAAGACGTAACGTATGCAAAGATTCAGCAACCGTTCCAACTTGTTTAAAAGATCTTCGTTTAGATCACAATAACAAATATCAGCATAGTCAATTATAGGGAGCAATAGCGAGTTCACCAGCATGAGTTTCGCCTGGATAGGAAGGAAAAACTGAAGCCGCTTGAGCTGATGCATAGTGTAAAAAACTTTCCGACTTATCTCGGACACCTGAAACTCCCACGACAAGTCACAGGTCATGTGCAGGCCGAGATTTTTAACCTGCTGGTAAAAATCACTAATATCAATAATAAAGTTGCACGTTATTAAATTTTAATGGGGAAATAGTATCTAAATCCACTTTGTCTAGCATGTATCTCGAACCAATAATTATGACCTGCGTCTTGTCGGGGTTGACCAAGAGCCCGAGTTCAGCGGAACGGACACGAATAGCCTCAAGATCACTGTTAACTTTATGGAGAGCAACATCTATCTCTCTAACATCAAAACTAAGCGCCAGCTGCAAGTCGTCAGCATAAAGATGATAGGAACTGTGACGGATGATAGGAACTAGGGTGTTAATAAAAAGAGAAAAGAGCAATGGTGATAGCACGCCACCCTGAGGTACGCCAGTATTAACCGGAGACCAGTCGGAAAAGGCGTCATCAAGATCTTTGACATAACATGTACTTTGATCGTCCTGTTTCTATGATATAAATCTTCATCGTCATCAGCCAGAAGGCGTCCACTGCTGAACGTAGGCTTAGAACGCCATTTCGAACGACAAGATGCCAGTTGCATCCACTGGTTATTATGATATAGATACCGGCAAATAAAAGAGCGTTGACTATTGAGCTGCGCAGTATAAGAATCGACAGATTAGAAAAGCTCTAAACTGCATATGTATTTAATAACCTTTAAACTTTTTCATTCATTTTTCGTTATACATATTCGTAAAATGAAAACTAAGTAGGTGACAAAACAAGTTACTCCGCAGATTCAATGCCAGCGCTCTTTTCATCTGCCGGGACCAAAGCCTAGAAACTTTTATTAGATATAGAAACGCTAAGTAAAAAAAATAGGCATGTAACTTCCTTATTTATTACACTACCCTAACCTAAAGCACTAATAAAAAAAAAAAACAATAAAATTAGTCCAGCTGTTTAGAATCACATAGGGGCACACGAACAATAGAAATACATTTAAGACATACATAAAGATAATACGCATTGGAATATTAAAAAGGTAATATACTTATTAGATAAGTAAAGTTAAATTTAGTATCCTTTGTTCCAAAAGCGATATTTATAACGAAAACATATAATAAACAATGTATTATAAAACCCGCAGCACCAAAGAAAGCTATCACCGCAACAAATTATACAAAAGAGATTCATAAATCTTCAAAATTCAAACAATGAGCGTATGGATAATTACATATGTATAAGGGCTTATATGCACTATATATCTAAAAAAAATTGAATATGATTCTGTGACTTATTTTATCAATCAATCAATCAAATTGTCACGCGTTTTTCCCACAGGGACAGGCAGAGACAATGGAGCGCCACTTACCACGATCCTTACACAACTTCCTTCACACGCTTCCTTCACATCCACAATTCTCTTCATACAGGCTCTGTGGTTATGGGCACTAGGCAACCTAGCTTACTTGAGGATGTCTCAATAGACTCCTAATAGAATAATTTTGCATTCCTTACATCCATAGTTCTCCAAGTCGTATGTGACTGAACTTCTCCTAAACGACCGGACCGATGATGTAAAAAATCTTATTTTTTTCATGTTACTCGACAGCACCCTGCCTGTTGTTAAGCTGGAGTGCGGTCCATAAATGGATATCACTGCTACTACAATTCAATAACTGTATGTAGCAATCACATTCACTACCAGTCTGCCGATCCGGGATAGTACCACCACTTACAAGTATACAGACCGTGAAGTGATTTAGTCGCGTTTCGTGATCAGCTTGTAAGTTGCCAGTTACAACTAAGCTGGCATAGTGGATATGACTGCTACTAAAAGGTATTAAAATTGTAATAGCAGTGACATCCATTCATAGACCTCACTCGAGCTTAACATCAAGCTGGGTGCTGTCATAGGTCGAGTTACGAAACAAATATAATACTCGTATATAAAAAAATTATGCCGGTCTAGTTGGAACCGGCAACTTACAAGCTGATTGCGTTTCGACCAAATTACTTCACGGTCTGTATACTTGTAAGTGGTGGTACTACCCCGGAATGACAGAATGGGCACCACTGCCTACCACTCTTTATTATATATGATACTTTTGAATAAAATGTACACTAAAAACACAATTACTAATACTGTTTATGCTATAAGTTTCGAGTAAACGTTGAAAGTGGTCCCTAATGTAAACCCACCTTAATATTCTGAATAAGTTCGCCTAAATAAACAACCCTCGAATGCGGTCGCGTAAATTTCCGAGACCCGACAACCTATTAAGTATCTTCAAAATTATTATTCCTTAAACTTATTATTGTTGTTATTATAAATACTTTAATAATAGTCAGTGAATCTAAGATTATAGGGGAAGAACCAAAGAATTTGGACTTAAGACACAGAAGGAGCACTTAAATAGCTTCAAAATACAACTGTTTATACTATTTTCACGTATGGCATTAAAAATAAGTCAGAAGGGAATAAATATACATTTTTACATTCGTAATTTAGAAGGTTGTCACTAGTTTAGATGATCATTTGACTACGTAATTTGACAGAATAACAAATGACATTAAAATACTTAAAAAAAGGATGACGGAACAATTATGCCGCTACTCTTACTACCACGTGACTTTTAATTAAGCAGTATTAAAAGTAAACCACAATTACAAGTCGTTGTATTTGCAAAAAAAGTAGTGCCAACCTTTGAAATAAAGGAATTGAAGTACAAGTAGCTGTCTCTTTCAGTCACACGTGGTATAAACATTATATAAATGAGACAAATAACAATAAATTAGTTCTTGTTTTAGCACAGATTCTATTCTTTCCAAATTCTTTGGGAAGAACACTTGGGTGCTTGGGCCTCTAATTCCACCATGACTAGTATGCCTAGTCATGGTTGATCCTCCAAACTCGTGCCATTTGCTAGGAATAAAATTCAATGTAAGTGACGTAGATTGTACCTAATATCATTGCTAGATACATAATATGTATCTCAAAAAGTACCGCAATGTACTGCAAATGTACCGCAAAAAGTAGCCTCCACTAAACCGACTTACCCCAGCTTAAATTAGGCGATGTTGCGGTTAGTATGTATTGCGGTAATAAAAATAAATCTTATGTAAAATGTGAAACAATTTCATACAAGAGGAGTGATGAGATCGCACTCCGTACATTCTTGACCCGATATCGCTTCATCAAGAAATCTTTTCAAAACATGACATTTTTAAATTCTCTGTCAGACTCGTACTGACCTTGATTTCGCTTCATCAAGAAATCTTCTCGAAACCAAACATTTTTAAATTCTTGGTCAGACTCATACTGACCTGACATGCTTAAAATGTGGTTTTACATAGTTATTTATTTAATAATTTTGTTACGAAAATAAATAATTTTCTATCTTTCTTTCTTTAAGCATATAAAACTATGTAAAACCACCTTTTAAGCATGTCATTAAGGTTCTTTACCCGATATCGCTTCATCAAGAAATCTTTTCAAAACAAGACATATTTAAATTCTTGGTCAGACTCATACTGACCTAACATGCTTAAAATGTGGTTTTACATAGTTATTTATTTAATAATTTTGTTACGAAAATAAATAAATTTCTATCTTTCTTTCTTTAAGCATATAAAACTATGTAAAACCACCTTTTAAGCATGTCATTAAGGTCAGTATGAGTCTGACCAAGAATTTAAATATGTCTTGTTTTGAAAAGATTTCTTGATGAAGCGAAATCGGGTCAAGAATGTACGGAGTGCGATCTCATCACTCCTCTTGTATGAAATTGTTTCACATTTTACATAAGATTTATTTTTATTACCGCAATACATATTAACCGCAACATCGCCTAATTTAATCTGAGGTAGGTCGGTATAGTGGAAGCCACTTTTTGCGGTCAAAACCTAGCTTCCTATGTTATAATGAATTATTTAACCAATTTTTATTCGGATAAGTTCGCGTCTTTCCGCTACCACAAAGGCTGCAAAAACTTTCGAAACGACGAATAATAAAAAAATATAAAATCAAAATCGAAATAAACGCGATAGTAAGCCGCATATTTTTTTTTTTAATTCATCTGTAATACTTATAAAACAACATGATTTTAAAATACAGAAAACATACCATCGTCCATCAGGATCTTTTAAGCAAAACGACTTAGGCAGCTTGAAACTGAGTCCGTTTTTTCAGTCGTCGGCACTTACTATTAGGCAAATTAAGGCCATATTACGTGTCAAAATAAAAACAAGGAAAATAAATTGTGTCGACATAACCTTAACAACGAGGTTACTTAAAGTTGCAAGTCATCGTTTTTTATATAGGAACAAGAAAACGTGTGCGTGACAGGACTTTAACATGGTTGATAAGGTTCAACATGGAAATAAATATATTTACTATAAAGAAAATGTATTATGTTGTACTTTTTTTATTTGTTACTTGACACTATGCCTCAGTCGCCGGCATAGTGACGGCGACTGAGGCATCCGGGAACTAACTTGGTATTGTAGTCGTCACTCTTGGACCTCCTCTTGCTTATTTATCATCAGGCGGGTCGAGGACGGATGTCGTGTCACAATAAATAAAAACTCCACCCGCCTGATGTGCCTCAGTCTCCATTACTCTTCCGGCCAAAGATGCTTCTTTACGAATGCAAAGATGACTAGTAGACAAGTAGTACCCAGTCTGCCGATCCGGGGTAGTACCAAAACTAACAAGTAGGTATACAGACCGTGAAGTGACCGTGAAGTGTTGCTTCGGGATCAGCTTGTAAGTTGCCGGTTCCAACTAGGCCTGCATAGTGGATATGACCAGATTTCAGCTTTAGGCTGGATGCTGACATGTTAAGTCGAGCCACAACAACAACAAAAAAACTAGTCTATTTGTTATCTTTATATGCGTTAAGTAGCATCTTCCCTCACATCCACAATTTCTCTTTATACAAGCAAGTTTAATTTAATTTAAATTTTAAGGTAATAAAAATATAGTTTTAAAAAACTAAAAAAAAACACGCATATAAATAAAAATGTGAACTAAAAATTAATAAATGGTAAGTAAGAGGAGGTCCAAGAATGCCGACTACTAAAAAACCGACTCAGTTCCCGACTGCCTCAGTAGCTGACACTATGCCGGCTAAAAAAATATTTAATGAAATGAATGAATGAATGAAATAAAATCGGTACTGTCATCGGTTTTTAATACGTGTACAATTTTTCATAGAAGTAGGAGAAAATTAATTCGAATAATTCCGTTACATAGTTACATACATACAAGTCAAGCTAATAAAAGCGTGTTAAAAATACCCAATAATGCTAGAAGTACGGGTGATAGTATTTCAAACTTCTTCACAAATATTTATTTTTTAAAACGGAAAGCATAATTTGTATTCAGAAGACGGACTGAAATCGGAAACGGTGTGTGAAGATTCCGAATTCCAGCATTTCACACATTCTGTCCTCCACATCCCTGCATAATACCGCAATGCGTATGTACCCGTATCCGTCGCGGACTCTCAAAAGCCTATTCTCACAAAATTTAAATAGTAAAACACTTGAGGAATAAACTAAATAAAACTTTTAATAATTAAAATATAATTTATTAATCAATCAATAAAATTTTCACGCCTTTTTCCCAAAGGGATAGGCAGAGACAATGGAGCGCCACTTGCCACTAACATGACAGAATTCCCTCGCTTCCTTCACATCCAAAATTCTCTTCATACAAGCTCTATGGTTATGTGCACTAGGCAACTTAGCTTTCTTGAGGATGTCTCCGATTTTTATATATTAAATAAAAAAAACATCACGCTTCACAAAAGTCGCCTGCGACCTGAATTCAAAGCCGACCTCTGTTGCTCTGAATACTGAGCTTTGATACGCTACGTATCTGCGTTGAAATTGTTCTCCTGCAATCAAAGAAATCCCGGTTCAAAAATAATGTACTTCGTCAACTAATTTAGAGAAATTAGCACGTCGAATTCACGCGGTAGTTACATTTTATTAATTTTAATTTTTTCCTCTATTTCAGATTGTAAGCATGACAGAAATGACGTGATGCTGGAAGAAAGAATGGTCAGTATTTCCTGAGGTTTAAAAACAAAGATTTTTATTATATTAAAAAATTTTGCTGTTTATAATCCGAATGTAGCAAAGGCTTTGCACTGGGTGACTACGCAGCGAAATTAAACGTTTTTTATTTACATATTTTAATTGTGACTAACAGGTAACCAGTGGATGCAACTGGCATCTTGTCGTTCGGAATGGCGTTCTAAAGGGGAGGCCTATGTTCAGCAGTGGACGCCTTCTGGCTGATGATGATGATGATGAATTGTGACTAGATATATGACAGCTTAATGTTCCATTATGCCGGCCTAGTTGGAACCGGCAACTTACAAGCTGATCCCCAAACGCGACTGAATCACTTCACGGTCTGTATACTTGTAAGTATAATTATTTAATTAAAAGTAAGCAGTGGTACCCAGTCTGCCGATCCGGGGTAGTACCGCAACTTACAAGTATACAGACCGTGAAGTGACTAAGTCTCGTTTCGGGATCAGCTTTTAAGTTATCGTTTTCAACTAGGTCGACATAGTGAATGTAACTGCTACTTAGTTATTTAATTGGAGTAGCAGTCACCTCCAATCATAGACCACACTCCAGCCTAACATCAGACAGGGGGTTGTTATAAAATGACGAGCCAATATGAAAAAAATTATATTAATTTAAAGAAGGGAGTAAACAATCGATCAATCAATCAAACTGACACGCCTTTTTCTCACAGGGATAGGCAGAGACAAAGAATCCTGACTTGCCACGATCCTGACACAACTCCCTCACTTTCCTTACATCTCCTTACATCCAAAATTCTTTTCATACAAGCTTTACGCTTAAACACTGAACATCAATCAATATGTCACGCCTTTTTCCCACAAGGATAGGCAGAGACAATGGAGCATAATAACAATAATTGCACTTAATTAAAGTGCTGACTGTATCATAAATTTGGAATGCTGAAAGGCTCAAAACTGAAAAAGCGTGCATTTAATATTTTCACAAACAATGCAGCTCTGAAATAACTGAGGTTATATGGAACGAAACTACCCGCAAAACAATAAATTGCTATATAAAACCCAAGATTTATATCTTTATTGTTTTCGGTGTAATAATAAGTTTACTGTGAAATAAATACTGTATAAGAAAAAGGATGTAGTGACAAGAATTAACAAAGGAATGCTTTGATGGTTTGGACACATGGAAAGGAAAAGTGAAAGTAGATTGAAGAAAGGAATTTATAAATCTGATGTGGATGGATGCGTTAAACAAGGCAGACCCAGAAAGGTGTTCGCCGACCAAAACGGAGATCCTCAAAAAAGCTAGGTTGCCTAGTTCCCGTAACCATAGAGCTTGTATGAAGAGAATGGTGAATGTGAATTGTGGATCGTGGCAAGTGTCGCTTCATTGTCTCTTCCTATGCCTGTGGAAAAAGGTGTGACAATTTGATTTGATTGAAGAAAAATGATTCGTAATTGAAAAGCAAGCAATTTTAAAAGTGTGGTGGGCAGTGGTGCCCAGTCTGCCAATCTGGAGTCGTACCACCGCTTATAAGTATACAGACCGTGAAGTAATTTAGTCGCGTTTTGGGATCAGCTTGTAAGTTGCTGGTTTTAATTAGGCCGGCTTAGTGGATGCAACTACTACTTATTTAACTGTAGTAGCAATCACTTCTATTCATGGACCGCACTCCTTCTTAACGTCAGGCAGATGCTGTCATATGTCGAGTCACAATAAATAAAAGGGGTCATAAATGTTGTGCTATAATAATAAAAAAAATTGCGTGTTGTGAGATGCCTGGCAGATGAAAAATTCAACCTATTAAGTCATAGAAAATATTTATTAAAGGATTATTTATTAAAAGAAAAGGACCTTGACCTTCACTTTGTATGAAGAGAATTGTGAATGTGAAGGAAGCTAGGGAGTTGTGTCAGGATCGTGGCAAGTGGCGCTCCATTGTCTCTGCCTATCCCTGTGGGAAAAACGCGTGACTATTTTGATTTGACCTTTACTTTGATCACCTTTACTTGGAATTTAGCACCTTGAGACTTATGAATACCATTACCACCCGTTTTTACTGCGTGTAAATAGATGTTTTACATTTTTAAAACCATGAACCACTACCTGTAACTACTAAAATATATCTCTAAAAAGTATTTCAACAACAAAATGTTCTTGTAAAGGAAATAAAAACAAAATAATAAAGTTGTGACACGGTATTATCCTTGTACCGACAGATAAATTCATATTTCTAAGCAAAAACTGTCCGGTTTGGAATCGCTCCAAAATTCCGTCTACAATAGAAGCACGCACCCTGAATGCTAACGAGTTGGGTTTTCATTAATTTTATTGCAATTTTCAGATTAGATTAAGTGTGCCTACTCATAGAAAATTGCCGAAGAAATTCCCTTCCTCCTTTTTAATAAAACGAGGGTTATGAGACCTTTTTCTATGTTTTATCATGTCCTAAGTAATTCTGTTTTGTGGATACTCGTATTTATTCAATATGTACGTATGAATCATGTATGGATGGTAGGTTTAGTGCTTAGTGAAATTATTACGACAATGGTAGGTTTATATCTTTTCTTTTATAGTTATTATTAGTTATAATCCTAAAGTGCTTGTATCATAGAAACAGGACAATCATAGTACATATAACAAAGATACATTGGTACCGGTGGGTGGTCTCCAACTCGTGCTCTAGATTTTCGTCCCCATTGCACTGCCACTACACCACTATGAAGAAGGTTAGGCAGTCTCTAACCCTAGTCTGACTACCTGGGGTCTTACCACCTCTTTGTGTACATAAGCATTGTTTATAAAAAAAGCGACCTCGTACATGCCACAAAATATACATTTTTTATCCAAAAATTAAATCTGAACTAGTATGGAAGTGTTCGTGTCTACTAAATTAGTTTTATTACTTTGTTTCTAGTGAGGGAAGCGAGGGAATTGTGTTAGGATCGTGATAAGTGGCGCTGCATTGTCTTTGCTTATCCCTGTGGGAAAAAGGCGTGACAAATTGATTGATTCTAGTAAAATATATGGATGAAAGGGATCAGAGGCGAGTGGGAAGATTATAAATCTTAGGCCGGCATAATGACGGCGACTAAGGCAGCCGGGAACTAACTCGGTTTTTTTCAGTCATCGTCACTCTTAGACCTCCTCTTGCCTATCATCAAGAGGAGGGTAAATGTCATGTCACAAAAAAGAAAGATAAAATGGGGATGATTGAATTGTAGATTTCCTAAAAAAAGGGGTCTGCGGTCAGAGTGTGTATAAAGAGAATTGTATATGTGAAGAAAGCGAGTGAGAAAAGTAGCGTTCCATTGTCACTGCTTATCCCTATGGGTATTGAGGCGTAAAATTATTGATGATGATGCAATTGTGAGTTTTTGTGTAAACTGTTTGCTATCACGTGACTTTTATTAAAAAGTACACGCCTCAAAAACAAATAAAAGGAAGGAATCTATTTAATTACCAAACCTTCTGTTAGTACCTCGGGGTATTTTTATTTAACCGCTCGATTACGTTCAACGGCTTTTAAAGCGACTCGTAAAATGTTACGAGGGAACGATTCTAGATTCTTCGTGTTGTTAGGTATTTAGTATTTGATATATATTTAGTGTGAAGACCGTAAAATATCCATTTCAACTTGCTGGAATTACGATGATCCGGTATTTTTTATTGTGACTCGTCATGTGACAGAGCACCCAGCTTGATGTTAAGTTGGAGTGTGGTTTATGAATGAATGTGTCACTGCTACTACAATTTAATAACTGTAAGTAGCAGTCCCATCCACTATGCCGGCCTAGTTATAACCGGCAACTTACAAGCTGATAAATCACGGTCTGTTTACTTGTAAGTGGTAGAACTATCTCGGATCGGCAGACTGGGTATAGTGGAAGCAGCTACATTTGGCGGGGTGTGGATATAAAAAAACAATGTAAAAACAATGTTATTCCGACTTGCATAATAGTAAACAAATAAAGCAACATTGCCGAACAAATAAGGGTCACTTTTTAGAAAATAAAACGTGAATAAAATTGTTTCTCAATAAATATAAAATTTTATTACATCTTTAAATTTATTACGTTTTTAGCTTAATAAAATGCAAAATATAAATATGAATGGAATCCTACTTTAATGGATTAATAATGGATTTATAAGTAATCGATTCGAAAAAGCTTTAGAATATTAATAATGTATTGGAAGAATATATAAAAAAAGAATATATTATATATATATATATATATATATTATTTATTATCCAAATCTTATAACTGGTTATATTTTTCATATACTATATATCAGTTAAATAAAATCTTATTGTAGCGCCACTATCCCACAGAGATAGGCAGAGACAATGGAGCGCCACTTGCTACGATCCTAACACAACTCTATCGCTTCACTCACATCCACAATGTATGTCCACTCTATGCTTTGAACGCTGTATTCTTAAACAGCACCTCACCGTTTTTATTACTCGTCCATGTTTTTTTTTTATTGTGACACGACATCTGACCTCTATCCGTCTGATAAGCAAGTGGAGGTCCAAGAGTGACAACCACAGAAACAACCGAGTTAGTTCACGGCTAGCTCAGTCGCTGTCACTATGCCAGCCAAAGACTACAATCAAATCATCAGATTAACAATTGCGAATGATTGTGAGTACAAATAGGTAGTTCAAACTGAACTTGTCTACGCAGAGGTTCCAGTCAATACCTAAGTAGCTGAGAGCGTACAATCTATGGCTTTGAAACTTATACTAAACCATTCGGTGTGATGGCGGGACTCTAGTTTAAATTATATTTATTTATTGAGAAACAGATAAAATTTAAAGTATATTAACTATAATTAAACTATAAATAAAAAATATCATCTAATGACGTCACATCAGAGATAGTCCCAAGGAGACTGGCAACATTTCCCCTTTGCATAGTAAGCAGCAACGTTGGCAGAAATAATGCCAGCCTTCCTGTCTCCAGACTTCTTCGTCAGCCGGTTGAACAACTCCTTGGCCAGGCACTTAGCTGAAGGTCCCCAAGGGCCCATCGTCTCGACTCCAAACGGCGCAAATTCGTAAGCAGTACCGAAGTTAGCGTATTTACGCAGCTTGAGGTTCTCAGCAGAATTTTATTTGTGTTATTATTATTTTGTTATAAAAAAAATATGCCTAGTGCCCATAACCGTAAAGCTTGTATGAAGAGTGTTCCAGAACTATTTATTATTTACATATTATTAACTTTTTTTTTTAATTTAACGTTTCTTTGAAATAAGGCATAAGACATAAGTTTTTTATAATAAATATTGTATCAAACGGATATGATTCGTTTTTATTTCATTTTTAGATACTGTTTCGTTACCAGGACCAGCGCACAAGGTGTCTTGTTTTATTTTTAATAAAGAGATTTGTGGATGTAGTAAGGCAAGCGAGGGTGTCAGGATTGTGGCAAGTGGCGCTCCATTCTCTCCGCCTATCCCTGTGGAAAAAAGGCGTGACAATTAAATTGAATGATTGTTTACCTAATTAAAATAGATCAAATAATTTTTTCATCAGAGAATTAAATGTAAATCCAAAAAAAATATTAATAATATGAATTATTAAAACAACATAAAAAGCTAAATCTCGGCTTTATTTTAATCCGATGAATATTTTAATCTATTTGCAACATTTCGGAGGCTGGGATCAAAATAAATAATACGCAATAATAATACGATTATGCTTAGCGTCAGACAGATGTCGGGCCACAATAGAAAAAAAAAATTACGTAGTATTTTCTTAGAATTTGCGTGAACATTGATTAATGAATTAAACAAATTTTATGCGGTTTACCATCGCGTTTATTTTGGTTAGAGTCTCTTCGTGACCACGATGGCTGCAAAGCTCTCCAAACGTCAGAAAAAAAATTGAGAGGTGTCAAGGGACACCCGTATGGAACGAAGTTCCTTTCGATTAATTAGTGAGAATTATAATAATTGAGTAATAATATTTTTATTATTATTATTAACAATTATAATGTAATATAAACTTAATCAGTAGGCTCAATTTTAGTAATAATTGGCTTGTGGTAACTGAAGTAGGAAACATATGTTTGGGATTTTATTTTATTTAAATGTCTTGAAAAAACTGCATCGATGGTATAGCTCTTATAGATTCGGAAAAAGTGGCTGTGGACGGACGGACGGACAGACAGACATGACGAATCTATAAGGGTTCCGTTGTTTACTACGGAACCCTTAAAAGTGTCGTTACAACTTTTGGTCTTAATTTTTTCCGTCTAGCCCCCTTTCGCAACTTGTAAAATAAATATAAACTATATTGGTCCCACCTAAGCTCCGTAGAGCGATGTCGTCGAGCAGCAACCAGTAACTTATGTCAATATTGAATCAGGTTGTTTGTCCTGAGACGGTGTGAATTGAACTCCAGCAGGGCAGATTCAATGCTATGCTCATACAAACAGTTTCAGACTCAATTATTCATGAAGAATTTTCAGTAAATACACATTTTTTATATAAATATTATATAATTATTTTCTTATAATTGTAAAGCTTGTATACTAGGCTGGCATAGTAGATGTGACTGTTACGTACTACTTGAATTGAAGTAGCAGTTACATCCATTCATGGACCACACTCGAGCAATTAAAAAAATGAAGGGAATTGTGGATGTAAGGGAAGCGAGGGACTTGTATCAGGATCGTGGCAAGTGGCGTTCCATTGTCTATGCCAAGCATAATGGATGTGAAAGCTACTTGTTATTTAACAAATGGAATGCTTTACCAGCCCATGTGTTCTCTCCATCCTATAGCCTTCGATCCTTCAAGCGATGCGTGAAGAAGCACCTTTGGCCGGCATAGTGACGGCGACTGAGGCAGCCCTGAAGGCACGGTTTTCGCAGTCTTCGACACTCTTCTTGCTTGCCATCAAGCAAGCAATTGTAGAACAATCGACAAGTGGAATGCTTTGCCAGCCCATGTGTTTTCTCCCTCCTATAACCTTGGATCCTTCAAGCGATGCGTGAAGAAGCACCTTTGGCCGGCATAGTGACGGCGGCTGAGACAGCCGTGTACTGACTCGGTTGTTTCAATCGTCTGCACTTTTGGATCTCCTCTTGCTTATCATCAGGCAGGTCGATGTCAGATGTCGTGTCACAATAAAAAAAAAAAAAAAAAAAGCGGGTCGAGGTTAAATGTCAAGTCACAAAAAAAACTGTAGTAACAGTCACCTCCATTTATATACCGCACTCCAACTTAACATTAGGCGGAGTTCTGTCATAATAAAAAATGTCAAGTTAATTTCATAACTATGAAAAAAAACCTTTTCTGTACTATTTCTATACTAACTATGTATAATTAACTATTTAAATTATACATTTAAATACTAAGCTACTAAAGTGCTTGTATCATAGAAACAGGACAACCAAAGAACATATATCAAAGATACATTGGTACCGGTGAGTGGTTTCGAACCCGTGCCACTCGGCTTACGTAGCCATTGCACTGCTACTACACCACGCTCGCCTTAAACTAATTATTTAAATTTTGTTACCAGGATAGCAGAAGTCGTGGCAGATGAAGTCTATGGCACCACCGAGGGGCTATACCCGGCCAAGATGACGTCATCGGCTGCCCTGTTAATATTCTGTCCGTTACTCGTGCGTTCGTTAGGCGTCAGTGCTCCTTCATTACCAGGTAACTATTGTCTTATAAAATAATCATATGTAGCAATTACGGAAAATAAGAAATGCTAAAGATCTGTATATACCGAAAACAAAAACTAAATCAGGAAGAAAGCAAAACAAAACTCCTAATGTAAGCCTTACTTAATAATTGTCACTGTATTAATACTAAGACAAAACCTAACAATACTCGAATAATGTACTATGTTCTTTTGAGTTGAGTTAATGTTAATAAAGTTTGAGTTTGAGGTAATAAAGTTTCTATAAACCTAATTACATTTCTCAGTAATCTGTGTAGCACCAGCAATTTGAGGTCAGCAGGCTGACCGCGTAACTCAATGACAATGGGCTTCGTTTTGACAGTAAAATTGCGACCGCGCAACACACTACTCGTAAAAATTGATGTTCATTTTCATCAACAGTTCAAGCTCATTGAAACTCATTGTCCGAATGAATAAAATATGTTTTTGACGCTAATAGCGACCGCGTAACTTTTTGACAATTAATGGGAATGAATTTCATTTTCATTCCCTCAATAAATGAATTGTGCGGTCGGCCTTGTAAGTTGCCGGTTACTAGGCCAGTAGAGGATGTGACTGCTAAATATTGTTGCTCGACATATGTCAGCACTAGGCCTAATGCTAGCTGGAATATGGTTCATGAATGGCCCAGTTGGAACCGGCAACTTACAAGCTAATCCGGAAACGTGACTTAGTCACATCACGGTCTGTACACTTGTAAGTGGGGATACTACATCGGATTGGGACGGGAACCACCATCTAAAACTCCTAAAATAATACTTTTCATGCATTTTTCGTTTCCGGCAAAGATTTTGTTTGCAAAGGATAATTGACAGAATAGATGAATGTGATTCTAGGAGTGCAGAAAATAAAATGAAATAAGTAAAATGAATACATCAGCAGATTCAACGCATGTCCTTCCATACTTTTAACTTTCTTTTTTTCTTTTGCCGGCATAGTGACACCGAATCAGACAACTGTAAACTGCATAAGTTTTTTTTAGTCATCGGCACTCTTAGACAAATTAAGGTCAAGAGTCGCGTAGCAATTTATTATTTTTTTATAATTTACATTTCTATACTCAGCTACTAAAGTGCATAGAATCATAGAAATAGGACAACCAAATTAAATATATCAAAGATACATTGCTACCGGTCGGTGGTCTAGAACTCGCGCTCTCGGTTTGTTTAACCATTGCACTGCCACTACACCACGGTCGCCTTAATGATGATATTGATTATATTTTTAAAACAACCAGCATTCTTTAGATCAACAACTGCTTCTGGGAATTAGATGAAACAAATTCACAATGGAATTTTAGATAATAATAGGTTGTCAAATATCTTCCTTCCGCCTTTTTGTGTTTTGAATTTCGCGGCTATGTACAAAGCACTACAGAGCTCGTATCTGGCAATACTTATACATCATTTGAAAGGTCTTGACATAACCTACTAAACGACGCTAGGCATGATTAGTTTGGATATTGCGTTGAACAGTTATAGACGTGTAAACATGGAGTTCACTAACGCCGAAATCCGCGCTATTTTAAAGTTTTCCTTCGTTAAAGGCAAATCCGCTAGAGAAACGTTCCGTGAGATTAATGGTATTTCTATTACTTCGAACCGCGGAGGAATGGTTTCGACGATTCAGAGCCGGTGAAAACGACACCATGAATAAGCCAGCCGGCGGAAGACCTGTGACGACGAATACCGATCAAATCATGGAAAACATCGAGTTAGACCGGCATGTGGCATCTCGTGACACCCCGCCCCCACATCGCCCAGAAGATGGGAGTTAGTCACCAAACCATTTTAAACCATCTGCAGAAGGCTAGATACAAAAAAGGCTTGATGTTTGACGCCTGCGATATGCTGCTGAAACGAAACGAACTCCATTTTTGAAGCGGATGGTGACTGGCGACGAAAAATGGATCACATACGACAATATCAAGCGAAAATCGTCGGCTGGTGAATCGTCCCAAACAGTGGCCAAGCCGGGATTGACGGCCAGGAAGGTTTTGCTGTGTGTTTGGTGGGATTGGAAAGGAATCATCCACTATGAGCTGCTCCCATATGGCCAGACGCCTAATTCTACCATCTACTGCGAACAACTGAAGCAAGCGATCGACCAGAAGCGTCCAGAATTGGCCAACAGGAAGGGTGTAGTGTTCCACCAGGACAACGCCAGACCACACACTTCGTTGATGACTCGTCAGAAGCTACGGGAGCTCGGATGGGAGGTTTTATCGCATCCACCATATAGCCCGGACATAGCGCTAAGTGATTACCACCTGTTCCTGTCCATGGCAAATCCCCTTGGTGGTAAAGTTGGACTCAATAGAGGCTCGTGAAAAGTGGCTGTCTGAGTTCTTCGCAAATAAGGAGGGGGGTTTCTACGAGGGGGGTATTATGAAGTTGCCGTCTAGATGGAAACAGATTATTGAACAAAACGGCGCATATTTGAACTAAATCCGATCACTGTAACACTTTTTATAAAGCATTGAATAAAGAGGGGAAAGCGAAAGGGAGATATTTGACAACCTATTATTATACTCTTACATAACAACAAAGACAATTTGTAACAATATGCGTAGGCTTTAGATATTGTACATGATATTAGAAGCCTTTGATGTGAATATTCTAGTTTGGATTATAACAATAGTGTTAGATTAAATATCAAATGTCAGTTAATTAATAAAATTGATAAATTCCGTATATTGGTGTAAGTTTCGAGTTGGTCCGTCAGTTTTCCAAATTTAAATCATGTATATGGCTTGATTTAACAGCAGCCACAACCTGACGTTAAGTTGGAGTTAGGTTTATTAATGGAGGCGACTGCTACTACAGTTAAATAACTGCAAATGACTGTCGCGTCCTCAATGCCGACTAAGTTACTTGATAGTCTGTTATACTTTATTTTTATTGTGACCCGACATATGACAACACCCAGCCTGATGATAAGCTGGAGTGCGGTCTATGAATGGAAATGACTGCTACTACGGCGTAGTGGTGGTGATTGTTACTTACAGTTCAATAACTGTAAGTAATAGTACTAACAGTTAAATAATAACAGTTATTTAACTGTAAGTAACAGTACCACCATTCATGGATCGCACTCCAGCTTAACATCAGGCAGGGTGCCGACATATGACAGTCGAGTAATAATAATAAAAAATTACTAAGCGAAGCCCAGCTTATGTTTTCTCCTTATACCTTGGAACTTTAAGCTCAGCATGAGAAAGCACTTTATATAAAATTGTATTTTTTAACTTATAAAGTTATTGTATGGTAGTATATAAATCTGATGTAGATAGCTGCGTTAAACGAGGCAGATCCAGGATGGTTTCATCCCACGAAATCTTAGACATCCCCAAGAAATATGGGTTGCCTAGTGTCCATAATAGTAGAGCTTGTATAAAAAGAATTGTGGATGTGACGGAAGCGAGGGAACGTGGCAAGTGGCGCTCTATTGTCTCTGCCTATCCCTGGCGAGACAATTTATAATTGATTGATTGATTATACTGTAGAATTGAAAACACGTGCTGTTAATATTTCATTTCCTATCAAAACAATAGAGGTGTAGGTGTACGGGTATATTAAATTACATTTATCTGATAATGTCTAAATTAAATTTTCAATTCACATGAAAGCCTATTAACATAAGAGGGTTCAAATAACAACATATACATACTCGTACATACATATATGTATGTATGTACAGTCAGCAGCAAAAATATCTGAGCACGCCATGTGATCAAAAGTATCTATACATTCAGGGTTATCATAAGTATCTACACACCATTGGTTGTCATATTATTGTGGGCATTCAATGCGTCATAAATATCTATACACTCAAATAGTCAAAAATATCTACACACTCATATAATATGTAATAATTTAAAACTTTACTGAATCTTATTTATACTAATTGTACAGGTGTCTCACGGCAGAGTAAGGATTTTAAAATGAAATTTAAAAAAACCTTACTATTTACCGAAAATATTTTAAATATATTTATAAAATCATAAGTGCGGATATCATTTTTATGACGTCTTCGAGTAGACCTCCATCACGTCGCACGCACTCGTGGAATCTTGTCATTGCATTTTGCGTGACACGCCGGAGCAAGTCAGGATCAATGTTCACAATTTCGTGGTGGATATTTTCTTTAAACTCAGCAATATTCGTTGGATTATTAATGAAAACTTTTCTCTTAAGATACCCCCACAGGATAGATCCATGGGGATCAAATCTGGTGATTGTGTAGGTCATGCTATATCACCAAAGCGGGTTAATAATTTTCGAGGAAACAACTCTCGAAACTGGTTCATGGTGGCTCTTGCAGTGTGGGCAGTGGCTCCATCCTGCTGAAACCTAGTCCGTGAACTGTACGCAGGTGTCCTTGAAGCTAGGGTATAAAATAACTTAATATCATCTGTCGATACGCATCACCAGTAACAGTTATCGTTCGGGCTCTACCATCTTCAAAAAAATAAGGCCCGATGATCCCTTTCAATGACCATACTGTTACTTTTGGGCTGTGTAGAGGTGTCTGATGTTTTTGTCTGAGATTGTTTGGTGCCCAGAAGCGACAATTCTGTTTATTAACATAACCATTTAAATGGAAATGAGCTTCATCGCTCGTAACATACGATTTTCCGCCCTCGAAAAACGCCTCGATAGCGTACGCACTATCCGCACCTGATCACTGCGACATGGTGATTGACAAATCCGCTCGAACGGTGAATCTGCCTCGTGCCCCCCCGCGCGTCTATTTCCAACGGTTTATAAAATATTCAATTTTAAAATCCTAACTTTGCCGTGAGACACCCTGTATATTGCTTACATAATTGTCAAAATAAATTCGTTTGTTGACATATTTTTAAGAAGTTAGTGTGTGGATATTTTTGACTATTTGAGTGTATAGATATTTTTGACACATTGAATGCTTTCATTAATATGACAACAAATGGTGTGTAGATACTTTTGATCAGATTGCGTGCTCAGATATATATATCTGCTGCTTTGGTGGTGGTGAATTGTGATGGTACTATTTATAAGTCTTAAGTATATAGTCTTAGTACGTTTCAAGTAAAGGACAAGGTCAAAGTGTGGTAGTAAAAGTAAAGGTCAAGGTTCATTATAGTTCATAATAGTAAATCATACTTTAATGAATATTTTCTATACTATAATAAATAGTTTTGTAATTTTCATGTTTTGCATCTGCCAGGCGTCCCACGACGGATCACATTTTTTATTCATTTGGTGCCGTTGTACTTCTCCTTATTTACCATCAGGAATGTCGAAGTCACATGTCAAGTCTCATAAAAAAACATCAATCAATCATATTGTCACGCCTTTTTCCCACAAGGATAGGCAAAGATAAAGGGGCCTTTTTCTTCAGGAAGAGATCACGATCCTACACAACTCCATCGCTTCCCTCATATCCACAATTCTCTTCATGCAAGCTCTTCGGTTATGGGCACTAGGCAACCTAGCTTTTGGTTGAAAATGGAAAGAAAAAAATTCGGTCTTGGACCTGCCTTGTTTAACGCATCCATAAACATCGGGTTAAACTAATTTAAACTCAAAAAATACTAAAATAAATAAACAAACCATGAACGAGGTTATTACATATGCCAAACAGTACCTAAGCTTACCAAACCTGCATGAGTGGATATTCATTTTGAACTCTGTCAGTCGAGTCCATACCTACTTCAAATCGTCCGTACCCGATATTCATTATTTCACAATTAGGTGTACAACACAATATATTTGCAGTCGATCAAAAACTGGTTTGTTATGAAAGTACACTTGGTTTTATCCCGATTCTTGTCAAATATCATATTATATTTTTTTTATTGGGACGTTAAATTAGACATATCGACTTGCCTGATGGTAGGCAAGGGGCAGTTTAAGAGCGTCTACGACTGAAAAAAAATCAAATATGTTTACGGTTGCCTCAGTCGTTGTCACTCTGCTGGCCGTACAAGTTTTCTTAACCATATTTTTTTTTTATGTAGAGAATTGTGGATCTGAAGAAGCCAGGTTGTGTGACGATCGTACATTGAAAGTGGTGCGTTTTCCTGGCTTGATTGCGGATTGGTTAATTTGTAATATAAAATTTTATTCCTAAATAAAGCTCAGTTACCTAGTTCCCATAATCGTAGAGCTTGTATGAAGAGAATTGTGGATGTAAGGGAAGCGAGGGAGTTGTTTTAGGATCGTGGAAACCGGCGCGTTTTCCTGGCTTAATTGCTGATTGGGTTATTTGTATTATAAAATTTTATTCTTAAATAAAGCTTGGTTGGCTAGTTCCCATAACCGTAGAGCTTGTATGAAGATAATTGTCCAAGAAGGCTGACGACTAAAAACTGACTCAAAAATATAATTTAATTATACGATTTAAAATCACACAAGAATTGAGAGCATGCCATGCCACAACATCATCCGTCCGTTGTACGTGATTATAGATTTAATTGAAATTTCCAACGACTCTTGTTTTTCTCGTCTACTCATTGTTGATTAATAAATTAATTTAGGTGAGTTATCGCTCAAAGAACCGACAACCGATGGGAAAGAAAGGTTCTAGAGTGGAGACCACGAACGGGCAGACACAGCGTAGGTAGACCTCCCACTAGGTGGACTGACGACATAGTGATAGTCGTGAATAAACGGTAGATGCCTATGGCGTCTTGTCGTTCGAAATGGCGTTCTAAGGGGGATGATGGACGTCTTCTGGCTGATGATGATGATGAAGTTTTTTTTATTGACACTTGACATCAGACCTCGACCCGCCTGATGGTAAGCAAGAGGTCCAAAAGTCCCGACGACTGTAAACTCTTTTTTTAAATAACTAATATTTGCATTATTTAATATAATTATAATTAATAAATATTACAAATAAAAGAAGGCGACCGTGGTGTAGTGGCAATGCAATGGCTACGTGAGCCGGGTGGCACGGGTTCGAATGCACTCACCGGTACCAATGTATCTTTGATATATGTACTTTGGTTGTCCTGTTTCTATAATACAAGCATTTTAGTAGCTTAGTATAGAAATGTATAACAATAAAAATGAAAAAAAAAATGAAAAAGCTACAAAACAAATATGTGCACCGAACGGGAATCGAACCCGAAATTTTACGTGTTACAAACTGATGTGCTAACCAACTGGCCACGCCTGTCTTCGTTTCTAAAGACAAAAGTGAACTACGCTATCTAACAAAACAAAATGATAGTTTTAGTTTGTTCAAAGGATCCTCAAGCCTTATCTGGAATGTTCTTGCGTCACAAGGGAAAACTTTACCAATAAATATCATTCGTGCCTTTTGAGATTTCTTTTTAATTCCACTATTACCTACATATGCGTAGGTAATGGCATTAAGACGATGGACGCGTAAAGTCCTGGGTTCGATTTCCGATCGGAGCAAATATTTAGGCAGTGATTGGGCACCCTGACTAAGTTAGAACCGGCTGTCTATTTCATTTCACGGTTTGTCTATTTAAGAGTGGTTGGCAGACTGGGCGAATGATCACCAACTGTTAACAGAAAAGTGTCGTCCGCGCAATTGAAAGCTCGTAATAGAGATAGCTGAGATTTTAAAAGGAAAAGAATGAAGTTAGTTTTACAAAAGAAATAGTGTGGAAGATAAAGAATTTTAAATTGCTGCACAATTAAAATATAAGTTGAAGCCCTTTTGCCGCGTTTAAAAGACACGAAGCCACTTGGACTTGAAGCGAAAAAAAGAGACAATGAATATAAATTGTAGGTAAATTAAAGAGACAGAGGGTTGATGGTTATACTATGTATTATTATTCTACTAATATATTATTCAAGCGATGCGTGAAGAAGCACCTTTGGCCGGCATAGTGACGGCGGCTGGGGCTGCAGTGAAGACTCGGTCTTTGCAGTCGAGGTCAGATGTCAACTCACAATAGAAAAAAGTCTGTATTCCAGGGTATTACCATCACTTACAAGTATACAGATAGTTAATTTGCTTAGTCGTGGTACAGGATCAGTTTGTAAGGAGCCGGTTTCATCTAGACCGGCACAGTGGATGTTACTGCAACTTTCAGATTTTAAACCATTTAGGAATGCAGTGCAGTTTAATATCAGGCGGGGTGCTATCATATTTCGAATCACAATAAAAATAACATATTGCAAATAATAAATCCTTTTAGCAAATGCCCTTTAAACTAAACTACTAAATTAGCTTGCTTCGTTTACTCCCGTCTCGGAATAAGGAAAAGAATAAAGAATTTCAAATAAAAATACTGTACTGTAAGATTTATCTCGTAGGAGGTTGCATTTTGCATCTTTTCCTGCTCCAAGCAATAAATTAAAGCATTTACTTATGTCAAGAATTGTTCTAGTAAATTAAAAAGAATCTTTTATTTATTTAAATTATTGATAAAATAACTTTATTCAGTATATACAAAGTCGAACTTAATGACACTAGACATTATCTGCTAGTTGTTATTCCATTAGTGTTGGAGACTAACAGAAAAATCAAAATATAGAATAAGATGCAAAATAATAAGTTAATCAATTAAATAAATAGTCACGCTATTTTCCCACACGGAAAGAGAAAGAGACAATGAAGCGCCACTTGTCACAATCCTGACACAACTCCCTCCCATACACAATTCTCTTCATCTTTTCATACAAGTCTCTGCCTATCCACAGGGTTATGCAGAGACATAGAAAGGTTAATAGGTGGAGCACAGTATTCGCAAATCGTCAGTTGAAGTTCGATAAACGGTTTAGCGCCAATCGACAAGTAAGTCGACAAGTAAGTTGGCAAAGGCCAGCCCAGCACAACCTTAGTCTTTCACCTTGTATCTTTCAATCATAAGGTATAAACTTGAACGGTTTTTTTTATTTCAGTTGAGATCAGATGTCGCGTTACAATAAAAAAAAACTTTTCCTATCATATAAAATATAAACTTGTCCCGTGGGAGCGATCCATCTTGGAGCGAACCAGCACATTTTATTAACAAATAAATTTATTGTGTAAAAAAAAATAATAAATTGTGATTTCCCAATTATTTTAAGGATTGATTGTCTTGGAGGGCCCTTGGGTAGGTCGAGAATATTACTTACACCTCAATTTTAACCATTTTACAAAAGTTAGGTTTACTTTTAATATTAAAATAAACGTGATATACTTTAAGTGATAAGGCCACCAGTGAATGACAATTCAGTAGTAATTTTTTTTTTCTGTCCGACATTTGATATCCTTAAGAAAGCTGGATTGCCTAGTGCCCATTGCTGGAGCTTAAATTAAGAGAATTATGGATGTAAGAAGCAAGGGAGTCGTGTCAGGATCGTAGCAAATGGCGCTCCGTTATAAATTATAATTTATAATCTCATGTGAATGGATACGTTAAACAAGGCAGGCCCAGGAGGGTGTTTGCGGCCAAATCGGGGCATCCCCAAGAAAGCTAAGTTGCCTATTGCTCAAAACCATAAAGCCTGTATGAAGAGAATTGTGAATGTGAATAAAGCAATTAGCAGGATCGTGGCAAGTGGCGTTTTATTGTCTCTGTCTATCCCTGTGGGAAAAAGGCGTGACAAATTGATGGACAAATTAATAAATAAACAATCTAAGGTTATATAGTTTATTCTTTATTGCATAAATGATACTGAATAGTTTTATCGAGACAATGACCTCTTTGCTTATTTCTATATAGCCGACAAAGCATTGTAGCGAGACGTATGTGCAGTGGACTCATTAAAAGGCTTCAATATACATGCCCTGCACCGCTTCATGCTAAGCTTCACTGCGATTTATGAGTGGACGCAAATGAAATATCTGCAACCAGTCACCAGTTTTCTATTGACAAGCAGTCAATTGACGAGAGGCGTAGCGAATCGGTTAGCATACCAGTCCGGGTTTGATTCCGGTCGAAACAAAAATTGTTATTGAATAAAAAAGGCAAGTATTTGCCCGCGCAACACACCTATAATACAAGTATACAGACCGTGAAGTGATTTGGTCACGTTTCGGGATCAGTTTGTAAGTTGCCGGTTCCAACAAGGCCGGCATAGTGGATGTGATTGCTACTCACAGTTATTGAATTGTAGTAGCAGTGATATTCATTCATGGACCACACTTCGGCTTAACATCAAGCGGGGTGCTGTCATATGTCGAGTCACAATAAAAATAGCAAAAAACTTTTTAAATAATGGGAATGCATTTCATTGTCATTCCCATTAAAGCTGCGCGGTCGCCCCTCTGGTTTTTTAAAGGGGTAAGTAGTGGTGGTAATACAGTCTGCCGATCCAGGGTGATACCACCACTTACAAGTATATATACAGACCGTGAATTGACTTAATCGTGTTCGAAATCAACTTGTAAGTTACTTGTTAAAACTTTGTTGACTGTAATAGCATTTACCTTCATTCATGGACCGCACTCCAGCTTAACATCAAGCGGGGAGCTATCATATGTTAAGTTCAAAAAAGGCGCTTTTTTATCTTTGCATATCCATTTGCAGAGACAAAAGAAGTAATGATGAATATGGTTTATTTGTAAAATTAATCCTTGTTTCAGATTTCAAGCTGGGTGACAAAATAGTGAACGGTCCATTTTGGCATGAGGCTTTTACGGTGATATATGAAGACAACGATGAGGACATATCCACAACGACCACTGAGCCTCTCCCTTTCTTCGAAGACGACGCCTCCACCAACAATGTTACAGCACAACTCGGCAACAGAGTACATTTACATTGTAGAGTTCATGATTTGGGAGAGAAAACGGTTAGTTTATTTTTTATTGTGATAGGATGAAGTGCGGTCCGTAAGTGTCGGCAACCGCTACAACAATTTATGCCAACTGTGGTGTAGTGGCAGTGCAATGGTTACACAAACCGAGAACACAATGATGGATGGTGCCGGCTTTGTGACGGCGACTGAGGCAGCCGTGTACTATCCGGTCTTTTTAGTCGTCGTCACTTTTGCTTATCATTAGGCGGGTTGAGGTCAGATGTCATGTCACATTGAAAATAAATTTATAAAAACACAAGTCGAAACCACCCACCGGTACCAATGTATCTTAATATATGTACTTTGGTTGTCCTGTTTCTAAGATACAAGCACTTTAGTAGCTTAGTATAGAAATGTAAAAAACCTAATAATTAAATAACTGCAAGTAGCAGTCGCATCCACTATGCCGGCCTAGTCGAAATGCCTCTGTACACTTGTAAGTGGTGATACTACCCCGGTAGTCTAGGCACCACTGCCTACTATTCTTGGATAGTTGAATAAAGTCCATAGATTTTTTTTATTAAGATTACTACCACTAGACGGGTAGTTAAATGATCACGCAAAGTAAGATATCCTTAATTAAAACCACTTGCCAGTACCAATGTATCTTTGATATATGTACTTTGTTTGTCTTTCTGTGTCTGTGATACAAACATGTTTAGTAGCTCAATCAAAATAATAAAATAAAAAAAGGTAAAATACAAGCAGTTGCGTCTTATATAATAAAACTAGAAATAAAATCAGAAAAGGAGCTTAATTATAAAAAGGGTACAAGAAATGGGTCATTTGAATTAACAAATTAATTTATTCAAAATAAATTATGAAAGCGGACTGTATTAAATTCATAATCCTGTTACCAGATCTCTTGGGTCAGAAGAAAGGGGGACGACCTACACTTACTTTCATTCGGGAGACACACTTATTCGGCGGATTCAAGATATTCCTTAGCGTTTGAACATCCCAACGATTGGAGGCTATTGATTCAATACGTGAGTGAAAGAGACGAAGGATATTACGAGTGTCAAATATCAACCCATCCGCCGTTGGTGCGAAGAGTACATCTATCTGTAGTCGGTGCGTATTTTATTATCTTATTTGAAATTTAATACTTTTTAAACGTATCATTGGATAGATTATAGAAATATGCAATATTTATTATATTATTTAATATTACAAATAAAAACTATGAAATAAAAAATTGCTCCGACCGGGAATCGAGCCCGGGACTTTACACGTAACAAACCAATTGCTAACCGTTCGGCCACGCCTGTCGTCGAAAATAATAAATATCTATACAATTTTAGTTACCTGATCCAGGAAACATATTAAGTGCAAAGGTTGTCAAAATAACTTTTTCGTCCGACGTTTATAATTATAAGGCGACTGTGGTCTAGTGGCAATGCAATGGTTACACCAACCGAGAGCACGGGTTTAAAACCAATTGCCGGTACCTATATGTCTTCGATATAGGTACCTACTTTGTTTGTCCTGTTTTTATGATACTAGCACTTTAGTAGCTTAGTATAGAAATGTAAAAAAATAAATAAAAATTAGTAAAAATTAAGTAGAGTCAACTACATATTTACAATAACAGATAATTAAGCTTAAAGAGTTATTATGTAACTTTGAATAAATAAATATATGTAAATTGAATAAATAAATTAAGACGACAAAATTTATTAAAAATACTATTATAATTTAATTTACTTAAATGCCCAAGATATATTGGATGTTTTATTGAAAAATACAGGGACCCTTTCCCCTCGAATTCAAAATTCAAGAACAAACTTACCACTTGAAATCCGTATAGGTAATACAAATGAAAACAACTCTCATTTGAAACACCCACGAAGTAGCTTTTTCCTATATCCGATATCAAAGCGGAAAATTAATTCGTTGGAAGGTCTCCATATAGTTTGCCAATATTACTTTGTATTGTTCTAACAAGACAAACAACAAACAAAATATCTTTAATGGCTGCTTTACACATCGTTAAATTAGTGTAGGTGTTAAGTAAAAGAAGTAATCTACATTATTTTATTGCGACTCGACACCTGTCCTCGCCCCGATTCGGTCGATAGAATGCGGTTCCTTCCCCCGACCTGTGCGGGTATTATGTTAGTGAAGAGACGAGGTAGCAACAGCTTGTTGGTATGATTGTAGGTTAAATAGCTCCTCAGTACATTCAACGTGGTATAGGCGAGGCGATAAAGGACGCACAAAGCCACCATGTCTCTGCGTAATCGCAGGGACTCCAGAGTTTGCGTGACCTCTGTATTACCTGTAATCCGGACAGCTCGGCGCTGCGATGAATCCAAGGCATTGAGAAGATACTTGGCAGAGCCGTCCCAAAAGTGCGAACAATACTCCGTGCAAGAGCGAATTTGCCTTGGTAATACGCACCTTGTATAAACAAGGTGCAATGCTAAGAACCGCCGCGCCGCACCTTGTTTAGGATGATATAGAGGTGTTGAGGGCTGAACTTAGTATAAGAATGAGACTAGTGATTGCGAAATGAAACATGATGTTAAATTGGATTGCAACTGCTACTACAGTTATATAACTGCAAGTAGCAGTTGAAAATGATGGTACTACCCTGGATTGGCAAACAGGTTAATGACCAACAAATATTTCGCTCATCATATTGTAGTTAAAAAATCTGGAGTGCTTTCGATTACATCGATTATTCTATGTCAATTTGAATAACCACTAGTCGAGTGTATAACCCCTGTTAATCTCACAAGTACAGTAATAGTATTTTTTTTTAATTGGTCCCTTTATTAGATAGTTTTTAAAAAAACAGTTCTCATACTTATATTGTATAATCCATTAAAACTTTTCAATAAGATGTTATTTATATTACTTTGTTATTATTTATGATAATTTAAAAATAGTAACTGCGCCCGATCTAAGAAGTTTTTAAGACGCTCCAATTGACGGTTAATTGGGTGTTCGAGTGCATATGTCAATTCTAATTCGTATTCGAATTCAACATTATTCAAGAATCGCTCATCACTAGTGTACACATAGTGTTGCCAATAACAATAAAATAAGTTATTCATTCGGATTAAGCTGAATTGTGCAACTAAAGCGAAACTCAGATTAAGCGGTTTATTCCTAATTGTACGATTTGTTACTGACTGTTAGTAAAAGTTAGAATCATTACTTTTGTTATTAGTTAGATGTTAGTGTTTATTGTTATTTTGCAATTTGTTATTATCAGCATTATATACATCCCACTACTGGGCACAGATCTTATTTTATACATTTTACAATGCCTACAGCACCCCGCTTTTTATATTTTATTGGTGTGCAAAACAAATTGCGATCTTTGATTCGGCATGACAATGCATTGACAACTTTAAACTAGATTGCAATTCACAAATTATGCACATAATGCAAACAATAATGAAAAATTACATAGTATTATATAATAAAACATTAACTATTATTTACAAATTAAATATCTATTAATCTGTCATTATCATATAGGGAATTGTAATTTTAATCTTAACAAAAAAACATTAAATCGCAAAACACAAACCTTAAAGACAACAAGCATTAACATTTTTTATTAAATGAATATTGAATTTACGGATCTTTTAAAGGTTGAAAAATTGCCTTACAAGTTGTAGTAGAAGGTATTGTTTTTGTAAGTAAGTAGGGAAAAAGTTCTAGGATGTCTCTACTTAAATCTGGTGTTAATAATTTATAAATGACAACAGCTGTACTGAGTCAATAGTCGAATGGTATATTTTGTATTTTCCGTAAACGCTTGATATAAGGCACGTCTTTATTCGTGCGGTCCACGTCTAGAGGTGAATGCTACATATATAAGTAGCAGTTGTAGGCCTAGTGTATTTTGAATTGATCGAGATACGCAACTGAATTACTTCACGGTCTTTACACTTGAAAGTGGTGGTACTACCTTGAATCGACAGACTGGGCACCACTGCCTACCACTCACAGATTATTATTATGATGTTATTTTTATTGTGACTCAACATATGACAGCACCCCGCTTGATGTTAAGCCGCAGTGAATGTCACTGCTACTACAATTCAATAAATGTGAGTAGCAATCACATCCAATATGCCGGCCTAGTTGGAACCGGCGACTTACAAGCTGATCCCGAAACGTGACCAAATTACTTCACGGTCTACTTGTAAGTGGTGGTACTACCCCGGACCGGCAGACTGGGTATACCACTACCTACCACTCTTTGGAAAATTATGTTCATAAACATGAGAATCAAGTTATTTCCATTTATGAATGTCTTGTGTAATTTATAAAACTAAACAATTTGTATGCATAATGTTTGCATCAACACGTATCAGATTAAAACTTAATTAAAAACTTCTAGAGTAAAATATGCATTCAGATGCATACAATTTTGTAGATTTTTCCCCAGTTATCATATTTATATTTTAGTTTAGTTTTGTCTAGAACAAGCTTCATTTGGTTTTTAGGTAATGAATGCTATGTCAATGAAAAATGTGAATCTCGTCCGTATTAATAAACATATTTCATTTTAGTTGAAGATTTTTTTTATAGTATCAGCAAAGACATTAAATATTATATAGTAAGTAGACCGAACAAGGTCTCATATTGTTTTGGCCTAAAAGCGAGACTAATTGGCTCAGAATGTAAGACAGTGCGTTGCTCGATATTGAGGTGTTCGGGTGACCCTTCAAATCCTTTTATTTTCGCTGTAAATTAATGTGATAAAGATTTTTATTGAATCCCAAACCCCAACCCAACAATATTTTATAACGTTCACACCCCGTTGCCTGGAAGAGATCACCATATTGAATTTTTTTATTAGTGGAGTTACCCTCATAAAATGGCGATGCGATTCCCATTATAAACTAAACCTCGTCTATTTACAAATACAAGCTCAAACAGATATTAGTAGATAGTAATAAAATAAAAAAGTTTTTTTTATTTATTGTGACACGACATCTGACCTCGACCCGCCGGCTGCCTTAGTCGCCAACACTATGCCGGCCATAATACTGAATACAACGATACAATACAAAAATACTATGGTTAGGGTCAAAACCCTAATGCCTCTTGCTTGCTTATCATCAAGCGTGTCGAGGTCAGATGTCGTGTCACAATAAAAAATAGTAATATTTGTAATCACACATTTAATTAAAATAATAAAGTGGAGAGGCGCGTCATTTATAGTTAGACAAGCTATACTATAATTTATTTTATTGTAAATTTGCCAACAGTACCAAAAGTGGAGATAGTAGACGAAAGGGGTCGTCCACTTCAAGACAAATTCTACAAAGAAGGTTCTATTATTGAGCTACGATGTGTTGTGAGTGAAGTGCCGCAGCCCGCGAGGCAAGTCAATTGGAAACACGGAAGCCGGTTGCTGAACTATGACACGAAACGAGGGGGTGTCAGGTAAGATAACATTTAATTTTTATTTTTTATTTAATTTTTAATGAATTAAACAAATTTTATGCGGCTTACTATCGCGTTTATTTTGGTTTTGATTTTACAATTTTTTATTATTCCGACGTTTCGAGAGCTTTGCAGCCATCGTGGTCACGGAGAGACTGAGGTGTTGGTCGTCCTATTGGTTGATGCTGTTATTGTTTCCAAAACTACCCCGTTTGATATTTTGTTTTTCTGTCCCCGGTTTATTTCAAATTTTTGCAAAAATAACTGACGGTGTCATCTGGTTTGGCAGTTTGCTGGGCAGTTTGTCGATCTTGGTCTTGAGTGGTCACTTCACGGTCTGTATATTTTGCTATTGATGGGGCATGTACTCCCATAATCGCTGTTCATACACATTGTTATATCTAGGCAACACATAGGTAGGAAGATATGACAAAATTCTTATGTCATCTGGCCTATTCGTTTTTTTAATTGCTCTTAGTTGCTGTCCATGCTCTGTTACCGTATTTATCTTAAAGGACATAATACATTTTGTATGGGGACTTGGGCTTAATTGTATTAAAAGTTTAATATGCATTTTAAAATAGTTTGATGTACGAAGATTACAATGTAATTGGAATTTATCCTTTATTTTGCATGGTTTGAGTGTGCTAAACTATGCAAGGTTGATTGACAGACGATACAAAATCCATATCTTATTTTCCAAATAACTCAATTGCACAGCAATTAAAAGCAAAATTGTTATTAGTTTTATCAATACAAGTATCGAAACTACCATAGTTTTTTATCATTGGACATTACAAAAGTAGTACATAGAAGCCCAAAATGAATAATGTCCTTTGTCGCACACATTATTAAGCTTACAATAACTAAATAAGCCAGATTTGTTATCAGATTACCTAATTAATTTGGGTCATCATTAAAACATCTTTTAACGATCTACAGAATCTAGATAATAGGTTCTGCGAGTATCTGTGACCTAGTTTATCATTCCTCTGTAAGCCCAAATTTAACTTTGTGTGTTTAAGTGAATATGGATTTTAGATTGGGAATTAATATTCGGTGGAATTATTACTGCACTAATCAAAGGAATAGTAAATGGTAATATGAATGACATATATATTTATTGTTATATATATATATATATACAAATAGTGTAGTAGTATCTAAATTAGTATTATGTATGTTCATGTATTATTTTATTTTTTTCTAATGCACCTGCAATTCTTTGCCACACTCCCAAAGGTAACACGACGTTTACATTAGTTGATCAACTGCGAAATCGTTCTGAACAGACCTTTAATCAAGTTGAAGCAATAAATATCGGTTCAACAAAAGTTAAAGACCTTTCAACTTTTATTGATTCAATTAATGGCTGACAGCGTATCGATTTGCATTGATAATTAGTTCAATCAGTCAGTCAATCAGCGCGATTGAGTACCTATGTATTGTATATTGTATTCCTCTGTCCGAAGTTTTTTGTTTGTTTGTAAAATGAAATTTGAATAAAATTAAAATTATGACGTCTGCATCCACGAGAAAAATGCTAAAATGGACAGATAGTGTAATGACACGTGTAATATTGAGTCGATTATTATTGAACTGTAAGAACGCTACAGGCAATGTTTACTTTAAATTTTTTGCTGAACGATAAATATTGAAAAACTAAATTCACCTCATGAGAACGCCGTATAAGGTAGTATAAAATGCGGAGAGGCATTAAGTTTGCCCTTGTACATAACTTAGTTTTAATTTATGAACAATACCACTTATTAAAATTAAAATTAAAAAATTCTTTATTAACATCAAATTTTACATTATAAATCTGTGAATTGAAGGTCCCTGTACTAGGTCTGCGTGAGACACTGTGTTACAGGACAACCCCGTTTTTCTCTGACTCACTCAGTAAGCTATGAGATGTATATGAAAAAGTACAAACGAAAAAAAAATACAAAAACAGGAAACAACAAAAATAAAAATAAAAAGATACATGCTAATCTTTTATACAGTAATAAATGCTAATAAGAAAATATGAATATTTTACAATAGAAAATATTTATATATATTTTGTATTGTTGTGAGTAGTATGGTATTGGTGTGTTTTGAATTGTATTGTTCATAAAATATAGCTTGAAAGTTGTCTGTTGGAACTAGTCCGGCGTTGCTCCTTGGGTAGCACACGAGTTGCTTACGCATAAAGTCCCGGGTTAGATTCCTAGTCGGAGAAAATATTTGTTTTATAGCTTTTATTTTCAATGTATAATAATTAGATTGAATATTACAAATATTTGTTAATAAAAAAAAATATTAGCTTTGGGTCTGGTTAAGTTGGGTTGTTAAAGAGTGACAATGGTGCCCAGTCTGCTGATCCGGGGTAGTACTACCACTTACAAGTATACAGACCGTGAAGTGATTTAGTCGCGTTTGGGCATCAGCTTGTGAGTGCCGGTTCCAACTAGGCCGGCATAGTAGATCTGACTTATACTTACAGATATTGAATTGTAGTAGCAGTCACGTTCAGTCATGGACCGCACTCCAGTTCAACATCAGGCGGGGTGCTGTCATAGTCACATTTAAAAAAAATAGTTGAGTATATTGATGCTGGATTTGGTCATGCAGCAATCTTCAGAGTCTTCCCCATTTTATCGACCGATTCATAAATATCTCGTCATAACCCTACTAAAAAAGAGATGGATATTTGCTTTAGGTCTGGTTTTCAAAGAGTGGTAGGCAGTGGTACCCAGTCTGCCGATCCGGGGTAGTACCACCACTTACAAGTATACAGACCGTGAAGTGATTTGGTCACGTTTCGGGATCAGCTTGTAAGTTGCCGGTTCCATCTAGGCCGGCATAGTGGATGTGATTGCTATTCACAGTTATTGAATTGTAGTAGCAGTGACATTCATTCATGGACCACACTTTGGCTTAACATCAAGCAGGGTGCTGTCATATGTCGAGTCACAATAAAAAAAAAAAAAACTATTATTATAAATGTGAATCTGAGTTTGTTTATTATAGTAGGGGAGCCCAAGCGGGGATTTCTGGATTTACTCCAGCGTGACAGATTAAATTATGGGAGATACCTTGTACCCTGTAGAGTATATCTACCAAATATTAGCCCTTAATACAGGGGGGTACGTGTATGGCAGCTGGTCAGAATTGTAAAAAAAAATCGATCTTTGAATATACTCGAGCGCGTCAGATTAAGCTAAGGTGAGTTAATTACATACTAATAAGTGCACATTTTCTTAATCTGACGGATTGAGTATGACGGAAGAGAATGGGAAGGGCACAAACTTGTAAAAAAAAATCGTTACCTGGACATTCTCGAGCGCGGTCGATTTTAATTTTATTTTGAAGAAAAATGACTAAGAATTACTAAAAAAACTTTAATCTGTCAATTTCAACAAGCCGAAGTAGCAAAAATCGTTGATAAAGTTTTGTGCGAGCAGTTGCAGTAGAGCATGTATTCCCCACTTCGCGTCTCTCGTTCCCTTTCACTTCTTCTTTATCTATTACTCTCTCGCACAGTCTTAATATACAGGATGTTACAAAACACCTCCTAAAGCCGAACCCCCTTAAAGGTGTTAAATGGTCTCTTATAAAATATTTATTTCAATAATGTGCCAACCCTGTTTCAGTGAAATTAAACAGTAAATTACATAGAACATATATTTTATGGAACGCCTATGAACATTTTGACTTAATGTACAATGTGAAAAAGTATAAACTGTACAAGAAAGAAGATTTTAAGATCTTATCTTAATAAGATCTTAATAACCATAAATTATATATACTTTTTCGTAAGTAAAGTAAAGTTTATAGTATGTATTGTATGAATGGATGGATGGATGTTTGTTACTCTTTCACGCAAAACTACTAAATGGATTTTATTGAAACTTTACAATAATATAGCTCATATTCCACACAGTTTTTGAGATATTATTACTTATTAGTAAAAGTGGGCAGTGATTGTGAGTGAAAGAGAGAGAAATAGTCTAAACTATACCGCGATTAGTGTGCTATAGTGAGTGTGTAACAATTACCTTAAAAAAATTACCTCGTTTTTTTTTCAAATTGTCAGATTAATGAAATCCCTCCAGATAATTGTCAGATTAAGGGTCAGTACAATTGGGTCATCTTACTGAACCTACTGTATGAAAGACTGACGCGCTCGAGTATTTCAAATTAACGATTTTTTTTTACATTTTCAAAACTCCGCCACGAACTTGCGTCATGTCGGAATGGTCAGTCTTTTGAATAGGAGCTTCTGTGGGGCTTATTTAATATCCCCTCTGAATGTCTGACGCGCTCGAGCAAATTTTTTTTTTTGTTTTTCTACCTTTCCGCACTGCCACCCCCACCATGCAAACCGTCAGATTAACATACCTACAGTATTATGGACACGTGGAGTATATACAATATCAAAATCTGACGCGCTCGAGTATATTTTTTTAATTGTTTTTTTTTTACATTTTTGAAAATCCGTACACCCTTCCCCCACCGCTAAAACCAAAAACCCACATAACATTTAATTTTTTTTATCACCTAAACTTTAATATTTAATAGGTCCCTACGACGCTCGAGTAAATCCCCGATTAGCCTCTTGGGCTCCCCTACTATTACGTTTTCATGCAACAACTACTTAACCGATTATCATAAAACTTTGTACTAGAAGTAACATTGGATACTTTTAATTTTTTAAAAATATATTTTTTTACTATAGTTTCCTATATAGTTTTATAGACTATAGTTTCAGCTTTTTGAAATTTTTGTATATTTATTTTTATTTCCGTCTGTCATTTTTATATGAGTTATCGAGTTATAAATATAAAAAAGGGATATATAGTCGAATTGAGAACCTCCTCCATTTTTATGACTTTGTTATAAACCTAATTATACGCGGGTGAAACTGCGGGCCCAGCTAGTATTAAATTATTATTATTCCTTTTATTTTATATATTTCTTATTTTTTATATTTTCAAAATAAAAATAATTTAACAATATTTATTATTATTATTAGCTTATTTATTTGTCCCAGTGCTGGGCAAAGGCCTCCCTCTCTTTAAATAAATCATAAAAATTAAATTAACTAGATTTGAATATTTAGTTAATAAGAAAATTAATTAAATATTAGCAAGGTAAATGTTTTAATTGTATTCAAATTAAAGGGCATTTTATAGTCCAGTAATTTTGCTCTAAGTAGGTGTTGTTAAAGAACTTCTTGGCAAAGTTTAGAGTTAATTTCAATTAGGGGTTCTCAAGTTTTGTAATACGAGAAGCTAGTCATCAATTTTAGATTATTTTAATTTTGTATATTTTAAGAGTTTTTTTAGTATTTTTATTATACATTTCTATACTAAGCTACTAAAGTGCTTGTATCATAAAAACAGGACAACCAAAGTACATATATCAAAGATACATTGGTACCAGTGGGTGGTCTCGAACTCGTGTTCTCGGTTTGTGTAACCATTGCACTGCCACTACACCACGGTCGCCTTTAAAATAAAAATTATTTCTTACCTATCAATTTTTGTAGTGGAGCTATGAGTTTTGTTGTTGCTTTTTCTCTGGAATAATGAGACAACCGCATTATTCTCATCGTAACTCTGTGTTTTTTATACTAATTACTTCTACTGGAGCTCATTTTAAAGCATTACAAATAAGGCTTGATAAAAAGCGTCGTGATTCCGTTATTGATTAGACATCTCCACTTTTCCTATCTCGTCTTTTCAAACCCGTAACACCCGCACTGGTCGGGGGAAGCATTCACATTTTGTCGACAGAATCGGTAGTCGAACTAAAAAGTTCGGTGCATCTTTTCTTTGTAGAACAATCGACAAGTGGAATGCTTTGCCAGCCCATGTGTTCTCTCCCTCCTATAACCTTGGATCCTTCAAGCGATGCGTGAAGAAGCACCTTTGGCCGGCATAGTGACGGCGGCTGAGACAGCCGTGAACAAACTCGGTTGTCTCAATCGTCTGCACTTTTGGATCTCCTCTTGCTTATCATCAGGCAGGTCGATGTCAAATGTCGAGTCACAATAAAAATAAAAATAAAAAACTTTTTGCTACATGCTTCTGCATTTGGATTCCGCAAACAAATGTTATAAATGTCCATCTTAGCCATAATACGAAAAATATAAATGTATATTTTAGACGACCGTGGTGTAGTGGCAGTGCAATGGTTACACAAACCGGAGAGCACGCGTTCTAGACCAACCACCGGTACCAATGTTTCTTTGATATATGTACTTTAGTTGTCCTGTTTCCATGATACAAGCACTTTAGTAACTTAGTATAGAAATGTTATTAAAAAATATGTTTTTTATTTTATTTTATTATTTCACTTCAACCAATCAATTGTCACGATTCGGGATTAGCTTGTAGGTTGCTGGTTCCAACTAAGCCGGCATAGTGGATGCGACTACTACTTGCATTTATTTAACTGTAGTAGCAGTCCCCCCTATTCATGGACCGCATTTCAGCTCAACATCAATCGGGGTGCTGTCATATGACGAGCCACAATAAAAATAGATACTGCTTCAATAATACTCTCACGAACTAAGAAAGGAAAATAGAACGATTGTTAATATAATAATACCTTCGCAGAATTCGTATTTCACTATAAGAAGACAGGATATAAATGTATGAAAGACAAACGTAATAGGAGAAGGCAATAACAAAAACAAACAAACAAAGTAAATAGCTATAATTCACATCTAATTGAGGTGGTAAACGTAATAGGCGTACAATTTGGTAAATTATTCGAAACGATACTGAAAGTTGTTTAGAATAAATTGCAATTTAAATTTTGTTATCTTCGATTATACAATTGACGTAAAATTTTCGGTGTGTTTCCAATAATACCTCTAGTATTTTTCTACCGTATTTTTTACCTCATTTATTTATTTCTTTTTTTTTATTCAAGTGAAATCTAGTGATTCGGAATGGCGTTCTTTAGTCGTTGACGTATTCTGGCTGATCATGATTATTAAAATCTATTTTTTTATTTATTACATTTCTATACTAAGCTATTAAAGTGATTGTATCAAAGAAACAGGACAACCAAAGTGCATATATCAAAGATACATTGGTTGGTACCGATTTCGATCTCGTGCTCTTGGTTTGTGTAACCATTGCATTGCCACTACACCGCATTCGCCTTTTGATTTTTTTGACATGTCTTGATGTCTTCTTCTTATCCTAATACCTTGGATTTATTGAGCGATTTGTAAAAAGATATTTTGCCTATCATAGTGACGGCGACTGAGACAACCGCGCATTGAATCAGTATTTCAGTCGTTGTCACTCTTGGATCTCTTCTTGCTTACCATTAGGCAAGTCAAAGTCACATGTCATGTCACAAAAATGACTTTTTATAGTGAATGGTGACTGCTACTTGCAGTTATTGAATTATAAGAATAGTCGCCTTAATTGATGGAGCGGACTCCAGCTTAACATCAATATGTCAAGACCCAATGAAAAAATAAAAAAACGTCTTCATTTTTGCCCAATCCTAACAAGCTCTAAAGGTTTTATACTAGACGTTGTAAGGGGACTCTAAATATACAAGTTGAATACGAGATATTTCTAATTGTATAAGTTATCAGAAAAGTTTTCCAAACAGAGGGGCAATAAGTGGGAACCAATATTCGATAACAAATTCGAAATTGGGTCGGCTGTTTTTGGACCAATAAAGATGTTCCGAGGTAAAGGATTCTTTAACTTTCCAAAACCATTTAGATTGAATCTTATGCCAGTATTAAAAAGCTATGCTAATCTCCTAAGAGCTTTTTACTACCCGGTCACGTTATTGAATTTATACTATAGGCTAAAGGCTTTTGTAGATTTCAAGTAAAAAAATGTCTATTTACATTTGATTTTATGTTTTGTACAATTTATTAAAATCTTTAGACGGTACTAATTCACTTTACGGTCACATGTAAGTGGGGTACTTACTACCCCGGAGCAAAATTTTGACGACAGGCGTGGATGAACGGTTTAGCGACTGGTTTGTTGCGCGTAAAGTCCCGGGTTCGATCCCCGGTCGGAGCAAATATTTGTTTCATAGCTTTTATTTGTAATA
The DNA here is from genome assembly GCA_905220615.1 of Tinea trinotella. Lineage (NCBI taxonomy): Eukaryota > Metazoa > Arthropoda > Insecta > Lepidoptera > Tineidae > Tinea > Tinea trinotella. The sequence goes on along the minus strand of HG992328.1, from coordinate 2,897,644 downwards.
TTTAATAGTATTAAATATTGCAAATATTTGTTATTAAAAAAATAAAGAGATGGATATTTGCTTCGGGTCTGGTTATTAAAGAGTGGTAGGCAGTGGTACCCAGTCTGCCGATCCGGGGTAGTACCACCACTTACACGGTATACAACAGACCGTGAAGTGATTTGGTCACGTTTCGGGATCAGCTTGTAAGTTGCCGGTTCCATCTAGGCCGGCATAGTGGATGTGATTGCTACTCGCAGTTATTGAATTGTAGTAGCAGTGACATTCATTCATGGACCACACTTTGGCTTAACATCAAGCGGGGTGCTGTCATATGTCGAGTCACAATAAAAAAAAAATATCCGTCTCATATATTTGCAATATTTAATATAATCATCAAATATTACAAACATCATCAAGCAAATCGACGATTGATGTCGCGTCTCAATAAAAAAAAATGTATTATATAATACATTTCTATACTAAGCTACTAAAGTGCTTGTATCATAGAAACAAGACAACCAAAGTACATATATCAAAGATACATTGGTACCGGTGAGTGGTTTCGAACCCGTGCCACTCGGCTTACGTAGCCATTGCACTGCCACTAAACCACGGTCGCCTTATATTACGAGTATATGACAATATAAAGCGCATCTTATACTAGATATGTACAAGTTTGGAGCAAACTTCAATTCTCAACTCGTACGGATCACTTGGCAATTAACTAAGTTAAGTGAAAACTTATGTATACCATAGTTACGGTCGGAATCTACTTGCGTTTGGAACCGCAATTCTCTGTTTGGTATATCGATTACATTACGCCTTTGAAAGATTGAAAAACTTGTCTTTCGTGTTAGGTCTAAGAGTGACAACGACTGAAAAAAAACAAGTTCGTTCACGGCTGGCATTCATTCACTAGGTTCACTTTTATCAAGAAATTGTTAAAAAAATGAAGATATGTAATATTTTATCCTCTATAGATGACTCGTAATAGGGAGTTATAGCTCAAAATTCTGTAATATTAAATCAAAGGTTAATAATATTATGCTCGTAGGTATGAGCAATTTCCTTCCCTCTCGCATATTTCTAAACAATATTACGGTAATTGAAGCTCACAAAAGGGTTTTCCTAAATTCCTTACAAGCTATCTTTCCTTATTAATGAACATTACAGGTAACGATACAATGAAATTCTCACAAATCATTGTTTAGATCTCAAGTAATAAAATATAAATTGGATTTTTATTGTGGAAATTTCAATGGGTAGAAATAATTCTATCAAATAGTTATTAGACCGGTCTAGTACGTGTACGAGTAGATGCGGCTGCTACTCGCAGTTATTTACCTGTAGTAGCAGTCGCCTTTGTTTGTTGGCCGTACTTTAACTTCAGCATGTGCCGAGCCGCAATAAAAAAACCCCACGCGAGTAGGGGCCTAGGGGAGTAGGGTATAATAATTAGTATTTAAGTTTTATTTTTGGAAATGTAGCTAAATGTACGCTGTGGTTATCTTTAACTAAAATAACACTTAGATTTACGATAATTTTGTAATTATCACGTTAAGTGCTTTTTTTTATTGTGACTCGACATATGACGGCACCCTGCTTGATGTTAAGCCGAAGTGTGGTCCATGAATGAATGTCACTGCTAATACAATTCAACAACTGTGAGTAGCAATCACATCCAGTATGCCGGCCTAGATGGAACCGGCAACTTACAAGCTGGTCCCGAAACGTGACCAAATCACTTCACGGTCTGTATACTTGTAAGTGGTGGTACTACCCCGGATCGGCAGACTGGGCACCACTGCCTACCACTACTACCTTTCTTGCTTGTATCAGTGTATATTTTGTTGATGAGCCATTAATAAATAAATATATTATTAAATAATTATCAAACTTTGTAAATATATTAATTTAATCAAATTGTCACGCCTTTTTCCTACAGGGATAGGCAGAGACAATGGAGCGCCACTTGCCACGATCCTTACACAACTCCCTTGCTTCCTTCACATCCACATTTATCTTTATACAGGCTCTGTGGTTATAAGAAACACTATTATTATTTCTATTAACACGAAATAATTAATTTCTGTCATTCTCTCGCACGCTATGAAAAATGAAAAAAAATGTCGTTTTCGTCGCTAACTACTGCCAACTGAAGAACAAGTTACATTATACATAGTTTTAGTCATTAGACTACATCTCATCTTGTCTTATCCAAAGATTCGATTAAACAATTTCAGCCGGTTGTACCAAAAATTCTAATTTACGAATTCGTAAAAAGTTACGAATAAGTAGAAGAAAAAAAAATGGGTTGCAACACTCTCTCTCGTGTATGTTGTGTATGTCGTGATGTCGTGTATGTTGTCTGAAAACACACACATACATACATGAGAGAGTGTTGCAACCCATTTTTGCTTTTTCTTCTACTTATTCGTAACTTTTTACGAATTCGTAAATTACAATTTTTGGTACAACCGGCTGTTTGTGTTCGATAAATATTCCTTTAAATATTCCTTGTAATTTACTAGAAAATAAGGGCTGTTAACACCCTATAATTCATTCTAGACGCCCTCCACTTAATTCTGGTCCCTAAAACAATTAGACAGTTCTGAAAGGGGCTCTAAGATACGCATGTCTGCACAATTAAGGCTGTTTTGTGCTTTTCTGTGTGTAAACTCGTACAATAAACTATTAATAACTAGACCCCACTTTACTTTGTCTGACGACAGGCGTGGACAAACGGTTAGCGTTTGGTTTGCTGCGCGTATAGTCCCGGGTTCGATCCCCGGTCACAGCAAATATTTGTTTCATAGCTTTTAATTGTAATTTTTACTAATTATATTATATATTGTAAATATTTGTTAATAATAAAAGAGGCGGATATTTGCTTCGAGTCTGGTTATCAAAGAGTGGTAGGCAGTGGAACCCAGTCTGCCGATCCGGGGTAGTACCATCATATACAAGTATACAGACCTTAACATTAGGCGTCACAATAAAAAAAACTGTGTTTGCTGTGTATGCAAAAACAAGAATATTAACATGGCAAATAAGTAACATTACAAAAATAAGAATAATTTATTCGATTTATGAATAATTTAAAGCGCGCTTTTACAGATAAAAGTAATATAGTGGTCTATAATAAAATAGTATATAGTGTCTAAATGTTATCTAATCCGTGTATATGGTCTTCGTTGTTCTTAGACCGTTGAATGGGAGACATGCGTGTTCAGTTTGTTGTTTTGTATTTGCTTAATAAATTAATAATAATTTTAATAAGTTATACATTAAGATTGCTGTTGATGAGAAATAAATAAATATTTCTTGACCCAAACGCTTAACCTCAAATACTCATAATTATAAGGTCTTACAACTATATCGTCTCTGGCTATCCCTGTGGGAAAAGGGCGTTCTAATTTGATTGGTTGATTTATTGACAACTATAGTGTTACTTTTTGGAATGAGGGCTCGATATAATATGACAGCTACCGCCTGATGTTGAGCTAATATGTGGTTAAACATATAACACCGGCCTAGTTATAACTGACAATTTACGAGCTAGTCTCAAAACGCAACTAAGTCATTTTAGAGTCTGTACGTACCTAGACTTCGCATTTATTCCAACGGAGATGGGCAAAACCAATGGAGCGCCATTTGCCACGATCCTGACACAACTTGCTCGCTTCCCTCACATCTATAATTAATTCTCTTTGTACAAGCTCTATGGTTATGGGCACTAGGCAGCCCAGCTTTCTTGAGGATGTCTCCAATTTGGTCGGAAAACCCAGGATTTTAATACTAGATTTAAATACTATAAACTTAATAAATTGTACTTTTTTTTATTTCCTTTATTGTGACTCGACATTTGACAGCACCCTGCTTGATGTTAAGATGGAGTGTGGTTCATGAATGGATGTCATTGCTACTATAATTCAATAACTGTAAGTAGCAGGTACATCCACTATGCCGGCCTAGTTGGAACCGGCAACTTACAAGCTGATCCCGAAACGCGACCAAATCACTTTACGGTCTGTATACTGGTAAGTGGTGGCACTACCCCGGATCGGCAGACTGGGTACCACTGCCTACCACTCTTTGTTTGTTTCACTAATTATTATTTGCTCTTCTGTTTGAGGCTACGTTCTAAGTAGGTTGTCAAGTTAACCCATCTTCATATAGTAAATAATTACTAATATATAAACGAGAGCACGTATTAACGATTGTGAACAGTAGGCCAAAGTATGAACAGGAGATAATTACAAAAACATGTATTCGTTAGAGAAGAATTGTGGATGTGAAGGAAGCGAGGGATCGTGGCAAGTGGCGCTCCATTGTCTCTGCCTATCCCCGTGGGAAAGAGGCGTGATAATTTGATGGATTGATTGTATTTGTTGGAAATTCAAACATTGAGATTTTGAATAAATTCTACATTAGTCAGAAAATTATTTTGGGTAATGCACGTAGTATATATTTTTACATAATCACAGTTTACTGTATACTGCTTAAAGTCACATAACCATATTTTGATACAAAAAATATAGTTATAAAACAACTAGTCATAATAGTAATTTTTTATTCAAAAGTGCCAATATCAGATATTGGTTTGACAACAACAAATATACACATTTTGCGTTGCAACTTTACTGCCTAGGCACATCGTACATCTGAATTTTAGCATAATATTGTGTAAATTATCACGTTCTTTTATTTCTCGACATTTGTCCTTGACTTATCTGATGATAAGCAAGTGGTGGTCCATGAGTCCCATGACTGAAAAAAAGCCTCAGTTTACGCTGTTCCAGTCGCCGTCACTATGCCGGCGACTGGAACAGCATTGTTATTTCCTATTACTTTACCAACCTTCACCGTAAAACATAAAATATGTTGAATTAAACAAATTTTATGCGGCTTACTATCGCGTTTATTTTGGTTTTGAATGCGATAGTAAGACGCATAAAATTTGTTTAATTCATTAATCAATGTTCGCGCAAAATCTAAGAAAATACTAGAACATATTTTATTTAGGAACAAGTAAATAAATAGCATCTGCTTTGGACCATTACAACAAATTACCGAGTAGTAGCACTCCATATATTTATTTATACTCCAGGATATTTGTCATATACACATAAGTTAGGGTTTTGCGCCTTTGATCTTATATCAAATGTGTATAAATTTAGGAATTAATAAACATAGTAAGGTTGGGATAATATTAGAACCTTGTTTATTTGTTCAAGCTTAAATTGCTTATTTTACGAGTATTACTACTGAGATATGACATTTTAATTACGCGTATAATCGCAAAGTATCGCGAGTCATAGAAAAAAAGAGAAGGGACTCCCCAGGAGTAGAACAAGGCCGTGCAAGTACCGGGTTCGATCCCGGTCTAAGCAATATTTGTTTTCCAAGTGTACAGACCGTGAAGTGACTTAGTCGCATTACGGAATTAGTTTGTAAGATGCTGGTCGTACCTAGGCCGACATAGTGGATGCTAGTTACTAAATAGCTATATTAGCAGTTACTTCCATTGATCGGCCGCACTGTACTAGTCGTATGGGCGTTTATCTATAAATGAATGGTATAAATGGTGTTTACGCCATAACATAAATTAAAAAATAAATCATTTCGCTGTCATTGTATTTAAAAACATTCCTTTCCATCCCTTTCATATGCGCGCTGAAATATAGCTTTCTCGCCTCGACAAAAAACAGAAGAGTTTTTTGTCGGAAGTTTTGAAGTTTATGAAAAATGAAGAAATGTAATTGTGAATAAAAACACAAATTTAATTAAACCGCGCCGCCCAGTTAATCTGAGAATAAAATTAATAAAACCGCATAATTAAATTAAAACAAATAATTAATTAAACTTATAAGGTTGTGTGCATGAACTTTGTGACCAGTGATCCCGGGGCTCTTCGTCGAGGTTGAGATTCACAGAAGCGAAATCAAGTAAGTGCGCATAATCCTTCCTTTAATTCCTAAGAAAGCAGTCCACTTATATATCCCGCTCCTATTATCCCGCACCGCGCCTTTTCATATTTGGTCTCGATACGATCCGGATTATTATACTTATTATATTATAATTCCTAATCCTTTCCTTACTTTATTTATGTATGTATATTATTTCATAATACATATCTAACCCGCGCCCGCCTTGGTATAAATATAATTAGCCTTGATTTCCATAATAAATATGGCTTCATCTAGATCTATATCTGATGATGATATAAAACATCAAATTTACTTATCTAGGCGCAATTCATTATTTGCCCGCCTACAAACAATCTATGATTGTTCAAACGCCGCAGACGTGGAATTATTCATAGCATCATGTGTCAACTTAGACAATCTACGTGCTGAATTCCATGATACTGTAGAAAAATTAAACATGTTAACTTTAAAATTAAACCCTGAATCTTGTATTGATGAGCAATCCTTCACAGCCTTTGAGGATCTGTACTGCAGGACTAAGCATAGGTACAATTCTAAATGCACAAATGTGGTGAAGTCTGAGAAAGTTCCTGCTGTTCCTAGACAACACACCCGTTTACCCCCCATCGAGTTGATGTCATTTGATGGAGATATAAAGTCATGGCCCATGTTCTTTGCAAGTTTTAAGGCCACGGTTCATGACAATTCATTGCTCTCAGATTCAGAGAAATTATATTATTTAATGGGAAAGTTAACCATTAAAGCCCAGTCTGCATTTGCTGGCACCACCCCTTGTGGTGAAAACTATAATTTAATAATAAAAACTTTAATTGATAAATATGAGGACAAGCGAATGCTTGCATCGTCTTACTTGAATCAAATATTTAACCACAAGTCTTTCACTTCAGCATCCATTACTAACTACGAATTATTTCTTAATAAATATGTAGCATCTGTAAATGCTTTAAAGAACCTAAAGTTAAATGACCTTGCAGACTTTATGTTTTTTAATATTGCTCTTAAGTTGTTAGATTGTGATATTATCCGTTCATTTGAAATGAGTCAAAGTAATGTTGAAATTCCATCATTTAATAATTTAGTTCAATTTGTAAAAGATCAAATGAGAATTTTACAAAATACTGGTTTGAGCTTTCAAAATAATGTTGTAAAGAAAAATACTCATACTTCTTTTATTGATAAACCAATTAAGATTCCACATCAACAAACCTTTGTTGCTGTTGCTAATTCTGATAAATGCTTATGTGACAATATTGTACATGATCACTTATATAAATGTCCTGCATTTAATAATATGAATGCAAATATTCGCTTTAAAAATGTTAAAGATCTTAATGGTTGTATAAATTGTTTAAGTATTAAACATAAATCTTCCAATTGCCATTCTAATGCAGTTTGTAGAATATGTAAACGCAAACATCACACGTTGCTGCATTTCGATAATCAGCAACAGGGTTCGAACTATGTATCTCGAGATCTAAACGCTGTCAACGCAGCCACCGTAACTACTCCGCTCACAGCATCGTCTTCTCTCTTTCCCACTCCCGAGATATCGCAGCCGTCTCACTCTCGTGCTACGCAGGACGCGGCCGTCACCACCGCGCTGGCCGCTAATAACATATCTTTTTGTGCAACGTCCATTGCGCGCCCAAGTGCGGACGCCAATAGTACAATTATGCGCGAGCCGCAATGTAATGCGCCCGTCACTGTTTTATTAGCTACGGCAGTTGTCATAATTCAAGATTCGAACGGCAAGGACCACGAAATACGTTGTCTTTTGGATAGTGCATCTCAGGGGAATTTTATAACATCTGAATGCTGTCTACGATTGGAACTCAATAGGTACATTGATTCTAATCATAACTTAAAAGTAAAAGGTATTGGTGGTACAGAAAAGTCTGTTAAAGGCTCTGTAGCCTTTCAATTTTCTTCGCGTTTTAACCCGCAAATAAAATACAATATTTCTTCGCTCATAGTAGATAAAATTACTGAAGATTTGCCAACCGCTATCATTGATATTTCTGCTATGCCCTTCTTACAAGGGATACCGCTCGCCGACTATAGGTTTGATAGACCTGGTCAGATTGATGTTCTAATTGGAGCTTCATTATTTCCGCATTTATTACTTCCTGGTATTATAAATAATAATAATAATTGTGCGCCTCCCGCGATACAAACCGTTTTAGGTTATGTTATCATGGGTTCTGTTCCCGTTCTCCATATGCGTGGTGGAACGACACTGACCCATTGTTGTGCAACTGAAGCTGACGTGTCAATGGAATCTGTTGATACAATGCTCAAAAGATTCTGGCAGATAGATGAGTCTCCAGTTTCCGCGTCACTTGAACACTCTCTCGAGGAGTTGGAATGTGAACATTATTACCGCGAGACCACTGATCGTGATAAGGATAGTGGTCGTTATACTGTTGCGTTACCATTTCGCGCAGATAAGTTTTCTCTAGGCGAATCCTACGACATCGCGCACAGGCGTTTCATGTGCCTGGAAAAGAAGTTAGAAGCTGCACCCGCTTTCCGCTCCGCTTATAATGATATTATTAATGATTATATTTCTAAAGGCTATCTAACTCCTGTTCCACAATCTCAATTAAATGATATTCCCGCTTATATTATTCCGCACCACGCAGTCATTCGCTTAGATAAAACTACTACAAAAGTTCGCTCCGTTTTGGATGCGAGCTGTAAAACCAGTACAGGTGTATCGCTAAATGATATACTCCATACAGGCCCTAATTTACAGGGTGATCTATTTACAATAATTTTAAACTTTCGTTTATTCGCCTTCGTATGTTCCGCCGACTGCAAGCAAATGTTTATGCAAATAGGTGTGCGTGAGTGCGATCGACGTTTCCAACGTATTCTTTTTAGATTTAATATACATGATCCTTTAACAACTTACCAGTTTACTAGAGTTTGCTTCGGATTACGATCTAGCCCTTACCATGCGTTACGCACTGTACGTCAGTTGGTTGAAGACGATGGTGAATCATTTCCCAACGCTCGTGAAATCGCTTCTAAATTTTTATACATGGATGATATAGTGTTTAGTGCCAATTCTGAATCGCAAGCTGCGCAAACGTCACATGAACTTATCAACTTATTCAAGCGAGGGCAATTCGATCTAGTCAAATGGACTAGTAATTCACAAGCTGTTTTAAGTAATATACCCGCTTCACATGTTATCTCTAATCAAATTGAATTTGACAAATCAATGAACCATAAAATTTTAGGTTTGCTTTGGTCACAACCTAATGATTGTTTCGGGCTTCGCATTAGCGCTCCTGATAATAAATCTACCAAACGTATTATATTGTCTACAGTCGCTCGCCTATGGGATGTGATGGGATTCGTCGCTCCTGTAATCCTGTACGCGAAATTAATAATTAAGGAGTTGTGGCTACTGAAGCTTGGTTGGGATGACATCCCACCGGCTCACATTTGTTCAGATTGGAACAAATTTTGTTTAGAATTACCGCATCTTAATAATTTTAAAATACCACGCCATTTGGGTGTCTTCGCTGATTGTGTCGTCCGTTTATTAGGTTTCGCTGACGCTAGTGAACGAGCTTACGGCGCAGTCGTTTATATGCACGTAACAAATGTAAATAATGTTTCTGTGCAATTAGTGTGTGCCAAATCAAAGGTTTCACCTGTAAAATCAATGTCAATCGCAAGGCTTGAGCTGTGCGCAGCCGAGTTACTATCGAAGATACTACGTCGCGTTCACGATACTTATAATCCGCGCTATAATATTTCAGCAATTTATGCATTTACCGATTCCAGAGTGACGCTCTGCTGGCTTGGTTCGTCACCACATCGCTGGCAGACATTTGTTGCCAACCGCGTTGTTAGAACTATAGAAAACATTCCATATGATTATTTCTATCACGTTGCTGGCAAGGAAAACCCAGCAGACTGTTTATCTCGTGGTCTAACACCCGCTAAATTATTGGACCATCCTTTGTGGCTACACGGGCCTTCTTGGATGAAATTAGATCCTTCAGAGTGGCCAATAAATAAACTAAATGATTCAGAAGATAACGTAAATATTCCTGAACAAAAATTGCAACAGCCCTTGGCACATCCCGTAATTTCTAATAGGGAATCAGTGCTTCAGTGTTTAGCTCAACGCACATCATCATGGTCGAAATTGCTTAGGTCAATAGTGTTTATTTACAGGTTTATTAAAAAACTCCCGCGTAGAGATAATGTTACAGCAAAAGATTTAGAATTCGCCGAGTTGACATTATTGCTAGATGTTCAACACAGGAATTTTAGTGAAGAATTTTGTAAACTAAAAGAAAATAAAAATGTTTCGTATTCTTTATTAAAATTATCACCTTTTATTGATAAAGACTTAGGCGCCATACGTGTCGGAGGCCGTTTAGGTCAGTCCGCTGAAAATTATAATAAAAAACACCCTTTTGTATTACCGCGTCATGATTATGTTATAGATCTGTTGATAGATTATTATCATAGAAAATATTTTCATGCTGGTCCTGAACTTTTAATGTCACTTTTACGTGAAAGGTACTGGATATTGTCTGCCAGACGTATCATTCGTTTCAGAATCCATAAATGCAATACTTGTTATAAGGTTAAGCCGCAACCTGGTTTCTTTCCCGTGATGAGTGATCTTCCCGAACAACGTGTGTCACAGTCGGTAAAGGCCTTTACACACACCGGGTGCGATTATGCCGGCCCTATACAATTTACACCAGTACGTGGTCGTGGTGTAAAGAGTCGTAAGGCGTATTTATGTTTATTTACCTGTTTAACTGTTCGTGCAATTCACATTGAAGTAGCCACAGATTTATCTACCGCGAGCTTCTTAGCTGCTCTTAATCGTTTTTTATCTCGCCGTGGCCCAGTGAAATGTATGTACACAGACAATGGAACCAATTTCGTTGGTGCCCGCTCCTATTTACGCGAATTATATAATTTCATTAATAATGAATATCGCCCACGTTTTCAAGAACATTTATCTGAAAGCCGCATTAATTGGAAGTTTATTCCACCCGCATCGCCTCATTTTGGTGGCTGCTGGGAGTCGATGGTGAAAGTTGTAAAGACTCACTTGTTTCGCTCTATTGGACAGCAGATCTTATCATATGAAGAATTAGTAACTTTGTTAACTCAGATAGAATGTGTCTTGAATTCCCGCCCTCTTACGGTTCTCAGTGCAGATCCTTCGGAGCCGACCGCATTAACTCCAGCACATTTTCTTCATACCGCACCTCTTTTTTCATTTCCCGCTCAAGATGTAGGCTCAACTCCGGATCATTTGCTGGACAGACATGTACTTATCAATAAACTAGTACAGTCGTTCTGGAAGCGATGGCGGAGTGAGTATCTGCACAAACTACAAACGCGCAGTAAGTGGAATATACCCACTACTGCGATAAAGGAGGGAACTGTCGTTATAATAAAGAATGACAACTCTCCTCCTTTATCTTGGCCTTTAGGCATTGTTATAAAACTTCATCCGTCAAAGGATGGAAGAACGCGTGTTGTAAGCACAAAAACGGCATCTGGAGTGATAGTGCGCCCTGTTGTTCGTTTGTGCCCATTGCCATCTCAATAATTACATGTACTATTATAGTTTATCACCGCTAATTGTATTTATCTTTTAAAGGCGACCCTTTAAGGCGGGGGGAATGTTTACGCCATAACATAAATTAAAAAATAAATCATTTCGCTGTCATTGTATTTAAAAACATTCCTTTCCATCCCTTTCATATGCGCGCTGAAATATAGCTTTCTCGCCTCGACAAAAAACAGAAGAGTTTTTTGTCGGAAGTTTTGAAGTTTATGAAAAATGAAGAAATGTAATTGTGAATAAAAACACAAATTTAATTAAACCGCGCCGCCCAGTTAATCTGAGAATAAAATTAATAAAACCGCATAATTAAATTAAAACAAATAATTAATTAAACTTATAAGGTTGTGTGCATGAACTTTGTGACCAGTGATCCCGGGGCTCTTCGTCGAGGTTGAGATTCACAGAAGCGAAATCAAGTAAGTGCGCATAATCCTTCCTTTAATTCCTAAGAAAGCAGTCCACTTATATATCCCGCTCCTATTATCCCGCACCGCGCCTTTTCAAATGGTATAAATGAAATTTAAAGCTTGTTTCCTCTTACAGCGTGAAGACAGAAGCTACTACGAATGGTGCGCTGTCAAGGTTGTATATAGCAAATGCAGTTAGGAAGGACTCCGGAAACTACACGTGTTCACTAGCTGACGTCGCCACCTCCGCCGTCTCGGTACATGTTTTAAGAGGTATGTAAGTTTGAAGGAAAAGAAACTCTGGATGTGAAGGAAGCATAAGTTGTATCAAGATAGTTGACTCGGCCTATCCCTGTGGGAAATGAGTAGCGAAATTGGTGATGATGATGTAGGTGAATTTTTTATATTAAGACACCCTGCTCGATGTTATGCTCGAGTGCGGCCCGTGGATGGAGGCGATAGGAAAAAACTGCACGTTAAAGTCGTATCCTCTTTGTCAATCTAGTTTAAGCTAGTTTATCATCAAGAGGGGTTCTGTGATATCTTGTACCATTATAATAATAGGAATAGTTAAAATATACTATATTTAATTTACCTTACCTCTCAATACTTTTAAGATACGAGCATAATTGACTCGTTTTATCCAGTCGTCAGCACTCTTGGACCTTCATCATGCTTATTATCAGGCAGGTCGAAGTTAAATTTCGAGTGACAAATAAAAAAATATATGAATCTAAATAGAATAATAAGATATAAAATTGCCTAACAAAGTTCTCTTTTGCAGGTGAAAATCCATTGGCGATGCAACGAGGAGGCTCCTCCACATTTACCTCGTCCGTCCTTTTTACAATTATAGCTTTGTATAGCTGACAATTATTTAGCGTGCTGTGTACACGCGTCCTTATGTAAATAAATTATGTAAATATTAAAATAGGAATCAACAGAGCAGAATCTAATTTTAACAATAACAAACTTCAACATCCAAAAGTTTTAGTCGGTATATTCGTTCAGTCGGCGGCACTTTCAGTCATATTTATTTTAAAGATACTACGTCTGATTTTGATTTGCCTTATGACAGCCAAGAGAGCTGACGATTGAAAGTAAGCATTTTGGTTTGCGGTTGTCTCAGTCACCGTCACTATTCCGTCAAAAAATGTTCCACGCGCTTCGTCCTACACGTTACGCCCTGGGTCATATAGACCATATTATAAAGAAAAATCGCGTTTGCTTCAAGATCGCTTACGTAGGACGCGTTACATCAAAAAAAGATTGGAGAACCCGACTTAAAAGTTTTGTTATATATCGTAAAACTATTGTTTATATTAGGGATGTTTTGGATATTTTGGATATAGATACAGATACGGATAAATAATTATTTCGGAACATCCAATAGTTTTGGATAATTTGGGTTACGGATATTAGGTTTTTAAGGAATTTAAGAGTTTCATTTAGCCTCTCCGAAATTATCCGAAACTGTTAACCTGTTAAAGCTGTTAAAACCTATCCGTAACTGAAAACGGTTACGGATAGGTTTTTATTTCGGATAACCGATAGTTTCGTTTAGGGTTACAGAGCTCCATAACATCCCTACTTTAAATCTTTGTACATAAAATCGTATCATAATTAACTGTTTTTTTTTACTTAAGAATTTAAGCAAGAAATGACTTATTAATAATATTGTATAATAAATGGCCTAACTTTAATTAATAATTAACGCTTAGGTCCGTTTTCTTAACGTAATAGGAAAAGAATTGTTTATTTCAGAAACACGGTTTTTTATCATTTATTTTATCTTAAATAAATCAATAAATTAAATTGTCTCACCTTTTTCCTACATGGATACGCAGAAAAAAATGAGCGCCACATACCACGATCCTGACACGACTCCCTCGCTTCCCTCACATCCACAATTTTCTTCATACAAGCTCAACGGTTACGGTCACTAGGCAAACCAGCGTACTTGAGAATGTCTCCAATTTGGTCGAGAATGTTGGTGACTATAGACACATCCAGTATGCCGGCGTAGTTTGAAACGGCAACTTACAAGCCGATTCCAAGACGCAACTACGGGAAGTCTCTACGGTCTGTATACTTGTAAGGAATTTCTTTCAAAACCGATAGACCATTTTCTTTGCTGACCGTACAGTCGAATTTTTCACCATATAGGATTCCGTATCAGACATATTTCAACTGATTCATATCATTGTAGTTTTGAAATAAAGATAAAGATTGGGAGACAATATTGCCGTGTTAAGATGAAATAAACAATTTTATGGACAAAATTGTACATACGACTTAAGTTTTTATTTACTAGTAATATAAGAAATAAATTCGTGTATTTAAGAATTGTATATATATATATAACTTTTGTCTACCAAATATTTCAATTATAATAATGAATGTTGTAAATAAGTTAGTGTAAAAATTGTAGATAGTTATCAAGTATTATTTTAGTTTTTTTTATTGTGACACGAAATCTGACCTCGACCCGTCTGATGATAAGCAAGAAGAGGTACAAGAGTGACGACAACTGAAAAAAAAACAAGTTAGGTCACGGCTGCCTCAGTCGCCATCACTATGCCAATCTAAGAGTGACGACTGAACAAACCGAGTTATATTACGGCTGCCTCAGTCGCCGTCATTATGCCAATCTAAGAGTGACGAAGACTGAACAAACCGAGTAAGTTCACGGCTGCCTCAGTCGCCGTCACTATGCCAATCTAAGAGTGACGACTGAACAAACCGAGTTATATTACGGCTGCCTCAGTCGCCGTCATTATGCCAATCTAAGAGTGACGAAGACTGAACAAACCGAGTAAGTTCACGGCTGCTTCAGTCGCCGTCACTATGCCAATCTAAGAGTGACGACAACTGAACAAACCGAGTTAGTTAGTTAGTTTAAACATAGTCGCCGTCACTATGCCAATCTAAGAGTAACGATGACTGAACAAACTGAGTTAGTTCACGGCTGCTTCAGTCGCCGTCACTATGCCAATCTAAGAGTGACGACAACTGAACAAACCGAGTTAGTTAGTTAGTTTAAACATAGTCGTCGTCACTATGCCAAATTAAAGTATTTGGTTTAATATTCTTATTTTTCTTTCTGACTCAGAAACTTCAGTCGTACGCACTCTTGGACTTCCCCTTGCTTATCAACAGGCAAGTCGAGGTCAGATGTTGAGTCATAATAAATTTAATTATTCGAATTTACATAAACGCGAGCACTTGAATAAATATCCCCTTTTACTATTATAGGGGCATTTATTAATGTGTTGTAAAGCCATTAATTTTTAATTAATAAATCATGTACCTAAATCCTAGAATTAAACCTTTTTTAAATAAAAATATAATTTTGTCTCATATTAAAAATATTTTTGACGAAAAAAAAACACGCTCTACCTTCAAGGATCCTCCTCTAAGTAAACCCACTGACATCTACCAGCCAAGCCTACAGTATTATTGTGAACAGGAGAAAACCGTAGTGGTGTAGTGGCAGTGCAATGGTTACGCAAACCGAAGAGCACGAGTTCGAGACCACCCACTGGTACCAATGTATCTTTGATATATATACTTTGGTTGTCCTGTTTCTATGATACTTTAGTAGCTTAGTATAGAAATGTAAATAATAATAATAAAAAACGTCCTGCCCACTATTTTGACCTGGTTGGATGTGACTGCTACTAACAGTTTTTTACTACTAACAGTTTTCACCTTCAATTATCGACCGCACTCCAGCGGGGTGTTGTCATATGTCGAGCCACAATAAAAAAGATGCTTTTTCAAGCCTTGCTTGAATGATCCAAGGGTTTAGGATTAGAACACACGGCTCTGATTTGATTATTGTAAGTCATCAAAAAGTCTATCATATCACATGATGCTTCATAAAAAAAGCATTATCAATACAATGCTTTTTTTATGAGACAAACCTGCGAGGTAGAAAAAGTTCAGGGAGATCCTTGAAGGCAAAGTGAATATTAATTTATTAACATGCGAGATATACGAATGTATGATAAAAACGTGATGAATGTTATTTATATGAAATGATTAAATACGGTTTAAGTCATTAAAACTTGTTTTATTTTAATCAATCAATCAAACCTTTAAATCAGCCGTGGTGTAGTGCAAACCCCTGGTTCAAAAAACCACTCTTCGGTACCGACCAATATAATATATCTTTGATATATATATACTTTGGTCATTCTGTTTCTATGATACCACGTTTAGTAGATTAGCATTGAAGAAAGTTTTTAAAAGTTGTCTCGACTCAATTCCTACAGGGATAGGGCTTGCTTACATTCAGGCAAATCCTCTTTAGATACAAAAGTGAGTTAGCCTCAACCGGCATAGTAAAGGCGACTAAGGCAACCGTAAATGGAATCATTTGTTTTTTTCACTATTTTTTTTTTATTGTGACTCGACATATGACAGCACCCCGCTTGATGTTAAGCTAAAGTGTGGTCCATGAATGAATGTCACTGCTACTACAATTCAAATAACTGTGAGTAGCAATCACATCCACTATGCCGGCCTAGATGGAACCGGCAACTTACAAGCTGATCCCGAAACGTGACCAAATCACTTCACGGTCTGTATACTTGTAAGTGTTAGTACTACCCCGGATCGGCAGACTGGGTACCACTGCCTACCACTCTATGCTATGCTGGCCCCTGGCTCCTTCACGCATCGCCTGAAGTATCCAAGGTTATAGGATAGAGAGAACACATGGGCTGGTAGAGCATTCCACTTGTCAATTGTTCTACAAAGAAACTATGCACCGAACCTTTTAGTTCGACTGCAGATTCGGTCGACAAAATGCGGATATATCCCCCGACCTGTGCGTGTTTTACGAGTGTGAATGACGAAGCAGGAGCAAGGTTAAAGCGCTCCTCGAAACATTTTCTATGGTATAGGCGATAGAGGACGCACAAAGCGGCCATGTCTGCGTGTAGCAGAAACTCCAGAGTTCGCGTGATCTCTGCATCACCTATAATTCGGACAGTAATAAATTGAGAAGTTTATTTTTTATTGTGACACGACATCTGACCTCGACTCGCCTGATGATAAGTAAGAGGAGGTCTAAGAGTGACGACGAGTGGAATAACTGAGTCTGTTCCCGGCTGCCCCAGCCGCCGCCACTATGCCGGCCTAAAAAGTTACTTGACAGAGCCGTCCCAAAGGTGCGAAAAGAACTCCGTGCAAGAGCGAATTCCCTAGCTCACCATCAGGTTAGTATCAAATCATAATAAAAAGTTATATCAAGCATTGATTAATGAATTAAACAAATTTTATGTGGCTTTTATTTTGATTTTACAATTTTATTTTATTATTCTGACATTTCGACAGCTTTGCAGCCATCGTGAGGCTTTCTTTCCGTGACCAAACCAAAATAACCAAATTTGTTATATTCGTGTAAAATCAAAACCAAAATAAACGCGATAGTAAGCCGCACAAAATTTGTTTAATTCATTATACCAAGCAGTTCATTTTATTTCATACAGGTACGTACTTCCCCAGTATAGAAAAATATTTATCATTTTATTGTCATACATAATCCAATTAGAATTTATATCCTGAAGTTATTAATTTATTGAGATATGGCGTCCCTTTTTATGTGTCGTCATAGTTGGACCAACAATTATGTCGATTTAATTGAGTTGGCCGAGGGTACTTTGGCCGGCATAGTGACGGCGACTGGGGCAGCCGTAAAGACTCGGTTTTTGCAGTCGTTGGCACTCTTGGACCTCTTCTTGCTTACCATCAGCAAGATGTCACAAGGGGTCGAGGTCAGATGTCGGGTCACAATAAAAAAGGTTAGCGATAGAACCCCTTAAAGAGCCAAAAGCTGTTTTTATTGAAGTCCCATGTTTTTTTTTATTTTGGTTTCAATAGTTAGTAGCATTAGAGCATGCAAAACAAAAATATGACGCTTGGCATGAAAGTTTTGCATGTTCAAATAACTGCGTAAATAGCGTGAAAATAAAATTGGTGCTGTGTTATAACTCTAAGTGATGGCACGTTAAGTGTTAAGTTATACGCAGGGAAAAAATGTTTTTTGTTTGTTTTAATACAGTTTTTATTTATTGTAGTAAGTACGTTTTTATCCTAAAACCTTGGATCCTTCAAGCGATGCGTAAAGAAGCACCTTTGGCCAGTATAGTGACGGCGTCTGGGGCAGCCGTGTACCATCCGGTTTTTTCAGTCGTCGTCACTCTTGGACCTTCTCCTGCTTATCATTAGGCGGGTCGAGGTTAGATATCGCATCACAATAAAAAAAGTACACAACGTTTTTTACCTGACATTTGTGGACACATCTATTGGTAAGTCTGACGACTAAATAAACCGCCTAAATTGCTGTCACTTTAGGAGCTAATAAAATAAACTACACTTAACATAGCACTGTTTATCACTTTACTGAAATAAATCTCTCACTTTCACAATCTTTCTCAATAGCTACTTTATTTTATAGATCTATAAAATAAGGTGGTAGGACCCAGTGCGGTCCTACCACCTTAACGTTTCTTTTTTATTAATTACAGGAATTAGGCAGCACATGTATGCAAAAACGAGACGAGTGTTTATTTAAAAGATACGATAATAATGCTCATGTAAATATGATAAATGAAAAAACATATATCAAATAATCCGTTTAATAGATATATACATAGATATACATAGATTTTATTAACATTTCCTAAAAATTAAAATATATTTATTAATTTGCACCACTGCTTACCGATCTTTGATTACAAGGCCCGGTGCAAATATTCGCCTCTTTTATTATTATAAAATACTACCTGTCAAATACTTAATCAAATATTTAAATAATGAAAATAAAATCTTTAAATCAAATATTTGCTTCGACCGGGAATCGAACCTGATCTTTTCGCGTAATGGACTAGATTTAAAAGTATCTTAGTAGCGATTCGGAATCAGCTTGTAAGTTTGCGGTTCCAACTAGGCCGGCATTGTGAATGCGACTGCTATTTGCAGTTATTTCACTGCATTATCACTTGCCTCTATTCATTAGCACTCCAGGTTACTATCAGGTGGCCACAAAAAAATATTCAAATATATATTAAAGGTAAATTACGTGATTTCATAAAAACCCATAATAACAGATAAGAATCTCAAAGAGTACCAGTAGCACTACTACCGACAGTGGTACTCAGTCTGCCGATCCAGGGTAGTACCACCACTTACAAGTATACAGACTGTGAAGTTATTTGATCACGTTTCGGGATTAGCTCGTAAGTTGCCGGTTCCAACTAGGCCGGCATAGTGGATGTGAATGCTACTCACAGACATTGAATTGTAGTAGCAGTGGCGTCCATTTATGAACCACACTTCAGCTTAACATCAAACTGGGTGCTGTCATATGTCGAGTCACAATGAAAATAAATGTATATAGAATAGGTCAAATTTTCAATGCAGTAACCTAATAACGTAAAATATATATTTTTGGGTGATATTCAATTACGGGTTGCTTTTTCAGGGAAAAATTCTGTAAAATCTATAATGATATTTGTGTGGAATTTTATTCAAATTCGTTCAGTGTGCTTGCACCATGGCGAATCTGTACACTCTGTATTATACATGGAATATATCATTCAATTTGGGCTTTTATGCGATACTTTTGTAATGTCCAATGATGAAAAAATATATAAATGGTTGTTTCGATATTTGTATTCATAAAACCAATAACAATTTTGCTTTTAATAGCTGCGCAATTGAGTTATGTGGAAAATAAGATATGGATTGTGTATCGTCTGTCAATCACATAAACCGCCATATTAAAAGTTCTGCTTTGATCTGTCATAATTATAGTTTATTCATTTTGCACACCTAAACTATGCAAAATAAAGGATATATTCCAATTACATTCTAATCTTTGTACATTAAACTATTTTAAAATGTATATGTGAATGAAATCAATTATTATATTCTTGTAGTAGTTTTTATATAAAAGAAAACAAACTGTCATGTCCTGTCTGTCGAATATTTTTGGTGTGTCATTTTTTACTTACGATTATTATTTACGAATAAACAGTTTAGTTTAATATAAAACAGGCTTTCAATCACTCCATAACTCACAGGTTATGGGCCCAGAGGAAACCAGACCAGATTAAAACCATAACGCTGTTTGAAAGTCTGTGAAAAATTGTATATGAAAAATTGAAATAATCGTGTACGGATGTGTTGTGATATTGCGAAATAAAAATGAATGTTAACATGAGGATCGAACTATTGTCCAAGGACAATTATGACACCTGGCGCTTTCAGGTGAAAGCATTGTTGATTAAAAATGAAACATGGCAATATGTGAGCGGCACTGAAGTGAAACCTGCGGACACACCAGATAATGAGCAGTTGGTACGGTCGTGGCTGTCTGGCGATGAAAGGGCCACAGCGGATTTAATATTGGCAATAACTCCCAGTGAGTTAAAGCATATACGAGGGTGTAATACTGCACGTGAGGTATGGCTTAAGCTGGAGTCAATATATGTATCAAAGGGACCTGCAAAGAAGGCATCATTGTTAAAACAATTGATGTTGCAAAAGATGAGTGAAGGCGATGACATTCGCGAACATCTGTCAAAATTCTTTGAAACTGCAGACAAATTGGGTGACATGGACATCAAAATAAATGAGGATTTGCTAGCTATAATGTTACTATACAGCCTGCCATCGAGTTATGAAAACTTCAGATGTGCGATTGAGGCGAGAGATGAGTTACCAAGTCCAGAAATTTTAAAAATTAAGATAATGGAAGCAGAGGGCTCGAGGAAACAATGTACTAGTAATGTACCGGAACCAGTTCAAGGTGCTTTATATGCAAAGAGGTATAATAATAAACATGCAAGAGAAACAAAGAATTGCAGTAATAAAACATTCAACTTCAAATGCTTTAAATGTCACAAGTTTGGGCATAAAGCGAGTGAATGTAAGGTGAAGAAAGGTGGTCAACAATACTCGAGATATGTAGTAGATGACGAAGAGAGTCAGGAAGCTGTTGATGACAGTTTCGTTGTGTTAAACATTGATAAAGTGAAGCCAACATCTATAAAGAGTACCAGTTGGGTGTTAGATAGTGGTTGTACATCTCACTTATGTAATGACAGTAAAAAGTTTAACACAAAATTTCAACATTTTAATGGCAAATTAAACTTAGCGAACAATTTATCGACAAAGGTTTGTGGAAAAGGAAACGTAAGTTTGTCTACTTTTAATAGTGTTAATAATTCTGTAAATTCTGTAAATTTTAGAGATACTTTATTTGTACCTGATCTTAGAAGTAACCTAATCTCAGTAGCTAAAATTACTGATAAGGGATATACTGTTACCTTTAAAAAGGATTCTGCTTTTGTTACCAATTCAAATGGGGATGTTAGGTTGACAGCATGTCGTAGGGGTGATTTGTATCATATTCAGGATGTTGATGTAGATGCTTGTATGGTTTCTTCAACTGATGATGAATTATGGTTATGGCATGAGAGAATGGGTCATGTGAATGTTATAGATCTTGTTAAAACATTAAATAAATGTGGGTAGAAAATAAATGTGTCAAATAAGAATGAATTATACAAATGTGACGTTTGTGCAAAAGGTAAACTGAGTGCTTTGCCATTTTATAGATCGAGTGGACCATGTAATAAAAAATTAAAAATAATTTACTCTGATGTTGTGGGACCAATGAGGCATGCGTCTATTGGGGGTGCAAAGTATTTTGTCACCTTCATAGATGACAGTACACGTTGGTGTGAAGTTTACTTATTAAGCAAGAAAAGTAAAGTATTAACAGCATTTAAATTGTTTAAAAAATTTATTGAAAAAATGACAAATGAAAAAATTATGTATTTGCATAGCGATAATGGTACTGAATATGTCAATAAAGATTTTGACGAGTATTTACTGAACGAAGGCATACAAAGGAGACTAACTGTTACTTATACTCCACAGCAAAATGGCATTGCTGAACGTATGAACAGGACTATTGTTGATATGGCAAGGTGTATGCTTATTTCTTCTGGATTATCACCTGGATTTTGGGCTGAAGCTGTAGTGACAGCATGTCATATAAGAAATCGTTGTCCAAATAGCAGTCTGAATGGAGTGACTCCTTATGAAAAACTATATGAAATACCAATAAAGATTGATTATTTTCATTGTTTTGGTTGTAAGGTATATGTTTTAGATAAGAATCCATCTAAAGATAAGTTTGCTGCACGTGCTAAAGAGGGAATAATGGTTGGTTATCCAAGAACATCAAAAGGATATAGGGTATGGATGCCTAAGGAGAGAAAAGTAATAATAGCAAGAGATGTCAAGTTTATAGAAAATACTGAAAAGTATAGAAAACGAAATGAGATAGATATTGAGGTGCATAAAGGATTGCATGAAATAGAAGAAGTAAAACCTGATCAAAGTGGTTTGAATAAGATGGAAGATGTAAAATCTGATCAAAGTGATTTGGATAAGATGGAAGATGTAAAGTCTGATCAAAGTGAAGAAGATAAGACTGAAACAGTTGAAACGGATAAGAATATTATATTAAAACGAGGACCAGGAAGACCTAGGTTACAAAGAGGTAAATGTGGAAGACCTAAAAAGATATATAATATGTTAGAAACAATAAATTAAGACGAAACAAATGATGATTTTGTAGGTTTTGGTGAAATTTCTTTGAAGAATGATATAGAAGGAGAGGACAGTAGTAAAAGGAAAGATGCTATCCTGTCGGAAGTGAAAAGTTTAGTGAAAAATGACACTTGGAACATTGTAAAGAAAGAAAAATCATGCAACGTAGTAGATTGTCGCTACGTATTACCTACAAAATATGATATAAATAAAGAGGAAGTATATATGAGTATTTCTGAGTTACTGAAAGAGTCATTGCAGATCTTGATTAATCAGGATTCTGAACCTTATGTTAAGGAGAAGGCTCAAGTGATGTTACGAAATATAGAGCAAGGGGGTGATATTTGTTTGTTAAAAAAATCATTGTATGGTCTAAAACAATCAGTAAAGAAGTGGTATATGAAGTTGGATAAGCAGCTGAAAAAATTAAACTTGCTACCTACTATTAATGAACCATGCTTGTATGTTACTAAGAGAGATTATGATGTTAATTGTAGTTATTTATACTGATGCTATATTGATAGCTTCGAAAGATGATGAATGGTTAAAGCCATTTAAGTATAAATTCGGAAAAAGTTTGTATTAAAGGATTATACCGAATTGAAAGTGTGCGTACTTGGGAGGTTTAATTCTTTTATATTATAAATGTTTGTTTTAGATTTTTATATTTGTTTAAACATGTTGAATATAAAATTGAGGGGGTGTGTGAATGAAATCAATTATTATATTCTTGTAGTAGTTTTTATATAAAAGAAAACAAACTGTCATGTCCTGTCTGTCGAATATTTTTGGTGTGTCATTTTTTACTTACGATTATTATTTACGAATAAACAGTTTAGTTTAATATAAAACAAGCTTTCAATCACTCCATAACTCACAGTATATGCAACTGTTAATACAATTAGACCAAAGTCCCATACAAAATTAATGAAGTCATTTGATTTTTTTTTAATTTACAATTCTATTCTAAGCAACTAAAGTGCTCTTGTATCGTAGAAACAGGACAACCAAAGTACATATATCGAAGTTACATAGGTGCCGGCAAGTGGTTTTGAACCAGTGCTTTCGGTTTGCGTAACCATTGCACAACCACTACACCAAGGTCTCTTACTTGGGCTGTTATAAAATTAAAGACCTGAATTAAGTTCAGTCAAATTAGCTTGCAGACGTTTTTGCATTTGTAGTAGTGTGTGTAGTACACACGCTTAAGAGCGCGTTTTTATAATTTTATATATTTTTTTTGTTTTTATTAATTTAAATATTTTGCCTGATTGTACTTCAATATTTGTCGCTTTAAACCTGAAGTGCTTCCATCTGACCAAGATTTCGAGAGGGTATTTCAACGTATGTATTTATGTTTCGTCGGTGAAAACAATTGGTCGGTTTTGTGCACGATATTCTGCGAATTATATCAAATAGTTGATTCGTAAGTACCGAATTTCGTGCTGTTCCATTTAGTTTCCGTTTGTTCCAAATAAAACCTATGGACATGACATGTTTTCGTAACGTATGTTAATAATGGAAACGCGCTCTTAGGCGCACTATTGCAAAAACGTTCCTAGCTAATTTGACCTTTTGAGTATGTCATGTTACGAGACATATTTAAAACTAGAAGCCGAATGGCAGAACTAGTCTAATAAATAAATAATTGGTTAAGTACTTAGGGATTGGAATTTACTGAGCCCAAAATAAAATAAATTATAGTTTAACAAATATTTTTAGTATCTCAATTTCAAAGTTATAAATATTCATTCAAGTGAAATATTCCGAACATTTAAATATTAAAATGAAATCAACTAAAAGTAATAATTTTATTCCAAATAAAGAAGCCTTTAAAATAGTTATTTGTATTTGTAGGTACCTAAATTATAAATTATATTAACAAAACTTTTTTGACAGCCCTGTTCGATCCCCCTTCTAGCATTGAATAGGGCGAAAGACTTATTATTAATAATAAATATTACAGGTTAACTTATTATATTAAGGAATACCTCTAAATAAGACATCTGTAGTTTAGTGTTAGTGAAATGGTTACGCAATACAGAAACTCCCGGTTCATGTATTCAACTACTTATGCGGTGTTCTCACTAAACGGTATTTTACGGTATATTTATTACGGTTCAATAATAATCGCCTCAATATTACACGTGTCATTACACCATCTGTCCATTTTAGCATTTTTCTCGTGGATGCGGACGCTAGAATTTGCATTTAATTTTACAAACAAACAAAAAACTGGAGACAGAGGTATGCAATATACAATACTTAGGTACTTAATCGCGCTGATTGGCTGATTATTCAATGCAAGTTGAACGAATAGGTTCAGACGAGTCGATTTGCTGTCAGCTATTAATTGAATCAATAAAAGTTGAAAGTCTTTAACTTTTGTTAAACCAATTTTTATTGCTTCAACTTGATTGAAAGTCTGTTCAGACGGTTCAAATCGCGAAAGATTTCGCAGTTGATCAACTAAATTCGCCTCGTAAGAACGCTGTATTATTGGTACCAAGTATCTTCGATGTATGTACTTTCGTCGCCCAATTTCTATGATACTGTGCCAATTCATGTATTGCACATAATTTTATATTAACTAGGCCATCTATGATGCATCATGTTTTCTTTGTTCTATGTTCTACGAATATGGTAACGATGTAATTTGTAATCTTCATGTATATTTCTAACGCACTCTTTCGCCAACCTTTGACTTGTGCAGTTCACTCATATCAATTATACTTTTGACTTATAATTCTATTATTTATAACCTCACACCACCAACGCGTCGGCGAACATACGACAACTAGGCAAAGATGTATATGTACTTTCGTCGCCATATTTCTATGATACAAGTACGTTTATAGCTTAGTATAGAAATGTAACACAACTCTCTTGCTTCCTTCACATCCACAATTCTCTTCATACAGGCTCTGTGGTTATGGGCACTAGGCAACCTAGCTTTCTTGAGAATGTCTCCGATTTGGTCGAATAATACTCTCCTAGGCCTGCCTTGTTTATCGCATCCATCCACATCAGATTTATAAATTCCTTTCCTCAATCTACTTTCACTCATCCTTTCCATGTGCCCAAATCATCGAAGCATTTTTTGTCAATCCTTGTCACTACATCTTCTTTCAAACCACATCTATCACGCAGTGTGCTATTCCTTATTCTATCCACTATCGTCACTCCAAATACGCTATATATATAGTGTATTTATATATATATATATATATATATATATATATATATATATATATATATATATATATATATATATAATATTTATCATAAATAAAACTGAGAGCATGGGATGTATTTGACGTCTGTTGGCATGAGTCACAAAACAAAGAACATAAGTTGGCATAAACTGTTTCAGACTAGAAATGCATTTAATTTATATGCTTGCTGATATTTTGTAAATATTTTTGCTATTTAGTTTTGTGCATAATACAGATTTATTAACTTCAATATTTGAGTGTAAGTGTAAGGCCTACACAAAATATTATATTCTAGATAAAAAAGGGTCAATTTATAGAAACAAGGGTCTGCGATGTCCATAGTTCTTTAGCTTTGTAACTATATGTTCTATAAAGATTTTTTACTGCACTATAAATGTAGTACATAGTGCAGTATAGAAGCATATAGCTCCTTAAATAAGAAGTTTCTTGTAGCTTTATAATATACGTTAATATCACTCGCATCGTTTAAATTTACATAGAATCGTGTTAAAGACACTGTGTATCGTCTTAGAGCTGCCCGGAAAAGGTTTTCCTTGTATCCATTAGTACGGTGATATTAAACACACTAAAAGGTACACTTCTGAGTAAAGCGACTTCATCGTCGCTAGAGTTAAAAGTCCGTACGTCTTTTTTTTTATTGTTTTTTGTACATCCAATATCTATTTTTATTTATTGCAGCTCGACTACTGACTGTCACTTAACTGTGGTAGGGTACTGCTATTACAGTTAAGTAACGGCAAGCATCGTATCCACTATGCCAGCCTATTTGAAGTTGGCAACTTTCAAATAGATCTTGAAACGTGACTGCGTCACTTCGCGGTCTGCACACTTGAAAGTGGTGGTACTTTACCGGATCGGCAGTTTAGGAATATGGCCACCAACTTTATGTGCTAAGATGTGATTTTTGATTTTTGTGATTTATTGATTGCTGTTTTCAGCAATCAATAAAAAAAATAAAAAAAGTGGTAGGCAGCAGTGGCGGCTGGTGGATCATCGAAGGTGCACTTTACTTGCTCACTAAGTCTTAGGGTTAGAAATTGCAATATTACAACATTTTTTGTATGTATACTATAGTTCCTTCTATTCCCCCCAAAAACCCTTCTTAACCCCCGACCCAAAAAGAGGGGTGTTATAAGTTTGACTTGTCTGTGTATCTGTGTATCTGTGTATCTGTGGCTCTGTGTATCTGTGTGTCTGTCTGTGGCATCGTAGCTTCTAAACGAATGGACCGATTACGATGCGGTTTGTTTCATTTGAAAGCTGACGTTATCGAGATGGTTCTTAGCTACAATGAGGGTGGGAACAGTATTTATTTTATATTTTTTCCTAAATATAGACATTTTAACTTAAAATATGACATTAATTTTTTTTCTGTAGGTCTTCAGATTACTTCACAATATTTTTTTAAAGATTGCAATAAATGTCCACCGGCTCATGTTTTCGTTGAGCCACATGCACTGGCCGTGACGTCATCGCATACCTCTCTTTGGGAAGCTTCGTCGCGCGCAAGTTATGTTCAGGAATATTATAATAATGTCTTCTTAAAGTACGGTGTATAAATACTGTATTATTTCTCAATGTACGAATACCTCCATCAGTACACCAAATAAAATGTTTATTTGTGTGCCAAAAGGTGAAAAAAAAACGAAAAAAAAGGTGAATTGTCATGAAAAGGGACTCCAAAAAAATCAAGTATAAGCATTCGTTATTGCTGTGAAGATCATTTCGATATAAGTTGCCTAAAAGATAAATTATTTTCTCTCTATAGCTGCTATTTGCGAACTAGTTCAAACGACGACTGTCAAATGTCAAACTGAGGACGCTTTTTTTATCACATGTTCATACTTACATCAAACGCATCAAGCAGGCAAGCTCTGACTTATTTTCTTTATTTACATTTGTTTTATTGTGACACGACATCTGACCTCGACCCACCTGATGATAAGCAAGAGGAGGTCCAAGAGTGACGACAACTGAAAAATCCGTGTTAGTTCACGGCTGTCTCAGTCGTCGTCACTATGCCAACCAAAGGTGCTTCTTCACGCATCGCTTTGAGGATCCAAGGTCATAGGATAGAGAGAACACATGTGCTGGCATAGCATTCTACTTGTCGATTGTTCTACAAAGAACAGACGCTCCGAACTTTTTAGTTCGTCTGCCAATTCGGTCGATAGAATGCGGATGCTTTGCCCGACCTGTGCATGTATTACGGGTGTGAAAAGACGAGGTTGGAACAAGCCTAAAGAGCTCTTCGAAACATTCTCTTTGGTATAGGCGATAAAGGACGCACAGAGCCGCCATGTCTCTGCGTAGTTGCAGGGGTTCCAGAGTTCGCGTGACCTCTGCATCACCTATAATTCCGACAGCACAGTGCTGCAATGAATCCAGGGCATTGAGAAGATACTTGGCAGAGCCGTCCCAGAGATGCGAAAAGTACTCCGCGCAAGAGCGAATCTGAGCCTTGTATAAAAGCAGGCGAAGCTCTGGCGCGAAGAACCACTGCACCTTGTTCAGGATGCCAAGGGAGGTGGTCTTAATGGCCCGCTTGATGTGGTCCCTGTGATTCAAGTCGCAGCGAAGGGACATTCTAAGAACAAGGGACAAGTGACAAGGGTTGCAATTTTTTTATAGGGATATAAAATATGAACATGCATAAAAGTTATATAAGCTATTATTTTTTATCTATTATTAAATTAAATAAATAAAAATAAATATTGTCAATTATTTTCAGGGAGTTTGTTGTTTGGCCACCCAAAAACAAAGTAGCTCGGTGTTTGCCTATAGCTTTTAAAAATATTTATTTCAATGTTTAGTCAATAAAAGACGGTTTTGAAATCAAATTTTAAATAATTTTTTTTATTTGTACCTTATTTTATGAACTCGTAAAGTAATGTACAAATAAATAAATAAATGATTAAAACAAGACTAATAAATATGCGACTTTGGTCTATTCTAAACCAGCGTGAAGCGAATAATGAATGAATGTTCGGCCGTATAGGAAGGAATCCGGTGACGTCACGCTTTCTTAAGTGAAGGCCAGCTAATGAATCGAGGTATAGTGTTTTAAGTAAATTTAAAAGCATTATAACTTTGTAAATACGTATCGTATCGAAGTGAAATAAAAACTATTGGTTTAGTTAACTTGCGATCATTAATTGTAGAAAATAAAAATTTTATTTTTTTTTCACTTTTCCCACGCTCATTGATGAAGATCTGATCAGGGGTTTCAAGGTCATCAGCTCGATTTGTTAGCTGCGGTAGCGATCTTAGACGCGCTGTTTAGAACGACAACCCTTGTACGTCGCTATGCGACGAAGATTGTTATTTTATGTCAAATAAATATGCCATTGTTAAAACACGTAAAAAATGTTATAATTTTTCCCTTAAAATATTCATATGGCGAGGTTGGTTTGCAGTTTAGATCGATTACGTACAAGGGTTACCGTCCTAAACACGCGTAAGGCTGGGAATACACGTCCGATATTGCTGAGCAAATTATTTACAAATCGGAAGTAGGAATCGGACGTCTATTTTGTTTCTGTATTCTGTATGAAAACTGCACCTTCAGACAATCGGATCGGCCATAAAATCGTAAGCGCCTTGGCGTTGTTTCCGATTCTGACATCCGATCCGACTATCGGATCTGACGTGTATTAAGTATTCAAACAAATGTATGGCACGAGTGCTTTCCGATTGTCTGATCAGACAATCGGATCGGACTATCGGAGAGGAAAATCGGACTTGTATTCCCAGCCTTATAGGTATTTACTTTACTTTTAAACAAATCTGTGACTTAACATTTAAAATAAAAACGTATACAAATACACGTGTGTTTTAACTGGTACCACTGAGCTACTCTGATGATGGAACTCGAAGGTAGGAGACGAAATCCTGGATGTGTTCAAACTTTTTTTTGGTATACTAAGTTTGGACTTATTAGATTTGTCTTGAAGGTAGGAAACTAAGTGTAGAAAAGTTAGTGCGATAAAATAAAATATTCCGGATCAAAAAAATCTGATCATGGATCCTCTCAGATCAGCAAATCAACAAGAAATGGACCTATAGTGCTTTAACTAAAATACTAAAATTGTTACTCACTATGAGCCATTAGCTGGACCGTTATCAAATTAAAGACCGAGAGTATCTGATGAGGCACCATCATGAAACCTCTCAGATCAGCAAATTGATATCAATTCATCAGCAAAAAAAAGAGATAGAACTGTAGTGCTTTAACTAAGCCTTTAGCTGGGCCGTTATCAAATTGAAGATCGGGAGTATCTGATCATGAATCCTCTCAGATCAGCAAATCAATAACAGATAATATCATAGTGCTTTAACTAAAATTGTTACTCTCTATGAGCCATTAGCTGGGACATTATCAAATTGAAGACCTAGAGTAGTTATCTGATGATGCACCATAAGGATCCAAGGGATATTAAAGGGATATAACTATTGAGCCATGACTAATGTTGTTTATTACTATAAAGCTGATGATATGACCAAAGTGGTTCCAGGCGTTTCGGGGGTTCCTTTAAAATTTTAATTTTGATTTTATTATAAATTAAATCAGTTCGGCCTTTTTTTTTCGGCTAATTCACTTTTTTATTAAAATCTGGTATTATTTGAATTTTTTTCAATTCAAACAAATAGAAAACAAAAAAAATACTAATTATTACGTAGGTAAACAAACAATAATTAACACGTCACGGGTTTACAGCGATACTATACTGAACGAGTGGTCATCCAACATGGCCGTTGCGTCGCCGCCCACGCCGTTTTGTCAAACAAACCTTGGGCGCTTTCGCTCGTTCGGTAATCTTTGGTTCGCGTTCGCGCGTTCGCGCGGCGCACGAGAATAGACTATTTGCTCGGTACATTTTCTATGAACGATCTTTTGTCTCACGCTTCAGGCCTGTTGGCTCGTATCCCATACAAGTTGTACTAGCGGCCCTCGTGCGCTTCGGCGAGTCCACGAGAACTGCTAGTACAACTTGTATGGGAGACGAGCTAGTGGGCCTGACGTGTGGGACAAAAGATGGTTCATAGAAAAACAACAACTTCTTTACAGCGAAAATAAATCTTAATAGTTTAACAGAGTTTAAATTGTTTCGTCATAATTGGAAATTAGACAAAATAATAAATTTTTAATCTATTAAAATGTGGTGGTTTAGCGCACGAGCGCACTTAAGGGACAGCCGCCCTTGGTAGGCAGTAGTGCCCAGTCATCCGATCCTGGGTGGTACCATCACTGGACACCAGCAAAGATAATCCCGAAAGGCGATTAAGTCAGTACACAGTCTCTAAGTGTACTACCCCGGATTGGCAGACCTGGCACCACTGCCTATCACTTTTTGACTACCAGACCCGGAACAAAAATACTAATAGCAAATATTTGTAATATTTAATCTATATTATAATCCACATAAGTAATATTAAATTAACAAATTTATTATTATTATTAAATTTAAATTAAACAAATTTTTGCTTTGACCGGAAATCGCACTTGACCTGTGACAGAACTCCGCCTGATGTTAAACTGGAGTGCGGACTATGAATGAAGACAACTCCTACTACAGTCAAATAATTCATGTAGTAGCAGTCGCGTGTACTATGCCGGCCTAGTTAGTACCAGCGACTTGCAAGCTGATCCTGAAACGCGACTAAGTCACTTTTTGGTCTGTACGTTAGAGTGGTACTACCCCGGATATCGGCACACTGGACAAACAACCAGAGTGGTAGGCAACTGTCTGCCCATCACTCTCTCGGGGCAAATATCTGCTTCATCATTATCAGCCAGGCCTGAACATAGGCCTCCCCCTTAGAACGCCATTATGAACGACAAGATACCAGTTGCACCCACTGGTACCTTGTCGTTCATAATGGGCAGGGGTCGCCATAATCCCTACCCTTGGCAGGCGGCTTGAGGATATTTGCTTATTTATTTATTTTTAAAGAATCTTAAAATTTTGTTTTACAAAGGATAGTTTCCAATTTTCACGTTTCTTACACAACTCTCTCGATTCCTTCCCATCCACGCTTTATTCAAAGGTTCTATAAAAACTTTTTAACACATATAAAACCACTATCGTTTCTGAATATAGTATTCCTGAAAAGGTGTTGAAATAGGGAATTTTCAGTAGCAAAATAAACTTGTAGATTTCTTCCGAGTACGTGATCGACTTATTGCGAATCTGAGCTCGCTCTTTTAGAGTACAGAGAAGATACTGATATATAGCCTCGTCTGTTAACCAAATTCAGGTAGCGCTACCTGCCAATCCAGGGTAGCGCAACCACTTATAAGTGTACATACTGTGAAGTGACTTGGTCGCGTTTCGGGATCAGCTTGTAAGTTTCCAATTCTAACTAGGCCGGCAGGTGGATGTTAACTAGTGGATGTGACTGCTACCTGCAATTATGTAACTGTAGTACAGTACAACTCGTAGCAGTGTATGTACTCGTAGCAGTGGCCTCGATTCATGGAGCGCACAATATTTATAGAAATTATTATATTGTCATCTGTTTTAATACGTGTACATATGTTTAAATTATTCATCCCTCTAAAAGTGGGTAAAAATTAATTTAAAGATTCCGTTATATATAGTAACATACGTATAAATCGATCTAATAATATACATACATACATACGGTACGAATATATCTTTGGTATTTGTACTTTAGTTATTTTGATTCTAAATATTCAACAAGCACTTTTAGTTGCTTAGTATAGAAATGTAAAAAAGGACGAAAAAATCCTATATCAAAAATGATTGTGTACTTTTCCTTTTGAATTGTCAAAGCGTTTCGTCGGCCATATTTAGGAAAAACTTTTATGTTTATTCTGGGACTCATAAACAGGCAGTATTGTCAACTTTGCGGTATTATAAGCCTCCTGTATTATTACTGGAGGTTTTCCCCAGGTTGCAAGGAAGAGGCAATCAAAATATTCGAGGGCGCTTTTTTTATATTAATCGCCGTGCTGTCCGAGTAATAAGAGGTCAGAAGAACTCCCTGCAATTGTGTACAGATATGGCGGCTCTATGGATCAGACTACTAGCATTGATTTAACTGTAGTAGCATTCGCCTCTATTTATTTTATTAAACTTAACATAATACAGACCGTGAAGTGATTTGGTCACGTTTCGGGATCAGCTTGTAGGTTGCCGGTTCCAACTAGGCCGGCACTGTGATTGCTACTCACAGTTATTGAATTGTAGTAGCAGTGACATTCATTCATGGACCACACTTCTGCTTAACATCAAGCGGGTGCTGTCATATGTCGAGTCACAATAAAAAATAAAAAAAGTCGGGATGCTGCGATATTCTTGAACCACAAACTACCT
The DNA here is from genome assembly GCA_905220615.1 of Tinea trinotella. Lineage (NCBI taxonomy): Eukaryota > Metazoa > Arthropoda > Insecta > Lepidoptera > Tineidae > Tinea > Tinea trinotella. The sequence continues at coordinate 2,864,476 of HG992328.1, read as the reverse complement.
CTCTTAAAGAAAAGATAGAGAATCTTTTTTTCAAGAAACATATAAAATTACTGATTTATAAATTCTATTGACATTATGATCGATTTTATCGATCATAATGTCAATTTTATACTGAACTCAATTTTATACTGACCTCAGAGTAAAAATACGACAGAGAGGCGTAAGAAAATATACTTTGTCTGTTAAAAAATGGATAAAATAATATAATTGTTATTTTAAGCGTGCGCCATTTTGGATGTGAGGAAAGCAAAAGATTTGTGTTAGAATCGTGGAAAAGATTATTCTCAGATTAAGATATGTATTTTTTTATAAATGTGGATGGATGCGTTAAACGAGACTCAGGACGGTGTTTCTTAAGTGAGAGACATTCTCAAGAAAGCTGGGTTGCCTAGTGCCCTTACCGTAGAACAAGTATGAAGAAAATTCTGTCCCTGTGGGAAAAAAACGTGACGATTTTTTTCATTTGTATTTAGTTAAATGTTATTTGGATTATTTTAAAAGTTTTTTTTTTCATGCAATTAATTATTTTTTAAATGTTATAGATATGGAAAAAAAATTAGAGTATCACGTTTGTTCATAGTTGTACTTACGCATCACATTCGCTCTCTATTTGTTTATACTCCATGACACTGGCATTTTCTATTGAATCAATGGCAATACAATTGGATGGCACGATTGATCGAACACTAATTCACTCACTTTTCATGTCTATATTTAGACATGAAGCTTTTGGCCGGTAAAGTGACCGCGACTGAGGCTACCGTGTACTGATTCGGCTTGTTCAGTCGTCTGCACTCTTAAACTTATTACCTTCAATTTTAAATAGATTTTTTGTAATTGACGAATTTCTTGTGGCCTTTTTGTCGTCATACGCCTTTTTGAAGCTATGGTAGAATCCGACGATAACGAAGTGAATGCTTAGACCATACCCATGCTAATGAATAATTTTCATTTCATTTCTTTACGCGATTTACATACAATAGGTGGCGCTGTTATCGAGATGTTTAGATCTGTGACGCCTCCTTTTATCACATTTCTATATTAGGCTACTAAAGTACTTGTATTATAGAAACAGGACAACTTAAGTACATATATCAAACATACATTGGTACCGGTGGGTGGTCTCGAACTCGTGCTCTAGGTTTGTGTAACTATTGCACTGCCACTTCACCACGGTCGCCTTAAATGTTTTGTATGATTGATATTTTTCCCTATCTTTTCGCCTACGAAGTGGCGGGTATAAACTGCTAGTTCTTAATAAAAATACGTCGACAAAATTAAAAGTAAATATAGAACTATAATTACAATAATAGATTCTAATTTTATATCAAAGTAGGTTAAGAAATAATTTAAAATTTATGTTATAAGTCTTTTATAATCGAAGTAAACGGCTCGATGGGTCGTTGCTTTGTCGAACAATCGACTAGTCGAATGCTTTGCCAGCCTTTATGTTTATTTCACACTAACCATAAATCCTTAAAGGTTATAGATGATGATTTATAGGTGCTTTCTAGCCGGCGTGGTGCCTCTGATCAAAGCAACCGTTAACAAAGTCGGTAATTTTAGTCGTCAGCGCTATTACATCATGTAAATAAGCCAATAAGGGATGTTGCGTATATAAAAAAAATTACCATTGTCGCTATTCTCAGTTGAATACTTATTAATACAAATTATAATTTAACCTTTAAGTACCGACGCGTGGTCTGACAGACACTTGAAGCGTTCGGATACGGTGGTTTCATATGTTAACAGAGACGTAGCCCCCCGCGCTTTTGTGTACCCCTCAGGCAGTCGCCCAGCAACGTTCGTGAAGTGTGTCTGTGTTGGCGCTTGCGTTTTTGGTGAGTTATGTCTTGTATAAATTCGCGCGTGGTCTGACAGACCACTCGTCTGTACTTACGTAACATTTTTGGGATCGACTTTTTCCAGATTTTACTATTTTTCTCTTTTATTTTCAGCTAGTTATAAAAATGAATAGGCCGGGTACATCAGGTGTGAAACGTGCAGCCTCAAATGAAAATGAGAGTGTTCCTGTCACTAAGAAAAAACGTGAAACTAGGCCTCGGAATAAAGATCATGAAGAGATGATAATGGAATGACTAAATGAGAGCTAAGAGTCAGATTCTGATAACATTGATCCGAATTTTATTGCCGAAAGTGACATTGATTCGGCATCTGAACAGAAAGGGTCAGAAAGTGAGCGGGTGGAAGAAATTGAATCCAACGAGGCCAACCAATCGCGATTTTATTTCGGCAAAAATCGATTCAAGTGGAGTAAAGCCCCGTTCAATACCAGCGGTGTGCGTACACCTCGGCTGCATCTGCAACATCGTCTTCAACTCTATCTGAAGCTAAGCCAAAAGATGCTCTAAACATTTAGTGGATAAATGTTAATAAAAAAGTTAGGAGTTAATTTTTTCCCAAAGAAATTGAGACTTTAGAGTTCGTGTTAATAATAAGTAATAAATATTAAAACTTCTTTATTTAGTTTTATTTATACAATAACTAAATATATTATTAATACATAGACACATTTAAATAATAATAATATTTTGTAATATGAAAGTTTTCCATACTAAAGCTATAGTGGTCTGGCAGACCTCACGTCGGTACTTATGTAACTAAAATGGCATGTCGGTTTTTTACGTTTTTACGTTTTTCTAAATGTTTATCCCCCGATAAACAAAAAAGCTAGGTTGCCTAGTGCCCATAACCACAGAGCCTGTATGAAGAGAATTGTGGATGTGAAGGAAGCAAGGGAGCTGTGTAAGGATCGTGGTAAGTGGCGCTCCATTGTCTCTGCCTATCCCTGTGGGAAAAAGGCGTGACAATTTGATTGATTGATTGATTATCCCCCGAACGGAACAATAGATATCTTCTGGCTCGATATAACAGCATAACCTGATATTACGTTAAATGGATGCGACACCGCTTGCGAGATATTAAATGCCCAACGCCATTGGTAGAGATCTTTTTTTGCAATGCCATCTAGTGGCAACATGTGACGGCCAACCGCCACAAATGAAATTAGCAGAAAAAAATGTTTGCAAGTACCATTTAAATAACTACGACAGGCGTGGACGAACGGTTAGCGATTGGTTTGTTGCGCGTAAAGTCCCGGGTTCAATTCACGGTCGGAGCAAATATTTGTTTCATAGGTTTTATTTGTATTATTTAATAAATTTGCTAAATTTTTAAAAAAAGAGGTGGTACCCAGTCTGCCGATCCGTACCACCACTTACAAGTATACAGACCGTAAAGTGATTTGGTCGCGTTTCGGGATCAGCTTGTAAATTGCCGGTTTCAACTAGACCGGCATAGTGGATGTGATTGCTACTCATAGTTATTGAATTGTAGTAGAAGTGATATCCGTTCATGGACCACACTCTAGCTTAACATCAAGCGGGGTGCTGTCATATAACCAGTCACAATAAACTATACCAGTCTAGTTGGAACCACACTTACAAGTTTATCCCGAAACTTGTAAGTGTACTACACCGGATCGACAGACTGGGCAAATGATCAACAACTATCCCTGTCATTCTTTCTCACCGTGGGGGTATTTTATTAGGAAATACGCGAAACGTACCAATTTCGAAATATTGAATGAGATCATTTAGCGTTCCATTGATAATTATATTAATTACGATTTTAATAACTCTTTTGTCCCAATAATTGTGCATTGAGGTGTAATAATAATGTTAATAAAGACGAGCGATTAACTTTAATTTATTTTACATTAAACTTTTATTTTACAACAGGGTTACAGTTATGTGTGGGCTTGTTTCCGCACTTAATTTTCTTTTCAATTTCTTTGTGCGTTCTTCAACGGTTCTTCTTCAGTGGAGCCACCCAATTTCCTCCTGTAAGGCCAGGAGGAAGACCCTTCTCGTTTCTGCAGACCTCCGAAAGCGTCCTCGCGTTGCCAAGGTACTTCTGTCTTGCTTCGACCACTCCTGCAACTCAAGAGCACACGCGCAGCTGTTTCCTTCTCATTCAGGCAGCCCCTACAGAGGAGGCTATGCGATATGTTGAGGTTATACAAGGTTTTTATTAATGAAAATTCCAATCAAACATTTAATGGAAATTTGACAAATTAATAAATAAATTATTTGTTTATCAAACACATATTTTAAAAACACACACGCACACACACAATAGACAATAGACCGATTTTTTGGGAAATCTAACAATATACGGGTAATATAATACAATGTAGAAAGGGAAATACAAAAAATATATGTTTACACGTATTTTTTCACATATATTTGATATAATAAATATGTTTTCTTTTTCAATTTGAAAGTGCTGGAAATATTGAGTAAACAGAATAATTTTTTTCCTCTGAAAAAAGGGCTCTTATAAAATCTCGAAGATTTCTCTGAAATATCAAATACATATTTCTGAGACTTAAAAAAAAATTACACGACAACAAATTGAAAATATATAAACCAATGCAATATTTTATAAAATCTAACCCTAATATAAGGAATAAAATTAAAAGAAAAAGAGTGTGTGCTTGCGTGGGTGCGTGCAGTAAAGGTGACCTTTTTTTATTAACGTGGGAGGAAAGCTCTACCAGCCGAAGTGCCGGGGTCTCACCGGCTAAAACCTCCCACGCCGTTTCCACAAACCCTCATCGGCGGAGCACTGGTATCGCGTTAGCAAACCTGCGTAACTCCGCCGACGTTGTCTCTTTCCGGCCCCAACTAACAATGTGACCCGCTCAATCGCCACATCGCTGACACGACGAGCGGGCCCCTCTTTCTGGGAGAGACGTGCGGAAACGGCTGCACGCCTCTCCCTTCCTGCCACTGCCCAGCTTGGGCAGCGGCATCCACTAATCGCACCACCTCGGGCTATGCTAAAAAGCACTGCCCAAGGGAGCACCTTGTTTTGGCGCCACTACTAAGTGCGCCGCTCAGGCAATGTTCGGTCGTTGCCCGGGCGACGCACTCGCTTCTCCGTCCCATCCAGGCGCCAATACACCCAGCTGAGACAATCCTCTCGTGTCCTCTTTCCGATGCGGACAACAGGAAGAGAACGGGGTGAGGGCGGTGTGAAGATCACCGCCCTCGGGTTGCTCCACGCTGGCCGTAAGGCCTGGGCGCCATCCGCGTCGGAACCCGGGCTCACTACGCCCAGGTCCCAATACCGCGACGGAGTGCGACGGCGTCGCGGCCATCTATCCGCCGCCTGGGGACGCGCCCGATGGGAGACCAGCAAACTCCAACAATCACCCCTCCGGGGATTGCCGTCACCACAGAACATGGTCTGTGGGACCACGGGCAGTAAAGGTGACCTATACCATCCTTGCTTGACTCTGGCAACTTTCAAGTTGACCCTGAAACGCGACCGAGTCATTTCATTGTTCATGTGATTTGTACCCGAGAACAAAGAATAAATTTCCAATAATATAGGTTTAATAATATTATGCATTTCTCTGTATAGCTTGTCTAACTATAAATGACGCGACCCTCCACTTTTTTAGTTTATTTAAATGTGTTAATACAAATATTACTAACTAATTTATCAACGTGCTCCTCCTTTTGTGTCCAATCAGCAACAGAATGACCAATTACAATTGCATTTTCGGTGTTTTGCATTCATATTTTATGTATTTTCGTGTGCGCAAATGCGGTGGAGGGGCGCGTCATTTCGGCTTAGACGAACTATACTCTTATATTGTATATACCAATAACATAAAAGAAACAAATTCAATTGTAATATACGAAATTCAATCACAATAATACAGTCGTTAGCAGAAGCCACAAACATAAAAGGGTGTACGGAACATGTCGTTAAGCATTCCTAAACGGTACAATACTACCTACGTAGTGATGTCCATGAGCATTTTGTAAAGGAAATCGATTCGATGGTTTAACGACCTTTTTGTTATAAATATTCTGTATTTTACTTTTTAACGATTATTGTTTGAGTAAGTGAATGTTTATAAAATAATTTAATATCTACTTCAATACTATTTTCTTTTTATTGTGACTCGACATTTTACAGCACCCCGCCTGATGTTAAGCCGAAGTGTGGTCCATGAAGGATTTCCACTGCTACTACAATTCAATAACTGTGAGTAGCAATCACATCCACTATGCCAGCCTAGATGAAAACGGCAACTTACAAGCTGATCCCGAGACGTGACCAAATCACTTCACGGTCCGTATACTTGTAAGTGGTGGTACTACCCCGGATCGGCAGACTGGGTACCACTGCCTATCACTTTTTGATAACCAGACCCGAAGCAAATATCCATCTCTTTTTTTTTAATTACAAATATTAGCAATATTTAATAATGTTAAATATTCCAAATAAAAGCTAGAAAACAAATATTTGCTCCGACCGGGAATCGAACCCGGGACTTTACGCGCAACAAACCAATCGCTAAATTGTTCGTCCACGCCTGTCGTCATTATATTATACAAGATAAATACATTTGCTGTTTTGTAGTATCTAGCGTACTTACTCGTATATCTTGTTTTAAAGCAAATGCAGCGTTTCACGTCTACCAACAACATGAACAGACGACCTACCATGGGTAACAGGAATATGTTGAATGCAGGCCGCTTTGAACATGTCACTGTGGAGATTGCTGGGGGATCCAATAGTAGGTAACCTAGGGCTTATAAATATGATGGTTATACATTTTGTTTACTTTTAACTTAAATTACTAAGAGTGGTAGATACCTAGTGGTGCCTAAACGGAGTATTATCACCACTTAAAAGTGTACAGACTGTCAGTCGCGTTTCGATATTAGCTTGTAAGTTCCGGTTTCAACTAGACCTGCATATTAGATTGTCTACTAATTGCAGTTATTTACCTGTATTACGCCTTCATTCATAGACACGTTTTATAGACCGCACTACAGCCTAAAAAACAGGAGGGTGCTGTCATGTATCGAGCCCCATAAAAATCGCCCATATTCTATGATACAAGCATCTTTAGTATTTTGGTATACATATGTGAAAAAAGAACATTAAATTGGGTCAAGGATACTATCGATAAAACTAGGTTTTGTTCTCACATTAACCCAACACTATTGTGTGGGTGTTTTACTAAGTTGAGAGGTGAGTTAATACGTGATACGAATATAAGGAATCGGTCGAGGACGAATCAATTGTAGTCATTAGCTTGTTACACGGAGCTTATCACTCATTAATCCGAAATAATATGTACGAGTATAAAAAAATATATAATATTTATTAGAGCTTGGTTTTAGAGCGCTTAAATATTCTTTTTTTTTATTGTGACACGACATCTGACCTCGACCCGCCTGATGATAAGCAAGAGGAGGTCCAAGAGTGACGACGACTGGAACAACCGAGTCAGTTCTCGGCTGTCCCAGCCGCCGCCACTATGCCGGCCTAAGATGCTTCTTCACGCATCGCTTGAAGGATCCAAGGTCATAGGAGGGAGAGAACACATGGGCAGGCAGAGCATTCCACTTGTCGATTGATCTACAAAGAAAAGACGCACCGAACTTTTTAGTTCGACTGCCGATTCGGTCGATAAAATGCGGATGCTTTCCCCGACCTGTGCGTATGAATATAGAGCGGAGGATGGTCGTCGCAAATAAAGCAATAATCATATTCCTAAGTTGACCCTGCTTCTGTCACCAATGTTGTTCGCTACCTCATTGCTGAATATCGTCACTCCGACAAGCTTCTCTGTCCACTACGGCTTCTGTCTTACTGCAGAGCGGCGTCTTAACGTGTCAGGCAGTTGATCGACTACTTTAATAATAAATTTAAAACTAAACTAACACTGAAACAAACTGGTTGTAATTGACCTTGTAATGACACATTTTAGTTGAAATATTGTAATTGGAGAACTCAGAAATTTCCAAATAAAAGTAAATTTTTAATTAATGGAAAGTCTTACGAGAAATCAAAACAATTAATCAACTTGTCACGCCTTTATCCCACAGGTTAGACAGAGCCCTCGCTTTCTTTATATCCACATTTTTTTTTGTACGAGCCATACTATTATGGGCAACCCAACTCTCATCCTTTCCATGTGCCCAAACAATCGAAGCATTATTTCGTCAATTCTTGTCACTACATCTTCTTTCAAACCACATCTATCATGCGCTGTGGAGTGACGATAGCGGATCCTTATTGTATCCGCTATCGTCTCTCCACATACACTCCTTAATGACAGCATTTCTAGAGCGTTAATTTTACTCTTATGATTCTTCTGCCACACCCAACATGGGGAATGTTGGTGAACATTCACTTTCATACATTAAGGTAGAAACAAGGCACGTGACTTTTCGGACACTATTCGTCTAACGAGAAAAAAACTACTATATTTTTTCTATTAAAAGTAGGTATTAAGTTCTGGGCTTTTTTAAGAAGTTACAATACTCGTGCTTTTCGAATGTATTACACCGTGGCTTTATACGTCGAATGGTGGTAATAATGGCTCGTAATCATTGAAGTTCCGCCGCCTATAAAATCTAAATGTGTAGACAGATTAGTACCCAAAATGTGTAGCTGTTTATCTATATTATTATTAGGTTATATAAACCCCAGTGTAATCTGCCTAAGAACACATGTTAAACTTCATCGATTTAGATTAGGGGAGGGTCCTGAAAATGTTATTAGAAAGGAAAATCTGTAACCGACCAGATGTCACTGAAAAGTTTGAATAGTTACCAGAAGGCTGTGTAAAATCAAAACACAGTCTCTTTTTTTAAGTATTTTTTTCTTTTCAATAAATTTTAAAAATACATATTTATTTTCGACAAGAAATATTTCAGATTAGAACGACTTCATTTTTTTATATATTGGCAAGCGACAGTCACTATTGAAGTCTGCAAGGAGCAGTTGCATTCGTTATGCCGGTTTAGCCGTACTAAAACTATTTATTATTATAACTAATAATATACTGTCTTATTTCTATTCCCTTAACTTCCATGTGGCGAAAAGTATAAGTTAAAATAGAAAAATTAAAAGAAAAACTTACGACAGCCTTGGGACTCCGAAGAAAGCTTAGCTTTCTCTTTTTTTACTCGTTGATATACAGATTACCTACAGATGCTGAAAGTCGCGGAATGATTGATCTTACGTTTTTCATTTAACGTCGTTTTTTATAAGACTTAAGCCTAGCGGCAAACATGCCCTACGCATTACTTGGCGTAGGGCATCGTTTTTTTGTTTTCTTGATTCTATTACATATTTTTGGCTGGTATAGTGATGGCGACTGAGGAAACCGTGAACTGAGTAGAGGTTTCAGTCGCTCAGTCTCCTGGACGTAAGGGGAGGCATACAATCGAGTTAGATATCGAGTAATCATAAAATATATATATTTGCACTAAAATATATCGGTTCGTATCGTAATTCCTAAACTTAATTTTAATATCCCATTGTTTTATATCATTTTTATTAGTAAAATGTGCTGTGTTTAAATTTCATGCAGCACAATGTTCCCCAAACTTTAATACTAAAGAATACAGAAGTGTTACCATTTCCATTCTTGTTTGAGAACATTTTCTTTAACTTGAATATGTTTGTCACCCCTACTTGTACTCGTACTTCAGAAACGAGTTGTCAGAAGACGTGTTTCTATTTTTGAAGCTTTTTATTAAATTTTCTGGATAAATAGTAAACTATAGTACTTCGTGCGAGCTGAAAACCCAAAAATTCAGTAGCATTGTGACAACGACTGAGGCCGTAACTATGGAGTCCAATGTAATAAACTTGTAAAAAAACTAAAGAGTGGTAGTCAGACTGCCGATCCAGAGTAGTACCACCACTTACAAGTAAACATACCGTGAAGTGGTTTGATCGCGTTCAAATAGTATTAGTACTTAAAACGTCGATCAAAATAGTAAAGTACTGTAGTTTGGTAAAAAATCTAAGATTATATTTTGACAATCTTCTACGTTGGGATATCCAGGGGGCCAACCGTGCAATTTCAATGGTAATTACAATAAAATTCTCATTTGTCAAAAAGTTACGGCAGTGGCTGTTAGTGTTAAAACATTTTTTATTTATTCGAACAATGAGTTTCAATGAGCGCGGTTGAAATTTTAATTTTAAAGCATATTAATGGAGTTCAACTGTCAAAACGATGCCTATTGTCATTAACTTACGCGGTCGGCCCTCAGGTCTCGAATGTAACTGGTAGTCTTCCCTTTCTTTCATTTACTTAATAAATTAAAATAAACTTTTCACCTTTAAAAGCTAAGACCACCCTCATCCAATTCTTAATAATCTCTATCCTAGATTATGGTAATGTCTGCTGTACAGATCTCGGTGAAGATTTGCTAAACAGGATCGTCTGTTTAATAAAGGCATTCGATTCATTTTTGGTTTGCGCAAATTTGACCACATATACGAGTTTAGAAAAAGATTGAAATGATTGCCTATCCGTCATTGTAGAAACCTACATGTTTTCACTTAACTGTACTCCATTCTGAAAGAACCTATCACTCCTAACAAAATGTTAATTCTCCTATTTGAGTTCCGTCATGATTTGTCATGATTGTCTTTGCTCTCAAAATAATCTAACGCTAGCTATACCTACGTATCACTCCAATTTCATTCTCAACTCCTACTCCATAACCGCTGCTGGCTTGGAACAACCCGCCTCTTCATATTAACCCTTTACGGCGCAAGATTAGTTTTGTTTATTTTTATGGGGAATTATTTTATGGGGAATTATGGGGAAAATAATTTAAAAAAATATACGTAAGAAAAGGTATTTATTTTTTACAAAAAACATGACGCTGCAGACGTGCAAAATAGTGTCAAACAAAGTGAAAAATTACGAAGTGTGAAAAGATTTATAACAATTATTATTCTCATTAAAAAATAAAGCTACGTCACACTTTTCACATTCTGTTTGGGCTGTTCCAGTACACAATAAAAAGCTATATTGAATTCGCACGCAAACTGCACAAACAGGTTTTTAACGGGTTTCTCAGTTCGAGTAGCAATAAAATAAAAGTAATGCCATCTAGCACAAATTTGGGTAACTAGTTCGATAGAGAGCTTTGTTGTAAATATACATTGCTGCGTTAAAAGGTGTTTATTCGTTTGTTTGAAGTACTATGAGAGTTCTAACAGTATGATGCAGAACTGCAACACAGCGCCGTAAAGGCACCAAATAGGCACATCTTCAAAACAATGGTGTATTCATACTTCCTTCAACAAATTATACCAGCGGTACACTATGATGGCCGTTTTGACGTTTGCATCGTTCATGAAGTTTCGTATAATAATAAGGCGACCGTGGTGTAGTGGCAGTGCAATGGTTTCACAAACCGAAGAGTACGAGTTCGAGATCACCGTATAAAACGTAATTTTTATTTTTATTTTTTTATTTACATTTCTTTACTAAGTTACTAAAGTGCTTGTATCATAGAAACAGGACAACCAAAGTACATATATCAAAGATACATTTTATATAGTAACTTAGTATAGAAATGTAAATAAAAAAATAAAAATAAAATTACGTTTAAAAGTGCAAATTGCTGTTCTTTTTTGTCACTATAAAGAAACACAATTATATTTTATGCCAAATTAATAAATATGAACTAGATGCCGTGAGCTCCTGTTTATCAAGAAACAAGTCAAGTATATAAATTATTTAATATATTTAGTATATTTAACAAAATAATAATTCACAAAAACACAACGCATCTAAATCATGCCCGAACCGATATACGTATCAATTCAATTGCCATCAATTTTACTGAGTTACTCGTACTGTTTGAAGTTTGATCACAAAGCATACCAGATTCAGCGTCAGGATATAGAATACGTATATAAAGGTAACCTATTAAACTCTTGTAGTAAATTCAATTCCAATTTGATCCTATGTACGAGTATATATTAGGAAGTTTGGATGTCATGTGCCGGCGATTGAGAGAACCGCAAATTAAATATTTTTTTTCAGTCGGCACTTCAATGTTTTGCCGCCATTGTAACGGCGACTGAGGCAATTTTTACAATCGTTGGCACTTCTCTTTTTTACCCTCAGGCAAGTCAAGGTTAGATGTCAAAAAAAGCACCGCCTAAAAAAACAAAAATTATGAATTTATTCATCCCGGAATCAATTAATCAAATTGTCACGCCTTTTTCCAACAGGGATAGGCAGAGACAATGGAGCGCCACTTACCACGATCTTTACACATATCCTTTGCTTCCTTCACATCCACAATTCTCTTCATACAGGCTCTGTGGTTTTGGGCACTAGGCAACCTAGCTTTCTTGAGGATGTCTCCGATTTGGTCGTAAAACACCCTCCTGACTCAAACTCAAGACTAACCAAGTAACCACATAGCGTGATAAGTAAAGTGCTATCTCACATTTTAATTTTATCAATCAATCAAGCAAATCGTCACGTCTTTGTCCCTCAGGAATAGACAAAGACAAAGGAGCGCCACTTGCCACGACCCTGACACAAGTCCCTCGCTTCCTTCACATACACGATTCCCTTCATACAATTCTACGTATATTTTAATTCTAGTTACGTGGTATTTTCTTAGGTCCGTGCGTCCATTAATGAATGATCTAAACAAATTTTACTCTTGAAATTTCGGAATAATAAAAAAATAATTGCGCTCGCCCTTCCCCGGCCTGTCTCGCGAGAGTATGAACGCGCGGTAAAGCCGCCGGGGAGCTAGCGAGGAACACCGAGGCAGGCCGAGGAGAGCGAGCGCCACCATTCAAACTCTCGCGCTCGCCCTTCCTCGTCCTGTCTCGGCGAGAGTGTAAACGCGCGGTATAATCAAAACCAAAATAAACGCGATAGTAAGCCAAATAACGTTTGTTTAATTCTAGTTATTTATATTAAAATGTAACGCAGAGAATATGACAGCGTTCGAATGACATTCCTAAAATTCATTTTGCTTTAAATTGTTATTGACGGTAATAGCTTATATGAAATGCTTTTTGCTAATTTTTATAGTGACGCGACATGTGATCTCGATTTGCCCAATGTCTAATTATGCATGGGACGGGCTAAGAGCACTGATAACTGAAATCACCGACACATTTCACAATTGCAACATCACTATGCCGGGTAAAAGTGCTTTTTTATCCAAGGTTCCAAAGTGGCGCTACATTTTCTCTGCCTATACCTGTGGGGAAAAAGTGTGACAATTCGATTGAATGATTGTAGGTAAAAATATTATCTAATAAAAAATAAATAGTAAAAATAATATAAAAATTAAGTAGATATTGGATCTCAGCGAGCAATCATAATGAAATAATAATACTACTACTCGTAAATGTGCTTGTATCATAGAAACAGGACAACCAAAGTACACATCAAAGATTGGTACCGGCAAATGGTTTTGAACCGGAGGCTCAATGTTTGCGATGTCATTCCACAACCATTACTGTAGTTGTCACCTTATGATTTTTTTTACTTAAAAATTTCTATACAAAGCTACTATAGTGCTTGTATCATAGTAACATGACAACCAAAGTACATTGGTACCGGTAAGTGGTTTCGAACCCGTGCCACTCAGCTTACGTAGCCATTGTACCGCCACTACACCACGGTCGCCTTAATATAAGGCTAAGTATATTATTAAACGAAATATTCATCTAGGCCGGCATAGTGGATGTGATTGCTACTCACAGTTATTGAATTGTAGTAGCAGTGACATTCATTCATGGACCACACTTCGGCTTAACATCAAGCGGGGAGCTGTCATATGTCGAGTCACAATAAAAAAAAATGCGTTATATTATTAATAGTATGAAATTCATAAATCAAACGTGAACAGGCATTGTGTATATTTTTAACCTTAAAAAGCCTTCATGATAAGAATCGAGTTTTCAGCTAAAACCTCATTTAAAGACACAGATAATAGACAATTAGACACTGAATTATTTAAAAGGAATTTTTATATTTTTAATTTCTTATCTTTAAGGTAGATGGAAGGAAAACAGGGATTATCGAGAAGATTAATTCTCAATTTATATGGAGGTATTCTTTTTAAAAAGGCAGAGGGCACAGAGCTTATAACTTTAGAGAATTGTGTCAGATTTGTGAACTTGTGGATGAAGGAGCCTAGTAGAACCAGCAACTTTCAAGTTGATCTCGATATATGACTTTTTTTTTATTGTGACTTGACATATTACAGCACCCCACTTGATGTTAAGCCGAAGTGTGGTCCATGATGAATGTCACTGCTACTACAATTCAATAACTGTGAGTAGCAATCACATCCACTATGCCGGCCTAGATGGAACCGGCAACTTACAAGCTGATCCCGAAACGTGACCAAATCACTTCACGGTCTGTATACTTGTAAGTGGTGGTGTCGGATCGGCAGACTGGGTACCACTGCCTACCACTCTTTTATAACCATCCATCTCTTTTTTTTATTAACAAATATTTGTAATATTTAATATTATTAAATATTAAAAATAAAAGTTATGAAACAAATATTTGCTCCGACCGGGGATCGAACCCGGGACTTTACGCGCAACAAACCAATCGCTAAACCGTTCGTCCACTCCTGTCGTCGAAGGACTGAGTCATTTCACGGTCTGTGCACTTAAAATTGGTGGTACCCTTTACTACTCTATAAGAAATCCTCATTAGATCCGTGGGTCAGTGATGATAATCAATATCAGTTTGAGCGCTGTCTAGTGATTTACGATCTATGTTCACAGGTCAACAAGCTACTTTTTTATTTACACACGAGAATTTTAATAGCGTGCTTATTAGAAATAATTATTAAAGAAGTAGAAAGCTATTTGGGTTCACAAAAGAACTTTTATTTAAGCACTTTTAATTTGACCGAATTTTAGGCTTTTAAATTACAACTTAATTTATTGTAATAATGAATTAAACAAATTGTATGTGGCTTGCTATCGCGTTTATTTTGGTTTTGATTTTACAATTATTTAAACGCGATAGTAAGCCGCATAAAATTCAATGTTCGCGCAAACCCAAGAAAATAGTATATTAAATTAATCTTAAATAGTACAAATAAAACATAGTATACTAGTACTATGTACTCGTAATCAAGCTTAACCTCTTATTTATAAAGAAATCTAATAATAAATTTAACATCATTAACAGCCGGTTGTACCAAAAAAGTTTCAATTTACGAATTTAGTTTTACTTTATTATTTACTTATTAGTATTATGTTTACTATTACGAAATCGTGAATTGGGTTGTTAATAATTTTATATCAAAACTACCATTTATATATGTTTTTATCATTAGAAATAACAAAAGTAGTACATAAAAACCCAAAATGAATGATGTCCTTTAGCTCTGTATAAAATATCCGTTAAACGTAAATGTAAAATGTGAAGTTAAAGAGTGGTGCAACCCATTTTTCTTTTTTTTTTACTTATACGATACTTTTTACAAATTCGTAAATTATAATTTTTGGTACAACCGGCTGTTAGTCTTGTTTGTTTATTTTGAAAAACATCTAAAATTATCACATAAATTTATTTACAAAGCAAGGCTTATGATATTCGTTCAAGGAGAAAATGCTGGATTATTTTTAAGCTTACAAACCTTATAACGGGTTCGTATCGTAAATGCAAGACTTAGTTTACTACAGTTGTGTTGACGACAGGCGTGGCCAATTGGTTAGCACAGTTGGTTCGATTCCCGGTCGAAGCAATTATTAGTTTTATAGATTTATTTGTCATCATCATCATCATCATTAGCCAGAAGACGTCCACCGCTTTGCCAGCTCATGTGTTCTCTCCATCCTATGACCTTGGATCCTTCAAACGATGCGTAAAGAAGCACCTTTGGCCCCGTGAATAATCTCGGTTTATTCAGTTGTCGTAATTTTTGGACCTCCTCTTGCGTATCATCAGGCAGGTCGAGGTCAGATGTCGTGTCACAATAAAAAAAAAAACATAAAAAACATAGAACGCCATTCCGAACAACAAGATGCTAGTTGCATCCACCAGTTACCCGTGACTTTCACTATGTCGTCAGTCCACCTAGTGGAAGGACTACCTACGCTGCGTCTTTTATTTATTTGTAATGTTTATTAATTATTTTAAATATTGTAAATATTTGTTAATAAAAATAGGCTGATAATTGCTTCGGGTCTGTTTATCAAGAAATGGTTATCAAGAAACCAACACTTACAAGTATACAGATCGTGAAGTGACTTAGTCGCGTTTTGGGATCAGCTTGTAAGTCTGTTCAAACTAGGCCGACGTAGTGGATGTGACTCATAGTTACAGCTATTGAATTGTAGTAGCAGTCACCTCCATTCATGGACCGCACTCCAGTTTAATATCAGGCGGGGTGCTGCCATATGAAAAGTCACAATATAAAAAAAAAAAATTTACATATAGGTCTTTATCTCTTTTTTCTGCACGATAAATAAACAGTTTTATTTATGTAAATTGTATTGCTAATGTATTTCATTCAAAAATAGACTTTCAAATGCTAGTTGTAGAGTACATTTTATAGTGACAAATATCAACGTCACCAGCGTTGAACTCGTGGTAGAGGATCAGTTAACGGATGACAAGCGTGACTTTTAGCTAACTTAGGGACTTAACAAAGTCTTACGTTTATTAGTATACTTGAACAAAAATCAACAAAATAACAAAGTTAAAAAACATGTTCAACGTATCAATCAATCAAATTGTCACGCCTTTTTCCCACAGTGATAGGCAGATATAATGGAGCGCCACTTGCCACGATCTTGACGCAACTCCCTCGCTTCCTTCACATTCACAATTCTCTTCATACAAGCTCTATGGTTATGGGCACTAAGCAACCCAGCTTTCTTGTTTTGTCTCCGATTTGGTCAGCAAACAACCTCCTGGGCCTGCCTCGTTTAAAAATCAAAACAAACCACAAAAATATTTTATTTCATTTTTTTTGAATCCGTTCTTTTTTTATTATGGCTCGACATATAACAGCACTCAGGTATCAAGCTGGAGTGCAGGCCATGAATGGAGGTGACTGCTACTACAATTAAATAACTGCAAGTAGCATGCTGATCTAGTAAGAAGCAGCAACTTTTAAGCTGATTCCGAAACTAGACTAAGTCACTTCATGGTCTGTATACTTGTAAATGGTGACCCGCTCCTAATGACCATACCCAGATAAATTTTATTTATAGGTTTTTACATTTATTTTCCTGTAAAAATAAAATGAAATAAATAATAACTTAGCATGTAATTAAATTGGAGTAACATTATATTCTTCAGTTAACAACTACCACTGAAAAAGTGCCATTTTAGTCGGAGGGAAGCTTATGAAAAATATGAAGCTTTTCTATTTTTATCATGCTAAAGATTTATTAAGCCGTCCGGATAAAAAAAAAGTTCGTTTATTAACTGTCTGGCTGTCAACAGAATTTTGTAAAATATAGCTGGATTGCGTTTAAAGAAAAACTATACCTATACCGCAAGTTATATATTTATAGTATACGAGTATATATAATTTGCCGCACAATGGAGCACGTAGACTTTATTATTGTGACTTCCTCGACTTCCCAGAGCAAGAAGAGATGCAAGCATTTCAACATCTGCAAAAAACGGCTTTGTTTACATGGTAGTTAGCATTCTCTACCAGCTAACCTTTGGGACAATAGAAGCGAGTCAATAATGAGACAGAAGGTTAAATAGAGAAATGGAAGAACTAGAAAATTACATACCCTTTTAAATATAAACACAGTTAAATAAATATACATACATGCATACATACGTAAATAAAGGTAAGTATACTATTTTTATAAACTAATGAAAATTGCTACCAGAACAAGCCGATAAACCATAGAGTGTCTTAATCACGTTTCGGGATCAGCCTTAAAGTCGCCTATTCCAACTAGGCATGCATTGGATGCTAGTAAATTCGACTGCTACTCAGTGCCGGATTTAAGCATAGGCAGTTGTCTATTGGGAGGCCTCCACCACACCACAAAAAAAAATCGATAGGCAAAAAATAAACTACGAAGTTTAATGCACAAGTTCCGTGGCTCTGCTTAGTTTATAGAGTGATGTTTTAAGGAAAACGGATGAGTGAAAGTAGATTCACAAAAGGAATTTATAAATGTGATGAAGAAAGTTAGGTTGCCTAGTGCCCATAACCACAGAGCCTGTATGATGAGAATTATGGATGTGAAGGAAACAAGAGAGTTGTGTAAGGATCGGGGTAGGTGGCGCTCCATCGTCTCTGCCTATCCCTGTGGGAAAAAGGCGTGACAGTTTTCTTTTATTAATATAAAAGTCGGACGAAGAATAATTTAGCTTGTAGGTAACTGTCCGAATCATAGGTGAGGCAAAGGTCACGCGAACTCTGGAGCCCCTGCAACTACGCAGACATGGCGGCTCTGTGCGTCCTCTATCGCCTATACTACGGAGAATGTTCCGAAGAGCTCTTTAACCTTGTTCCTACCTCGTCCTTTCACACCCGTAATACCCGCACTGGTCGGGGAAAGCATCCGCATTCTATCGACCGAATCGGCAGTCGAACTAAAAAGTTCGGTGCGTCTTTTCTTTGTAGAACAATTGACAAGTGGAATGCTTTGCCAGCCCATGTGTTCTCTCCATCCTATGAACTTGGATCCTTCAAGCGATGCGTGAAGAAGCACCTTAGGCCGGCATAATGACGGCGACTGAGATAGCCGGGACTACTCAGTTTTTTCAGTCGTCGTCACTCTTGGACCTCCTCTTGCTTATCATCAGGCAGGTCGAGGTCAGATGTCGTGTCACAATAAAAAACATAAACTAAATTTAATTTTGAAAAAATTGTATATTAGCCAACTTGTTCAGTTGCTCTCTTCTTTATCTTGACCGTAATAGAACCTTTTAACAATCGACTTGAGGGCCCCCACCACATGCTCTGCCTTTGGGCCTACAGGAGACAGGCGTGGACTAACGGTTTAGCGATTGGTTTGTTGCGCGTAAAGTCCCGGGTTCGATCCCCGGTCGGAGCAAATACTTGTTTCATAGCTTTTATTTGTAATATTTAATAATATTAAATATTGCAAATATTTGTTAATAAAAAAAAGAGATGGATATTTGCTTCGGGTCTGGTTATCAAAGAGTGGTAGGCAGTGGTACCCAGTCTGCCGATCCGGGGTAGTACCACCACTTACAAGTATACAGACCGTGAAGTGATTATCTTGTAAGTTGCCGGTTCCATCGAGGCCGGCATAGTGGATGTGATTGCTACTCAGAGTTATTGAATTGTAGTAGCAGTGACATTCATTCATGGACCACACTCTGGCTTTACATCAAGCGGGGTGCTGTCATATGTCGAGTCACAATAAAAAATAAAAAAAACTTGCATTTAGTACTAGTAGCACTAACTAAAAAGGTTCTCGTGATAGTTTTAGGTAATCCTAAATCCTTTTACAAATAAAAACAAGCTATATAATGTATATTAGTATATTTTTATTACACATTCGAATTATATTTGCTTTGATATAAATCACGATTATTGCTTAAACTTTAA
Source organism: Tinea trinotella (assembly GCA_905220615.1). Taxonomy (NCBI): domain Eukaryota; kingdom Metazoa; phylum Arthropoda; class Insecta; order Lepidoptera; family Tineidae; genus Tinea; species Tinea trinotella. The sequence goes on along the minus strand of HG992328.1, from coordinate 2,845,040 downwards.
AACCACTAAACTGATTTACAGTTGAACGCTGAAAGCAACTTTTATATGGCAATAAAAACATTTATTTTGGACAAACAAACGTTAACTTCACTTTTTATGTTGGTACTTAGAAAACATGATAGCTCCCTCTCCTGTTAAACTGGACAGCGGTCCATTAATGGAGGCGACCGCTACTACAGTTAACTAATTGCAAGTAGCAGTCGCATCCACAATGCTGGCCAGTATACTTAAAAGTGGTGGAACTATCTGAGCAAATATCTGCCTATTTTTTTTCTTTTTTTTATTGCGACGCGTCAAATGACAGCACCCCGCTTGATGTTAAGCTGGAGTGTGGTCCGTGAATAAATGTCACTGCTACTACAATTCAATAACTGTGAGTAGCAGTCACATCCACTATGCCGGCCTAGTTAGAACCGGCAACTTACAAGCTGATCACGAAAGGCGACCAAATTACTTCACGGTCTGTATACTTGTAAGTGGTGGTCCTACCCTGGATCGGCAGACTGGGTACCACTGCCTACCACTCTTTGCATTATTAATAATAAATTATTATATACAATTTAATAATAATTTAATATTAATATTTGCATTATTAAATATAATTAAATATTAATGATGGAAAACAGATCTTTACTACGATGGGAATCGAATCCGGGACTTACGGTGTGTTAAACATTGAGTCTCATTTATTTTCAACGAAAATTTTCGTTATGAAAAAAAAAATGAAGGACATTGATTAAACAGTTACTTTTATTACAATGTTATTTGTGTTGACGTGGTGATTTTGTGAAAAGAATTCTGACACTTTTTTAGTAGATTAGAGAGGACTTTCAGGATTTCGGGGTCTTGCCCCTTGTCAAGGCGTAAAGTTAAGAGACAGCTAAACCTCTTTCTTGGCATTCCAAATGTTAGGTTTTGAAATTTGGAATAGTTACTGTAAATTATATCAACTTTAGAACTAAGTAACATCTTTTACTTTTATTTTTTCTTCATTATTGTTTACTTACCTCTTTTTTTTATTATTTTAAAATGGGGAGATCCACATAGATACTATTTTTTTATTTTTTTTATTGTGACTCGACATATGACAGCACCCCGCTTGATATTAAGCCAAAGTGTGGTCCATGAATGAATGTCACTGCTACTACAATTCAATAACTATGAGTAGCAATCACATCCACTATGCCGGCCTAGATGGAACCGGCAACTTACAAGCTGATCCCGAAACGTGACCAAATCACTTCACGGTCTGTATACTTGTAAGTGGTGGTACTACCCCGGATCGGCAGACTGGGTACCACTGCCTACCACTCTTTGATAACCAGACCCGAAGCAAATATCCATCTCTTTTTTTATTTTTATTAACAAATATTTGCAATATTTAATACTATTAAATATTACAAATAAAAGCTATGAAACAAATATTTGCTCCGACCGGGGATCGAACCCGGGACTTTACGCGCAACAAACCAGTCGCTAAACCGTTCGTCCACGCCTGTCGTCAGATATTTATACAAGTACGAATTCGTGTTTATTTATTTAATTTGCACGACAGCGCTCGATCTTATAATAAACTGCGATCCATGACCGGATGTGACTAAGTAGCATCCGATATGCCAGCCTCACTGCAACTCCTGCAACTGGTAACTTAGGAAAGTGGAAAAAAGTCGATAATACGCTGAAAATACTGATAGTACTGTCAGTATCAACCACAGGGAAAAAAATATTGTCAGAATGCCCTTGGAATTTCCCCAATGCTAATAGATAAACAACAACCGACTTGCAACTATAGTTTCGGTACAAAATCATCCACGGACACATAACCTAAATTGGGAAGCACCCTTTGTTAGAAACAAAGCCGTGTCACGTAAATAGCCTAAACAAAAGTATTTACTAGTTAGATCCAAATAAATGATTTGGATATATTTATCTTCTCTTGCTTGCCTGATGGTAAGAAAGTCCAAAGCGGTTTAAAGGGCCTGTAAAATTTTAAAATGATTTAAATTTTACTACTCCTCTTTTGACGTTTTTTTAAAAAAACTACATCATATGTCAAAAAACAGATTTACGTTGCATTAAATGTCATTAGAGCTCAATGACATTAAGTTAAATAACATTTTTTTGTACGATTGTCATTTTAAAACTACTTGGTTACTCGTAGATTAAGGGTGTTAAATTAACTAGCAGTTTCAGCAACTGATTGATGCTAAGTACTAAATAACATACTAGTTATTACCTTTGATATTATTACTGTGTTCATTCAGAATCTTTGATACAAGCACGTTTAATAGCTTACTAGCCTTATGGACCTTATCGTCCACATATTACAAATAATAAAAAAGCTACAATTAATAACAGTCTTTATGTTCTCATGTTTGAGTAGAAAATTGCTTGTAAATATATCGTGATAATATCTCTACGAAGTCATGTCATTAAGTAGATGCTCTGGGCGTGTCTTCCCGGTCATCTGTCAGTTTTTTTTCTATGTCCCCCTTAACAATTACCTTATGACCTTAACAATTATTTTGTGACCCATAATTTTAGGTTTATGAAGTTTGTTTTTATTTAGTTGTTTGTTAACAATAAATAGGCCATTACTCTGGTCGGCATAGTGATGGCGACTGAGGCAGCTGTGAACTGAGTCAGTTTTATATCAGCTATTAACACTTTTACCAACAGGCATGTCGAGGTTAGGTTATAAGTTAGGGACTGTTAGACCAAACCTTCTTCTTAGATCTCATCTTTATACTCCTTTACTAGGTCGAAGGAAGCAAGCGTATTCTGTCGACAGAATCCACAGTCGGAATAAACGCTTTAGCGCGTCATAGTAGAACCACTGAAAAGTTAAATCTTTTGCCTACTAAACTACTCTACTACGTCACATTTTGTAAATTAACTTTACGGTAATAATTTGTAAATAAGGGTCACAAATACGGGACAAAATGGAATCAATTTAGTTTTTTGTCCCTCGCAAGCCTCTTCGCAACAGAGATCTCCATAAGCACACAAAATAGGCATAATACTGGAATAATAAGTTCGCATTAGACTTCGTTTTTTTCTAGAACGATGAAATTGCTCCCCTCTTTAGTAAATTGGTGACAGTTTCCCTTGGAGATGTTTTTATTGGTTAGCTGTGTACTCGTAGTACATCTTTGTGTTTAAAAACTAGGGCATCGATTGCCTTAATACATTATGGCACCGAAAAATCAGTGAAATTGCGTCGTGGTCGCAAGTGACCAATCAACGTAGATTGCCTATTGATTTGTTATTCGCTGATTGGTTACGAACATGTCAAATATCAGTGCGACGCAATTCCACTGTATTTTCGGCATGTACGTATAAGCTCGAAATGGTATAAATTTTAAAAATCTAATGAGTACCTTTAAAGGTTGCCTCATACATACAAACTTACAAATTTTCCTCTATATAATAATCGTGTACATGTACATTTTATGCGTAAAGGAGCGAGTAGAAGTGTGGGCGGGCACGAATAGGGGCGACAGCTACTATAGTTAAATAACGACAAAAAGCAGTTGAAAACACTTTACCGGCCTCTATGGAACCGCAAATGTTACGTTGATCCGGAAACGCGACTTAGTCACTTGGTACCCGAGGATCAGCAAACTAGACAAATGACCGCCTACCACTTCTAAATTATTAACCAATATTATAAGTGTATATAAAATACACCTATATAAAGTGTAAAATAATCTTAAAGAAACATAAGTAAAACATGATTGTAAATAGCGTATTCAAATTCTTACACCTCGAACCAGGGTTTTTTTTAAAGTATTAAGGTGAACCGAGTGTTTACACGGATTTTAAGGGCGTTAATAGATACATTTTATATTCTTCGGGATTAATGTATCCTTATATGCGTTTAATACATTTTATAACTTGTTTACACTATACACAAGATAAACAACACTTCTAATGATATACAGTAGTCCCACGTACCATAGACCAAATCTGTGCAACATCATTAACCAAAATATTCCCTTGCGCCTGGCAGGAGCATAAGCCACGCCTCTTTTACCTAATACCTAAATCTTTTTCAACTAATAGACTAAACAAAAAATTCTTCTAATACCAAAATTTGGTAACAAAAAATCTAAACAATGTTACCTGCAGATCATAAAACAAAAAAAAAAGGTAAAATACTCGCCTTCAATAGGCTAACGTCGAAGCAGCCGATAATGGGCGTATTACGTGCGCAAGAGTAGTTCATACCATTGTATCCCTTAAGGTGGTGCAGCGAGCGTTTTGTCAATATTACCGAGGTATACCTAATAATAATAGTTTTTTTTAATAACTAGGTTATGTATCAGTCTCTAAGCTTTATACAAGCTCTACAGTTATGGCCGCTAGGCAACCCAGCTTTCTTGAGAATGTCTCCGATTTGGTCGGAAAACATATAATCATCATCATCATCATCAGCCAGAAGGCGTTCACTGCTGAACATAGGCCTTCCCCCTTAGAACGCCATTCCGAACGACAAGATGTCAGTTGCATCCACCGGTTACCCGTGACTTTCACTATGTCGTTAGTCCACCTGGTGGGAAGCCTACCTACGCTGCGTCTTCCGGTTCGTGGTCTCCACTCTAGAATCTTTCTACCCCATCGGTTGTCGGTTCTTCGAGCGATTGAATATTTAGTTTATTTTATCAGTATTATTGGTAATACGAGTAACATTTTTTTAAGGATTCAAAGAACAATCAATCAATCAAATTATTACGAAAGGAATTTATCTCATGCGGATGGATGTGATAAACAAGGCAGGCCCAGGAGGGTGTTTTCCGACCAAATCGGAGACATCTTCAAAAAAGCTAGATTGTTGAGTACCCATAACCATAGAGCTTGTATGAAGAGAATTGTAAATGTGAAGGAAGCGAGGGAGTTGTGCCAGGATCGTGGCATCCCTGTGATTCAAAGATGGGCATGGCAAATCCATTACGATCCAATGTAAATCAAATTTTATTGTAAATGTACATTTTTATTTTAAAACGTATAAATTATAAATTCAAGTCACTTTTTAAAACAATTTAAATAATATTTGCCTCGACAATATCACGCAATCAAGCGCGATGCAACCTGAACGTTGCAACGTGAAGGACCTAATAAAGCAAAACTCAGTAGTATAGAGCCACTTTAATAACAAGGAAATATATCATTTATAAATCAATCAAGCAAATTGTCACGTCTCTTTCCCACGGGGATAGGCAGAGACAATGGAGCACCACTTGACACGATCCTGACACAACTTCCTTGCTTCCTTCACATCCAAAATTCTCCTCATACAACGGTTATGGGCACTAGGCAACCTAGCTTTCTTGAGGATATCTCCGATTTGATCGGAATACACCCTCCTGGGCCTGCCTCGTTAAACGCATTCATCGACATCAGATTTATGAATTGCTTTTATCAATCTACTTTCATCCATTACATATATAATGGTATATCATTCAGCAGTAAAGAATTTACCAAACAACGTTAGCGAAATAATTGAGACAATTTATAGAAATTAGTAAACTCTACAAGTTATGTGTACTGAGGCACATAGCTCGTAGAGTTTACAGAAAACACAGCTTGAGTTGATCTCCTACAAGATGGTTTAATGACCTGGTAAAGACGGCAGGGAACCTCTTCCAGCAGGTCACTGTGGAGATCACTTCAATATCCAGCACTTGACGACTAAGAAGTATACAAACCGTGACTACTACAATTCAATAAGTTACAGTTATTGAAGAGTAGTCACCTCCATTCATGGACCGCACTCCAGCTTAACATCAGGCGGGGTGCTGTCATATATCGAGTTATAATAAAAAATAGAGTGACTAAGCTCTAGCTCTTTAGCTGAATTCTTAAGCAATAACTACCTCGGACAAGTATAGCTGGGGAATTATTGTTAAAAAAAATGCCCGTGTAAACGCACCTTTAAATTCGGACAAGCGAGAAACAAGAATTATTAAAAGATAAGCGGTTTGCGCTTAAAGCTTTAACCGAAACGCGTCGGATTTAAAAGCGACAAATCAGGAAAATTTACACGAAACCTTAGCATTCTTTTCTATTAAACGTCAAGGTTGTGGGTCTTACATTTAATTTCTTTTTATCAATTATTTTATTGTCAAATAATTGAAGGCTAAAAACTTGGAGTCTAAAGTCTAATACCGTAAAGTGACTCGCATTTCGTTTTTTTATTATTTATTTCTAAACTAAGCTACCAAAGTGCTTGTATCATAGAAACAGGACGACTAAAGTACATATATCAAAGATATCTTGGTACCGGTAAGTGGTTTTGAAGTCGTGCTCTCGGTTTGCATGACCCTTGCACTGCTAATACACCACGGTCGCCTTAAGCTTCATAGTTACCGAAATGCACTTAGGCAGACTGTTACGCAGAAAGTCCCGTGTTCGATTCCCGGTCAGAGAAAATATTTGTTTCATAGCTTTTATTTTTTAATACATATTTAATCTAATTATTAAGAATTACTTGATATTAGATTTTAAATAAGAGGTGCATATTTGCTTCGGGTCTGGATTATTAAAAAGTGGTAAGAAGTGGTGAACGGCTACTACAGTCAATTAACTGTAAGTGGCAGTCACATCCAGCCTAGTAGAACCGGCAACTTACAAGTTAATCCAGAAACGCGACTAAGTCAATATGATGCCAGTTGCATCCACCGGTTATTCGTGACTTTCACTATGTCGTCAGCCCACCTAGTGAGAGGCCTACCTGCGCTGCGTCTTCCGATTCGTGGTCTTCACTCTAACACCTTTATTAATAAATAAATATAAAATACATATAAATATATACAAAGTCAGAGAAGTTATGTGAACACGTCTTGCTTTTTATGAAGGTGTAAGGTGAGTAAATTTTGAAAACACTTAGGTGAGTGTACTTATTTATCCCTGTAGGAAAAGACGTGACGTTGTGAGGTAGCCTGTTCCACTGGTGAACCGCTGACACTGTGAAAGAATCTGAATATCTGCTGGAAGAGTGTGGCTGAACTTTTCATTGATTGTTGGAAAAGGAGCAAAGAGGACACCTGTGTGTGTCACATAGAAATTGGATCTATTATTTTGTAAAATAAATACCATAGAGATCCCAAAATAGGTACTAGCGAGTATAACAATACACATAGGAAAAACCTTAAGCCACAACCTAGGTCACGTCGTCGTATAGGCCCACGAAGAAGGAAGGATAAAAATAACGCGGAAATCGTTTCATTTATATCAAAGAGCCGCTTAGGATTTTTGGGCGAAAAAAACGCGTCGAATTACGGTAAAATAGATTAATCTCTGTCGGGACAAAGCCATGGTATTCTGCTTATCTTCGTGTAATAAATTTCAACTTGATGCTATGTTTGGTGTGATATCAGGACATGAGAATCAAGTATGAAATTAGTTCACATACTAAATTATGTTTTTTTGGGAAGCACAGTGCGCGATAGATGCGATTTTAAAGAAGTTGTTGTGATGCGGATTGACAAAGGGATGCTTCGATGGTTTGAACACGTAGAAAGGATAAGTTAAAGTACAATAAGTTAGTCTAAAGAAAGTGAAGTCAGATTGACGAAAGATATTTATAAATCTGTTGTGGATGGATGCGTAAATCGAGGCAGACCCAGGAGGGTGTTCTTCGACAAAATCGGTGACATCCTTAAGAAAGCTGAGTTGCCTAGTACCCATAACCATAGAGCTTGTATCAAGAGAATTGTGGATGTGAAGGAAGCGAGGGAGTTGGGTCAGGACAGTGGCAATAGGCGCTGCATTGTCTCTGCTTATCTCTGTAGGGAAAAGGCGTGACAATTTGATTAATTGGGTAAATGATATTTTCATTCTTGTATGTAAAAAAAATATAATAAGTAAATCCACTACAAATCCATCGAAACGTTACAATAAATAATTAAAATAAACCTTAAGTGATGTAAAAATAATATATTTCCTTAGCAATGGTTATTATATCGTCCCAAAAATATATAAGATAAGCAATTTGAAAAGTTATCCGCAAATAAGTACTTTAAGTAAGTCATCTTGATAAACATAAATTTGTCCCCTAATACGGAACGGAGACAATAACAGCCGTCACCCTCCATCAGCCTTTATTATAGTAAGAATATCTCGAAAAAATATAGTAAGAAATTATAGCTGCCTTAATATAAAATACAGTAACTGACGACAGACCAGTTCGTTACGCGTTCAGTAATGCGGGCCGACCGCGTAACTCAATGACAATGGACTTCGTTTTGACAGTTGAACTCCATTAATTTAATTAGAATTGGCCGCGTAACACTTTAAGAATCTATGTTTATTTTTATTGACAGTTCAAGCTCAATGAAACTCATTGTCCAAATGAATAAGAGTTGTTTTTTACACTAACAGCGACAATGGGTATTGACAAATGGGTATGACCGAAGTGTCATGAATGAATGAATGTCACTGCTACTACAATTCAATAACTGTGAGTAGCAATCACATCCACTATGCCGGCCTAGATGGAACCGGCAACTTACAAGCTGATCCCGAAACGTGACCAAATCACTTCATGGTCTGTATACTTGTATGTTTCGAGATCAGCATAAAAGTTGCCGCTTTTAACTAAGCCGGCATAGTGGATGTGACTGCTACACGCAGTTAACTGTAGTATCAGCGCCTCCATTCGTGGAACGCACTCCAGTTTAACAATACTGTATTTTGTTTTACTACATCTAAATAGTTTTGAAACATTACAATATGGTCCGAAATATCCCCTCCTCAACTATTATTTAAGTAAAAGTCGAAACTTGTTTGCTTTCCATTCTGTACATGCTAAGTTATTTTTCCTTATATCCAAACTGCGTGATGGTAAAATGCGATAACAATATAAACCATTTATGGGAAATAATTTTTGGAATTTGCAAAAATAATTATTATAAAATTATAATAAGCAGGAAAAAAAATACACGGGCAGATTTTTTTTGCGGCTGCCTAATTATTGTGACAGTAAAACATTTCACAAGCAATAATAAAATGGCAGTTTAAAATGATGGAATGGGTAGTTCTAAATGGTGGATTGATCAGTTCGAGTTGATAGAATAGGCAGTTTTGAATGATGGAATGGGTAGTTCTAAATGGTGGATTGATCAGTTCGAGTTGATAGAATAGGCAGTTTTGAATGATGGAATGGGTAGTTCTAAATGGTGGATTGATCAGTTCGAGTTGATAGAATAGGCAGTTTTGAATGATGGAATGGGTAGTTCTAAATGGTGGATTGATCAGTTCGAGTTGATAGAATAGGCAGTTTTGAATGATGGAATGGGTAGTTCTAAATGGTGGATTGATCAGTTCGAGTTGATAGAATAGGCAGTTTTGAATGATGGAATGGGTAGTTCTAAATGGTGGATTGATCAGTTCGCGTTGATGGAATAGGCAGTTTTGAATGATGGAATGGGTAGTTCTAAATGGTGGCTTGATCAGTTCGAGTTGATAGAATAGGCAGTTTTGAATGATGGAATGGGTAGTTCTAAATGGTGGATTGATCAGTTCGAGTTGATAGAATAGGCAGTTTTGAATGATGGAATGGGTAGTTCTAAATGGTGGATTGATCAGTTCGCGTTGATGGAATAGGCAGTTTTGAATGATGGAATGAGTAGTTCTAAATGGTGGATTGATCAGTTCGAGTTCATAGAATAGGCAGTTTTGAATGATGGAATGGGTAGTTCTAAATGGTGGATTGATCAGTTCGAGTTGATAGAATAGGCAGTTTTGAATGATGGAATGGGTAGTTCTAAATGGTGGATTGATCAGTTCAAGTTGATAGAATAGGCAGTTTTGAATGATGGAATGGGTAGTTCTAAATGGTGGATTGATCAGTTCGAGTTGATAGAATAGGCAGTTCTGAATGATGGAATGGGTAGTTCTAAATGGTGGATTGATCAGTTCGAGTTGATAGAATAGGCAGTTCTGAATGATGGAATGGGTAGTTCAAAATAATGGAATGGACAGTTCTATGGTTCAGTTTTTTTTATTGTATCACGACATCTGACCTTGACCCGCCTGATGATAAGCAAGCAAGCAACCACGTTGCTTGTCAAGCAAGACCGTGTCTACCCGACCGTTTTAGTGGTCGTCGCTCATGGACCACCCCTCATCATTGAGGCACGTGAAGTCACATGTCGAGTCGAATTTAAAAAATAAATATGAGCCCGAATAGTAGATGCTATTCAACAAGCTAAAATCTTTTAGAATAAAGTTTTAGGTTAATAAATCCACTGTAAAATCTCCAAGAATAAGCCAGTCGCCTTGCATCGCGCCGATAAGAGGAGCACCATTTTCAGATCTATGCAATGTGCACTTTTATATGATATTGAAGAAAATCCTAATAATATATTTATATCCTATGTCAAATATATTATGTAAAGTCTCCGACATGAGAAACTATAAATAAAAATACTATAAAGTAACTACTTCAAATCAAATCTAACTCTTACGTGATCTGAAGAAAGTGATTTACTTGAAAAGATCCCCCCATTCTTCTTAAAAAAAGTTTAATATAATTAACTCCAAAAAAATAGATTACTAATTTGAAAAGTATAATCTTTAGTTCTAAAGGCTTTGCTTCTACGATCATAGTATTTCAAAGCTAATCATGTATAGGATAAAGAAAATAATTATATGAAGAGAGTTGTGGATGTGAAGGAAACGAAGGAGTTGTGTCAGGATCGTGGCAATTGGCGCTCCATTGTTTCTGCGTATCCCTGTGGGAATAAGGCGTGATAATTTGATTGATTGATATGTAGGAATTTATATAAATACATAAACATAAAAAAATACACAAACAAAGCAATGGATTTACATTAAAAGTTGTATTGCTTAAAAACATTTATTAAATAAGTCATTTTGCGGGTAACGTGACGTTCGTTCCTATGAAAGTTGCGATATTTTCTCGTCACCAAACTTTTATATTAAGTTGCTTCTGTTTGAGTACAAAGCTCAAATGTGCTACCATTTAGATCCATATTTGTGACCACATATTACGAGTATGACCCAATAATTAACATTATTGCCTTCTTACATTTTTATACTAATTATTATATACAGTTACAGCCTATAACAGACATTACCAAATATCGATATAAAAAATTATGTTCAAATCTTTTTAAAGACAAAAAATGTATATAACAAAAATGTTATTATAAATAACAAAAACAAGGTTGCAACCACACAAATAAAACAAAACAAAAATAGAAGAGAATAACCACGTAGGAGAGAAGCAGAGCACACAGATGTAGATCGTATCAAAGTGATTGTATCATAAAAACAAGACAACTTAAATACATAATATCAAAGATACATTGGTACCAGCGAGTGTATATGAATCGGAGGCTCTTGGTTAGCGAGACCATTGTATAAATACTAACTTTTTATCGTAGACAAGGAGGCCCATATACGTAGAAATTGTTTTTTTACTATTATAGCAGCTCAATATGACAGCAACCCACCTGATGTTAAACTGAATTGCGGTTCATAAATTAAGGTGACTGCTTCTACAGTTAAATAACTGTAATGAGCAGTCATATTTATATATATTAACCTATGTGCTATGTGGTTGTCAATTTGATTTGTAGTCAAACAATCAAATTTTCACGCCTTTTTCCTACAGGGATGAGCAGAGAAAATGGAGCTTATCTTCCACGATCCTGACACAACTCCCTCCTTCACATCAACGCTTCCTTCACATTCACAAGGAATTTATAAATCTGATGTGGTAGGATGCGTTAAACAAGGCAGGCCCAGGAGGGTGTTTTCCGACCAAATCGGAGACATCCTGAACAAAACTAGGTTGCTTGAGGCCCATAACTATAGAGCTTGTATGATTTGTAGTCATTTTTAATAGTTATAACTGTTATAATTGGGACATAAATACAATATTTGGGTCACAAATCTCATTCTAAATGATACTAAACTGCTCCGACTCATGGATTTTTACGGTTATAGATTCTCAAGTGATATTTTTTATCGAAATATTGAGATACGGATAAGAGAATTTACGACAGTGGTGCAATTTTGCTCGCTTCGCTACTTTTCAGTCGTGTACTGAAATTTCCTGAAACTTTTACTTCAAGTTGTACATAAACACAACGATATCCTATGTACACTGGTTCTAAAACTAATAAATTTGTAGAGAGTTGAGGGTATGTTTTGAAATTAAATTAGGTTAGTTGAAGTTTTCTAACTGATAAGGAATGGCGCTCCATTGTCTCTGTCTATCACTCTGGAAAAAAGGCATGACAATTTGATTTTTGATTCCATTAAATAATAAAAATTAATTAATAATTTTTAATAATAACCCTCAAGCGATGCGTGAAGAAATACCTTTGGCCGGCATAGTGACGGCGACTGAAGCAGCCGTGGCCAATTGGTTAGCACACCATTTCGTTACGCGTAAAGTCCCGGGTTTGATTCCCGGTTGGAACAAATATTTGATACATAGCTTTTATTTGTAATATTTATTAATTAATTTAAATGTTATAAATATTTTCTCCAGTCTACCGATCCGGGGTAGTACCACCACTTACAAATATACAGACCGTGAAGTGATTTAGTCTCGTTTCGGGGTCAGCTTAAAGTTGCCGATTTTAACTAGGCCGGTAGATGTGCCTGGTAATAAAATATATTGAGTTGTACATATAGTAGCAGTGACCTCCATCCATTCATGGACTGCACTCCAGCTTATCATCAGGCAGGGTGCTGTCATATGTCGAGTCACAATAAATAAAATAAAAAACTTTTCTTTTAAACGATGTCTAAACAGTAATAAAGCCATTGTCAACACATGAGTATAACAAATAACACTAGGGGCTTATACTTTTAATGAAAAAACTTTTCTTTACAAAAATTACTTCAGATGTTAAAGTTATTCAATGCTTTTCAATACAACAATACAAACATATTGCGACTTCATATTACGAAGTAAATACTTACTATAGACCAAATAATTGTACAATCCGCTCTTTTCGTATAAATATTTAACAAAAAAAATTATTGTGTCGCGACATATGACAGCATCTCGCCTCATGTAAAGCTGAGTTGCGGTCTATGAATGGATGGAGGTCACTGCTACTACAGTTTAATAACTGCTGGAACCAGTCACATCCAATATGTCACATGGTCTGTATACTTGTAAGTGGTGGTACTACCCCGTTTCGGAAGACTGGAAACTACTGCCTACTACTCTTACCACTACCTACTAAACAGACCCGGAGCAAATATTGCAATATCTAAATTAATTGTTAAATATTACAAATAAAAGCTACGAAACAAATAGTTGCTCCAACCGGGAATCAAACCCGGGACTTTACGCGTAACAAACTGGTGGTTGGTGCTAACCAATCGGCCACGCCACACCATGACAGCACCTCGCCTGATGTTAGGCTAAGTTGCAGTCCATGAATGGACGTAACTGCTACTACAGTTTAATAACTTTTAGTAGCTGTCACGTCCACTATATTTGCCTAGTTCGAACTGGAAACTTATAAACTGATCGCGAAACGTGACTAAGTCACTTCACGGTCTGAATACTTGTAAGTGGTGGTACAGTCAGCATCAGATATATCTGAGCATGCAAAGTGATCAAAACTATCTATACATTCAGACTGATCATAAATATCTACACACATTAGTTGTCATAATAATGTGAGCATTCAATGCGTCAAAAATATCTGTACAATCAGTTGTCAAAAATATGTCAACAGACAATTCAGTAAATTTGTTTTAAAATATTACATATTTTATGAGTGTGTAGATATTTTTGACTATTTGCGTGTGTAGATATTTTTGACGCATTGAATGCTCACATCATTATGACAACTAATGTGTGTAGATATTTATGATTAGTCTGAATGTATAGATACTTTTGATCACTTTGCGTGCTCAGATATATCTGATGCTGACTGTACTAACCAGGATCGGCAGACTGGGCACTACTGCCTACCACTCTGCCATCGCCCGTTGGTGAGGATATTAGTAAAAGAGCTTATTATAAAAGCCTATGAAAGATTTCTTTCATAGGCTTTATTTGTAATATTTATTAATTAAATTTAATACTACAATCAAATCAAATTGTCACGCCTTTTTCCCACAGAGATAGGCAGAAACAATGGAGCTTCACTTGCTACGATTCTTACATAACTCCCTTGCTTCCCTTACATCCACAATTCTCTTCATACCAGCTCTACCTACAGTTATGGGCACTAGGCAACCAAACTTTCTTGAGTATGTTTCCAAGTATATATTAAAAATATTTGTTAATAAAGAAAGGGGCGGATATTTGCCCCGGGGCTGGTTGTTTTAGCGTGGTGCCCGGTCTGCCGATCTGGGATAGTACCACCACTTACAAGTGCTCGTATACAGACCAGCTGGTACTTACAGTTATTAAACTGTAAGTGGAAGTCGCCTACAGGACCGCACTTCAGCCAAAAGTTCGGTGCGTCTTTTCTTTGTAGAACAATTGACAAGTGGAATGCTTTGCCAGCCCATGTGTTCTCTCCATCCTATGACCTTGGATCCTTCAAGCGATGCGTGAAGAAGCACCTTAGGCCGGTATAATGACAGCGAGGCAGCCGGAAACGAACTCGGTTTTTTCAGTCGTCGTCATTGTTTGACCTCCTTTTGCTTATCATCAGGCGGGTCGATGTCAAATATAAAAAAATAAAAAGACGTGCTGTCATATGTAGAATCATAAAAAAAACAGCCCCCCAATCCCTTAAGTGAAATTCACTCGCATACGTGACGTCTAGTAAGTTTGTTATCTATGATCTTAACAATGTACACATCCTAATGAAAACTTTTTGAGTTCCTAAGATTATGAATATTACTGAAATGAAGAAATTTGGAACTTTTGCAAAATTCTAATTAAAATTTTAATATTGAAATCTTAATTTTAATTTTTAGATATATATAATAATGTTCTTTCTAAAGTTTTGTACAATGAAATCGCAACATTAAAAAAAAATTTAAATATATTAGTATTAGCCGAATAGAGATGTAAATTGTAAAGATTTATAGTTATGAATAGTGAAATAAATTTACCATATTGAATAAACAAATGTTAAATTATCAATCAATCAATTAAATTGTCACGCCTTTTTCCCACGGGGATAGGCAGAGACAATGGAGCGACACTTACCACGATCCTAACAAAACTCCCTTGCTTTCTTCACATCCACAATTCTCTTCATACAGGCTCTGTGGTTATGGGCACTAGGCAAAATTTTTAAATTAATAATATTATTAATGTGGCGTTGCTTTTCCGGGCAGGACGACGTTTAATAATGTGATAGAATCCCAAAAATAGGCATTTTGGTAATAAAACAAGGTGGCGGTTATTTGCTTTGGGACTGGTTGTCTGAGAGTGATAGGTAGTGGGACCGGGATAAGCAAATTTTTTAGTCGGATAGACAAAAAGTGACTAAGTTGAGTTTCGGGATCATCAGCCGTGAGTGGCCAACCAGCCTGGCAAGTCACTTCACTTGAAAGTAGTGGTACCATCGTCGGCATGCATCGGCAGACTGAGCAATTGACCATCACAAGTCTACCTCTCTACCACTCTTGGGAAATAAAATATATATCTATCTACTTATTTATTACAAGTATTAATATTATAATTGAAAGAGATTTTCCAAGTAACATATTGTAAGGGAAAACGTAGCAAATATTCCCTTTATTTGAACAAAAATAGACAAACTTTTCCCCAAAACTATATATGCCAATTCGAGTCAATAATAGTTGGCATTTCGCCAGCAGCGCGCCATATGAACCAATAATGAAAAACTAAAATAAGAAAAAGAAAATTTCTTTTATCTATACTAATATTATAAAGAGGAAAGATTTGTAAGTTTGTTTGTAATGAATAGGCTCAGCAACTACTGGGCCGATTTCAAAAATTCTTTCACCATTAGAAAGCTACATTCTTCTTGAGTAACATTGGTTATATTGGATTTTCAAAAAGTTTTTTTAAATATTTTTTTATAGACACGACATCTGATAATTTTGTTGAGTTAATTGATAAATTATTTTATATACACTATATACAACAACATACGTTATTGGTAGGTATAAAGATTTTACATACATAATGGAAAAACTGATTATTTAACCATTATGCGTGCGATGTATTTTGACTCGGGCAACGCCGGGTTAGGCAGCTAGTTAATAAAATATGTAAGTAAAACAAGTAATTTTAAAGGAATACACGACATTTCGCTGTGTCACTCGAGTTTTGTGATGGACGACACAGAGATTAGCGTGTTTTTTTTTTGTCCGACCTCGACCCGACGACGTCTGAAAAAACCGAGTCACTTCATCGGTGCTCCAGTCGCCGTCACTATAAATCTGCGGGCTAATTGTGTTATTCTAATGACGATGGGAATGGGTTTTGACAGTTAATAATTATATTAAATATTGTAAATATTTGTTAATAAAAAAAGAGGCGGATATTTTCTACAGGTCTGGTTTTCAAAGAGTGGCATTGGATCCGGGGTAGTACCACCATTTACAAGTATACAGGTCGTGAAGTGATTTAGTCGCGTTTCGGTATCAGCTTGTAATTTACCGGTTTCAACTAGGCCGGCATAGTGGATGCGACTGCTACTTACAGTTATTGAATTGTAGTAGCACATCAAGCTAGGTGCTGTCATTATGTCAAGTCACAATAAAAATTAAAATTAACTTACTTTCGGGTCGTCCCCGTTTCATTATTCCACTTACCTTTAATTTTTAATCTCTATCGTCAACATTCTTTCAAAATTGAGAATTTAAATAAACGTTTTTTATAAGAAAATTACACTAGAGATAAAATACACACGCACATTTTAAGCTTCTATGAGTAAAACTTGTAATATCATATCAGCCTGGAAATCAGAATCCATACTTCTCAATACATCGTTAGTTTGTTATTCAAGTTCGGACATTAAAAACCACTGTTTTTTAGTGTGGACTATCGACTTGAAAGGGATTCATCATTCCACTGACCTCTAATTTTTTATCTCTAACGTCAACATTCTTTCAAAATTAAAATTTTTAATTCAACGTTTAATCAACCTGGAAATCAGAATCCATACTTCTCAATACATCGTTAGTTTGTTATTCAAGTTCGGACATTAAAAACCACTGTTTTTTTGTGTAGACTATCGTCTTGAAAGGGATTCATCATTCCACTGACCTCTAATTTTTAAACTCTATCGTCAACATTCTTTCAAAATTAAAATTTTAAATTCAACGTTAATTATAATTAATTTCACTAGAGATAAAATACACACAATCACTTTGAGCTTCTATGAGAAAAGCTTGTAATAAAGGGTTATGAAATTTCTTGTTTGAACAAGAACATAATACTCGCAATAGGAAATCTTCATTAAGAAAGCAATATGTGGTCGGGGACTTTTTATATTAGCCTTGGTATCTGCTTTTAACCTGATATGAAGCTCGAAAGCTATTAGCTAACTAGGCCGGCATAGTGGAGGTGTCTGCTACACACAGTTATTTAATTGTAGTAGTAGTCGCCTTCATTCTTGAATCGCATGCTAGCTTAACATAAGGCGGGGTGCGTTCATATCTCGAATATCACAGAAACAGGACGATCAAATAACATAAAATATATCAAATGTACAGAGTTATCAGAGCTGGTATGAAAATAATGGTGGATGTGAGGGAAGCGAGGGAGTTGGGCCGGCATAGTGACAGCGACTGAGGCAGCCGTGAACTAACTCGGTTTTCTCAGTCGTCGTCACTCTTGAACCTACTTTTGCTTATGATCAGGTCAGATGTCGTGTCACAATAAAAAAAAGTTGTGTCAGGATCGTGGCAAGTGGCGCTCCATTGTCTCTGCCTATACTTGTGGGGAAAAGGCGTCACAATTTGATTGACTGATTGATATTATTAATTTTACAAATAAAATGTATAGAAATGTGAAAAAAAAGCCATTAAGCCAAAAAATTTAAAGAGTGATAGGCAGTGGCCGATCCGGGGTAGTACCACCACTTACAAGTATACAGACCGTGAAGTGATTTGGTCGCGTTTCAAGAGCAGCTTATAAGTTGTTGGTTCCAACTAAGCCGGCACAGTGGATGTGACTGCTTCTCACAGTTATTGAATTGTAGTAGCAGTGACATACATTCATGGAACACACTCCAGCTTAACATCAAGCTGAATGCTGTCATATGTCGAGTCACAATAAAAAAATATAAAAAATATGCTCCCACAGGGAATCGAACCTGGGACTTTTTGCGTAACGGAACTAGTCTGCTAACCAATAATCCTGTCGTCAAAGTGTGTTTAACCACATACACATTTTGTGCACAGTTATTATTTTCCAACATAACATTAGGCGTATATTTTGTGAGTGATTTGCGGTTTCATTATAAATGTTCGTGTCCTATTATTTCAATTGTATTGGCCTATAATGGAATTTTGATGTGCGTAACATCATTCAATAATAATCTACCTATCATAACCACATTTATTTCATAATATTTAATGCGGTGCTTGTTCCTATATTAATATCAGCACTTCGCCTGATGTTAGGCTGGGGCTTAACTCTCTTAATACCGTGAAAAACCAGTGAAATCGCGTCGCGGTCGCCAGTGACCAATCAACGTTGATTTGTTATTCGCTGATTGGTTACGTACATGTCAAATATCAGGGCTTTTTCGACGCCATAATGCCTAGTGGCAGTGCAATGGTTACACAAACCAAAGAGCACGAGTTCGACACCACCCACCGGTACCAATGTATCTTTGATATATGTACTATGGTTATACTGTTTCTATGATACAAGCACTTTAGTAGCTTAATACGGAAATTTTGCAGAAAATCTTAACGCATTCAAAACGAATTTTGTCCCTTGAAACGTAAAGTTCGACACACAACCAAAAAGTTTTTTTTCACTCAAATAGTTAAACTAACACTAACACGTCAAGTGATTCATGCGAATAAAATTTAACACCACCCTTTAAGTTTAACACGTGTTTCCAACATATGAAATTGTGATATTGAAAAATAATAAAACCCTATTCTGGTGTATTAAAAAATATTGAAAAAATAAACTAATTTAATACCTATTCAATAATTTATTTATTGAGAAACAGATAAAAATATATTAACTATAATTAAAATATATTTTTTTTTATGACGTTTAATCTAATTATAAATATACTATAGTAAATTAGAACGTGGTTATGGCTAGCATAGTGACGGCAACTAAGGCAACCATAAGTTATATAGGTTTTTTCAGTCGTCGGCGATTTTGGTCGCGCCTGGCAAGTCCTGATCAAATGTAGCTACTAAAAGATAAATCAATTATTCATTTAAATTGTTATACCTTTATCCCACATGGATAGGCAGACACAATGGAGCGAACCTGCCACAACTCCCTTTCTTCCCTCACATCCACAATTCTTTTTATACAAGCTCTACGTTTATGGGCACTAGGCAACCCAGATTTCTTGAGAATGTCTCGGACTTGTCCAGAAAACACCCTCCTGGGTCTGCCTCGTTTAACCACTTCAGATTTATAAATTCCTTTAAAAAGTAGGTATATCTATCTATTTATTTTAGGTGTATAGTTTTCAACCATAGGCTCTCTTCACTCCAGTCCATTAATTAAAACAAAAATGTCTATTCATTAGTCTTAACAGAATCTAAATAACGCTTCAATTACGTCCAAAAGAAATGTGGAATTCCCTCAAGGTTAATTGCGCTTAAGTGGAAATAAAAAACGTAGCCTGGACCTCCTCAAAGCCTAATTAATTTATAATTATGACCAAATTATGTAATGACGATTTAAAAGTGTAAAGATGTAACTACCATTTTATGATAGATTTTAAACTTTACAAGATTGTCAAGGTGTGTTTGTTAGTGAGTAGTAGTGGCGTATTTTCTTAAGGTTTAGGCGAAGTAGACAGGGTTAAGCGATCCTGACGCAACTTCCTTACATCTACGATTCTTTTCATACATGCTCTACAGTTATAGGCACTAGGAAACCCAGCTTTTTTTGAGGATGTCTCCGGATTGGTCGGAAAACACCTGCATTTTTTTAAAATCGCTTTTAAGTTTAAATCATCGCATCGACACTAATACGTAAATTAAATATAAGAAAACGTTGAATTACCGATATTGTCCCTCAAATTGTCACGCCTTTTTCCCCAGGGATAAGCGCCACTTATCACGATCCTAACATAACTTCCCTCACATTCACAATCCATACAATTGTAGGCTTTTTATAGAAGTTTTACGGTAGAAGTTAGGCTGAGTTGCCTAGTCACCAGGCAACTCAGCTTTTTGACTTATCCAAGAATAAATTTAAATAATAATAAAATTACTTTTAGTCGTTTATATCTGTATTTAGTGTTATCGACAATATTAACGTACATTAAAAGTCTGTAAGAGACAGATTTATAAAAAAAATAGGTTTTAATTACTTTATTTAATATCTTATTAGCATAATTGCTAATAAACGACCGTGGGCGGGTATTTCAGGGCACGGACTCTTGTTTCTACGTAAGCCCCTTCAAAGCCCAACTTTTCTGATAATGCCAATGTATATTATTTACTTTATTTTTATTGTGACTCCACATATGACAGCACCCCGCTTGATGTTAAGCCAAAGTGTAGTTCATAAATAAATGTCACTGCCACTACAATTCAATGGCAATTCAGTGCCACTACAATCACATCCACTATGCCGGCCTAGATGGAACCGGGCTCTTGTTTCTCTGTAAGCCCCTTCAAAACCCAACTTTTGTGATAATGCCAATATATATTATTTACTTTTTTTTTTGACTCCACATATGACAGCACCCCGCTTGATGTTAAGCCAAAGTGTGGTTCATAAATAAATGTCACTGCCACTACAATTCAATGACTGTAGCAATCACATCCACTATGCCGGCCTAGATGGAACCGGCAACTTACAAGCTGATCCCGAGACGTGACCAAATCACTTCACGGTCTGTATACTTGTAAGTGGTGGTACTACCCCGAATCGGCAGACTGCCTACCGCTCTTTGATAACCAGACCCGAAACAAACATCCATCTCTTTTTTTAACAAATATTTGTAATATTTAATATAGTAATTAAATATTACAAATAAAAGCTATGAAACAAATATTTGCTCAGATCGGGAATCGAGCCCGGGACTTTACGCGCAACAAACCAATCGCTAAACCGTTCGTACACGTCTGTCGTCGAACTTTTAGGAAACGGTAAAGAGAAACATGACGACCATAGTGTACTCATATTGGTAAATAAATCACTTATGGTACTAATGTATCTTTGATATATACTAGTGAGTACTTTGGTCGTCGTATTTAGTAGCATAATTTGGAAATGTAAAAAACATGTGTCTTGCAGCTGATTTTTTTCGACACTCGACATCTGATCTCAACTTGCCTGATATTAAACTAGGGAAGCTCCAAGAGCCTCAGTCGCCGTTTCAATGCCGACTAAAGGTACGAGTATATTTTATTAAAACGATATTTTAAATTTAACTTTTAAAATAACAAGCCCTTACATATTTATTTTTGTTATTTGTTATTGTGACTCGACATCTGATCTTAACTTACCTGATGGTAAGCTAGGAAAGCTCCCAGACTGCTAACGACTGAAACACCGTCTCCAGTTCACGCAGTCACTATGCAGGCCAAAATAATTTTATAAATCAGAATAGTACACCAAAAATATTAGGCGCAAGGGTACATTTTTTTAGAATCACGTCAATGTTTTATTGCTTACCCCCGAAGCCTTACAATCTGCAAGTGGAGGGTGCTTTTTTCAGAACGTGCCTCGAACGACGTCCCCAACTGATGTCAAATTCATGCTTTTTTACACACTTTTTCAGATTATTCCTTGAGCGACACTTTTATTTTATTAGCTTTTTCAGTTGACATAGTAACTCTTATTAACTTTTAGACTAGTAAGTGCTTGAGAAATAGATTGACGAAAGGAATTTATAAATCAAATATGGATGCGGTAAACAAGACAGACCCAGGAGGTAGTGTGCCGATCAAATCGGAGACATCTTCAATAAAGCTGGCTTGCCTAGCGCCCATAACAGTAGGGCTTGTATGGAGAGAATTATGGATGTGAGGGAAGCGGATGTGTCAGGAGCTTGGCAAGTGGTCTCCAATGCCATTGCCAGCGTCCCTGTTTTGATCTTACACTCATTTCCGATTTATGAATCTTTTTTGTCAATCTTCTTTCATACAGACATAAGTTTTATTAAAAACAAGGAGCACTTATCAAACTCAGAACATTTTTCGTAAATTAAATCTGGATGTATCAAATTTTTGTATTTGTATCAATTTTATTTACGACGCAGAGGTAGGTGAACGCATTCACAGCCTATTATAAACTGGACAAAAGTAACTTCACGCTCTGACTGGGCAAATTAACACAAATGTCTGCCTTTGATTGTAAAAATAAGTTTCAAAAACGCTTCCATACAGAACAGAGCAATCATGTCGCTGTCAGTTTGTACTTTTGACAAATCGATTTCCTCTTAAGTATGGCTCTTGAATGTATAATTTTTATATTCGTACAATCATTCCTTTTATTAAATATTCAAATATATTTTGATGATTAATTGAAGGGTCAAACTAATATTTGTGTAGTTCTTCTTTGCTATTTTATCCGCTATAGTCACTTCACATGATATTTTTTTATTTATTTTGTAACTTTATGCACTAGGTACAAAGGCAGACTTAATGCCGCTAGGCATTCTTACTAGCCTACCTTAGGAACAATTTACCGCGTTAATTCTACTCTCATGCTTCTTCTGTCATAAATCAAACAAATAAATATATTACCATTATTGTTTAAAAAAAATAGGTGAATACCACGAACCGGAAGACGCAGCATAGGTAGGCCTTCCACTAGGTGGACTGACGACATAGTGAAAATCACGAATAACCAGTAGATGCAACTGGCATCTTGTCATTCGAAATGACGTTCTTAGGGGAAAGCCTAATAATATGTTCAGCACTAAACATCTTTTGGCTAATTATGATGATGAGGAATCCAGCTAGACCGGCATACATACAGCATTACGCGACCTTATCAAAAAGCATTCAATTTTAAATAATAATGAAAAAAAAATTTGAAAAAGTTTTCATATTGAATTCCCGAAACTCGAGCCAGTAAAAGCAGCTGTTATCAGCGTGAGAACATCCGACCACACCGCCTAAAAACCTTTATAATTATCATTCACCCTCGTTACGGAATCCCGTGGCAAGAGATTAAGCTTTATTTAATTTTTACACATTTGCCACCGAGGGTTATCTTAAGCCGTTTACAAACATGCCGACTATTTATTTTATTTAACAAAGTATATTTTTACAATCTAACATACCTTGTATACAATGCCATATTTGTGATCAAGGTAAAAACAGTCTTGTGTATGCTAACCTAAAAAGGCTGCTCTCTGCTTTTTTTTGTTGTGATTCGACATCTGTTTCGTAAGGGTGGAGGTATAAGAGTGCCGACGACGGAAAAAACCGAGTCAGTTCTCAACTGCCAACAAGAAAGTTTAATTTTACTAATTAAAGTTTCATTTTCAATCAATCAAGCGATTATATTGAGATAAACCTTCATCTCTATAAAGGAGCGCCACTTACCACGATCCTGACACAACTCTCTCCCTTCCCTTACGTCCACAATTCTCTTTATACAAGCTCTACGGTTATGGCTACTAGGCAACCCAGCTATTTAACTTGATATAATATGAATCGGGATCAGCTTGAAAGTTACCGGTTCCAATTACGTCGGCATAGTGAATGCAACTACCCCTTGCAATTTTCACCTGTAGTTGCAGTCGCCTCTATTCATCGCAAGGTGCTGTAATATGTCAAGCCAAAATAATCAGTGTATTTAATACCTTATTTAAAAAGATTACGTAATATAAATCTTATTGAATAGGTACAGTCAGCAGCAGATATATCTGAGCACGCAATGTGATCAAAAGTATGTACACATTCAGAGTGGTCATAAATATCTACTCACCATTAGTTGTCATAATAATGTAAGCATTCAATGCGTCAAAAATATCTACACACGCAAATAATCAAAAATATCTACACACTCATATAATATGTAATATTTTAAAACAAATTTACTAAATTGTCTGTTGACATATTTTTGACAAGTGAGTGTGTAGATATTTTTGACTATTTGAGTGTATAGATATTTTTGACGCATTGAATGCTCACATTAATATGACAACTAATGGTGTGTAGATATTTATGATCACCCTGATTGTATAGATACTTTTGATCACATTGCGTGCTCACATATATCTGATGCTGACTGTACCATTTGGGATTATATATTATTATTCGTTGATTTGGGTTCAGCGAGTACTTTGTTAATAAAATTTAATTAACCATACATAAATACATTAAAGGTATTTTAGGAGTGGAAGACAGACAGTTCTTGGACATTTGTAATGTGACAATCATGAGCAGTACCACCACTTACAAGTGCACAGACCGTAAAAGGACTTACAAGGGGACGGCACGACCTTGGGGAAAGATGAAATTATGAATTGTATGTGTAGTTGTAGTATACCATGTGGGTACTACAACTGTAAAGTATTTCCGTCCAATGCCCTTTAGGAGCTGGGCATTGAACTGCTACGGTCTATGAAGGACGTCAGTTTAGTGGTCTGAGTTCGCGACTGTTCAGCCAATATGGCGAACGCCTGAAGTGTCTGTCGCTGCCGCCTACAGGCGGGCGATTGCATTCGATTCGGTCTCCGCGACAAGACGCATCGCTCTGCTCGCATCAATAGCAATCCTTTGAACTCGCTTGGACTTGGTGGTACGCCAACTGCAAATCAGGTTAGTCCGTTATTTTGGGTTTGAATTTGAATGGCCCTGGTTCCGCCAATTTCGGGGTTAGTCATAGACCGACCGCCACGCGCTAAGTCCTAATCCCAGAACACGCATCGCATACAGAGCGAGGAGCACACACAGAATCAGCACACTCACCACTAAGGAACACGACGACCGTCGTCAAACGATGGTCACAGTTATTTTATTCAATAGTTTAAAATGTTACATATTTTTTCACCGTAATATCATTTCAGCTTTTAAGTTATTAAAGCACTTTTAAAAAGCTTTTACGATCTTGTCATTAATTTTACACATTGAACATGCGATGTTGCTATTTAAAAATATATATTTTTGAAAGTTAATTAAAGCCACACATTTTTAACAGGGTTTCAACACTTATTATTTAATTTACAAAATGAAATATTTATATTTAATGGAAAACCTAGATTTATACTATTGTGCAGGCGGGGGGTTTGAAGTAAAACAACCGATTGAGTTGTTTAACTTCACTCTAACTGAATATAACTGAACTCTAACCCTATGCTGGTTGGCACACCAGTACACGAAACATTTTCTATACGTTAACGATTTTTTTTACATTTTGATCCTTTTACAGGATGAGAGTATAAAACCAATCCAGTTGCAGAAAGGCGTGAGACAGGAAGACGTCATTTCTCCGAAACTGTTCACGTATGCCTCGGAGGACGTTTTATTGAAACACGGCAATAAAAAAAGGTCAGACTGATAGTAAGCAATTGATCTCAAAAGCGTTGACGACTAAAAATTAATTTTACGCTTGACTTACTCAGGTCACCATCTAACATACGTTTGTTTTAACACTCAGTAGGAAGAAGAGAAGAGAATAATATAAAAAAAACAGGTTCGATGTTTGTCAAAGGGACATGGAGCTCAGTATTCTAGGCGTAAAACACACAGATGAAATGCGAAACACGCTTCAAAAAACAAATTGCCAACGCAGCCCAGAAAGCCGCCAAACTGTAGTGGTATTGGCCATGTCATCTCTGTCGTATTTCTGATGCAATACGGCAAAGGCCACTATTGAGTGGACTTTGCCATAATGCATCAGACGTTTTAGTAAAATGGAGATGACGATATAAGATAGACTTCTATAACAAATAACAAATTTTAAGAGTGGTAGGCAGTGGTGCCCAGTCTGCCGATCCGGGGTAGTACCACCACTTACAATACAGACCGCGAAGTGACTTAGTCGCGTTTCGGGATCAGTTTGTAAGTTGCCGGTTCCAACTACAGGCTGCCATAATGGATGTGACTGCTGCTTACAGTTATTTTACTGCTACTTCCATTCATGGACCGCACTCCTGATTAATATCAGGTACGGTGCTGTCATATGTCGAGCAGTAAGAAGAAATGCAAAAATACTTTTTTATTATTTTGACACGACATTTGAATTCGACCCGCCTGATGATAAGCAAGAAGAGATCCAAGAGTGACGACGACTGAAACAACCAAGTTAGTTCATAGCTACCTCAGTCGCCGTCACTATGCCGGCCAAAGGTGCTTCTTCACGCTTCGCTTAAAGGATCCAAGGTTATAGGATGGAGAGAACACATGGGCTGGCAAAGCATTCCACTTTTTTTTTTTTTTTTTTTTTTTATCGTGACACGACATCTGACCTCGACCCGCCTGATGATAAGCAAGAGGAGGTCCAAGAGTGACGACGACTGGAACAACCGAGTCAGTTCCCGGCTGCCCCAGCCGCCGCCACTATGCCGGCCTAAGGTGCTTCTTCACTTATCGCTTGAAGGATCCAAGGTCATAGGATGGAGAGAACATATGGGCAGGCAAAGCATTCCACTTGTCAATTGTTCTACAAAGAAAAGACGCACCGAACTTTTTAGTTCGACTGCTGATTCGGTCGATAAAATGTGGATGCTTTCCCCGACCTGTGCGGGTATTACGGGTGTGGAAGGACGAGGCAGGAATAAGGTTAAAGAGCTCTTCGGAACATTCTCCGTGGTATAGGCGATAGAGGACGCACAAAGCCGCCATGTCTCTGCGTAGTTGCATGGGCTCCAGAGTTCGCGTGACCTCTGCATCACCTATAATTCGGACAGCTCGGCGCTGCAATGAATCCAGGGCATTGAGAAGATACTTGGCAGAGCCGTCCCAGAGGTGCGAACAGTACTCCGCGCAAGAGCGAATCTGAGCCTTGTATAATATCAGGCGAAGCTCTGGCGCGAAGAACCGCCGCACTTGTCGATTGTTCTACGAAAAAAGGACGCACCGAACTTGCAAATATCTTGGTGATTCTAAAACTCGTCTGGGTTACTGCACGGTATGTACACTTGTGTGCTCTGCCCTGCTGGCCGACCGCGTAACCTAATGACAATGAGAATGGATTTCGTTTTGACAGTTAAACTCCATTAATAAGCTTTATGATTAAAATTACGACCTCGATGTTTGTCTTATGTAAGAATCAATGTTTATTTTCATTTCCAATAATAATTGTCCATTCATTCATTTCATTAAATGACCGAACAAATAAAAGTTGTTTTTAACACTAATAGCGACCTATTGTCATTTCATTACCATGGATCGGTAGAGAGACTAAGAAAATGTTAACAACACGTATAATGCGATTAAAATAAGAATAGGACCGAATCGGCGCCATTTTGTGACGTTTAACTTCACTTTAGTATGGTGTCTATTTTTTTCATTCAAGAAAATGACACCTTTAAATCAGTCAAGTGAAGATAGACAACAGCCCGTCCTGTTCTTATTCTAATAGCATTATATACGTAAACGACTGCCAAGTTAATTAATCATATCAACTCGTCAGTCTTAAATTTTCTGACACATAGACATATTTCATAATTGTAGACATGTTTACTCAAAATAATAACTAATTACCGTGCAAAGCTTTTAAGTTCATATATTTTGAGTGTAGGCTTCGTGTAGTCTCACTTCTTAACCTGTAAATGCTTGCGATCCATTTAGAGAGCAGACTTAAAGAGAGATTGGGAAACGCAGCGCTCGCTTTCATAAACTAGTTGCACCATCAATTTAGTTTATATTAGGACAATAATACTATGTTACTTACTGCTTGTAGTGTTTGCATAGTACCTCATGCAGTAGTAACACTGATAACTAAGGATTACTGTAATCACAGGCTCGCCAACGTATTATGCCACACGTCTGCCCCCGTCGCAGGGCACTCGTGTTCTGCCGATACGCACGAGATTGCGTCACATGCAACCAGTAATTGCATTTGTATATGTGTGTATTTACCCTCATACACTCCATAAGGTAAAAGACTTATCTTTAGTTTAAACATGAGACTTCATCTCTTTGAAGCTAAAACTTTCCTAAGTATCTTCTAAGCGAAATCGCAGCTTTTAAGTACTCGAGCTTCTTGTAAATTCTATAAAGAATTCTAACGAAAAAAGTATACATGTTTAATAAAACATGAATTATACTTAAGTAAAATATATCATATGCCGATAAAGCATTCCGCCGATTGTTCTGCAAAGAAACGACGTTAATTGCCCCTTTATTGTTTTTAACCCAAATGGTATTTCCGGGTTTAACTTTAAAGTTTGTAACAATAGCTCTCAATAGCAAATTTATATTGTCACCCTAAGAACGTGGCTTACAATTCGTAGAGCAGCCAAACAGCACAAAATACGCGCGCCGTTTTAATATCTTAATTACTATGAAATGAACTGCTTTCGGCTTTCAAATTTTCAAGCCAGCACTTTTCCATTTAATCCCTGTAAACGTTTCTTTATATATTCATGAGTTAAGCCATACATTAGTCAAGTATATGGAAAAATATAACTGCACTAAATAATAAATAATAAACTACGCTAAATAGTAAACCGCGTTTTTATTGCTGTCGAGCGATATCGAAGTTGATATCGCCGTTAACCGATCATGTGATTTCTCCATTTTTGTTTTCTAATTTTCATACTAATTTATACAGTAATAATATAAGCATAAATACACGGGATTAAAACCTAACTTTTCTTAGATTTTGCGCGAACATTGCCTGTTGGAAGATTTGATTCCTTTATTTTAATTTAATTTAAGCACATTTATCATTGAAAAATTTAAGTTGGTTGCAATCGTCCACTACTAGATGGCGCCACTGTAGTTTAAGAACGTTAGTTAATTTGGTGTTTAATAGTTTAGGTCTCATGCAATTGTATGCATTGGAAGTGTATAAATAATCAAGGAACATTGTACTCAAGAGTACTGTACTGTTAAATAATAATCGAATAAAGGTTTAAATGCACAGAAATTATATAAAAAAAAATTTTTTTCTTTTGGAAGTGACTCTAAGAAACGAACCAGTGTGTAAGAGGTACAACGTACAAATTGGTCCTTCGAGCAACGATTCTGGTTCAAATTTAATTTATTTTTTACATAGTCTCCTAAGAAGTTGATACATGTAGTCCAACGTTTCTCTAAACCTAATAGAAAAACCTGGAGAATAGGGCAGGTGTTCGACCAGCTCGAAGCCTGCTTCTCTAATAGCAGCCATCGCAACTTCGGCTTTATGTGCGAGCATAAAACAGGACTTTCGCTCGGAGTTTGCCCCGTCTTTTTTCCTTTATGGCTTCTCGCAGTCGTCTTATTTGATCAGCGTAGTAGGAGCCCATTATAGTAGCTCCCTTTTCCAGGTAACTAACCATTATGATTTCCTCAGCATCCCAGAAAACTGACGCCATAACCTTGCCCGTCGAGCTCGAGACTTTGAACTTCTTCGGCGTCGGTGAGGATGGCCTTGTATATGTGTATACTTTTTATTTCCAACGATATTCAACATCCAGGTTTATAATATAAATTAACGTTAATCATACTACACAAACATAAATTAGTACACACACAAACGGTGAAGAACGACCACCGGAGCGGCCGAAGCGGTCGTCGGAGGTGGCTGGCGCGCGGACTCGGTCTCCGCTCAGTGAGCGACGCCTCAGTGATGATGCCGCGAATCGAACGATGCCATTCGTGAGTGGACATTG
The DNA here is from genome assembly GCA_905220615.1 of Tinea trinotella. Lineage (NCBI taxonomy): Eukaryota > Metazoa > Arthropoda > Insecta > Lepidoptera > Tineidae > Tinea > Tinea trinotella. The sequence goes on along the minus strand of HG992328.1, from coordinate 2,815,167 downwards.
CAGCGCATCTCGTCCTTATCGCTCCGCTCTCGTAAATTTAATGCAACATTATCAACATCTGTTTTGAACCGAAGACTTGCCGACCGCTCGGCGGTGTGTCTCGATTAATCGGCTGTACGCCACCTACACGGACGACATCCCTACACTGGCCGGACACCTGCGCAGAGGTGAGAAGGATGTCGTCCTGGCGCTGTACGCCGACGACAGTGCATTTTTCACCTCATCGGGGAAGCCAATCAACGCCGCAGGGAAGATGCAGAAACTGCTGGACCTCCTACCGCCGCCATCCTGACATCCGGCCGCGCCGCGCCGGAGCCGCTCCTGTTCCGTGGACAGAGGGTGAACTGGGCGGACACAGTGACTTACCTGGGGTGCGTCATTAACCGCCGTCTCTGCATGGGCCCCATGGCCTCGCACACTATCGGAAGAGCGAAGGCAGCCAGGGCCCAGCTGAGACCGCTGCTACACTCGTCCCTACCGCCCCGGGTAAAGGTCAACATATACAAGACCTTTGTCCGCTCACGCCTCACATACGCCGCTCCGGCGTGGCACCATCTACTGTCCGCCACGAACAAGAAGAGGATCCAGGCCCAGCAGAACATCTCCCTGCGCGCGGCCGTGGGCGCCCCATGGTTCGTGCGCAACACCAACCTGCACGAAGACCTGGAGATGGAAACCATCGAGCGGTTTGTGGCCAGGCTCTCGAAGACAATGTTCGATCGAGCCGACCACAGCCGCCACACCCATCTCCAGGGAATCGCACCGCACCGCGGACGACCACCGGAGGGCCGTCCCCTGCCCCGAGAGGTAAAGTAAACAACCGCATAGGGGCCACACCCCGGCCGCGGCCAAGAAGACCAAGTCGCCAACAAAGTCAGCCGCGAAAACTAAGAAAGCCGCCGCCGCAGCAGCGCCCACCAAGAAGGCGGCAGCCACAGCCGCCGCGGCCTCGCCTTCCAAGAAGAGCGCCGCCGGCAAGTCGAGAAAGTATATACACAAAAGTATATATACAAGTTTATACACAAAAAAGTATAAAAGTATACACACAAATCCATGTTTCGTCCATAGTCACAAATCGAGACAAAAAAAATCTTGGTCAGCCTGGAACTTAGCAAGATTGGCTCTTGAAATGTCAACTCGCTTTTTTCTTTTGTTCGTCCGTTAACATTCTCGGTACCCAACGCGCGGAGACCTTCTTGATATTCATTTTGCTGGTCAAAATGCTTTGGATGCTGCATATGAGATCCCTGTGACCTCAACTAAATGTCTGACGGTTTCTCTTCGGTCTGCTAATACGATATCTTCGATTTTTTTCACGTTTTCCTCAGTGAGGGACAAGGCTGGGCGTCCCTCGCGATGTTTTTTTTTTTTTTTTTTTTTGTGACACGACATCTGACCTCATCTCGCCTGATGATAAGCAAGGGAAGGTTCATCTTTTGTGGATGTTCTACCCAGCTTAAACTCTTTGCACCACCGTGCCACCGTAGAATATAGAGGAGCAGAGTCCCCCAGTGTCTCCACCAAATCAGCGTGTATCTCTTCGGTAGACATTTTTTTCAAACAGAGGTACTTGATGACGCAACTCACTTCGTGTTTCTCCATTTTCATGTTGTCGCTCCGACTGCTGGTATTCAAATGAATGTAGCTTCTCCAAATGACGTCCTATTTATACATTTTTTTAGCTGGAAAGTTGTGAAGGAAAAGAAATGCATCCGGGTCCTGACCGGCTAACTAGAGTTGTTACCTTGCGCATAAAAAATGGTAAAATTAAACGTCCTGTATCGAAGCTATGTATTTTACCTATTTGTCAATTGAATTTAAGATTGAGTATGAATAATTTGTTTTTTTTTTTCTTTATGTTAAGTATTTATAGTTAGTTGTTTTGTAAGTTGGTTGCAATCGTCCACTACTAGATGGCGCCACTGTAGTTTTAAGAACGTTAGTTTGTTTGGTGTTTAATAGTTTAGGTTTTATGCAATTGTATGCATTAAGGTGTGTTCGAATAAAGGTATATATACACGAAAATATGTTCTTCATTGACATTGGGAAGTGACTAAAATGACTAAATTATCAAGAAACGAACCAGTGTGTTAAAGGTACACTCAGTGATGCCATATGTACGGATTTGTCCGTACATGTACGGAATTCGGAGTATGACGTACGGATGAATATTGCGTACACTGTACATTGCCTTAATGAATTAAACTAATTTTATGCGGCTTATCGAGGTCACGGTGGCTGCAAAGCTCTCGAAACGTCGGATAATAAAAAATTGTAAGTTCAAAACCAAAATAAACGCGATAGTAAACGGCATAAAATTTGTTTAATTCACTAACCTAACTATAACAGAAGTGAACCATAATATTTTCTTAGATTTTGCGCGCGCGAACATTGATTAATGAATTAATTAAACAAATTTCATGCGGCTTACTATCGCGTATATTTTAGTTTTGATTTTACAATTTTATTTTATTATTCCGACGTTTTGAGAGCTTTGCAGCCATCGTGGTCATGTTGGAATAATAAAATAAAATTGTAAAATCAAAACCAAAATAAATGCGATAGTAAGCCGCATGTTTAATTCATCAGAAGTGAACCAGTCATATATCCTGAAATAATAACAAATTCATTAGCTATCGAAAACAGACTACTCCTTAACCGGGATACTTGTTAAGCTGCCAAAAGTCCTGTAAAAAGATCGCGTTTCAGTAGTTTTCATTTGAGACTCTGCACGTGACACGAATTTGAAATAACATGGAGCTACAGACTATAAATTACTAGAGGCAGCTTTAATAGTTATTGCATGGGCTAATAAACACAGAGCTAAGTTTACAGTTGCAGTCACTATACAAGACAATGTAGATATTTCACGCTTCGCTTGAAGGATCCAAGGTTTTAAGATGGAAAGAACTCATAAGCTGGTAAAGCATTCCAATTGTCAAATGTCGGAAGAAGTATACAGACCGTTAAGTGACTTAGTCGCGTTTTGGGATCAACCTAAAAGTTGCCGGTTTTAACTATTGACCCGCCTGATGATAAGCAAGAGGAGGTCCAGGAGTGACGACGACTGAAAAAACAGTTAGTTCACGGCTGCCTCAGTTGCCGTCACTATGCCGGCCAAATAAAAGTGGACCGACATAGTGGATGTGACTGCTACTTGCACTTATTTAATTATTGAAGCAGTCGCCTCTATTAATGGATCACAGCCCAGCCTAAATAACATCAGACCGATAAGTTGAGCACCAATAAAACAGACCGTGAAGTGACTTATTCGCGTTTCGGGTTCAGCTTGTAAGTTGCCGGTTCTAACTAGTTCGACATAGTGGATGTGACTGCTACTTGCACTGCTGTCGCCTTTACTCATAGACCACACTCCCGCCTAATAACATCAGACCGGGAGCTGTCATATGTCGAAGACCAATAAAAACGCCATTTCGAACGACAAGATGCCAGTTGCATCCACCGGTTATTTGTGACTTTCACTATGTCGTCAGTTCACCTAGTGAGAGGCCTATCTACGCTACGTCTTCAGGTTCGTGGTCTCAACTCTAGAACCTTTCTTCCCCATCGGTTGTCGGTTCTTTGAGCGATGTTAATGACCATAGGTTAAATGAATTCCTTTGCTGCTCTAATACGATGCAGCGTCTATTAGAATGTGGTTTGTGCATGTAGTATACCGCAGTATGTTTAACGCATTAGCGTTTCAACACTTTTCAAAGTTCATATTTAATGTGGTCTATGGTCTTTCGTGGTATGGCTTTTATGCTGTTTTATTTTTTTTAATTCACATTTCTATACTAAGCTACTAAAGAGCTTGCTTGTATCATAGAAACAGGACAACCAAAGTACATATATCAAAGATACATTGGTACCGGTGGGTGATATCGAACTCGTGCTCTTGATTTGCGTAACCATTGCACCGCCACTACACCACGGTCGCCTTACATAGTGTTTTACTGTTACTTATACGATTTGAAGTATGATTTAAAAGAACTATTAAGCCGACGATAGGCATGGCACCTGTATATTAGGTCGAGGAAAAAGTTTCTTCGCATTTTATATGAAAATTCAAATCAAGCTGCATTTTTGCATATTTTGTAATAAAATTTAAAACGTATCTAATTTCCTTATTCGATTCGCTCATTTTGACAGAAAGAAAAACAAATAAAAACTAGCGGAAACAAAATTTTCCTAATTTGATTCTTTTTTTGAAATGTCCTTTTTAATGTCATGAAATTTTTATGTCACCAGCCAGATACAAATAGTACAGCTAAACATATTTTATTACAAGTTTGTACTAATATATTTTTTTTAATTGTGACTCGACATATGAAAGCACTCCGCCCGATGTTAAGCCGAAGTGTGGTCCATGAATGAATGTCACTGCTACTACAATTCAATATCTATGAGTAGCAATCACATCCACTATGCCGGCCTAGATGGAACCGGCAACTTACAAGCTGATCCCGAAACGTGACCAAATCACTTCACGGTCTGTACACTTGTAAGCGGTGGTATTACCCCGGATCAGCAGACTGGGTACCACTGCCTACCACTCTTTGGAATATAATACTAAATGCGAAAAGACTTTTGCCCCAACCCAATATTTTTCCCAGCCCACCTATTCCCCAATTTGACAGAGTGAGAAAAGGCTTTTATCATGAAACCGCATTATTGTTTATAACCCAATCATTACCGAACGACCCTACTTTATTGCTCAATCATTGTCTTGGAACATCACATAAAAAGTATATAGCCACTTGCAACCGAGTAAATATGCTCTAATATTGTTTTAAACGATATAAAAATGTCTACGAGTTTACTAAAGCCGTTCGAACGGCGACCGTGGAGTATTGCTAACCCAGGGCACGGGTTTAAAACCAGTTGCCGGTACCTATCCATTTTTATATAATATGTACTTTAGTCGTCCTGTTTCTATAATACAAGCACCTTATTAGCTTAGTATAGAAATGTGAATTTAAAAAACGACTTGATTTGCGGTTGCTTCTGTCGTTGGTTATTATGCAGGCCAGACATAACACATAAGGAATAGTCAGTCAGACTGATTGCTATAGGTTTCTACTTGAAAACACTAGCGATATAAATTACTACCTTATTTTTATTTCTTTATTTCTGTACTATCATATTTCTAGCACATTTCTGCTTGTATCATAAAAAAGGGACAACTAAAGTAAATTATTAAAGAAACATAGGTACTGGCAATTGATTTTGAAACCGTGTTTTTGGTTTGCGCGACTATTGCACTACCACTACACCACGATAGCTTTATTACCCTTTTACTTGTGCATCTATAGAAACAAACAAATATGTTAATAAAAAAGGGCGTCTATCTAAAATAAACTCATAGTTCTTTGTCAATATGTTTGTCTATCGGAATCTGGCTGAATGCCAAACGTTGGGAAGTTCCTAGCGATTTCCAATTGCAACCGGCTTCATAACTCTTTGCGCTGGGCGTCTTTATCGACTCAAATAGCTCGAGAATCGAACCCAACACTTCAGACTTCAATGCATTGTTATTCGGTCTCAAGCCTTTATTCGGTGTCTAGTTGAATTGACAGTAAGTACTTTATTGGCTAAGGTAGTTCATTTTTTTTTAAATAAAACTATTGTGACTCGACATATAACAGCACCCCGCCTGATGCTGAGCTGAAGTGCAGACATCAGTGGCGTACGGATCGGATACGGCGCCCAGAGCAAGCATCAAGGATGCGCCCCTTTGTAAATTACTTAAAAGTAAAATAAACATCTACATGGTATTTTTCTTAGATTTTGCGCGAACATTGATTAATGAATTAAACAAATTGACACAAAAACACGGAGAAATTGAAAAATAAAAACCACCAAAGCGCAGACATTAGAAGCGATTACAATCTTAACAGTTCTGCTTTGAACTGTCATAATTATAGATTGAAAATTTTGTACACCTAAACTATGCGAAATAAAGAATAAATTCCAATTACATTGTAATCTTTTAAAACTATTTTAAAATGTATATGCAAATGTTAATACAATTTTCAGCCCAAGTCCTCATACAAAATGAATGATGTTCTTTCAAGCTGATCCCGTAACGTGACTGAGTCACTTTTCGGTTATGGATTGGTACTACCTCGGTACTACCCTATATTATCAAAATGTTTGTGCAAGCTTGATGTATTTACTTAAATATCGGATCCAATAATGTATAAAGTTTATTTATTGTTTTGAAATTGTGGCCAATAATATGTTGCAGTATAGGAATTCCTGTTTCATCATATTAATAATCGTATAATTAAATAATTTGTTTGTTTTCTATGCATATGTTGCTTTAAATGGAGTCTAAGACTGCTTTAACACGAACGTCTATGTTCTGATTACGTTTAAGTACTCAGTAAGTAATATGTTCCGGTAATACGCAACATATTACCGGAAAAGTGACGGCGACTGAAGCAAACGTAAGTTAAACTCAAATAGCGCCAACAGCGTCTCTGACCTTGGATCCTTCAGGCGATGCTGAAGAGCACCTTTGGCCGGTATAGTAACGGCGATTGGGGCAACCGTAAATTGACTCTTTTGTTTAGTCGTCGGCACTCTTGGACCTCCTCTTACTTACCATCAGGCGGGTTGAAGACATATGTCGAATCACAATTTAAAAAAAAAACAACTAAATAAAACCAATTCAGTTTACGTCACTATGCAGAAAGATAGTAATAGAATGGATAAAATAAATCCGAATGATACGATCCATTGATATCGAATAGTACTCGTATAACATTAAGTGGTTCTAATGAGTATTCGCATCGAGCAGAAATACTAAAAACAAATGAATACTTGACCAACATTCGAAATGCGTTCCGCGGTTTTCAAACTCTCGCATTCAGTGGTCACTATACTGATGATTTATTTCTCATTATATACTTTTTTACATTTTTTTATTGTGACTCGACATATGACAGAACCCCGCTTGATATTAAGCTGGAGTGTTCAATAACTGTAAGTAGCAATCACATCTACTATGCCTGCCTAGTTTATTTATATACCAAGCTACTAAACCTGCTTGTATTATAGATAAAGGACAACCAATGTACATTTATCAAAGATACTGTTCTCGTCTAAATTCATAATTAATAATTTATGTAAACATGCATTTATTGATGCATGTTTGTTACTGCCTTGTTACTTTTAAAATACACTTTTCCTTTGAACCGCATTTATAAATTCAATAAGTGGTAGTTATGTTTATTGTATTAACTATAATAATTAAACTATAAATAAAAAATATCATCCAATGACGTCGCATCAGAGATAGTCCCAAGGAGACTGGCAACATTTCTTCTTTGTATAGCAAGGCTAATACGTTGGCAGAAATAATTGCCAGCCTTTCTGTCCCCAGACTTCTCCGTCAGCCGCCTGGACAACTCCTTGGCCAGGCGCTTAGCTGAAGGTCCCCAAGGGCCCATCGTCTCGACCCCAAACGGAGCAAATTCGTTATGGTATTAAAAATATATTACCATACATAATTTTAATACACTTGAATGTATGTTAAACCTTTTAAAAGCCACTACAATTTTTACCCTCTAATTAATTTTGAGTGCGTAGAACATACATGTTTGCATACTTGTTTTGTGCATAATATTTAAATTTTTATATGTAACGTAAAATGCTTTACTAAAGTATTTAACCTCATAAAGCTAATGTTAAATCCATGTTTAAAAATAATAAGGCGACCGTGGTGTAGTAGTAGTGCAATGGTTACGCAAACCGGGAGCACGGGTTCACAACAATGTAGGTACGTACCAATGTATCTTTGATATATATCATAGAAACAGGACAACCAAATGTCCTGTTTCTATGATACAAGCACTTTTATAGCTAAGCATAAAAATGTTAATATTAAATAAATAAACTGCAAGGGCTCCATTCTCGTAGAAATCGGCAGAGACAAGGATTTTGCTTCCTTTACCGCCAAAAACTTTATTAAATTCATTTAAAATGTCATATATAATTAAAAATAATGTTATTTTTTATACAGTCCTCAAATAAACTACTAAACTTGAATCCTCAGACTAATAATGAATTGGAGACAGAGAGTTATGTCACGCCTTATTCCCACAGACAGAAACAATGGAACGCTATTTGCCTCGATCCTAACACATCCATAATTTTTTTAATACAAACTCTACGGTTATGGGCACTAGGCAACCCAACTTTCTTGAGGATGTCTCCGATTTAGTCGAAATACACCACCTGATTTACTCGAGACTGTCGATCAGCATCGTGCCTGCCGCCTAACTGCAACCATTACTATAAATGTGCACTCGGTATGTGTATTTGCCTAGTTTCTTATCCTACTGCATTCATAACGAGCCAATACTGCATTTTTTACCTTTGCCTTTACCGCGTTTTTTTTACCACCGCTATGATACTTTACTCGCAACTTTACTTCTTCGCTTAGCTCCGTTTAATTTTTTTTGTTATTCTCAGGCTTTTATAATGGTCACAGTTATATACCTACGATTGTTAGATAATACATAGCTGCGATTTATCAGCGCTGACGTGACACTGAATAAATAATTAATCAATCAATCAAATTGCCACGTCTTTTTCCCACAGGGATAGGCAGAGACAATGGAGCGTCACTTCGCACGATCCTGACACTACTTCCTAACTTCCTTCACATTCATAATTCTCTTCATACAAGCTCTATGGTTTTGGGCACTAGGCAAGCTTTCTTAAGGATGTTTCCGATAAATAAATGTAATTTTAATATATAAAAAAACACAACAATAAATTACAAAATCAATGTTTGTGACTTACATTGTTTTTCCTATAAGCCGTCATACTCGTAGATACAGTATTTTGATAAATGACAGGGTCACGTACTTCCGAAGCCAAGGGATTACCCTATAAAAGACTGCGGGCGATATGAAAAATAAATCCAATAAGTACGAGATATTATTTTATTTTGGGACACGTCATTACATTGTATTGAACGCGGTCGTGGTCTAGTCGTAGCCTCGTAAACCATTTTCTGGTACTAATATATCTTTGATATTAATGTTTTGTTTTGTTACTCGACGTCTGACCTTAAAATTTTTATTCATTGAGACTTGATTTCTGACTTTCACTTGCCTGTTGAAAGCAACGGGAAGTCTAAAAGCGTCGTCGACTGAAAAACGTCTCATCGTACAGTTGCCTCAGCCACCGTCACTATGCCGGCTAAAAATACATATGCAACAATATGCTATTATTCGTCTAACTTAAAAGGCATTTTGAAAAACCATGGTGGTATATCGGCAAACTGAGGAACGGCCTCCAACTATCTGCCAACGACTCTTAATTTTTGTTCACGTCATGTAACCGCAGTCCACCATTAAATAATTGAATCAATGTCGTGTCACAATAAAAAATGTGCCACGTCATGTAATAGCATTCCACCATTGAATAATTGGATCAATGTCGTGTCACAATGAAAAAATGTGTCAATGTAATAGCAGTCCACCATATTCAGGTTGTGTGTTTACCAATTACAAATACAGCATGTTACAAAAGGAAGTTATAGCAGTTTCTACCCCCTTAGTACGTTCGCTACATCCATATTCGTGCAGATAAGATTACTACGGTGACCATAGTTACGGTGGAATATCGAGAACTTTTTTTTATATTGTGACTCGACATATTAGAGCACCCCGCCTGATGTTAAGCTGTAGTACGATCCATGGATGGAGTAAACTGTACAGATATATAACAGTCACATCCACTATGCCGGCCTAGTTGAAACCAAAATCATTATTGAACCATAAATACACCTAAGCTAATTGCAATTATTATGTCTTACACGTTGTGTTATTATTTATTAATACACATGATAATGTATTTTAAAAATTCAAAAATACATCTTTGTTTTAGTCGACAGACTTATCCTTGCTCACCATCAGGCCGAGGTTAGATGTTGGTCGAGTGACAATAAAAAAAAAACATCAGTATATTTTTATTGCAAAATACTTTTTTTTTTCCAAAAAAAAATACTATTAAATACTATTAATGTTTTAAAGAAAGTTAATTTTTTTATAGGCAGAGACAACGGACTTTTCTAATCCACTTTTTACAAACCGAAGCAGACCCGGAGCAAATACATTTAGCCTATATTAATTAGTATTAGACTATTAGCCTCTTGTATTTATTATAAACAAATACTTGTAACATTAAATTACAAGTATTTGTTTATAATAAACAAATCTTTGCTCCGATCGGGATTTCGCGACTTTACGCGTAACTGACTGGTGTACTAACCAAAGCGCCACGCGTGTCGTCCAAATGGTCAGGGAAAGTGTCGTTTTTGTTGCTTATTTTGCCTGTGGAATTTGATTTATACAATGAAACCGATCAAACCTCAGCCACTCACTATCTTAGCATAAACTTTTATAGATACAAACCTAATTATCCTCATAATAGCGCAACTGATGGTCACTGCTCCACACGACGGAAGCAAACAGGGCTAAGAGCACAAATGTCAGTTCACATTAGAGTTTACTGCTCTTCGCACTTCGCTGAATGGACCACAACCGGAGAGCTAAACTAAGATTTATTGTCAATGAGATCCTATTAGATATCTCACTAAAATTGCACAGACTGTTAAAATTTTAGAGGATATAGAGTTTATTACAAAAATAATACATTCTTCTATTTATAATATTCTTTATATTTACATTCAACATAATCAAATTGTCACGCCTTTCACCAATAGGGATAGGCAGAGACAATGGAGCGCCACTTGCCAGGATCCTGACACAACTACCTCGCTTCCTTCACACCCACAATTCTCTTCATACAAGCTCTAAGGTTATGGGCACTAGGCAACCTAGTTTTCTTGCGGATGTCTCTGATTTGATCGGAAAACACCCTTCTGGGACTGCTTTGTTTAACACATCCATCCACATCAGATTTATAAATTGCTTTCGTCAATCTACTTTCACTCATCCTTTCCATCAGACATCCTCAAGAAAGCTGGGTTGCCTAGTGGTTTGCCCATAACCGTGGAGGTTGTATGAAGAGAATTTTAAATGTGAGGCAAGCGAGGCAGTTGTGTCATGATCGTGGCAAGTGGTGCTCTAGTGTCTCTCCCTATCCCTGTAGGTAAAGGGCGTTACAGTTTGATTGATTGTTTACCTACCAGTGCAAGTTCTTCATTACGCTGTCGCCTATTAAGAGAATCGGGGCCCAGGTCAAGGCTGTCATAGTATTTTTCTTTTATATAAATTGCATTTCTATACTAAGCTACTAAAGTGTTTGTATCATAGAAACAGGACGAATAAAGTACATACTAGTATACGTACATTTTTTTTTATTGTGACACGACATCTGACCTCGACTCGCCTGATCATAAGCAAGAGGAGGTCCAAGAGTGACGACGACTGGAATAACCGAGTAAGTTCCCGGCCCCCAGCCGCCGCCACTATGCCGGCCTAAGAATAGTACATATCGTACGTACAAAAGTACATATCAAAGATACATCGGTTTTGAACCCGTGCTGTTTGAGTGACCATTAGACTGCCACTATACCACGGTCGCTTTGAGTGCTGTCATATTAATAAGTCGAGTCACAAAAAAAACTTATAACAAGTTACATTGTAAAGTAATTCAGCTGGCGCTTCTCACATGATGCGCGGAGTTGTTATTATTGCTTTGTTTCAGTATTATGAACACTGAATCCCCAACAGGCTCGTAAAGATGCCACTACGTTGTGGTAGCTGCTCATTTTTAGGGTTTCTCTACACTATTTGTTAATTAATAAATTAAACAAATTTTATGCGGCTTACTATCGCGTTTATTTTTGTTTTTATTTTACAATTTTTAAGCCGCATGAAATTTGTTTTATTCATTAATTAATGTTCGCGCAAAATATAAGAAAATACGTTTTGTTATTTATTAATTCAATCAGTTAATAAATTAAATTGTCACGTTTTTTTCTCATAAGGATAGGCAGAGACAATTGAATGCCACTTGCCACGATTCGGACACAACTTCCTCTTTTCACTCATATCTACAATTCTTCTTGTACAGTCAGCATCAGATATATCTGAGCACGCAAAGTGATCAAAAGTATCTATACATTCAGACTGATCATAAATATCTATACACATTAGTTGTCATAATAATGTGAGCATTCAATGCGTCAAAAATATCTATACAATCAGTTAGTGAAGAATATCTACACACTCACTTGTCAAAAATATATCAACAGACAATTCAATAAATTTGTTTTAAAATATTACATATTTTATGAGTGTGTAGATATTTTTGACTATTTGCGTGTGTAGATATTTTTGACGCATTGAATGCTCACATCATTATGACAACTAATGTGTGTAGATATTTATGATCATTCTGAATGTATAGATACTTTTGATCACTTTGCGTGCTCAGATATATCTGATGCTGACTGTACAACGGTTAATTGATTATTTGTTAAGTAAATAAAACTTGTTAACCAATACGCCACGCCTGTTGTCATAATTCGTCATTTTTTATCTATACCTATGATATATAGTGAACCTTTCTTTCCTTTAGGCAAGTCGAGTGGAGGCATTATCGTGGAATTTGGCTCTTCCTTGCCTTAAGAATAACTCAAACACCGATTTCCAATTAACTTGCCAGTAATAATCTTAATAACACCACTATGTGACAAACATCTGTCATCAAAACACTTCTCGTCAATCAAACTAGTATACATCATGTCTCTTGTTAATCATACTTCTTGTCAATAGCTACTAAGTCTCTAAAGAAATATTTTCTTTTAAGTAAAATATTTATTTGTTTGTAAATATTATTTGAACTATTTTTTTCAGTTCTAACAACAATATTGTGCACTACCCATAATTTTCTTTATTCTTGTTTGGTTGCCTGGAAGAGATCGCCATATTGTTAATAAGGGCGACATTGTACCTACTTATGTAAATTTTTAAAGCTACTATTTGCACATAAAAGTTTATATAAATATATATTTATATATATGTACGATTACTTTTACATTTACCATAATTTCTCATCGTCTCAAAGGTTCAAAGGATTTAAATAAATATACACATGTTCATTATTCTGTTAATGATACTAGCTAGTTAGAGAAAAGTAATTGTTATAATATCAATTTTAAGTTTGAGTATGTATGTGTGTGTATTTATAATAACATAAGGCCTTATAGTGCTATAAGGCAATCAACCGTTGCTTTCATATTAAGTTCATTAGTTAACTTTAAAAATTCCAAACAGTTAAAAATTAAGGGCACCTCCTATGCTGCTTTTTAGAGATCTTTTCGGTTCAATTTACGAGCTATGTGCTCAGAGCTGTCTGTTCTTCAGCTGCTAAACATAGGATATTATTAATAATAAAAATATTTCTTTTCTTTTATATATTAATTCCAAAGTCGATAACGTAAGAAAAAAATATGATAATACTTACATATACACATATGCCGGCATTTTTTAAACGGGATAGTGAGGACGATTGAAGCAGTCGTGAACTGAAACGGCTTTTTTCAGTCGCTGGAACTCTTGGACCTTCTCTTGCTTACTATCAGGTAAGTCGAGGTCGAAAATACAGACAAATATCAATCAATCAATCATTCAAATTGTCACGCCTTTTTCCCACAGGGATAGGCAGATACAAATATACAATACGATATACAACAGGAATAGGGGATAGGCACAGACAATATCGTATACAATACGATATACAACAAAAGACATCTACATCGGATTTTTTTTTTTTATATAAAAATAATCAGTATTTGGACTTATTCTCTTTTACAATAAAACCATATAATATTAATTATAATCGAGCGAACGCAAACAGTTTAGGACCTCCTGTAGTTACTGATATGTTATGTGTTAGAACACCTGTTTATGTCCCTGTTTCAGATATTATTATTACTGAAATTATGTACGAGAAATCCTTGTTACAGGAAATTTCATGAATTGTTTCTGGCATTCTAATTATTTTTAATGGTTATGTATCTTTCTATCTACGTATATATTGTTTAGAGTATCTAGTCTGATTTAGAATACCTATGTAGAGAATAAGTTCATTTTTTTTTTGCCTAATGAGTCAGATGCAATAAAAGCTGTGAAACAAATATTTGCTTCGACCAGAAATCGAAGCCTGACGGTACTTTTTATATTCAATAGCCCTTCGCCTCTATTTTTCATGCTGTAGTGCAAACTAAGAGCTAAGACAGCTGTTGCCATGCGCAAATTCGTAGCTGACAGCATAATAAAACTAAAGTTAAAAAACAAAACTAAAAAACAGGCTTATTGAACAATGTGAACTAAAAAGTGAATTTCATATTATTTAGACGTCTGGAAGTGGGTGAAAATGCCTTAATCACCGTCACTGTGCCGGGCAAAAATAAATTTAGATTGAAATTTGTATGATATAATTGTATTGTCATCGATTTTTAATGCGTGTACAAATTATCATATTATTCAGACGCCTGGTAATGGATGAAAAATTAATTTTAAGATACCGTTACATAGTTACATACATACAAGTCAAGCTAATAAACGCGTGGTAAAAAAAGAACAATGTATAAACGTCTTAAGACGCAATTTACGTTCGCTCGAATTTAGTTGGATGACCGCGTCTGCAATATGGCCCAGCTCACTTATGGCTTAACTAATACCATATCATAACTTTTTTTGGAGTAGTAGGCAGATAGTCATTTGCTCAGGCTGCAGACCCCGGGGTAGTACCACCACTTACAAGTGTACCTATAGGCCGTGCAAGACTTAGCCTTTGGGATCAGCTTGAATGTTGCTGGTTCTAACTATGCATAGTGGATGCGACTGCCTAATTTCTGATATTTAACTCTAGTAGCAGTCGCCTTTATTCATATACCGCACTACAGATTAACATCAGACAGAGTGTTTTTTTAGCTATTGTGACTAAAAAAATTATGTTAAGCCGAAGTGTGGTTCATGAATGAATGTATCTGCTACTACAATTCAATAACTGTGAGTAGCAATCACATTCACTATGCCGGCCTAGATGGAACCGGCAACTTACAAGCTGATTCCGAAACGTGACCAAATCACTTCACGGTCTGTATACTTGTAAGTGGTGGTACTACCCCGGATCGGCAGACTGGGTACCACTGCCTAACACTCTTCGATAACCAGACCCGAGGCAAATATCTATCTCTTTTTTTATTAACAAATATTTGCAATATTTAATATAATTATTAAATATTACAAATAAAAGCTATGAAAGCTATTTGCTCCGACCGGGAATCGAACCTGGAACTTTCCGCGCAACAAACCAATCGCTAAACCGTTCGTCCACGCTTGTCGTCATACATCGAGCCACAATATATAAAAAAAAGTAAATTAATTAATGAACTAAACAAATTTTATGCAACTTACTATCGCGTTTATTTTGCTTTTTGTGATGAGACGAAACCAGTAGTCACAACCAGAGTGGAAGAAGAGTTCGTTTACCAAATTACTATCATGCCGCATAATATTTCGAAGGGGGTGATTTGGGGACACATCGTCACCCTACAACGTTTCGTCCCGACATTTGTATGGTCACCCTACTCGACAAGTGGCAGCTCGCCTCTTATTAACCCCCGACCAAAAAAGAGGGGTGTTATAAGTTTGACTTGTCTGTGTATCTGTGTATCTGTGTATCTGTGGCTCTGTGTATCTGTGTATCTGTGTGTCTGTCTGTGGCATCGTAGCTCCTAAACGAATGGACCGATTACGATGCGGTTTGTTTCATTTGAAAGCTGACGTGATCGAGATGGTTCTTAGCTACAATTGATGAAGATCTGATCAGGGGTTTCAAGGTCATCAGCTCGATTTGTTAGCTGCGGTAGCGATCTTAGACGCGCTGTTTAGAACGACAACCCTTGTACGTCGCTATGCGACGAAGATTGTTATTTTATGTCAAATAAATATGCCATTGTTAAAACACGTAAAAAATGTTATAATTTTTCCCTTAAAATATTCATATGGCGAGGTTGGTTTGCAGTTTAGATCGATGATTACCTTCATTGAATATTTTAGGGGAAAAATTATAACATTTTTTACGTGTTTTAACAATGGCATATTTATTTGACATAAAATAACAATCTTCGTCGCATAGCGACGTACAAGGGTTGTCGTTCTAAACACGCATAAGGCTGGGAATACACGTCCGATATTGCTGAGCAAATTATTTACAAATCGGAAGTAGGAATCGGACGTCTATTTTGTTTCTGTATTCTGTATGAAAACTGCACCTTCAGACAATCGGATCGGCCATAAAATCGTAAGCGCCTTGGCGTTGTTTCCGATTCTGACATCCGATCCGACTATCGGATCTGACGTGTATTAAGTATTCAAACAAATGTATGGCACGAGTTCCCAGCCTTATAGGTATTTACTTTACTTTTAAACAAATCTGTGACTTAACATTTGAAATAAAAACATATACAAATACATGTGTGTTTTAACTGGTACCACTGAGCTACTCTGATGATGGAACTCGAAGGTAGGAGACGAAATCCTGGATGTGTTCAAACTTTTTTTTGGTATACTTAGTTTGGACTTATTAGATTTGTCTTGAAGGTAGGAAACTAAGTGTAGAAAAGTTAGTGCGATAAAATAAAACATCGGATCTAAAAAATCTGATCATGGATCCTCTCAGATCAGCAAATCAACAAGAAATGGACCTATAGTGCTTTAACTAAAATTGTTACTCACTATGAGCCATTAGCTGGACCGTTATCAAATTAAAGACCGAGAGTATCTGATGATGCACCATTATGAATCCTCTCAGATCAGCAAATCAACAAGAGATAGAACTATAGTGCTTTAACTAAAATTGTTACTCACTAAGAGCATTTAGCTGGACCGTCATCAAATTGAAGACCGGGCAATCTGATGATGCACCATTATGAATCCTCTCAGATCAGCAAATTGATATCAATTGATCAGCAAAAAAAGAGATAGAACTGTAGTGCTTTAATTAAGCCTTTAGCTGGGCCGTTATCAAATTGAAGATCGGGAGTATCTGATCATGAATCCTCTCGGATCAGCAAATCAATAACAGATAATATCATAGTGCTTGAACTAAAATTGTTACTCTCTATGAGCCATTAGCTGGGCCATTATTAAATTGAAGACCTGGAGTAGTTATCTGATGATGCACCATAAGGATCCAAGGGATATTAAAGGGATATAACTATTGAGCCATGACTAATGTTGTTTATTACTATAAAGCTGATGATATGACCAAAGTGGTTCCAGGCGTTTCGGGGGTTCCTTTAAAATTTTAATTTTGATTTTTTTGATTAAATTCAAGTTGCGCGCCGAATAGATCGTTCAGTTACTGACAAATGATTGTGTTGAAAGAAATTTAATTTTGTATGTAGGGTACTAGAATATTACTAATAAAAATTAAGGCACAACAATTTTACTCTTGCATTCGACTTTGATTTAAAGTGTTTAAATATCAACTGTGATACTGCAAAACCCATAACCTTCATCTTTTAACTCCAGTGATAACCGCACAGACCTGAGGTTGCTTTAGCATTCTATCAACCGAATCAAATGTTAATTTAAACAGTTCTGCGCCTCGTTTTTTTGTAGAACAATCGATGGGGCGTCTTCTATAAGATCCTTATAGGAGATTATATTATTGGATTCTTGAGAAGCAAGACGTGGAAAAGTACCTCTGGCTGGCGTCGAGGCGACTGAGGCAGACGTAATTGTTTTTTCATTCGTTGGAACTATTGGACATCCCCTTGTTTACTATCAGGCAAGTCAACTCACTATAATAAAATAAACAATATCTTAAGAATAAATAAAATATAATTTTGGCCGGCTATAGTGACGGCGACCGGCTATAGTGAACTGACTTCTTTTTTTTCAGTCGTTGGCACTCTTGGACCTCTTCTTGCTTACCATCAGTGGCTCAGATGTCAAGTCACAAAAAATAAAAGGAATAGAAAATATAGACGTAAAATTGAAAAGTTTCTAACTTAAAAGTGAAAAGGCAAAAACCTTTTTGACGACGGTGTAAATAGAACCTTCATATCTTCAGAGATTCAGGATAAAATATTAAGATAGTCCCTAAACTTAAGATGTCAGACCTTTGGCCCGTGAATAGAATATTTTCAGATCACTGAAATGTATTTGTGGCTTTTGTGAAATCTACTGTAGGTTATATGCCAAAGTTTGTAAGTTATATAATGTTTTTTTACATTTTACGCAAACATATTTTATGCGGCTTACTATTAATCTTTCGTTGACCATGATGGCTGCAAAGCTCTCAAAACATCGGTATAAAACAAATAAATTGTAAAATCAAAAACCAAAAATTTACTCAATAGTAGGCCGCATAAAAAGACATCATTCATTCTGGACTTTTATGTACTACTTTTGTAATGTCCAATGATGAAAAGATATATATCTGGTAGTTTCGATACTTGTGTTGATTTTGCTATTAATTGCTATGGAATTGAGTTATTTGGAAAATAAGATATGAATTTTGTATCGTCTGTCATTCACAAAGACACGCCATGTTAACAGTTCTGCTTTTAACTGTCATAATTATAGTTTGATCATTTTGCACACCTAAACTATGCAAAATAAAGGATATATTCCAATTATATTGCAATCTTCGTACTTTAAACAATTTTAAAACTTTTATGCAACTGTTAAAACAATTAAGCCCAAATCCCCATATAAAATAAATGATGTCCTTTGTTTATTTCATTGTAAGTTATAATTAAAAACCAAATAAAAAATATCTTTATGTTTTTTCTTAGATATTTAGTTATATGGTTATTTTTATAATATTTTATTATTCTATAATATAAATTTTAATATATTTAATATTGGTGTTTTTCAAAACTCCTTGCCTGAACCAATTAAATGACATGTTAATATGAAACTTCGGTTAAAGGAACTTTGGTTATTTATAGTATTTAATAAATTTTACAAATAAAACAAATTGCTCCGACCAGGAATCGAACCCTGGTCTTTCCTCGAAACGGATTGGTGTGCTAACCAGTCCTCACGACTAAATAAATAATCAAATCAAATCAAAACCACATTCGAAATTAATTACTTGCATTAATTACTTTTGTTGTCAATATTAATTTATAGTACGTGTAAAATGAATTGACAGTTTCGACCACTCGCATTTCCGAAACCTGTCATTGTTCAAAATGAACGATGCTGACAGTAGAGTTGGCTATGCTGACAACTGTAGTCAGTAATATAAATTATTCACATGCACCTGAGGTATTGCGTGCTTTGAATAACAGGATTTCGTAGACGGTTCAATGTTCGTGTTCTATATGTTAGGAAACAATATGCATACCTTTACTTAATGAATTAAACAAATTTTATGCGGCTTACTGTCGCGTTTATTTTGGTTTTGATTTTACAAATTTTTATTATTCCGACGTTTCGAGAGCTTTGCACCCATCGTGGTCACGGAGAGACTGAGGTGTTGGTCGTCCTATTGGTTGATGCTGTTATTGTTTCCAAAACTACCCCGTTTGATATTTTGTTTTTCTGTTCCCGGTTTATTTCAAATTTTTGCAAAAATAACTGACGGTGTCATCTGGTTTGGCAGTTTGCTGGACTTGGGACTTGAGTTTGTGAATTATGGGGTCCCAGGTGTTAGATAATCGCCAACCATCTTCTCTATTGAAATTAGGATGCTTTTTAATCTCAATAGCCTCGCGTACCATCCTGGGTATCAGTCGACTTTCCTTTGCGAGGATCTTCGGTTTGTCGAAACGGATGTAGTGATTGGCGCCGTCCTGTTGATGCTCACAAACTGCAGACTTTCCACTACGTTGGTGTTTTATATCCGCGATATAGTAAGCCGCATAAAATTTGTTTAATTCATTAATCAATGTTCGCGCAAAATCTAAGAAAATACTACCTTTACTTAGTTCGGTATTCGGTACCTTTTCTCAAGGCGACCGTGGAGTAGTGGTAGTGCAATAGTTACGGCAACCGAGAGCACGGGTTCAAAACCACCCACCGGTACCAATGTATCTTTAATATAATATCTACTTTAGTTGTCCTGTTTCTATGATACAAGCACTTTTGTAGCTTAATATAGAAATGAAAAAAAAATGTAATATATGTCTAAAAGACTTTATCGCTAAGTGGTTTTATCGGTGCATCGATTCTTTGTAGAAAAATCGACAAGTGGAATGCTTTACCAGCCCAGTGTTCTCTCCATCCTATAACCTTGGATGCTGCATGCTATGCGTGAAGAAGCACCTTTGGCCGTCATAGTGATACGGCATAGTGATACGGGTAAGTCTTAGGTTTTTGCAGTCGTCGGCACTCCAGATCTTGATACACCAGATCTTAAAAGTCAGGCTTCGTTCCTTTTCTTTGTTCCCAGTCTTGGTCGGATGGTGATTGGTGGCGGTGTAGTTTATGAGGCGGTTACGTTGTGCGAACTGACTAACTGACTATTCGAGTTGGGTCGGCTACTTATGCGACATTTGAGGCAGTTCTAGGGCGTAGTCGCAGCACCCAGAAGTGATGGCGAACCTATTTGTAACATGTCAACTCCGGCATGGTGTAGTTTTTTTATGTATGTGTGACATATAGAGTCGAGTGTAAGGGTGATCTCCATTTAGGACTTCTGGCTTACCGAGGTTTTGTGGGTCTCGTCTATTCTCAATTTTAGAACGGTTTATCTGACTGCATCTATGTTTACTACCAGTAGATGCAGCTTACTAATTTTACAGTCTATTTACTTCTTCTTTTAATGCATTTTTTTTTCTTTTGCGAAAGAATATTCTCGTGCAGCTTGTGGCCATAGTTCCTCTGCTTTCTTCATAAAATGTATATCAAGTGGGGTGTGAGTAGATGTGACGTGTGGGGTAATGTGTGTTTTAATTATCTTTTTATTCTTCTTTTTCCCGTACATGGAGAGTCCTTGTCTTGTCTTGTAACCCTCTTGTCGTCCTTTTTCTTTAAGGCTCCTCTCGAACAACATTATTGCTTCCTCGTTGGAATTTCCTAGTGGCTTGATTCAGAAGTATTTATCGAGAACATCAAAGACCATTGTGTTAGAAAGTTCTACAGGTAACAAGTCGGGTCTATAACATCTCAGTAGCGCTGCAAAGTTTAACTATTTGATTAATTTCAGTCAATTTTGACTAATTTAATAATACTTGGGGTATTATTATTGGATTTGTCTGTTAAATATAGTTTACGTAATCCGAGTCAACTGTATGTATTCTTGCCGCGTGCTCGGGTTCAAGATATAGTACGACAGATTGCTTATTAAATTCTCGGGCGTTGTTTAAGCTAAAAGCCGATATTTCCTTTCTTTATCATTAATAACGATCAATGGGTGGTTATTTTTATTGCACATCCTGATCACCCAAGTTGCATCAAGAACTAAGAGAAACCGCGCGCGATACCCGAGCCAGTTGGCCAGAATGGTTCAATTAGGCTGTCACCCACTAATTGTATAAATATCTTGTATCCCATTTTTATTTTAGCGTAGCTGGTGTTGTCCACTTAATACACCGACGTTAATTCAAACAATGCAACATCTGGTTGACCATAATGGTTAAGAGCAAAGTTGTAACAAGGTACGGTTGCATACTGGCCTGCCTCGCGTAGGAGTATAAAGCTGTGATGTTGATATTGTTCCGGGCAAATAATTAATTCACAGAGAATTTGTCGGTATTAAACACACCCTTCTTAAGCAAACTATGTTTTTCTGCCGTCATTACAAAGTAGTGGGTTTTGTCCTTATAATATACAATATTCTCAAAATTATTACCTGTTTGCTGTAACATTTCTTGAAAGAACTTTTGCCTGGTGATGTATGAGACTTCACTAATTTCTGGTACGACAGCTTTCTCTTTTGTTTTTTTGGTAATTAAATTTTCTGTAATGGCCAAAGCCATTTTACCACGAATTTCCTTCCTGTTAAACCCTGTGAGTGTGTTTTTTTTTTCATCACCACAGCGCCATTTTTTGTAGCTGGGCTTTTGCCGATTTTAATGGTAAAGAATATATTCTCTTAACCATCGTTTCTCGTCCAGTGAAACGTGAGAGCCTTTTATTTTTACTGATCGCCCAAGTTGCACCAAGAACTGAAAGAAATTCGCGTGCGATACCCGTCCTTTTGTATTTGAATTTTTCCGTAAGGCTCTTCTGGAATATCATTATTGTTTCCTCGTTGGAATTTTTTATTGGCTTGATTTGGAAGTATTAATCGAGAACATCAAAGACCATTGTGTTAGATAGTTCTACAGGTAACAAGTCTGGTCTATAACACCTCAGTAGCGCTGCAAAGTTTTACCATTTGAATAATATCAGTCAGTTTTGACCAATTTAATAATACTTAGGGTATTATTATTGAATTTGTCTGTTAAATATAGTTCACGTAATCTGAGTGAACTGTATGTATTCTTGTTGAGTGTTCTGTGCCGCGTGCTCGTACGACAGATTGCTTATCAAATTCTCGGGCGTTGTTTGAGCTAAAAGCCGATATTTCCTTTCTTTCTCATTAATAACGATCAATGGGTGGTTATTTTTATTGCACATCCTGATCACCCAAGTTGCATCAAGAACTAAGAGAAACCGCCTGCGATACCCGAGCCAGTTGGCCAGAATGGTTCAATTAGGCTGTCACCCACTAATTGTATCAATAGCTTGTATCCCATTTTCATTTTAGCGTAGTTGGTGTTGTCCACTTAATACACCGACGTAAATTCAAACAATGCAACATCTGGTTGACCATAATGGTTAAGAGCGAAGTGGTAACAAGGTACGATTGCATACTGGCCTGCCTCGCGTAGGAGTATAAAGCTGTGATGTTTATATTGTTCCGGGCAAATAATTAATTCACAGCGAATTTGTCGGTATTAAACACCCCTTCTTAAGCAAACTTTGTTACTCTGCCGTCATTACAAAGTAGTGGGTTTTGTCCTTATAATATACAATATTCTTAAAATTAATACCTGTTTGCTGTAACATTTCTTGAAAGAACTTTTGCTTGAAGATGTATGACACTCCACTAATTTCTGGTACGGCTGTTTCCTCTTTTGTTTTTGTGTTAATTAAATTTTCTGTAATGTCCAAAGCCATTTTACCAAAAAAATCTTTCCTGGTAAACCCTGTGAGTGTGTTTTTTTTTTTTTCATCACCACAGCGCCATTTTTTGTAGCTGGGCTTTTGCCGATTTTAATAGTAAAGGATATATTCTCTCAGCCATCGTTTCTCGTCCAGTGAAACGTGAGAGCCTTTTATTTTTACTGGGTGATTCCTTTCGCCTGTCATAGCGCTAGAGGAACCTCAGCACATGTCCGTCCATCGGAACGATTACTTCTTGTCTTCGGAACATTATTTCGACCGCTATTTTATGTCTTTTCACTTCTTAGCTTTTAATGCAAATATATCTTCTGCGAAAGAAAGAATCTTCTTGTGTGGCTCGTACCCAGAGTTTCTCTGCTTTTTTTAATAAAATGTATATTAAGTGGGTTGTGAGTAGTTGTAAAGTATGGAGAAGTGTGTGGTTTAATTATCTTTTTATTTTTCTTGTTCCCAAACGTGGGGTCTTCCTTTAACTCCCTTGTCGTCCTTTTTAGATGCATTTTTCTTTAAGACTCGTCTTGAACAACATTATTGCTTCCTCGTTGGAATTTCCTATGAGCTTGATTTGGAAGTATTTATCGAGAACATCAAATACCATTATGTTGGATACTTCTACATGTAAGAAGTCCTGATCGCCCAAGTTGCACCAAGAACTGAAAGAAATTCGCGTGCGATACCCGTCCTTTTGTATTTGCATTTTTCCGTAAGGCTCTTCTGGAACAACATTATTCCTTCCTCGTTGGAATTTCCTATTGGCTTGATTTGGAAGTATTAATCGAGAACATCAAAGACCATTGTGTTAGATAGTTCTACAGGTAACAAGTCGGGTCTATAACACCTCAGTAGCGCTGCAAAGTTTTACCATTTGATTAATATCAGTCAATTTTGACCAATTTAATAATACTTGGGGTATTGTTATTGAATTTGTCTGTTAAATATAGTTTACGTAATCTGAGTGAACTGTATGTATTCTTGTTGAGTGTACTGTGCCGCGTGCTCGGACGACAGATTGCTTATCATATTCTCGGGCGTTGTTTGAGCTAAAAGCCGATATTTACTTTCTTTCTCATTAATACCGATCAATGGGTGGTTATTTTTATTGCACATCCTGATCACCCAAGTTGCATCAAGAACTAAGAGAAACTGCGTGCGATACCCAATTAGGCTGTCACCCACGAATTGTATCAATAGCTGTATCATATTTTTATTTTAGCGTAGCTGGTGTTGTCTACTTAATAGACCGACGTAAATTCAAACAATGCAACATCTGGTTGACCATAATGGTTAGGAGCGAAGTGGTAACAAGGTACGATTGCATACTGGCCTGCCTCGCGTAGGAGTATAAAGCTGTGATGTTTATATTGTTCCGGGCAAATAATTAATTCACAGCGAATTTGTCGGTATTAAACACCCCTTCTTAAGCAAACTTTGTTACTCTGCCGTCATTACAAAGTAGTGGGTTTTGTCCTTATAATATACAATATTCTTAAAATTAATACCTGTTTGCTGTAACATTTCTTGAAAGAACTTTTGCTTGAAGATGTATGACACTCCACTAATTTCTGGTACGGCTGTTTCCTCTTTTGTTTTTGTGGTAATTAAATTTTCTGTAATGGCCAAAGCCATTTTACCACGAATTTCCTTCCTGGTAAACCCTGTGAGTGTGTTTTATTTCCATCTGCTCCGATTAAAAAATCGAATTCAAACTCTTATACTGGATCGTCGGCGAGTGACATAAAAGCACGCCATCCCAATTCTTCGTTATCATGCGTATTTGTTGGCTCTAATATTTATTCTTTCTTATTAATAACGATCCATGGATGGTTATTTTTAATGCATATCCTGATCATCCAAGTTGCACCAAGAACTAAGAGAAACCGCGTGCGATACCCGAGCCAGTTGGCCAGAATGGTTCAATTAGGCTGTCACCCACTATATGTATCAATAGCTTGTATCCCATTTTCATTTTAGCGTAGCTGGTGTTGTCCACTTAATACACCGACGTAAATTCAAACAATGCAACATCTGGTTGACCATAATGGTTAAGAGCGAAGTGGTAACAAGGTACGATTGCATACTGGCCTGCCTCGCGTAGGAGTATAAAGCTGTGATGTTTATATTGTTCCGGGCAAATAATTAATTCACAGCGAATTTGTCGGTATTAAACACCCCTTCTTAAGCAAACTTTGTTACTCTGCCGTCATTACAAAGTAGTGGGTTTTGTCCTTATAATATACAATATTCTTAAAATTAATACCTGTTTGCTGTAACATTTCTTGAAAGAACTTTTGCTTGAAGATGTATGACACTCCACTAATTTCTGGTACGGCTGTTTCCTCTTTTGTTTTTGTGTTAATTAAATTTTCTGTAATGTCCAAAGCCATTTTACCAAAAAATTCTTTCCTGGTAAACCCTGTGAGTGTGTTTTTTTTTTTTTCATCACCACAGCGCCATTTTTTGTAGCTGGGCTTTTGCCGATTTTAATAGTAAAGGATATATTCTCTCAGCCATCGTTTCTCGTCCAGTGAAACGTGAGAGCCTTTTATTTTTACTGGGTGATTCCTTTCGCCTGTCATAGCGCTAGAGGAACCTCAGCACATGTCCGTCCATCGGAACGATTACTTCTTGTCTTCGGAACATTATTTCGACCGCTATTTTATGTCTTTTCACTTCTTAGCTTTTAATGCAAATATATCTTCTGCGAAAGAAAGAATCTTCTTGTGTGGCTCGTACCCAGAGTTTCTCTGCTTTTTTTAATAAAATGTATATTAAGTGGGTTGTGAGTAGTTGTAAAGTATGGAGAAGTGTGTGGTTTAATTATCTTTTTATTTTTCTTGTTCCCAAACGTGGGGTCTTCCTTTAACTCCCTTGTCGTCCTTTTTAGATGCATTTTTCTTTAAGACTCGTCTTGAACAACATTATTGCTTCCTCGTTGGAATTTCCTATGAGCTTGATTTGGAAGTATTTATCGAGAACATCAAATACCATTATGTTGGATACTTCTACATGTAAGAAGTCCTGATCGCCCAAGTTGCACCAAGAACTGAAAGAAATTCGCGTGCGATACCCGTCCTTTTGTATTTGCATTTTTCCGTAAGGCTCTTCTGGAACAACATTATTCCTTCCTCGTTGGAATTTCCTATTGGCTTGATTTGGAAGTATTAATCGAGAACATCAAAGACCATTGTGTTAGATAGTTCTACAGGTAACAAGTCGGGTCTATAACACCTCAGTAGCGCTGCAAAGTTTTACCATTTGAATAATATCAGTCAGTTTTGACCAATTTAATAATACTTAGGGTATTATTATTGAATTTGTCTGTTAAATATAGTTCACGTAATCTGAGTGAACTGTATGTATTCTTGTTGAGTGTTCTGTGCCGCGTGCTCGTACGACAGATTGCTTATCAAATTCTCGGGCGTTGTTTGAGCTAAAAGCCGATATTTCCTTTCTTTCTCATTAATAACGATCAATGGGTGGTTATTTTTATTGCACATCCTGATCACCCAAGTTGCATCAAGAACTAAGAGAAACCGCCTGCGATACCCGAGCCAGTTGGCCAGAATGGTTCAATTAGGCTGTCACCCACTAATTGTATCAATAGCTTGTATCCCATTTTCATTTTAGCGTAGTTGGTGTTGTCCACTTAATACACCGACGTAAATTCAAACAATGCAACATCTGGTTGACCATAATGGTTAAGAGCGAAGTGGTAACAAGGTACGATTGCATACTGGCCTGCCTCGCGTAGGAGTATAAAGCTGTGATGTTTATATTGTTCCGGGCAAATAATTAATTCACAGCGAATTTGTCGGTATTAAACACCCCTTCTTAAGCAAACTTTGTTACTCTGCCGTCATTACAAAGTAGTGGGTTTTGTCCTTATAATATACAATATTCTTAAAATTAATACCTGTTTGCTGTAACATTTCTTGAAAGAACTTTTGCTTGAAGATGTATGACACTCCACTAATTTCTGGTACGGCTGTTTCCTCTTTTGTTTTTGTGTTAATTAAATTTTCTGTAATGTCCAAAGCCATTTTACCAAAAAATTCTTTCCTGGTAAACCCTGTGAGTGTGTTTTTTTTTTTCATCACCACAGCGCCATTTTTTGTAGCTGGGCTTTTGCCGATTTTAATAGTAAAGGATATATTCTCTCAGCCATCGTTTCTCGTCCAGTGAAACGTGAGAGCCTTTTATTTTTACTGGGTGATTCCTTTCGCCTGTCATAGCGCTAGAGGAACCTCAGCACATGTCCGTCCATCGGAACGATTACTTCTTGTCTTCGGAACATTATTTCGACCGCTATTTTATGTCTTTTCACTTCTTAGCTTTTAATGCAAATATATCTTCTGCGAAAGAATCTTCTTGTGTGGCTCGTACCCAGAGTTTCTCTGCTTTTTTTAATAAAATGTATATTAAGTGGGTTGTGAGTAGTTGTAAAGTATGGAGAAGTGTGTGGTTTAATTATCTTTTTATTTTTCTTGTTCCCAAACGTGGGGTCTTCCTTTAACTCCCTTGTCGTTCTGTTTAGATGCATTTTTCTTTAAGACTCGTCTTGAACAACATTATTGCTTCCTCGTTGGAATTTCCTATGAGCTTGATTTGGAAGTATTTATCGAGAACATCAAATACCATTATGTTGGATACTTCTACATGTAAGAAGTCCTGATCGCCCAAGTTGCACCAAGAACTGAAAGAAATTCGCGTGCGATACCCGTCCTTTTGTATTTGCATTTTTCCGTAAGGCTCTTCTGGAACAACATTATTGCTTCCTCGTTGGAATTTCCTATTGGCTTGATTTGAAAGTATTAATCGAGAACATCAAAGACCATTGTGTTAGATAGTTCTACAGGTAACAAGTCGGGTCTATAACACCTCAGTAGCGCTGCAAAGTTTTACCATTTGATTAATATCAGTCAATTTTGACCAATTTAATAATACTTGGGGTATTATTATTGAATTTGTCTGTTTAATATAGTTTACGTCATCTGAGTGATCTGTATGTATTCTTGTTGAGTGTTCTGTGCCGCGTGCTCGTACGACAGATTGCTTATCAAATTCTCGGGCGTTGTTTGAGCTAAAAGCCGATATTTCCTTTCTTTCTCATTAATACCGATCAATGGGTGGTTATTTTTATTGCACATCCTGATCACCCAAGTTGCATCAAGAACTAAGAGAAACTGCGTGCGATACCCGAGTCAGTTGGCCAGAATGGTTCAATTAGGCTGTCACGAATTGTATCAATAGCTGTATCATATTTTTATTTTAGCGTAGCTGGCGTTGTCCACTTAATACACCGACGTAAATTCAAACAATGCAACATCTGGTTGACCATAATGGTTAAGAGCGAAGTGGTAACAAGGTACGATTGCATACTGGCCTGCCTCGCGTAGGAGTATAAAGCTGTGATGTTTATATTGTTCCGGGCAAATAATTAATTCACAGCGAATTTGTCGGTATTAAACACCCCTTCTTAAGCAAACTTTGTTACTCTGCCGTCATTACAAAGTAGTGGGTTTTGTCCTTATAATATACAATATTCTTAAAATTAATACCTGTTTGCTGTAACATTTCTTGAAAGAACTTTTGCTTGAAGATGTATGACACTCCACTAATTTCTGGTACGGCTGTTTCCTCTTTTGTTTTTGTGTTAATTAAATTTTCTGTAATGGCCAAAGCCATTTTACCACGAATTTCCTTCCTGGTAAACCCTGTGAAAGTGTTTTTTTTTCATCACCACAGCGCCATTTTTTGTAGCTGGGCTTTTGCCGATTTTAATAGTAAAGGATATATTCTCTCAGCCATCGTTTCTCGTCCAGTGAAACGTGAGAGCCTTTTATTTTTACTGGGTGATTCCTTTCGCCTGTCATAGCGCCAGAGGAACCTCAGCACATGTCCGTCCATCGGAACGATTACTTCTTGTCTTCGGAACATTATGTCGACCGCTATTTTATGTCTTTTCACTTCTTAGCTTTTAATGCAAATATATCTTCTGCGAAAGAATCTTCTTGTGTGGCTCGTACCCAGAGTTTCTCTGCTTTTTTTAATAAAATGTATATTAAGTGGGTTGTGAGTAGTTGTAAAGTGTGGAGAAGTGTGTGGTTTAATTATCTTTTTATTTTTCTTGTTCCCGTACGTGTGGTCTTCCTTTAACTCCCTTGTCGTCCTTTTTAGATGCATTTTTCTTTAAGACTCGTCTTGAACAACATTATTGCTTCCTCGTTGAAATTTTCTATGGGCTTAATTTGGAAGTATTTATCGAGAACATCAAATACCATTATGTTGGATACTTCTACATGTAAGAAGTCCTGATCGCCCAAGTTGCACCAAGATCTGAAAGAAATTCGCGTGCGATACCCGTCCTTTTGTATTTGCATTTTTCCGTAAGGCTCTTCTGGAACAACATTATTCCTTCCTCGTTGGAATTTCCTATTGGCTTGATTTGGAAGTATTAATCGAGAACATCAAAGTCCATTGTGTTAGATAGTTCTACAGGTAACAAGTCGTATCTATAACACCTCAGTAGCGCTGCAAAGTTTTACCATTTGATTAATATCAGTCAATTTTGACCAATTTAATAATACTTGGGGTATTGTTATTGAATTTGTCTGTTAAATATAGTTTACGTAATCTGAGTGAACTGTATGTATTCTTGTTGAGTGTACTGTGCCGCGTGCTCGGACGACAGATTGCTTATCATATTCTCGGGCGTTGTTTGAGCTAAAAGCCGATATTTACTTTCTTTCTCATTAATACCGATCAATGGGTGGTTATTTTTATTGCACATCCTGATCACCCAAGTTGCATCAAGAACTAAGAGAAACTGCGTGCGATACCCGAGCCAGTTGGCCAGAATGGTTCAATTAGGCTGTCACCCACGAATTGTATCAATAGCTGTATCATATTTTTATTTTAGCGTAGCTGGTGTTGTCTACTTAATACACCGACGTAAATTCAAACAATGCAACATCTGGTTGACCATAATGGTTAGGAGCGAAGTGGTAACAAGGTACGATTGCATACTGGCCTGCCTCGCGTAGGAGTATAAAGCTGTGATGTTTATATTGTTCCGGGCAAATAATTAATTCACAGCGAATTTGTCGGTATTAAACACCCCTTCTTAAGCAAACTTTGTTACTCTGCCGTCATTACAAAGTAGTGGGTTTTGTCCTTATAATATACAATATTCTTAAAATTAATACCTGTTTGCTGTAACATTACTTGAAAGAACTTTTGCTTGAAGATGTATGACGCTCCACTAATTTCTGGTACGGCTGTTTCCTCTTTTGTTTTTGTGGTAATTAAATTTTCTGTAATGGCCAAAGCCATTTTACCACGAATTTCCTTCCTGGTAAACCCTGTGAGTGTGTTTTATTTCCATCTGCTCCGATTAAAAAATCGAATTCAAACTCTTATACTGGATCGTCAGCGAGTGACATAAAAGCACGCCATCCCAATTCTTCGTTATCATGCGTATTTGTTGGCTCTAATATTTATTCTTTCTTATTAATAACGATCCATGGATGGTTATTTTTAATGCATATCCTGATCACCCAAGTTGCACCAAGAACTAAGAGAAACCGCGTGCGATACCCGAGCCAGTTGGCCAGAATGGTTCAATTAGGCTGTCACCCACTATATGTATCAATAGCTTGTATCCCATTTTCATTTTAGCGTAGCTGGTGTTGTCCACTTAATACACCGACGTTAATTCAAACAATGCAACATCTGGTTGACCATAATAGTTAAGCGCGAAGTTGTAACAAGGTACGGTTGCATACTGGCCTGCCTCGCGTAGGAGTATAAAGCTGTGATGTTGATATTGTTCCGGGAAAATAATTAATTCACTGAGAATTTGTCGGGATTAAAGACACCCTTCTTAAGCAAACTTTGTTTTTCTGCCGTCATTACAAAGTAGTGGGTTTTGTCCTTATAATATACAATAATCCTAAAATTATTACCTGTTTGCTGTAACATTTCTTGAAATAACTTTTGCCTGATGATGTATGAGACTTCACTAATTTCTGGTACGGCTGTTTCCTCTTTTGTTTTTTTTGGTTATTAAATATTCTGTAATGGCCAAAGCCAGTTTACCAAAAATTTCCTTCCTGGTAAACCCTGTGAGTGTGTTTTATTTCCATCTGCTCCGATTAAAAAAATTTCCATGGATGGTTATTTTTAATGCATATCCTGATCACCCAAGTTGCACCAAGAACTAAGAGAAACCGCGTGCGATACCCGAGCCAGTTGGCCAGAATGGTTCAATTAGGCTGTCACCCACTAATTGTATCAATAGCTTGTATCCCATTTTCATTTTTGCGTAGCTGGTGTTGTCCACTTAATACACCGACGTTAATTCAAACAATGCAACATCTGGTTGACCATAATGGTTAAGAGCAAAGTTGTAACAAGGTACGGTTGCATACTGGCCTGCCTCGCGTAGGAGTATAAAGCTGTGATGTTGATATTGTTCCGGGAAAATAATTAATTCACTGAGAATTTGTCGGTATTAAACACACCCTTCTTAAGCAAACTTTGTTTTTCTGCCGTCATTACAAAGTAGTGGGTTTTGTCCTTATAATATACAATATTCCTAAAATTATTACCTGTTTGCTGTAACATTTCTTGAAATAACTTTTGCCTGAAGATGTATGAGACTCCACTAATTTCTGTTACGGCTGTTTTCTCTTTTGTTTTGTTTTGGTAATTAAATTTTCTGTAATGGCCAAAGCCATTTTACCACGAATTTCCTTCCTGGTAAACCCTGTGAGTGTGTGTTTTTTTTTCATCACTACAGCGCCATTTTTTGTAGCTGGGCTTTTGACGATTTTAATAGTAAAGGATATATTCTCTCAGCCATCGTTTCTCGTCCAGTGAAACGTGAGAGCCTTTTATTTTTACTGATCGCCCAAGTTGCACCAAGAACTGAAAGAAATTCGCGTGCTATACTCGTCCTTTTGTATTTGCATTTTTCCGTAAGGCTCTTCTGGAATATCATTATTGCTTTCTCGTTGGAATTTTCTATTGGCTTGATTTGGAAGTATTAATCGAGAACATCAAAGACCATTGTGTTAGATAGTTCTACAGGTAACAAGTCGGGTCTATAACACCTCAGTAGCGCTGCAAAGTTTTACCATTTGAATAATATCAGTCAATTTTGACCAATTTAATAATACTTGGGGTATTATTATTGAATATGTCTGTTAAATATAGTTTACGTAATCTTAGTGAACTGTATGTATTCTTGTTGAGTGTTCTGTGCCGCGTGCTCGTACGACAGATTGCTTATCAAATTCTCGGGCATTGTTTGAGCTAAAAGCCGATATTTACTTTCTTTCTCATTAATACCGATCAATGGGTGGTTATTTTTATTGCACATCCTGATCACCCAAGTTGCATCAAGAACTAAGAGAAACTGCGTGCGATACCCAAGCCAGTTGGCCAGAATGGTTCAATTAGGCTGTCACCCACGAATTGTATCAATAGCTGTATCACATTTTTATTTTAGCGTAGCTGGTGTTGTCCACTTAATACACCGACGTAAATTCAAACAATGCAACATCTGGTTGACCATAATGGTTAAGAGCGAAGTGGTAACAAGGTACGATTGCATACTGGCCTGCCTCGCGTAGAAGTATAAAGCTGTGATGTTTATATTGTTCCGGGCAAATAATTAATTCACAGCGAATTTGTCGGTATTAAACACCCCTTCTTAAGCAAACTTTGTTACTCTGCCGTCATTACAAAGTAGTGGGTTTTGTCCTTATAATATACAATATTCTTAAAATTAATACCTGTTTGCTGTAACATTTCTTGATAGAACTTTTGCTTGAAGATGTATGAGACTCCACTAATTTCTGGTACGGCTGTATCCTCTTTTGTTTTTGTGTTAATTAAATTTTCTGTAATAGCCAAAGCCATTTTATCACGAATTTCCTTCCTGGTAAACCCTGTGAGTGTGTTTTTTTTTTTCATCACCACAGCGCCATTTTTTGTAGCTGGGCTTTTGCCGATTTTAATAATAAAGGATATATTCTCTTAACCATCGTTTCTCGTCCAGTGAAACATGAGAGCCTTTTATTTTTACTGGGTGGTTCCTTTCGCCTGTCATAGCGCCAGAGGAACCTCAGCACATGTCCGTCCATCGGAACGATTACTTCTTGTCTTCGGAACATTATGTCGACCGCTATTTTATGTCTTTTCACTTCTTAGCTTTTAATGCAAATATATCTTCTGCTAAAGAATCTTCTTGTGTGGCTTGTACCCAGTTTTTTTTTTAATAAAATGTATATTAAGTGGGTTGTGAGTAGTTGTAAAGTATGGAGAAGTGTGTGGTTTAATTATCTTTTTATTTTTCTTGTTCCCAAACGTGGGGTCTTCCTTTAACTCCCTTGTCGTCCTTTTTAGATGCATTTTTCTTTAAGACTCGTCTTGAACAACATTATTGCTTCCTCGTTGGAATTTCCTATGAGCTTGATTTGGAAGTATTTATCGAGAACATCAAATACCATTATGTTGGATACTTCTACATGTAAGAAGTCCTGATCGCCCAAGTTGCACCAAGAACTGAAAGAAATTCGCGTGCGATACCCGTCCTTTTGTATTTGCATTTTTCCGTAAGGCTCTTCTGGAACAACATTATTGCTTCCTCATTGGAATTTCCTATTGGCTTGATTTGAAAGTATTAATCGAGAACATCAAAGACCATTGTGTTAGATAGTTCTACAGGTAACAAGTCGGGTCTATAACACCTCAGTAGCGCTGCAAAGTTTTACCATTTGATTAATATCAGTCAATTTTGACCAATTTAATAATACTTGGGGTATTATTATTGAATTTGTCTGTTTAATATAGTTTACGTCATCTGAGTGATCTGTATGTATTCTTGTTGAGTGTTCTGTGCCGCGTGCTCGTACGACAGATTGCTTATCAAATTCTCGGGCGTTGTTTGAGCTAAAAGCCGATATTTCCTTTCTTTCTCATTAATACCGATCAATGGGTGGTTATTTTTATTGCACATCCTGATCACCCAAGTTGCATCAAGAACTAAGAGAAACTGCGTGCGATACCCGAGCCAGTTGGCCAGAATGGTTCAATTAGGCTGTCACCCACGAATTGTATCAATAGCTGTATCATATTTTTATTTTAGCGTAGCTGGCGTTGTCCACTTAATACACCGACGTAAATTCAAACAATGCAACATCTGGTTGACCATAACGGTTAAGAGCGAAGTGGTAACAAGGTACGATTGCATACTGGCCTGCCTCGCGTAGGAGTATAAAGCTGTGATGTTTATATTGTTCCGGGCAAATAATTAATTCACAGCGAATTTGTCGGTATTAAACACCCCTTCTTAAGCAAACTTTGTTACTCTGCCGTCATTACAAAGTAGTGGGTTTTGTCCTTATAATATACAATATTCTTAAAATTAATACCTGTTTGCTGTAACATTTCTTGAAAGAACTTTTGCTTGAAGATGTATGACACTCCACTAATTTCTGGTACGGCTGTTTCCTCTTTTGTTTTTGTGTTAATTAAATTTTCTGTAATGGCCAAAGCCATTTTACCACGAATTTCCTTCCTGGTAAACCCTGTGAAAGTGTTTTTTTTTTCATCACCACAGCGCCATTTTTTGTAGCTGGGCTTTTGCCGATTTTAATAGTAAAGGATATATTCTCTCAGCCATCGTTTCTCGTCCAGTGAAACGTGAGAGCCTTTTATTTTTACTGGGTGATTCCTTTCGCCTGTCATAGCGCCAGAGGAACCTCAGCACATGTCCGTCCATCGGAACGATTACTTCTTGTCTTCGGAACATTATGTCGACCGCTATTTTATGTCTTTTCACTTCTTAGCTTTTAATGCAAATATATCTTCTGCGAAAGAATCTTCTTGTGTGGCTCGTACCCAGAGTTTCTCTGCTTTTTTTAATAAAATGTATATTAAGTGGGTTGTGAGTAGTTGTAAAGTGTGGAGAAGTGTGTGGTTTAATTATCTTTTTATTTTTCTTGTTCCCGTACGTGTGGTCTTCCTTTAACTCCCTTGTCGTCCTTTTTAGATGCATTTTTCTTTAAGACTCGTCTTGAACAACATTATTGCTTCCTCGTTGAAATTTTCTATGGGCTTAATTTGGAAGTATTTATCGAGAACATCAAATACCATTATGTTGGATACTTCTACATGTAAGAAGTCCTGATCGCCCAAGTTGCACCAAGAACTGAAAGAAATTCGCGTGCGATACCCGTCCTTTTGTATTTGCATTTTTCCGTAAGGCTCTTCTGGAACAACATTATTCCTTCCTCGTTGGAATTTCCTATTGGCTTGATTTGGAAGTATTAATCGAGAACATCAAAGACCATTGTGTTAGATAGTTCTACAGGTAACAAGTCGGGTCTATAACACCTCAGTAGCGCTGCAAAGTTTTACCATTTGATTAATATCAGTCAATTTTGACCAATTTAATAATACTTGGGGTATTGTTATTGAATTTGTCTGTTAAATATAGTTTACGTAATCTGAGTGAACTGTATGTATTCTTGTTGAGTGTACTGTGCCGCGTGCTCGGACGACAGATTGCTTATCATATTCTCGGGCGTTGTTTGAGCTAAAAGCCGATATTTACTTTCTTTCTCATTAATACCGATCAATGGGTGGTTATTTTTATTGCACATCCTGATCACCCAAGTTGCATCAAGAACTAAGAGAAACTGCGTGCGATACCCAATTAGGCTGTCACCCACGAATTGTATCAATAGCTGTATCATATTTTTATTTTAGCGTAGCTGGTGTTGTCTACTTAATAGACCGACGTAAATTCAAACAATGCAACATCTGGTTGACCATAATGGTTAGGAGCGAAGTGGTAACAAGGTACGATTGCATACTGGCCTGCCTCGCGTAGGAGTATAAAGCTGTGATGTTTATATTGTTCCGGGCAAATAATTAATTCACAGCGAATTTGTCGGTATTAAACACCCCTTCTTAAGCAAACTTTGTTACTCTGCCGTCATTACAAAGTAGTGGGTTTTGTCCTTATAATATACAATATTCTTAAAATTAATACCTGTTTGCTGTAACATTTCTTGAAAGAACTTTTGCTTGAAGATGTATGACACTCCACTAATTTCTGGTACGGCTGTTTCCTCTTTTGTTTTTGTGGTAATTAAATTTTCTGTAATGGCCAAAGCCATTTTACCACGAATTTCCTTCCTGGTAAACCCTGTGAGTGTGTTTTATTTCCATCTGCTCCGATTAAAAAATCGAATTCAAACTCTTATACTGGATCGTCGGCGAGTGACATAAAAGCACGCCATCCCAATTCTTCGTTATCATGCGTATTTGTTGGCTCTAATATTTATTCTTTCTTATTAATAACGATCCATGGATGGTTATTTTTAATGCATATCCTGATCATCCAAGTTGCACCAAGAACTAAGAGAAACCGCGTGCGATACCCGAGCCAGTTGGCCAGAATGGTTCAATTAGGCTGTCACCCACTATATGTATCAATAGCTTGTATCCCATTTTCATTTTAGCGTAGCTGGTGTTGTCCACTTAATACACCGACGTTAATTCAAACAATGCAACATCTGGTTGACCATAATAGTTAAGCGCGAAGTTGTAACAAGGTACGGTTGCATACTGGCCTGCCTCGCGTAGGAGTATAAAGCTGTGATGTTGATATTGTTCCGGGAAAATAATTAATTCACTGAGAATTTGTCGGGATTAAAGACACCCTTCTTAAGCAAACTTTGTTTTTCTGCCGTCATTACAAAGTAGTGGGTTTTGTCCTTATAATATACAATAATCCTAAATTTATTACCTGTTTGCTGTAACATTTCTTGAAATAACTTTTGCCTGATGATGTATGAGACTTCACTAATTTCTGGTACGGCTGTTTCCTCTTTTGTTTTTTTTGGTAATTAAATTTTCTGTAATGGCCAAAGCCATTTTACCACGAATTTCCTTCCTGGTAAACCCTGTGTGTTTTTTTTTCATCACCACAGCGCCATTTTTTGTAGCTGGGCTTTTGACGATTTTAATAGTAAAGGATATATTCTCTGAGCCATCGTTTCTCGTCCAGTGAAACGTGAGAGCCTTTTATTTTTACTGATCGCCCAAGTTGCACCAAGAACTGAAAGAAATTCGCGTGCGATACTCGTCCTTTTGTATTTGCATTTTTCCGTAAGGCTCTTCTGGAATATCATTATTGCTTTCTCGTTGGAATTTTCTATTGGCTTGATTTGGAAGTATTAATCGAGAACATCAAAGACCATTGTGTTAGATAGTTCTACAGGTAACAAGTCGGGTCTATAACACCTCAGTAGCGCTGCAAAGTTTTACCATTTGATTAATATCAGTCAATTTTGACCAGTTTAATAATACTTGGGGTATTATTATTAAATATGTCTGTTAAATATAGTTTACGTAATCTTAGTGAACTGTATGTATTCTTGTTGAGTGTTCTGTGCCGCGTGCTCGTACGACAGATTGCTTATCAAATTCTCGGGCATTGAGCTAAAAGCCGATATTTACTTTCTTTCGCATTAATACCGATCAATGGGTGGTTATTTTTATTGCACATCCTGATCACCCAAGTTGCACCAAGAACTAAGAGAAACCGCGTGCGATACCCGAGCCAGTTGGCCAGAATGGTTCAATTAGGCTGTCACCCACTAATTGTATCAATAGCTTGTATCCCATTTTCATTTTAGCGTAGCTGGTGTTGTCCACTTAATACACCGACGTTAATTCAAACAATGCAACATCTGGTTGACCATAATGGTTAAGCGCGAAGTTGTAACAAGGTACGGTTGCATACTGGCCTGCCTCGCGTAGGAGTATAAAGCTGTGATGTTGATATTGTTCCGGGAAAATAATTAATTCACTGAGAATTTGTCGGTATTAAACACACCCTTCTTAAGCAAACTTTGTTTTTCTGCCGTCATTACAAAGTAGTGGGTTTTGTCCTTATAATATACAATATTCCTAAAATTATTACCTGTTTGCTGTAACATTTCTTGAAATAACTTTTGCCTGAAGATGTATGAGACTCCACTAATTTCTGTTACGGCTGTTTCCTCTTTTGTTTTGTTTTGGTAATTAAATTTTCTGTAATGGCCAAAGCCATTTTACCACGAATTTCCTTCCTGGTAAACCCTGTGAGTGTGTGTTTTTTTTTCATCACTACAGCGCCATTTTTTGTAGCTGGGCTTTTGACGATTTTAATAGTAAAGGATATATTCTCTCAGCCATCGTTTCTCGTCCAGTGAAACGTGAGAGCCTTTTATTTTTACTGATCGCCCAAGTTGCACCAAGAACTGAAAGAAATTCGCGTGCTATACTCGTCCTTTTGTATTTGCATTTTTCCGTAAGGCTCTTCTGGAATATCATTATTGCTTTCTCGTTGGAATTTTCCATTGGCTTGATTTGGAAGTATTAATCGAGAACATCAAAGACCATTGTGTTAGATAGTTCTACAGGTAACAAGTCGGGTCTATAACACCTCAGTAGCGCTGCAAAGTTTTACCATTTGATTAATATCAGTCAATTTTGACCAATTTAATAATACTTGGGGTATTATTATTGAATATGTCTGTTAAATATAGTTTACGTAATCTTAGTGAACTGTATGTATTCTTGTTGAGTGTTCTGTGCCGCGTGCTCGTACGACAGATTGCTTATCAAATTCTCGGGCATTGTTTGAGCTAAAAGCCGATATTTACTTTCTTTCTCATTAATACCGATCAATGGGTGGTTATTTTTATTGCACATCCTGATCACCCAAGTTGCATCAAGAACTAAGAGAAACTGCGTGCGATACCCAAGCCAGTTGGCCAGAATGGTTCAATTAGGCTGTCACCCACGAATTGTATCAATAGCTGTATCACATTTTTATTTTAGCGTAGCTGGTGTTGTCCACTTAATACACCGACGTAAATTCAAACAATGCAACATCTGGTTGACCATAATGGTTAAGAGCGAAGTGGTAACAAGGTACGATTGCATACTGGCCTGCCTCGCGTAGAAGTATAAAGCTGTGATGTTTATATTGTTCCGGGCAAATAATTAATTCACAGCGAATTTGTCGGTATTAAACACCCCTTCTTAAGCAAACTTTGTTACTCTGCCGTCATTACAAAGTAGTGGGTTTTGTCCTTATAATATACAATATTCTTAAAATTAATACCTGTTTGCTGTAACATTTCTTGATAGAACTTTTGCTTGAAGATGTATGAGACTCCACTAATTTCTGGTACGGCTGTTTCCTCTTTTGTTTTTGTGTTAATTAAATTTTCTGTAATGGCCAAAGCCATTTTATCACGAATTTCCTTCCTGGTAAACCCTGTGAGTGTGTTTTTTTTTTTTCATCACCACAGCGCCATTTTTTGTAGCTGGGCTTTTGCCGATTTTAATAATAAAGGATATATTCTCTTAACCATCGTTTCTCGTCCAGTGAAACATGAGAGCCTTTTATTTTTACTGGGTGGTTCCTTTCGCCTGTCATAGCGCCAGAGGAACCTCAGCACATGTCCGTCCATCGGAACGATTACTTCTTGTCTTCGGAACATTATGTCGACCGCTATTTTATGTCTTTTCACTTCTTAGCTTTTAATGCAAATATATCTTCTGCGAAAGAATCTTCTTGTGTGGCTCGTACCCAGAGTTTCTCTGCTTTTTTCAATAAAATGTATATTAAGTGGGTTGTGAGTAGTTGTAAAGTGTGGAGAAGTGTGTGGTTTAATTATCTTTTTATTTTTCTTGTTCCCGTACGTGTGGTCTTCCTTTAACTCCCTTGTCGTCCTTTTTAGATGCATTTTTCTTTAAGACTCGTCTTGAACAACATTATTGCTTCCTCGTTGAAATTTTCTATGGGCTTAATTTGGAAGTATTTATCGAGAACATCAAATACCATTATGTTGGATACTTCTACATGTAAGAAGTCCTGATCGCCCAAGTTGCACCAAGAACTGAAAGAAATTCGCGTGCGATACCCGTCCTTTTGTATTTGCATTTTTCCGTAAGGCTCTTCTGGAACAACATTATTCCTTCCTCGTTGGAATTTCCTATTGGCTTGATTTGGAAGTATTAATCGAGAACATCAAAGACCATTGTGTTAGATAGTTCTACAGGTAACAAGTCGGGTCTATAACACCTCAGTAGCGCTGCAAAGTTTTACCATTTGATTAATATCAGTCAATTTTGACCAATTTAATAATACTTGGGGTATTGTTATTGAATTTGTCTGTTAAATATAGTTTACGTAATCTGAGTGAACTGTATATATTCTTGTTGAGTGTACTGTGCCGCGTGCTCGGACGACAGATTGCTTATCATATTCTCGGGCGTTGTTTGAGCTAAAAGCCGATATTTACTTTCTTTCTCATTAATACCGATCAATGGGTGGTTATTTTTATTGCACATCCTGATCACCCAAGTTGCATCAAGAACTAAGAGAAACTGCGTGCGATACCCAATTAGGCTGTCACCCACGAATTGTATCAATAGCTGTATCATATTTTTATTTTAGCGTAGCTGGTGTTGTCTACTTAATACACCTACGTAAATTCAAACAATGCAACATCTGGTTGACCATAATGGTTAGGAGCGAAGTGGTAACAAGGTACGATTGCATACTGGCCTGCCTCGCGTAGGAGTATAAAGCTGTGATGTTTATATTGTTCCGGGCAAATAATTAATTCACAGCGAATTTGTCGGTATTAAACACCCCTTCTTAAGCAAACTTTGTTACTCTGCCGTCATTACAAAGTAGTGGGTTTTGTCCTTATAATATACAATATTCTTAAAATTAATACCTGTTTGCTGTAACATTTCTTGAAAGAACTTTTGCTTGAAGATGTATGACACTCCACTAATTTCTGGTACGGCTGTTTCCTCTTTTGTTTTTGTGGTAATTAAATTTTCTGTAATGGCCAAAGCCATTTTACCACGAATTTCCTTCCTGGTAAACCCTGTGAGTGTGTTTTATTTCCATCTGCTCCGATTAAAAAATCGAATTCAAACTCTTATACTGGATCGTCGGCGAGTGACATAAAAGCACGCCATCCCAATTCTTCGTTATCATGCGTATTTGTTGGCTCTAATATTTATTCTTTCTTATTAATAACGATCCATGGATGGTTATTTTTAATGCATATCCTGATCACCCAAGTTGCACCAAGAACTAAGAGAAACCGCGTGCGATACCCGAGCCAGTTGGCCAGAATGGTTCAATTAGGCTGTCACCCACTAATTGTATCAATAGCTTGTATCCCATTTTCATTTTAGCGTAGCTGGTGTTGTCCACTTAATACACCGACGTTAATTCAAACAATGCAACATCTGGTTGACCATAATGGTTAAGCGCGAAGTTGTAACAAGGTACGGTTGCATACTGGCCTGCCTCGCGTAGGAGTATAAAGCTGTGATGTTGATATTGTTCCGGGAAAATAATTAATTCACAGAGAATTTGTCGGTAATAAACACACCCTTCTTAAGCAAACTTTGTTTTTCTGCCGTCATTACAAAGTAGTGGGTTTTGTCCTTATAATATACAATATTCCTAAAATTATTACCTGTTTGCTGTAACATTTCTTGAAATCACTTTTGCCTGATAATG
Source organism: Tinea trinotella (assembly GCA_905220615.1). Classification (NCBI taxonomy): domain Eukaryota; kingdom Metazoa; phylum Arthropoda; class Insecta; order Lepidoptera; family Tineidae; genus Tinea; species Tinea trinotella. The sequence continues at coordinate 2,773,419 of HG992328.1, read as the reverse complement.
TATGAGACTTCACTAATTTCTGGTACGGCTGTTTCCTCTTTTGTTTTTTTTTTGGTAATTAAATTTTCTGTAATGGCCAAAGCCATTTTACCACGAATTTCCTTTCTGGTAAACCCTGTGAGTGTGTTTTTTTTTTCATCACCACAGCGCCATTTTTTGTAGCTGGGCTTTTGCCGATTTTAATAGTAAAGGATATATTCTTTCAGCCATCGTATCTCGTCCAGTGAAACGTGAGAGCCTTTTATTTTTACTGATCGCCCAAGTTGCACCAAGAACTGAAAGAAATTCGCGTGCGATACTCGTCCTTTTGTTTTTGCATTTTTCCGTAAGGCTCTTCTGAAATATCATTATTGCTTTCTCGTTGGAATTTTCTATTGGCTTGATTTGGAAGTATTAATCGAGAACATCAAAGACCATTGTGTTAGATAGTTCTACAGGTAACAAGTCGGGTCTATAACACCTCAGTAGCGCTGCAAAGTTTTACCATTTGATTAATATCAGTAATTTTGACCAGTTTAATAATACTTGGGGTATTATTATTGAATATGTCTGTTAAATATAGTTTACGTAATCTTAGTGAACTGTATGTATTCTTGTTGAGTGTTCTGTGCCGCGTGCTCGTACGACAGATTGCTTATCAAATTCTCGGGCGTTGTTTGAGCTAAAAGCCGATATTTCCTTTCTTTCTCATTAATACCGATCAATGGGTGGTTATTTTTATTGCACATCCTGATCACCCAAGTTGCATCAAGAACTAAGAGAAACTGCGTGCGATACCCGAGCCAGTTGGCCAGAATGGTTCAATTAGGCTGTCACCCACGAATTGTATCAATAGCTGTATTATATTTTTATTTTAGCGTAGCTGGTGTTGTCCACTTAATACACCGACGTAAATTCAAACAATGCAACATCTGGTTGACCATAATGGTTAAGAGCGAAGTGGTAACAAGGTACGATTGCATACTGGCCTGCCTCGCGTAGGAGTATAAAGCTGTGATGTTTATATTGTTCCGGGCAAATAATTAATTCACAGCGAATTTGTCGGTATTAAACACCCCTTCTTAAGCAAACTTTGTTACTCTGCCGTCATTACAAAGTAGTGGGTTTTGTCCTTATAATATACAATATTCTTAAAAGTAATACCTGTTTGCTGTAACATTTCTTGAAAGAACTTTTGCTTGAAGATGTATGACACTCCACTAATTTCTGGTACGGCTGTTTCCTCTTTTGTTTTTGTGGTAATTAAATTTTCAGTAATGGCCAAAGCCATTTTACCAAAAATTTCCTTCCTGGTAAACCCTGTGAGTGTGTTTTATTTCCATCTGCTCCGATTAAAAAATCGAATTCAAACTGTTATACTGGATCGTCGGCGAGTGACATAAAAGCACGCCATCCCAATTCTTCGTTATCATGCGTATTTGTTGGCTCTAATATTTATTCTTTCTTATTAATAACGATCCATGGATGGTTATTTTTAATGCATATCCTAATCACCCAAGTTGCACCAAGAACTAAGAGAAGCCGCGTGCGATACCCGAGCCAGTTGGCCAGAATGGTTCAATTAGGCTGTCACCCACTAATTGTATCAATAGCTTGTATCCCATTTTCATTTTAGCGTAGCTGGTGTTGTCCACTTAATACACCGACGTTAATTCAAACAATGCAACATCTGGTTGACCATAATGGTTAAGCGCGAAGTTGTAACAAGGTACGGTTGCAAACTGGCCTGCCTCGCGTAGGAGTAAAAAGCTGTGATGTTGATATTGTTCCGGGAAAATAATTAATTCACAGAGAATTTGTCGGTATTAAACACCCCTTCTTAAGCAAACTTTGTTTTTCTGCCGTCATTACAAAGTAGTGGGTTTTGTCCTTATAATATACAATATTCCTAAAATTATTACCTGTTTGCTGTAACATTTCTTGAAATCACTTTTGCCTGATAATGTATGAGACTTCACTAATTTCTGGTACGGCTGTTTCCTCTTTTGTTTTTTTTTTGGTAATTAAATTTTCTGTAATGGCCAAAGCCATTTTACCACGAATTTCCTTCCTGGTAAACCCTGTGAGTGTGTTTTTTTTTCATCACCACAGCGCCATTTTTTGTAGCTGGGCTTTTGCCGATTTTAATAGTAAAGGATATATTCTCTCAGCCATCGTTTCTCGTCCAGTGAAACGTGAGAGCCTTTTATTTTTACTGATCGCCCAAGTTGCACCAAGAACTGAAAGAAATTCGCGTGCGATACTCGTCCTTTTGTATTTGCATTTTTCCGTTTTGTTTTTTTTTTCATCACCACAGCGCCATTTTTTGTAGCTGGGCTTTTGCCGATTTTAATAATAAAGGATATATTCTCTTAACCATCGTTTCTCGTCCAGTGAAACATGAGAGCCTTTTATTTTTACTGGGTGGTTCCTTTCGCCTGTCATAGCGCCAGAGGAACCTCAGCACATGTCCGTCCATCGGAACGATTACTTCTTGTCTTCGGAACATTATGTCGACCGCTATTTTATGTCTTTTCACTTCTTAGCTTTTAATGCAAATATATCTTCTGCTAAAGAATCTTCTTGTGTGGCTTGTACCCAGAGTTTCTCTACTTTTTTTAATAAAATGTATATTAAGTGGGTTGTGAGTAGTTGTAAAGTGTGGAGAAGTGTGTGGTTTAATTATCTTTTTATTTTTCTTGTTCCCGTACGTGGGGTCTTCCTTTAACTCCCTTGTCGTCCTTTTTAGATGCATTTTTCTTTAAGACTCGTCTTGAACAACATTATTGCTTCCTCGTTGGAATTTCCTATGGGTTTGATTTGGAAGTATTTATCGAGAACATCAATTACCATTGTGTTGGATACTTCTACATGTAAGAAGTCCTGATCGCCCAAGTTGCACCAAGAACTGAAAGAAATTCGCGTGCGATACCCGTCCTTTTGTATTTGCAGTTTTCCGTAAGGCTCTTCTGGAACAACATTATTGCTTCCTCTTTGGAATTTCCTATTGGCTTGATTTGGAAGTATTAATCGAGAACATCAAAGACCATTGTGTTAGATAGTTCTACAGGTAACAAGTCGGGTCCATAACACCTCAGTAGCGCTGCAAAGTTTTACCGTTTGAATAATATCAGTCAATTTTGACCAATTTAATAATACTTGGGGTATTATTATTGAATTTGTCTGTAAAATATAGTTTCCGTAATCTTAGTGAACTGTATGTATTCTTGTTGAGTGTTCTGTGCCGCGTGCTCGTACGACAGATTGCTTATCAAATTCTCGGGCGTTGTTTAAGCTAAAAGCCGATATTTCCTTTCTTTCTCATTAATAAAGATTAATGGGTGGGTATTGCACATCCTGATCACCCTGGTTGCATCAAGAACTAAGAGAAACCGCGTGCGATACCCGAGCCAGTTGGCCACAATGGTTCAATTAGGCTGTCACCCACTAATTGTATCAATAGCTTGTATCTCATTTTCATTTTAGCGTAGCTGGTGTTGTCCACTTAATACACCGTCGTATTTTTTTTTTTATTGTGACACGACATCTGACCTCGACCCGCCTGATGATAAGCAAGAGGAGGTCCAAGAGTGACGACGACTGGGACAACCGAGTCAGTTCCCGGCTGTCCCAGCCGCCGCCACTATGCCGGCCTAAGATGCTTCTTCACGCATCGCTTGAAGGATCCAAGGTCATAGGATGGAGAGAACACATGGGCAGGCAAAGCATTCCACAACATCTGGTTGACCATAATGGTTAAGAGCGAAGTTGTAACAAGGTACGGTTGCATACTGGCCTGCCTCGCGTAGGAGTGTAAAGCTGTGATGTTGATATTGTTCCGGGAAAATAATTAATTCACATCGAATTTGTCGGTATTAAACACACCCTACTCAAGCAAACTTTGTTTCTCTGCCGTCATCACAAAGTAGTGGGTTTTGTCCTTATAATATACAACATTCTCCAAATTATTACCTGTTTGCTGTAACATTTCTTGAAAGAACTTTTGCCCGAAGATGTATGAGACTCCACTAATTTCTGGTACGGCAGCTTCCTCTTTTGTTTTTTTGTTAATTAAATTTTCTGTAATGGCCAATTTACCACAAATTTCCTTCCTGGTAAACCCTGTGAGTGTGTTTCTTTTCCATCGGCTCCGATTAAACAATCGAAATCAAACTGTGATACTGGATGGTCGGCGAGTGACATAGAAGCACGCCATCCCAATTTTTCGTTATCATGCGTAATTATGCGTATTTTTTCTTGTGTGGCTTGTACCCAGAGTTTCTCTGCTTTCCAAATAAAATGTATATTAAGTGGGTTGTGAGTAGTTGTAAAGTGTGAGGAAGTGTGTGGTTTAATTATCTTTTTATTTTTCTTCCCGTACGTGGGGTCTTCCTGTGACTCCCTTGCCGTCCTTATTAGATGCATTTTTCTTTAAGACTCGTCTTTATTTGTTTTCAAATATTGTTTCGTAATTATTGCTTTCTTGTTGGAATTCCCTATAGGCTTGATTTGGAAGTATTTATTGTGAACATCTAAGACCATTGTGTTGGTGTCTATCCCTATGGGAATTGAGGCGTGACAATTGATAAAGATGATATTTTATAAGATAAATGACAGTTTAGGATAAAATTTATAGAGAAAAGTTTTAAATTGAAAAATAATTAAATTAGCACTTTGAACGATATTTTTCTCTTAATAAGCAACCGGTTTTATTCTATAAAAATATTTATTTATATTTAGGATCCGAGCAGAAAATTCTGCTCGACGATAATAAGCCGGATGTAAAAAAAAACTCTATAATCTTGTTAGTAAAATACATTTTCTTTATTCTAATTAATAATGAACTACAAAATGCAATTTTCTTTGCAACAGAGAGTCTCGTGGGAAGTGATCCATAAGCAGCTTTTGTTTAGGGCTATAGCTCACTGAAAGCTTATAGATGAAAGTTGATTGATAAGTTATATACCAATCAACCAGTTATTCAGTTTTACCAACGACTCAGGGTATCAGCTGCACAAAGAATGTCTCTGTGTTGAACATATGTTATCTGCATATTGTAGTATATTACAGTCAGTATTAACATTATGATCTAGGTCGAAAGTATCGCTATCATACAGTAAAGAACTTAGTACTGAACCCTGTGGTACTTATTTTTCTATGACCTATTGGTGAGACAGAGAGTTATTGTTACATACAAGCTAGTTTCTACACTTGTACATTCTTGAACTGTTGGTTCTTAGTGGAGCCACCCGATCTCTTCCAAGAAGGCCAGGAGACCATTTTAGTTGTTTTCTGCAGATCTCCGGAAGCGTCTTCACGTTGCCAAGGAACATTTGTTTTGCTTCGGCCACGCTGCTGTAATTTAATTAGGAAAACCTCAACAAACGAGGCTATCTGCAATGTGGGACAGAAGACCTTTACAGGTCTTGCTGATGCTCTCGCCTTCTAATAGAATTGTACGTTTTTGTTTTCCTTGAGAGTAAAGGTACTCTGACCAGCATAGTAAAAAATGAATAAGGTAACTGTAAACTGAGTCGTTTTTAAAGTCATCTGCGCTCCCAATCCTCCTATTTCTTATTGCCAGGCAAGTTGAGGCAGATGTCGCTACAAATTATTAATGAATGAGCATTTTTATTTAAAATGGTGTTTTATTGAATTAAACAAATTTTATGTGGTTTACTATCGCGTTTATTTTGGTTTACATTAAACAATTTTTTATTATTCCGACGTTTCGAGAGCTCTGCAGCCATCGTGTCTGACCGTCTCTCCTTGACCGCATAAAATTTGTTCAATTCATTAATCAATGTCCGCGAAAAATCTAGGAAAATAGTGTTTTATTTAAATACAGTAATACGAGTAGCAAGTTGCATCAAAATTATAACTTGTCGTGAAATGTCATCTTTGTCAAAATCCATCAGCAAAAATATTAAGACGAAGGGAAGGTAGGACTAGGAAAGGATTGCCAGGAAAGAAAATATTATAAACCGGCAGTGTTGCCAAGAATAATTTAAATCTTACTTGGACAAATATACTACAGCAAATGAAACAAAAATAAGATCTAAAAGAATAAAGTGAACCATTACCATCACAATAATGTCAATACCGTTAGCTATTATTAAAAATTAGATTATCAGTAAAATATATCTTTTTCTCACCCTCCGCAGCTGATGACCGTTCTCAAGTTGACCTAAAAAGATTATATTTCTCTTCAAAATTCTAACTTTAAGCATCCATCTTTCACGGCTCATTTGATCCTCTTCACGTTCCTGCGTCATAATTCTGCTGTGTGTAGCTACACGGAAATAGGTATTATATGAATCTTTGTAAACTATATAAATGTATAGGTTGCCGTATAGGTAGGTATATAAAATGTATGAAGTGGTAGACAGACACCTTATTCATTTTGACGATAGGCGAGGCGTAATGTTTAGCACACCAGTTCGTTACGCGGAAAGTCCTGGGTTTGATTCCAGGTCGGAGCAAATATTTGTTTAATAGCTTTTATTTGTAATATTTTATAATTTGAAAAAATTACAAATATTTTCTTAGTAAAAAAGCAGTGGCAGATATTTGTCCTGGGGCCTGGTTGTGAAAAAGTGGTGTGCTCAGTCTGCTCAGATTGATTGATTGATATTTTTGTGTTATTTGCCCTTAATGTTAATTGGCAGTAAATGTTTAGCGGAATTGCGGAATTAAATTAAGGCGACCGTGGTGTAGTGGCAGTGTAATGGCTACGTAAGCCGAGTGGGTTCGGAACCACTCTATGATACAAACACTTTAGTAGCTTAGTATAGAAATGAATAATAATTAAAAAAAAAACTGTTGTAGTCCCTAATGTTAATTGGCAGAGAATGTATAGCGGAATTAAGTTCGTTTTTGTAAATATTGCATAAAGATTTAAAATAAAATATTAAATATAGGTAAATCTACATTAACATTTGAAGTACCCACTCCATACCCATACCAAACTGCGAAAAATAACTTTTAAAAATGTTCACAAAACCCTCAACCGAAATCCGTATGCAGTTAGTTCAAACTTCGGATGGTCGCTTGCCAAGTTTGAGTTGTATTTACGTAGAATTTAACTTAGGTCGTATTCAGATGATACCAGATGCGTAGAGCATCGGAGCAGGCCAGTCCATTACGGGTTCGATTCCCGGTCAAAGCAGAGACTTGTTCCATAGCAAATAATTGTAAAAAAAAGGCATTCGATGCTCCTCGAACTACTGAAAAAAACAGCTCACTTGGCCAAGAAAGGATGCTCCAAACCGTTTGTATTTATTTAAACTAAAACAATAACTCAAATTGAAAATACCGACATTAATATCATTGTTCATGAGAATGTTCTTCATTTTTTTTTCCTCTTTGGAATAAGATAATATTTTATTATTATGTATTAGATATTACATATATATTGATAAAAAATTAACTAAAATACATTATTAAAAGGAGTCGCTTCAGGCAAGGTTCCGAAGATACTGGCAGCGTTCCCCCTTTGAATAGCTAGACTAATTCTTTGTCCAAGGTAGCTGCCAACTCTTCGGTCTCCTGTGATGTCGACTAACCTTTTCGATATTTCCTTAAAAAGCCTTATAGCGCTAGGACCCCACGGACCAAGGGTCTCGACACCGAATGGGACAAAATCATATTCGGAGCCTAGACCCCTGTATTTGCACGCTTTAACTTTTTCAGCCGCTTCACAAGCCGCACCAGCTCTGTTGTTGGTACCATGTTGATGGGAAGGTGCCAGCGTGTCTGAACAGGTTGCATCCCATACCAGCACCCGGCCTATCTTTCATGGAATCAAACTCATACCATCCGGTCTCTTACCATCATCTCTTGCAATACAAGTCGGCTCAAGTAGACTTGGCACGTTGACGGAGGCAAGAGACCGGCGTATGATATCGATATGATATTATTATATATCATTATTAATTAATGTTATTTAAAGTGACGTTATTAAATTAGGAATATGCAATATAAATAGGATTATTTGTTATTCTATTTTATACTTCGGCAACCGAAAAATAAATCTGTTTTTTTCAGTAGGCGGTTTTCTTTGTTTTTTACCTCCCCTTGCTCATGATAAAAATCAAAGAAAAGCGCCCACTGGAAAAAGTTTCATTATAGTTTCTGGGCATTTTCAGTGAAGGCGGCTGAAGCAACCGTGGACTGAATCGGTTTTCTCAGTCGTCGTCACTTTTGGACCGCCTCTTGCTTACCATCAGGCGAGTGGAGATCAGATGTAGCGTATCATTAAAACTAATAAATATTTTTCTTAGTGTAAAATAAGCCTTAGGTACTTAGTGCAATTAATGCATGGCTTTGTATGAAATATAGGAAAACTTTAATCTTATTATAAATGTCATTGAAAAATATAATATCGTCTTACCAGCGCGTTTTTTTTCCATATTGTGACTCGACATTGTCAACACCCTACCTGATGTTAAGCTGGAATGCGGTCCATATTTGGGGGTGACTGCTACTACAGTAAATTAACCGTTAGTAACAGTCACATCCACTATGCCGACCTCATTGTAATTGGCAACTTACAAGCTGATCCTGAAACGCGACTAAGTCAGTTTACAGTCTATATACTTGTAAGTGGCGGTACTACCCCGGATCGGCAGACTTGGTACCACTGCCTACCACTCTAGACAACCAGAACCGGAGCAAATATCCGCCACTTTTGATATACTAATATTTGTAGTATTCAATCAATCTAACACTTGCCACGATCCTGACACTACTCGCTCTCTTATATTACTTCCACAAGTCTAATAAATAAATATTACTAATAAAAGCTATGTCACAAATCTTTGCTCTGGCCGAGAATCAAACCCAGTACTATTCGCGTGACGGACTAGTGACGCGTGAGGTTGTGCCTTAACTTAAAAATAATATTTAAGGCGACCGTGGTGTAATGGCAGTGTAATGTTCACGAAAACCAAAAGCACGAGTTCGAAACCACTCACCGGTACCAATGTATCTTTGATATAGATACTTTGGTTGTCCTGTTTCTATGATACAAGCACTGAATAGAAATGTAAATAAAAATAAAATAATCTGAAAGTTATTCTTTGTAACAAACTGTATTACTAGTAAATAAAATGTTTAGATAATACAATTTTATCCGCACCAATCCGACTTACGTTAAAAACTTTGCTACTAACGAATAAATCTACTTAAAAACTTAAACCAGAGTATTTGCATTTGGGTTCAGTGAACTTATTTATGTACTGGTCATGACGTATAGTGCTAAAACATGATCTCTAACTACAGGCCTCCTGAACAATCTAAAGGTCACCCAGCAAGCTATCTCTCCATAGCTTGCTGGGTTATTGCTTGGGGGATCAATGCAAGGGAGATTTTTTGCCCAGCATAGTCGGCTGGGACGATTGGGACAATCAACTGAGATGATTTTTTTCAATTGTCGGCTCTCTTGAACCTCCTTTGCTTACTATCACTCAGGTCAAGGTCAGATGTTAAGTGACAATAAAAAATATAAATAGTGTTTTTTATTGTTACTTAACGTGTGAATTCGATAAGCAATAATGATAAGCAAGAGAAGGTCCAAGAGTGCCGACGACAGGAAAAAACGATTAAGTCCACGATTGCGTCAAATCAAATCAAATCATTTATTTACTGTTATGAGTTAGTATACATTAGTCTTATTATCTATATTATTGCTTCTCCATAACTACTTATTTGGGTGTTTAAATTTAAATATACAGTTTACTTTAAATGTTAAATTAAATATAAATTTAATTTAAACCTTATTTTTGTACCAATGTTTATAATTACAATTACAATACAGTTATTGAATTGTAGTAGCAGTGACATTCTTAATGAACCACACTTTGGCTTAACATCAAGCGGGGTGCTGTCATATGTTGAGTCACAATAATAAAATAAAAATTAAAAAAACGATTTGAGTTATACACATTTGAATGTCACCTAATTAAATTAAATAAATTCTTTATACTAAAATAAAACATAATAATTCCTAATCTTAATTCCTAATTATAAAATGTCAATAAAATAAAAAGTCAAATAAACGTTTCGTCAAAGTACTCATCCTATAATATGCTTTATTAGGCAATATGTCAAACGTCACTATTCCGGCCCAAAAAAAAAGCCCAAAAACTACTACGTTTTAAACTTATATAATACAAAACACAAATCCATACGAGTATGTCCAATTATTCCTTATTTATAATTTAAAAAAAAAACAATTCGAATAGTGACTTCAAGTACTTTTGATTTATAACAAAGTGGATTTCTATTGTTCTAAAGTTTCTACTTTAGAGTACAGTAGTAAGTAGGGTCTGGTGGTGAAATTAAATTTGGCATCGACAAGATTGTCGTCTGCACTGTGCACCCTATTCTTACACATTCGATCTTCTTTCGATACGATCTATCTTGTTTTGAATCGATATCGTATCGCCTATACACAGAGAATGTTCCGAGGAGCTCTTTAAACTTGTCTTTCATATCCGTGATAACCGCACAGGTCGGGGGAAGCATCAGCTTTTTATCGACAGAATCGGCAGTTCGACGTCGCTTCGTTTCTTTGTAGAACAATCGCTTCTCTAAATTCTATAACCTTGGACCTTTGAAGCGTAAAGCTCATTTAGCCAAAATAGTGACGGTATTTTCAGTTTTTAGTCGACTTTTTGAGAATAAAACTCTCGTATGACCAGTGTAAAGTATAAATAAAAATATACTTTTCTTATACAATAATAAAACCTCGTACAGTAACAATTTTTAATTAACAAATCACGAACGAGAACAAATATTAAAAATACATTTTATTAAAAAGGAACATTTAATTCACTTGCTGATGACTCTTGTATTTAACATTTCTTTTGACGTCAGGCGTAGCGCATTTTTTTATTGTGACACGACATATGACAGCACTCCGTTTGATGTTAAGCTGGAGTGTAGTCACTGCTAACACAATTCAATAACTGTAAGTAGCAGTCACATCCACTATGCCGGCCTAGTTGGAATCTAATATCGTACATATTAATTTGTATTGTTAATATTTTTTAAGAATTGTGGATATGAGAGAAGCAAAGGAGTTGTGTCAGGATCGTGGCAAGTGGTGCTATTGTCTCTGTTTATCCTTGTGGGAAAAAGACGTGACAATTTGATTTTTCTATTTTTTAGATATATCTTGTTAAATGACGACAGGCGTGGCAAATTACGATTCACAATTTAAAAAATCAACATTTCTAAAACGAATTTGAAACTAAAAACAGTATTCAAGAATATAGGTTAAATATCTGCATAGAATTGTAAATTGTTTTCTTGTAATAATAATCCTTATTTTAATAGGCTTAAGGTTGTATTTGAGTTAAGAAGTAAAAATGTAACCTAACAAATAAAATATTAACATTCAACCTGCATATTTAGTTTGTATGAGAAAATATTATGCATTAAAGTTTTCTTTATTATTCTCAACTTAAGAATACAGACGTAAATCTTTAATTTTACATCTGTAAATTTTAAAATATAGAAACAAGTTTAATGACTCACAGTCAATTGCACAAAGGTCTATTAAATTTTAAAAGTGAGTTAATGATAATAATTATTAAATTAACATAGACGAGCTTAATGCCAATAGCATTGATTTAACAAAAGGGAAAGATACGGTACGAACATAATACGCGTGGAACTAGCAAACTTTCTTTTTATTTTGTTATTGTGACTCGACATATGACAGAACCCCGCTTGATGTTAAGCCGAAGTGGGTACCACTGCCTACCACTCTTTGATAACCAGACCCGAAGTAAATATCCATCTCTTTTTTATTAACAAATACTTGCAATATTTAATACATTAATAAATATTACAAATAAAAGCTATGAAAAAAATATTTGCTCCGACCGAGAATCGAACCCGGGACTTTACGCGCAACAAACCAATCGCTAAACCACGCCTGTCCGTTTGTCCACACCTGTCGTCAAAACTACGTCTAACTGACGCACTTGAATTCAAAGCACACCTACTCTCATGCCCACTGTGACAAAATGTTCTATCTCATTAGTAAATTTCTCGGTAACGAAATCGGAGATGCACTGTGGGTGTAACTTGACGTGTAGTGGGGGTATCAATTCCACATTAAACAATAAAACGCATGCCGTATCTTCTCCTTCTGTTTTATCTAAGGCTATTAGGCATTCTCTTACAGTTAATTATGGATGTGAGTGGACATTAGGGTGCATACTTAGAAAGAAAATATGATTTCACCTTTTTTAGCAAAGGAAATCCTAGTCGACACGGCAAAGTCTTAATTTAAATAATGTCCATGGCCTTGGTTAATGAATAATCACGCTTTATTTTTTTTAATCAAATCGTCACGCCTTTTTCCCGCAGGCGCCACTTGCTCAAACCTGCGGGCCGACCGCGTAAATCGATGAGAATGAGCTTCATTATGACAGTTGAACTCCATTAATGAGCTTCAACATTTAAATTACGACCGCAATTTGTTTTTGACACTAACAGCGACCGCGTAACTTTTTGACAAATGGGAATGAATTACATTATCATTTCTATTGAAGTTGCGCGGTCGGATACAACTTCTTCGCTTTACCCACATCCACAATTCTCTTCATACAAGCTCTACAATTATGGGCACTAGGCAACCCAGCTTTCTTGAGGATATCTTCGTTTTAGTCGTGGGTCAGCCTTGTTTGCCGCATCCATAGCTAAATATGCACCCCAATGTCTGCTTACATCCAGCCATGAGCTCGCCAGCATTAAGCTCGCCAATGTACGAATATATAAGGCGACCGTGGTGTAGTGGTAGTGCAATGGTTACGCAGAGTTACGAGTTCAAAACCGCTCACCGGTACCAATGTATCTTTAATATATGTACTTTGGTTGTCCTGTTTCAATGATACAAGCACTTTAATAGCTTAGTATAGAAATGTTAATAAATAAATAATATATATAATTACAAAATTTTTTTAAACTAAAATACATTATTAAAAGGAGTCCCTTTAGGCAAGGTTCCGAAGATACTGGCAGCGTTCCCCCTTTGAATAGCTAGACTAATTCTTTGTCCGAGGTAGCTGCCAACTCTTCGGTCTCCTGTGATGTCGACTAACCTTTTTATATATCTATATATGTACTGTAAAATTTATTGAACGAAGGATTTTATTACTATCATTAAATGTCAAATACGATGAGCCCCATGTCATTTAGTTAATGAAACCAAATTTAACAACCCAACATTTCATCCAATTTCCAAATAATACATAATATACAACCATTTTTTTTTTCAAACAAAATTATGAATTTTTTTCTTCAAAAAATTATTCATATATGAAAAACAAATGGCTGTTTTTTTTATTTGTCGTTATTATTTTTTCTCCAATTTTGTGTTTACTTTAACGATGTAATCAATTAGAGTTGCAAAAATGGAATATACGTGAAATAAAAACGAAGCTTATATCCTAAATAATTGGATGTTATTATTGTTTTTATTTTTGCTGGAGATCGTGACTTCCCAAGACTTTCTCTGTCAAGAATCGACCACATTTTCTGATATAATGTACAGTAGCGTACATTTAATTTTATACATTTATTTATTAGGAATAAAATTTTAAAAAATCTAATTTATAACTGATAATAATTATTTTTTAAATATTTTTTTGTCACTTGACATCTGACAACACCTCGCTTGATGTTAGGCAGGAGTGTCCAAAAATCGATGTCACTACAATTTCATAACCGTGAGTAGGAATCACATCCACTATGCCGGTCTAGTTGGAACCGGCAACTTGGAAACTAGTTGGAACTGAAACTGGAAACGGCAACCAAATCACTTCACGGTCTGTATACTCGTAAGTGGTGGTACTACCCCGGATCGGCAGACTGGGTACCACTGCCTACCACTCTTTGATAACCAGACCCGAACCAAATATCCACCTCTTTTTTATTAACAAACTAGCTGACCCGGCAGACTTCGTACTGCCACAATCGATGAATAAAATACCTAAACTTTTTAATAATAAAATAAACTTTAAACAAAGAAAAGGAATCCATAATTAATTAAAAAAAATGCTCGGTATGAATGAAATATTATTATTATTTTCGATTAATTACACATGATGTTGCTTACTTACAAAACAGAGTTTTCATGAAATTATAAGGTTTTAATTTGCTATTGACAGTTATGATACAGTCTGTTAATCAATTAAAAAAACTATATTTTTTGTTTTGTTTTGTGGTGCGTAAATAAACAAAAATGACGGTTTTCCGACGCGCGAACACGCGACGTATTGTCCATGCGCGAAACAGGGAAACTCCAAGTGGATTCTGCAAACTTCCAACGACTGGCGTTGCGATTTATTGATGGTCTTACTGGAAATTGTAAACGTTTAAAATCAAATGGTAAATCTGTTGGAATCATCGGTATACGCATAATCAAGACATCCTCTCCTTTGTGTTTTCTTTTTATGATGGTTGCCCCGATGATGTTACTCATCACCTTTTTCACAGCCAGTCTTGTTCCAATGCACAGTCGAGGTTAAGCAGCATGATGACAACTGATCCTACATTTAACTGCAAATCGTGAGGTGGTAATCCAGGTAATTTCAGTAAATTTAAAATCCGTGGGATAGTTGACTACCTCATCCTGGTTCATAACGGCGTCGACTGATTTAAAGGAAACCAACTGTCCCAAAAGAAAATTCTTAATGGTCGCATTGTGATCCTCGACATCTTTATTTTTCCCCGCCAATATTGCTCGTTCACCCAGTCATTTATGGTTATTGAACTGTTGCGCTATATCTGGAAAAACACGCTGAATAAACTCCTCTTTTAAGTCTGTGATGTGATGTGACAGAAAATCGAGGTGCCCACTGTGACTTAATATTTCCAATGTCTAACAACTGCTTCGCAAACACATTTGCAGTTTCATCTTGTTGCAAAAACACTCGCATATTAGTTGTTAATTAGAGTGTCTTTACGTACCGCCACAAATTCGATGATTTTAGGCATGCGTTTAGTTTATTAGCAACAGTTGATCGGGGAATAACTGGAAGAGTCTGATGAATATCACCTGACAACAGAATCATGGCCCCCCCAAAAATATTTTTTTGTTTGTTTTCAATGTTCTGTCCAGTGCCTCCAGTGACCTCTTATGGGTCATTGTGCATTAATCCCAAATAATCAATTTGCATACATGTAGGGTCTAGGCCATTGCGCTATTTGTGGTGATGTTACAAATTGGTGTTTCGTTGATTTGCATGTTTAATGGTAATTTCGAGGCAGAATGTGCAGTTTGCCGCTCTTCTAGCAGAGTCGCAGCTATTCTAGATGAAGCCAACGCTAGAGCTACCGTGATTTTCAGTTGACAGGGATTTTTATGGCTGTTTTACAGACACTGTCACGCGGTGGACAAACGCGTTATACATGACACCTATGTTGGAGGTCTTTTAAGGGGTCAAAATGAACAAAAAATGTAGAAAAAAATCCGAAAAATGATTAGTTCGATAGCGACGTTGAGAAATTAAAAATTTCGAGTTCTTACGCTCTATTAGTGATTCAGTGGGAACACGTTGACGTTAAAATCGTTTCTCTAACTTGACAGTTATATCTCTAACTTGACCTGTATGTTTGGGAATCGAAAAAGTCCGATTCCGTCAACATTTTCTGATTAAGTTTTTTTGCATATTAAATAATGTTCGACGATTAATCGATTGTGCAAAAAAATTTCCGTCAGCGAGCAAAGGATCACAGAGAAAAAATAATTTGACAGTTAAAAATGTCAAATGTCAAAATTTGTGATTTAGCTGGGGGTCACATAAACTTTGTCTACAACTCCCAACATGTCAAAACTGTCAGAGCACTCCTTCTGGAAAACTAACCTTCTACATCGATATATCAGTAGGTAAGTGCGTCAGGTAAGGAGACATCCTCAAAAAAGCTAGGTTGCCTAGTGCCCATAACCACAGAGCCTGTATGAAGAGAATTGTGGATGTGAAGGAAGCAAGGGAGCTGTGTAAGGATCGTGGTAAGTGGCGCTCCATTGTCTCTGCCTATCCCTGTGGGAAAAAGGCGTGACAATTTGATTGATTGAAGTGCGTCACGCAAGCGGCTGTATATTACATGGGACTTTCATATTTATTCACCTTTTAAACCTTCCCTGGACTTCCACAAACAATTCAAAACCAAAATTAGCCAAATCGGTCCAGCCGTTCTCGAGTTTTAGCGAGACTAACGAACAGCAATATATTTTTATATATAAAGGTTTCTTACAAATATCATTGTCATCCATACGTCATTACATAGCTGTCATTATACGTCAATTTTGTTATTCCAAGTCTGATTCTTTTTTGTTATACCACGTTTTATAGTGACTGAGGTTACATGTCAAGTCACACGGGAATGCTGTCGAACGGGATAAAAATTCTATTCTCCTGGGATTCTCCTGGCTCTAAACTACCTCCCTGCCAATTTTAAGCTAAATCGGTTCAGCCGTTCTTGATTTATAAGTGAAGTAACTAACACGACTTTCTTTTATATATATAGATAATTATAATATTTAATATTTATATTAAAATATTTGCTCCGACCGGGAACCGAACCCGGGACTTAACGCGCAACAAACCAATCGCTAACCGTTCGTCCAAGCTGTCATCATATTACGGTGTATGTAAGTATATATATGTATTGTCTTAATCGAGCATATGAAGTTTGTTTTAATTAATGGTTGTTTAAAAAAGTCAACCATAACTGTAGAGCTTGTAGGAAAATAATTGTGGATGTGAGGAAAGCAAAGGAATTGTGTCAGGATCGTGGCGATTGGCGCTCCTTTGTTTTTTTTTTATTGTGACTCGACTTATGACAGCTCCCCGCTTGATGTTAAGCCGAAGTGTGGTCCATGAATGAATGTCACTGCTACTACAATTCAATAACTGTGAGTAGCAATCACATCCACTATGCCGGCCTAGATGGAACCGGCAACTTACAAGCTGATCCCGCAAATATCCATCTCTTTTTTTTATTATCAAATATTTGCAATATTTAATGTTATTAAATATTACAAATAAAAGCTATGAAACAAATATTTGCTCCGACCGGGGATCGAACCCGGGACTGTGCGCGCAACAAACCAATCGCTAAACCGTTCGTTCACGCCTGTCGTCATGGTATCCACCGTTGTCTCAGCCTATCCCTGTTTTTGTTATAATTCAAAATATCAAGTGAAAGAAATTAGTCTTTATATTCATAGATACATTCCACTAATGGGTACACGAAAGCCGGCATTGGTTAAGGAATTGTGGTCTTATTTGGTTAAGGCGACCATGGTGTAGTGGCAGTGCAATGGTTACACAAACCGAAGAGCACAAGTTCGAGACCACCCACCGGTATCAATGTATCTTTGATATATGTACTCTGGTTGTCTTGTTTCTATGATACCAAGCACTTTAGTAGCTTAGTATAGAAGTAAAATAATAAAAAATAATAAAATAAAAATTGTTTATTTCAAATAATGTACATTTCAAAGTTGGTGGATCTATGAGCGCTGCACTAGTAAACAAATGACTGGTTTTATTGTTAGTAGTGGGATGAATGTGCATATATGTGTGTGTGTGTGTGTGTGTTATCTGCCATATATTATTTATTTTATGTATATAAAATGTATATAATAATAATAATAACATTTACTTTATTGTGACTCGACATCTGGCCTTAAGATAAAATCTCTTTATAAACTCCTTACTTTAGGAGACATTAAAAGAATATCTACAGATAAAAGAGTATATGAACCAACGTCATACAAGGAAAGAAAATCATGATCAAAATAAGGAAAAAAATGTCATAGAATTTACACAGTTTGCTGACTCGCATTATAGACACATAGCAATATTTTATCATGCATATAACCCAAAAGGTATTGAGGAAAATAAACTGAATTTTTAACTTGACAATCAAAGGGCCGATATTTCCAATAATTGTAACCTACGATTATCGTACAATAATCGTAGTGACTTCCACTTTTGGGAAGTGTGGATGTGAAGGAAACAAGGGAGTTGTGTAAGGATCGTGGTAGGTGGCACTTCATTGTCTCTGCCTATTCCTGTGGGAAAAAGGCGTGACAATTTGATTGATTGATAATCGTAGTTGCTTGTCAAGGTGCCCGTGATCTACTGAAAATATTCTCCCGTATACTAAAAATACTGATTTAAATCTTGGATTATTTAAGCGAAGCATAAAACAGAAACTTAGGCTTGATACACGCATAAAAATGGAGTTTACTATTTTTGACTCCACTATATCATATATAATTTATTTGTATACAATTATCAATATAAGGCGACTGTGGTGTATTGGCAGTGCAATGGTTACGCAAACCGAGAGCAGGTGTTCAAACCACTTGCCCGTACCATATCTTTGATATATTTACTTAGGTTGTCCTGTTTCTATGATACAGGACTATGACCTTTAACGTTGTTCCTATCTCGTCTTTTCACACCCGTAACACCCGCACGGGTCGGAGGAAGCATTCACATTTTGTCGACAGAATCGGTAGTCGAACTAAGAAGTTCGTGCGTCTTTTCTTTGTAGAACAATCGACAAGTGGAATGCTTTGCCAGCCCATATGTTCTCTACTTCCTATAACCATAGTGACGGCGGCTGAGACAGCCGTGTACTAACTCGGTTGGTTCAGTCGTCGGCACTTTTGGATCTCCTCTTGCTTATCATCAGGCAGGTCGATGTCAAATGTCGTATCACAATAAAAAAAATACAAGCACTTTAATACAAAGCTTAGTATAGAAATGTAAAAAAATATATTAACAATAATAACGACAACAAATACAACAATAATAATATATCCACTTAAATATACAGACCGTAACAGACGTTAAGTATAAAGTTAATCAATCGCGTTTCGGGATCAGCCTTAAAGTTGCCGTTTCCAACTATTACTATTAATTTAAACTGTAGTAGCAATCACCTTCTTTCATGGACAGCACTTAAGCCTAACAAATATCGAGCCACAATAAATAGGCAGAGACAATGGAGCGCCACTTACCACGATCCTTACACAACTTCTTTGCTTCCTTCACATCCACAATTTCTTCATACAGGCTCTGTGGTTATGGGCACTAGGCAACCTAGCTTTCTTGAGGGTGTCTCTGATTAGGTCGGAAAACACCCTCCTGGGCCTGGCTTGTTTAACGCATCCATCCACTTCAGATTTATGAATTCCTTTCGTCAATCTACTTTCACTCATCCTTTCTATGTGCCCAAACCACATCTATCACGCACTGTACTATTCCTTATTCTATCCGCTATCGTTCTCCACATACACTCTATATATTTGTTGAAATAACTGCCCTTGGAGAAAGATCTCAACAGATATCTTTGATCGTAAAGAATTCGATCTTATCTTCTATTATTATGCATATTACAAATATGATATCACCCGCAGCGATTTTCAAGACTTTGCCATAGCTGGGCATTAAGTCGCGTCCGGGCAGTGTCACAATTAGATGCAAAACTAACCATGCTTTCATAACACTACACTACTAAAGTACTAAATTGGCGCATCTTTTATTCATTTTCATGGTGGTAGTGGAGACTCAATTGTATTAAAAATCAAATCACAAAAATTAATGAATAAAACACATTTTATGCGGCTTACCTACTATAGCCTTTATTTTTAAATTTTGATTGTAATCCACGATGGCTGCAAAGCTTTCAGAATGTCGAAACAATAAATTGTACTATCAATCATTTAAAATAAACGCGATAGTAAGCCACATAAAATTTGTTTAATTCATCAATATAAGTTCACGCATAATCTAAGAAAATTCCTTAATAATCAACTAAACTGAATCAGATGTTTTCAGTCGTCGGCGCTCTTGAACTTCCTCATACTTACCATCAGGCAAGTTGAGGCCAGATGTAAAAATATAAGCTCATATAAGTACTCATATTTACAAGCTTGTTGCTTGTGTACTGTTGTTAATTGTTATTGTCGCATTACATTGCCTAGCTAAGACGAAGGGTAAGAGTTTTGTTTTGTGTATATTTTTTACAAAGAAATAATATCAAAGGTGAACTTTTGATGTCTAAATTAAGTTATTCAAAGTTATTTCAACATCAATATATCGAAGCTAATAAATATAATATAAAAAAACATGTTTTTTATATTTTATTTTTATTATGACACGACATTTGATGACCTCGACCGGCCTGATGATAAGCAAAAGGAGGTTCGAGAGTAACGACAACTGAAAAACCGAGTAGTTCACGACTGCCTCAGTCGCCGTCAGTGCCTCAGTAAGCTACTAACATGATATATCATAGAAACTGAACGATCGAAATTGGTACCGGTAGTTTTGAACGGTCCGCTATCACTGTTTTCTTTACTATTTACTGTTTAACAAATTGTCCTTGCGTGAAACACGTAAAGGTTACGTAAAAAATCACGTTCTTGTGTTGAAATGAGTTTTTCTCCAGGCTAAGAACACGGCTTAGTCTGTCCAAGTGTGACTGACATGGGGTCTACTATACCCATTATAGTACTTACGACCTACTTCTTATATTTAATAATAAAATATATGTTTCTATTGTATTTCATTGCTCTGGGGTCCAGATATGTATTGAAAGTAGGCAGCTTACAAGCTGATCCCGATACGCGACTAGGTCACTTCACCGTAAAACTGAGCGAGCATAGTTTATAAATTATATCAAAGATCACGGTCTGTATACTTGCATTAATTACAAGTATACAGACCGTGAAGTGATTTGGTAACGTTTTGGGATCAGCTTGTAAGTTACCGGTTCCAACTAGGCCGACATAGTGGATGTGATTGCTTCTTACAGTTATTAAATTGTAGTAGCAGTGGCATCCATTCTTGGACCACACTACAGCTTAACATCAAGCGGGGTGCTGTCATATGTCGAGTCACATCACCAGGCACGTCGAGATTATATGTAGTGTCACTATAAGAAAATATTTTTTCTATGAAAACGTAGGAATTTTTTTATTGTGACTCGGCATATGACAGCACTCTGCTTGATGTTAAGCCGAAGTGTGGTCCATGAATGAATGTCACTGCTACTACAATTCAATAACTGTGAGTAGCAATCACATCCACTATGCCGGCCTAGACGGAACCGTGTTTAAAGTTTAT
Organism: Tinea trinotella; assembly: GCA_905220615.1. Classification (NCBI taxonomy): domain Eukaryota; kingdom Metazoa; phylum Arthropoda; class Insecta; order Lepidoptera; family Tineidae; genus Tinea; species Tinea trinotella. The sequence goes on along the minus strand of HG992328.1, from coordinate 2,752,276 downwards.
ATCATAATAAGCAATTAAACATCATTTATCATAAACCAGTGGAAAATTTCTTTTCAGCTCTAAAAGTACTTACTTTTTCTTTTCATAAGAAAATATATTAATGAGTTTGTCGTCTATCTGACAGGCGTCGACGGAGACATAAAACTTTGTTACATTTCGATGTAATTTCTTGACTTTAATAATTTCTTGGGAAATTAGAGCTGAGAAAATTAATTCCACTTTTGTTTTAACATTTCCTTTTACTTCATCATCATCAGTCAGAAGACGTCCACTTCTGAACATAGGCCTCCTCCTTGGAACGCAATTCCAAACGACAAGATGCCAGTTGCATCCACCGGTTATTCGTGAATTTCACGCTGCGACTTCCGGTTCGTGGTTTCAACTCAAGAACCTTTTTTCCTCAAAGGCTATCAGTTCTTCATGCGACGTCCGACGAAGTGTTCTTTTACTTAATAATCGGAAACGAATTTTAGTAGTAGGTTTTGGTGTTACTACCCACCAACTGTATGCCTACCACACTTTATTCGCACACAGATATCTAAGACATCTTGGCCCCTTTTTTTATTATTCAATCAATCAAATTGTCACGCCTTTTTCCCACAGGGATAGTCCGAGACAAAGAAGCGCCACTTTTCTCGATCCTGACACAATTCGCTCGCTTCACTCACACGTAGAGCTTGTATGAAGATAATTGTGGATGTTTTTATTCCTTTTATTTTATATATTTTTTATATTTTTAAAATAAAAAAAAATAAAAAAATATAAAAAATAGATGTCCACCGGCTTCGGGAACAGGGTTCAAGCCACCGGTGGTCAGGGCTCCTGAGAAAGGAACCTCCTAACAATACGCGCCGTGTCTAGGACTACCGCTTTCTGGATCAAACGCTTGAGCCAGCTACCTAACGAGAGCCTCTTTAGGTGTTCATCGAGGCTCTAGGCTATTAAGCCATTGGCAGTCACGACTATTGGCACAATGATTGCTGCATCCACCTCCCACATGTCGACAACCTCGCGACCCAGATCAAGATACTTTATTTGCTTATCTTTCTCAGCTTTTATTATTATTATTTATTATTGAATATTATTAATAATTAATCCTTCATAATCCAAATAAATCCCATCTCTAAAGGGCTGATATTGAACAATCACGTTTAAGGGTGAAAGATCACCGATATAAGTTTTATCGTTCTTTTGAAACTTTGTATTCTCTTATCCTATGTTATATCATTTCTGTAATTACTTCGTTTAATTGCAATGTTTATTAATCTTAATAGGTATTTATTTATATTTTTCTTTATTGTGACTCGACATATGACAACACCCCGCCGGATGATAAACTGAAGTGCAGTCCATGAATGAAGTCAACTGCTATATTTAAATTACTGTAAAAACACATCCACAATGCCGGGATAGTTGGAACCGGTAAGTTACAAGCTGATCCCGAAACGCGACTAAGTCACTTTACATATACGGGTACTTGTAAGTGGTGGTACTACCCCGGATCGGCAGACTGGGCACGGCCAGAAGATATTAGAGGTCTGCAGGGGCCATACTGGGCCCATACTGCAGGACTCTGTGTGAAGAGAATTGTGTAAAGAAAGCTAGGTCGAGTTAGGTGGCGCTCTATTATCACTGCCGATACCTGGAGGATTAAGGCGTGATATTGATAATGAAATTTAAAAACATTTGACATATGGAGTGCGGTCCAATAATGGAGACGACTACTACTACTACATCTGATAGCGGCAACTTTCAAGCTGATCTCGAAACGCGACTAAGTCTATTTACAGAATGCAGGGGCCATACTGGGCCATACCTATTCACTTCAAAATAGTGGTTTGCACGTTTCCTAATATATTTTGGTGTCGTAGTAAACTGCGTAGGTTAAAGGTGACTTTGCGAAATCTGTTACAAAACAGACAAGTACAAAACTCATAAACAACGTATTGTCACTTCATTAAATGAGTCGACACAAAGCCTTGACATCTGACGTCGTGTGTCGCACCACGATTGATTTATTATTCTTATGGCATTGAGCGAGCGACCAGAGTGTTTATACCATAGAACAAGTATAGTTCATTCTCTGTCTACGGTTTATACACTACTCCAAAGTAAAATAGAGAAAGCTTTGTGTTTCAGTTTTGGAAAGCTAGGTTGCCTAATGCCCATAACCGTAGAGCTTGTATAAAGAGAATTGTGGATGTGAAGGAAGCGAGAGAGTTATGTCAGGACCGTGGCAAGTGGCGCTTCATTATATCTGTCTATCCTTGTGGTAAAAAAGTTTGATTGATTGTGTTTCAATAATTAATATAAGAACTTTTAATACACTTTATTACATAAAACTTATAGCAAAGTACTGTCGGGGAACGAGCTAAATAAACGCGGTAGGAATGCAGTTGTGACGTCATGGGCACGTGTCTATTATGAATATACAAACACTATACAAACACACGCTTTCCTTAAAACGCAAATAGATTTAGTTATTAAAAATTATAAATGTGTATTAAATAGACAGCAACAATTTTTATGGATTATTGAATTTATTAATTTAATTTTGAGATTAGTGACTGCATGTTTTTTTTCTATTTGACACATTTTAATCACGTTTCTAATAATGATTCTAGCCTGACTACGGATGACGAATCTCTTTTATTCAATTAATTCATTAATTTTTCAATAATCAAACAAAGAAAATATGGACACGTTTTTATCGATATTAAATGACATCGCAAAGCTATGAGCGTCACTAATAGCGGCCACTAAGATACGGGTGGGGGTTGTTTGACGCCCCACCGCACCTCAGCCCCCGAATCTATTTAACTCGTTCCCCATCTATAGTACATTGTTTGTTTCAATTGTCACTCGACATATGACAGAACCCACCTATTTTTTTTTATTGTGACACGACATCTGACCTCGTCCCGCCCGACGAGCGATTTAAGCTAAAGTGCGGTCCATAAATGGAGGCGACTGCTTCTACAGTTCAATAACTAAAAGTAGCATTCGCATCCTCTATGCCGGCCACGTTGGAACCGGCAACTTACAAGCTGAACCCGAAACACGACTAAGTCACTTGACGGTCTGTATACTTGCAAGTGGTGGTACTACGCCGGATTGGCAGACTGGGTACCACTGCTTACCACTCTTTAATCTTGCCCATCTTGCTTTGTCTTACCTCGTAGTACGCAAGAGGACTTCCAAGAGCGTCGATGACTGTTAAAGAACTTCTGTCTACAGTTACCTTAGTCGCGGTCACCATGCCGGCCAAAACCTAAGGGTTCGCAACCTTAATTTTTTCTTTATTGTGACTCGACATATGACAGCACCCCGCTTAATGTTAAGCCGAAGTGTGGTCCATTAATGAATGCCACTGCTACTACAATTCTATAACTGTGAGTAGCAATCACATCAACCATGCTGGCCTAGATGGAACCGGCAACTTACAGGCTGATCCCGAAACGTGACCAAATCACTTTACGGTCTGTATACTTGTAAGTGGTGGACTCGGATCGGCAGACTGGGTACCACTGCCTACCACTCTTTGATAACCAGACCGCATTGTGGAGACGCAATGTGAATGCAAGTTAGCTTATAAGCTAACTTGCAAATCGGAGATGGAAAGAGGAGTTACTGGACTCAGTTAAATACTCATATCTCCGAAAGATGTCCACAGGCGCACGCATAAATGTTTGCATTAAAAGATCAATCTGCATACAAATACATAACTAATTTATGGGAATAGGTTTCGAACACTTATCGCTGACTCCCATTATAACGTCATAGCAGAATATCGATTAGGCTGTGTATGCACTTAAAATTGTTTAGCAATAAAGCTGTAGGTTTCGGGACAGAAGTGAAGACAGTCTGTTACAGAGGTCTAAGCCAAAATGACGCGCACGAGAAAACATAAAATATGTATGCAACACAACGAAAATGCAATGGTTATTGGTCATTCAGTTGCTGGTTAGACATAAAAGGAAGAACACGCTGATAAAGTATAATAGTATAGTAAGAAATACATAGTATTTGCATTCACACATTTAAATAAACTTATTATAGTTAGACAAGCTATAGATGTTATAGAAATTTACTAATGCAAAATATGCTAATGTTTAGATTTTATTGTAATTAATGGAAATAGCATGATATTTGGAAAAAAAGAGACTATATTGTAATTTAATATGATTACAATATAGTATTTTCTTAGATTTTGCGCGTTTGATTTTACATTTTTTTATTATTTCGACGTTTCGAGAGCTTTGCAGCCATCGTGGTGACATTATTATAAATGTGAATGCGAGTTTGTTTGTTACGTTTTCACACAATTACTACTTAACCGATCATCATTAAACTTTGTACACACTTTTGGAGGTACTAGAATAATAAGGATACTAGAATAATGGAGGTAAAGGATACTTTTAATAAAATAAAAAAAATTACTATCGTTTCAAATTGACTATAGTTTCAGCTGTTTGGAATTTTTCTATATATATTTTTATTTCAGTCTGTGATCGAGTTATAAATACAGTAAATAAGGGATATACAGTCGATTGAGAACCTCCTCCTTTTTTACGACTGTGTTATAAACCTAATTTTACGCAGGTGAAACCGCAGGGCACTGCCAGTAGGAAATTTAATAATTCCTCTCTAATAGTTTCTTTCACTTAGAATCGACTCATTCATCCTAAAATACGCTGTCCAATGTTTGTCGCCCGCAGTAATAGTAGTGAATAAACAGCTTAATACGAAGCTCATATAAGCTTGGTCAAAATCGTGCACAAGTAGAACACACGTCAAATGCATGCTGTACTTATAGATTGAATAATTGATCAGATAGAAAATAACCATAGAGTCTGTATGAAGAGAATTATTGATGCGAAGGGTTCATTGCAGCGCTGAGCGGTCCGATTTGTAGGTGATGCTGAGGTTACACGGACTCAGGATCCCCTGCAACTACGCAAAGACATAACGGCTCTATGCGTCCTCTATCGCCTATACCACGGGGAATATTCCGAGGAGCTATTTAACCTTCTAACACCCTTAAAAAGACTGGTCGGGGGAAGCATCCGCATTTTGTCGACCGAATCGGAAGTCAAACTAAAAATTTCGGTGCATCTTTTCTTTGTATAATAGAACAATCGACAAGTAGAATGCTTTGCCAGCCCATGTGTCCTCTCCATCCTATAACCTTGGATTCTTCAAGCGATGCGTGTAAAAGCACCTTTGGGCGGCAGAGTGACGGCGACTGAGGCAGCCGTAAACTATCTTGTTCGCTTCAGTCGTCATCACTCTTGGATCTCCTCTTGCTTATCATCAGGCTGGTCCAGGTCAAAAGTGTCGCAATGAAAAAAGGAAGCTAGAGGGTTGAGTCAGCAGTATCGTAGAAAGTAAAGATTTGTTGTTTCTGCCTATTCCTATGGGATTAAAGCGTGATATTGATGTAAGATTTGATTGATTGATTTGGTCATGAATATCACCCCCTCGCGAGGGAGCTGTGTCAGGATCGTGGCAAATGGCACAAGTCAAGCTACATGAAGAAATATGTGGCTTGACTTGTGACAGCTGGAATGCGGTCCATGAATGAAGGAGTCTGCTATTATAAAAGTACTGCAGGTATTAGTTCCATCTACTATGCCGGTCTAGTTAGAACCGGAAACTTACAAGCTGATTCCGAAATGCAACTATGTAACTTAACAGTCTGTACACTTATTATGTTATTATTATATTTTTAAGTAGATTAATAAAAGTAATTTATAAATCTGATGTGGATAGATGCGTTAAACGAGTCAGTCCCAGAAGAGGGTTCTCTTCAAATCCTCCAGAAAGCTGGGTTGCCTAGTGTCCACAACCGTGGAGCTTGTATGAAGAGAATTGTGGATGTGGAGGAAGCGAGGGAGTTATGTCAGAATCGTGGCTAGTGGCGCTCTATTTGCCTATTCCCGTGAGAAAAGGGCGTGACAATTTGATTTGGTTTGATATATTTTTATAAACATATATATTTTGCAAGGGTTTGTTTATTTTTCGTGAAATTTCAGTACTTATATCCTAACTGATTTTCAGACTTCTCGTTATATTAAAGTGTATTTGTGGGGCGTGACACGAGGCAGTTTGTAGGGTAAGCGTGCCCGTTTATGAGCCGAAACCGTTTTTCCTTAACTACCCTCAGATCCGGTGTTTGTGATGATTCTATTTACTCTAGTTATTGCAATAAATTATTATTATGAATTATTTGTTTTTATCTTTTGATTTTATAGATTTTATTTTATTTTTATGGTAAGTCAGGATCGTGGAAATTGGCGCTAAATTGTGTCTGCCTATTCCTGTGGGAAAAAGGCATGACAATTTGATTGATCGAATGAAATTTTGATTCTACGGTTTGGATTCTATGGTAATATTATTATAGTTTTAAAAAATCAAGCGATTGAAAGGCGACCGTGGTGTAGTGGTAGTCATGCAAACCGAGAGCACGGGGTTAAAACCCCTTGTCGGTATCAATGTATATTTGATATAATATAGTATGTAGTTTATGGTTTTTGTTAGGCTTATCGTGGCGCATTGATTAACAGACCAGTACGCCAAGCGTAAATCCTAAGTTCGATTCGACCGAAAATACCGAATCCATTTACGGTTTTAGCCGTCATCACCATATCAAGAATAATTACATGGGATATTACAAAATTGTTAATAAATAAATGAGGCTGATATTTAAGATTGGTATGCAAACAATCAATCAATTAATCAAATTGTCACGCCATTTTCCACAGGGAGAGGCAGAGACAATAGAACGCCACCTACCACGATCCTGAGATAACTCCCTCACATTCAGAATTCACATCATACAATCTCTACGGTACTATGCCGGCCTTTTTTGAACTGGCGACTTTCAAGCTGGTCCCGAAACGCGTCTGAGTTACTTTACCGTCGGTATTCTTTAAATACTTAATACAATAACAAAACCAATATTTTCTACTTTCAAAACTACCAAAGTTAGAGACCAGTAGAAATATTTTTCGTAGGAATGTCGCCGTTAAAAAAAATATTGTGTCATCCCTTTCTATGAATTATGAGCGGTGTGGGGTGACTGTAGCTGATAAGCTAAGCTCTTGTCCATTTAACTACAGACCATATTCTAATAGACCTATTTAGTATGAATCATCATCGGACCGCGTTTTGCAGAATGTTAAGTACAGTTTATAAGCGGAGAAAAATCTGCAAGCATTGGGGGACAATAATTCTTCAGGCTAAAAATAAGTAAAAAAATTAGTAAAACATATAAAGTAGAAACAATGTAAGGTAATATACTACAGTAGAAAATCAATCAAATAAAATTGTCACGCCTTTCTCCCACGTAGATAGGCAGAGACAATGGAGAGCCACAGTAGAAAAACTACATATAAATGGCGGCGTAGCTAAAAAAAGGGAAAACTGTTTTACACATTAAGTTATCTGAACAGCCGTGAACTGACTTGGTTTTTTTAGTTGATAGATGGTCGAAAAGTGCAGAGGAGGTATATGTATGACGGCACACTTACTTTGAAGACTTTCTTTGATACCAATCGAAATATGTAGGTTTATGTGTGTATACAGTATGTGGGGGGATAATACGACAATAAATTAAAACCCGGATAGCTAATGGTGTTCTCAAACCACATTAAAAAAATCATTCAAAAATATCCATTACTTTAGCCACAAGACATTATTTTTATTTTGCAATTTTTCTACATCCTGTATTTGTTACTGACCCATATGATACAGGTGAATGACCCTGACTGCATCGCTATTTTAATTAAAACTACCTATGCAGTTTAAAATAATGCAAACTGAAGAAACTACTTTACACAGTTTTGTGATTAGTTTTGTTCATCATTATTGGCGGATGCCGCCAAAAGTCCCTGAGAAGTACGTTACGTAGGTACGATGACAAGTGCGCTGTTGCCGCTCTTATCACAGGTCAGTGATCTTAGGTACATTAATGGTGTTTTATTGTTTTTATATTTTTATGGTATTAAGTTTGTTTGAAAAAAATATTTTTTAAATTATGATGTTGGAATTTAATTTATATTTTTTAAAGTATCCTATGAAGTAATATTGACACTGTTTTAATTTATTGTCGTAAAGTCCCCCAACACATTGTATACTGTCGGGGAACGAGCTAAATAAACGCGGTAGGAATGCAGTTGTGACGTCATGCCCACGTGTCTATTATGAATAGTGAAGTAACATGCAAAATGTTAATAACGATAAACACATACTTTCCTCAAAAAGCAAATAGATTTAGTTATTAAAAATTATAAATGTGTATTAAATTGAAGTATGAACATTAGACAGCAACAATTTTTAATGATTTATATATTAATTCAATTTTAAGATTAGTGACTGCATGTTTTTTTTCACACATTTTAATCACGTTTCTAATAATGATTCTAGCCTGACTACGGATGACGACTCTCTTTTATTCAATTAACTCACTAATTTTTCAATAATCAAACAAAGAAAATATGGACATGTTTTTATCGATATTAAATGACATCGCCGAGCTATGAGCGTCACTAATAGCGGCTACTATGATACGGGTGGGGGTTTTTTGAGGCCCCACCGCACCTTAGCCCCCGAATCTATTTAACTCGTAGATGGGGAACGCCCTATCTTTACATATACAAACTTTTTACAGCATCTCTTATCTCTGACTCATCATACCCTAATAAGGGTACCAACAACTTCCCTCTCCTTGCGTGCCATACTCTCTTAATATTAATAATCACACACGTCATATTTGTGAAAAACATTTATCACCCTGTCAGGAAGTATGCTGAGACGAGCCATCTACGACTGTACCGGCGTTTTAGCGGCATTGTGTCGGCGACTGTGGCTAGCGTAGATTAAAATGGTTTTGGCAGTTGTCGGCGCTTTTAGACCTTTCCTTGCTAAACCTGGAAAATCAAAGTAATATTTCGAGTCTCATTAAAAAATATCCTTTTATGTGACGTCTATTGGTTATATTAACTATGATCATACTGAAAATATAGGGCATATAATTCCAATGGTCACGACAAGTACTTCCACCCTACATCTGATTTGAACATATGAGCTTTCTACAATAGATTATGTGATATTTACTGCATTATATAGAATTAGGAGATTATTTATAGTTCTAGATTATTATAAGTACATTTTTTAAAAACTTTTCTATACTTAGCTACTAAACGTGTTTTTTTTATTGTGACACGACATCTGACTTCGTCCCGTCTGATGATAAGCAAAAGAAAGTCCAAGAGTTACGACTAAGAAAACCGGGTTTGTTCACGGCTGCCTTAGTCGCCGTCACTATGCCGGCCAAAGGTGCTTCTTCACGCATCGCTTGAAGGATCCGAGGTCATGGAGAGATGGGATGGAGAGAACACATGGGCAAGCAAAGCAGGCAAAGCATTCCACTTGTCGAACGATCTACAAGTTTGTATCATAAAAACTAAGTGACTAAAGAATATTTTATCAAAGATTCTGTCGTTTTGAACCGGGAGTTCTTGGTTTGCGTGACTGATTCGCTACCACTAAAATAATATATATAATAATATATACAAATGATTATTAAAAATCTACAAAATCTGTTCATAAACGACTAAGTTTTACGCACATAAAGAAAATATAAAACGGTTTAATTGAGAAACCTCTTCCTTTTTCGGAAGTCGGGTAAAAACGACGCGGCCTCACTCCTCGACTTGCCTGATGAAGGTTTAAGGTTACGCTGCTTAAGTCGTCTCCACTATGCCGGCTTAAGTGATGCCACTGTCATCCCCACTTTATCTTCCCACTCGCCTCCGATTCATAAGCCTTCTCATACAACTTATTTATTACCTAATACAACAAACTTAGTACATAGTAAATAAATAAAGGTACCGTTTACATATAGTTAAACAATAACTTTGTATTTTCCTTCAGCAGATAGTTTCAGGCTAAGTTTGTTCAGTAATCAATAGATGTTTGTTCAGGATTCCACAGATCAAGCACTTATTTGATTACATAACGCAATAGAACCTGATATTTCTTATAGTATACCTTTTTAATATTTACGTCTTTTTCTATTGGCGCTCTACATAAAACAATAACTGATAGTTGATTTTATGCGGCTTACTATTGCGTTTATTTTGGTTTGATTTTACATAAACGCGATAGACCGGAATTGCATTCCAAAAATAGAGGCGACTGCTACTATAGTTGCGAGGCGTAAAGAAGCACTAGGGCAGCCTGGGTTTTATTTATTTATTTATTTATTTATTTATTTCTTTGTACAGGCGTACAGGCGGACTTAAAGCCCGATGGCTTTATCTTCCAGTCAACCTTCAGAAAAACAGATAGTGAAAGGCAGGTGCATGAAACAATGTTTAACATAGATACAATTTTTAGAAAAATTAAAAAAAAAAACACTTAACACTAAAGATTTAAGTAACAATAAACGTACATATATAATAGGTAAAAATACATAAATAGATATATATTAAAAATAATACATATATATATATATATAATATACAATATATAATATACAATACATAATAATATTATAATCTATATTCATCCAAAGAGTACTACGATTTTTGAGTGAGATGTTTCCTAAGTTGGCTCCTAAACGCCACTCTGTTTCGGGACTTTCTAATATCGATAGGAAGGTTATTCCACAGGCGAGCTGCCTGCACCACAAATGCTTCATCAACTGCTCCCTTATGATGGAGAGGGATTTCCAGCTGTAACGTGTCTCCTGACCGAAGGTTTAATTGATGAGAGTTTGAAAGAAAGTTAAATCTATTTTTAAGATATATAGGGGAAGTAGTCTCCATGAGAATAGGATAAAGAAAATTAAGGAGTCTAAATTTTCTGCGGTCACGGATTGTTAGCCAACCAAGCTGCCGACGATATGAGGAGATATGGTCATATTTCCTCAGCCCATAGATAAATCTGATACAATTATTGGAAAGACGCTCAAGTTTATCAGTAAGAGTTTCGTTAAGATCTAAATAACACACATCGGCGTAATCCATAATTGGAAGAATAAGCGCTTGAACTAACAATTTTTTGGTACTAGACGGTAACAGGTTCTTAAATCTATAGAGATATCGCAGTCCATTTACTACTTTGCGACTTACTTCAGTGATATGTGGCTGCCAAGAGAGGGAAGCATCAATATTTAATCCCAGATTTTTTACCACTTTACTAACTGGTATAGCCACTCCATCATACTTAATTAGAGATAATAGATCCGGGTTCAACTTACACATCGACCTACTGCTCCCTACAATAATACACTGACATTTGGCCGGATTCACTCTAATTCCAAAATCATTGGACCAAGAATTAATATAGTTAAGATCTTGATTAATTAAGTCAATTGCCGAATTTATGGAGTCCAATGGGGCTTGTGTGTAAAGTTGCAGGTCATCTGCATAAAGGTGATACGAGGAACTCAAAGAATAAGTGATGGAATTAATGAAAATGGAGAATAACAGAGGAGAAAGGATGCCTCCTTGAGGGACTCCAACAGAGAGGTCACACCAATCAGAGAAAGTTTTATTTGAACGCACCTGCTGCTTTCGACCGCAAAGATAGTTTGAAAACCAGCTCAGAGCATCAGATGATATACCACATTGATATCTCATAATAGCAAGCAAAATGTCGGGATCAACCATGTTGAAGGCATTTGAGAAATCAATGAGCACCATAACAGTCAACTTTGACTCCTCCATTCCCCATCTTATGTCGTCGGTGACTTTGATAAGCGCCGTTGCAGTGCTGTGACCTGACCTAAACCCAGACTGGAAAGGCGAAAGAAGTTGATTTTCCATTAAAAAAGCCGAGAGCTGTTTGTATACTACTGATTCCAATATTTTGGAAAAAAAAAGGGAGTATAGAAATAGGTCTATAGTGAGTAAGAGAAGTCGGGTGCGGTATTTTTGGAATTGGTGTTACAAAGGCTTGTCGCCAGATTGCAGGAAACTGACCAGATTGTAGAGAGAAATTTATGATGTGATGCAATACTGGTGACAAGGCCTCTGATAAAAAAGATATCATGGTTAGATTTATACCATCAACACCCGTGGCCCTTGATGTAATTGATTTTAAAACTTGTTTGATATCGTTGACAGTGACCGGTGTCAAGGTGAAAGAAGGCAGATTAGAGGAAGTTTTTGAAGAGATTTTGGTAATGGTCTGGCTTTTAATCTCAGCGGTAAGAACGCTAGAAGAAGAGAAGTGGGTGTTAATATCATTAAGATTTATATTAGAGGGTACGCAATCTTGTTTGAAGCTGCCAATACCAATAGATTTTAGGAACTTCCATAACCCAGAGGGTTGGACTTTAGAGATATTTTCGTGAAAATAATTCCGTTTAGCCGAACGGACCGCCTGATTACATTGATTTCTTGCTATTTTATATTTGGACCAATTAAAATCTGTGCGATCTTTTTTGAAAATTATGAATGCTCTATCCCGCTTCCTCATCGACAAACGAACTCTGTCTGTTATCCATTGAACCGGAGCACGCTTGACTTTGACCTGTCTTACAGGAGCATGTTTATCAAATAACTGAACCAGTATATTGTTGAGGACAGAGACTTTATCATCTATTTCCGGAACAAGCTCAATAGACTTCCAATCCGCACCAGCAGCGTCAGCATGCAAAACATCGAGATCCATCTTTCTGTAGTTGCGACAACGCAAGTATGTTGGTAAGCGCTTACCGGGCTTTGCCCTGTAGGACATATAAATGAGATCGTGCAATGAGAAAGCCGGAACAAGGAGCTGTCCATGAGTAGCTATTTTTTCCATATTTGATGTGATAATAACGTCAAGCCATGTGTCAGCAGTGTGAATGTTATGGTGTGTCGGCCTGAGAGGTACAATTGTGAGACTGGCAGCTTCAACAACCGAACGTAATCTCTTGCTGCGAGGGCAATCAACGAGAAGGTCAGCGTTAAAGTCTCCCATTATTATATGATGAGAGTATTCAGATCCAATCGATTCAATAAGTTGCTCCAGTCTCGAGTCAACCGGGACAGTGGGCGGACAATAGACAACACCCAGTAAAATCACTTTGCCACCAACCGAGACCTCAAGGAAAAGATATTCAGGCGAGTCGCTGCAGTTAGGTGGGGATGACGCTATTACTTTATGACAGATGTCGTTACGTAGGTAAATAGCAACACAGTCGTCGGCACTCTTGGACCTGTTCTTGCTTACCATCAAGCGGGTCAGATGTCGAGTCACAATAAAAAAAAGAATCAAAAACCAATCACATACACTATGGAAGCACTTTGGAGCCGGCAACTTACAATCTAATATCGAAACGCGACTAAGTCACTTCAAGGTCTGTAGTGTCCGTACACTTGTAAGTTTTTTCACTTATAGTTTTATTATTATTATTTTCCTTTCTGAGCTACTAAATGTGTTTGTATAATATTATAGAAACAAGACAACCAAAGTATATCTTATATATATATATATATATATAAGATATACTTTGGTTGTATGTATATAGCCGGGTATTCTTAGCCCTACCACTATACCACGGTCGCCTCATACAAATTTGTATATTTTATTATTATATTTTTTTTATATACATTTCTATACTAAGCTACTAAAGTGCTTGTATCATAGAAACAGGACAACCAAAGTACATATATCAAAGATACATTGGTACCGGTGAGTTGTTTCGAACCCGTGCCACTCGGCTTACGGTAGCCATTGCACTGCCACTACACCACGGTCGCCTAACAGTAATATAACAAAAAAAATAGAACGCATAAAAATTCACTTCATCTCTAATCTATTTACACCACACGAAAGAGGGAGACAGCCTGTGTTTATGTACTTCGTGAAGGTCAGAGCAATTGTATGAAACGGCATCACTTGAAACTTGGTCATAATGATGTTCATAATAACGTTTATGAAGTTAGCACACATCCTCACTTGATAAGGCAGTGTAGTACAGTCGACGGCAAAACTGTTACTTGCATCTTTACCTTAGTACATGAATTTACAGCACCCCTCTTGATGTTAAGCCAAAGTGTGGTCCATGAATGAATGTCACTGCTAATACAATTCAATAACTGTGAATAGCAATCACATCCACTATGCCGGCCTAGATGGAACCGGCAACTTACAAGCTGATCCCGAAACGTGACCAAATCACTTCACGGTCTGTATACTTGTAAGTGGTGGTACTACCACGGATCGGCAGACTGGGTGCCACTGCCTACCACTCTTAGATAACCAGACCCGAAGCAAATATCCATCTCTTTTTTTTTTATTAACAAATATTTGCAATAATATTATTAAATATTACAAATTAAAGCTATGAAGCAAATATTTACTCCGACCGGGGATCGAACCCGGGACTTTACGCGCAACAAACCAGTCGCTAAACCGTTCGTCTACGCCTGTCGTCAAACAGGCGTAGACGAATGGGTATATTGGAGTTTTGAAAAGATAGCCAAATCGTAAAATTTATGACATATACCTATAACAGTATCGCGCCTGGTGTTAAGCTGAAGTGCGGTCAATGAAGGCGACTAGTAGTACAAATAAATAACTGCATATAGCAGTTGCATCCACTATTCCAGCCTATTTGTAACCAGCAACGCAACGCATACTGAATTACTTCACGGCAGTGGCGTAGCTACCGCCGTATCTGCCGTATAAATTATACGGGGCCCCTGGGCTAAGGGGGCCCCCAACGCACGTAAGCAAAAATTAATAAAAACTTTCCGTGTATAATATAAAAAAATTGAAAAAAGTGACAGATAGATAGGTAATTATGATGAATGAATATTTCTTTTTATTTCAATATTTTGCACATTTGTTAGTAATCTTTACCCTTCCTAAGGGCTCCTAAACAATTTTTTATACAGGGCCCCGCCAAGGCACGCTACTCTTCAAGATACTATATCAAAGATCCGTTGGTACCGGTAAATGGTTTCGAATCCGTGCCACTCGGCTTACGTAGCCATTGCACTGCCACTACATCACGGTCGCCTTTATAGACCTTAACTTCTGTTTAACATTATTTTTATTTATTAAGGCCGATTGTATTTATTTACATAAAAACGACAATATAAAATGGCGGAGCAGTTATTCAGTAAGTTCAATTTCTATTACTGAACAAAGCAAAAATAGTTTATTTACATTCGACTAGGCCGGTATAGTGAATGCGACTGCTACTTGCAGTTATTTAACCGTAGTCGCAGTCGCCTTCATTATTGACCGCACTTAACATAATACTCTGGATTAAATAAAAAAGTATGGTTATTATCACTCTTGGATCTCCTCTTGCTTATCTCAGGCGGGTCGAGATCAAATGTCGTGTCACAATAAAAAAAAACATGCAGTTATAATAATATTTGCATAAACACTTTTGCTGACGAGTGTGCGACCTAAATCGAGTGCATTTAACTGATAAGAAGTGAAATTAGGTTGAACAAGAAATAATATAGATAGCAGATTCAAGTTTTAATGTTAATTAGAGTTTAAGTGTTTTTTTAATTGAAATGTTTTCCTTTAGCCGGCATCGTGATGGCTACTAAGTCACATCACGGTCTGTATACTTATATGTAAGTACCCGGATCGAGAAACCAGAAATGATGACGAACTGTCTGCCTACTACTTTTACAACAATCACAAGTATCAAAGCTATCATTTATATAATTTTTCATCGTTGGACATTACAATTTAAAGGCCATTTTGACGACAAGCGTGGCGTACTGTTACCATGGAACACGTGTTCTAATCAATGCTAAGACCTGCGGACCGACTGCGTAACTCCAATAACAATGAGAATGATCTTGGTCTAGACCAGTATTTCCCAACATGGGGCCCACGCCCCACAGGGGGGCAATTTGATAGTTGAAGGGGGGCAATTTAAGAATGGACTCGACACGACTTTAAACCTTTCGCTTTTGGTTATTTAATTGCAATGCTAGATATCCTTTTATAGATATGTTTCGATAACAATTTTATAGTTATTTCTTCCAAAACTTTTAATTTTTTATATTTCTTAAGAGAACAAAACAGTTTTTAAAGATTAAAAATTATGTATGGGAGGTATTAAAAATGAAAGGGTGGCATGGTCTAAAAAGGTTGGGAAACACTGGTCTAGACAGTTGAACTCCATTAATGAGCTTCAAAATTAGAATTGCGATCGCTTAACACACTAAGAATCGATGTTCAGTGCGTTGCAAGTTTCATTGACAGTTCGAGCTCATTGAAACTCATTAACCGTATAAATAACGTTGTTTTTAACACTAACAGCGACTGCGTAACTTTTGACGTATGGAAATGAATTTCATTGTTATTTTCCATTGAAGTTGCGCGGTCGGCCCCTTAAGTAAGCATTGATTAACTCTTTCGGCAACTTCTATCCGTCTACTAGCCCCATCCATGTGTATAAGGGTCATTACCCTTACACTGTTAGAAACATGCTCCTCGGAAATCTTAGACAAACATTAAAGTAATTTAGTTAAAATACCAATAAGTTTCTAAGAATTCACTAAGTCTGTTTCATTTGGAAATTAGATTTAAGCGGAGCGTGAAACATGCTTTTGGAACAGCATAAGGACATTATAAACTATTTTCACACAATTCCGCTAGCTATGGCTATATCTACATCTTTTTATACTAATATATATATATATATATATATAGTCCCCGGCAAACAAAAAGCGCGCTGACTTTTAAGCTGAGATAGGAGCAAGTTTGCCTATCTATACAGTCGTGCGCATTATTAATAATATGTATTTAATACGTTTTTCTGCCGGGATGTATACCAAGCAGAAAAATGCAAAACTTAAGTCCTAAAACCGATTATACCAAGTTTGTTTAGTAAAATATGTAATATTTCTGCTGAGAACCTTAAGCTGCGCAAATACGCTAATCTTGGTACTGGAATTTACGCCGTTTAGGGTTATACAATGGGCCCTTGGGGAACTTCAGCCACGCGCCTGGCCAAGGAGTTGTCTAAGCGGCTGACGCAGAAGTCTGGATACAAGAAGGCTGGTAATTATTTCTGCCAACTTATTAGCTTTGCTATACAAAGGGGAAATGTTGTCAGTCTCCTTGGGACTAGGACTATCTCTGATCCGATGTCATTAAATGATATTTTTTATTTATAGTTTAATTATAGTCAATATACTTTTAAATTGACGACATAGTGAAAGTCACAGGTAACCAATGGATGCAACTAGTATCATGTCGTTCGGAATGGCATTCTAAGGAGGCCTACGTTCAGCAGTGGACGCCTTCAGGCTGATGATGATGATACTTTTAAATTTATCTGTTTCTCAATAAAGAATCATTAATATTAATTAATCCAATACAATAGTATCAACATAATAAAATATACCATTTTGAACATTATATGAAATTAAACTATAAATCAATTATTTATTGCATTTATGTGGTAATACGGCGGGTTTAAAATGGCCATTAAAGCTCAAATATAATACGTCATAAGATTTAAAAGAATATAAATAAATTACATTTTAAATTGCACGAGTAGTATTCATATTCTATATTACTATTTTTAAATATTTAATCAATCAATCAAATTGTCACGCCTTTTACCTACAGGGATAATGGAACGCCACTTGCCACGATTCTGACACAACTCCCTAGCTTCCTTCACATCCACAATTTTCTTCATAGAAGCTCTACAGTTATGGGCACTAAGCACTGCCGCCTTCTTGAGGATGTCTCCGATTTGGTCGAAGAAAACCCCGCTGGGTCTGCCTTGAAAAACTCATCCATCAACATTAGATTTATATTGATATAAAATATTTATACTATGGGGAAAAGGCGTGACAATTTGATTTGATATACAAATCAAATAAAGTTTGCTATCACTTTTTAAATTCCTTCATTGTTAAAAAACACGTTGTTTGAAATACAATATATACAATATTTATACTGTGGGAAAAAGGCGTGACAATTTGATTTGATTTGATATACAAATCAAATAAAGTTTGCTATCACTTTTTTAAATTCCTTCATTGTTAAAAAACACGTTGTTTGAAATACAATATTGAAATACAATATATACAATATTTATACTGTGGGGAAAAGGCGTGACAATTTGATTTGATATACAAATCAAATAAAGTTTGCTATCACTTTTCAAATTCCTTCATTGTTAAAAAACACGTTGTTTGAAATACAATATTGAAATACAATATATACAATATTTATACTGTGGGGAAAAGGCGTGACAATTTGATTTGATTTGATATACAAATCAAATAAAGTTTGCTATCACTTTTTAAATTCCTTCATTGTTAAAAAACACGTTGTTTGAAATACAATATTGAAACACAATATATACAATATTTATACTGTGGGGAAAAGGCGTGACAATTTGATTTGATATACAAATAAAATAAAGTTTGCTATCACTTTTTAAATTCCTTCATTGTTAAAAAACACGTTGTTTGAAATACAATATTGAAATACAATATATACAATATTTATACTGTGGGGAAAAGGCGTGACAATTTGATTTGATATACAAATCAAATAAAGTTTGCTATCACTTTTTAAATTCCTTCATTGTTAAAAAACACGTTGTTTGAAATACAATATTGAAATACAATATATACAATATTTATACTGTGGGGAAAAGGCGTGACAATTTGATTTGATATACAAATAAAATAAAGTTTGCTATCACTTTTTAAATTCCTTCATTGTTAAAAAACACGTTGTTTGAAATACAATATTGAAACACAATATATACAATATTTATACTGTGGGGAAAAGGCGTAACAATTTGATTTGATATACAAATCAAATAAAGTTTGCTATCACTTTTTAAATTCCTTCATTGTTAAAAAACACGTTGTTTGAAATACAATATTGAAATACAATATATACAATATTTATACTGTGGGGAAAAGGCGTGACAATTTGATTTGATATACAAATCAAATAAAGTTTGCTATCACTTTTTAAATTCCTTCATTGTTAAAAAACACGTTGTTTGAAATACAATATTGAAATACAATATATACAATATTTATACTGTGGGGAAAAGGCGTGACAATTTGATTTGATATACAAATCAAATAAAGTTTGCTATCACTTTTTAAATTCCTTCATTGTTAAAAAACACGTTGTTTGAAATAAAAATGTACACTTTTATTTTATTATAAAATTAACGATTTTACGACAGGCATGGTGCATTGGTTAGTACACCAGTCTGTTACGCGTAAAGTCCCGGGTTCGATTCCTAATCGGAACAAATACTTGTTTCATCACAACATCCTGTGTATTGTCTATAACTGTGTATAAACATCTCGGCAGCAATTTCTTAATTAAATCCATCTGACATCGATACAGCTTCCATTGTCTTATCTAATAAAATTGTAGTATTTTTAACAAATCACAGCACTTTTTTTTTATTGTGACTCGATATATGACAGCACCCCGCTTGATGTTAAGCCGAAGTGTGCTCCATGAATGAATGTCACTGTTACTACAATTCAATAACTGTGACTAGCAATCACATCCACTATGCCGGCCTAGATGGAACCGGCAACTTACAAGCGGATCCCGAAACGTGACCAAATCACTTCACGGTCTGAATACTTGTAAGTGGTGGTACTGCCCCGGATCGGCAGACTGGGTACCACTGCCTACCCTTCCTGGTGTTTAGCTAGAATGCGAATCAATAGTAGTTTCATTTATATGCTGGCTTAACTTAATTTGGAAACTTTCAAGCTAATTCCGAAACTCGACTTAGTCACCAGTTCTACGATCTATGTTTTTTAAAATTGAAACTCGTCATATGACAGCACCCCGCCTGATGTTAAGCTGCAGTGCGGTCTATGAATAGAGGTTACTGCTACTACAGTTAAATAACAATAAGTAGTAGTCTAAGTCGCTGCACTCCAACTTAACATCAGGCAGGATCCTGTCATATGTCAAGCCACAGTAAAAATAAATGGAGTTCTTGTATCATAGAAACAAGACGACCAAAGTACATATATTAAAGATACATGTAGACCAGTGAGAGTTTTAAACAGGGAGCCACGGTCGCCTTTAGCACGTTCAGAGTCCCCATAGAAATGATTATGAAATACCCATAAGTCCAATAGAGTTAAGTACGGATAA
This sequence comes from Tinea trinotella, assembly GCA_905220615.1. Taxonomy (NCBI): domain Eukaryota; kingdom Metazoa; phylum Arthropoda; class Insecta; order Lepidoptera; family Tineidae; genus Tinea; species Tinea trinotella. The sequence continues at coordinate 2,732,131 of HG992328.1, read as the reverse complement.
TACTTGATATATAACTAACTTTAAAATATATTATGTATAGCGGAAAACGAAAATATTAGCTTTTTCGCTTAAAATGCGAAAGACCCTCTACGGTCGCAGAAAAAAGAGCAACAATAGAGGGGAATCCCCTTTATATCATATCCCTATCTACTAAGGGTGGGCAGGGCATATACGGACTGCTCTACCGGTTAGCTATACTGTGTTTTTTCTTACTTGACACAAGCAGTAAACAAATATAAAAATCACCATTTCCCATACTTTTTAACCGACTTCAAAAAAGGAGGGGGTTCTCAATTCGACCAGTATTATTTTATTGACTGGTTGAACCGATTTTAATGATTCTTTTTTTATTTGATAGCTGATGCTTCCCGTTTGGTCCCATTTTAATTTGGTCCAGTTCTGATAATGGCATCCATGAGAAAATCATATAAGTCTTAAATTTTCAACATTCTAATTTATGTTTGTTGGCGGATAACTTCGTTGTTTATGAACCGATTTTGATAATTCTTTTTTTGTTGAAAATAAGATATTTCATAGGTGGTCCCATGATAAAGAAATCAGGGTTTAACCGACTTCAAAAAAGGAGAAGGTTTTTAAAATGACTGTTTATATCCTTTTTATGTTTGTTCGCGGATAACTTCGTTTTTGATGATAAAAGAATCAGAGTTTAACCGACTTCAAAAAAAGAAAAGGTTTCTCAATTCAGCCGTATATATTCGTTGTTTATGAACCGATTTTGATTATTCTTTTTTTGTTGGAAAGAAGATATTTCAAAGGTGGTCTCATGATAAGAAAATCAGGGTTTGATGATGGCAGACCAGAGAAATCGAGGGGATCTTCATCGTAGGGGCGACTAGTGCGTTTGTTAAGTTTTTTTTAATGTCTAATCGTTTCCGTCTATCATTTTCCGTCTGAAGTAACCGTCTTCTCTTCATTCGAGAAGCATCTTTGCTCGGTCTACTCATCACTTAAAATCGTAAAATAAAATAATTTCTAACAAAAAAAAACCGACTTCTTACTTACTTGCATTACTTGGCACCGACTCCAAAATTATAAAGTAATTATTTAATCATTTCTATTTAACTAAATGAAAATACGTATTACTTTGTGCGAAGAAAATTTATTATTTGCTTTTTAGTTTACTATTTGAAGTCGGTTTTTTTTTGTTAGAAATAATTTTTTTATTTAAGGAAACTGTTTACTACTGTTTTATTCTATAGAATAAGCATACACAATGTAAAAATTGCACACAAGTTATTAAACTCACACACAATTTATATGGAAACGGAAAATTCACAAATGACAAATGTTCTGGCCCAATATTAATAATAATAAAAAAATCATTTTCTCAACAACTCATAGATATGTTTATATATTCGTATTGATTCGCGTCAGTAGTAATTGTTTTTTCATCGTTAATCTGTCATTATGCTGAAAGTTGTTTACTATTTTTGTCAAGTAAGGAAAAATGTACTATAGTGATCAACATCAACAAAGAGTGGTAGACCACTTACAAGTATACAGACCGTGAAGTTTCGGGATCAGCTTGTAAGTTGCCGGTATCAACTAGGCCGGCATAGTGGATGTGATTCCTACTCACAGTTATTGAATTGTAGTAGCAGTGACATTCATTCATGGACCACAATCCAGTCTAACATCAAGCAAGGTGCTGACATATGTCGAGTCACAATAAAAAAAACGCAGACTGCTTGAGGCAGATTGATAGCCGCTGCAGCAGTCGGTCTCAACTGCTCGACAAGTCACAACTTCGACTTCATGTAAGTTCTAGTGTAACAATCGGACTATAAACAGAACAGAAAGTGCAGACGTTACTAAGGTCATCAATAACGTATAAAAAGCAACCCCCACCGCGTTCTGTCAATCCCACACCATTTCAGAGATTTGGGGGTGTCCCGATGAAAAGGGTCGCTGCTAGACAATACTTGAATTAATCGATCCAATAAAAGATTTCGTGATGAATAAGAAAAAATATAGTTATTCTTAGCTTTATAGGTATTTTATGCTGGTGTTTTTTTTTTATAGTGACTCGACATATGACAGCACCCCGCTTGATGTTAAGCCAAAGTGTGGTCCATGAATGAATGTCACTGCTACTACAATTCAATAACTGTGAGTAGCAATCACATCCACTATGCCGGCCTAGATGGAACCGGCAACTTACAAGCTTATCCCGAAACGTGACCAAATCACTTCACGGTCTGTATACTTGTAAGTATACTTATTTTGGTGTGGCAAAATAAAAAAGTATCCGCATTAATAGATAGAGGCAGTAATGCCCAGTATTCTGATCCAACTTGCCACGATCCTGACACAACTTCCTAACTCCCCTCACATCCACAATCATTATTTGTTTAATTTTTACTATCGTGGCAAGTGGCGCTCTATTGTCTCTTCCTATCCCTGTGGGAAAAAGGCGTGACAATTTGATTAATTGAAATTAGTTTATTATATTGATCATTTATTATTATGCGAGCTGAAGTGGCAATGGGCTGGCCACATCGCTCGAAGAACCGACAACCGATGGGGAAGAAAGGTTCTAGAGTGGAGACCACGAACCGGAAGACGAAGCGTAGGTAGGCCTCCCACTAGGTGGACTGACGACATAGTGAAAGTCACGAATAACCGGTGGATGCAACTGGCATCTTGTCGTTCGAAATGGCGTTCTAAGGGGGAGGCCTATGTTCAGCAGTGGACGCATTCTGGCTGATGATGATGGTCATTTATTACCAATAAAAAACAGGGGTACCCAGTACCCATAACGATGTACTTGTATGAAAAGAATTAAGGATGTGAAGGAAGCGAGAGAGACTAAACTAAATAAACATAATTTTCTAATTTCTTAATTCTTATACGTACTAATTTCTTTATCTTTAAAAACATTAGAATATCTTGTTGGATTTCCTCGTAAAAAACTTGGTTACAAACAAAACTTTATTATTTATCTAAAACTGAGATTTATTTTTGAATTCCTGCTAAAAGTCGTTGTTTACAGTCCGAAATTCGCGTGAAACTTTTAATGAATTCTGAACAGGTAAAAACTAAAATTAATTTTCTAACGGAAAATTGGTATTCTTAAAGTTCAACAATTCAATTTAAATATATTATTCATTGTTTTTTTATATAAATCAACAAGTTAATAAGCTTTAGGTATTTATAATTTAGATTTATGAACGTGCTTGTATCACGGAAACTGAGCGACCAACATACATCACGTATATCATAGATACATTGGTACCGGAAAGTGGTTTTAAACTGATGGCTCGTGGTTTGTAGGACTAATTCCCTTATTCACTAAACCATGATCGCTTTAAAGAAATCTAAACATTAGGTAGGGTGACTTAGTCGCGTTTCGGGATCAGCTTGTAATTTCTCCAACTAGGCCGGCATAGTGGATGTGACTACTACTTACAGTTGTTGAACTGTAGTAGTAGTCACCTCTATTCGTGCACCGAACCCCAGTAAACATCAGGCGGGGTGCTGTCATACAATATGTCGATTCGGTCGACATTATGCGAATGCTTTCCCCGACTTGTATTCCCTCGCGGGTATCACTGTATTACTGAAAACTGATTTATTTCAATCAATCAATCAATCAAATTGTCACGCCTTTTTCTACAGGGATAGGCAGAGACAATGGAGCGCAACTTGCTGCGATCCTGACACAACTCCCTTGCTTCCCTCAAATTCACAATTCTCTTCATACAAGCTCTACGGTTATGGGCACTAGGCAACCTAGCTTGATTTATTTGAAGAATTCAATATTCATATTTTACGTAGAGAAGCAAAACGGATGCGCACTGTAAAAGTCATTGATGCAAAATACTTTTGTATTTTTGACTGAAAATATCGCATGAATAAAAATAGGTGTTTTTTATGAAAAAAATATGCCATTCACGAAGAAACATATTTCGTTGAGGCCCACACATTTTTTTTTAACTTTGTTCTCTTTAATTAACAATAGTTTTTTTTTATAAGCAGAGGGAGGTCCAAGAGTGCCTACGACTGAATAAACTGACGTCATCATGCCGTCACGCCCTTTTTCCACAGGGATAGGCATAGATATTGGAGCGCCACTTGCCACGGTCATGACACAACTCCCTCGTTTCCCTTACATCCACACTTTTCTTCATACAAGCTCTACGGTTATGGGCACTAGGCAACCCAGCTTTCTTGACTGAATAACCTGACGTCATTATGCCATAATTAACTGCAAGCAGCCTGTATACACTATTCCGGCTTAGTTGGAACTGGCAACTTTTAAGATGATGCCGAAACGCGACCAAGTTACTTAACGGTATTCAAACTTGATACCTTCTATTCCTGATATATATGTGGGTGCCCGCATTGAGTGGATGCACGACTGAATGCGGCAGTCGAGTATCGAATACATTGATAACACGTAGTGTGCTGTTTTACTTCCAATAATTTCCATAAAAGACACAATAATTCCAAATCGGCAGACTAAGCAAATACCCATTAAATACCAAAAAATACCAAAAAAACGTAATTGTATCATAAACGCTAGACGACTAATCTTTTATAATTTTTATTGTCCCCTTGTCTTACCTGGTGGTAAGCAAAGGAAGGTACAAGACTGTCGGCGACTGAAAAAAAGACCTATTTATCTCAGTCGCCGTCATAATGACTGAACAGATGTACTTTTTCACGCTCCATTTGAAAGTGGTTGATGTTTTAAGTGCTCGTGATTGGAGACGAATGCTAATAACTACGTTAATTAACTAGTCGCATCTACTATGCCGGCCTTGTCAAAACCGGCAACTTTCAACTCAATCCTAAAACGCGAGTCTCTTCACCATAATGGCGGCTGCAGAAACTTTATTTGCCAAAATTGGATGGACAACTAATAATAACAGTGAATATTTTTTATTCATTTGTTTCGTTTAATGAAATGTAAATATCGCATCAGTTGTGCATCCGAATTGTAAACAATAATTTATTCGCACAATACTAGGGTTGTATTTATATAAATATTATAGTGTTGGTCGTAATAACATGTCGATAAAAGTACAATAATCGATATCAATCAAAGGGTCGCGAGAATGGGCTTAAGACATAGGCGACGTAGGCCACGGTGCAAGTTTCGCCTCCAAGGTTTAGGGTACTGGGCCCCGATTCTCATTATAGCGGCGAAACAGCAGTGAGTTTTCGCCGCGGTCGCAAATGACTAATTAACGTAGTTTACCTATTGATTAGTTATTCGCTTATTGGTTGCAAAGATGTCAAATATCAGTGCAAGTTCGTCATTTCGCTGTCGTTTATTTAGAGAATTGAGTCCTAGTCAGATATCAAGGTACAATTAAACAAAAATATATATTTAACTAGTTTTTATCTGTGTTTTATAATTATTATAATTAAAATAAACTAAAGATGTTTATAAAATTAAATTTAACTGCTTGCGATCTAAACTTAATCTTGTCCATCATATTTTGGTCATGTCTTGCCGCTGCTGTCGCGTTTCTGTTAGTATATGGATATGTACAGACAGAACAGCTCTCTTGTTTCTATCACATTAAAAATCTATATAATTTCACTTGTCTACCATCGCGCCATATCTTCTTTTAAATCATATTTATCTACCACTTCTAATTACGACTATAAATAGCTTGACAATTAGAGAAATATCGTCATGCTATATATTTTTTAATATGTGTCAATATATTACCGGGCATTCAGTGCAGTAATACTGAGGTATATAAAGATATAATTTTAAAAATACTTTTATAAAAATAAAACTCTTTTTTATATATTTCACCAATTTTAATTAATGTTATGTTATCGATATGTTTTACTAACAGAAAAAACGCATCACTATATTTACAGCTATCAATCTTAAATTAATTGGAAATTGTAAAATATATATTTATATTAAACTTTAACTCAAATAAGAAAAAAATACGCTTTTACTTGATTTCATTTATTGTGTATATAACATTATACCATAACGTATTTACTTCTACAAAGACAATAGAAATTCACTTAAGTACATATGACAAAGTAATATAATTACTAAGGTACAGGTACAAAAAAAAACTTCCTAACTTTAATAGAGAGAAGGTGGTTGGCGATTATCTAACATCTGGGACCCCATAATACACAAACTTAAGTCCCAAGTCCAGCAAACTGCAAAACCAAATGACCCCGTCAGTTATTTTTGCAAAAAATTGAATTGAGCCAGAAACAATAAAATAAAATCAAAACATGAAACGGGGTTGTTTGGGAAACATTATCAGCATCAACCAATAGGACGACCAACAGCACACTCTCCGTGACCACAATGGCTGCAAAGCTCTTGAAACGTCAGAATAATAATGTAAATATGTAAAATTAAACTTCCAATAAACGCGATAGTAGGCCGCATAAAATTGTTCGATCATTAATGAATGATCGCGCTAAATCTAAGAAAATACTATGAAAAATGTACTTTACTTCGTAGATAAAGTACGTTTTTTGTAGATATTCAGGCAGCTTTAAACTCTTTCGATTTTACTTTTAAAACATTATCAAAATATAGGAAGCAAGTGACCGAATTCTGTCAAAACGAAACCTAAGCACGGATTTAAAGCTGGATTTGTCATTTTTGGCCAAACTGTCACAGGCAGACATCTATTGCAAAAATTCAACAATATTTTCTACATTTTTATTCGTTTATGATTCACGGTCTACAATCCACTGAACAACCTTATTTACAGTGACAATTGCGTTAAATTTTAATTTTTTATTTTATTTACATTTTTATATTAAGCTACTAAAGTGCTTGTATCATAGAAACAGGACAACCAAATATACAAAAGTAATTAAAATAAATCTTAATTACGAGTGCGGTCAATGAACGGAGGCGATTTCTACCACTGTCAAAAATTACATAGTAATAAACATAATTGAAAGGTCTACTTAGAACCGGCAACTTTAAGTTAATCCCTGAACGTGACTAAGTCACTTTACGGTTTGTACGCTTGAAAGTACTTTCTGGATCCGCAAATAACCACCAACTCTTAAACAAACCTTTTGTGCTTCTTTTTTGTTAACAAATATTTGTAATATTCAAGTGGAGAATCGAACCTGGGACATCGGGCGGGGTGCTGTCATATGTCGAATCACAATAAAAAACGTTCTTGCCATTATTAAGAATCGTCACGTCTGAATATCCACCATGTAAAGGTAGAGACAACGAAGTGCCACATTAACGTGTTAGCCGCCATAGTAAAGGCGACATAGGCAACCGTGAACTAAGTCGATTGTTTCAGTCATTAGCGCTACCATCAAGCTAGTCGAGGTCAGATGTCGAGACAATAAAAAAAGTGTGTGTACCGTGTGGTGATTCGGATCAGTCTTAAAGTTACCAGTTTCAACTAGGTCGGCTTAGTTGATACGATTGCAGATATTTACCTGTAGTAGCAATCGCCTTCATTCATGGACTGCATTCCAGCTTAACATCAGGCAGGGCTTTGAATATTTTTTCTTTATTGTGACTCGACATATGACAGCAACCCGCTTGATGTTAAGACGGAGTGTGGTCTATGAATGGATGTCACTGCTACTACAATTCAATAACTGTATGTAGCAATCAAATCCACTATGCCGGCCTAGTTGGAATCGGCAACTTACAAGCTAATCCCGAAACGTGACCAAATCACTTCACGGTCTGTATACTTGTAAGTGGTGGTATTACTCTGGATCGGCAGACTGGGTACCACTGCCTACCACTCTTTGATAACCAGACCCGAAGCAAATATCCACCACTTTTTTTTATTAACAAATATTTGCAATATTTAATATAATTAATAAAATTACAAATAAAAGAGATGAAACAAGTATTTTCTCCGACCGGGAATCGAACCCGGGACTTTACGCGCAACAAACCAATCGCTAACCGTTCGTCCACGCCTGTCGTCAAATGTCGAGCTAAAAATAATAAAAAAAACAACAGAACTGTAATTAGTACATTTGAATTTTTACTACAAAATTACGGAGTATAAAGTTGTTATCTACTAAGATAGTTAGCGTCACAAAATTGCTGGCTCCATTCCAGAAGTACAAGCAATTGCATTAAAGAATTAATTTCACTTCAGTTTTACTTAGTATCTTGTTGATTTCTTAGTTAAGATTCAAGTTAGTAGAAAAAAGGTCATTAAGATATATTTTTTTAATTATGGCCGATTTTTAATTTTGTATGGACACGCCTCGACAGAGATAGCCAAAGTTAATACAGCGCCACGATCCTGACATAACTATCTCGCTTCCCTCATATCCGCAATTATTTTCATACAGGCTCTACGGTTTTTAATACTGTATACCCTTGCTTTTAATATTGCTTTTTAATGTTCTAAACTAATTGTCTCGTACATCTCGTATTGATTTTTTACAATAAAAAGATAAGAATAGACAAAATTAGAGTAACAAATTTAATTATAGGTAGCGATCAAAGAAAAATGTCAATGGACGATCAATTTTCATATTTTTCCTCGACCTTTTCGTTTCATTTACTTCTTAATGGTTTTTGGCCTTTATTATGAGTTTGTGTAGCAAAGTTTGACATAACTATAGTGAACTTTTATTTCATATTTTAAATAAATTTATAATTATCTGTTTATTAAAATAATAACAAATCTTCAGTAAAAAAAACCTAAAAAATCGCTTATATGACTATGTAAAAATGACAGGTAATTTTTAAATATAAAGGTATCGTATAAGAGCGATAGTAAGACCTCCACAAGAGGAGGTCCAAGAATGCCGACGACTGAAAAACCAAGTCAGTTCAAAATTGCCTCAGTCGCCGTCACTATGCCAGCCACAAAAAATATATCTAAGGAAAATATAGTCATCGGTTATTAATACGTAGAAACAATTTCAAATCATTTAGACGTCTTTTTTTTAATCAATTTTATTAGGGGAATTACGCACATAAAATGGCGATGCCATTCCCATTATAAACTAAACCTAGACTATTTACAAATACAAGCTCATACAGATATAATGTGGATAAGGCTAGTAATACAAAACATAAGAAACAATTCACACGAAAATAGAATACAACGAACAAAAATAAATTATTAAACCTATGATGCATTTGCTCTCTCCTTTAAGTACACCGTCACGAATTTGTATAACATTTTGGCTTGCGTCTTTAGACGTTTTGAAGTAGGTGAAAATTAATTTGAGAGATTCCGTTACATAGTTACATACATACAAGTCAAGATAATAAAAGCGTGTTACATAAAGAGGCAGATATTTGTTTTGGGTCTGGTTATCAAAGAATGGTTGGCAACGGTGTAGACCGTAACGTGACTTAGTCGGGATCAGCTTGTACGTTGGCGGTTCCAACTAGGTCGACATAGTGAAGGTGACTGGCACTAACAGTTATTTAACTGAAAGAAGCTGTTACCTATCCATGGAACGCACTCCAGCTTAACCTCAGGCGGGGTTCTGTCATATGCCGAGTCAGAATAAAAAAAGAACTGCTACTCAAACAATAGACTGTTTATTTTTTAGAATTATATAGTTTTTTTTTATTGTGTCACGACATCTGACATCGACCTGCCTGATGATAAGCGAGAGGAGATCCAAAAGTGCCGACGACTGAAACAACCGAGCCAGTACACGGCTGTCTCAGCCGCCGTCACTATGCCGGCCAAAGGTGCTTCTAGTAAAGTGTATGGTGTGTTGTTATGGTGTACAGTCAAATTAGCTTTATCAAATCGTTAATTCATAAGTACCGAAGTTCGTGCTTTCCCAATAAAAGTTTCCATCTTCCGTTTGCTTCCAATTAAAACCTAAAAACATGACGTGTTTTCTGTAATGTGTGTTAATAATGGAAACGCGCACTTAGGCGCACTACTACAAATGCAAAAACGTCTCCAAGCTAAAGTGACTGTGGTGTGGTGTTGTGTGGTGTCGTGTACCTACTATGTATAGTTTTTTATATTAAAAAAAATGCAATCAAGAGACATTTTTTTGTACCAAACATCCAACCATATCTTACTTATTGAATTTAAAAAATATTATGCGGCTTACTAACAATTTAATTTTATTATTCCTCCGTGACCACGATGGCTGCAAAGCTCTCGAAATGTCGAAATAATAAAATGAAATTGTAAAATTAAAACCAAAATAAACGCCATAGTAAGCCGCATAAAATTGTTTAATTCATTAATCAATGTTCGCGAAAAATCTAAGAAATTATCACATCTTACTTAATAATTTTCTTAATAGTAGAACATAGTCCGCCGGCTCTGAGCGAGTTTTTATTGTTAAAAGCAATATTTTATCGTGCAAACCCCTTTTTAGATGGAATTGGGTTGTACAGAACTAAGGGGTTAGGGTTTACTTTTGTAGTTGCTGAGTGATCAAAGAATTAAACAAGACTAGTTATTATAATGATAATTCTAAGCAAATATTTAAAACCAAACTCAGACAATTGGAGATTGACGGTTAAAAGGATCGATGGTTAAATTGTAATATTTTATATTTTTCTTTAGTAATTGTAATATTTTTATTTAAGAATTGTAATTTTGATATATATTCTAATTTAATTCAGTTATTATTATTTTAATTTTATAAATTTATTTTTAATTATTTTATGTATTAAATTTTATGTAATATTTCAGTGCTTAGTAACTATAGTATTATACTAATACTAAGTGTTTTTGGTTAGATAGTGTCATTATTATTATTAATGCATGCAGTCCTGTCCTATAAGTGAGATTGCATTTAGCTACATTATAGAGTGCTATATGAGTGTGTATTGTAAACAATGCAATCTTGTTGGAAGGCTTAATAAATAAAATAAAAAATATATACATAAAAAATCTAACTTTATTGACCAAAAATAATGTTGGATTTTTAGATACCACAAAAAAAGATACATCAGTCTGTTACGCGTAAATGTCCGGGTTCAATTCTTGGTTGGGGCAAGATTTGTCGCATTGCTTTTATTTGTAATATTAAATTAGTACACTGTATATAACAAATATTTGTTCATTTCTTTGTTTGGTTATAGGCGAACAGGTCGACATAATTAATCACTTCACAGACTTTGAAGTGATTAAGTTGCGTTTCAGATTTAGCTTGAATGTTGCCGGTTCCAACTAGGCTGTAGTAGCAGTCGCCTCTATTCATCAACCGCACTTCAGCATAACAACCGGCAGGATGTTGTCAAATGTCGAGTCACAATAGAAAAAAAATTTTTTCTTGTAATCAGTCTCGTTATGTACAATACTCGTTCAAAAACCCAATGTGCTTTTCGTTTCCTAACGCACAATTAACTATGTTTCTAAAATACAAAAATAATCACAGTTGCTAATGTTTTCTGTGTTTCTGGTTGTTTTTCCTTAATAATTTAAACGTTTCGTTTTTCCTCCCTGTTATAAAATAATTCGGGGGAATGCATTTTATTTGCTTTCTTTCTTTCGACATCTAACCTCGACTTACGTGATGGTTAGTCAGAGGGGGGTTCAAGAGTGCCAACGACTGGAAAATCTGACTCAGTTCACAGCTGCCTAAGTCGCTGGTACTATGCAGGTCGAAGGTGCTTCTTCACGCATCGCTTGAAGAATCCGCAGATATTTATTATTTTCCAACATTTTAAGAGTTTATTATTTGAAAGCAAAAATTATTGAAAAGCAATTATTTATCGTTGTATAAAATAAACTAGGGAGTAGTTAGACATAAAAAACTTAATAGGTAAATATTTTTGACTGATTATATTAGTTTAAATTTCGAGCCTCGTGTACCTGAAGAAATTATCTGCTTTGATAGAACTGCTGTTTGATAACAGTCGTCTTCGCTCATGGATACTTGACCTTTTTGGAGAACAAGCCTCAAAATTTAAATCTAACCTCATATGCGCAATCGAGAAAAGCAGTGATTAGTGTGCTGTAGGTGTGAATCGTGTGTATGCAAATTTAACAATTTTTAAATGTGTGTGTGTGTGTGTGTATATGTGTGTTCGTGTGTTTTAATCAAAAGTAAATAAATCTTAGTGGGAAATGTTTAGAAAATTAAGTTATACATGTACAATAGAATCTATTTTATATATTAGTCATAAGTACTTTTTGTACTTTTGTATTTTCTCCTTAAATAAATAAATAAATAAAAATAGATAGTAGCTTAACATCAGTCACAATGCTATGCGCATGTAAAATCATATAATTTATTCATTTAATTTATTTTATAATACCTTATTCATTGATTTATGAATAAAAAATCAATTTACAAGAAAAAAATGTTACCTAATTTTTCTCCTTCGAACTTTGGAAAAATGTCCTTTTTCACCCTGCTATAAACCGCAACGACCTATTGTCTTACGTGTGCATTCACAGCAAAGCTAAAAATACTATAAAAATAAATTATACGATAATCGCAATTAATAAAATGCATAAAGGTGGAATTTTTATGATACGACATTTGAGTACAATTTGCCTAGTGACCGTCGTCGTTGCGGACATTAATTTACGTCTCTTACCGCGTTACCATGCAGCCACACAATCGACGAGAGGCGAGAGAAATAGCGAGGGAAATGGGTAGAGACATAGTATAGTATAGTGTAGTGTGGCTGCGTTACTCGTCATGCTGCTAGTCCTGTCCGGCGATTTAGTTTTTGTGGGGTTTATTAGTGCGAGTCAAATTAGTTATTAGTGTTGTATTACGATAGGAGATAGTAGGGTATATTCATGGCAGCGCGAGGAGCAGTTCGAAGAGCGTAGTGTGGCTGTAGAATTAATTCAACAGGCGTTACAGTATCTACGTCAACATACACTATTAAAATATATACACGATGGTAAAAAAAACAGTGTCATTGACTAAAAGAGAACATCGCATCTGCCACATTTTTTTATTCATTGGAAGTAAAATAAATGAGAAAATGTTGTCTTATTATTATTTAATATTGTACTCGTTTGATTGTCTGGAAGCGATATTGGTGATAAGGTCGCCATTTTTACTGACATCTATCTTGACAATCTTTAAAAAAATTTGGTAATTTTAAAAATAATAAATACTTTTCACAAGCGCTTAAATGAATAGGTTAAGAACTACTCCTGCACTGCTTCGATATTCCTGTAGTAAGTTAAAGAAAACAAAGCTGCAGACACCAATAGCGCGTACGTAAGACGCTAGGCTGTATGATAATGAGCTGTTACCTTCACCTAGGGGCAACAAAACTAATTTAGATAGAAACGAACCATTCCCTTAATTAAAAACTTAAATTGCTCCGCAAAATTCTTCCCTAATCGCTGCTGCATAGATGTCAAAATACAAGAGCATATAATATAATAATTGTAGCATAACTCACTACTTTAATATTTTTTTTATTTTAAAACTTTTTATTTAAAATTTAAGATTGGTAGGCAGTGGCACCCAGTCTGCTAATCCAGGGTAATGCCGACACTTACAAGTATACAGACCGTGAAGTGACTTAGTTGCGTTTCAGTATCAGCTTGTAAGTTGCCGGTATTAACTAGACTGGAATAGTGGATATGACTGCTACTTAAAGTTCTTAAAGGCGACCGTAGTGTAGTGGCAGTGCAATGGTTACGCAAACCGAGAGCACGGGTCCAAAACCAGTGCCAATGTATCTTTGATATATGTACTTTGATTGTCCTGTTTCTATGATACAAGCGCTATAGTAGCTTATTATAGAAATTTAAAATATGAAAACAAAATAGTTAACTGTAGTAGCAGTCACCTCTATTCTATAATAATAAAAAAATAATTTGTACCCACCGTGTTTTAAATTTGCGCAGCCGATCATTCCCCCCTGTTTAGGGCCCCTGAATTAATTTCAAGTACATTAACATCACGTCGGCTTTTTTAGTTGAAACTTTTACAGTCATTAGGCATTCTAAGACAACTTTCAGAAATATTGTACAAGGCTTTTTTAATAAGTTTTAAAAATATATTGATTTTTCTGTTACACGGCGTTCACACGAGGCTAATTTAGTTGATCAACTTAGAAATAAATAAATATGAAGCAATAAATATCGGTTCAACAAAAGTTGGAGATCTTTCAACTTTTATTGATTCAATTAATAGCTGACAGCGAATACTCGTCTGAACTTGTTCGTTCAACTTGCATTGAATAATCAATTCAATCAGTCAGTCAATCAGCGTAATTGGGTATTGTATTCCTATGTCACTACTTTTTTGTTTGTTTGTAAAATAAAATGTAAATTATGGCGTCCACGAGAAAAAGGCTCAAATGAACAGTTAGTGTAATAACAAGTGCAATATTGAGTCGATTATTATTGAACGATGAGAACGCTACAGTGAATATTCGCTTTCTTGCAATATTTTTTGTTGAACGATAAATATTGAACAACTAAATTCGCCTCGTGAGAACGCCGTATTAGCTTCAATGAATCTAATGGAAACCCTTCAACGTTTGGACTATTGTAGATCGATGGTTAATTTGTAACATGTTTATGTTTATGTTTATATATATTTAATGTTTATATATATTTCTATTTATTTAATGGTTGAAATTTTAATATCTTCTAATTTAATAAATTAAACAAATTTTATGCGGCTTACTATCTCGTTTATTTTGGTTTTGATTTTTACATTTTTTAAATTATTCCAACATTTTTATCAATCTCTCCGTGACTATGTTGAAATAATAAAAAAATGTAAAATCAACTTAAAATAAACACGATAGTAAGCCGCATAAAATTTGTTTAATTTAATAATCAATGTTCGCGCAATATCTAATAAAATTCTATACGTGTAATCTAGTTCTTATTGTAAATAACTTGTAGTTTAATATGATAAATTTAAATTTAATTATTTTATGTGTTATTTATTATATTATATCTTAGTGCTTAATAAGTTCTTCCTATTGTATAATGCTTTATTCAGTGATACTGATCCTAAATACCACCACTTTAAGACCGTAAAGTGACATAGTCGCGTTTAGCGTTTAGTGATAAGTTGCCAACTAGACCGGCATAGTGATCGCGACTGTAATTTAACGTTAGTAGCGGTTGCCTTCATACATTGACCGCACTTCAGCCTAACGTCAGGCGGTGTAGACACATTAAAAGAATATCGTAGAATAGATCTAACAAATTTGGCGACAGGCGTGGACGAACGGTCAGAGATTGGTTTGTTGCGCGTAAAGTCCCAGGTTCGATTCCCGGTCGGAGCAAATTTATTTATTTATTTATTAAAGTTTTTTTTTTTATTGTGACACGACATCTGACCTCGACCCGCCTGATGATAAGCAAGAGGAGGTCCAAGAGTGACGACGACTGGGACAACCGAGTCAGTTCCCGGCTGTCCCAGCCGCCGCCACTATGCCGGCCTAAGATACTTCTTCACGCATCGCTTGAAGGATCCAAGGTCATAGGATGGAGAGAACACATGGGCAGGCAAAGCATTCCACTTGTCGATTGATCTACAAAGAAAAGACGCACCAAACTTTTTAGTTCGACTGCCGATTCGGTCGATAAAATGCGGATGCTTTCCCCGACCTGTGCGGGTATTACGGGAGTGAAAAGACGAGGTTAAAGGTGTATACAACAGAACACAACCTTTACCAGAATTTATTTGAACATAATTTAAAAATCAAGGTTGTATCCCATTACTCCATACACACATTATCAACAGTCGCAAATGACGGTAACAAAAAAAAAACAAAGACTGCAAATATTTGTTTCATAGCTTTTATTTGTAATATTTAATAATTATATTAAATATTAGAAATATTTGTTAATAAAAAAAGAGATATAAGTATATTTGCTTCGGGTCTGGTTATAAAAGAGTGGTAGGCAGTGGTACCTAGTCTGCTGATCCGGGGTAGCACCACCACTTACTTACAAGGTGAAGTGATTTGGTCGAGTTTCGGGATCAGCTTTTAAGTTGCCGGTTTCAACTAGGCCGGCATAGTGGATGTGACTGCTACTCGCAATTATTGAATTGTAGTAGCAGTGACATACATTCATGGACCACACTCCAGCCTAACACCAAGCGGGGTGCTGTCATATGTCGAGTCACAATAAAAAGAATAAAAAAAGACAATATCAGCAATTTAACACTTTTGAAAAATAAATCATAATGTTTTACTTCGACAAACTTGGGGTCTTAGTTCGTAGAATCATCTTCGAAAGCCACCGCTTACATTAACAAACGAACCGTTTAAGTAACTTCAACCAACAATGCTAATTAAATTGAAATAAAACAAATAAATAATTTAATTCTAGAGAGAGAAAACAATAAAAAAGATAAAAAAAACTCAAACAAATCAGAAAGAAAATTAGTTATCTAATTAATGTACAAATTGGTAAACTTGGAAAGTTGTTTAACTCACTAAGAAGGTTAAGTACCCATTGTCCACCTTATTTAATTCCCCTGGGTGGACTACTAAAACAAACTCTAGTAGTGGGTCGTTGTTGATTTTTTAAAAGATAAAATGTAGTCGTTTTCTGAAGAACAAAAACGGTTCTTATTACGATCGACATGTGTAATACTTTATCAGCCCATGTGTTCTCTCCATCCTGTAACCTTGGATCCTTTAAGCAATGCGTAAAGAAGTGGCATAGTGACCACGGCGGCCGTGAACTAAGGCGTCTGATATTAGTCATCGGCACCCTAAACCTCCATCAGCTTACCAACAGGCAGGTGGAAGTCAGATTTCGAGTTACAATAAAAAAAAGTGTTATCGCGTTGATGGGACCAAAAAAGATTTAATAGGACTACGGAACTTACTTATGATCTAACTTAGGGAATAAACAAGGTAAGAAATGGGAACGGAACCGCTAAGAACGAATAAATAACTAAAATAAAATACAAATACTTTTCTCACCTTAATTACAACTTGGAGAAGTTAATAAAAGTCGTTAAGATATCTTAAGTAGTTGTAAATTATAGATTTCACTTTTAGTTATAAAATTTACTTATAGGATAACTAAATAACAAACTTTTATAAGCTGATGTCAGGCTGGAGTGTAAGCTTAATTATCTACTATGCCGGATCCGGCAACTTACAAGCTAATGTTACGAAACGCGACTATGTCACTTCACGGTATACTTGTAAGTGGTGGTACCACCCCTGCCTGCAAACCACTACACCACGGTAGCCTTGCATGTGCCTGAATAAAGATTCCTTATTCCAATCTTTCTATCCTCACCTGTGGGAAATATAGCGTAGATGTAATCTACAAAAGGATTTTAATCAAAACATTCGATTTTACATTACGATATGTCACTCAATGTACAATTTTCCATTACAAAGAACATTCTTTCTACGCAGTATGTTAAAATTCGATAAACGTTGTGAACATAATAATACAGATCTATCATGCCCAGGGGAAGTACCTTGTAATATAATGGGATAAGTCCAAATATTACATAATCTTATTAATGTGACTCGCTTTCTGACAGCATCCCTTTGATGTAAAGCTGTAGTGTGGTCTATGAATAGAGGCGAATGCTACTACAGTGAAATAACTGTAAGAATCAATGGCATCCAATATGCCGGTAACTTACGAGTACAAGCTGATCCCGAAACGCAACTAATTTACTTCACGGTCTGTAAGTGGTGCTACTGACTGTTTTTTCGGTCGTTGGCGCTTTTAAAGAAACTGAAACATTGCATAACCTTCTCCTTTACTATAGTCGGTTTAAAGTGATGACTAGAATAAATGCAGAAAAAATTTAGTTAAATTTGAAAATGTTCATACATTTATTCTTCAAACATTTAAATATTCAACAAAGAAATTATTTTTAGCTTTTCAATGCATACACAAACATGGGTTAAATTAACTCCATTATGGAAGTTTAAAATAGAATTTATTACAAATACCTTTTTATTATTGTACCTTGACATATGACAGCACCCTGGCTTGAGTTAAGAGTGAGATTCACGAATGGAGGTAACTGGTACTACAGGTAAATGACTTTAAGTAGCAGTCACATCCACTATGCCTCCTTAGTTAGAACTGAAAGCTTTCAAGCTATTTCTGAATCGCCACTAAGTCACTTCACGACCTGGGAAAGTTGTGAATACCTTGCGGATCGGCAGACTGGGCAATCGACTATTAACTATTAATCGACTCTTAAAAGTCTATTTTTAAATTTTAATAATTCTTCTAAAAAACACTTTTTTTATTGTGACTCGACATATTATGACAACACCCCGCTTGATGTTAAGCTGTCGTGCGGTCCATGAATGGATGTCACTGATACTTACAGTTCAATAACTGTAAGTAGCAATCATATCGGCCTAGTTGGAACCGGCAACTTACAAGCTGATCCCGAAACGTGACTAAATCACTTTACGCTCTGTAAGTGGTCCCTACCACACTAAGTCATGCATTTTTATTGGAACGAAGTTCCTTATCGCGAGTTGCGAAAGAGGGCTAGACGGAAAATTGTAAACGTTGCAACGTCATATTTTAGGATTCCGTAGTAAAAATCGGAACCCCTATAGATTCGTCATGTCTGTGTGTCTGTGACAGACAGACATACGGACGGACGGACGGACAGACAGGCAGGCAGGCAGGCAGTCCGTTCGTCCGTATGTCCGTTTGTCTATCTGTATGTCTGTCCGTCCGTCCGCCACTTTTTTCCGAAACTATAAGAGCCATACCATCGATGCAGTTTTTTCAAGACATTTAAATAAAATAGAATCCACAAGCCAATTATCAATATAGTCAACTGATTAAGTTTATATTACATTAAATTTGTTAATAATAATAAAAAATGTATTATAACTTTAAAAAAATATTATTACAATTCCTTCACTAATTAATCGAAAGTAACTTCGTTCCATCCGGGTGTCCCTCGACACCTCTCAAGTTTTTTTTTTAATAAGTAAAAAATATGACATATCGCCTTTTTATTCAAGAGCTCTGTACTCATCTTAGGGGCTCGAGGAGCAACCTTCAATTCAGGGATATTTGATCCAAATGGCTATATGTACTTGATGTTATGCTAAAATGGAACGATCGTTTCCTTTAAATAAAGCTGCCTTTGTTAATACCGCTGAAGGCCTTATTGACAAACAAAACTCCCTAATTTTTTTATTGTGGATTTTGACAGTGCCTCATATTTATTTATTTACAGATAGATGCCCAAACAGGTTACAATCTTAACGTGCGCAAAATAAAATAGAATAAATCAAAGATGTGAGATTGTAACCCAAAGCAGGGCATACAGCATAACAAAAAAATAAGAACACAAATTCAAAACAATAAAAGAGAAAAAAAAAGAGAAAATAACAATAAAAATAATAAAAAAACAAGCCAGTTACGAGCATCAAATAAACAACAAAGATTATCCCCAACCAATCGAAACAGCGCCCATAGAATCTGGGGTTGACCCGTCATCTCGTAACGATGCTCTTCAGGGATGTTTTAAGTTTAGAGAGTTTTATGTCAAAAATGTCTATGTCATGTTCTTTGACCAGTTCGTTGTAATATCGGCACATTCTGACCACCGGGTGTATTGTTTTTGAAGACATGTAGACCAAAGATATTTAGACATCGAATTCGATAATGTATGTTGATCTTTAAAGACGACAGCAGGCCTTGTGAGTCAATAGTACCATGAAGTATTATATCTTTAATGTGTTTTGTAAAAATAATTATATAGAAAAAGAAACCACGCATACTTATTCGTTCAACTGAAATCGGGGATCTATCCCGGTGTCTGTGGTCCAACTGAAGCATAGGCGTAGCATAGCTTTGTACCTAGGTGGTCAGAGCAGTCACGCGGTAAAAAAACTTAGGAAAAAGTAAATAAGGCATAGTGTTTTTTTAACCAGTGATTTAATAACCATAGAGCCTGTATGAAGAGAATTGTGGATGTGAAGGAGCAAGGGAGTTGAGTAAAAATCGTGGTAAGTGGCGGTCTGCCTATCCCTGTAGGAAAAAGGCGTGACAATTTGATTGATTGATTGATTTTTTTATCGTGACGACATGGCAGATTCCCGCCTGATGTTAAGCTGGAGTACGGTCCATAAATGGAGGTAACTACTACCACAGTTAATAACTGTAAATGGCAGTCGCATCCACTATCCCGGCCTAGTTGGAACCGGCAACTTACAAGCTGATCCCGAAACGCGATTAAGTCACTTTACGGTCTGTGATTATGTGTAAAATTGTGTTAACATTAATAAACGGTTGTGTTCGTTCATATAGACCTTATAATAAATAAATAAAATTATTAAGTAAATGAAATATATCTACTCCCAAAAACAGTCTACTGACCTCTTTATTTAATATAGAAACCTGAATGTGTATGGCAGCCTTTATTATAAAGGAATTCTCACATCTCCCTTATTGGAATATTAAGGCTGCGACTAATAAATGTAGCTTACAGGAATTTAAATGGAGCTTTTGTTGAACACTCTTTAAATCTAGACCGAGTCAATAACTTTTTACCCGTCTGCCAAAAAAGAAAAGTTACGTTTTTTTGTGTGTTTTTATTTATATTTTAAGCTGATGTTAAGCTGGATGTTAAGCGACTTTATGGATAAATAAAGTCGACCGTTACAGTTCAATAACAGCAAGTAACCGTCGCATCCACTATGCCGGCCTATGCGGAACCGGCAACTTTCAAACTGATCCCGAAACTTATAATTACTTCATTAGACCTCTTTTTTTTTGAGAACGCGACAGTTGATCAAGACTTGCCTGATGCGACTGGCATAGTAAATGCGACTACAAACTGAATATGTTTTATTTTTTAGTTGTTATTTTAAAATGTTATTTTTTTTAAGCCGGCATAGTGGATGTGACTCACTCACAGTTATTGAATTGTAGTAGCAGTAACATCCATTTATGGACCACACTCCAGCCTAACACCAAGCGGGGTGCTGTCATATGTCGAGTTAAATTAAATAAAAAAGTTTCGCACTCCTTGAATTAATTCCCTTTGCTTGCCAACAGGCAATCCGAAGTAGAGGTTGCATCTCATTAAAAAAAGAGGAACCATTTTTTTACATTTCTATACTAAGCTACTAAAGTGCCTTCATAGAATCATAGAAACAGGACAACCAAAGTACATAATTATAATACATTAATACCGGTGGGTGATCTCGAACTCGTGTTTCGGTTTGCGTGACCATTGCACTACACCACGGTCGATTATAACGTAAAAATGACTTTTGACTAATTCATACCATAATTCGATATATGAAGTGCCTTCTATGAATAGAAAGTAAATTTACTTCTAAAGAGAATATTAAAGCTAGCTGATAAAGTATTGTAAAATAGACAGAAGTCGCTCTACTTAGAAAGGGGACATGTTTTGAATCCGCCCGCGTCCGGGGCTCTCAATTGTCCCACGGTTCTGGTTTAATACCAATACGACATTCATTTCAATCCCACTGTTGCCGTTTTACGAGTATATCTAAAGAATGTTATTACCTGTGCTCAAAGTATTTTTGTATCGTAAAATAATTACAGATATACGATAATTACCTATAAGGTTCGTGGTGTATGTTCTCTCAAACCAAATGCCAGTATCAATGTATCTTTGATATAACTTGTATTTTGAAGCACGTTAAGTAGCTTAGTAAAAAAATATTAAACAAAAGTTACTATTATATAAAAATAATAAATATATAGTTTCTTTAATTGTATAAAAATCGCAAGATTTTTTAGCCCTTAACAAATCTTTTATAAAAGCCTAGCCTAAATCAACATATAATTTCATTAACATCCATTAGTTTTAAGGATTATGTATGTATAAAGCAATACAGATAAATAAAAGTGTTCAGATACAAAGACAAAAATCATATATGAAATTAATCACTTTGGAACGGAGCACGGGTTATACGGGCACTAATAGTAAGGACATAATTCATTTTGGGCTTTTATGTACTACTTTTGTAATGTTCGACGATAAAAAAATATATAAATGGTAGTTTCGATATTGTATTGATAAAACTAAGTAATACCAATTTTGCTTTTTCCTGCTTTAGTTTAGTTATTTGGAATATAAGATATGAATTTTGTATCATCTGTCAATCAACGCAATATTTGTTCTGCTTTGAACTGTCATAATTATAGTTTGATCATTTTGCACACATAAACTATGCAAAAGAAAGGATATATTTCAATTACATTGTAATCTTCGTACATCAAACTATTTTAAAATGCATATCAAATTGTTAATACAATTAAACCCAAGTCCCCATACAAAATGAACGATGTCCTTTAAGGGTCACAAAATTCTGTTAAAGTGATATCAAACTTGCTTCGCAGCAAACTATTGTTTCCCTTCCATCTAACACTACTGGACGGTTTTATGCCAAATTAACCAACACTTTCAATATTCAGTTTTATTCAGTTGTGAATTCAGTTTCTGAAGCGTTTTTTTAGTTCCTATTTTAATTTGCCAGTTGAATTATTCTACAGTTTTACAATTGTGCTTTTGATTTTAAAAGTATGTTGAGGTCTATTTTTAACACGCTTTATTAGCTCGACTTGTACGTATGTAACTATGTAACAATATCTTTCAAATTAATTTTCACCCACTTTTAGAGGTTGAAATTTTGTAAATTTGTACAAATCGATGACAATACAATAACTTTATTAAATTTTTTTTGACTGGCATATTAACGACTAAAGCAACAGTGAATTGACTTAGTTTTTTCAGCCATCGACATTCTTGGACTTACTCCTGTGTACCATTTATTTACTTTTTAGTTTACATTGTCTTATAAGAGTGTTTTTTTTTTAGTTTTTTTAACTATAGTTTTATTAAAATAATAAAAACAATAAATATTGATTTAATGTGTAATTTCGCACAATATCGACAGCTATGTACTCGTATTTATTAGTTAATTAGTATGCACTCAGGTAGTACATAGTATGTACATACACGCAACCATACACTTTTTTTAATAGTGACTCCATATCCACATCAAAGAATATAAAAGAATGGATGATGTTTGAAAATGACAATGCTTTTTTATTAATTATAACAATTTAAGTGCAAACTTCAAAAAAGGTCGGCACAATATTATCACTGGATATTATTACAAACACTCACGTATAATTACGTCGGGGGAAGCCTCCGTATTCTGTCAACCGAATCGGCAGTCGAACTAAAAGGTTTGGTGCTTTGTAGAGCAATCAATAAGAGGAATGCTTTATCAGCCCATGTGTTTTTTCCATCCTATAACCTTGGATCCTTCAAGCCATGCGTGAATAAGCACCTTTGGCACCTTTGTCAGCGACTGAGGCAACCGTAAACTGAGTCGGTTTTTTCAGTCGTTGGCACTCTTCTTGCTTATGTCCTCTTGGCCTCCTCTTGGCATGTCGAAGTCAATAAAAAATCACAATATAAAAACCTTCTTCTAAAGTAAATACCAAGGTATAGATAGATTCTCCTACTTTGTTAAAATTCTGCGAATTCCTTTTGTAAAAAAAACTATTGGGCACCTTTTCTTACTCATCGAACTCTAATTACAAGTTAGGCACTTTGCCGATAGAAGATTAGAAGCACACCTTGTTAGTGCGCGCTTACTACGTTCAAGTCAGATTTTAATTTAAAAACTTCATCTGAAATGAAATATGACTTAGTTATTTATACCAGTAAATGTAATGATTTTAAGTGAGGTGAGGTGAGATGACATGAGATGAGATGGGATGAGATGAGATGAAATGAGTTGAGATGAGATGTGATGAGTTGAGATGAGATGAGATGAGATGAGATGTGATGTGATGTGATGTGATGTGATGTGATGTGATGTGATGTGATGTGATGTGATGTGATGTGATGTGATGTGATGTGATGTGATGTGATGTGATGTGATGTGATGTGATGTGATGTGATGTGATGTGATGTGATGTGATGTGATGTAATGTGATGTGATGAGATGAGATAGAATGAGAAGAAATGAAAAGAAACTAAAAGAAATGAAAATAATTTATTAGCATGGGCATGGGCTTAGCATATTTGCTCATCGTCTGATGCTAACATGGCTTCGGAAGGCGTATGACGAGAACAAGGCCACAAAAATAGCCTGTACATTGTACATATAAAACAAATAGGTATTTAAAATAAGGAAATAGTTACTATCCATATATTATGGTACACCAAAACAATAAAAATCGGCCAAGTGCGAGTCGGACTCGCCCATTAAGGGTTCCGTAGCAGCAAGTAACATAATATTAAGACTTTGATCGATGTTTTATTAATAGTGTATTTTTTTAATTAATAAAAAAAATTATTGATGGGTAAACATTATAATTAGGTACCTAAATGATAGGATTTAGATCTAACTACGAGCTCGTATATGCGAGCCCATATAGGGTTGTGATAGCTAAACAAGATAATATATATTTCAGTTTGACAAGATAAAGTTTTATTCTAATATGAGTAGGTACGGTATTCCCAAATTAATAATGCGCATGCAGGTCTTCGTAATTGTGGTATTCCCGGAAACACCCGAATCATTGAATCGTAAGAGCCCTAAACAATGCACTTGCATTTTGCACCTTGTTCGAAAGAAATAGGAGTCAATATCATGTGTACACAATCGAAAACATTCTTTCGACGCTCGGAAATACGACCGTTGTCGAACAGTGACGAATTATGAAAAAATTTGACGTAAACGAAAACAGTGAAAAAATTTCTATGCGCATTAATCGTAAGAGCCCTAAACAATGCACTTGCATTTTGCACCTTGTTCGAAAGAAATAGGAGTCAATATCATGTGTACACAATCGAAAACATTCTTCCGACGCTCGAAAATAAGACCGTTGTCGAAAAGTGACGAAGATTTCTATGCACATTATCATGACATTATCACTTTGGGAGACCTGTATGTATTTTATGTATTTAGATGTGAGGAAATGAACAGAACATCTTAAAACTTATTAGGTTGACGTTTTATAGTAAGTATTTACCTATTTCTAAGCAGTAATTGAGTTTAAAAGAATAATTTCGATGTAAGTAATCAAAATAATTTTTATTCAACTAAAACATTATGAAATCGTCAACGTACTATACTTAGCATTCGCAAATGTATCGAAAAATTAGCTCCGTGCGCATGATGCTTCATCAACGTCGGCCCTCGCTCTATGTGGTCTCTACCTGCCCGCTTGGGTTAGAACAGTCGGCAACCTGCCCCCCGCGCGCTTCGCACCCTTATTTGTGAAGCCACGCCCCCGCGAATTATAATAATTATTTACTTAGGCACCTATTATAGATTTATCATTAGAAAATAATAGCTCACGGTTAAGGCATAAGGTTTATGTTTATGAAATTAAATGATTTATTATTATTTTAATATTTGAGTTGATTGAATGAAAGGTATATTGCGGTTTACGATTTATGACGTATTAAAAAAAAACTACTTACTCGATCTTGTTCAAACCAATTTTCGGAGGAAGTTTACATGGTAATGTACATCATATATTTTTTTAGATTTATCATTCTCTTATTTTAGAAGTTACAGGGGGGGGGACCAACTTTTTACCACTTTGGAAGTGTTTCTCGCGCAAACTATTTAGTTTAGATTAAAATGATATTAGAAACGTCAATATAATTTTTTAAGACCTATCGATAGATACCACACACGTATGCGTTAGATGAAAAAAAAATTTAGAGATTTAGTTCTAAGTATGGGGACCCCCAAAATTTATTGTTTTTTTTATATTTTTGTGTGAAAATCCTAATGCGGTTCATAGGATACATC
Source organism: Tinea trinotella (assembly GCA_905220615.1). Lineage (NCBI taxonomy): Eukaryota > Metazoa > Arthropoda > Insecta > Lepidoptera > Tineidae > Tinea > Tinea trinotella. Next base: position 2,706,444 of record HG992328.1, on the reverse strand, counting down.
TATTTACCAAGTTTCAATAGTATAGCTCTTATAGTTTCGGAAAAAAGTGGCTGTGACATACGGACGGACAGACAGACAGACAGACATGACGAATCTATAAGGGTTCCGTTTTTTACTACGGAACCCTAAAAACGAAGCAATACAGGTACCAACACATACAATAATTAATATACAATATTTGTTTCTCTCTCGTCCCTAAGGGAGACTGCCTTGAATGCCAAAGAGCAATAAATTAATAATCAATCAATCAAATCGTCATGCTTTTTCCCAGAGGGATAGGCAGAGACAATGGAGCGCTACTTGCAACGAACCTGACACAACTCCCTCGCTTCCTTCACATTCACTATTCTCTTCATTCAAGCTCTACGGTTATACGAGTATGCACAAGGCAACCTATAGTTGGGGAACGAGCTAAATGAATTCGGGGGCTGAGGTGCGGTGGGGCGTGAAACGACCACCACCCGTATCTTGGTGGCCGCTTTTAGTGACGCTCATAGCTCGGCGATGTCATTTATTATCGTTAAAAACGTGTCCATATTTTCTTTGTTTGATTATTGAAAAATTAGTGAGTTAATTGAATACAAGAGAGTCGTCATCCGTATTCAGGCTAGAACCATTATTAGGAACGTGATTAAAATGTGTGAAAAAGAAAAAAAAACATGCAGTCACTATTCTCAAAATTAAATTAATATATAATTCATTAAAAATTGTTGCTGTCTAATGTTTATACTTAAATTTAATACACATTTATAATTTTTAATAACTAAATCTATTTGCATTTTAAGGAAAGTGTGTGTTTATTGTTATCGACATTTTGCATTTTACTTTACTATTCATAATAGACACGTGACCATGACGTCACAACTGCATTCCTCACACGTTCCTTTAACTCGTTCCCCTACTATAGCTTTCTTGAGGATGTCTCTGATTAGGTCCTGGGCTTGCCTTGTTTAACGTATCCATTTACCTAAGAATGGATATAAATTAATAAGATATTTGTTATTAAAGCTTTAAATGAAAAACATTCGTTTTCTTTACTTCTACAAAAACACACAAATAAGTCTTATTAAAAATAGTAAAAAACATTTAAAAAAATTGAAAAATACAAGGTTTTAATTTTTATTTTGTTAATTAGCACTAGAATTAAGGCCCTGATTTCGTCATATTAAAAGAAATACTTGAACAGTGTGAATGTGTCATGAAAAGATCTTTCCACGTCGAAGATTTTCGATAGACACAAAGACTCCATTATTAAGGAACTTCTTAGAAATAGGTGTTTTTAGTTTTTTTTTGTTCATTCCTATCAAAGACACTTTCAATTGACGAGCCATTGAGTGTTTCACAAAAAAAACTTTTTACTGGATGATTTTTCACTAAAGTATAATTGATTTGTTTTTTTATTGTAACGCGACATCTAATGAGGCAAGCGCAAGGCAATTTAAAAAATCTGACTTAATTTTCTATTGCCCAGTGGCGTACCGATAAGATACGGCGCCTAAGGCAAGCATTGAGGTTGCGCCCTTTCGTAAGTTATCAAATGTAAAATAAACATAAACACTTGATAAAACATTGTTGAGGTAGGAGCAGCTACAACATCCTAAATCATGCTTAAGATATTCTTTAACTAAGCTTTTACCGTCCTTTAGACATATCTGGAAGAAACCAATAAAAAACTCTCGAACTTGAACCGATTTTTCCTTGGTTTATTAATATTTTTAAATTTTATAAGTTGCGAATCGCGCCCCCTTCAGATGGCGCCCAGGGCACGTGTCCCCTAGTTACGCCAATGCCTCAGTGGGTGATCGTCGTAATGTTGGCCTATTCGCATTTTCCTTATGCCGACGAAAATGCTGTGAAATTGCGTCGCGGTCGCAAGTGACCAATCAACGTAGTTTACCTATTGATTTGTTATTCGCTGATTGGTCACAAAGATGTCAAATACCAGTGCCACGCAATTTCACTGCTTTTTCGACGCCAAGTGTATTAGGAGAACTGGGGATTATTCACGTTTTGGTTAAAACAGGTTGTAGGATGGGTAAAGCACAAGGACTGTTAAGAATTCCTCTTGTCGATTGTTCGACAAAGAAACGACGTGCCGAAAATTTAGTTCTACTTCCGACACATGACCACCTGATGAGGACTTCTGGACAGGACGTGGCTGCAGTGGACTTCACTAATGGACCGTGTTATTGGGAGTGATAAGCAAAGAGTTGATGAGCCGCGTCTGCCCAGTTTCAACACATAAACCACTTTCAAGTACATAAACCGTGACGTTAACGTGAAAACTAGCTACGTATCGAAATCAGCTTTTTCAAACCGGGTCTTTCGACCAGTAGTGGATGTGACTGATACTTGCACTTATTTAACTGTAGTGGATTTCGCTTTGAATTGTCACAGATCACACTTTAGCACTCAAGCTACTATAAAAATATATATTGAAATGAATTCAAGAAATTTTATGAGGCTTACTATCGCGTTTATTTTTCGGTAAAGAAATATAAACCCTGAACAATGAAACAGAATTAAATTATGAAAAGGGGTAGTTTTAAAAATAATGACTCAGTCTCTCCGGCTGCAAAGCTTTCGAAACGTCGGAATAATAAAAAAAAAATGTAAAATCATTGCGCAAAATCTAAGAAAATACTATATTTTAAAGAATCTTGGCGGCCCTAGGTCAGCCATAAGCACAGTTTTAGATCGTATGTCGAGGGCGGCATTGGTGAGGTCTTACAATATTTGGTTGGATAGAGGGGACAGTGAAGGCAGGGAAGGTGAGTGTTGACATGTCACAAAAAGCTTTGAAACCTACATTTCGGTCACAAGTCCGAAACGCTGACTTCATTCTCATGCCACGCGATAAACCCGGCACTCGCACAGAGAATCCATGGATGCTAAGAAATAGTTTCATTTCATAAATAACACCACTATCACTCGCATAATGCTGCTCTTTATTAGGAGAACAAACTTAAAACGTGAGAAAAGTAAATAACAATTATGCATAATTAAACAGGTTGGTTCTCTGTTGCATAACAATATAAAAGCAGAATGAGTGCTGTGACGATACTTCGTCGCATTGCATGAAATCTTTTTGGCATTCCGCCAAATGACTACGCTCAGTACACTTACCTAAATGGCAAACGAAATTTTAAGAAAACACCCTCTACGTGGAATAGCTCGTTGTGATTGTAATACGAGTAGAAGGTGTTTTATGTGTCAATCAATCTTTAAAGGTGTAGTGGCGGTGCGATGGTCATCTTTAATGTACTTTGGTTATACTGCGGGCGTGGACGAACGGTTTAGCGATTGGTTTGTTACGCGTAAAGTCCCGGGTTTGATTTCCGGTCGGAGCAAATATTTGTTTCATAGCTTTTATTTGTAATATTTCATAATATTAAATTTTGCAAAAATTTGTTAATAAAAAAAGAGATAGATTTGGGTCTGGTTATAAAAGAGTGGTAGGCAGTGGTACCCAGTCTGCCGATCCGGGGTAGTACCACCACTTACAAGTATACAGACCGTGAAGTGATTTGGTCACGTTTCGGGATCAGCTTGTAAGTTGCCGGTTCCATCTAGGACGGCATAGTGGATGTGATTGCTACTCACAGTTAATGAATTGTAGTGGCAGTGACATTCATTCATGGACCACACTTCGGCTTAACATCAAGTGGGGTGCTGTCATATATCGAGTCACATGAAAAAAAAACGCGTAACTCAATGACATTGGGCTTTGTTTTGACAGTTGAACTCCATTAATGAGCTTTAGAATTAAAATTGCGACCGCGCAACACACTAAGAATTGATGTTCATTTTCATTAACAGTTTAAGCTCATTGAAACGTATTGTACGAATGAATAAAAGTTGTTTTTGACACTAACAGCGACCGCGTAACTTTTTGACAAATAGGAATGAATTTCATCATGAGCATTGAAATTGTGCAGACGGTCCTCTGTTTCTATAATACAAGCACTTTGGTAGCTTAATATAAAAGCTTGTCACGCATAAGAACCTACTAGGATTGGTCTCAACCATCGATGATATACATCGATGGTTGAGACAAGTTGACCGCAATAAAAAAAATTAAAACGTAACGTTAACTTCTTATTAATAATGCTCTTAAAAAATAGAGGTCGCAGTAATCATAACCATAGAGTCTGTATGAAGGGAATTGTGGATGTAAAGAAGCGAGAGAGTTGTGTCTGTATCTTGGAAAGTGGCCGTAGAAATTAGAAAAAAATTCATGATGTTAAACAATCAATTAAACATACAATCCAATAGTGACCAAAACCATATCACAAAAAAACTCAAACACAATATAGACGTCGAATGAATCGTGATTTCCCACACCTCATCAATTGAAACAGCGCGTTGGCCATCGGAGATTTGGCAGGACACAGACAATATACCCAATAGACGGCGCGAAGGTTTGAAACTTTTAATATTTCTAAAAGTGGGGCAGTAGTACCTAGTCTGCCAATCCTACTTGCAGTTATTAATAGTAAGTACTCATAGATCACACGCCAGCTTAACATCAGGCGGGTGTTGCAATATTTCGAGGCAGAATATTTTTTTTATTAAATTACAAATATTTATTGATCAAATAAATATTTTCTTCGTGTTTAATTATTTAAGAATGATAGACAGACAATCGCAGAGTAGGTAGGCCTCCCACTAGGTGGACTGACGACATAGTGAAAGTCACAGGTAACCGGTGGATGCAACTGGCATGTTGTCGTTCGGAATGGCGTTCTAAGGCCTATGTTCAGCAGTGGACGCCTTCTGGCTGATGATGATGATGATGAGGCAGACAATCTGCTGAACCAAAATAGTATCCCAACTTTCCATTGTGATACTACTTTGAAATGACTCAATCGAGTTTTGGGACCAGCTTGAAAGTTGCTTGTTCCAACTAGACTGAGATTATAGTGGATGCGGCTGCTACTTTCATTTATTTGACTGTAGGAGCAGTCGCCTTCTTTCAAAGACCGACCTGAAATCAAACCCGCGACGTACGCGTAATTTTAGTAAAGATTAGTCGACATCACAGGAGAGCGGAGAGTTGGCAGCTACCTCGGACAAAGAACGCTGCCAGTATCTTCGGAACCTTGCCTAAAGGGACTCCTTTTAATAGTGTATTTTAGTTATTTTTTATATTTTTTAAGGTTTTTAGTATTAGTAGAATAGATGTGTAATTATTAGTTCATTTTAATTTTAACTTTGAATAATTGTATGTTTCCTTAATAAATATATGTATATTTAGAAAAATAATTTAACTTAACTTAAAACCGCTTATATAATCTGTGCGCGAGTATGAAGAAAACGAAAATAAATCGGATTATAAAGGGTCGTCAATAAATCTAATCTAGAATCACGATGTCATGGACACGTGCCGATTGCCCCTAGAGATAACTTTCATAACTTTAAGGCGGATATACGAAATTAGGATGGGAGAGTAAACAAGGGAGTTGTGTCGGATTTGTAAAAATTAGCGCTCCATTAGGTCCGCATACCTACGCCTAACGTAAACATAACATTTTTATTTCAATCAATTAATCAAATTGTCACGCCTTTTCCCCACAGGGATAGTCAGAGACAATGGAGCGCCACTTGCCACGATCCTGACACAATTCCCTAGCTTCCTTCACGTTCACAATTCTCTTCATACAAGCTCTATGGTTATGGGCACTAGGCAACCAGGCTTTCTTGAATCATAATAGTTCTTAAATTCACCTAAAGCTTAATATTTATTTATTTAATTATTACTTTATTGTGTAACATAATTAACTTAAATAAAGCTTATAAATATACATGCATTAAAGATGCATGGGAACTTATTACATATTAGGTATTATATTTATTACACATTATTACTTAATACTAAATGAAATGAAATGAACTTTATTTGCAGGATACATGGTATACAGTAGATAAAATGTAGATGGTAGTTTCACATGATCCACCATTTTGGCATGCAAATTTTTTAATATACAATTTTAAAATTTTAACAATTATATAAATTTTGAATTCAATTAAAATTAATGTCATACTATTATATTATAAGTCAATCCTTATATTCTAAATATTCTTTCATATTATAGAAACACTTTTGCGTCAATCATTTATATAATTCGTTTTTAAAACAATTTATTGATAACATTTTTATGTCCAGTGGTAAAAATCGTTATTGCCATACAGTAGCAATTCGCTCTACATAGTCCACTGACACACTGGCATTACTAGCTGTGTAGGATCCCAAAACAGCAATCTCTTTCAGGCAACCTATTTTTAACACGCTTTTATTACTCGTAGCTTAACTTGTATGTATGTAACTATGTAACGGAATATTTAAAATATTTTTTTACCCACTTCTAGATGTCTAAATAATTTGAAATTATTGAAATTATTGAAAACCGATAACAATACAATAATTTCAATAAATATTTTTTTGGTTGGCAAAGTGACGGCGACAGAGGCAACCGTGAACTGACTCGGATTTTTCATTCGTCGGCATCTTCTTTCACCATTTATTCAATTTTTAGTGTTCTACAGCGTGTTTTTTCGATTTTTTAACTATGGTTTTATTATTTTATTGTGACTCCATATGCATGATGGAGGTTCACGAGTACCGACAACTGCACAACCAAAAAAATATTATTCATAATCAAGTAATATCTAATATTCATATCTTTTTATTAAAATTAAATTTTGTTAAAATTTTCTATTCTAAGCTACTAAAGTGCTTGTATAATAGAAACATGACAACCAAAGTACGTATATCAAAGATAAATTGGTACCTATGAGTGGTTTCGAACCCGTGCCACCCGGCTTAAGTAGCTATTGCACTGCCACTACACCACGGTCGCCTTGTATTATTTAGTATGATTGAATAACATCGCCTTAACAAAGGTAGGGTCATTCATAACTCTATGTAACCAAGTCTGCTCAATCGTTATAAGTTACGGAAAAGTTTAGTTGTTCGGACACTGTTAGGGGTTTGCCTTCTACTCCTATGTTGTACTAATATTTGAAACACCCACCACCGCCCAAACCACCACTAGATTACGATTGTTTTTTTTTTATTAAATATTTTACTCCGACAACCCACGAGTTAAAAGTCAAGGATGGCTGTTCATAATGCGGTACTCGTTCCTACATTGATGTATGGAAGTGAATGTTGGGTGTGGCAAAAGAAGCATGAGAGTAGAATTAACGCTGTAGAAACGCGGTCATTAAGGAGTGTATGTGGAGTGACAATAGCGGATGGATAAGGAATAGCACAGTGCGTGATAGATGTGGTTTAAAAGAAGATGTAGTGACAAGGATTGACAAAGGTATGCTGCGATGGTTGGGCACATAAAAAGGATGAGTGAAAGTAGATTGATAAAAGCAATTTATAAATCTGATGTGGATAGATGCTTTAAACAAGGCAGGCCCAGGAGGGTGTTTTCTGATCAAATCGGAGACAAGAAAGCTAAGTTGCTTAGTGCTCATAACTTTAGAGCTTGTATGAGGAGAATTGTGGATGTAAAGGAAGCGAGGGAGTTGTGTTAGGATCGTGGCAAGTGGTGCTCCATTGTCTCTGCCTATTCCCGTGGGAAAAAGGCGTGATAATTTGATTGATTGATTGATTGGTATTAAGCAAATTGGATATTAGTTATACTATTATAAAAAAAAATGAGGCAGATATTGGCTCCAGGTCTACGTATTTATAAGAGTTATAAATGAATAGGCAATGACACTTTCAAGTATGCAGACCGTGTAGTGACTCAGTCGCGTTTTGGGATCAACTTAAAAGTTGCTAGCTACCACTAGACTGGCATAGTGAATGTGACTGCTACCCACAGTTATTTACCTTTTTTTAATATTGTGACTCGATATATGACAGCACCCCGCTTGATGTTAAGCTAAAGCGCGATCCATGAATGGATGCCACTGCTACTACAATTCCATAACTGTAAGTAGCATTCACATCCACTATGCAGGCTTAGTTGGAACCGGCAACTTACAAGCTGATTCCAAAACGCGACTAAATTCCTGCACAGTTTGCATACTTGTAAGTGGTGGTACTACCCCGGATCGGCAGACTGGGAACCACTGCCCACCATTCTTGAAAGTACCACTGTAGAAGAAGTTGCCTCTAATCATCCAAAGAATTATCAGACGGGCCGCTGTCATTTGTTGAGCTACAATAAATTTAATGTCGTGTCACATTTTCATTGTGACACGACATCTCACCTTGACTCGCCTAACGATAAGCAAGAGGAGGTCCAAGAGTGACGACGACTGGAATAACCGAGTCAGTTCCCGGCTAAAGGACATCATTCATTTTGGACTTTTATGTACTACTTTTGTAATGCCCAATGATGAAAAAATATATGGTAGTTTCGATACTTGTATTGATAAAACTAATAACACTTTTGCTTTTAAGTGCTGTGCAATTGAGTTATTTGGAAAATAAGATATGGATTTTGTATCGTCTGTCAATTGCAAAGACACGCCTTTTTATCAGTTCTGCTTTGAACTGTCATTTTTATAGTTAAATCATTTTGCACACATATAATTATTGAATTAATATTACTAGCGTAGTAATATTAATATAATTAATAATGCATATACTATGCAAAATAAAGGATATGTTCCAATTACATTGTAATCTTCGTACATCAAACTATTTTGAAATGTATACTGTTATACAATGCAACTGTTAATACAATTAAGTTCAAGTTCCCATACAAAATGAATGATGTCCAGTGGCGTAGCGTGGCGGGGGCGGAGGGGGCGGCCCGCCCCGGGCGGCACATTTAGGGGGCGGAAAAATTTACAAAAACTGAAATAAATCGTTAAAATTTGTGCCTAAAATTCATATTTTTGTTGTACCTATGATTGAAACTCCTAAATAAGGTGGCGGCAAATATTTTTTCCGCCCCGGGCGGCTGTCTTCCACGCTACGCCACTGATGATGTCCTTTATATATATATATATAATATGTGTATTATATTAAATATATTATAATCTGAGAGCTTTCATAGTGAGATTAAACCTTTGCAAGTGCTCTTACTTTTAAACGACTCATCAAAAGCCACAATTTTAACGATCGCTGAATCATTGTCTATGAGATAGCTACGAAAACATTACAATATTAAATTATTACCTTAATCATTGACTTAATGACTTTAATAGGCCAAAAGTTCGAACATTTATTAAAATTAAGGTATTTTTCACAATAACAAAAACTGCTATAATACGTTGCCTCTACTTATGTATAAACTTAAACCTAAAAGGTAAAATGGATGGATGGATTGATGAATAAAGAAGAACGAAAGAAATAGGCGACCAATTTATCTTTGATATTTGCGCTATGGTCGTCCCGTTTTTATGATACAAGCATTTAAGTAGCTTAGTATAAAAATGTAAATAAATAAACAAAACAAACATTATTAAAAAAATTAAGATAAGTGGAAGGATAGAATTGGGCCAACTCAGAAGTCTGTTTCTTGACCAAATCAAAAGTATCCTTAAAAAAACAGAGAAAAGGGAAATTAATGAGTGGTGACAGAATCTTGGCGCTCCATTGCCTTAGCCTATCCTTATGAAAAATGAGGTGTCACATTGAGATTCGATATTAATATAAATATACATTAATTAATATCCGGCATAGTGGATGCGACTGGCATCTTGTCGTTCAAAATGGCGTTCCAAGTGGGATGCCTATGTTCAGTAGTGGACGCCTTCTGGCTGATGATGATGATGATAGTGACGGCGACTGAGCCATTGTAAAGTTAAGACTCGTATTGTAAAGTTTCATTAAAATCCATCCAGTAGTTTTTGCGTGAAAAAGTAACAAACATCCATCCATACTCACAAACTTTAGCGTTTATAATATAAGTAAGGAATTTGCACGTCATCTCCCAGCCTATAAATAAAGTACTTCCGTTCCATTAATTTGGTTTTATGAGTTCTCTTATGTCACTAACATAGTAGCACTTTTATCTTTGAACATTCGCCTTATTTTAATTTATTACTTGATTTCAAATATTCCTTTTTAAATGTTAATTGCACTCTCTTTTAAGTGTCAATTTAAATGTCTAAGGCGACCGTAGTGTAGTGGCAGTGCAATGGTCACACAAATCGCGAGCTCAAAACCATTCTCCGGTACCAATGTATCTTTGATAAATGTACTTTGGTTGTCCTGTTTTTTTATGATACAAGCATTTTTGTAGCTTAGTATAGGAATGTAAATAATAATAATAAATAAATAAATATATCTTTAAAAGCGCTAGACAGAAAGTTGGTGGATACTCGCCAGTCTGCTGATCGGTAGTATCTTGGTACTATGCTACTTTATTTAATAGTGACAAACTTTGGTATTTTTTTATTATGGCTCAACGCATAAAGGTGTGACTCCGCCAGCGACTGCAGACCGCAGACTGCACTACTTGTTTGTATGAGATTGATTCCGTGCAAGGCGACATTAGTCTGCAGCCTCCGCATTAATATTCCAAACATCATATTTATAATCTATGACTTAGCAAATGCTGATTGTCGCAATAGTGTCGCCTTGCACTGAATCAATCTCATACAAACCGTCTGCAGTCATCCGCGGAATCACACCTTGATCCGAATTTCATATCTGTATCCATCTATAATATCCACACGTTAAACAACACCTCCATTAGACGGTGTTGTTTGCGAGCGGAGTCGTGTAAATGAGCTCCGACCTCAATCCCTTCTATATTTAATACGCTCTATCGCATTATATATTATCATACATATACTCCGCATGTTATTACAGTATTTAGTCAATATTAATTATTTGTAAATACAATGTTTCGAGCAAGTTTGACATTATACTTGAGAAACAGTAAATAGTGATGCGAATATTACATTAATTAATTATTATTTTTTTAATACTCAAAAACCTATGTTGTATTATTTATAAACAGAAACGATATAACAATATCTTATTATAACGATATATATTATCTTATTAATTAATGCATATATAAAGAAATATAACACATTGATAAGAAAAAAAAAAAAAAAGAAAATTAACTAAAATACATTATTAAAAGGAGTCCCTTTAGGCAAGGTTCCGAAGATACTGGCAGCGTTCCCCCTTTGAATAGCTAGACTAATTCTTTGTCCGAGGTAGCTGCCAACTCTTCGGTCTCCTGTGATGTCGACTAACCTTTTTGATATTTCCTTAAAAAGCCTTAAAGCGCTAGGACCCCACGGACCAAGGGTCTCGACACCGAATGGGACAAAATCATACTCAAAATCAAAATTAATTATTTACGTGTTGGGAATAACGAAATATAATCAGTATGTAGAACTAAATGTTTTTTACGTCCTGTCGCGGTCGCCTGTTGTTGTGAATGGGAATATTTACATTATCGTTTCCCTTTATAATTAATACAACATAGGTTTTTAAGTATCTTTCTTTACAGAAAGGACATCATTCATTTTTGGCTTTTATCTACTACTTTTGTAATGTCCAATGATGAAATAATATATAAATGGTAGTTTCGATACTTGTATTGATAAAACTAATAACAGTTTTGCTTTTAATTGCTGTGCAATTTAGTTATTTGGAAAATAAGATATTGATTTTGTGTCGTCTGTCAATCACGGAGATACGCCATAGATTTGAATTGTCATAATTATAGTTTGATCATTTTGCACACCTAAACTATGCAAAATAAAGGATATATTCCAATTACATTGTAACCTTCGTACGTCAAACTATTTTAAGATGCATATTAAACTGTTATTAAAATTAAGCCCAAGTATCCATACAAAATGAATATCCTTTTTTAGATCAGTATGAAAATGAAATATGAAAATATAATCAGTATGTAGATCTAGATGTTTTTTTCACGTCCTGTCGCGGTCGCCAGTTGTTGTGAGTGGGAATATTTACATTATCGTTTCCCTTTATAATTAATACAACATAGAAATTGACTATTTTTTTTACTGAAATTTTAATATTAACATTTTATTTTTACAGATTTGTAGTTAACAACAGTACGACTGTGTATGATACAAAAAAAAATTTTTTAAATTGTGACTCGACACCTCGACTTGCCTGACATCGCTCCAAAGCGTAATGCGATCAAAAATCCGGTCTAGCTCCGTTACGATAGATCTCTTATCCCGGAGATTCCCGTTTTTGGCTGCGGGGCGGGTCAGCTTCAATGCACAGTGCCGGATCCAAGGCACAGCATGTCATTGATATGCAGAAGTAACAAAGTCGGCGATGAAGCCCTGAAAGACGCCGGTTTAATTTATTATTATTTACATTTCTATACTAAGCTACTAAACCTGCTTGTATCATAGATACAGGACAACCAAAGCACATATATCAAAGATACATTGGTACCGGTGAGTGGTTTCGAACCCGTGCTCTCGATTCTTTAATTCTTTTTATTGTTTATAATTATATTGTTTAATAATTAATTGTTTTTTATATGTGGTCAGTTTACAATTTAACGACAGTTTACAATCTCGCGAATTAGATTATAAACTCACGGTATTCGCAATTATACGGTGACATATACACATAGATTCCCATCACTAAAAGTGGTTAATATGTTGCCCACCCCTTTGGTTGGGGCATTAATTCAATTTGTGTGTATCAAAGGGGATCATTACATACACTGTTTGTCAATTAGACGCCACAAACACAAATTACAATAATATATTAATATACTATTATTATATAATAACAATATATATGTAGTTATGCATGATCGTTTTGTTTGTTTATTTGTTGAGCCTTCGTGTGCCTAAGCGCTGATCAGAGCTCGCAGACAAGTTAAACACGAATTTTTGGGAGTTTTGGCGGGCAACTGCAACTGACAGGACGCGCAATTTTGAATTATTTGAAAAGCTTGTGTTTTTCATAAATATCCAGTAATAGTTTTTAAGTTGATCAAGTATAAACAAGTAATTTAAAGTTGTGAAACGTGTTTCTTCATGTTCCCTCCAAGACTTCTTCTGAAGTTTTAGTAAAGGCTTTCCGCCGCTTTACTAAAACGATCATCATCAACCTCATTCTCATCATCATCATTTGATGAATCACTCGCGTGGTTCATCTTCATCTTTACTTGACAATGTTTTAACATTGAACCATATATTTTTACTTTGACACTGGCAAGTTAAAAGCCATAAACAAGAAGAAAGAAAGAACACGAATTTTAAATATCATCTATGATTAAGTACAATATACTTGAAGCCCTGTTACAGTTATACATACATAACATTATACATATATACATATATATACACACATAACTCGTAACATTCAAATAACATGGTCGAAACAAAATACAATGAAGTATTTTCTTAGATTTTGCGCGAACATTGATTAATGAATTAAACAAATTTTATGCGACTTACTATCGCGTTTATTTAGGTTTAGATAGGTCACGGAGATAAAAATACATTTTTTTATTTTTGTGTCCGTGACCACGATGGCTGCAAAGCTCTCGAAACGTCGGAATAATAAAAGAAATGTAAAATCTAAACCAAAATAAATGCGATAGTAAGCCGCATAAAATTTGTTTACTTCAAAATACAATGAAATTAAAATTGAATAAATTCTACACAAACTAAATAAATTAAGTAGATACTACAAAATTAAAAAGTAAAATAAATAATGTCTATATATAAACTAAATTAGTAATTATACAAAATTAAATATCATCTATGATTAAGTACAATACTTAATACATAACATTTAAACAACATGGTCAAAACAAATACAATGACATTAAAATTAAATAAATTACAATAAAATTTACTATTAAGGGATTATATATTACATGCATGAAGATCTAGGGACGGATTTAGAAGTGTGATGATGATAAAAACATATTATTTTTATCATCATCATTAGCCGGAAGAAGTCCACTGCTGAACATAGGCCATTTTAAACGACAAAATACCAGTTGCATCCACCGGTTATTTGTGACTTTCATTATGTCCCACTAGGTGGCTAGTGGGAGGCCTACCTACGCTGCGTCTAAACCTTTTTTCCCCATTGGTAGTCGGTTCTTCAAGCGGTTCTTCTTTTTCCATCAAATTCAGCTTAACATCAAGCGCAGTGCTGTCAAAATTACCGCGTTAACGAATGGAACTTTGCGAGCGAAAAGTCGTTGATGATGATGAACAATATTATTTATGTAAGTTTAATCAGTGAAAATGCGAAGAGCTCTGTGGAAAAAATTCGCTGGGCACCCGTGAAATGAATTAGTTTTCTCAGGCGCCCCTATATTTTTTTTATTGTGACACATCTGACCTCGTCCCGCCTGATGATAGTAAAAGGAGGTCAAAGAGTGACGACGCCTGAGAAAACCGAGTTTGTTCACGGCTGCCTCAGTCGCCGTCACTATGCCGGCCAAAGGTGTACGCATCGCTTGAAGGATCCAAGGCATAGGATGGAAAGAACACATGGGCTGGAAAAGCATTCCACTTGTCAATTGTTCTACAAAGAAAAGACGCACCGAACTGATTAGTTCGACTGCCGATTCGGTCGATAGAATGTGGATGCTTTCCTCGACCTGTGCGGGTATCTTATCCTTTCATAATTTTACGACAAAATATATAATAATAGTAAGAAACAACAAAGCGAAATGCAAGTTTGTCAGCGACTCACAGACCGTTGATTGGGACCTCTTGTTTACTTCTTAGAAATGCCACATTTCTCACCTGTTATTTTTTTTATTTACATTTTTATACTAAGCTACTTAAGTGAACAGGACAACAAGATACATTGGTACCGGTGAATGGTCTCGAACTCGTGCTCTCCAGTTTGTGTAAGCATTGCACTGCCACTACACTACGCCACTACACGGTCGCCTTATAACCGTTTATTCTTTACATTTCTATACTAACTATAAAAATTGTGTAATATAGGGTCCGCCATCTAACGTTTATTTTTTCAACTAGTGCTTATTTCGTGAATTGCAACACTTAGCTCATGTCTGATTTGACAGATAATTAGTTTTATCCTCTTGAGTACAATGTTCCTTGGTTTTATCCTTCCGCTGAACGAATATGGTTGTGTATACATACGCTTGAACAACACTGGGAATTATTAAAAACCCCGGAAACATCGGTAAAACAAAACAATAAAAATTGAATAAAGTTGATAAAAGCATGCTTATTAAATTTAATTCCATATTAAGTCAAGTTTCCTTATTAAAGTATTTTTTATTATTATTGTGACTCGACATATGACAGCACCCCGCTTGACGGTCCTTGAATGAATGTCACTGCTACTACAATTCAATAACTGTGAGTAGCAATCACTATGCCGGTCTAGATGCAACCGGCAACTTACAAGCTGATCCCGAAACGTGACCAAATCACTTCACGGTCTGTATACTTGTAAGTGGTGGTACTACCCCGGATCGGCAGACTGGGTACCACTGCCTACCACTCTTTGATAACTAGACCTGAAGCAAATATCCATCTCTTTTTTTTATTAACAAATATTTGCATAACTTAATATAATTATTAAATATTACAAATAAAAGCTATGAAACAAATATTTGCTCCGATCGGAAATCGAACCCGGGACTTTACGCGCAACAAACCAATCGCTAAACCGTTCGTGCACGCCTGTCGTCAGTTGCTTACTTACCATCAGGCAAATCTTGGCATAATCATATTTTGGCTCAACTCCTACTAAACTTAAATTAGCTAATAAAACTAATATAACTTAGGTAAGTACTCGTATTTCATCTGGCAACTTTATCTTCAAAGCAATTTAATGCTAATGTAAAGTAATAGTTGCAAGTCAAGACGAAACCAGTCTATAATTAAGTTTAATAAAGAAACATAAAGTAAATATTATTTCTACTTAGCTAAATTTCCTACAACATAAACTTAATTTCAATTTCTAAATAGCTAAAACTATGTATAGAAACAAGCTACGTTATGAATCTTACAAATTGCGGTGAATTCGAATAATTTATTGTAAAAGTAATGATATAAAAAATACCTCTATTCCTTCTGTATTGATCACAGATAATAAGATAGGCGATGTGATAAAGAACCTGATTATCTACTATGAGTTGCTCGCGTAAACCATGTTTTTATTCGAATTATAAGCAATAATAAAATAAATAATAATTCCTGGAGACAGGAAGGCTGGCAATTATTATTGCCAACGTATTAGCCTTGCTATACAAAGGGGAAATGTTGCCAGTCTCCTTGGAACTATCTCTGATGCGACGTCATTGGATGATATTTTTTATTTATAGTTTAATTAATTAATTATATTTAATATACGTTTAATTTTATCATAATAATAAATGTTAGTTAATAATAAAAATTGCATTGTGTGGATTTTTTTAAATTGTGACTCGATATGCTGACATTAAGCTGGAATGCGGTCTATTATTGGATGTGACTGCTAATTGCAATTATTTAACTGTAGTAGAAAACGTCTCTGCTCATTGACCATATTCCAGTCTAATATCCAGCGGGATGTTGTCATATGTCGAGTCACAATGAGAAAAAACAATCCTTATGCCCTTTACTAATTTTGTTCTGTATCTCTGTAGACCGTCTATCTACTATAGGGTAAGTTTTTGAATTGTGGTAGAGGGAATATCATAAAGATCTTATATTAATCTTTGTCAGCCAAAGCCTCGGAACATGTAATTTAAAAATCCTTTGTGAGAATCCTAAGAATTTTACAAATTTACCATTCATAAAATTTTTATATATTTATTTAGATGTTATGTTGGGTCTGGCAGAAAAACCAGAATTAATTTTGTAGAAATACTGTCATTAAGGAGTGTATGTGGAGTGACGATAGCGGATAAAATGAATAGCACAGTGCGCGAAAGATGTGGTTTGGAAGAAGATGTAGTGACAAGGATTGACAAAGGAATGCTCCGATGGTTTGGGCATGTGGAAAGGATGAGTGAAAGTAGATTGACGAAAGGAAATTATAAATCTAATGAGGATGGATTCGTTAAACGAGGCAGGCCCAAGAGGGTGTTTTCCGACCAAATCGAAGGCAACCTCAAGAAAGCTGGGGGGAGAAAGTGCCCATAACCGTAAAGCTTGTATGAAAAAAATGTGGATGTGAAGGAAGCGAAGGACACCACTTCAAGATCGTGGCAAATGGCGCTCCATTTCTGCCAATCCCTCTGTCTTCTCTTCTCTGTCTGGAGCTGTATACTGTTGCAATTAACAGCAAGTTTAATTGGAACCGGCTAATCATATGCTTATCTCGAAACGCGACCTAGTCACTTCATGGTCTGTTTACTTGAAAGTGGTGGTACTACTCCGGTTCGGCAGACCTAGCATATGACTACTAACTGGTTTTTGTTATTGTTATGTGCGGATTCGTTTCCGCACTTGAGACCTCCGCGGTTTCATTCCTAGAAGACCTTCAAAAGCGCCTCAGTCTGCCTACCACTCCTAACTACTAAAACTCTTCCTATGTTTACCGATACCCTTTAAAAAAAATACATTCTGTATTTAATAGAATATTTACTTAAATCAAAATAAACAGGTAAATAAGTTCGAGACGAAATAACTCGCTCAGTAAACGTTTCTTTTGACATACAGCGCTAAAAGCCACTAGACGGCTTCGTTTGCCAATTATCGTCAAAACGTAGTTTTCCGGCTCATCTTCAGCCTGAAAACGTTCACTGCTGACCCCCTTAGAACGCCCTTCCGAACGACAAAATGTCAGTTGCATCCACCAGTATTTTGTCGTTCATAATGGGAGGGCACTATAATCCCCACACTTAGCAGGCGGCTAGTGGACCGCACGTGCTGGATTGCGGTACATGATGGAGACGACTGCTACTACAGGTAAATTACTGCAAGTAGCGGTCTCATCCACTATACCAGCCTAGTTGGAACTTACAAGGTGATCACGAAACGCGACTAAGTCACTTCACTGTCTGCGTATGATATATGTACTAGTCTGAATGCATATTTAGGCACTTTGAATACCCATAGATCATAGGTCTATCTAATTCTAACTTTTAATATTTTCAAATCGTCTATGAACTGGCAAAAGGTCCTATCTGAAAAAAATGCTCATTACTTTTTCTGTATCAAAATGTCCTATTTCGATTAGAGAGTGATTTTAAGTTTATTTAGTTATAAATTCGCGTCAATAAAGCTAATTTACTAAATACGTGTTTTTTTTTTATTCGATAAATAACTTCACTACTTCAATAATAATCAGTTTTTTCACAGTCCTGTAAAGTTGCATGATAAAAGTTAGAACTCTTGGCCAGTTCATAAACGAAATGCTAATCTCTTCTCTAGTCGATCCTATATAGTCTGTGCTTTTGACATAAAGATGTTTTCATACACGGTTTTCTTCCTCTCTGAATAATACTTCCATAAAAATATTGAATATTTTATTATAATATTTTGTATAAATAAATACATTGCTGTTTAAATTAATTAATATTAAAATTTATGTTAAAAATGTATATTTAGATTCTTGTATTTCAAATGTCTCTCCATCCTGTGACCTTGGATCCTTCAAGCGATGCGTGAAGAAGCACCTTTGGCCGGCATAGTGACGGCGACTGGGGCACCCGTGAACAAACCCGGTTTTTTCAGTCGTCGTCACTCTTGGACCTCCTCTTGCTTATCATCAGGCGGGACGAGGTCAGATGTCGTGTCACAATAAAAAAAATAAAAAAATGTATAGACCGTAAAGTCACTAAGTCGCGTTTCGAAATTATCTTGAAAGTTGCCGGTACAAACCAGGTTGGCACGGTGGATGCTAATCCTACCCTAGTTTTATTTAAGGACCACACTCCAGCTTAAATTTAGGCAAGATGTTGTCATGTAAAAAATATAGTTGAATTTGGTTGTGGAGGAAATTGAAACATACATTTTTTTACATTTCTATACTAAGTTATGAAAGTGCTTGTATCATAGAAACAGGACAACCGAAGTAGTGGTGTAGTGGCAGTGGTTACACAAACCAAGAGCACGAGTTCGAAACCACCGGTACCAATGTATCTTTGATATATGTATTTTTTTTATTGTAACTCGACATATGACAGCACCCCGCTTGATGTTAAGCCGAAGTGTGGTCCATGAATGAATGCCACTGCTATTACAATTCAATAACTGTGAGTAGCAATCACATCCACTATGCCGGCCTGAATGGAACCGGCAACTTACAAGCTGATCCCGAAACGTGACCAAATCACTTCACGGTCTGTATACTTGTAAGTGGTGGTACTACCCCGGATCGGCAGACCACTGCCTACCACTCTTTGATAACCAGACCCGAAACAAATATCCATCTTTTTTTTTATTAACAAATATTTGCAATATTCAATATTATTAAATATTACAAATAAAAACTATGAAACAAATATTTGTTCCGACCGGGGATCGAACCCGGGACTTTACGCGCAACAAACCAATCGCTAAACCTATCGTCCACGCCTGTCGTCAAGTACTTTGGTTGTCCTGTTTCTATGATACAAACACTTTAGTAGCTTAGTATAGAAATGTATAATAAAAAAATGTTTCCTGCAATTATTAATTCATTAAATATACATTAAACCACTGCTTTTTAATCACTAATAATAAATACTAAATTTGATTTTATTATTTCCAAAGTTACATGTTGTTCTCGAAGAGTTGAATAATTATTCATTTGCGAAGTTTGAGGAATATTAAACTGTGTCTTATTGAGTTAAGTTTTGGTTTTGCCCCACGGTGTTAATTACATTAAAATGAATTAATGTTTTAGCATTCATAATTAATGTATTAAAATGATTAAGCAACATCATACTTTAATTCAATTTTTTTTATTTCTTTTAGGATAACTTACAGCTAACTAGATATATACAGCGCCGTCTTAAGCATATTCAGCGCCGAGGTGCGAAAGTCAAGGCTCCGCTCGCGTGGTCTCAGTGTAGTAGGTACCTTTCGAAATTTAAGGCGGTCGACATGCGCCCCTAGGACTCTGCGCCCGGGTGCACCGCACCCCTTGAACCCCCGGGTAAAGACGGCCCTGGATATATATATAATTAGATAAGTTTTAGTCATGAAAAAGGCCAATAACAAGTTACCACCGATAATTAGGTATAAACATATCTTAATAAACTAACTAAGATAAACAAATCTAAAAATAACTAACGACTAAGAGTGGGAACCCATAGCATATCTGCATGTAAGGAAGCGTTTTAATTACGCTGGCGTTGTAACGAAAGGATCAATGTCATTATATTATTATACTAGCTGTGCCCGCGACTGCGTCCGCGTGGAATAGTTATTTTGGGAATCATATTATTTTTTTGTTTACCTACCTGCTCAGCTTTATTATAAATTACCTATTAGCTTTATTATTAATTATAGTGTTATTGTGAAAATATTAGAAACAAAATACTATACTTAAAACAAACACTACCTACTATAGAGAAAACCACTACAAAATGAAATTGTATAAAACAGGATTTTGCACGATGATATTATATCATAAAAACAAATTAACGCTGCATTAAACCGATCAGTAGGGAGCCGACCGCATAGTATGCTAGTCTGTCTATAAGTGACGCGCCCCTCCACTTTATTAGTTTATTTAAATGTGTGCATGCAAATATTACTAACTATACTAATCATATTATAACTATATAATTCATCACGTTCGTTCCTCCTTTGTGTCTAACCAGCAACTGAATAACCAATTACTGCATTTTCGGTGTGTTTTATCCATATTTTATATTTGCTCGTATGCGTTAATGCAGTGGAGGGGCGCGTCATTTCGGCTTAGACAGACTATACCTCGTAGAGCTACACCCCCCTTCGACTCGCCCGCAAGCACCGCCTCTCCTCGCCCGCCGGTTAGCGCTCATCATGCGACGCGTGTGAATTTTGTTTCAGAGTTATTTTAAAATTGTATTATCTTATAAGATGTTTATTGAAATTAGGTGATGTCAGTGACAATTTTGTTCACAGTTAAATATTCTTAATTAATAACACATTTATTTCGATAAAGAATAATATTATTATGTTAATACAACTCTGACAAATAATTTGTAATAATGCATTAATTTAGACCAAATTTGACTATAATAAAAACGGTTATTGTGAGTTAATCTTAAAAGATAGACATATACTTTAAGAATATAATTTAAAAAAGAATAATTCTTTCATACTAATTTTTTGGGTATCTCGAACGGTTTTCGCAGCGCACGCAACGGAAACCCTCAAAGACGAATAATATTTCCCGTTTTTTCCACATTTTCAACTGTTTCTTCGCTTCTATAAGTCGTAACGTAATGTTTTATAGCCTTCCTCGATAATTGATCTATCCAACACAAAAAGAATTTTTCAATTCGAACTAGTAGTTCCTGAGATTAGCGCGTTTAAACAAACAAACAAACAAACTCTTCCGCTTTATTATATTAGTATAGATATGTCTATACTAATCTACTAAAGTGCTTGTATCATAGAAATAGGACAAAATACATAAATACAATATACGAGTATGAAAGATTACATTGATACCGGTGAGTGTTCTCGAACCCGTGCTTTCAGCTTGCTTAACCATTGTACTGCCACTACACAACGGTGGCCTTCTTAAAAAATAACATCATGTTTTTCAACAACAATAACATGCTCTTGGACCTCTTCTTGCTTACCATTAGGGCAAGTCGAGGTCATATGTAGCGTCTCAATGAAAACAAAAATATTTCACACCCTAATTCCTTCAGGAATAGGCAGAGAAAACGAAAAACCACTGATGGTAAGCAAGAAGAGGTCCAAGAGTGCCGACGTCTGCAAAAACCGAGTCTTCACGGCTGCCCCTGTCGCCGTCACTATGCTGACCAATGAGAAACTTTTCACGGTCCTTACACACGCTTCCTTCACATTCACAATTCTCTTCATAGAGACTTCAACAATTAATAACCTAGATTTTTTATTATAACGTGTGGTAGCCAGACAGTTGGTGGTCAACTACCCAGTCTGCCGATCTGCGGTGGTCTGCCGTCACCTTTTGTTACGTTTTTAGATTTATTAAATAGCATACGTCTATTTTACTTTGCTCTACGGTTATGGTCACTAGCCACTAGGCCACCAAGCTTTCTTGAGGATGTCTCCGATTTAGTGGGGAAAACACTCTCCTGGGCCTGCCTTGTTTAACGCATCCATCCACATCATATTTATATAATCCTTTCGTCAATCTATTTTTACTCATCCTTCTCAGGTGCTCAGGTGTCCAAACCATCTGAGCATTCCTTATTTCAATCCTTGTCACTACATCTTCTTTCAAACCACATCTATCACGCAATGTGCTATTCCTTATTCTATCCGCTATCGTCACTCGTCACATATCGTTAATGGCCGCATTTCTACAGCGTTAATTCTACTCTCATGTTTCTTCTGCCACACCTAATATTCACTTCCATACATTAACGTAGGAACAAGTACCACATTATAAACAACCATCCGCGACTTTTCAGACATAATTTGACTGCCATTACCATAAAAGGTAATGCAGTTACCGTAGAGCTTGTATGAAGAGAATTGTGGATGTGAGGGAAGCGAGGGAGTTGTGTAAGGATCGTGGCAAGTGGCACTCCTTAGTCTCTGCCTAACCTTGTGGGAAAAAGACGTGACAATTTGATTTGATTGATTAGATATTTTACTTTAAAGAGTAATGAGCAGAGACTTGCTAGTTATTTGCTAGTATATTACGAGCCACAGTTTAAAAATGATACTTGCCACTTTGCTAAAAACTGGAGCAATGTAAACGGAGTATTACAAAAGCGTTCCCTTGTGAAATTTGTGGACTTTAAGTCATTCTTATCTAGCTAAATGAAGAGGTCTTTCGTCGTTATTAAAAGCCGATATCGGAGAACTTCTTTGTTACAACTTCGTATTAAATTTTACTCCTTTTAAATGAAGCGAAAGAAATAGTAAAGCTTTTGTTGAGTGTAGAGATTTATTGAAATTTATTTGGGCTCGATATATGACAGCGATCCTCTTGATGTTAAACTGGAGTGTGGTCCATGAATGGATGTCACTGCTATTACAATTCCATAACTGTGAGTAGCAATCACATCCATTATGCCGGCCTAGGCTAATCCCGTAAAGGGCCAAATCACTTCACGGTCTGTATACTTGTAAGTGGTGGTTCTACCCCGGATCGGCAGACCTATTGGTTTGTTATTCGTTGGTTGTTTTACTATTATATACTAAGGTACTAAATGTGGTTTTGTATCATAGAAACAGGGCGACCAAATTACATAATATCAAAGATGCATGGTCACGCAAACCGAGAGTGGTGCACTACCACTACACCACGGTCACATATAATAAAAAATTACAAGCAATAAATTAAATACATTAATGTATT
Organism: Tinea trinotella; assembly: GCA_905220615.1. Lineage (NCBI taxonomy): Eukaryota > Metazoa > Arthropoda > Insecta > Lepidoptera > Tineidae > Tinea > Tinea trinotella. The sequence goes on along the minus strand of HG992328.1, from coordinate 2,683,076 downwards.
ATGTACTTATATCAATGTCAAATTGTCACCGCCTTTTTCTGCAGGGATAGGCAGAGACAATGGAGCGCCACTTGCCACGATCCTGACACAACTCCCTTGCTTCCTTCACATTCACAATTCTCTTCATACAAGCTCTATGGTTGTATAATGTATGAAATATAAATGTTAATACATTATTAATATAATGTACTTATATATTTATAGAATATAATTTAATCATTAACCCAAAACATATAACAAACTTGATAAACTAACGAATAAAAAACAATAACGCAAGCTTTCTTCAAAACTGGGTAAGTACTTATTTATCATTAAGTTATCAGTAAACCACGCGACTTTGACACGATACCCTATTTAATGTTTAATATAGTGTAAAAATGTTACAATTAAATTTACTTTTAGTTTTCCTATCAATTGCTTGTATTGTACAATCACATGATCTAATTCAAGGCAGTGATTTTGGCGCTCGTATGTCCTATTTAGAAATTAAAAAACAGGGATTTTTATTATTAAAACGATCAAAAACAGTGTCCTACATTTATCCAATGGGTACTAAAATAACTGGGATTGCTTGCACGGATTTAACACCAAATAAAACTAGTGAAATTAAAGTGGTTGCTGGTGGATTGGATAAAGACTTTGTTGATTTGGAAATGACTAGTGCAAGAGGTGTTGGATTGAAGTATATTATAGAAATTTATAGTACAACTATTAAATCGGATAATAATACTTAATTGTTATAATAAATTGTTATAATAATTTTTCCTCAGTCTTTTTGTATAATATTTTACACCTAACGTTAAGTAAATAATAGGTAGGTGTAGTAGTAGGTGCCTCACAATTTATAAGATCTAAAACTACTAAATATTGCACAAAGGAAGCCTCAATCTCAAATTGTTAAAGTTTGGATATATTATGATAAAATATAACCAATAAATTACATAATATGTCTATTTAAATGTTTTTTATTTGAAATTACTCTGGCTGAAATGGAAATGGTACCTTTGCCTTAAGAATCCAAAAAAAAATCGAAGAGTAGTAAATGTCAAAATTGTGCTAAACTTCTAAGCAACATTCATGTTTCGATTAGTTTTATTAAATAAAATATATGATTATTACACCAAAAATGTCGGAAAATGGCCGGAGCAATGCGTAAAAAAACTCAAGTATCATTTGTGATCCGCAACGAGGAGGAGAGGCGGCACAAAAATGGTGTAAGTTCGCTGCAATTAGATCCTGTGCAGGGTCGCTTATATTCAGCCGGTCGTGATGGAATTATACGCGTATGGAACACTGCAAATGGAGTCCAAGATAGATACATACAAAGTATGGAACACCATACAGATTGGGTGAACGATATAATCCTGTGTTGCGGCGGAAAAAACTTGATAAGTGCATCTTCTGATACGACGGTAAAAGTATGGAATGCCCACAAAGGCTTTTGTATGTCGACTCTACGAACACATAAAGATTATGTGCGTACATTGGCATATGCTAAAGACAAGGAGCAAGTTGCTAGTGCGGGCTTAGACCGCGCCATTTTCCTGTGGGATGTTAATACGCTTACAGCATTGACTGCTAGCAACAATACAGTCACAACGTCTAGTTTAGTAGGCAATAAAGAGTCCATATACAGCCTAACTATGAATCCATCAGGTACTATACTTGTTAGTGGTTCCACTGAGAAGGTTTTACGAGTTTGGGATCCCAGGAACTGTTCTAGATTGATGAAATTAAAAGGACATGCTGATAATGTTAAAGCGTTGGTTATAAGTCGTGATGGCAGTCAATGTGTGTCTGGTAGCTCTGATGGAACAATAAAACTCTGGTCTCTGGCACAACAAAGATGTGTTTCAACAATAAGAGTACACACAGAGGCAGTTTGGGCTCTCATTGCAACGGAGAACTTCACACATGTAGTCTCTGGTGGTAGAGATAAATTAGTCATAATTACTGAAATAAGGAACCCTGAGAACTATATGATTGTTTGCGAGGAGACAGCTCCAATCCTGAAACTATGCTTCACTGGTGACCAACAAAGCATTTGGGTATCAACATCAGATTCAGACATAAGATGCTGGAAACTTCCGAAAGTGAGCAGCCTAAACTGTGGCACTTACACGGAAAACTATAACTCTACTATTTATCAAACAACACCCACTCATTACATTCCCGGAGGCCCTGCGATTAAGCACTATACAGTTTTAAATGACAAGAGGCACATACTGACTAAGGACACTGAAAATAATGTAGCCTTATTTGACGTTTTGAAAGCATGTAAGATAGAAGAATTAGGACAAGTTGACTTTGACGAGGAAGTGAAGAAGAGATTCAAAATGATATATGTACCAAATTGGTTTAATGTAGATTTGAAAACTGGAATGTTGACTATACATTTAGGTCAAGAAGAAACTGATTGTTTGAGTGCATGGGTCAGTGCAAAGGAAGCTGGTTTGACGACGGAGAGTGATTCAAAAGTGAATTTTGGAGTCCTTCTTCTCCAGGCCCTGCTAGACAATTGGAATCACCCAAATAAAGTAAATGAAAGTGGGCAGAGAGTGGTTGGTAATGCCTATTTCAATGTACCATCACATTCACCATTAATTTTCAGCGAGATCGGTGGTAGAACTTTGTATAGGTTGCAGGTTTGTATTTTTATATATATATATATTTTTTATTTTTACTGTGAGCACCCTGCCTAAAGTTAAGCTGGAGTTCGTGAATGGAGGTAACTGCTAATACAATTCAATAACTGTAAGTAGCAGTCACATCAACTATTCCGGCCTATTTAGAACTAAAAATAATAAAAGCTGAACCGAAACCGTGACCAAGTCGTTTTCGGTCTCTAAAATTCAGACCACTTCGGAATTTTTTAACAGTTCAAAAGCACTGTTAAAAAATAATTAGACTATATTGTTAGACACTTGCACTAATAATTTGCTTACTGATACTGTTATGTGCAGGCTCCTTTCCGCAGTTGAGTCCTTTACAGTTTCATTGTGCGTTCTTTAGTGGTTCTCCCTCAGTAGAGTCAGCCAATCTCCTCCATGAAGGCCAGGAGACCCTTCTAATTCCTGCAGACCTCCGGAAGCATCCTTATGCTGCCAAGCTTTTTTGGCAACACTACTGCAACTCAACAACACTGTCTCCTCCTCATTCAGGCAGCCTCTACAAAGGGGGCTATCCAAAATGTACTTGCATTATTAATTTACCATACTTAATGGTATCCCTATCCTTATGGTCTCTGCCTATTCCCGTGGGCGTGACAATTTGTTTGATGGATTGATTTAATAGTACTTTTTTTCTAGGTTGGAGATGCAAGTGGCGAGACGGAGGGTAATTTGTTGATGGAAACTGTACCATCATGGGTTGTGGAAGTGGCCATTGATATGGTCTCACCAAAACTGATTAAATTACCATTTTATTTACTACCTCATGCCTCTTGCCATAGTAAATTGGATAGACAGAAAAAGGTTTGTTTATTATTATCTAATGCAGTGGAAGTTGCATGTCAGGATCAACCTGTAAGTTAATCATTTCCTTTAATTTTAATTGAAACGCGACATCTGGCCTTGGCTTGCCTGATGGCAAACAAGAGCAGGTCCAACAGCGCCGACGACTGGAAAAACCTCAGTTGCCGTCACTTTTTATTTTTACAACTTTTATTCCAGGACCGTCTAGTAGCCAATGATTTTATTCAATGCCGTAAAGTTGCCGAACATGTGGTGGAGAAGGTACTTGGGTCTGGTGACATGAATGGTACAGCTACCACGGGCACCAACTCCAGTAACAAATCAAACTCTAACGGTGATAGTTCCAATGATGCGCCTGAAGAAAAGGTAGAGCTGCTTTGCTGTGATCAGGTATGTCTTTAATCTTCTAAGTCCCTATGAACTCCGGGTTTCAAATAATGACGACAGGCGTGGCATTGTGTTGTGCTGCCAGTCTGTTACGCGGGTGTCTGAGATTCGAATCCCGGTTAGAGCAAATATTTGCTTCATAGCTTTTATTTATAGTATTTAATTGTAAGATTAAATATTATAAATATTTGTTAACAAATAAAAAAGGGACAAATAGTAGTTCCACCACTTACAAGTATACAGACCGTAAAGTTACTTAGTCGCGTTTCGGGATCAGCTTGTAAGTTGCGGTTTTCAACTAGGCCGGCATGGTGGATGAGACTACTGCTTACAGTTATTGAACTGTAGTATCAGTCACCTCTATTTCAGTTTCAGTTTATTTATTAAGTAATTAGGCTCCAAAGAAGCACTTTTACACGTCAAAAACTTTATAAACAAACTTAATAACAATAAAAAATAAAAAATTGAATACAAAAATAAAGATAAAAAATTTCAGGATACCATTGTAAATGGAAAAAACACATACAAGTTTCAAATATTCGTAACTCAATAGCAACATTGCATATTAGCTGCTGTAAGAAAGCATTGTCAACTTATAAACTATTTCGAATGTCAATATTACAAAATGTAAAAGTAAGCTGCTGTATAAGGGCATTGTCCACTTATGCGCTAAAAATAAATAATATAATTATATTTAATATATATTTTACAATTATTAGTAGTAATAATATGGGTTTCATTTTATAAATGTCAATATAATTCTATTTACTAACAGTAGTAAATTAGCTACTCTGAATAAGCATTGTCATCATATTAACTTAATAAAAGTGATTTATATAGGCAGCTGTGTAATGGCATTGTCAACTTATAAACTAACCTTATGAATTAAGCCCATGCTTTTTTGTCAGTTAGATAATCATGTAATGTGTAGTAAGCTTTTTGGATAAGCCTATGTTTAATAAATTTTTTAAACTTGTGCAAGGGAAGACTATTTACTTCTTCGGGCAGTTTATTATATGCTTGTATACAAATTCCTACAAAAGAGCGATTTGTTTTTTGCAAGCGAAAATTACTAACATGTAATTTGTTTGCACTACGTGTGTTCCTGGAAGTCACGTCACTATTTTTCGGAAAATTTAGTTTATTTTTATGGACGTGAAGCAGGTTTTCATAAATTAATTGAGAAGCTGTGGTCAGTATGTCATATTGACTGAATTTATCCCTTAGAGATGTACGAGCCCCTAAGTTATAAATAGACCTCACAGCTCTCTTTTGTAGGACAAATATGGTGCTAATATCAGCAGCATTCCCCCACAACAATATTCCGTAGGACATCAAAGAATGAAAATATGCGAAGTAGACTAGTCTGGCTGTGTTTACATCAGTCAGGTGTCTAATTTTTTTTACTGCATAGGCTGAAGAGCTAAGTCTTGATGCTAGAGACGATATGTGAGCGCCCCATTGTAGTTTAGAGTCAATTGTAACTCCCAAAAAAGTAGTGTTTGGCACAAAATCCAAACACCTCTCACCTAATTTTATTGACGGATATACAGCATGGTTATTATTTAAAAGTGAGAATTTAACACATTTGGTTTTCGCAGCGTTAAGTTTTAAATTATTTGCGTCAAACCAAAGCTGTATGCGCGATAAAGCGCTATTGATGTCGTTGAAATCTCTTTGGCTTCTCTTAATCTTAAAAATAAGTGACGTATCATCCGCGAATAATATAATATCGCAGATATCTTTAACCGAATAAGCGAGGTCGTTAATATAGACTAAAAACAACAACGGTCCCAGTATCGAGCCCTGAGGAACACCCAAAGAAACGGAGCAGGTTGCAGATTGCTTTCCATTTACCTCTACTCTTTGGGTTCGATCGCACAAATAAGATTTCATTAATTTTAAAGCTGTATTGTGAATCCCGTAATGTTTTAATTTATTTATAAGAATGTCATGCCTAACGCAGTCGAAAGCCTTCGACAAATCACAGAAAACCCCAATGGCATCCTGTGAGTTCTCCCATGCATCTAACACAACATTCATCAATGCTACACCGGCATCAGCAGTAGATTTACCTTTAATAAATCCAAACTGGCACTTATGCAAGATGTTGTTGCTTGCAAAATGTGACAACAGTTGGTTTAAGATTAGTTTCTCAAATATCTTGCTAAAAGCAGGTAGTAATGATATTGGCCGAAAATTACTTGGATCTGTTTCGTTGCCTTTTTTAAATATAGGTATGATTTTACTAGCTTTCATTAAATCCGGAAATATGCCGTGAAGAATGCTATGATTGAAGATTTGTGCCAGAAATGGGGCTGCTGTATCTATTATACTGTCAATGGTTTTAACCGATATACCCCAAAGATCCTCAGATTTCTTTTTGCGGATTGATTTGAAAGTAGTAACGATCGAGCTTGCTTTGATATGTATAAAGCTAAATAGTGAAGCAGTGGGTATTGAATTACTCTCTAATAATGAGTTGGCTAAATCAACAGAAGATGGTAATGATTTGGTGATCTGCATTGCAATATCAGAAAAGAAGCGCTGAAACTGCTCTGCCACTTCTTTATCATCTGTAATACTGCTTCCATCTACTTTAAGTTTATAATTATATGCTCTGTTTTTTGTTTTGCCGCATTCCGTGTTTATTATAGACCAAGTTGTTTTTATTTTATTGTCGGCATTTTCTATTTTATTTTTTATATAAATATTTTTAGCTGCATTACATACTTTCTTAAAAGTTTTCGAATAACATTTAACATATTCTAAAAAGTTCTTATTTTTATTATACGTCTTTTCACTATATAAGTTTTTGTCTACTTTTGTATATACCCGCTGTCGCCCATTCGTTAAAAATTATTTTATTATTAGCTTTTATTGTTTTCGTTGTAAAAATTTTAGTAAATTGATCATTTATACACTTAAAAAATTGGTTATATAAATCATTCGGGTTATCACCGGGGTAGGTAAGCTGTTTGACTTTGGAATTGACATTTGTAATGAATTTATCAATTCTAGTTTTATTGGTATGTCTTATTGTGATATTTTGTCTATGATGAATAAAGTCAGTGGTATAGTCAAAACTTGCCAATTGGCCATAATGGTCCGATGTCAGATTGTGCATTATAGATGTATATGTCGGCTTATGATTACAAAATATATTATCAAGGCAAGTGCCTGTCGTCTGAGTTTGTCTAGTTGGCTCTAAAAATAAATTTATTAGGTTATAGGACTTCATGAGACTTAGGAATCTTGCTGTTAAAGATGTGCTCTCTAAAATGTTGATATTAAAGTCACCACATAAAATAATAATCTTGTTTGATTTACTCACCTTATTAAGTAAATCTTCCAAAGTTGATTCAAAGTTATTATAGTCATTACCGGGTGGCCTATAAATGCATACAATAATAAACTGTCCGAATTCAGCGCACGAAATTTCTATAAAACGCTCTAAAGACATCTGTGCGATGTCATACCTTGCTTTGCATTTAATATTATTTTTTATTAAAATTAGGGAACCACCATGTATGGCATTTGCCCTGGAATAAGAACTAACAACATTATAATTTTGAAAATGTATAGTTTCATGCTTCTTGAGCCAATGTTCTGTTATACACATTACATGAATATCAAATTTCTCAAGAAATAAACCAACCTCTAAAACCTTATTTGTAACACCCTGTATATTCTGATGCATTATATGCATTTTATTATTTATATTATTATTTGAGCTAATATGTGTGATTGGCGTTGTTTTTACCTTATTTTTGGATATATTATTAACACTATTGCTGCAGACATCAGGAGTGCGTTGGTTCCTGGTGTCATGCATTGTCTCAGAGGCTAGTTTAAATTTGATGAATTTGCAATATTGCTATTAGAGTTTATTTTAGTATTCGTGTTATCAATTTTATATGCAATTAGTTTAAGTATATATTTCATTGTGTTATGTGAGAAAGTCATATTATTACTATTATATTTATTAATGTCAAAAAATAATATGTCCCTCTCATAACATGTACCATTATACAGCAATGAGTTAAAAATATGAATGTTTTTGTTGAGCTTCACTGATCTGCTAAAAGGAAGCCCACACAGGTATATTTTGGAAATACCTTTAATTGAAATATTTCTTAGTGCAATAATCAATTTGCATAAGTCATTTTTATTTATATGATTTTTGCTTCCAAGTATTATAATTAATGTGGTATTTAAGGACCACACTCCAGCTCAATATCAGGCGGGTGCTGTCATATGTTGAGTCACAATGACCCCAGGAGGGTTTTTACCTACCAAATCGGAGTCATTCTCAAGAAAGCTGGGTTGCCGATAATAGTAGAGCTTGATTGATTGACGTGAAAAAGTGCATCCTTGGAGCCTAATAATTACTTATTCAATAATTCTAAATCTAATACATAGTTGGTATTGGTATAATAAAGAATAATTTTATTATTATTACTTTAAAACCTTCACCTAATGTATAACTTTTCTTTTAGGTACTCGACCCAAACATGGACTTACGAACAGTTAGACATTTTATTTGGAAATCAAATGTAGAGTTTACATTACATTATCGTGTGTTAAAGCAGTAAAATTATTATTGATTTAAAAGCATTTAATTTTAGAAGTTAATTATAACTTTAGAATATGTGTATAAATATGTTTTCCTAAGTTTTTATAATATTTTCTGGCCTCAAGTTTTTGTACGAACTGAGCAAATATTGTAATATAGGTTATTAATGGCTTGGAGCTTGTTAAATAATATATAAGCTAATAAATTGAATGTTGTATTTATTTTAATTAGAATAGAATTCTTTAAAATCGGCTGTGCGGGTATGAGGGCGTTGCCTCATTGAAATTTGACAGTTAATTCAATACCTTTGCCCGATTTAATTAGAAAAGCAAAATATAACCTAAAAGAGGTTTCAAAATATATAGTTATAAATGTTATTTAAACTAAAAACATGTCTGGAAGACTGATATTTCGTACACTATACAGTAATATTAATAAAAGGGTATTTTACAGACAAAATGTCGGTAATTTTGACCGATTATGTATAAGTGTTTTTAATGTTAAATTTTCGTCTAAAGCTAGTTTAAAGAGTGAACCAAAGAAACATTGTAATATAGGTACTATCGGACATGTAGATCATGGTAAAACAACCCTAACTGCAGCCATAACGAAGGTTTTATCCAAAGATGGTTTAGCTAACTATGTTTCTTATGATGAGATAGACCGAGCTCCAGAAGAGAAAGCCAGAGGTAATTCTTATAAATTTCCTTTATTACTCAATACTTATACAATAATCTACATTGTGTAAACCTGTTGGTATTTGTAGGTTAATTTCAATATTTATAAACACCTTTTGAATTACCACTCTAAATATATACTTAAATAATCTCTAAATTACAGGAATAACAATAAACGCGGCACACATAGGCTATCGTACAAAATTACGTCATTATGCACACACAGACTGTCCGGGCCATGCTGATTATGTCCGCAACATGATCTCTGGAGCCTCACAGATGGATGCAGCGATCCTTGTAGTTGGCGCAAATGATGGACCAATGCCACAGACAAGAGAACATTTATTACTGGCAAAACAAGTTGGCATAAGGCATGTTTTAGTGTTTATAAATAAGGCTGATATTGTTGATGATGAGGTAAGACCTTCCTTCAAGCGATGTGTGAAGAAGTATCTTTGGCCGGCATAGTGACGGTGACTGGGGCAGCCATGAACTAAGTTGTTTCAGTCGTCATCACTCTTGGATCTCCTCTTGTTTATCACCAGGTGGGACGATGTCAAATGCTGTGTCACAATAAAAAAAAAACCTTATGTCCACTGAGAAAAAACTAAAGAGACCCTTCTAGTTTCTGCAGACATCCGGAAGGGTCCTCACTAAGGTTAGAGCTAGTATACTTCATAGTTGCCAACTTTACTTAATAGTACACTATCAGATAGTGTATTATTGAGATATAGGTATATATTCTGGCCGGCTTAGTGATAATGACTAAGGCAATCGAAAGGACATTACGTTTGGCGGCACTCTCTGACCTCCAATTGCTGATCATCAGTTGAGGTCAGATATTCAACGACAGGTGTGGGCGATTGGTTAGCATACCATTCTTAAGCGTGAAGTCCCAGGTTCGATTCCTGCTGGAAGTAAATATTTTTCATAACTTTTATTTGTAATATTTAATAATTATATTAAATATTGCAAATAATTGTTAATAAAAAAAAGAGAGGGGGATATTTGCTTCGGGTCTGGTTAATAAGAGTGGTAGGCAGTGGTACCTGCCAATCCAGGGTAGTACCGCCACTTACAAGTATACAGTCTGAGAAGTGACTTAGTCGCATTTCATGATCAGATTGTGAGTTGCCGGTTCTAACTAGGCCAACATAATAGATGTGAATTGTGACTGCTACTTACAGTTACTGAATTGTAGTAACAGTGACATCTATTCATGGACTGCACTCCAGCTTAACATCTGCTGGGTGCTGTCATATGTCGAGTCATAAAAAAAATTCCTTATTAGTGTAGAATAGGGCATATCATTTTTTAATAAAAACTCTCTGGTGGTTATTATTTTCTTCTTTAATTTGAATTTCAGTTGGTGGAATTGGTCGAAATTGAAATAAGGGAGTTATTAGCTGATTTTGGTTTTGATGGCGACAATTCCCCCGTAGTTGTGGGATCGGCTTTACTTGCACTTAATGGTGATGAAAGCAAGTTTGGTATGTATATATTTATATTAATTAAAGTATACTAATCTTTTCTTATTCATAGAGATGTTACACTAGAGACACTCCTTTAAACAAAATTTGTGAGCTGAGAAATCCCCTCCACTGGCTTGCCATTGACAAACATTCTATCACAGAGTATGTAGAACGTAAAGTGAGGGGAATTGCACAAGTAATTGGCTATGTGCACGACTGTAGCGCCACCTAGCATGCGTGATTACTTGTTTTTTTTTTATAATGACATTTTGAACATTATATTTGCTGTAGGTATCTAAGTATGCAAGACGGCATACTTAATTATTTACGTAGTCTTAGCCGTGTGACACGCTCGCTGGCCAAACTCTGGTGACAGCCGCCTTCACCTTTGTAGATCGTTTTGCTTCTTAGTCATGACATCTCTAGTAATAACATATATCTCTATTATTTATTTATAAAGAATTATTATTATTTATTTATTATTATTATTATTTATTATTTATTTATAAAGAATTATAAATAAATAATAGAATAAGATCATCCCAAAAATACTTTATGCGACTGCTACAACAAGAGTCCATAAGTCCAAGTTGCTGGACTTATGGACTCAAGCTTTCCCACGCGGGCGGTCAGTCGCCCAGGTAATTCCCCGCCGAGTACTCGGCAACCGGGACACGTGAAAAGGCATTTTGCGACTATAGCGCTTAAGGTGAAATTCCAATGATAAACCGCAGACTGCACTACTGGTTTGTGTGAATCTGTACAGCGGGTCTGCAATTATGTTATGTGCGGGCTCGTTTTCGCTTTTGAGCCCTCTGCCGTTTCTTTGTACAGTGCGGCCCTGGACCTACTGATCATAAGATTCTATCTTAGCATTTTATTCTGTTCTAGGTGCTCCATCAATAAGAAAACTTCTTGATAGTATGGATGAGTTTGTGCCACCTCTTATAAGAGATCTTGAATCACCGTTTTTACTACCCATTGATAAGGTAATTTATTAATATTGCCTAGGATGTAGTCTATCCGCTTCTTTTTCACTGGGCACTCTGGGCAAGTGACCCCATAGTTCCTGCCGGATCATCAAACGATTATCAATATTTATTTACCTTTCAATAAAATCAAACGATTGCCTAACTCTATTGACAATTAGCTTTGATGACGAAGACATATTTCGTAAATGTAGTGTTAATAATGAGTGCATCAGGATGGCTGGTGTATTATAAAAAATACGTATGCAGTGACGATGAAGGAGTGTAGTGTTCCAGGAGTGTACCTTAATCATTACTATTAAAACTTTAGTAGGCCTTTAGGGAAAATATATTTTCAATTTATTCCTTACCAATCTGTCTTGTCTTGTAGTCTTGTAGTATAGCGGGCTCGTTTCCACACTTGAAGTCCTCTTCGGTATCTTTGTGCGTTCTTCAACGGTTCTCCTTCAGTGGAGCCACTCGATCTCCTCCAGGAAGGCCAGAAGACCCTTCTCGTTCCTGCAGACCTCCGGAAGCGTCCTCGCCAATCCTTACCAATCTGTCGCATCTGCTATTGCTTGTAATTAATTATATTAAGGTACATTAGTATGGCAGTTATTTCACTCAAAGATAACACGATATTTGTTCAGATTTTGATGTCACCCGCCATACTGATATTAGAATGGGGGCTCACTTACTTTTGGTGATAACTACGAAATAAAAGAGGTATTCCATTTGAAGTACATTCCTGGTACATTGCTTTCATACTTACAGTATGCATATTCGTTATAGTCATCATTATGGACACTCGAACGTTATTTATTCTGTCAGAACGAAGCCCATTGCCCATTGAGTTACACAATCGGCCCGCAGAGTCCCCTAAAATACTCATGGATACATTCGAAAAGCACTACAAGATACCTGAAGATCTAGCAGTATCAGCCTATAGACCGGACATTTTAGTTTACTCTCGACACTTAAAAAACATTATCATCGTAGAGCTTACCGTTCCCTGGGAAACAAACATTCCAAAGGATCTCAACATCAAGTCCAATAAATATTATGATCTCACGAACGAGATGACGAAAAACGGTTTTAAAACTCAGCTCTACGCAGTGGACGTGCGTTGGCGCAAGGGCAAAAACCTTGCATCATCTTTTAAGAAATCTTGGCCTCCCAAGGTCCGCCATAACCATATTTTTGGATCGTATGTCGAAGGCGGCATTGGTGGGGTCCTACAATATTTGGTTGGGTAGAGAGTGTTGACATGTCACAAAAAGCTTTGAAACCTACATTTCGGTCACAAGTCCGAAATGCTGCCTTCATTCTCCCGCCTGCCACGCGATGGACCCGGCACCCGCACGGTGAATCCATGGATGCTAAGAAATTGTTTCATTAAAGACTGCACTGGATGTAATAGGCAAAGACAATAGAGTGCAACGTTTCAAGTTCTTCAGTTCTTACTTCACATTTATTAACCATGGTGAAGTGGTCGTCGAATGTTTTTATTGTTTGTTTTTTTATTGGCCTGTTTCTATGAAAAGTAGAACAGAACAGGACAGCCAAAGTACTACACTGATGACCAGCAAGTGTGCCTCCTTTTACCTCCAAGCACTTCAATTCATGGACAGCACTCCAGCTTAACATCAGGCCGGATGCTGTCATATGTCGAGTCATTAAAAGGTTGTTTTATTAAACTTTTTTTTTAAATTAGGCTGGTGCTTGTACAAAGAGAATTGTGGATGTGAAGAGAACAAAAGGGACGAACTCAATTTTTTGAACCGAGTTGGGTCGATTTAATATGATTTAAAGCGGTTTACAAACCGAGTTGACAATTCCGTCCGACAATCTGAATCGCCTAATACACAGTATGGTTTCGGATTTTAAATAATGACTAAATTTGGTGTATGATTTAAAATTATATATACCTAAGTATGTAATAGTTCAAACTAGATGTTAGGGTAGATATTAACTGACCCAACTCGGTTTAGGTCTCAACTCTGTTAAGGGCTAAAAAGTCGAGTCGTTACATCTCTAAAGAGAATTGTGGAGGGAGTTATGGCAAGTCTCTGCATGTCCCTGTGGGAAAAAAGTGTTGATTGTTTTTTTTTCTGTATGTTAAAGGCGTTTACAGTACCTGGCAGAGGCACAGTGGTTATTGGTACTTTAAAACGTGGTGTAATGCGCAAGAATGACCCAGCTGATTTATTGGGTTTCGGACATAACATCAAAACAACATTGTCTGATTTGCAGATATTTCGCAAAAATGTTAATGAGGTATGTTGAAATCATTATTTTTTATTGTGACTTGACATATGACTACACCCTGCATTGTGTTAAGCTGGGCTCCGATTCTCTTAACCTACACTTATAACTGGAACTTGTACATTTGGAAAGTCCCGGGTTCGATTCCTGGTTGGATATTTGGCAAATATTTGTTTCATAGCTTTTATTTGTAATATGTAATCTAATTAAAAAAATACAATTATTAGTTTATAAAAAAAAGGCGGATACTTGCTCCGGGTCTGGTTATTAAAGAGTGGTATATAGTCTGCCGATCCGGGGTAGAACTTGTATACAGACCGTGAAGTGACTTTGTCGCGTTTTGGGATTAACTTGTAAGTTGCTGGTTCCAACTAGACTGGTATAGTGGATGTGACTGTCGCTTACAGATAATGTAGTAGCAGTCACCCCTAATCATGGACCGCACTCCAGCCTAACATTAGGCGGGGTTCTGTCATATGTCGAGTCACAATGAAAATAAAATATATATTTTAGGTATTAGCCGGTGAGAATGTAGGAGTATTATTACGTGGAATAAAAATAAAATCAGTGGAAACTGGAATGTTACTGTGCGCACATAAAAGTGCAAAGTTATCAAACCATTATAAAGGAAAAATATATTTCCTCTCTCGGAGTGAGGGCGGGAGAAAGAAACCAGTGTTTTCCAAATATTCACAACAAATGTTCAGTGGGACTTGGAATATTGCATGTAGGATTGATTTAGGTACGTATTTACGATTTGAGTCTCGGGTTTGATTCCCGGTCGTAGCAAAGATTTGATTAAAGCATTTTTTTATGTCAGATTCATTATCTTGGCCTTGTCTTGCCTCAAAGTAGGCAACTTACAAGCTAGTTTCAAAACGCGACTAAGTCACTTCACGGTCTGTATACTTGTATGTGGTGGTACTACCCCGGATCTGCAGACTGGGTACCTACCTCTTGTTAACCTAGCCATGATAAGTCTACCTAATAATTATAATTATATACCAGAATGGTAGGCACGTTTCGGAATCAGCTTGTAAGTTGCCGGTTTCAACAAGGCCGACATAGTGGATGTGATAGCTACTTGCAGTCATTGAATTATAGTAGCAGTGGCATCCATTCATGGACCACACTCCAGCTGTAACATCAAGCAGGGTGTCACTTTTTTTTAAAGTAGAAAAATAAGCGCAATTCACCGGGACTTTTATTATTTCAGAGCCAGACGTGGAAATGTTGATGCCAGGTGACCATGCAGACATATATTTGACACTTCTAGAATCTATGGTCATGACAACTGGCCAACTGTTCACGATCAGAGAGAACAATGTGACTGTCGCGACTGGAATGATCACGGAGACGTTGCCCAGCATTGATGTGCCCAGAGGGAAATTGGGGAAAGTTGATTTGAAGTTAGATAAAGAATAACTCGAGGGTCCGGGTTGGATTTCGGATCAAATATTTGTTAAAGAAAATCTATACAAAAAAGGCAGGTATTCGCTCCAGATCTGGTAGGCAATGGTGCCCAGTCTGCCGATCTGGGGTAGTATCACCACTTACAAATATACGGACCGTAAAAAGACCTAGTTTCGGGATCAGCTTGTAAGTTGCGGATCTCAGCTAGGTATGCATGGTGGATGTGACTGCTACTTACAGTTATTACAGTCGAATCACAATAAAAAAGCGTGGCGCAATGGTTAACACACCTTAAATCCGGAGTTCAATTCCCCACTAGATCAAATATTTATTTTATATTTATTTATGATTTTAAAATAATAATTTTAACTGTTGATTTAATAAGATTTAAAAACTAATGCACATATTTAATACGGATATTTGACCTGACTGTACAACCCGTAAAGTGACCTAGTCGCGTTTCGGATCAGCTTGTAATATGTCCCGGCCGTCGGCATTAACGCGTAATGACTCCTATTCGAATTACTGTACATAGCTGTAGTAATAAGTATACTAAATAAATTATTTAATATATAAATATGTTTTTGTTTAATACCTTTTTTGTAGTTCTCCATTACAGTTCGTCTTCTCCATACAAAATTATAGATGATCGGTGGGCTTGCACTATACACATGTCAAACCCCGCCTGCCTGCGATGGGTCTCTTACTTTTGATAATAATATCGCGACAATGATGGTGCGTCACTAGCCCTGATTTTCCTAATATATTATGGCGTCGAAGAACCAGTAATATTGCGTCGCGGTCGCAAGTGACCAATCAACGTAGTTCACATATTGATGTTATTCGCTGATTGGTTACGAAGATGTCAAATATCCGTGCGAGTTTACTATTTCCCTTATCTAAAACGAAATGTATCGAAGAGACGCTCGATTCGACCTGTTAAATTTCGATTCGATTAGCAATAGACGTTTGACTAGACCAGTGCATTGTTAATTCTAAGCAGGTAACAATTTGTTGCACAAATTCGCTCCTGAGCCTCCGCAGTCGTACCTAAATGCATCTCTATATCAGATGTCGTATCTATTTTTAATTTTATTAAATAAATAAAAAACCTTTTGCTTCCCCGCTTGCAACACCTTGCAAAGCGCAATGAGTCAGAAGTAGAAAACATTTTAAAATAAAACACAGAATATAAAGATAATTCATTATATATTTTTAAGAAGGTAATTAATATAGTGCCAAAAAAAAACAATAACAAAATATTAGTAAGAAAAACCTGCAATCTAGCATTTACTACTGACATAAAATAAACAACTTTTAACACATATACTCCACAACACTATTGAATTTTCATGACAATCTACGTTGTTATAAAAATTTAACCCTCATTTCTAGAGTGGTAGACATGAAATTTATTTTTTTAATACGCGAATTCTGACCTTGACTACTAAAACGACAAAAAAACCGTCTTAGTCGACGCTCTTAACAAAGGTTTAAATTTCTAAAGCAACGCCCAACTTCTTTAACTTTAGTCATTAAAAATCCTGTTTTAATAGCCGGCTTTCTATCGCGTTTATTTAGTTACAATTAAATTATTTTATTATGAATAAACGCTATAGAAAGTCGTGTATAATCCCCAACAGTAGCCAATGTGCTTGAGCCTTGTCAAAACGTGATGACATCCGTCGTGTGACGTCACGATTCAAGCTAATTCGCAAGTGCCGGGGTAGTACAATCTTTTTATCAAAGAATTTGGACTCAAGAAATACTTTTAATTAAGCAGTATTAAAAGTCAACCACAATTACAAGTGGTTGTATTTGTGCCAACCTTTGAAATAAAGGAATTGAAGTACAAATAGTTCTCTTTCAGTCACACGTGGTATACACATAATATAAATGAGACAAATAACAATGAATTAGTTCTTATTTTAGCACAGATTCTATTCTTTCCAAATTCTTTGCTTTTTATGTCAAATTTCATAATAAAATAATTACATTAAGCCTAAATGGAGATTAGCATTCTATAACCAACTTTCACCAGCGATCGAAATAACCATAGATTACCATAAACAAGCACGTGATTGGCTGTTGAATTAAATGACAACATAATTACCCATCCCGTAGCTAGAAGGTGACGTCATTTATTTGGTAATGGTATTCATTTTGACAGTACAATATAATTGGTTTATTTTCAAGAAATAATGGACCGGCAACAATAATGGATCAAAATGGAGTAATTTTAATAATTTAGACCGGCAATTTACGGTCTATATGCAATACTTTTTATTTATTTACCTTTCTATACTAAGCTATTATAGTATAGAAAGGTTAATAAATAAATAATATCGATTAAAAGTATTAATTAAAAAGTGCTTGTATCATAGAAATAGGACAACCAAAGTACATATATCAAAGGTACCGGTGGGTGATTTCGAACTCGTGCTCTCGGTTTGTGTAACCAATGCACTGGCACTACACCACGGTCGCCTAAAAATTGATACTAGTACTTACTGGTATCAATTTATCTATCAAAATAAAGACCATTACGTAAGTATTTAAATTAATTAGGCCCAGCGATGGTTATTTTATTAGTTAAAGTTGGTCGTAATACTTTGTGTGAGTTCATTTTTATTATTAATAGAAAAATACTGTAATTTCATTTTGTATTCAACTTTGGCGCCCATTTTAGGGTACTCTGAGATTCGTTACTGTCTACATACAAATATTAATTTAGTATACATGTTTTTTTCTTTGGCTGGCATAGTGAAGGGGACTGAGGCAGCGGTGAAATGGAACGGTTTTCTCGCGTCCCTTTGTTTACCTTTCGGTTCTTCCCTCAAGTAACATATTATTATGTATACTAAAAATTATTTATATTGCACTACAAATACATCGCTAAAGAAATATCTTAACTCCATATTTTCAGTCTGTATTTACCACACATAGCTTTTGACAAAAACTTTTCTTAAAACACATTTTAAATAATAAAACACGTCTTATAATGAATTAAATTTTATGCGGCTTACTATCGCGTTTATTTTGGTTTTGATTTTAATGCAACGATAGTAAGCCGCATAATGGACATCATTCATTTTGTTTTGGGACTTGGGCTTAATCGTAATAAAAGTTTAATATGCATTTTAAAATAGTTTGATGTACAAAGATTACAATGTAATTGGAATATATCCTTTATTTTGCATAGTTTAAGTGTGCAAAATGATCAAACTACAATTATAACAGTTCAAAGCAGAACTTTTTATATGGCATGTCTTCGAGATTGACAGATGATACAAAATCCATATTATATTTTCCAAATAACTCAATTGCACAGCAAATAAAAGCCGAATTGTTATTAGTTTTATCAACACAAGTATTAAAACTACCTTTTATATATTTTTTCATCATTGGACATTACAAAAGTAGTACATAAAAGCCCAAAATGAATGATGCTCTTTGTTTAATTCATTAATCAATGTTCGCGCAAAATCTAAGAAAATACTACGTCTTATAAAATTGGCACCGACTGCTAGCCATTACTAGGGGTGACTGCTACTACACAAACACAATTAGTAACAGTCGCATCCACTATCCCGGCCAACAGAAAATAATGGCCGCATAACATGTTTTAAAATTAAAATGTGTTTCTGAATTCAAGTTCCATTTTGCAAACATTAATTTCTAAACCGTTTTCAAAGTTAAAAATCCTTCTTACGTCTTAAATTCATAATTGATTAGAAATCGAATTTTTACTAAAAGCCTAAGATTTTTTTTTATTCAAATAGCCACAGGTACATTGTCAGCATAGTGCGAACTATATCTATATATTTTATTTTGGTCCAATTACAAAAACTTTATAGTTTATAACAAACTGATTGTAAACCCAGTTTTTATATTTTATTTATCTGATGTGGATGAAACGCTAAACAAGGCATGGATGTTTCCCGACCACATCGAAGACATCCTCAAGAAAACTAGGTTGCCTAGTGCCCATAACCGCAAAGCTTGTAGGAAGAGAATTGTGAATGTAAGGGAAGCGCTCTATTGTCTCTGCCAATCCCTGTGGGAAAAGGCGTGACAATTGGATTGATTGATTGTTTATTTTCTTTAAGGAATTTGTTACTATTACCTATCATTAAAAACAAATATTGTGGTTCGACATATGACAGTACCCGGCCGATGACAAGCTGGATTGCGGTCTATAAACAGAGGCGACTGAACTGCAAGTAGCAATCGCATCCACTATACCGTTTTAGAAACCGGCAACTTACAAGCTGTTCCCGAAACACGACTAAGTCATCTAACTGTCTGTACACTTGTAAGTGGTGGTACTACCCCGGATCGGCAGTATTACCTTTGCCTACCACTCTTCAACAACCAGAGTGGTAGGTAGTGGTACCCAGTCTGCCGATGATCCGGGGTAGTACCACCACTTACAAGTATACAGACCGTGAAGTGATTTGGTCGCGTTTCGGTATCAGCTAGTAAGTTGTCGGTTTCAACTGGGCCGGCATAGTGGATGTGATTGCTACTCACTGTTATTGATTGTAGTAGCAGTGGCATCCATTCATGGACCACACTCCAGCTTAACATCAAGCGGGGTGCTGTCATAAATGTCGAGTCGCAAGAAAGAAAAAAGACCCGGAGCAAATATCAGCTTCTTTTTTTATTAAGAAATATTTATTAATTTAATAAAAGCTATTAAACAAACATTTGCTCTGATCAGGAATCGAACGCGACTTCCGCGTAACAGACCGGTCTTACTTCCTTCACATCCACAACTCTTAGCAAACAAATTTGGCTGACAATCAGTTTGATATAAACTCGTCCTCTATATAATCTTGGCATCTTACTAAACCCTAATACTTTGAGCGATTTTTAACCGATAGTAAACGTCATATTAATCCGGATGATTGCTTTGGTTAGTCGTCGTTTAATTTATTAGTAACATCGAGCCTTTTACGCAAAAAGACATCATTCATTTTGTATGGGGACTTGGGCTTGAGAAAGCTAGGTTGCCTAGTGCCCGTAACCATAGAGCTTGTATGAAGAGAATTGTGGATGTGAAGAAAGCGAAGGAGTTGTGACAGGATCGTGGCAAGTGGCGCTCCATTGTCTCTGCCTGGGAAAAAGGCGTGACAATTTGATTGATTGATTGACTTAGGCTTAGGCTATACAATAAAAGGTTGCATATAATAGTTTAATGTACCAAGATTACAATGTAATTGGAATATATCCTTTATTTTGCATAGTTTCAATCAATCAAATTGTCACGCCTTTTTCCCACAAGGATAGGCAGAGACAATGGAGCGCCACTTACCACGATCCTTACACAACTCCTGTTGCATAGTTTAGGTGTGCAAAATGATCAAACTATAATTATGACAGTTCAAAGTAGAACTATTAATATGGCGTGTATCTGTGATTGACAGACGATACAAAAACCATATCTTGTTTTCCAATAACTCAATTGCACAGCATTGTCATTAGTTTTATCAATACAAGTATCGAAACTACCATTTATAAAATTGTTCATCATTTGGCATTACAAAAATAGCCTAAAATGAATGATGTCCTTTCAAATTACTCAAGCTTCGAATAAATATTTTATATTGGCTAAAAATTAAATTCAAACTGACGTCTCTGAAGCTAAGCGTAAGTCGCTGCATTAAATACGATATAGCGGGACTCGAAGTAGGTGAGAGAGCTATTTATTGTGACTGTACCCACGCGAAGTCGTGCTCGCAGCTAACTTCGCAGACAGCATAAAGCAGTGTTTCCCAATTCGATAGTTAATGGGGGCAATTTATAAATGGACTCAACACGACTTTAACCCTTTCGCTTTGGGTTATTTAAATGCAATGCTAGATATCGGTGACAAATTTAATAAAAAAGGCAAATTCTTAAAAAAAATCTGTAATCATTTATACAGTTTTTGAAGGTTAAAAATTATGTATGGGGGCCATAAAAATTTTAGAAATGTTACGGAGGGGCATAGGCCTAAAAAGGTTGGGAAACACTGGTATAAAGTTTAAAACTAACTGTATCTTTGTAAACTTGTATGAGATAAAAGCAATGAGCTAATTTATTTTATACGAAATGTACGTACAACTATTTTTTTCTTGAGACTAGACATATCCGCGCCGAAGACTGGAAAACCGGTAAACAAAATTAAAAACTAACAATGCGTTATTTTATTTGGAAGTAATACGCTCACGAAATCCTATTCACCACAGACCTTAATTCTTATCGACATAAAACCTTTGAACCAAATAATGTAAAGACGGAAAGTGTTATTGACTATTACATTATTGGAACGCGACGCAAGTTGCCGCAACTCGCTCATACACTCAGACACAAAGTTGCGTTATGCGTCGCGCTATGTTTAATTACACAGAGTATAAAGAACTAATAACAAAACAGCACATATTATTTTTAAAACCAAATTTTACTTTTTAAAATAGAGCCCCAAACCTAAGTCAATAGAATATCAATATCCAATCACAATGGAATTCATTTTGACAGATGAACGCTATTGGTTGAATTTGAGTCATGTGATAATTTCCACCAATTTGATTGGTGGCGGCTTTAATGTATCAAAACGAGTCCCATTGCGATTATACTTGAAATTAAGTTCCAATGGTAATTTTAAATTCAATTGACAGACTTAAAGTGAAACTCTATTTGACATTACTGTAAAAAGTAGTAACAAAAATTGTAGAGAAATAATTTTCAATTCTTTTCTACTCAATTTTTATTACTTGTTAAAAAGCGTTGTAAATAAAAATTGGTTTTAGCACCAAAAGAAAACACAGTTTTTTTTATTAAAACTTAAAAGTATGGTACAAGAATAACAGTCAAAAACTTGGTGTTACCACATAAAATAAATAATAATATTTCATGGCAGTATTACAATATTAAAAAATGCAAGTAAAATTATTATAGTTTAGTAAACATAACAATAAGAAATAAACTATATATAGAAAAAACAATGAGAAATAAAACAGAAAAAAATCTTAAGGTTTTTGGACTATATCTTAAAATAATTCAAATCGTTAAATATAGTTCATATTTATGAATCTGAGTCCTCTTGGCGTAGTATCATTTATTGATAAACGCGTTCTGAAATAGTTTGAAAGTACTCAGAGCCTGCTGTAGCATATTGATTGTACCAAATTTGTTAGCGTATCAAGTCTTTAATAAGCTAATAACCATTCCAATTTGCAATATTTATTAGTGTGTTAATAAATATTGCAAATTGGAATGGTTATTAGCATATTGAAGACTTGATACGCTAATAAATATTGCAAATTGAAAGATTTATTAGCGTATTAAAGACTAGATATGCTAACAAATGATACGAATGATACAATTGAAGACTCGTAGCGTATTGAAGACACTAATAAACGTTACAAATTAGAATGTATCTTAGCATATTGAAGACTAAGCGCTAGCAAACAATTTCAGAATGCGTTGCAGCTCGTATAGATACCATACCTATAGGGAGTAGTCTAATCGTCTGACATTTTAACGTCTCAGCATCAGATCAGCACTTTTCGCTTCATAAACCAGTTACTGAGAAACGAACTGTCCACTTGGCTTTCTATCTTTACGCTAAACTTGAGAATAGGTTCCGAAAGTTCCGGCAGAGCGAGTTGGACGGCGCGCTGACCTAACGTTAGCTATTATTTTCACTGACAAATCTATATTATAGTGTGTGCCACAGAACTTAAAGTTCGTTTTTCAGTAATCGGCTTGTAAGGCGGTGCCAATTAACTCTTATAAATTCATAATGGAAAAATGCAGTAGATATATGAAATATAAATAATTTAGTATATATTAAAATGGGCGCTCATTGGCTACAAACCAACAAACTAGACTCCGCATCTGTTAAATTGGTGGGACGGAGAAGAAAATTAACATCACACGTTCGCTTTATTCCCCAATTTTAGACTACAATAGGAGTTGCGGCGTCTAGTCGGTATGTTGTCTGTGTGAACAAATCAGTCTGTGGTACGAAATAATCAGCTAAGATGTACCTTTTATAAGTACCTAAAACATAGAACCCGATTCTTATTTATATTTTTAAATAAGGGAAGTCTTATAAAATTTAAGTTAGGAATTATCTTTTACTGACGTTTAAATAAGTTTATTTATTGTGACGCGACGTTACCAATCAAGGGAAGTTCCATGATCGCTGACGACATTAACTTCAAATAGGACTTAATTTAAAGGTAATATTTTTTTTAATTCAATTACTGTCAGTAGTAACATTTAGCGAGTTGTAATTTTTATAATTTGCTTTATAATTCGATATAGGCTCTATAATATTTTAATACGTGTAATATTTAAAGCATTTTTCTTTAGCGACCTCTGACCTAGACTCACTTGATGATAAGCAAAGACTGCTGACGAATAAAAAGCCGACTCAATTCACCTCAGTTTCCGTCACTATGCTATAGAACACAACATGCACGGAAAACTCCACTCGAAAAGAAAAGCGACTGACATAATTCGACGTATCTAAACTGCTCCCCTAGCACGGCAATCCAAGAAGCAAGATAAAGAAATGCATGGAATATTATTGTAACTCATTTTAAATAACGCATTAGACCGGCACATAAAAATGTTTTAAAAAAACAATATTTTTAAAAAACAATATTTTTTATATTTTATTTATTCACATTTCTATACTAAGCTACTAAAGTGCTTGTATCATAGAAACAAGACAACCAAAGTACATATATCAAATATACATTGGTACTGGTGGGTGGTTTTTAACTCGTGCTCTTGGTTTGCAATGATATTTTTTATCTTGTTTCTTGGGTTACCGTGCTAGGGGGACAGAAGTGGACTTAGACCAAACGCCTCTGTTACCAATTAGAAGAGATATGTCAGATGAGTCGAAGATAACAAAGCTAGTGCCAAATCAGCAGGCTGCTAGGAGCTAAAAGCTAGGAGGCTGATCTATAACAGAAGAAATTAAAAGAAGATTGGAGTTATATGTTCAGAAGTGAACAGGTTAAAGCTACAGAAGACACAGTGTTAAAAACTGTTTACGCAATCAGACCAAGTTTGAACCTCTAGTCCAAAGCTAAAATGAACGCACCGAAAGTCTCACAAATAAAATAAATTAAAAAAACATTAAGTACTCAATCAGTACTATGCATGTATGTATGTAAAAAACACATGTACCAACACTTAAGAATCTATTAAAAATAATAATTATAGAAATTACTTCACTTAAAAACTATAATTACGAGGAACTGGCAAAAATAATCCTGTATTTATATTTAATATACACATATAATTCCATTCATTATACCCTGTTCGTTCGTTTATTTTCTTTTTGACAGTTCGAAATTAGTGACGGCCACGTTACCGATTCCATTTGAATTAATAATCGTTTTTAATTACATCTAATGGCGCATTTATTATGTCAAATAATTCGAAATTTAGGCGAGTTACGCGGTTTAATGTTCGCGATTCCTTTTCCGTGCTTTTATATATATATATTTTTTCATATAATCGATTTATTTGGTGGATGCAACTGGCATCTTGTCGTTCGGAATGGCGGCGTTCTAAGGGGGAGGCCTATGTTCAGCAGTGGACGCCTTCTGGCTGATGATGATGATATTATCTGTGGTTGTGTAAGCGATGCCAGTCAATAAAGAACGACATTACTGTAGTACATTATAGTAAAACTGTAATTCATAGGCGTGAGCTGTCAAATAGAAAATAAACTAATGGACAAGATATAATGGCGTCTCTGAAATTAGGCGCAAGTTGATGCGCAATACATAAAATACTATATAATGCGGCTCAAAGTAGGTGAGAGAGCTTATATCGTGATCACTTCGGAGACGTCATAAAGTTTGGAACTATCTTTTTTTTTATTATTAATGAAATTTCTAAAAATTAAACAGTGTTCCAACAATCTTACTAACAAAATAATTAAATGTTATTTGCAACTTTAAAGCGATAGTAATAAAACTGATAACTCAATGTTCGAAATTCATTTTTTGTTGTGGCTCGACATGGGACAGCATCCTGCCTGATGTTAAGCTGGAGTGGAAACTTTCAAGCTTATTCCGAAACGCGACTAAATCACTTTACGGTCTATATATTTAAAAGTAGATGTACTACCTCGGATCGTTGCAAGAGAGGTAATTTAGGGCGCAAATCTAAAAATAAATGCAAGAAATAACAGGTGAAATTAAAAAAAATATATGCTTAGAGACTATCTTCTTGTTTCTGCCAGTAGTTTAGAAATTAATCATTAGAAATTTCATCAATTAAAATAAATATGGTAATTAATGCCATTCCATACAAAAACAACTATAGAGTAATATAAAAAAATATAAACATTACGCACACTAATCTATGGCTCAAATTATAAGTCCACTAAATACTCATTAGGTTGACATTTTTACGCTGGCAATACTATCGAAGCTTCAAACTTAAAACTATAGATTCCATTTTTAAAAATTGTATTCTATGTAAACAAACCATCTTATAATGCTATTAGAATAAGAATAGGACGGGCTGTTGACTAACTTCACTTGAATGATTCAAAGGTGTCTTTTTCTTGACGGTCCGCAAAGAAAAAGACACCATACTAAAGTATAGTGTCTTCTTAATTTTAATCATTTAGGTATAATCGGCGCCATTTTGTGACGTCTAACTCTCCAACCAACTTCACTTTAGTATGGTGTCTTTTTCTTTGCGGACCGTCAAGGAAAAGGACGTTTTTTTAAAGAATTCGCTTTTTGTATTTATAAACAGATGTCAATTCTAAGCTTTTAATGTGCTTGTATCATAGATACTGGACGGCTAATTTCGACATTTTATGATGTATGGATGTCTATAGATGGATTTCTTTACACAGTTTTCAATTTTTTAAAAATATATCCACTAACAGGAGGCTAAAAAACTGGTTAACCATCATACGAGAACCTAGAGTCTAAGCAGGATGGCATGAAATGTTATATTTCAATGATAGACCATATTTTCACGCTTTTTGCATAGTTACAAGGCAATTGGTACTTTTAAATTATTATTATTTTTAAAACAACAGATAAACAAAAGGTTTACAATATGAAAATCTAATTTTGAAAAATACATAAACCTATAAAGGCAGGATACAAACAGGATACAAAAAGTTAAAATTAATGTTGCCAGTGCAAATAATATTCTGGTTTAATCAACTTACGTTATTTTTAATATCTTATATTAGTTAATAAAGGTTATAAAAATATAGATAATGATTGAGTAATTATTTTACTATTTTAGGACATATATAAATTTATTTCATATGTAAAAAATGCAGAGATTGTCTGCTCAAACAGAGATCCGAAAAGACTCAACGTAATCTACGTACTAGGCAAATATATCTAGGAAATAACTGGCTCTATTATGGTTATCACACGATAAAACTGCTGCGACTCTGTTGGTTACTTTTTTTATTGAGACGCGACATCTATCCTTGACTTTCCAGTCGTCGGCAAGACCGCCGATAACTGAAAAACCCGGTAAACAATTAATTAGACAAGACATTCTATAAGTCATAAATTAATGATAGGAATTTCCCGTCTTTCTGTAATATTCAGGATAACAATTAAAATCTGGCAACGTTTATTTATCTCACCAACAAAGTCACAGGACTAAGTTTATTGTCTCTTGCAACTAACTTACACAATGCTCCTAGGACGTCAAACGCAAAATTCTGTCTCTATTGAACAAAATCGCTGAACCTAACCAACCTGTTTTATCAAGATTCCTTTAGATAGCCGTGGCGTTTAAGAACTACTCACACAAGCCAAAATTTTCACATTAAATTCCAACGTATTACCACAAAACAAAGAACACACTAGAATTCTCTTATCTTTGGTCTAAAATCTGTCTACCACAGCACAGAAACAGTAAAAAAGATAATAAGACGTGAATAAATCTCACTCACACCACAAGCAAGACGTGGCTCTATAAATATGACACTTCTATCTTATTCTTTGCTCTGTGGCCACTAGACCGGACTTTAGAACATTTGGCAAAAAACATTGCCCAAGCCTAGCCAGAGACCAAAAACCTTTTACCTTAAGAGTATTTGTGCTTATACACGTTACTACACTCACGTGGCGCCCTCTGCCGGGCTAACTACATCATAAGACATCGAACCTTCTAGAATAAATCCTAACCATCACCGAATTCAAAGGACACGAATATATAAAATCTAGACATTTCTAGATTTTTTTGTTCTAATTCGAGAACTGCCCACCAGGCATGAATACAAAAATACTATTTACTTACTAATCAAAGCTTAGGACCAACAATTCCCTATGAACTAGACAATTAAACTATACAACTAGCATCATTTATAAATAAGAAACGAAACACATGAAAACCCCATTCTCGAACAGCGAACAACGAGCATATTAACATTTAATAAAATATATTTCGATATAATTATATTATCAAAGGTTTTGATAAAGCTCTAAATATTGATCCACATTTAAATAAATACCCTTAGACATAATCGAGTTATATGGATGGGCTATGCAAAATTACAATGCAAATTCCAAAACATACGTTAAAAAATTATAGACACCACAAAACCAGCCAATCTGCTTGAGCATGCCTTCACTAGTATTATGACGTCACATGTCAAATTGGATTTTCAACTGTAAAGCCATAACAATAAAGGTGTCTTTACCATGCCCATCCATACACACACGAAGCTCAGTAATCACATTAAACTAAAGGAACAATCAACGCGACATTCACATGCTTTTCGACGTATTATTGACTTATCATGCTTTAAATTATTATTCTCGTCAGTTGCCGATGCGCTAAAACCTTGTCAAAATAACAAAACGTGACGTATTCAGAGAATTGTTTCGCTGTCGGAATTGGCCAATGACAGTGCACTGCTACGTCACTACGTAGTCATCCCGTCGTTTGACGTCACCATCCAAACGCATTAGCAATTGCCGGGGATAGTATATATTTTTAAATAGTGCAGTTAATATCGTTTCTGAGGCGACTAATATTGCAATACTATCACCCAATAAGTTTGGATTGTGACGTCACACGACGGGATGACTACATAGTGACGTAGCATTGCACTGGCATGGGCAAATACGTAAAATTTACCGATGAGCTTGCTCGAATGACGTCATTGTTTGAAATCACGTTTTGTTTCTTAGACAAGCAATTAGCAACTGCTTAGAGCATTAGCAACTGCCAGGTATTATAGCAATTATTTTATCAGTCAAATGGGTAAATCGCGCTAGTAGATACTAATAAAGAAACACATGGATACTCTTACCGGTCAGTTATACTACTTGTCCAATTATATCATGCAATTAAATAAAGGACTCGAGTTAAATCGAATTGTATTTCAATAAACTAAAGAGAACCTGTCTCGCAGTCTTTGTATGTGCATTATTGTCTAGTTTCAAATTCCTCACAAAAATTAAAACAGTCATTTCAATTCATACATGAATTCAGTGCAATTGAAACTAGACACCCAAATGTACCGAACCGCCCTGAAACACGCGATAAAAACACTAGAACGAAATCGTAGCAGAGCGATTTACAAAACTACCTTCTTAAACGTCACGAACTTTTTACCCTTAGCTTTAACTTTTTAAATATTTCAAATATGAATATATTTTTAAAAATAGTTTTCAGTACTATTATAAAAAACAGAGAAAAATCATGCAAAAACCATGTTTATTCCAACAAATGGATCTATCCCAGATTAAAACATTAACATTAAAACACAGACGTACAAGTTTTTAAGCAATTTTATCACACAAAGCTTATGATAAATATTATAGAACCAAATGTTTATTACCCATGGATTTGCAAAACCGTTTTAACAATACCTTAATTCGGGTATCAATTGGTACTGTTTTTTTATTATACCCATTTTACTACTACCCTTAAGTCGACCCATAAACTTATTAAGTCAACTCAATGAAAATATATTTACTGTTATTACCCGTAAATTGAAGCTTTTGATACACGAACATCAAGCTTATAGCAAATTAATTCCTTCAGTTTCAAACTACCATATTCAACTAACTACAGATAGGCATATTAAAAACACATTTAATTATTAAAATTTGAATACAATATAGACATTTATAAGAAATTGAGAATCGTTGGACAATTCGTCCCTTAAACACCTTAATATTTAGGTACAGTATTTTTTCGTATTTTCTTTTAATTCTACTAATTTATAAATAGGGTTATCACACAATATTCTTAAGAGATATGCTATTGGTCACATATAGACATCAAAAAGGAGTTAGAATTACTTAAATTCTTTTCTATCCAGTCTGCGGTACGTAAATAAGTAGGCTTTTAAGGGAAGAGACAAAAGTACGGTTGCACGAAAAAGGCTTCTAATAGTAAAACGCAATATCTGACAACGACTTGCCTGATGGATAGCGCCGGCGACTGAAAAAACCATTTCATTGATTGCCGCAGTCGTATTCCGGCCAACTGAATACATCAAGCAGTAATTATTGATATCAATAACTTTACGATAGTAACAATACTTAGACAGGAATTAATACGGAAGTGTTGTCAACTTGGTGTTGCCAAGTTTCTCGATTTTGATGGCTTTTCACAGATCGTACACGACCAAATTATATTTACGGCTTTGGCTTACAATATTAGTTACTTCTTTGTTTGCCCTTGTTTAGGATATATTTTGGAATAATAAAACTAAGTAATGGACCATTAAGAGTAATATCTATGTAGTTTATACAAAATGTTCATAAATACTCTAATTTAATTTATTTATATGCATAGGTATTATAAACAATTAATTTTATTTTTTTAACCTGGCAACCCTACTCACAGTTACGATCATGAAATATCAGTTGTGCTATCACATTGGTGCACCGCAGACAGATTTAACTACTTTTAAATACCTCCACACTTAAAAGCATAAGCGAAAATAAAATGGACAGAAAGAATTAGAAAAATATAGTTTAGTATCCAAATAATCTGGATGGACGGAAGGAGAATATTTTGAGCTAAATTTTTAATATTGTTTTTTTATGAGCAATATCTTCTATGAAACAATGTCGCTTTATACTAATTT
Source organism: Tinea trinotella (assembly GCA_905220615.1). Classification (NCBI taxonomy): domain Eukaryota; kingdom Metazoa; phylum Arthropoda; class Insecta; order Lepidoptera; family Tineidae; genus Tinea; species Tinea trinotella. The sequence goes on along the minus strand of HG992328.1, from coordinate 2,652,733 downwards.
TGGTAAAAAAAAATAATGTAGTCCGTACAATAAATTAGGATAATTTTTTTTTGTTCCCGCATAAATAGACCTATTTTGAATCTTTTTTATTGTGACGTCTGACGCCTGGCACGACCTGCCCGATGGTAAAAAAAGTGAAGGCTGACTAACTGACTGATAAAAGTAGTAAACCAAGTCGGTCAATCTCTTGGACCTCACCTTGCTTATTATCAGGAAGGTCGAGGTAAGATGTGTTTTTTTTTATTATTATTGTGACACGACATCTGACCTCGACCCGCCTGATGATAAGCAAGAGGAGGTCCAAGAGGTGTCACAATAAAAAAAAACAATTGCCTAAAAAACGACAATGTATCCATTTCAAAATTTAAAAAGGAAGCTAGTTGTAATAGCTAAATGCCGCGTAAAACCTAACAAACTCTTTTAACAATTTATACACCTAAAACGCATATTTGATTCTTTAAAACAGACTTTCTAAACAAACAATTAAGTCTGTTTTAGTCTGACCGTCAGCGCTGACAATATAAAAAATAAAGAAAAATGTAAAATTAGGATAAGTCGGAAATATCGAACAGTATTGTCCCGGCAGTTGCTAAGGCGCTAAAACTTTATCAATGTAACAAAACGTGGAGTTGTTTTGCTGATGGTGTTGGCGAATGACAGTTCATAACTTCGTCACTATGACGTCATGCCGTCGTGTGACGTCACGATCCTAGCGCATTAGTGATTGCCGGAAATAGTACTCTATAGACAAGCCAAATTTTATTTAATGAGGTATAGTTATTACGTCAAGCAAACGTTTGTTTTAAAATTAATTTAAAAAAAATTACGTTACATTTATTTAGAATTTGATTATAATATTACACTAATAAAATATAGTTTAGTTTAAAATTAACAAATAATATACTATTTTCTTTGCAAAATATATATCTTTTAAACGACTATAACGAATATTGCGTTGGACTTAAATAGACAGTGTTGCTATTAAAAAAAAACGTTTGTTATTTATTAATATTATTGTAAGTTAAATGGAAAATAGACCTGTTAGGAGGTCAGGGCCAAACTAATCCTACTAAGTGCTTATAAATATTTTAGCTTGCAACACTAAAATTAAATTAAATGGCAACACTGGGAATTGGACAGAATCAGTTTTAATTTTAAAATTAAAATAGTTACTTTTATTAGCAAAAATTTGTGCTAAAATTAATTTATATTTTGCCGCAGCTAAGGTAAAATAAAAGGATATAACACGTAACAAAAAGAAATTGAGAGCACCTTCAGTAACATTAGACCATAGAGTAGAGAGAGACTGGCCAAGATAAGTCCACAGTATATAAATATAACGTTACGTTCGCAACATTATCATTTTAAGAAAATGACTAGAAAAAAATAATATACCATTTAAAAAACCCTTAACTATTTTCTTATTATGAAGTCGTGTTTTTTTATTAAACTTAACCAGACCGTTTATTTTTAACGTGACTCGACATCTGACCTTCACCCGCCTGGTTAGCATGATGGAGGTTTAAAATAACTTAGTTGTAGTCACATCCACTATGCCGGCCTAGTAGACTTAGTAACTTTTATTAATTTCGTCATATTCCTAATAACTGGTTGGCCATATTACTGTATAAATGCAGTCGGAAGGACGTGCTGTTGTAGCTTAGCTTAACAATCAGAGCTGTTGCGCATTGAGCGAGCGACACTGGGTTTGATTTCCGGTCACAGTAGACCGATGTGCTCACATCATTTTTTTAATTGCTAATTCATGCGGTAGACTTATCTCGACCAGACTATGTTAAATCTCATTTTTTTTAAATGCCGCATACCTCTTATACCTTTTTAGTATCATTATATTTTTATATTAAGTGCTTTTTGTACTAAATCGACTATGGGTCATATTATTTATTACCTTTTAGTTATTATTTTGGTAGAAACAAAAATAAACTTTTTTATGTAGTATTAAACTTAAAATAATGACCTAATTTTATTTTTATTTTATTGTTTGTTTATTTATTATTATGACCTGACATTCGACCTCGACTTGCCTTATGTAAGCAAGAGGAAGTTCAAGAGCGCCAATGACTGAAAACACCTGATGTCAAGCTGGAGTACGATTTATGATGGAGACGACTGATATCTTCATATCAATATTTACGAATTTCACCTGCATTCACTACGCTGCCTTCACTAAGTTGCCTGACTTTCGTTTTGAATTTGAAATGCGATTAATTCAATTGACGGACTTTTATTGTTTCGTTAACGGTTGCCTCAGTCGCCTTCACTATGTCGGCCTTTTAAATAAATAAAATAAATATTATTTCATCTTTGAAAACAATGTGAAAAAATAATTTTCGGTTCTTTTTTATTAGGAAAAATTTATTTTCCTACAACACTTAGGCAACACTAAATCTTCATTTAGGCAGTTAAAGTTCATTTTCAAATCGGTCATCGTAAACCCACAAACGAAATTTAAAATGCGGTACACTTAGTAAAAAAATGGAAAAATATTCCACAAATAAAAATTGCACAGAAACGTTTCTTTTTAGGGAAAATGCACTAATTTTATACTTATAAAAATAATTTAAAAAAAATCTTAGATACTATTTGATCCAAGTCTTATTTTATGCAAATAGTTGTGAAGGGATCGTGGAGAATTATACTCCAATGTCTCTCTTTATGCAGGTTAAACATTTGAATTGATTGAAAGACGCATAAAATCCTTGTGGCTCAACATATAACAGCACCCGACCTAATGTTAGCTGGATTGAGGTCAATGAATGCGAATACTACTAACGCTAAATAACTGTGTAGCAGTCACATTTTTTTATTATTATTGTGTCTCGACATATGACATCACCCCGCTTGATGTTAAGCCAAAGTGTGGTCCATGAATGAATGTCACTGCTAATACAATTCAATAACTGTGAGTAGCAATCACATCCACTACGCCGGCCTAGATGGAACAGGCAACTTACAAGCTGACTTAAAGACTTGAACCAAATATTACCTAAAAAAAGAAAAAAATGCTGCTGCGTGGCTCATTAAATCTCCTTTAACTCTGAGTCTCTAACAATAGGCCCTAACAATATATCACTGTTTACGAAAAAACATTAAAAACCTTGGGACCTGACCTTTGGGAATTATTGACCTTGGGGAAACGGATTTGGATGATATTTCGTGTAGTAGAGTATACCACTGAAAAATATTTCCGTCCAAATGCCCAGTAGGAGCTGAGAAAAACGCATACAAAGTTTAGCCTCTACTTTATCGGTTATTCCAAATTACCATATAACATAGACAAGACAATTCTCAGGCAAAATCAAGCAACAATTACTTAAAGACCAAAGCTTAAAAAAATACACAAATCCATACAACAATCCCATATAGATCTCAATTATTAATAACCTTAAAATTCCCATAAAAATCTAATCAAAACAATTAAACCTTAACCTATAAACAATGCCTATTATAATTTCAATGATAATTTGGTTCAATTTTGACAGGTGAATACCAATAAAACAATAGACAGAGAAGCTTGGAACAAGCTGGAGGAGGCCTACACCCAAACATTTTTTTTATATTTTATTGTGACTCGACATATGACAGCACCCCGCTTGATGTTAGGCCGAAGTGTGGTCCATGAATAGCAGTGAGCTAATACAATTCAATAACTGTGAGTAGCAATCACATCCACTATGCCGGCCTAGATGGAAACGACAACTTACAAGCTGATCCCGAAACGTGACCAAATCACTTCACGGTCTGTATACTTGTAAGTATACTATGGGTTTCGATCAACGATGTGGATAATTAAAATGTTTAAAGCATGTAATTTAATATTGGAAATAAATGGCTTATAAAGAATAAAGAACTTACATTGAGTTAACAGAACGAGATATATTAGTTTATAGTGACCTCGACTTGGCTGATGGTAAGCCAGAGTTAGTCTAAGAGTGCGGACGACTGAAAAATCTGATTATGTCACGGATTGCGGATCATATTGGCAGTCAACTGTCAAAACTGTCAAACTACAATTACCATGGAAATTACGCGGAACAATGACTCCACGGAGTCGACTAAGCAAAAATATTATAAAAAGAACTTTCATTAACGCATGCAAAACGTGTCATTTTTCCCTATACTAAGAACAACGAAGGAACTAAAAGGACGCGGTTTGAAATAAAAAGGATAATTTAAATATATACATATTTTCCTTTCTATAGTTTTTATAGGCTAAGAACAGCTCATACCCTAAATTTTAGGGTAAATCCTAGATGTTTTAGGGCCTAAAACATCTAGGATTATTTATTATTATTGTGACTCGACATATGACAGCACCCCGCTTGATATTAAGCTGGAGTGTGGTCCATAAATGGATGCCACTACTGCTACAATTCAATGACTGTAAGTAGCAGTCACATCCATTATGCCTAGTTGGATATTTTGAAATTAGAACACTTTGTGTACTTTATACTTTTTTACAATACTTTTCTGATATCTAACTTAAAGGGAAAGTTTTTTTAAATATTAATAATCAAGGGGATTCCCCTACACATAAAAAATCCTTGTTCCGATTCAAACCGCGTACAAACTACTCCAGACCAACCGACAACAAAACGTTACCCCACCCCTAAGGCAACATTTCAAATCAATTGACAATAACGACATAAAACGCCAAAAACAACGACAACGTATGAAAACTCTACGCATGAGACATTCACACGGCAAAATAGACTTTAAAACGGTTGAATTAAAGTGTATTTTAGATAAATTCGTTAGGACTATGCTACGAATAAATCACCTTTATAAACAAGCTATATAAAGTCGATTTATGTATGAAACCTACGCAAACAGATATAGGAAAAGCTGCTTTATTTATCCTTAAAATATAAATAAATAGATATATTTCTTTGTATCACTTACGAGCTAATAGTCGTTTGTTTTTATACTTCTTTAAATCTATAATCTACTATTAAATTCATTATATTGTACAATCCATTTATTATACTCTTTTGCATGCGACAGTACTTTGACAATTTAATCGAATACTGGTACTAGTGCAAATTTACACGTAATTGATTTTTTGTATACTTATATTTTATTCCTTTAGTGAAAGGCGACAGCTGCTACTCCTTAAATACTGTCAACAACACTTTGCTGATCTGGCTGTTTTAGCCACTACTAGTTTTTTATGTAAAAAATAAGAGATTCAAGTTTAGTTTTTTTTTATTGACACCCGACGTCTAACCTCTACTTGCCTAATGGTAAGCAAGGAGAACTCCAACAGCGCCGACGACTGGACAATCGATTAAGTTACGGTTGCCTAAGTCGCCGCCATTATTCCAGGACAAAATTGTTTCTTAACATCTTCAATATGTAGAAAAACAACTGTTGTAAAATTGTTTTTGTTTAATTAGTGTTGGTATTAATCAAGGTCTCAAGTACTGTTGCAAACAAAAGAGTTTATAAATGAAACTGTACCTTTATATTGTGAAAATTTACCACACATTTTCACAATGAGAGACATTGCCTAATTTATGATATAGTGTGAATAAAACATCTTAATACTTTATTTCATATTAAGCTCGTTTATATTTGTTACATCCAAGTATCAAGCTTAGCTTTTAGGAGGACTAGATAAAAAATTATTAAATTTTTCTATTATAAAAAAAATGAAGAATGTCAGATAAGATTTGAATACACTATTATTTTATTTAAAAAAACAATGTCATTATACCAAATAAGCCTAAGTTATATCAATGCATTAAAGAGACACTTTAAAAAGGATATTTTTTTATTGCGACACGACATCTGACCTCGACCAGCCTGATAATAAGCAAGAGGAGGTCAAAGAGTGACGACGACTAAAAAACAGAGTTAGTTCACGGCTGCCTCAGTCGCCGTCACAATGCCGACCAAAAAATAAACTTTTTCGAAGCTGTTCGACATATGACAGCACCTGACCTGATGTTAAGCTGGAGGAGAATGCTACTACAGTAAAATAACTGCAAGTGACAGTCGGCTATGCCAATCTAATTGGAATTGACAACTTTAAAGCTGAACCCTAAACGCAACTGAGTCACTACAAGCAGGGCCGTCTTAAGCATATTCAGCGCCGGGGTGCGAAAGTCAAGGCTTCGCTTGCATGGTCTCAGTGTAGTAGGTACCTATCGAGGTTTATGGCGGTCGGCATGCGCCCCCTAGGACTCTGCGCCCGGGTGCATCGCACCCCTTGAACCCCCGGGTAAAGACGGCCCTGACTACAAGGTCTGCAACGGTCTGTCAAAAGACCAGGTCCACCTACCAGGATAATCTACTGACATTCTTCACTATTGATATTTCATTCACACTCAACTTTATGTTGGCAAGGCTAAATATAAAAGTCTATTTTATTCTGAACTATTTTTTAACACTAGCCAATAGTAAGTCTGCGTCCATTTTGGACAACTACACGTACAATAAACTGCATTTTAACCCGACATTTTTAGAAGTTGCTTAAGAAGCTAAGATATACTTTACACAGAAATTATGTTTCTGTTTTTTATTGTTGTGTTCTTGACATCTAATCTCGACCCGCGTAACGGACCAAAAGTTAAATGACTGAAAAAAAAACTGAGTCAGTTCACGGCTGCCCTCGTCGCCGATGCTATATATTTGCAATGCTATATTTTGGTGACAAATTTATTTAAAAAAAATGCTATAATAATTAAAGGAACAAAACAGTTTTAAAGGTTAAAAATATGATTAAACGAACATAATATGATGAAGAATTGTATTGAGAAGGTAGTCAACATACGCACTGATAACTAGAGAATCGCAGTGTACTAAAGTCATCATTATACCGGCCCAAAATACATACGAAAATATTATTTGGGGGTATATGTAAAAATAATGTTTTTTTATCACTCAGTTTTTATGCGAGGTTTATCACTAGTAAGTCCATTAATACTAAGCGTTGATTGGTTTGTTTTGCAACGCCCCCTACTGAAGTTACGTTTTTTTTTAAATCTATGCAGTTTATTTGTACGTTAGTATTTAATATTCAGCCAAGCATCATTTTAATGCACAAAATAGTTTCTAAAACTAATCGTTCTCACGATCCTTTTTGAGCTATATATACTTGTATAAATATATTAAATAAACAGTTGAGTTAACTTTGCACTATATACATAGTACCGGAATCGTAGCGTGCCTTGGCGGGGCCTCGTATAAAAATTTGTTTGGAAGCCCTTAGGAAGGCTTCCTTATTATTATTTTTGCTTAAGCACGGAGCCCCGTATAATTGATACGGCAGATACGGCGGTAGCTACGCCCCTGCATAGTACAGATACATAATATACTATTTTGAATCTAAGAAGACGTGTAAACCTGTAAAGAGCAAGAAAATCCTGTCATGGATACTGGTGGATAAAACTATGCGCATTTACTCTAAGGTTAATGATTAATTACACCAGTGCCACGCTATGATGGCGGTTTTGACGTTTGACAGTTCATGAAGTTTCGTATAATTTATTATTTACGTTTAAAGGAGTTAGTTGCCGTTCTTTAATGTCACTATACAGAACAACAATTGTTCCTTTAAAGGTAATTATTATTTTATACAAAACTTTATGAGCGAATCAAACGTCAAAATGTCATCATAAAGTGGCGCTGTTTTTTTTTAAATCACAATTGTGCGCTGTATTAGGGAATTTAGGGCTGACGTAGTGATGTAGTCTTTAGTGCAAAGTTAACTGATCTGAATATTCTTTAAATGCTTGAATTTCTAATTAGCATAAAATTGATATGAAAATTTTATATTATTTTGTACGAACAAACATCCCCCTTAAAATAAGTCTTGGTTTTGCGCAAATTTTAGTTTTTTTTTAAATTTAAAACAGTGGAATTTTCATATATTTGATTTAAGATAAATATGAAGATCCCACTTTTTAAAAACAGGATATACAAGTTAAAATTAATAATAAATTAGGCCCTAAAGCACTAAGACACGTTTTAAAAATTTAATTTAGTTACTTAAAACATGTTTTAGTATTTAAATATTAACATGAAAGACATTTTAAAAGGAGGATGCAATTAAGAAAATACGTTAAATTCATTAAGGTATAAATATAAATAAAATAGAAAAGGATGGCAGTATACTAAAATGCGTTTTAAATACACTTCCGAAGTCCACCGACTTAATTAATTTAAAAGTGCCGCTGTATTCGGAAGCGACCTCAACAATCGATAAATGCTTTTTAATAATTTAGAATTATTTAAAACAGCTTTTAAAATACACAAATATTAATGCTATTAAAAAATACGTCGAGCGACGTAATGTTACGTATTAAATTTATAAAAAAAAATATACTATATTATTAAACTAGAGACTGACAAATAACTTAAACAAAAGTAGACACTAGAGGTCGTCTGCGCATGAATTTAGAGATGTTACGACTCGACTTTTCAACCCGGGTTAAACCGAGTTGAGACCTAAACCGAGTTGGGTTGGTTAACAAAATTATAAAATATATAATTTTAGATCAGACGCCAAATTTATTTAGTCATATTCGACAGCCGAAATTTTATAGCAAACCATACTGTGTATTAGGCAATTAGATTGTCGGACTGAATTGTTAACTCGGTTTGTATCGAATTCATCAATTCGGTTTGCGAATAGAGTTATCTATATTTTTAAATTGACCTAACTCGGTTTAAAAAAACCGAGATCGTCCCACCTTTACCCTCTAGTCCTTTTTTTGTTCAATTTGATTGCCGATCGCCATAACACCGAGCGCGATAGACATTTTAACTAGCAAAAAACATTCACTAAAACCCTACATATATTTGTTTAACAATCAACTATCGTTGTCTCTTTTTCTCTTAGCACACAACGATTTGTTAGACGGAGAGAAACTCGTTTCTCCCATTAACTATTTTGGTCATGTCAAGTTTAACTAGTCATAAAAAACGTCAAAAACATTGCTAAATATGAATTAAAAACAAATTAAAGTGCGATACTTAGAGACATACTCAATTAAGTAATGATCCCTTATTGTCAGTTAACATATGGAGTAACCGTTAAATCGCCATTAGTTTTTTTTATTGTGACTCGACATATGACAGCACCCCACTTGATGTTAAGCTAAAGTGTGGTCCATGAATGAATGTCTCTGCTAATACAATTCAATAGCTGTGAGTAGCAATCACATCCACTATGCCGGCCTAGATGGAACCGGCAACTTACAAGCTGATCCCGACCAAATCACTTCACGGTCTGTATACTTGTAAATGGTGGTACTACCCCGGATCGGCAGACTGGGTACCACTGCCTACCACTCTTTGATAACCAGACTCGAAACAAATAGCCATCTCTTTTTTTTATTAACGAATATTTGCAATATTTAATATTATTAAATATTACAAATAAAAGCTATGAAACAAATATTCGACAGGGGATCGAACCCGGGACTTTACGCGCAACAAACGAGTCGCTAAACCGTTCGTCCACGCCTGTGTCAAAGTCGAAGCAGAGTCCAAAACTACTTTAAACTAGAGATGAAATTGATTTGGAGAAACTGAAAATTAAAATAGAAACTGTTGAGTCTTATGGCAAAAGACCCAGATAGAGAGAGCTGGGCATAAAATATCATGAACCGACAAGTGGAACGGCGGGGAAGTACAAATCTTAGGCCGGCATAGTGGCGGCGGCTGGGGCAGCCGGGAACTGACTCGGTTATTCCAGTCGTCGTCACTCTTGGACCTCCTCTTGCTTATCGAGCAAGGCGAGGCGACTTGCCTAGGCGAGTCGAGGTCAGATGTCATGTCACAATATTAAAAAAAAAATCGAAACTAACGGATTATTACTTAATGAGCCATTAACACTGAGTACAGAAGGCAACTATTCATCAAAAAGGCAATCATACACCAAGCAGAACATGACCAAAATAGTTACCCAAAATCACGGTTTACCTAAGAAATACCTATTGAATAAAATCGATACTTCTTAAATTAAACAACCGTTAACCTAGTTTTAATTTTAAGACATATCTTAGAGCTAACTTTAATTTATTGGTCCAGTAGCCAAGTAATGATATGGGAGACGTTGCGCAAACCTGCCGTCATATCTATTCTTGTAGTAATTGCCTTGAGTTTTGCGATAATTCGCCTGGCGCCGCTGTCTGTTACTAGTGCCTTCATTCTTTTGAGTATCAGCCTTCTCAGACTTGTTCTTTTCCGATTTGGACGCTTCTTGCTTATTTTGGTTCGTTGTTTTGTCCTGGAATTTATTTTATATACCTTAATATTTTTATTGAGAAACAGAAAAAATTAAAAGTATATTAGTGAATTAAGCAAAGGATATAATTTATTTTGAGCTTTTATGTACTACTTTTGTAATGCCCAATGATGAAAAAATATATAAATGGTAGTTTCGATACTTTTTTTTTATTATTCTAATTTTATTTTTTTGGGTACTTTAGTCAATGTTGACTATGCCAGTCTCATTTTAACAACTAAGTAAACTTTCTAGTTCAAGCTTAATCAGTTTAATCAGTTTCGACACTTGTGTTGATAAAACTAACAACAATTTTGCTTTTAATTGCTGTGCTATTGAGTTATTTGGAAAATAAGATATGGATTTTGTATAGTCTGTCAATCACGAATACCATATAAAAAGTTCTGCTTTGAACTGTTATAATTATAGTTTGATCATTTAGCACACCTTCACTATGCAAAATAAAGGATATATTCCAATTACTTCATACATAAAACTATTTTAAATTGTATATGCAACTGTTAATACAATTAAGCCCAAGTCCACATACAAAATGAATGGCGTCCTTTTATGCGCGTACTATCGCGTTTATTTTGGTTATTGACGTTTCGAGAGCTTTGCAGCTTGGGTCACGGAGTCTTCACGATGGCTGCAAAGCTCTTAAAACTTCGGAATAATAAAAAAAATTAATAACCAAAATAAAGGCAATAAGCTGCATAAAATTTGTTTAATTCATTAATCAATGTTCGCGCAAAATCTAAGAAAATACTTAAAAGTATATTAACTATAATTAAACTATAAATAAAAAATATCATCTAATGACGTCGCATCAGAGATGGTCCCAAGGAGACTGGCAATATTTCCCCTTTGTATGGCAAGGCGTACTTTGGCAGAAATAATTGCCAGCCTTCCTGTCTTCAGACTTCTCCGTCAGCCGCTTGGACAACATGTTGGCCAGGCGCTTAGCCGAAGCTCCCCAAGGGCCCATCGTCTCGACCATAAACGGCGCAAATTCGTAACCAGTACCGAGGTTAAACTAAATGATTAAACATACCTCTTTGGTGTCATTAGTTGATTTGGAAGTGTTCACTTTTTGGTTATTCTTCTCATTCGAATTCTGCTTTGACCCATGACCGTGCGCATTTGACAGGACTTGTTTAGTATTCTGAAACGCATTTTTTTTTATTATGACTCGAGTGATGTCTCCATAACAGACATACGGAAGTAAATATTACAATCATCGCTAGAAATAGAATGTGAACTTTGCCCTCAGTCTCCGGACCCTTTTTGGAATTAATAAATTATATTATGATTATCACTAAAAATATTCAATTTCAGAATAATCTATTAACGCTAGAATCGTGTGATGGAATCTTCCATGTTTTTTGTAACTGTTCGACACCAATATATAAACCATTGTCAATAAGAGTTAAATCAGTATCGACCTTATCTTCATGTTGTTATTATTTAACTAAAGTCTTTCGTCGAGCTACACACGACCCCGAAAATATAACTCTCGACATAATATGAATACACCCCACCTAGAGCTAGAGGGATTCTTCTTTTGTGACACTACATTAGACCTCCACCCGCCCGATGGTAGGCAAGAGGAGGTTCAAGAGTGCTGTAGACTAAAAAAAAACGTGTCAGTTTTCGGTTGCCCCAGTTTTTTGACCCACCTTTGGTCGACGCTTCTTCTTCGTTCAGTTTCTATGATACAAGCACTTTAGTAGCTTAATATAGATATAATAAAATAATGTATCGTATAATCATTATATATTAAATAATATAATAAAAGAAAGTGTACAATGTGCGTGCCGATAAAACTCACAAACGAGTCCCGGTAGGATCAAGGTTGTTATATAATGTGGTAGCCCTCCATCCCATATCCATGATGAAGGGTTTTACCTAAAGAGCTTACTTTTAATGATACAGTCAAACCTGGGTAAGTGAGAACTGAATAAGCGAGAAAACTCTTTATGTGAGAGTAATTGCCAGGTCCCATAATTTAAACCCTCCAAAACCTCTATAAGTGAGAGTTATTATAGAAACCTCTATAAGAGAGAGTAGTATTGCACTCGTGGAGCTCTTTTTCTAAAAAGACCCATTTATAATTTGTGAAACTATTTATGATTTTCGGGAAACGCACAATGTTTTGCATCGTATTCTATTTGAATGGCGAAATGTGTACGAGTAGATGAATACCGACCTATTTTTCGAACATTATTTGTTGTTTTATTTAATAAAAACTTCTATAAATAAAAAAGTCCATATTATAACCTTAATGAGCTAGAAATTCGGGTTAGTGAGAAACCTCTATAAGAGAAAAATAAATCGTGGCCCCTTCAACTCTCACTTATCCAGGTTTGTCTGTATATAGGAATTTCGAGAAAAGTTTAGAACACTCGAGGGCATTCCACAATATTACAGAGGGTTTTGTATTTTTCTAGACCAGTACAATCTGCGAAGCTCTAAAGTGTATTTAAAAACATTTTAGAGGTTTTTATTCTTATGGGTCGAGTTTGTTCTCGATCGTACTGAATGATCGAATCAGCAGACGAACTAAAAAGTTCGGTGCGTCTTTTCTTTGTAGAACAATCGACAAGTGGAATGCTTTGCCAGCCCATGTGTTCTCTTCATCCTATGACCTTGGATCCTTCAAGCGATGCGTGAAGAAGCACCTTTGGCCGGCACAGTGACGGTGACTAAAGCAGCCGTGAATAAACTCGGTTTTTTCAGTTGTCGTCACTTTCGGACCTCCTCTTGCTTATTATCAGGCGGGTCGAGGTCAAATGTCGTGTCACAATGAAAATAAAAAAAATGATCAGGAAAACTCTAAAATATATTCAAATTAGTTTAATTATTATTTAATGCATTTAATTTTCATGGATTTGATCGGTCATTAATAATATTATTCATAATTCCTTAATAATGTCAGTAATAATATAAATGAATATGAATCCACATTTGTACCAACATAGCACCCGTGCGACGCCGGGGCGGGTGGCTAGTATATTCTATAACTTACATTAACATGGTTATTGTGTTCTGGTGTTACAGGGTCAACATGCGATGGTGCCATGGCAACCGTTAATGTCAAGTCACACCACATTGCAAGTCTGGCACGACGGGCGCATATGCTCAGCTGTTTCACTGCATCTGCGAGCAGCAACGTCACTGGAATAAAAAACAATAATTTTTCTTTATTGTGACTCGACATATGACAACACCCCGCTTGATGTTAAGCCGAAGTGTGGTCCATGAATGAATGTCACTGCTAATACAATTCAATAACTGTCAGTAGCAATCACATCCACTATGCCGGCCTAGATGGAACCGGCAACTTACAAGCTGATCCCGAAACTTGACCAAATCACTTCACGGTCTGTATACTTGTAAGTGGTGGTACTACCCTGGATCGGCAGACTGGGTACCACTGCCTACCACTCTTTGATAACCAGACCCGAAGCAAATATCTATCTTTTTTTTATTAACAAATATTTGCAATATTTAATGTTATTAAATATTACAAATAAAAGCTATAAAACAAATATTTGCTCCGACCGGGAATCGAACCTGGGACTTTACGCGCAACAAACCAATCGCTGAACCGTTTGTCCATGCCTGTCACTTCACGGTCTGTATAATATCAATCAATCAATCAAATCAAATTCGGCAGTCGTACATAAAAGTTCAATGCGTCGTTTCCAGTGGCGTAGCGAGGAAGACAGCCGCCCGGGGCCGAAAAAATTTTTGCCGCCACCTTATTTAGGTATCTCAATACTACAAAAAAATAAATTTCAGGCTCAAATTTTAACGATTTATTTTAGTTTCTTTGAATTTTGCCGCCCCCTCCGCCCCCGCCACGCTACGCCACTGGTCCTACAACAATCGACTAGTGGTATGCTTTGCCAGCCCATGTGTTCTCTCCATCCTAAAGTCATGCATCCTTCAAGCGATGCGTGAAGAAGCACCTTTGGCCGGCATAGTGATGGCGACTGGGGCAGCCGTAAAGACTCGGTTTTTGCAGTCGTCGGCACTCTTAGGCTTCTTTTTGCTTACTATCAGGCGGGTTTAGTGGGCATAGTGACGGCGACTGAGGCAGCTGTGAACAAGCTCGGTTCTCTCAGTCGTCGTTACTCTTGGATAACCAGGAGGCGGGTCGAGATGTCGTGTCACGATAACAAAAACATCTAGCAAGGAGCACAGTCGTAGGCAGTGTAGCCCAGTCTGCCGATCCGGGGTAGTACCACCGCTTACAGACTGTGAAGTGACTTAGTCGCGTCAAGTTAGTCGATCAGCTTTTAAGTTGCCGGTTTCAACTAGGCATTGTGGATGTGTAACTTACAGTTATTCACGTCCATTAATGGACCGCACTCCAGTTTAACATCAGGCGGGATGCTGTCATATGTCAAGTCACACGAAAAAAATGACGCGTCACAATAAAAAAAATTATACATACAATCTGGTCGTTGATATCTATCATTTTGTACTTGTGCCATTTCCCTTCTCCTTGCTGCTTGGACATTAGCAACTGCGTCTCGCCATGCTAACATTGCGCCTTCGATTTCACTATGAGAGTCACTGAGGAATAATCAATCAATCAATCAAATACCTACAGGCGAGGCGTATTGTTCAGCACACTAGTTCTGTGCGTCCTCTATCGCCTATACCACGGAGAATGTTCCGAGGAGCTCTTTAACCTTGTTCCTACCTCGTCCTTTCACACCGTCGGGGGAACCATCCGCATTTTGTCGACCGAATCGTCCTTTCTTTGTAAAACAATCGATTAGTGGAATCTGACAGCCCATGTGTTCTCTACATCCTATAACCTTAGATCCTTCAAGCAATGCGTGAAGAAGCACCTATGGCCGGCATACTGACGGCGACTGAGGCAGCCATGAACTAAATTGGTTGTTTCAGTCGTCGTCACTCTTAGATCTCCTCTTGCTTATCATCAGGCGGGTTGAGGTCAAATGTCGTGTCACAATAAAAGTCCCGTTTTCAATTTCCGGTCGAAGGAAAGGTTAGTTTCATAGCTTTTATTAATAAATTGACTAAAACAATCAATCAATCAACCAAATTGTCACGCCTTTTTCCCACAGGGATAGGCAGAGACTATGAAGCGCCACTTGCCAAGACATTTATTTAACTGTAGTAGCAGTTGCCTCTATTCTTCAATTTGTCGACCGAATCGGCAGTCGAACTAACCAGCCCATGTGTTTTGCCAATTTCATAACGTTAGATAAAATTTAAGCGATGCATAAAAAAGCACCTTTGGCCGGTATAGTGACGGCGACCGAGGCACCCAAAAGTCGAGTCAGTTTTTTCAGTCGTTAGCACCATTGGAAGTCGAGGTCAGATGTCGAATTAAAAGCGACTGTGGTCTAGTGATAATAAAATGGTCTCACAAACCAATAATTTTGTTTCAAAACCACTAACCAGAACCATTATTATCTTTAACATAAATGTACTCTGGTCACCCTGTTTCTATGATACAAACACATTTAGTAACTTAGTATAAAAATACTAGTATAAAAGGAAAAGTAGATCAACGAAAGGAATTTATAAATCTGATGTATGATTTTTTAAACGAGGCAGACCCAGAAGGCCGTTTTCCCACCAAATCTGAAACATCTCCAAGAAAGCTGGGTTGCCTAGTGCCCATTATCGTAAAGCTTGTATAAAAAGAATCGTGGATGTGAGGGAAGTGAGCATTTTTGTGTCAGGATCGTGGTAAGTGGCACTCCATTCTCTCTGCCTATACCTGTGGGGAAAAGGCGTGACAATCTGTTATAAATGATTAATATAAAAAAATACTAACATTTCAGCCAATCTCCTAATATCCTCTTTCCAGCTTGATGGATCAAAATTGACTTCTGGATGCGCCTCCTTATCCTGAACGCTGTTCTCTTGACCACGTTTTAATACTGTTATTTTTGGGTCATCCTTTGTTGCCTTTTTAGGGTGACTCACGCATACGGTAGAACGAAGCGCTTCCATTTTACACATTAGTGTGATTACCTGCAAAATGTAATTATTTAGTTTTGTTTGTTACACCTCAAGTCTCGGGTTCGATTCCCAGTCGAAGAAAATATTTGTTTCACAGCTTTTAAATTGTAATACCTAATAATTACATTAAATATTACATATATTTTCTGATAAAGAGGCAGATATTTTCTCTGGGTCTAGTTATCAAAGAGTGTTAGGCAGACAGCTGCCTATTTTTAGACTGGGTACCGACCCCGTCTACCAATCCGGGGTAACAACATAACTTACAAGTATATAGACCATGAAGTTACTTAGTCGCGTTTCAAGATCAGCTTGTAAGTTGCCGTTTCGCCTAGGTCAACATACTGGATGCGACTTCTATTATAGTTA
Source organism: Tinea trinotella (assembly GCA_905220615.1). Lineage (NCBI taxonomy): Eukaryota > Metazoa > Arthropoda > Insecta > Lepidoptera > Tineidae > Tinea > Tinea trinotella. Next base: position 2,636,097 of record HG992328.1, on the reverse strand, counting down.
AATTACAGCCTAACAATAGGCAGTCACAAGTCGAGTCACAATAAAAAAAAGTGTAAGCTCTCTCACCTACTTTGAGCTACCTACCATAAGGCTTGTATGAAGAGAATTGTGGATGTGAGGGAAGCGAGAGAGTTGTGTCAGGATCGTGGCAAGTGGCGCTCCATTGTCTCTGCCTATCCCCGTAGGAAAAAGGCGTGACAATTTGATTAATTGAAGTATTGGGCTTCGAATAAATATGAATTGAAATATACCTTGGTATGCTCCCTTAACATATCCACAGCCAATCTATCCACTCTGGTAGGGCATGGAGGTAACCTTGGCACAGGCAGTGAATTCGACGATGAAACAGCCCTACCGGGGAAAGCCAACGCCAGCCGTGCCTCTGTACGCTTCCTTTCACGTTCCAGCTGACTCCATTGTTCATAGCATACATCTAAACGTAAGTGAAGGATGCCACTAGACGATTGTTGCTGTCTACTGGAACAAAATTCCCCAGGTTATGGGTGTGGCCACACGCCGCGACTAGATGGCGTTGCAAAGAGATTGTCCGTACAATTTAATATCTCGCAAGCGGTATTTCAACAAAGTATTAGTATATATACCCAGATCGACGCAAGGCCTCGTGTGGAGTTGCTGGTCTCCCACGGAGCGCGTCCCCTGGGTGGCGGATAGGGGAACGCCGCAAGTATTCTTGCGGTATCGGTTTTACCGACGCGGACCATACCAGCATTTTTGAGGGCCAATGTCGTCTACCATCGCTTGGGCCGTCCTCCCCCCAACTCTAATTCACCGGCCGCAAGACAGAGCCTGTCTCGGCCTTGCAAACCCCCCCCTTCCGGCCGCAAGACGGTGCTCGATCGCAGCCCGCTTGCCAGTCCTTTCCTTCCCCTCTCTTAGCCACGCTGATAAATGCGAAACGGAGTACAGCAAAGAAAAAAGAAAAAAAAGCCCGCTACAGCCAGTTGACGGCCTCGAACGCGATATGCGTGCAGCAGGGAGATATTCATTGCCTTTTCCATTACGTGCAAGGTAGGATTTTTTTAATATTATGACTTAACATCAGACCTCAACCTGCCTGATGGTAAGCATGATTGAGGTCCAAGAGTGCCGATGACAAAAAAAACGATTTAGTTCACGGCTGCCTCAGTCGCCAAATGTCAGGGCCCCTAGGCAATGCAAGTATGCCCCTTACTATTAAAAAATAGTATTGAAAAGAGGTCGTTTAATGCCACTTTTAACTCCCAATGCAAAAAGAAGGTACCCCGACATGGCGACGCTCAACTGAAAAATACTAATAGGTTCTATTAACAAAGTTAAAAGGCCGTGATATAAAAAACATGTATGGAAGAAGTCTTACCTGACATTTCTCATAGCATGATAAGGTGCCAAGAGGGGAATATCCAGCAATGGCGACGGTAGAACTGATTGGTGTATTGGGGGACTTGGACCCAATAGAGCACCCATAGCTGTGAAAGAATACACATTTCATTATACTGTCAGTGACTTTTGGGACATTATTTCATTATACTATGGATGGCACTTTTCACTACATTTCCCTTTTGCACTCTTCTCTCAATATCTTCATCACGTTCATCACGCGCCGACGACTAAAAAGACAGTCTCATTTTACCAGTAAAATAAAAGAACTTCTTACCCAAATTAAATTGTGGATTTTCATGCATAAAATTCACATCAATATTTAGCGGATTGCGTGGATTATGTCTATTCCTCATGAAAAGACTCACTTGCCTTGCCAACTCTTGCTGATGCACTGTTGGCATTTGACTATCGAACCTCTGATCAGTGTGAGGTGCTTGGAACCCTTCCCGAGGCATCATTTGCGCCATGTCCCTCCGAGTGAAATTCTCCTGGTTAAACCCGTTTGTTTTAAAATTCATCGGATTCGGACCATTGTGTTGATATTCAAATCCCGGATTAGTTGTCCCCATCTGCTTAAACATATCACCCAAATAAGGGTTCTCATTGAATGGTTTCGCAGGCTGCTGGTAATTCGGGTTAAAATTTGCAAACATTTTCCGTCTCTCCTCCTCGCTTTGGTAATTTGAATGATATTCAGGCATTGGGTTTGGCGCCATAACTTCAGCATTGCGCTCATTTATGCCAAACTGATTAAGATATGTCAATAATTCATTCGGCGAATCATGCGGACGTTGATTCACTTCAAAGGGATGCCTTTGAATGTTTGTATTGTACTGCCCTTCAAGCAAATTATTATTTAAGCTCATTGGTTCTATATTGAGGTTATTCTGCCTAAATTCGTTGTACAAAGGCTCCTGCAAAGAACTTCTTTGGTTCTGATCCAAGTAATTGAAGTATTTTTCGTCGTATTTCGTGTTTGGTGTGAATTGTGCTCCTCCGATTTCTTGGGCAGCGAGACGCAGCAAATTAAGCTGTTCGGGGGTGACTGCGTCTTGGCTGTCGAGGGTATCCACTCCAAACAATTCATTATCATAAGTTATGCCATTAGCAAAGCCATTTTGATAGTTAATGCCATTTTGGTCTGGTGTGAAATTAAAAAGGCTTGGGTCAGGAAATGTGTTGAAATTTGATGGTGGTACAAAGGGGGTGTTCCCACCATTTTTATATTGGTTCTGCACATTTGGTACTGTGTTTATTGATCCATTATCTGGGCATGGTGTTCTGCAAATTAAATTAAATATTTAATTTTATAAACCCAAAATACAAGAATGATAAAATTGTAGTATGTCAGATGTCCATTTAAATAGCAGCAGAATGAATATTAATTTTATAATTTTATAAGTTCCATCAATAATAATAATTTGGTAAACGAATCACTGATTTGTGACGATATGAATGAATGATTGCCATGGAAAAGCCTTTCATGGCCTTCTTGTCCATGTTTTTTGCCTATCTTAAAACCTTGAATCCTTTATGCGTGAAAAACACCCCTGGCTAGCATAGCGATTGCGACTGAATCATATTCATCATCAGCCAGAAGGCGTCTACTTCTGAACATAAGCCTTCCCCTTAGAACGCCACGATTCTGACACAACTCGTTTGCTCCCTCACATCCACAGTCCTATTCATACACACTATGGTTATAGGCACTAGGCAACCCTAAATTGCTTGTATAATAGAAACAGCATAACCAAAGTACCAAAGTAACAAAGATACATAGGTCCCAGAAAGTGGATTTCTATTCGCATGACCATTGCACTACCACTACACCATGGTAGCCAATACAATTTATTAAATTGCCATTGAAATGATGTTATAGCTTTTTATAAACTACCCTCTCCATTTTTTAATTTACAAACTTACATTTTTTCATCAGCTGGTCCACTGTCATCCAGAATTGTGGTAATGAGATATCGGACCATAGAACTTTCCTCCATAATGTGGTCTGACTGAAATAAGATATTAATATTACATTTTCAAACATTAATGTTTTAAATACTTTAACATTTTTATTAACTGTTATTAACAATATTGTTGTATTAAAATTAAAGAATAATTGTAGAACAATCGACAAGTGGAATGCTTTGCCAGCCCATGTGTTCTCTCCCTCCTATAACCTTGGATCCTTCAAGCGATGTGTGAAGAAGCACCTTTGGCCGGCATAGTGCGGCGGCGGCTGAGGCAGCCGTGTACTAACTCGGTTGTTTTAGTCGTCGGCACTTTTGGATCTCCTCTTGCTTATTATCAGGCAGGTCAATGTCAAATGTCGTGTCACAATAAAAAAAAAGCAAAACTATAATCAAAACACCATATACATAAATCTAATAGAGTTTTCTGTAATAAAAATGTTTAAAAAGGAAAGCCTTGAAGAAGGAAATAATTAAAACATGTATATTCAATGGGAATTTCTGGAAAAAAAGACGTGAAAACAGAAAAACATATAATTTTCCTCATTAGACACTACAATGGGGAAAATTGATCAAAGGGGACTTCTCAATGGGAATACTATAACAGGCAAATACTTTTTAAAGACTACAACATGGACTACTGCCTACCATTCTTAAAATCTGCCCTCAGCAGGATTAGGTTGGCAAGTTAAAATGATTATCGTCTCTCATCGGCTATTGTCAAAATAATAAAAGCTAGGCTAAATCCAATAAAACGAGACTAATAATCGTTGTGACGAATATTGTCTGTGCGATGACACGTTTGATCTTTATCATAAATAGTCACATTTTGGTGGATGGCATTTTGGCCTAACTTTTATTATTTTGCCAATTGTTGACGAGAGATGATAATCGTTTTATCTTTCCCAACCTAACCCCGCTGGTTGCCTGATCGTAAGCAAGATGTCCAAAAATAATAATTTCTAAAAAAGACATTTATGGTTGCCTCAGTCACTGTCACTATGCCAGCTGAAGAATGTTAAAGAAAATCAATCAATCAATCAAATTGTCACGCCTTTTTCCCACAGGGATAGGTAGAGACAATGGAACGCCACTTGCCACGATCCTGACACAACTCCCTCGCTTCCTTCACATTCACAATTCTCTTCATACAAGCTCTATGGTTATGGGCAATAGGCAACCCAGCTTTCTTAAGGATGACTCCGATTTGGTCGGCAAAAACCCTCCTATAACAATTAACAAATTCAACCAAATCAGGAAGAAAGCAAATAGCTATTGAAGAGGCACAGTTGTATAATGGCTTGCCAGAGTAAAGTAAAATGTATTAAATGTAAAATGTATTTTACTGCGAATCAAATTAAATTCGCAGTAAAAACTCCAAATGGAGACTTTACTAATGGAAACTACTTTACTTAATAATAGTCACTGTATTAATACTAACACAAATCCTAACAATACTCATATAAGCGAATGTTCATTTGAGTTTCTATAAACCTAACTAAATAATTTAAGTGCTCTGCCTACCCTTAAGATTGCATATTATTAAAATAGAAAATATGTAAGACTGGAAATTCAATGACAAACCTACTAATTATTTCCAGCTAAATTCCAGTACATTTTCCTTTTAAATATAATGTTAAGCAAAAAAATTAGTTTTCGGTACATTATTTGAAAACATGTAAACTTTTCAGTACTCGACTAGCGCGACATCAAGTATTCAACTTGCCTGATAGTAAGCAATTAGAGGTCCAAGTGGGCCAATGACTGAAAAAATGTTTCATCTTACAGTCGCCGACACTATGCCGGCCAATAGTTGTTGTTGTTTGAAATAATTATTTCAGTTAAATTGGAGAAAGTATAACCTTACAGCAGTAAATTGACCCTTTACCTTATAAGAATCCCATTAGTAAGCTTAATAATTCATACACTTTTAGCTCATAACACTTATTTGGAAGTCTATTATTGTTATTATTATAAATGTTTTGTGCTCATACCATTTAAATGCTAAAGCGTAAATTCTAAAAGTAAATCTATAAATATTGTAGACATCGCTACCATGTCATCAATAGTCGAATACACAATAATGTACATTTAACATCCGTATTTTGTTTGAAAGCACTATGAAACTCATAAACACTGCACAATAAACAAATAAACACTTTCATCGCAATAAATAAAAACAAATCTACGTTTTATTAATCACGGTTTTCCGCCAGATTATAGGTCAAAATGACAGGTCTATAAGAAAAACGCGCGATTCTGTTTAGAAAACACAACTTTTACCTGATCATCTTCATTTTCGACCGTTTTGTACACATTATTATTTATATTACACAAATCACTGAAGGCCATTTAAATTAAAAAATATTTTCTTGCCACGGCACGAGCTGCTAGGCCATTTTTTCAATGACCTACATGTGTGTGTAATTCTGGTGTATAAATACCACAGATAACTATTATACTAGTAATACAGATAGGACAGCTGCTTTGACTTTGTTGACTGAGTTCTAAAAGTTCACACGCAGCGCTAGCGTCGAATATGACTGATATTGACAAGCTGATTTTGGAAATCAAAATGGACGAAGGAAATCAAAATGGCTGCATATCGACGAGTTCTTCGCAGAAAGAAAAATTCTTTCTTTATTTATTTTAAATAGAAATCTTATATTATGATAATAAAACAACAGTTTATTTTTAAAATATATATATTATGTTTAGTACTTTTCTAATGCCAACTTTTGTGGCATTTCCATTTTCAAAACAAACTTTTCCTGGATTGATCTGTTTAGCAATATATTAATTATGTTGCATCAAATGTGTAGTTTATCTCTTAAACATCGTATGCTGCATGATAGTTCTTCAACATTGCAGCTATATGTATGGTCTTCATGTAATTCTAAAACAAACATCAACATTATAAAAGCCTTATCAACCTACAAACATTAAATGACTTTACTATTGTTACTATTGCAAATAAGTATGCGATATTTTAGTAAAACTTACCGGGTGTACATATTATTCTAAAAACAACTTCTTCAGCAGATGGTAATAACAGAAAACTAAGTAACAAAAACAATGGAAATAACACGCAAGAAGGACGCGAACGCCATTTTCACTCCATAGTAGTGATGTGCATAATCGAATGACGATAATCGAATTAATTGATTTTAGTAATCATTCGACTTAGTTGATTGTTAATAAGGATTAGTTATTAACAATCAACAACGGAGTTTATTGTGTAATTACAATAAATTCCGTTGTAATTATTTACTAGCATACATTCGTTTAAAAAATTAGCTTTTCGACAATTCGAATAAATTGATTAAAAATTAGTATTATGGATTTATTGCAACTACTACTGTTTTATTAAACAAAAAGTAACAACAAGCGTGTCCGAGCAAGATGATCGTCCGCGTATTAAAGTAAAACAAAACTAATATTTAAAAACAATCATTCAATTACACAAAGAAATAAATAAGAAAAAAAATGTTTTTTTTTGTTTGTCGTAGATCTGCGACAATGGAATACGACGAGTTAATTTAATCAGATAAAAATAAAATGTATAATGTAAATGTATTAGTATTATCATTCGATTATATTAGTTCAATAATCAATTGGTTATTCGATTAATGAAATTATTCGACTTGCACATCGCTACTCCGCTACTACTGCAGCGCTTCGTGTGAACTTTAAGAACAAAGCTGTCACCCCCCTGATAAATACGTAAAGCAAAGTTGTATGAAGGTGTTGCCGTATGACCAAAAGTTTATAAGTCGTAAAAAGATATTTGTTTAAGTTAATATGGAAGTCTTAATTTTATACTTAGGTTGATATTATAAATAAAATTATTAACTCAGTGCTTTTTCTCAATATTCTGCATGGTTCACTTTCTATTTCCTAAATATAACTCAGTTCAATTTTTCATATTCTGTAAACACTATTTATCTTACCTGCTTATTTATAAATCCAATATAAGTATTAATTAAATAAATTATAAGCTTTACGTCTGCCTATTCACTCTTCCTTAACTTGTGGAAAATCATTTTCCCGCTCATTTTCCCGCGCATATTTTTTTTTATTTTAAATGATTATATTTATTATTAGTTTAATTGGTTAATTAAATACGTTTAATTAAAATTATATAACTTTACGAGAAATTGCTGAAAATTTAAAATCGATGAATTTTTATACCATAAGTAAAAAATATTGGACTCCCATGCCTCACTTACATTACAAAAAAAACGATTAATGGTGTTACAAGTAAATAAATATAAAATTCAAAATGAATGTAAATAAAAGATAATGGATTTCACCATCTAAATATTTGTTAATGAAATTATTTTAGCTTTATTTTGATATCATTTATTTACCGATTCAAGACAAAATACATATTAATCTTCTTTGTAAACTTATTACTTGATCTTTGTATGTAATGGCGGCTGTACACTCTCGTGCTAGAGCTCTCGCTGTGCCCGAGAGGCCTAAGTCGAACCCTTATTTAATTTTTTTATTGTGACTCGACATATGACAGCACTGTGCTTAATGTTAAGCTGGGTGTGGTCCATGAATGGATGCCACTGCTACTATAATTCAATAGAAGCAATCACATCCACTATGCCGGCCTAGTTAGAACCGGCTACTTACAAGCTGATCCCGAAACGCGACCAAATCACTTCACGGTCTGCATACTAGGTACCACAGCCTACCACTCTTTAATAACCAGACCCGAAGCAAATATACACATCTTTTTTATATTAACAACTACTTGCAATATTTAATATTATTATTAAATATTACAAATAAAAGCTATGAAACAAATATTAGCACCGACCGGGAATCAAACCCGGGACTTTACGCGCAACAAACCAATTTATACTTAGGTTTTTAATTTTATTAATTTCTTATTGTGACTCGACAATAAGAAAGTACAGAACATGGCAGAACCCTGCCTAATTTTAGTTAGAGTGCGTTCCATGAATTGAGGTAATTGCTACTTACAGTAAGTAGCAGTCACATCCACTATGCCAGCCTAGTTGGAACCGGCAACTAACGAGTTGATCACGAATCGCGACTAAGTCACTTTACGATTTGTATACTTGGTGGCACTACCCCGGATCGGCAGAATGGGCGGAGCCAAATAAATAAAAACTTTTTAAGTCTTCCATAACACAATTCTTCGAATGTTGCTACCGGTGGGGGCGAAGCAAGGGGTGGCGAAGAGGAATAACTTCAAATATCTTCCTCTTTTTTAATTAACATACATATATTTGTAAAAAATAAATATTACAAATAAAAGCTACGAAACATATATTTGCTCCGACAGGGGATCGAACCTGGGACTTCTGTATAACGGACTAGTGTGTTAACCACTACGCCATGCCTAAATCGTGATAAGGTTCACATAAAAAAGTTTCCATTAGGTTTGGTATATTTCTATGGCTAAATATGAAGTGAATACTTTTCGCACGGTTCCGAGGCGCTAGCGCAACTGGCTGGGAGAAGAAGCGAGAGTGTACAGCGACGAACTCCCAGTTCGCGCGAGACCCTTTTACTAGGATGCAAGGAACATTGTACTCAAGAGGATGTAACAAACCGACAGGCCGAGGACGGCGAGAGTTCTACCATCTAAAACACTCTAGCTATTACATATCGCGCTCGCTCTACCTCGGACTGTCTCGGCGAGAGTGTACAGCACAGATAACTATATGTATATCCCAAAATGTTAGAGGATTCGTGTTTCTATCTATCAGAGCCTTATCTTCATACTGTTTTACCATTATATAAGCCGTAATACTGGGGGTTTCAGAGGTATTCTCTGTGAAAACTTTTGATCAAAATGTGCCCACAGGGAAACGCACTCATCACTAGTATTTATTGCGTTAAATTTATAGTATGTGCTATACAATGATGAATATGTTTTTGTAAGTTCTCCACTACTGCTGTTGCTACTAATATTAGTATTATCATTCGATTATATTAGTTCAATAATCAATTGGTTATTCGATTAATGAAATTATTCGACTTGCACATCGCTACTCCGCTACTACTGCAGCGCTGCGTGTGAACTTTAAGAACAAAGCTGTCACCCCCCTGGTGTACAGCCGTCATAAAAACTGTGTACGTGTTTCTATGAAGAATGAAGACGCCCACCCACACATTGACACACATGTGTTTTCATTAGGTCGTGATAAAGCATCCATTGCTTATTTTTTATTTATTTAAAGAGTTAAAGGTTTTTAATTAATTACTTTCAAGATGGAATAATTCGTGATGGTTCACACTTAAATTAGTGCCTATTAACGCAAAAATGGATCAGAATTTGGAGTATTATCGCAGTCAAGTCTCTTTGGCTAGAACAGAAATAAAAAATCTGAGGTATTTTTCCTGATTTCTTCATATAACTTATGTAATAAACCTTTATTAATAACCTAGTATTTATTATTTGACTTCTAATAACTTTTTTTTATGAAACAAACTTAATTTGTTTATAGTGTTTTTCTTGTACTAAAATCATTTAATTTTGCTAGTTTTTATGTATAAAAATGTTATATAAAGTAGAGAAATGTGTATTTTATTTCAGACAACAATTACAAACATTAAAACATGAACATTTAAAACAAATACAAGCTATCAAATCATCTCTCAATCAATTGACTTGCCAAAACTGTTCTGATGCCCAAGGTAAATATTTAGTGTTTTCAGTTGTAAAACCTATTGGTAGGCAAGCATAGTGGATGCAACTGGAGCTTTCCTACTGATTTTATAAGCAACAGAATCGTAAATATGTGGAACAAGCTGCGGATGACATATTGAAGTTTCCAACTATTAACACTCTCAAAAACAAACTGAACTAAAGATATAGACTATGGTGACAATTAAAAAAACTTATGAGCTTTTAACCAGTGCATGATATAGGCATATCAGCAATGAGCTGCTCGTCAATTAATAATAATAAATATGAAAAACTGTTTTCTTTTAAATATTATTTACAAACGTCAGTTAATTGTGATTTGAACAACGAATAGTTACCGATGATGGATAGTTTATTAAAGGAACCAATCATCAAAGCAATTTAATAAACTAATAAATCATTACAGCATCACCAACTCGTACAAATGGTATCCAAGAGCAAACTTCCGAGGGCTCCATATCATTCAAACCAATGGGTGTTATCGAAAGTGGGTTCCAGAGTAAGAGAGGTGTTCCGCGTCAGCCCAACATCATGGCTACGTCCCAAGGCACAGTGGTGATTGATAACACAGTGTTTAATAATCCGGAACATGCTTTGAGTGGTTTAGAGGAGTTTTCTCATATGTGGTATGTATGTATTAAAGACTAAGTTTAAAATTAAAGATAATACCAGGTTTCGTGGTCATAATACTAAACTTTTTCTATTTTTATTGTGACTTGACATATGACAGCACCCCGCTTGATGGTAAGCCAAAGTGTGGTCCATGAATGAATGTCACTGCTACTACAATCCAATAACTGTGAGTAGCAATCACATCCACTATGCCGGCCTCAATGAAAACCGGCAACTTACAAGCTGATCCTGAAACGCAACCAAATCACTTCACGGTCTGTATACTTGAAAGTGGTGGTGCTACCCCAGATTGGCAGACTGGGTACCACTGCCAACCACTCTTGATAGTTAGTATTCAATGTATAGAACATTCAATATTTTGTTCCAGGATTATTTTCCACTTCCATGCAACAGAGAGCAATAGTACACCAGCTAAAGTTTGTCCACCAAGATTGCAAGGGGAGAGGAGAGGTGTATTTGCAACAAGAAGCCCACACAGACCTTGCCCTATAGGGTTATCACTGGTGAAGATAATAAAAATTGAAGGTTGGTTCTTATTTTATTAATTTAACTCAACATTTGACAGTACCCCATCTGATGTTAAGCTGGAGTACGGTCTTTGAAAAGAGCTAACTGCTGCTACAATTTTTTTTTAAATTTTTATACTAAGCTACTAAAGTGCTTGTATCATAGAAACACGTACATATATCGAAATACTGGTGGCTGGTTTTGAACTTGTGCTCTCTGTTTGTGTAACCATCGCACTGCAACTACACCATGGTCGACTTGGTTCAAATAGCTACCATAATATGCCAATTCCACTATGCCAGCCTAGTGGAACCAGCAACTGTCAAGCTTATCCCGAAGCGCAACAGAGGCCTACCATGGCAAGTTTTTTAACAATTTAATTTGGCCCAGGAGGGTGTTTGCTGACCAAATCAGAGACATCCTCAAGAACTCTAGGTTTCCTAGTGCCCATAACCATAGAGCTTGTATGAAGAGAATCGTGAATGTGAAGGTGTGTCAGGATCATGGCAAGTGGCGTTCCATTTTCTCTGCCTGCTCATTTATGGGTGTGAGCTGTCAAAGAGAAAATAAACTAATGGACAGGGTATAAGTTGTAGCATGTCTAACTATAAACGCGCCCCTCCATTTCATTAGTTTATTTAAATGTGTGAATACAAATATTACTAACTATTCTACTATACTTTATTAACATGCTCCTTCTTATGTATGTAACCAGCAACTGAATGACAAATTACAATTGCATTTTCGGTGTGTTGCATTCAATGCAATGGAGGGGCGCGTCATTTCGTCTTAGACAGACTCTACTTCACTGTATGTAAAATAAAATAAATTTAATTTTAGGGAACAAAATCCAATTCCAAGGCGTGGATATGGTGAATGGCACCCCAGTTTTAGATATAAAACCATATATACCACAGTATGACTATCCAGCTGCAATTTGCGACAATATGTCTGCAACTGTTCGGCCACCAACAGAGGGCATCAGTGACGCTGCAGAGAGTATGGGGGCTCTGACATTGAATGATGAGAGTTTCGAGGCTAATAGGTGAGTTAAATTCTTATTCCCACCTCGTCTTTTCACTCCCGTAATACCCGCACAGGTCGGGGGAAGCATTGGCAGTCGAACTAAAAAGTTCAGAGCGTCGTTTCTTTGTAGAACAATCGACAAGTGGAATGCTTTACCAGCCCATGTGTTCTCTCCATCCTATAGCCTTAGATCCTTCAAGCTATGCGTGAAGAAGTTGGCCGGCATAGTGGCAGCGATTGGGGCAGCTGTGAAGACTCGGTTTTTGCAGTCGTCGGCACTCTTGGATCTCTTCTTGCTTGCCATCAGGCGGGTCGAGGGTTTTTAAAGAGTGGTAGGCAGTGGTACCACTGCCGATCCGGGGTAGTACCACCACTTACAAGTATACAGACCGTTAAGTGATTTGGTCACGTTTCGGGATCAGCTTGTATGTTGCCGGTTCCATCTAGGCATAGTGGATGTGATTGCTACTCACAGTTGATGAATTATATAGCAGTGACATTCATTCATGGACCGCACTTCGGCTTAACATCAAGCGGGGTGCTGTCATATGTCAAGTCACAATATAAAAAAAAGTCCCGTCACAATAAAAAATAATTCGTTGACGAAGCCCTTTATTTGCACAATCCAAATATTCCAATCGTAAGCACGTTCGAAGTCCAATTGTCAATTCAAAATCGGCTTTATGTTTCCTCGAAGTCGTATCCCAGTCGCTCTCGTTGTCCTCGCCTTCCAATTGTTTTCCTCCCGCTTTCCGTATGCTATTAGAATAAGAATAGGACGGGCTGTTAACTAACTTTACTTGACTGATTTAAAGGTGTATTTTTCTTGATGGTCCGCAAAGAAAAAGACACCATACTAAAGTGAAGTTGATTGGAGAGTTAGACGTTACAAAATGGAGTTGATTCCGTCCTATTCTTTTTTTAATCGCATTATATACAATATATAGGAATATTCAAACCATCCACATTCTACTTACTCATAAATTCATTCATTACTTAACTCATAAACAACTTTTAGAAAATTAAACAAATTTTATGGGGCTTACTATCGCGTTTATTTTGGTTTTGATTTTACATTTTTTTATTATTCCGACGTCGTCCAGTCTCTCCGTGACCACGATGGCTGCAAAGCTCTCGAAACGTCGGAATAATAAAAAATTGTAAAATCAAAACCAAAATAAACGCGATAGTAAGCCGCATAAAATTTGTTTAATTCATTAATCAATGTTCGCGCAAAATCTAAGAAAATACTAACTTAGAAAAAAAAGAAGTTAGCATCTAGAATGATCCGGTCTCCTTGCGGATGACACTGGCAAAACGTAACAATACTCTTCAGGAAACATCTTTTAGGTTAATGATTGTGTATGTTTTTCATCATCATCACCAGGCCCAAGAGGGCACTTCCCCTTGGGCCCTAAAGGCTTCCCCTTAGAACGCCATTTCGAACGACAAGATGCCAGTTGCGACCACTGGTTATTCAAGACTCTTACTATGTCGTCAGTCCACCTAGTGGGAGGCCTACCTACGCTGCGTCTTTAGGTTCGTGGTCTCCACTCAAGAACCTTGCATGTTTTTAAATATGTATGTTATTGTATTATAATTTATAGCCATCAAATGTGTTTGCCGACCAAATTTAAGACATCCTCAAGAAAGCTAGGTTGCCTAGTGCCCATAACCATAGAGCCTGTATAAAGAGAATTGTGGATGTGAACTAAGCAAGGGAGTTGTGTAAGGATCGCGCTCCATTGTCTCTGCCTATCCTTGTGGGAGAAAGGCGTGACAATTTGATTGATTCGTTCACATCTTAATTCCCATAGGTTATTTATTGTGACTTGACATATGTCCCTGATATTATAGCTGTCCATAAATGAAGTGTAGCCCATAAATGGAGGGCAGTGGTACCCACACTGCCGATCCGGGGTAGTAACACCACTTACAAGTATACAGACCATAAAGTGACTAGTGACTCGCGTTTCGAGATCAGCCTTTCTACTAGGCCGGCATAGTGGGTGGCAACTTACAGTTATTTAACAGTAGTAGCAGTCACCTCCATTCATTGACTGTACACCAGCTTAACATCAGGCGGGATGCTATTATGTCAGGTCATAATAAAAAAATATGCAAGGACTCTGTAGATCTGTGTCCTTGCAGTACTCAGTGTGTCTTTACTAACCTAAACCTCTCTTTGCAGATTAAGTCCTCGTCTTAGTCACCCAGTAGGGATAGACACAAGCAGTCCGATAAGGTCACCTGTAGAAGGTGATACACCACCAGATAACCTCCTTATGACACCTATATCTCCATCACCAAACTCACCGAGCACCTCAGACTTCACAAGATCACCTCTACGAAGACCTGACACGGAGAGAGGTGCTCCGGACGGCCAAGAAAGGTTCACACCACCTTCGGCTTTGTTAAATGCACAGGATGGAATAAGAGTTGCTCCCTGGATTGTTAATCCTCCTGCACAGACGTTTCAAGTAAGATATTTACTTTGGCTGACTTATGACAACACCTGATGTTAGGCTGAAGAACAGTCTATGAATTGAACAACTTTTTTTTTTATTGTGACTCAACATATGACAGCACCCCGCTTGATGTTAAGCCAAAGTGTGGTCCATGAATGAATGTCACTGCTAATACAATTCAATAACTGTGAGTAGCAATCACATCCACTATGCCGGCCTAGATTGAACTGGCAACTTACAAGCTGATCCCGAAACGTGACCAAATCACTTCACGGTCTGTATACTTGTAAGTGGTGGTACTACCCCTACGAGTAGTACCACCACTCTTTTCTGTATACTTGTAAGTGGTGGTACTACCCCGGATCGGCAGACTGGGTACCACTGCCTACTACTATTTAACTGCTGCTACAGTTAAATAACTGCAAGTAGCAGTCGCATCCACTAAGTTTGCCTCGTTGGAACCGGCAACTTTCAAGCTTATACTGAAACGCAACTAAGTCACTTCACGGTCTACACATATGTATGGGTATCCACAATAGTGCAACCTGTAGTATAAGCGATTTTTTTTGTGACTCGACATATGACAGTACCGCGCTTGATGTTAAGCCGAGGTGTGGTCCATGAATGAATGTCACTGCTAATACAATTTAATAACTGTGAGTAGCGATTACATCCACTATGGCGGCCTAGATGAACCGGCAACTTACAAGCTCATCCCGAAACGTGACCAAATCACTTCACAGTCTGTATACGTAGGTAACAATAAAAAATAAACAAAAAAAATTGCAGGTGAGATTCTCAGAGGAAGCCCTAACAAGATTGAACGAGTTGATAGGTGATCGGGCGCAGACTTTCAAAGCAAACGTAGAGAGTCTTCTTTCAGAGGAT
Source organism: Tinea trinotella (assembly GCA_905220615.1). Taxonomy (NCBI): domain Eukaryota; kingdom Metazoa; phylum Arthropoda; class Insecta; order Lepidoptera; family Tineidae; genus Tinea; species Tinea trinotella. Next base: position 2,620,537 of record HG992328.1, on the reverse strand, counting down.
CCAAGATCTCAATATGTAAGACAACGCTATCAGAATCACGAGTACAGTTGTGTTTTAGAAGATTTGTCAATAAGTTGTCTCTTTGATGATCTATCAGGTGTTTGCACTATTGTTATGGTTCGGAGTGCAGAGGAATTACAAAATTAGTTCCTACTTAAGTAGATTGTATTTTTACACTGTTTTCCGTTGGCCGGCTTAGTGACAGCGACTGAAGTAGACGTAAGTTGAATTGTATTTTTCAGTCGTCAACGCTCTTGTACTTTTCCTTGCTTACCGTCAGGCAAGTCAAGGTCAGATGTCGAGTCTCAATAAAATAATAATTATTTCTATATGCACAACTTGGTATTTTTATTTGTGTCCTCTTGATACCTGTTTACTGAGTCTGAAATTAAGGCCCCTTTTTGCGCTGAGATTGAAAGGGATATCTGAGATCTGTCTTAGAGATTTGTATCGGTTTCAACATCCATACACACGTTTATTTTTGTATCGCGAAACAAATTCTAGTTTTTCGGTATAATGGATATAGCTTGTCTAACTATAAATGACGCGCCCCTCAACTTTGTTAGTTTATTTAAATGTGTAAATACAAATATTACTAAATACAATACTATACTTCATCAGCGTGCTCCTCCTTTTGTGTCCAACCAGCAACTGAACGACCAATTCCAATTGCATTTCCGGTGTGTTGCATTCATATTTTATAGTCGCACGTGTGCTTAAATGCAGTGGAGGGGCGCGTCATTTCGGCTTAGACAGACTATACCTCTAACTCGTCTGAAATACCTCCAGCGGTATTATTAGCGTTTGGTGTTACTTTTACTGCCTGTTTGAAAAAGAAGCGAAACAGATATTGATCTAAAAACATGTTTCATGACGCCGCTTTGCCGTTTCAAGCCGGTGGCGTGAAACTAATACCGATGTATCTGATACAATGAAATCATCGTTTACATGTTGATATTAGTACCATGATACGTCTTGCGATACAAATCTTAGAGTGAATGGGGGCTATAACTCTGTAATTTATGCCAACTCGCGGCTAGTCCGCTACGCGTTAAGTCCAGGGTTCGATTCCCGATTTTGTTTCTAGCATTTATACGTAGTATTTAATGAGAATAATATTACGGATCTGGTAGGCAAATACTTTATAGTCATTTACCTAATCTGCAGATCCAGGGTCCACCACCAGCGTAATGATTTGTCTACGAACTGCCACTGCTTCATCAACGTGACTTTTATACTAATCTAAATAATAATAATATATGGCGACGGAAAGTCAGTAATACTGCACTGACATTTGTCATTCTCGTAAGTAACCAATCAACCTGATCTCAGCTGGTGTCTACGTACGGTCAGCGTACTGGCGTCGAAATTCTTCTATTATAATCGTGTAGGGCCCGTTACTCAGTTCTTTCAAGTGCTAGGTTCACGTCGCATATTTATTCATTTACAAACCAACACTTACAGCTAACGCCAAACATGTAGGCTTTTAGTCAATACAATCAATTACATATCTATTTAATTTTATATTACAAATGTCAATTATAGTACTGTGTGTGGTAGTCAATTCTAGGAATCGTCCCGCCGATGCCAGAAATCTCGGTTCAGAGTAGGAGAACACATCAAGAGATTGGTCATGAGTCAGTATGTCATTTAAAAGTGCAAGAGCATGGTACAAAGGTAAAGTAGATTGTTGATAGTACATGTTTATTCTATCTAATTTTCAACAAGTTTATTCTGGCTTGCCCAGTTGCAGAAAACAAATGGCGGAATTGCAGTCTACACGCAAGAAGGGTAAAAATAAATTAATAAAATATAATAATAATATTTATTTCCAATTAATGATTATGATAATTGATTACAAAATAAATAAATAAACTTTATATAGGTATAGTTGGCTGTCATGATCAATCAATCAAATTGTCACGCCTTTTCCCCATAGGGATAGGCAGAGACAATAAAGCGCTACTTGCCACGATCCTTGCACAACTCCCTCACTTTCTTCACGTACAAATTCTCTTCATACATTTCTCTATGGTTATGAGCACTAGGCAACTCAGCTTTTTCGAGGATGTCTCACCTTTTATCTATCGACATCAGATTTAAAAATTCCTTTCGTCAATCTACTACTCATCCTTTCCATGAGCCCAAACCATCGAAGCATTCCTTTGTCAATACTTGTCACTACATTTTATATCAAACTACATATATTGTGCTATTCCTTATTATATCCGCTATCGTCACTCCACATACACGCCTTAACGATCGCATTTCTACAGCGTTAATTCTACTCTCATCCTTCTTCTGCCATAGCCAACCAATTACATTGATGTAGAAACAAGTACCAATTATACCTACTTGTTCCTGTCATGATCTTCAGTTAAAACGATACACTAAAGCTTAAACTAGCATTAAATTTACGACAGCATCCAATATACCAGTCCCTACAATATCTTTACTTTTTGAACAACCACCAATTTTGATTCTTATCTCATTTTCACAAATATTCATTTTATCAAATTTCACGTGTAAAAATGATTGTTTTACAGCGTCACCAGCTATTTCATATAAATATGGATTTATAACAGTATTACTTTCATAATAAAATACGTTATCCTTAGATTTATATTCTTCTAGATCAGTAACTCTTTTTAAAACAACTTCCTCTCCATTAACTTCACTTTTTATATCTTTCGTTTCATTGGAAATGTTAATTATCAGTTCAGTTGATCGTTCCTTTACCATATTCTCATATGAACCTTTAAGTTTAGATATCTTTATTTCTACATCTCCAGTACCTTCTGTATTCACAGCTTTAATATTTGTTATTGCAAATTCGTCTCTCAAATAAGCAGTTGTGATACCATCATCTTCGTACAAATCAAAGTTTGATTCTCCATTTGGGTAAATAAGAAAACGTCTAACGTTCCTCTTTATTTGAGTAGGGTTATTATTCATATTACAAATTGGTATAATAGATCCGTCTTTCACAAAAATAGGTATTTTCCATAAGGGACATTTAAAATTATTGTAAATTTTCCCCCCAGAGTACCTTTCACCTGTTAGGAAATCTATCCATATTTGTTCTTTGCCTGGTAAGAATATTCCATCGCGAATTGAATTGCTTTTGTCATCTATCTCTTGGTTATAAATTGGAGCAATAAGGAAACTTGGACCCCACATGAATTGGTACTGGGAGTCTTTGGTATATGCTGACCGTTCATGTGGAAACTCTAACGCCATAGCTCTAATCATAGGTAGCCCATGTGTAGATTCGTAACCGATGGTATAATTGTATGGCATTAACATGGATTTTAATTTTAGATACGCTCTGTTAATACTAGTAGCCTTTTCACCAAAAGCGAATGGTGTCTTTTGAACCCGACCCCAGCCGTCCATATTCAACTGAATAGGAGTAAAAGCTTTCCATTGAAAATCTCTAATATTAACTTCCACATCACCTCCGCGATATATGCCATCCATATCAGAACCAACATTTGGTATACCGGAAAGTCCAGATCCAATGTAAGTTGGTATATGGAATCGTATATACTCCCATTCTCCACCACTTTGGTCGCCGCTCCATATACTAGCGCAACGCTGCGTTCCTGCCCAACCGTCGACTGAGATGATAAAAGGTCTATGATTATCTTTTGATGCTGCCAAAAATGTATCATGGGCATCTTGTATGCCATTTAGAGCAAATGAATATCCATATCCTATCCATGCAACATCAGTTTTTAAAGCAGCTACCTTCGCAATACCTACTTCCTTAACTATATCTCTTTCACCTTTCTTAGGTTTCGCAGGGTCAGATGGATGTAAATTAGACTCAGTCCAAACTGCGAGTTCAATGCCATTCTTTCTTGCATAGTCACCGAATTCCTTTAAATTTTCAATATCACCATCTAATGAATCAGTTTGGCCATACCCGCTACCATAGCCATCATTAGGAATGAACCATCCCAATGGTAAGTCGTGCTTCTTGTATCTATCAATCATGGCTCTTGCGGAAAATTGATAATTATATTTTTCTCCATTTAGTGATTCTAATATACCGGCTTTATTGTTCATTTGATTAGGTTGGAATTTTTTGTAATAAAAACCATCTTCAAACAGTATAGCACCAGGGGTATCAGGTGTTTGTACAACCCAATAATCTCTATTGAATGTGTTAAGATGAGCCTCATAGAAACCATATTCGGGCATAAAGGCCGGCCATCCAGTTAGTTCATAATAATCCCTCAACAAATCCCTAGGTGTGTTACTAATAAAGTAAAACGCATCGTAATCGTCGGTATTATGTGTTGACTTGACCATATCCTTGTTTTCCTCTCCAAAATCATAATGACCTGGTTGCCAGGTGTTTCTAAAGACTCCATAGCCGTATGTAGACCAATAGAACGGGCAAGGCGACGTGACACCATTGTCTTCCCATTTATTAGTATTGACGATTTCAATACTCGAGCCTTTATGTGTAAACCGACCATTTTGCATGCCACCTCCGAAGAAATACTCATCTTCAAATTGATGCAGCGTTTGTGTTACTGATTCGTTTGTGTAGGAAAGAGGTTTGTATTCTTTTAACACAACTTTATTTGTTCTTTTGTCCAATACAGATATTATTCCATTATTATCAATGTTTATTTTTATATATTTACCCTCTATAGTATAATGTGTATCATGATTCGTTAGTTTTGACTCTTCAAACGCTTTTGTTCCGTAGTCATCCATATTCTTTATGGTCATTCTAACTGTTGCGTCCGGGTTATCCGGTTTGGGGTAATCCGGGAACTCGCTGTTTCGGGACATGTGGAAACGAAAGACGTGGCAATTCATAATATGTAATCTGGCTTGTTCCCCAGTCTTATATGTTATGAGGTAAAAATGTTTTTCTTTTTCTATACTCTTAATACCTCCGAGAGTCTCCATTATTGTTTCTGTAAAAATAATACGAGTAAATAAATAATTGTAAGCAAAGATGTAGTGACAATTAAAAAAGGAATCCTCCGATGGTTTGGGCACATGGAAAGGATGAGTGAAAGTAGATTAACGAAAGGAATTCATAAATGTGATGTGGATAGATGGATGGAAACCAGGCAAACCCAGGAGGGTTCTTCCCTACCAAATCAGAGACATCCTCAAGAAAGCTGGGTTGCCTAGTGCCCATAACCGTAGAGCTCGTATAAATTCTCAATAATGATCATTTAATATACAAAACAATTAACTAATCAATGAAGTTTTGACGCCTCTATTTCCACAGGAATAGGCAGAGAAAATATACAATTCTCTTAATTTAAATGATTTTTTTATTGTGGCTTGATATTTGACAACTGAAAACACCCCGCCTGATGTTAGGCTGGAGTGCGGTCCATGAATGGAATCGACTGCTACTTCAGTCTTAGTTGCATACTTTATTCGTAACAAACTAGTGTGCCAACCAATGCCCCACGCCTGTTACCAAAAAGTAGCTACAATTTTAGAGTTTAATGCAGAGCTAGTTACTACTTACCCTTGAGACACTAAAAACCACGCATATATATGAAAAATAGGTTTTAATTTGCGCGGGTTACGCAAACCGAGAGCACGGGTTCAAAACCACTTACCAGTACCAATGTATCTTTAATTTATGTACCTACTTTGGTTGTCCTGTATGGTACAAGCACTTTAGTAGCTTAGTATAGAAATGTAACACATAAATTAAAAAACATGATTATTACATACCTCGTACTATTTTAAATCTTGATAACAAGTAAAACAATAGCACTAGAAACTAATCGCGCTGTTGTTTCCACCACAAGTCTAGAGAATATACTATAAAATACCACAATCGGTTTTTATTTATATAACAATTATTTCATTGTCCTTTATCTATTACGTATTCGTAGACCTAAATAAAATTAACAATCAAGTATCTAGGTATATTTTTGATAATATTAACAAAGAAAAATTCTGGTAGTAAGTTACAATGCACTTTTAATGTGTTTGAGAGTATTTTTTTTATTGTGACTCGACATCGGACCTCGACCTGCCTGATTGTAAGCAAGAAGAGGTCCAAGAGTGCCGACGACTGCGAAACCCGAGTCTTCACTGCTGCCCCAGTCGCCATCATTATGCCGGCCAAAGGTGCTTCTTCACGCATCGCTTAATGGATCCAAGACTGATGAAGGATGAAGAGAACACATGGGCTGGTAAAGCATTCCATTCGTCGATTGTTCTACAAAGAAATCACACTCCAAACTTTTTAGTTTGACGCCAATTCGGTCGACAATATGCGGATGGTTCCCCCGACCTGTGCGGTATTACGGGAGTGAAAAGACGAGATAGGAACAAGGTTAAAGAGCTCGTCAGAACATTCTCCGTGGTATAGGCGATTGAGGACGCACAAAGCTGCCATGTCTCTGCGTAGTTGCAGGGGCTCCAGAGTACGCGTGACCTCTGCATCACCTATAATTCGGACAGCTCGGCGCTGCAATAAATCCAGAGCATTGAGAAGATACTTGGCAGGCCGTCCCACAGGTGCGAACAGTACTCCGCGCAGGAGCGAATTTGAGCCTTGTATAACAGTAGGCGAAGAACCGCCGCACCTTGTTCAGAATGCTAAGGTGCGGAAGGTGGTTCTAAATTAGGACTCCTAATATAGTATATTTAGATTTAGGTATATCCACCGGCAGAAAAAAGAGTGCTGACTTTTGAGCTACGTAGTATATGGATCGGCTACATAGAAGAGCGCTTGCTCAAAGTCCGGGCATATATATATAGAGTTGTGCACAAAATAGATATTTTAAAATTTATATCCATTTGAGAAACAAAAAGTAACTAGGTTACTGCGCAGATTGATTGCTAGCGCTCCTTTTATCTGCTGGGTATACCGACCGATCGTGAAGTGTCGTACTTCGGGATCGGCTTGAAAGTTGCCGGTACCAACTAGGCCGACATACTAAATGCGACTCAACATGTTTACTTCTGTTTTTACATTGCTATACTAAGCTAAAAAGTACATAAATATTAAAGATACATTGGTAGATCCCGGCAGAAAAAAATGCGCTGGCTGCGTATTATTATTATTTTTTATTATTGTGACACATCTGACCTCGTCCCGACTGATGATAAGCAAGAGGAGGTCCAAGAGTGAAGACGACTGAGAAAGCCGAGTTTGTTCTCGGCTGCCTCAGCCGCCGTCACTATGCCGGCCAAAGGTGCTTCTTCACGCATTGCTTGAAGGATCCAAGGTTATAGGATGGAGAGAACACATGGGCAGGCAAAGCATTCCACTTGTCGATTGATCTTTAAAGAAAAGACGCACCGAACTTTTTAGTTCGACTGCCGATTCGGTCGATAAAATGCGGATGCTTTCCCCGACCTGTGCGGGTATTACGGGAGTGAAAAGACGAGGTAGGAACAGGGTTAAAGAGCTCCTCGGAACATTCTTGTTTTGTTACCTACTACCTTTAGGTTTTATGCATGTGTATAAAATATAAATATTATTAAATATGTTTACGACTGTATAGATGGGCGTACTTGCTTCCACAGTCGTCCAGAGCTCTTCTCTGCCGACCCTTATACTGCGCAGGAACTACACCGGCAAGTGGTTTTGAACCGGGGACTCTCGGTTTACGTAATCATTGCACTAATACTACACCAGGGTTGCCTCATATTTATTTAGTCAGGGGAGTATCAGGGGTGCCATAATATAATCAATCAAATCAAATTGTCACGCCTTTTTCCCACAGTAATAGGCAGAGACAATGGAGCTCCACTTCTTGCCAGGATACTGACACAACTCCCTTGCTTCCTGCACATTCACAATTCTCTTCATACAAGCTTTATGGTTATGGGCACTAGACAACCTAACCTAGCATAATATAATTTGCTCTACAAAGCGCCTACAGAGCATACAGAAGCCTGGTTGGTTCACCGTCGACTTGTAAGGAAAAGGCGCCAACCCACAAGTAAACTTTTTATATTTGTGACTTTTTAAGTAATTTATCTCATACGCTGGGGGGGGGGGGGGAGGCGCTATTAGCAAGTTTCAGCCCCGGTTCGAAAAATTCGTAAATCCGCAGGTACTTACAGTTAAATAACTGTAAGTAGCAGTCAGATCCACTATGCCGGCCTAGTTGGAACCGGCAACTCACAAGCTAATCCCGAAACGTGACCAAATCACTCACGGTATGTATACTTGTAAGTGGTGGTACTACCCGGGATCGGCAGACTGGATAACACTGCCAACCACTCTATGGACACTACAGTTGTACTTTCTATTGAACTGGCGAATATGTGCTACCTCGAATCCGCAGACTGAGCAAATGACCACCAATTGTCCGTCTATCACCCTTTGAAAGAAAATCCTAAACGCTGCAATGTATTTTTGATATAAGTACTTTAGTCGCTTAGTGTCTGTGATACAAGCAGGTTTAATATCTAAGTAAATAGGCATGTAAATAAAAAAAGTATATCACACATACAAAACTTTATTGTTAGGTACACATTTTTTTTCACAAATATAAGTATGACTATTATTTTTATAGTTTGAATACTAACAGTATAGTTATTGGCCATATAGCGTTAATTATAGTTTTAAAAAAATGATATTATGGCATTAGTCCTCATAGGATTGTTTTCCTTGATTTTTAAAATAATCATCCAATTGGCGAAAAGTATTCTCTTAGGCTAAGAACTCACGATACGATTTTGTGAAGTAATTGCCATAGAAAGTAAAAATGTACGTTGAAATTACTTCTGGAACTCACAATGCGAATTGGGCCCGCAGCGTCTCAGATTGCTAGCGATTGTCGCAGCTGAATCTAGCTTTAGACTCTTAAAGCTACAAGAAAATTCACTTGGAGTGACACATCCACAAAAGCCCGCGGGTTAAGTACATAATTTTACTAATTTGAACTTGTGGAAGACTGGTCTAAGAACTTCCACATTCAAAAGGCTCTTACGAGGCCTGAATGGAGGTGACTACTACACTCAATATCTTTAAGTAGCAGTCACATGATCGAAGAACAGATCCCATTGCAAACATATATGCCGATGTAATTTTTTTCTTTAATTGGAATATGACATTTGACTTCGACATTCCAAGAAGGTAAGTGGTTCCGGAGTGGTTAGCTTCTTTGTTTATTTATCATACTCTATATGAGTGCAACCATATGGTAGATGGGAAAGTGAAGGCAGCATTCTGGACTTGTGAATGTAGAGTAGGTATAAGGTCATTACCACATGTCAACGCTCACCAGTTATAATTCAAATTGCAAAGTCTGTAAAAGTTTATATTTAAGGAAGTTTGACAAAAAGTTGACAGACGCGATTTTAGCCGAAGCACACGACGGCTTGTACTCAATTAATATAGAATTTTGACATTAAATTAAATTAGTTCCACTTCTTAAACTCTACACCTTCAGGCGCCTTCATTTGCACATTATCCTTTGACACTTCATTCCAATTGGTGCTAAGAACAGTGCCACCAGATTCCACAAAACTTTTATTCATAGCCCGGCGAACATCATCTGATCCTTCCCCATAAATCTTTTGAAATAAATCAGTTAACGCTTCCTGTCCCTTTTTCTCTGCCTCATCTTCCTTTTCAATGTCCTTTTCTAGCTTCTCCCAATTCTTTTGCTTGCGGGATGATGATGGATATTTAACTGCTGATAAGTCATTCTTAGCTTCGGCAGTGGCTTCTAAGACAGTCCATTGTACTGGTTGTTTCTTTTGTAACTTAATTTCAATTTTCGAAGGTACAACTCTATATGTACATCCTGAAGGTTCTATTTCATGAGCTAATGTGATGTCTAAATTGTATGTTTCCGAGGATGACATTGGACAGTTTACTGTGAGTGTTTGTGTGCCATACTTGACTTCAACTTTGTCTTCTTCGGCCTTTTTTAACAATATAGATACAATTACTTGAGCCTCAGTTTGATACCAGTCATGTTTTATCTTTGATACTGATTTTGCTTCATCACCCATTTTACCTAATCTCCTATAAATAAAAAGATAATATAAATAAATATCTTTCTATTTTATTTCTCAAGACTATGAAAATTTGTTGTAACTTTTAAATAAACACTTCTATTCTAAGCTATTAAATATGCTTGTATTGTACCGGAAGTAATTATATCAAAGATATATTGGTCCTAGTATGGTTGTTTTAACAGTCTCACTTGTAGTTAGAAGGACCATTTCTTCACCATTAGACAACAACAAAAATTCTTTAACTATTAACAGTATGTTATTTACAGTTATTTTTTTTTTTCAAATAATAAGGGTGCTGTGAAGGATCTACTCTTGAACGTAGTAGATTCACAACATATAGTAGATTCAGCAATCTATACTTTTCGGGAATGGTCAATTTGGTGCGTAACTTGGGTAGACTATAATTGGGTGTACATTGGTGAAGATACACCAAATATACGGACTTATAAAAATCCAGGGTACGTCCCTCAAAAATTCTAAAGCATGATAAACACATTCCTGAGTTTTCATGAAACAAGATACAAATATACTGATAACTACCAATAAATAATATTGTATGTGTATAAATAGTTATTCTATACTTAAATTTCATCATATTAAGTTATTCATGTATTTTATTAGCCGATAATTATTAAAAAATATTTACCTAAGTCAAAGGCTCGATATGTTCTAGAGATTTCGGAAACTGCTGCACTGGGGCTAAACAACCTTCCAATTTTTTTATACAATGTTGTGCGAAATATATTTAGGTTCCTTATTAACACAATTAATATGGATATTTAATATACAAAATGAGGATAAAATTAGCTTTTTGCACCAGTAACGCTCGAAAATAGCACTTTCTCAATACGTCACTCAAACTGACATTTTACTTTTTAAAGAAAAAATCCTAATCACTGGCAGTATGCATATTGATTCATATAGTAATCGATAAATTTTATGTGTAATTTTCGAGATTAAAGGAAAAAGAAGGAAATGATGCGAAGCTGTTCCATTGATTCTACAAGAGCTAGAAAGATAGAGACAAATACGACGCCTACGAGAATAAATCTAACTCACCAAATTGTGTAAAGTATTCAAATACTTTAACCGTGCATCATCACACGTTAAAGTAATTACGCTGCCAGCGTTAGTAGCGTCAGCAACATTTTAAACTCCTAACAAAATCCCAAGCGAAATCAACCGACCAGTCACAGGGATCGGACAGAAGGGACATAGGAAGCAGGCAGATGATATCAATATTATCAATGCTTTGGATCATATAAAACAAAGCTAATATATCTAATAATAGATTTATTATTACTTAACAACCAGTTGACATTAAGTTCAGTTAAAACAAGAGAAGAATAAAATCTTAAATAAATCAAATGTAAGGTTTTAAAAACTTAATAAAAAATACAGTAACGTTATATTTTATTGTGCAGTTAAATTAGTTTCGACTTCTTGCTTGGTCCAGCCTTCAGCTAAATGATCTCTAACAGCTTGGTCCAGTATTACCTAAAATGGAAAATATAATTTTATTTATTAAGTTCTACTGTTCTTATATCAATCAATCAAATATTCTTTAAACTTTCAATGGCGCTCCATTTTTGTTTTGTTTGTCCATTTGTTTCAATTCGCTACCTATCCCTGTGGGAAAAAGGCGTCACAATTTAATTGATTAATTGACTTTCCATTCGAACTTCACGTCAAGATGTTTTTTTCTTCTACACAAATTAAAAAGTGGGTATTCCCTATATTCAGCTATATTTTATTATTATTTATTTTTATTTCTATACTAAGCTACTAAAGTGCTTGTATCATAGAAACAGGACAACCAGGGTATATATATCAAAGATACATTGGTACCGGTGGGTGGTCTCGAACTTGTGCTCTCAGTTTGCGTAACGGTCGCCTATAATTTAAAATTCTCAGCGACAAATCAGCCAATAGGATCAGCAAAGCAATACTTGAATACGTCACGTTTGTTATTTCAATAGGAATACAGTGTATTAGAAAATGCTCTTTTTAACCCCCGACCAAAAAAGAGGGGTGTTATAAGTTTGACTTGTCTGTGTATCTGTGTATCTGTGTATCTGTGGCTCTGTGTATCTGTGTATCTGTGTGTCTGTCTGTGGCATCGTAGCTCCTAAACGAATGGACCGATTACGATGCGGTTTGTTTCATTTGAAAGCTGACGTGATCGAGATGGTTCTTAGCTACAATTGATGAAGATCTGATCAGGGGTTTCAAGGTCATCAGCTCGATTTGTTAGCTGCGGTAGCGATCTTAGACGCGCTGTTTAGGATGGCAACCCTTGTACGTCGCTATGCGACGAAGATTGTTATTTTATGTCAAATAAATATGCCAATGTAAATACACGTAAAAAATGTTATAATTTTTCCCTTAAAATATTCATATGGCGAGGTTGGTTTGCAGTTTAGATCGATTACCTTGATTGAATATTTTAGGGGAAAAATTATAACATTTTTTACGTGTTTTAACAATGGCATATTTATTTGACATAAAATAACAATCTTCGTCGCATAGCGACGTACAAGGGTTGCCCGTTCTAAACACGCATAAGGCTGGGAATACACGTCCGATATTGCTGAGCAAATTATTTACAAATCGGAAGTAGGAATCGGACGTCTATTTTGATTCTGTATTTTGTATGAAAACTGCACCTTCAGACAATCGGATCGGCCATAAAATCGTAAGCGCCTTGGCGTTGTTTCCGATTCTGACATCCGATCCGACTATCGGATCTGACGTGTATTAAGTATTCAAACAAATGTATGGCACGAGTGACTATCGGATCGGACTATCGGAGAGGAAAATCGGACTTGTATTCCCAGCCTTATAGGTATTTACTTTTAAACATATCTGTGACTTAACATTTGAAATAAAAACGTATACAAATACATGTGTGTTTTAACTGGTACCACTGAGTTACTCTGATGATGGAACTCGAAGGTAGGAGACGAAATCCTGGATGTGTTCAAACTTTTTTTTGGTATACTAAGTTTGGACTTATTAGATTTGTCTTAAAGGTAGGAAACTAAGTGTAGAAAAGTTAGTGCGATAAAATAAAACATACCGGATCTAAAAAATCTGATCATGGATCCTCTCAGATCAGCAAATCAACAAGAAATGGACCTGTAGTGCTTTAACTAAAATTGTTACTCACTATGAGCCATTAGCTGGACCGTTATCAAATTAAAGACCGAGAGTATCTGATGAGGCACCATCATGAATCCTCTCAGATCAGCAAATCAACAAGAGATAGAACTATAGTGCTTTCACTAAATTTGTTACTCACTAAGAGCATTTAGCTGGACCGTCATCAAATTGAAGACCGGGCAATCTGATGATGCACCATTATGAATCCTCTCAGATCAGCAAATTGATATCAATTGATCAGCAAAAAAAGAGATAGAACTGTAGTGCTTTAAATAGGCCTTTAGCTGGGCCGTTATCAAATTGAAGATCGGGAGTATCTGATTATGAATCCTCTCAGATCAGCAAATCAATAACAGATAATATCATAGTGCTTTAACTAAAATTGTTACTTTCTATGAGCCATTAGCTGGGCCATTATCAAATTGAAGACCTGGAGTAGTTATCTGATGATGCACCATAAGGATCCAAGGGATATTAAAGGGATATAACTATTGAGCCATGACTAATGTTGTTTATTACTATAAAGCTGATGATATGACCAAAGTGGTTCCAGGCGTTTCGGGGGTTCCTTTAAAATTTTAATTTTGATTTTATTGACAACATAGCTTAGCGTACAAAATTAAAGAAATGTTTTTTTTTTTTAATTTTGGGTTCTCACCTCGATATCTTTACAGCCCTGCAGAGCTCTCTTCAAAACATCATCCAAATAATCCATATGTAATCTGTGTGACATTTCTAATAAAGCTATGCTACCTGTAAAATAATGTCACTTTTTATATATATTCACTAGCTGTGCCCGCGGTTTCTCCCGCGTAAAATTAGGTCTATAACACACACAGTCATAAAAAAGGAGGAGGTTCTCAATTCGACTGTATATCCCTTTTAATCCCTTTTAACTCGATAATTCATATAAAAATGACAGACGAAAATAAAAATAAATATAGAAAAATTCTGAACAGCTGAAACTATAGTCAATTAGAATCTATAGTAAAAATTTTATTTTTATTAAAAGTCCCCTATGTTACTTCTAGTAACTCCAAAAATATGTGAACAAAGTTTCATGATGATCAGTTAAGTAGTTTTTGCGTGAAAATGTAACAAACAAACTCACATTTACATTTATAATAATAGTAGGATTATTATTATTATTATTAATTAATAGGCGAGCAGCATATTGCTGATATGCTTATATCACGCACTGGTTAAAAGTTCATAAGTTTTTTTAATTATCACCATAGTCTATATCTATAGTCCCTAACCACTTGTCCAGTTTGTTTTTGAAAGTGTTTATAGTTGGGGACTTTAATACGTCATCCGGCAGCTTGTTCCACATATTTACAATTCTGTTGCTTATAAAGTGATATACCAAATTCGTATTGCAGGATTGTCTCATGAGTTTCATTTCGTGATCACGACGGGGAAATATGGTTGAATTGTAACGAAACATTGTGGCTAGGTGAGGGCAATCATACCTGCCTGTTAAGATTTTAAATGTCTCGATTAAATCTCCCCTCATCCTGCGTTCTCTGAGACTTGTCAGCCTAAGATATTTTAGTCTCTGGTCATATGACTTCTTCCTCAAGCAGTGTGGGATTTTGGTTGCACGCCTCTGTACGCTTTCAAGAAGTTCGATATCCTTCTTAAAGTATGGGTTCCATATTTGAAAACCGTATTCCAACAATGGTCTTATATATTTTAAGAAAACAGTTGGGGTTGACTTGCTGAAATGACCTCTTGATTGCATATAGAACTGAGTTGGCTCGTTTTACAATGCCATCTATGTGTTCCGCCCATTTTAAATTGCTACTGATAATAATTCCCAAATCTTTTTGTGTATTAACAGGCGTGATAGGAACATCTCTCACTTTATATTCAATCTTTGAATTGTTCTGGCCCAAGTGTAGTACCGTACATTTGGATGGGTTGAGCTTAATTACCCAGTCTCGAGTCCATTCCACCAACAGTTCCAAATCCTTTGTCAGTTCTCCGCTACTGACCAATGGGTTTCCGAAGTATTTAACGTCATCTGCGAAGAAACATGCCTCAGATTTTATGCCAGAGCATAGGTCGGTGACATAAATTCCAAACAGTATTGGAGCAAGCACAGATCCTTGTGGGACACCGCTAAGGACACTTTTTATGCTTGAGTGACTATTACCAACTCTAACTCGGAATGTTCTCCCATTCAAGTAATTTTTTAGCCATATCAATAGTCTCCCGCGAATTCCAAAGTGTTCTAGCTTAACCAGCAATCGGTTGTGGGGTACCTTGTCAAAAGCTCGTTCAAAATCTAGATAGAATATATCCACAGGTGCTTTATTGTCCAAATCGTGTGTCCATCTGTGCATACACGTCAAAAGGTTGGTCACCGTTGAACGTTTTTCAACAAACCCAACAAACTTTTTAGTTTATTGCATATAATCCTTTCCATACATTTACAAACAATACTGGTAAGACTGATTGGCCGGTAGTTACTGGGTTGAAGTTTGTTACCTTTTTTGAAGACAGGAGTGACATCAGCGTGTTTCCATTCCTGTGGTAGTTTACCTGAGATAAATGAATTTTGCATAACATTGGAGAGGAATGGTGCCAAAGTTTGAGAGCAGTTCTTAAGGACCATACCATGCAAACCATCTGGACCTGCAGCTGACTCAGGTTTAATTTTGTTTAATATTTTAATTACTGTTTGGGGTGAAATGTCAATGTCTGTCAACGACTCTTGGACCCTGGTGACTGAGGTAACAGTTAAATTTTCATCGATATCAGGTTCATGAGAATATGCTTTTTTAAATTCATGAGCAAATGATTCAGCAATTTCTGTCAAGTTGGTGACTAAGTTACCACCCTCGTCTCGGATTGCCGGTGGAATAGTAACTTTGGATGTTATACAGCTACGAATGTGTGCATAAAATGGTTTGTTACCTGATTCAATAATTTTAGTTTCGTACTGTCCTCTTAATTTTCTAATTTCACTTACACACTTATTATTGCATTGTCTAAATGCCTCATAGTGAAGAGTACATTTATCTTTTGTGTATGCATTCCATAACTTTTTCTTTTTCTTTGTTAGTTCAATTATATAGTTATTTATCCAGGGTTTATTGGTTTT